>OV281343.1:20848702-22098702 GCA_923062675.1 Marasmarcha lunaedactyla
AAACAGTTAAAATCATATCACATTGTTTTGATTAGAGACAAAAACTTAGCGAGCATCGCGGTTTGATTCGACCACCCGCGACCTTATTAAATCAATTCGCGTTTGATACCATACCTAATAAGTGAGCGGGAATCCGCCAATCCCTACTACTTATGTAGTTTACTGCATCTTGAAAAATATTGATTGTAAACATTCTGTTACTAAGCTTCTGCAATAAAATATTTTTTGTAAATACCCATTGCAATGCTTTTTAAGATATGGGGACATCGACTTTTCAGTGAAATTTCGCAACTAGTGAAACTCGTGCTATATATTAGGTCTTTACCTATGAAATTGCTGTTTTTCACGAAATAAATGAAGCGTAATTTTTTTATATACCTATTTTTTATTTCTATTAATCAAAATAATCACCCATGCAATCAATGCATCTTTGCCAACGCATTGGTAGCTTATTGATGCCTTTCTTGAAGAAATCAGCTGGACGGGAGGCAACAAATTCTTCAAAGGCATTTTGTACTGCCTCTCGGGTATTGAATTTTTTTCCCGCCAAGAAGCTATCCAAATTCTGGAAAAAGTAGAAGTCTGTAGGCGCAAGGTCTGGTGAGTACGGCGGATGACGGAGAACTTCCAACCCCAACTCTTGTAGCTTGGAGACCGTCTGCTGTGCAGTATGAGGTCGCGCGTTGTCGTGGAGGAGCAGTGGAGCCGAACGATTGACCAAAGCTGGTTGGAGACGTGCGAGCTTCTCCATCATTGTGTTCAGTTCTTCACAGTACACATCTGCAGTAATACTTGTCCCGTTTGGCAAGAAGCTGTGATGAATTACACCCGCGTTAGACCACCAAACAGTGACCATCACTTTTCTAGGGGTAAGTTTTCGTTTAGGGCATTGTTTGGGTGCTGAACCAGGGTCCAACCAACTTGCTGAGCGCTTACGATTGTCAAACAGGATCCATTTCTCGTCACAAGTAACAATGCGGTTCAGAATTCCTTCATTTGTATGCCTGCTGAGCAGTGCAAGGCACGTCTCTACGCGTACTTCGCGCTGGCGGTCATTGAGTTCGTGGGGTACCCATTTGTCAAGCTTTTTTACCTTGCCAATTTGACGCAAATGGACCAATATTGTTTTGATGCTAACGCCGAAAGCTGCTGCTAATTCAGCCGTGGATTGAGTTTCATCAGCTTCCACAATTGCCTTTAATTCGTCATTGTCGACCAAAGTTTTCGGACGACCACGGGGTTCATTTTTCAGGTCAAAATTTCCAGAACGGAAGCGGGTAAACCAATAACGGGTGGTGCGTTCGTTTGTAGTGTTCGCTCCGTAAACGTCGTTGATGTTGCGTGCCGCTTGTGCCGCTTTGCTGCCACGACGGTACCTACTCATACTCCATAATTACTCGAATTTTTAACTTATCCATGATGACGAAAAATGTTCGTATGCGTTGAAAACAAAACACTAACTATTAAACAAATGACGATTTTAGAAAAAGAATTCCATGTTTGTCAAATAAAATTAATTTGAAATTAGAATTATCAGTCAAAAAAAAAAATATTTTCGTTTGAAATGGCCAGTACGGCAAAACGGCAGTTTCATAGGTAAAGACCTATTATATACAGACAATAGCATTCTTTTTATCGGCTTTCTGTACTGTAATTTTTTTCTTGATGAAACAAGAAAAAAAATTGTTAATTTTATTGTTTAATGTTTTACGGGCGATTGTGGACCAAGGCAAAGCAAAAATGTAGGTATCTTGGAAGTCTGTAAAACCGTCACAGTGCCGGGCATGGAAGCCGCCATCGCCGCGCGCCCACGACGTGCTGTGATTATGAACCGGGCGTGTCTGGCGCGCCATGTATCTTCAGTTGCTGCACGCGGCTCGCATGTGCCGCGCCACCATCGAGAGCACTGGCCTGCAGTTGCCTCACAAAAAGTTTTACACTTACAGACCAGGAGCTGGACTACCCTCGGTACAGTTTCCGTTCTACGGTGGACCTGGACCGGATTTTCAGTTATTCTGCTGTTAGCTTATGTGCGAGTATTGCTACAAAAAATATTCTTGCCAATCATCTCATTTTGTTGTATTTCTATACTTTATTGTTTTAGTGCTTTTAATCCAGAACTGAAACATATTGTACTTCCATAAAGGAGTCTCAAGAAATTGTGTTAATTTTCGATTTTTTTTTTTCAAAGCGCTTTATGTACCTAACCTATAGCGTTTGTGGGTACTCCAAGGAAAACAAAAGCCCCATTGCAAAAGTGTCACGTACCTATACACTAAGTTTTGCAAGTTGATAAAGAATTGAAACGACGTACATTAAAACTTAAACATATTGATGAAAAACACTTAAACAAAGTCAAAAAATAGGATTGAGTTTTATTGTGCGCTGTCAGATAAACCCTTTATTACCTTGCAAAACTTAAACGTGTCTCTTGAGCATGTTGTATAGGTAAAGGTAATGAGATCACAGTTTATGCTTATTATAATTGATTACTGAATATCAATACTGTTCATAGGTATATACATGTTTATGCTTAAATCTATTAAGAGTGTTTAGAGTTCTCAGACTTATTGCAGCTAAATGGTCAAATAAAAGTGGCTTTATTATACAGGGTGTCCATTAGTTCGGGAGGGTGACCATATGACAAAAACCAGTTGTTTAAAAGTGTTACTATTTTCGAGATTTTCCCCAAAATTTGCTTTTTAGGCCATTTTACTCTGCTGCGAGTACAAAAGAGGGGATCCTTCATTCAAATAGTCTTAGATAATTGGCTAAAAATGGAAGTGTAACCTGAGTATGTTCCGTTTATTTTGTGATTTATATTTTTACGATTTTTTGTTGTCAAAGCTTGACTAATGGTGGCGAAAATTGTGGTGGTGAAAATTGTATATTTAATTCAGATTTCAGAAAAAATAAGTAGTTGCCAATTTTATTAAAGGAGCTAAAACTACGGATCTAAGGTGAAATTCAATCAATGTTGTTGAATTTGTTTTTTTTATAATATTTTATCTTTGATGGAATCCCTGTTTCAAATAATAGGGAAGCTTAAATATAACACAAAAATAGACACTTTATTCATATTCTTGTCATAAGTGATTGTTCGAATTGCTACTTTCTGCTGCAGTTGTATTTAACCGATTCAATGCGGCGGTAGTTTTTTTAAACTTTAGAGCCTGGCGGCGAAGAAATGTTTCGTGGCTCCTCTGAGGCGCCAAGCGCCAGGGACTTACATGGCTCCTCTCGTGCGCCACCCGCCATGTAGAGTAACTTATCGCTTTTTCGTCGATATCTGCTCGTTTTCATTATAGTCGCAACCCAACAGGCGTTCATTATATTCATAAAAATCATTCCAAGTGGTAATAAGTGACTATCTAAGTGTTTATACCGAAATGGAAGGTAAGTGACTTATTTTTATCAGGAGTTGTAAACCTTTTAAACCTTTTGCTATATGTTTGGTTCGATTGGTTGATCAATTCGTTTTCTTTTTATCGTAGATCGGGAAATCACTATGCTAGTTGTGTATAAATAGTATTTCATGAACAAATAAACACCAAATAAGTACCTATTTATTAATTTTTTGAATAAAATGTCTGTTTCGAACAAATCAAATTAATCGAAAAATAAACTATTAAGTAGAAATACCTATCACTCAATAGATTGTACACTGTATAAAAAAAATAGTCAATTGGCGCCATTTCAAATACTTACTGTGAATTGTACGGACACAAAGTTTAGTGTTACTTTATAATAAATCGATTAAATTATAATAAATCGATTATGCATTCAAGTGACGAAGAAGATATTGTGTTAACACCTGAATTTATGAAAGAGAAGGCGGCCGATATTGTAGAAAACTTGCTACCCAACAAATCACGGCTGGTTTACATCAAAACCTACGATGAGTTTTGTAAATGGAAAAATGAAAATCAAGCTTCGGGCACATTTTCTGAGTCTGTTTTCCTTACTTATTTTAATGAACTGTCGAAGAAAAGGAAGTCATCGACATTATGGAGTATATATTCTATGTTGCGGTGTACTGTAAAAACAAGGCATAACATTGATATAAATATTGTTTCACAAGTTGACCACCCTAAAGATAATAATAAGAAAATTACGCTTAATTTCAGTCATTGCTCTAATTTCAATGTCCATTTCAATTAATGTAACATTTATTATTTCTTGATTAAATTTCTATTTTCGCTTAAATTATGTCTTTTTCTCGTAGTCATGGTATAAAGTATAGTATGCAACTCCTGAATAAAGTACGAATTTATATCGAGGGCCATGAATCACTCGCGTCGCTCAGGATTCTAACAGTTGAATCACTCGCTGCGCTCGTGATTTAATCATCTTAAATCACTCGCTACGCTCGTGATTCAATCGTTAGAATCCTTCACTTGCTCGTGACTCATCTACGGCCCTCGCTTTAAATCCGTCCTTTATTCACTAGTTGCATAATATACTATTGTGATGCTATTTTGAAAAGGTCATTAAACAAGCAGTTTTTTGACATGATGTGCAGTATTATTGCCGTACATTGTTTTTTCACAGAAATCAGTTAAAGTTTAGTCAGGTTTTTCGCAATGAAATAAAATAAAACAATTTTACTCTTTTTCTTAACATAGTGTGCTAGTTTCCAAATTATTACTAGGTTGTCTCTACGATAACTAATAACGATAGTCTTGGTAAATAAAAACCGTGAGTTAAAATATATTTATTCCAGCTGTAGACAAAAAAGGACCAAAAAGTGGAAATTTCACAAAAATCACAAAAGTGGCAATATCTCGTAAACCAGAAAACTTTTAATAGAGGCATATTGGTGTTATCTGATAGGCCTAAAGTCCATCTACCTCCAGTGTCACCCTTACTTCTCATTTCTGGGAGACCCTGTACATATATATAAATATATATATTTACAGTCTTGGATATTCATGGGTGCAAATATTTATTATAAATTTATTCATAAATAATATACATTGATGCAATTAAGCCTGCCTTGAGTACCTCACAAGATCTCTAATATACACATTACTTAATTCTAATTCAAATTATATATAGTGATCTAAATATAGTAATCTGCGTGACAAATTAGGACACTTTTATTTACGGGTAATCCTTGATATACAGGGTGTTTGGTGCAGGGTTAGCCAAACCCTATGGGTGTGTAGGTGGTACTAATTGTAAAATACAAATTGAAGTAAAAGACCCTAACTGTTATAATTTTTTTTCAATGATTTTTTTTGTATTTTTTTAAGTTTTTCCGAAATCTTACCTTTCCAACCGTACAACTTTTTTTGGAACATGTTTTTGCTACGAATTTTTATGTAAATTTGGTCTCAGATGTACCACCCTTCGTCTGTCAAAGACGTTATTGGTTCAAAATAACAAGCAAAAAAAAATTTACACTAAAGTTAAAAAAATAAAATACATTAGTTAAAAAAGGCAACTTTATATCTTAAAAAAAAACTATTAACGATCGAGGAGTTCAAGTACTTGTAAAAAAATCTCTAGTCATCCCTCTTTACATCGGTATACTACATGTAGCAAAAAAATGTATGAATTTGTCAAAAATACAACTTTAAGAGAAAACGGAGTAAAAACACAAAAGTAAATGTTTACATTTTTATTCTTTAAAACAACAAATTTTGTTCAAATACCCCTCCCCTACTTCTAATACAAGCTTCCAATCCAATCCAATCTTCGCCGAATTTCAACAGTAGTAGTACGGAGCGTCATCTCGACTTTCATTTTTGCAAATGCTGCGTCAATTCTTTCAATTAATTGTTGTTTTCAACTTCATATACAAGCTCTTTTGCACGTCCCCATATACAGTAGTCAAGAGGGGTCAAATCTGGGGATCGTGAAGGCCATGAGATGGGGCCAAGTCGTCCAGTCCACGCATTGGGGAACGAGTTATCTAGGAACTCTCGAACTGTTAGCCGATAGTGTGCCGGACAACCATCATTTTGAAATACTATCGGTCGATCTTCTCGATATATCGGCACATTGCTCATCAGTTCAGGGAGATCATTTTCTAAAAATTCTAAATAATTGTCCCCGTCAAGAGTGTCTGGTAAGTAGTGAGGTCCAATCAGATGTTTGCCAATTATACCTGCCCAGACATTGACAAAAAATCGTGTTTGATGCGATGCCTGCCTTGTAACACGGGGATTTTCTGTCCATAGAATGCTTTTTAAAAAGTTTCCGTCCTCTATGTCCGTATTAAGTATAAAACGAGAGAATTGCATTCGTCGCGCGTTATCACCTTGCACTAAACCTAAAACAAGAAAGAAAAAACCGTTAAAACAATCTTAACGATTATGTAACAGTGCAGTTTCGACTCTAATGAGGCACCCATGAGATAAAACAAAAAAATACAAGTGCAATACCAATAATCTTTCTAACTAAGTTTATCAGTTCAATTCCAGTCCAAGGATACTTCACCTTGAGCCACAGACTCGCTTGAGTGTGTAAATTCACATCAGACGATCACGACCGACAGTGGTCAAATGCCTGACTGTCAACCATTAAAAAAAATTATTCACCTCAAACGTCTTGTCTAATTAAACTAAAACAAAGATAAGCTACATTAAATTAGGCATTTCAAAGTAATTTACCTTGCACCGGAGTTTTGTGGAAAGGATGCCTTCCATCTGCATTGACGACAGACCATACTTTCCATATGGAAACACCCAGATCTCTGGCGACTTTTCGAGTACTGGTAGTGGGGTCATCATTGAACGCTTGGAGTATGGCTTCGTCTATAGCAACTGGATGCTGTGTTGCGCTGACTCGTGGTTCTCGAAAGGTTAAGTGTCCTGTTTCACGAAGTCGTCGAAATGTACTTGAAAAAATGTTATGATGTGGTACACGTCTGTTGGGATGCAACTCTCTGTACAGTCTTTGAGCTGCGCGTGTATTGCCATCGCATCGACCATACGCATAAATAATATCAGCGTATTCTTCATTGGAGAATTCCGCCATTTTGTGACAAAAACAACGATAACAAAAACTTAACAACAAACAGCAAAACAACAAAACGTAACAAATAACAAAAATATTAACGAAAGCTAAGATACGTCTCACAGTAATCATAGTCAAACCACGACTAAAGACAAACATCTAAACATACTGTAGCTTAAAGCGATTCCACTTCACAGGTAAGGATTGAAGGTCTGGTATTCGATGATACAAAGAGATAGAAATATGCAACACAATGAACATAGCGAAACAAAAGCTTTTTACCTGCTTTTGACATGTATGCCTCGCACTAATTACAATAACTATTGAATTGCTGTTTTCTTGCAATGCAGTGTTTACTAGTTTAACGTTTCTACGAATATTTCTATTAAATAATTAACTAATTTGGAGGTAAATTATTCTAAATTATTTGTTATTTGAACGAAATTTGTAAAGTAATAAATTAAAAATGTAAACATTTACTTTTGTGTTTTGACTCCGTTTTCCCTTAAAGTGGTATTTTTGACAAATTCATAAATTTTTTTGCTACATGTAGTATACCGATGTAAAGAGGGATGACCAAAAATTTTTTTACAAGTACTTGAACTCCTCGATCGTTAATGGTTTTTTTTAAAAATGATATAAAGTTGACTTTTGTAACGAATGTTTTTTATTTTTTTAACTTTAAGAGCCTGTAAAAAAATTTTTGCTCCTTATTTTGAACAAATAACGTCTTTGACAGACGAAGGGTACATCTGAGACCAAATTTACATAAAAAATTGTATTAAAAACATGTTCCAAAAAAAGTTGTATGGTTGGAATGGCAAAATTTCGGAAAAACTTTAAAAAATAAAAAAAAAATCATTAAAAAAATTTATAACAGTTAGTGTCTTTTACTTCAATTTGTATTTTACAATTAGTACCACCTACACACCCATTGGGTTTGGCTAACCCTGCACCAAACACCCTGTATGTCATTGTAGCCGAGTTTTACAGGTTAACATTTTGGCACTTCTCGGGCGCCACGCGCCATACACAAAAAATACTCATGGCGCCTCTACGGCGCCACTTGCACGGAATCGGTTAATAACTTTTTAAATTTTTTCTCCAAACTGCCGAAGTAAAAAAAATATTGAAGTGGTTTAAGTCTGGTGACCGAGTGGGCTACAATATTAGCCCCCGATTCATCGTCGATGATGTGTACGGTGTACGGGCAGGTACTTCCTTCCCATAGTGTGTAGGTTAGCCGTCATTCTGCAGCCACACGCCGCAGCTCCAATGGCACGTCTTCTAGCAATGCTGACAGCAACTCTTCCAAAAATTGCGAATAAATTTTCGAATTCAGTGTTGGTGGCAGTTTCACACGGTCCAACATCTGCCCATTAAAAATTCCATCCCACATATTTATTTGATAATGGTATTGGGAATGATCTTCCCTCATTTCGTGAGGATTTACAATTAGCCAAATGTGGAGGTTATGCAAATTAAATTATTATTATTAATTTAGCACAAATACAAAACGGTATAGTGTGAAAAAAGTGCAAAATGAGAGTGTAATAGTTTTAGTTAAAGAAAAAAGTGTATATACTATAAGTGTATATAAGTGTATATATAGTCACAATCTTCGTTAGAAACTAATAACTTAGTTTGTGCCACGGAGTTCATTGGTAACCTGATAAATGTCAGTGCCCAAGGCAAAAAAACTAAAGGGCGTTTACGAGTCATTGAAGTTTTGTGTTAATTTATGTATTTCGAAACTTCTCATTAAGTAATTTCATTAAGACTTTACAGCTTCTGCACAAATTTTATAAAGGAAACACGTTGTGTGGGACTAATATTATATGGGTGCTAATTAAACGGACTTCTTTTTAATAGCATCATACGCCACAGAAAAATCTATACTGTCATCTAAATTAATAACTCAGCCACAACCGAAAAGCGTCTAAATAATACATCTTAGCCACTAAAAATATGTTGCCCCATGATGTTTTTGCTGTAAAATTTTGAATTATCATCCAATTTCGAGTATGGCGCTTCGCTGGGTGCTGCCGCACCACGTTCGCTTCGCTCGCTCGGCTCGCGCATGCAATAATTACAGTCTAACATTAACCTAACCCAAATTTAACTACTACGCTTTCTATAGAATATTTAGTATGCGCTGCAAACAAGCCGAATTAGTGTATTAGAGGCTATCTCATGTTCCCGTGGCTTAGTTAAAAAGTTAGAAGTTTGATCACGTGGCCAATAAAAAAAATTATGGCTTGACTTATAATTTCCCATATATACCCACCTCAAGTGAGAAAAAGCTCGGAAATAAGGCAAATAAAAAAAGGATTTCTGAAACGTAAAGCTTTATTTCAACAATAATTACACTTTATCTTAAAACTAAAACTGTGTTAGCATTTAATACATCACTGACAAATAATTTTATTAATATTTTTCATAATTTATTCGAACTATTCTTAGA
The DNA here is from genome assembly GCA_923062675.1 of Marasmarcha lunaedactyla. Taxonomy (NCBI): domain Eukaryota; kingdom Metazoa; phylum Arthropoda; class Insecta; order Lepidoptera; family Pterophoridae; genus Marasmarcha; species Marasmarcha lunaedactyla. Next base: position 20,858,130 of record OV281343.1, read on the forward strand.
TAAGTCTTTAAGTTCTTTAAGGGGTCTTTCATACGAAATAGTGCTTTAAGGGTTTGATAAATGATCAAGTTGTAATTTACAAACGATTGTTTCTTCTTACTAGTTTAGGTGTTGATTGTCGCAGTACTCACAGATCATTCATAGATAAAAAATAATCGGACCCCGAAGTTACAATTTTATCGTTTAAATGTAAAGTATTATGTATAAAATGTATCTTTATGAATAAATAGGACGACTCAAATAGAGCCAAATAAAATATATTAAAAATTAGGTATAACGTAAAGACCAAACTAAAACAGATTTTATAGAAATGTTAGTACAATACAATTTTTATGGAAGTTGGAATAAAAATCCGTTAAGAAATAAAGTGATAAACTTACTGATATCACTATACATTTTAGAAACAAAAACTCCGAAATTCAAAAATAAAAATGCTTTTTATTACGTTTAATGTCTCTTTACATCTCATATTAGTTAAACACGCTCCTAATCAAGTAAAAAGGAGGGTCAACAATTATCCACAAAAATATTATTCTACCTAACTAGGTACTTAATACTTTATACTTATTTGTTTTATTAAAAAGTTTAAATTACAAATGGACAAATCAACTCTTCGTAGAATTTACAGATTACTTCAACAGAACAATAATTTTGAATTGTCCTGGTCCTGAACCGTGTGTATCACATTTGTTTTATAGCTTACATCTTAACAAAGTGTTCAGTAACCGCGCGATATGAAAACATAGACAAACGTCCTACATTTTAACGACATTTCATTATTCCAAAGTCTATTTTAAAACAAAACAATAAACAAAGCTTCTGAACAAGTAATCCATAGATCCAGCGAACAACTTTTATAACACAAAATTTTATAGCTGCAACATTTTAAATCAGTTTTTGGTTATTAAAAACGAGTGGTTTTTTAGACATTCCCGCTACCTATTCTTTGCTTGCGTTTTCCTGGTTTCGATTCGTTTTTGGAGGGTAGTTAGTAAGGCACCGAGGACGTTGTGTCCCGGGAGGCGTTTTCCAAAGAGGAGCCGTTTGACGGAGTCGTCATAAGTCAGGAGCGCTACCATGTTCTGAAGGAGGAAGCCTTGGCAGTATTCGAGGAGTTGTGTCGCTCCGTACACCTGGAGAAAAGAAGGCATAGAAAATAAATTACAAGTCTAATTTTATTCACTGCAGCAAACAAAAACGTTATTTTATTCAGAATATGTCTAAGTGGGTTATATCTAATGTCCTTTCTATTTTATCTACATTTCTTTCTATTTTAGCACAATCTTGTGCAGACATAGTCGTTATTCCGGTGAGGTATCAGCGGATGTAATGACAGGAACAAAAGTAATTCTAACTGACGTCTACTGTCAACAATCATGTCTTTAACAATATGACAACGAGCACGGACACCATTGAATGAATGGCATGTGGCTTGAATGCACACTTCAAACTGCAACTGGCAATGGACCATGCTCCGTTGTTGAATGAAAGCACTTTATTTCAATATTATAACACGTGGTTTGGTCCATTATTTTATTTAGAAAATGAGCACAAATTTAAATATCACCTACTGACGGCAAAAAGAAAGCATAACTTTTAAACGTGTGAACGGATTTACTTCACTAAAAACTCTCTCGATTCATTCAACTTGTAAACAAGAAAAAAGCACATCAAAATTGGTTTATTCGTATGGAAGATATGCTGCCATAGAGACACAGATGACCATGTTACACTTACAATACCCATATTTTTGCTTCGGGTGTTAATAACTGACTTCAACTATAACATTTAGCGTTCATTTAAATTAGGCCCTAAAGGAAATCAGTTTTTCTCTGGGCTATTATTTACTAGTAATGTTTCAGCTATTTAGTGCATTCCTCGAGCCGAAAAGCATGGTCAATGTTAGAGATATTCGTACGTAACAATTTGAATTTTTGAAAGTTTCAGGGCAATAACGTTTCATTTCTTAGAAACTAAATAGTTATTTGGTATCTATTGAATCACTAAACACTTCAAATTCGCAACACTTGGTCCAGTGGGAATATTTGGATAAAATATAGCCTTTTTATTACAGCGTGATAATGAGCCCTTTTTAACAGTGAAATCGATTTTTTTAACTGGACAAATAAACAAGCAATAAAATGTTTACTGTTTATAATAATAACATATCTAGGAAGTGCAATCCACGATGTGCATTGGGGTTTGATCAAGATCGATATTTGATTGACTACGTTACACTTGTACTGTAAGAGATTGGGAAGGAGAGTGAGGGAGTCTTCGTTGATGGCACGGATAAGCACGGATAGGTATATATTGAATACTAAATTATTAAACTCGCAACCCACCTTAGCATGTATGTAAACAGACACCAGGTTATGCAGGTCGACAGTACTGGCGGCTCTCGCCTCGCAATGCCTCTGTAGAGGCAGCAGCTGGAAGAAGGCCGCGGCTGCTAGGACTTCCAGCACGTCTCCTTCTGGGATGTCCAGGTTGGCGCAGCCGCCGGAGTACAGGTACTTCATAACTTGCTGGAAGGGTTAAGGTGCGGAAAAATAAAGTTAATATAGTGCTGTGGTTTTGAATAAATTTAATTAACGTTTTGTAGGAATGTAGGCAGTCGTTCGTCTATTATGATAATAAAATATATTTTTTATAACAAGGTTTTATTCTCAAACAAAAGTAATAAGAATTAGGTAGGTATGTTGTCTTTGATAACATTGAATCGATTTGCGCAAAATAGTCGAATTTAGTTGTCATTTTGGATTGCATCGAAGGTACAAGAGCTAATTTTTATGACTAAGTCAATCTATAAAATAAGTACTACCTACATTTCGAAGTATACAGGGTGTTCAAAAAATTATTTTCCAAAAAAATATTCCAGATTGAGTAAGTCTCCACCATTTGACCAAAAAAAACCATTTTTAATTTGGACTTATGGTCTTTCCATAGAAAATTCTTGACATTTAGAGTTAAAGCGCGCGGCCACACACCTATCCAGATAACGCGCGGACCTTGCTATCAGCTGGGAGGTAATTACACAACAGAAAAAACGTAAATAAAAAACTTTGATAAATAGATACATTTGTAGTCAAATGGTGGAGACTTGCTCAATCTGGAATATTTTTTTGTAAAATACTTTTTTAAACACCCTGTATATCCTACTACGTCACATTATGAACAAATACTGGGATTCCCTTTGGTGTTATAAAATGTATTCCGTAACAACCTTCTCATATAAACATCACTTGTCATTAAATAAAACACTTTTTACCGGATATTATCGCGTATATTTTAGGTAATTTTAAAATTATTTCGACGTTTCGGCATCTTTGCAGTTGCCGTGGTCACGATAGACTGTGAAACGAAATAATTTTAAAATTAACTAAAATATACGCGATAATATCCGGTAAAAAGTGTTTTATTTAAAGTATGAATCGTGAAAATTTAAGAAAATATATAATCACTTGTCATAATATTATAAACTTCGAATTTTGTTATCACCTACTAGTTAATTAGTCCTAAAACTCATTAGACGTAAGAATTTATTAATTTTAATTTGTCATAAACACACATATAATTTGCTTGCTTGTATGACTTCTTGTATAACTGCATAAATGCTTGCAATGGCTGCATGTTAAATGAGAAAAATATAGTAACAATAAATATCTTATGACAACTGCAAACTGCGTAGCAAGTAGTATCTACATTCTCAATTCGTTTGGAGACTACAATAAATCTTTTCAAAATATTAAATGTCTGTTAACTGTGGCATCATCATAGGATATAAAATTTTTAAAACAATTATATTTAATCGGTTAACTTGTGTTAATTTGGTACAATGACGTTTAGAAGTGATTTTTATGGATTTTATTCATTATAAATAGGGATAGTAACATTATAAGTAGTAATGTGAGAAATATTTAAAAATACTTAAAAATATTTTATGAATACTAAATTGAAATTATGAGACAAAATAGAAAACCACAAATACTACCCAAGTGTAAAACTGTCACGAGGATAGAGTATGGTTTCGATATTCCTAAAGTAATTATAGAGGGCTACTAATTACAGACTCACTTCAAATATATGATATCTAATATCATTGATCTGCACAAGAGGAGGCGCAGGCGCAGGCGTGGTAGGCGCGGCGCGGGGCGGGGCTAGCATGGCGCGCAGCCGCGGCGACTCCGACACCAGGACTATCTTATGCCCGTAGAATAGGCGGCCTTCCACTCTGGAAGTGATAAAGTGATTCGTTGAATTATGACAACCACAACTTAGATAGTACATTAATATTGAATTAATTACAATAGCTCATTTAAAAATAAATGTAAAGTATTTGAAGTAAACAAAGATAAGCTGAGAACTGGACTAAGGACAAATATGAGCTAAGTATCATAGACAGGCAAGTATTTTATACAATGTACGTGTGAATACTGTTGAGTACTAAACCGTACACTTGTAAAGTCAAATTGAAACATAGCTATATTAGGTATATCTATGAGCACCTTCGTTTAGAGTATACCGTCCCACTCAGCCGGTAACTTCGAACTTCATGCGTCTTGTTATCGTTTGGGTCTGTGCTGTCTCATTTAATACTTTGCAAAATTAATCAGATTAGGAATCCATTTTCTGCTTTATTTACGAGTAAATATTAATTAAAAATTCAAGATATAAGAAGCATAAGAAGGGTTACATATAACGGCGCGGTCTTACTATGAGAAGCTAATCACTATAAGGTAAAATGTTACTAATAAAATATTTTTGCGGCGACTAATCACACTTAAAATAATTGTTACCTAAAGCAGCATCGTCGTTTTAAGTCTTATGTGAAATTTGGTAATACCGTAACGTACCTGAAGGTGACGTCAGCGAGCGAGGGGTTGTTGACGTAGGAGGGGTCGACGCGCGCGGGCTGCGGCTGCGGCGCCGGCGCCGGCTCCTGCACCGGCGGCACCGGCTCCCAGCCGTACACCGCGCACAGGATGTCCGCTAGCAGCAGGACCGTGCCCTCCTTCTGAGTGGTGCAGAGTAGGAATTTAATTGTTTTGCTGTATTAAACGTGTTCGAAGCATCGAACAATATTTAAAATTTGGCATTTCATGAATCTAGGTGGTAATTATTGTGATTTGTCTAATCGGCAGATTAGCCAGCGCGATGCGGTCGTCACCCCGGCCGCTCCACGTTAGTCGATTCACAGCAGCGCTCGAGTGCTCTTAACTCTCATATTCATTCCTTTTATTTTCATTTAATTTAATATAATTTAGCGTTTATTAATTAATATGAAACATCCCTAAAGTTCCGTGGTTTATTACCAGCAGCATCGCGACCTAATACTGTCCATAAATTAGTGCGTAACTCGTACAAAACGCATGAGTTAGACGCAGAGACTTATTGTACACGAGAAACGATAAAAATTAAAATGGTAGCAACAGAGATAAAATGTATAGAAACAGCCATCGGTTAACTTATACATTGCTTTCAAACATTTTATTTTGTAAAAAAATGGTCAAGAACTTATTGTTATTGAATTGCAGCGGACGTAATTATGGATGAGAGTAGGTATTTTAAAAAAGCGGAGACTAAGTGGACTACATATTTTTTGCAAGCAGTTTATATAGTATAGTAGTATATAGTTCATAGGTTTATTTTTCAGAAATTACTTTTATTCTTGGATACGTGTGAACCACTCGTCTTCATCATCACTTTTCATAAGGCGAGATGTAAACAAATGAAATGAAATATTTATTTGTCATCATTGACAATTACTTGTTCTTATTGACGTCAAATAAAGCATGACTCTACCACCAGTTTCGAAAAACCTTCGTGAAGAAGAACTGGCAAGAAAAGAACCTCTCGGCACTCTTTTATAAAATACTTTGAGTAGAACGTATACAATTCGTTTACGACATGAAAGAATACATATGACAGCGAATTGTAATGAAATGCCGCAGCCGACCTGTTTACGTAGTAATGTATATTTAATTTTTCACAAACAGAAATAGAAATAGCCTATGTAACTTAAGCCCCACGCGCTTTTGTCATCCATATAATCTTTGATCTTATAGTAAGCTACTTGGCACAGCGTTCCCTTAACAGGGCAGGGATTGAACTGATTTCGGCATTTTATTGTAACAACTTATTAACATTGGAATCAAATATTTACTGCTTTTATCCAGCCTAAATTTTGGAAGGATCGAAAGACTGTCGGAAAGTTGGTAAAGATCGTAATATTAACACAAGTGCCCATTTTCCGAACGGTAAAAAGGTTCTCCCGGTATATTTATAGCCTAAGTAATAAAAACCATCAGGCTTAGGGTTTGTAAGATTATTGCTTAATATCTATGTGGTTATCATTGCATTTAATTAAGACATAAAAAAATGATCGACGTTACAATCAGAAACTCCTTAACAAATGTAAACCTTATATCTATGTAGATACATGTAAATCTTACCTTGCTGTACCGTAATATGTTGAACAGCAGGGGGAGGCACTCGTAGATGAACTGCTTGCTGTAGTGGCTGTCATCCGATGGACAGACCTGGAATGATGACAAATATTACGAAGTTCATTGATGAATGTTTGCTTTAAAATATTTTTTGCTGTCTCGCTGTATTAGAAAGGTTAAGAACTGGATTCCGTATTCTACAGCAAAACCATCTTCGAGAAGATTTTCCGTTCGTGCTAAAACAGACTTATTCCGGTTTTAGACACTGAGTATTAAACTACTACAGACGCAAAAACATCGCAAGACATCGGCATAGACAGCACCCACGCGTGCAGCGACCAGCGAATTACTAGCCGCGTGGGCTAGCTGCAGGGTTTTGTCTGGTAATAGAAGGTGATCAGTATGTATACCTGCAAGAAGTCCTGCAGCAGCTGGTCTATGACGGGGTCGATGCGGGCGTCAGCGCCGGCAGCCAGAGATAGTGTCCACGCGTGCAGCGACCAGGGCACTCCTAGCCCGCGCAGCTCCAGGGTTATGTCTGGGAATTGAAGGTGGACAGATTAGCTATACACAATACATTTTCTTAATATTTGTTTAGGTAAGCTACCAAGCTTGAGAAAATTTAACTTAGATAAAACAAGCATTCGCAACGTAGTTACTTATATTGATATTTTTACTGACCTTTCTTGTAATGTTTTTTTAAATATTTAAGATTTTATTTTGAGCCAGGAGAAGTCCACTGCAAGATAAACGATCTCCACGCCGCTAGCATTCATTGCTTTACAGTGGCTTTCACAAGCTCGTCGGTCAACCATCTAGAAATCCTTACCTACATTATAGTTTCAGATTGTACGAGTACACCTACTAATTTCTTAATAAATATGTTTGAGAAAAGAGTGTCGAGAGCTTTTTTCACGCCGGGTTATCTTCCTGTCGGTATTCCTACAACGTCTTTAAAAGGACGGAGTTTCTACAGTAATTCATTAAGTGTTCAGTAATTAATAATAAATAAAAATATATGGAATTTTGGGTTCTGGTGTCCACTTAAATCAACAACCAACCTAAGTGATCAGTCTCGGCTGCGTAGTACATCGCATCTTGCAGCGCCCTCTGCTGCTGCTTGGTGAAGGCACCGCGGGCTTCTCTCGGAGCGCCTTCCGCCAGCACCTCCTCCAGCGACAGCACGGCGGCGGCGCCCGGACTGTGCGGCCCGCGGGTGCCTCGGATGGCGGCGCGGAGGCACGCACGGCGACCATGCGTGCAGCATACTGCCACAGCGCTGGTAGGGTTAAGATAACGTTAGAGGAAGAAATTTGATTATAGTGAATGCCAGCCACAAAGACTCACCCCGCTACTTTTTGGTCGAGGTCGCAAACTACGATGAATAGATCGAAAAAGTCTAAAGACGCGTCTTTGCGCTCTCGGAGGCTGTAAACCAGACTTAGTAGATCTCTTGTTGTAACGATGCCCAAATACATTTGAATTTTTTTTCTGCTGAGTTGGTAGTAGTGATTGTTATTTTAAACATATTTTAATATTTATTACGTTGATATAAATAATGTCATTGTTTATGTAAGATAAATTATTGTTCAGGTTTCTTGGCTTAAATAAAAAGCTTCAGATCAAAATCCAGTGAAAATACCCTAAGAATATAAGTAATATTTTTCATTTGTGTTATGAAGTTGTTTTTCAGGCTTAGATGTGGTTATACCTAACTAACTTGATAACTAATTAATGAACTTGTCCCCTCACCCAAATCTTTACAATATGCTATCTTCAACCATGTTAATAGGTTTCCTACCTGTAGCAGCCGTACTGAGCCGCGGCGGAGTAACAGAGCGAGTCGTTTTGTTGCGTGGATAGGAACGGATCTGCGCCGTGCGATATCAACAGCTGCACCATTTCTAGGTTTCCTACTCCACAGGCGACCTGGAAATTAAATAAAAACAAGTAACCTAGTGTTCGACGATATTATTAAAGTTTTTTTTTAATTTTGGCAAATAGGCTAAGATTTTGGAATACCTATTTTAAAATACCTAGATATCCCGAAAGTGGGTAACCGCTGTTAACCACTAACTTAAAAGAGAAATCTACAAAACATACTAGACTTATCTTAGCTAAGTGGACAAATAAAAAGATACTTTATTTTATATTATACAATGATGAAAATTTGGTAAAATGTATTGACTCCCATGGTAACAAGATTAGTGATATATGTTATCTCAGCGTAAAACCAAAGGCGCTTTGTATTTCACCGTTTCGCTGTGATATAAGTCTTAGTACGCTCAATAGATTTAAGCCTTAGATAAATTCAATCATATTCTGAAATATTTCGGGCGTAATCTTTCTGTAGGTACTGCGATGTATTGTTAGGTAGCAAAATGTATCAGAATAATCAATGTCACCATGAATTTTTGTAATTACGTTACATTAAATAGCTCTCCCTGAACAGCTGAATTCCCAGTTGATGCAAATAAACAGTCTCAGCTGTTTAGTAAGCAGCTACGCTTTCACCCTTATAAATCAGTGTCCTTAAGATCTGTTAAAACAGCTCTCTAGTATCCCTTTTCGAGTCGTTTATAAATATTTGTATGTATTTCATGTTATGGTCGACCGACGCCTGCTCCTGACATCTTAAGATTCGACGGAATCTTCGGAAGTTCAGGCTAAGGTCGTGAATCGCTTGTGCGTTGTTCGGTCTCCTGTAAGCACCCCGCCTTCGGAGGGGTGACTACTCTAGGGTATTCGAATGCGAATCTGAGCCTGCACCAACCTGCAACGGCGTCAAAGTGCAGACGTCGTCGGCTCGCTGTGCCGCGCCGTCAACGGTGGCGCCGGCGGACAGCAGGCGTCGTGTCGTCTCCAGCGCGCCGCCGCCACTACCCGAACCGCTCGCGCAGTACACTAGCGCCGTCCAACCTGGAAACATAACATACGTATTTAATAAGTAATCCTACTAATAGTTGAAATGTGAAAGTTTGTATGTTTTGTTACTCAATCAATTAAAAACAGCAAAACGATTTTGGAGTGGAGTCGGAAGGTTGCCATAACAAACCAAGCCTGGACTCGAAGAGGAGCACAACCTCATGAAAACTAGGTAAGCGATTAAAACTTAAATCAAAACGAAACTGTTAACTTAACCTCAATTCTGTTTTTGCGTTTTATAACCAAAACTGCCGATCGAAAAATAGAACAACTGAAATATGTAAAAAATAATAAGTATGATAAAATGGTTTAAAATTTCGGCTAAGCGAAATAGTGAACATTCGAAAAAAGGTAGAATAGATACCAAATTCTTATAGGAGCACAAAATGTCGCATCTGTTTGTGTGTATAATCTATGACCATCTTCCGCGCGCCGCCCACGTTTTTGTTTGACGTGATAATTCTAGTACAATAGTAATTCAATGATATAAACCTATCATTTTGACTATGTAACTTATTATGTTATACATAATAATTATAAATAATAATTTATTATGTTATAGAAATAGTTAAAATTTTAAGATTTTGAAATTTATTACAAATTATTGTAAGTTGTATTTGGTATTAAATGGTTAAATAATTTATAAATCGGTATTAATTATTCCATTAACCTGCAGTAGGCGGAGTGTAGGGCGGCTGCGGCGTGGGCGCAGGTCCACGTGGGGATAGGAGCGTGGAATTCGTGGCGCCCGGCGTCTCTATGTTTGGATCTGCTCCCGCATCCAGCAACATCTAAAAAAAGTATAATTTGAATGGGAGATGAAATAGTTATACTGTGCCTGTATGGAGTGAGTTTAGAAAAGTTGTATAGTTATTTGATTTCTTTGCACTTAACATAAAATTAAAGACTTAATAGAAAATACAAATCAAATCTGAAAATAAAAATCATTATAAGGACTTACTAAGATGCACCTTGTAGTTTAAAATAAGGTAGAGTTAAAAGCTTTCATTTCTTTTTTACTTTAATGTATATTTTACCTGTAATTAGCGTACGAACCAAACCATAATTTGTTATTATAATTGCATAATTCATCTCCAACGATATACAAAGCATATTTATTTATGACTTAAAAAGCCTAGCGCTCAAGAGCATTCGAGCCGGATTAAACCAGACTTTTTCCAACTCCTACTTACGGACACAATCTGCTCATCGCCAACCAACGCCGCCTTCATCAAAACCGTCAGTCCAGCAGCGTCTGGCGTATCTAAGGCAGCGGCTGGTAACAACGTCCGGACGCTGCCGAGCACGTCGGGACGTCCGCTCAGCAGCGCGCGGTGAGCGAGACTGAGCGCCGCACGGGATAAATCTTCAGGGTTGCGGGAACAGCGGGACCAGGCTGGCTCGATGGTTTCTTCTAGACTGTGGATGTGGATGTTTGGCAGTTATTAGACTGTTCTAAAAAGAACTTTAAAAAGGATGAGGCAACTTACTTTTCTCCTATATTTAGAGAGACATAGGGATCGGAAAGATCGTAAGGGGTTTTATTGTCCTGATTATTGTTACTTTCATGATCCCTTCTTGCAATCAAGTAAATGGAAGAATCAGCCACAGCAATTAAAGAAACAATGGCAATTACAACTAAACTAAAATCAGGAACGCATAATTAGTCAAGGTTTTCCTCGACTTTAGTCTTTATGGACGGAAATACCACTTATTATAAGGTGTATCAACGGTGTATTATTTTCCGGCTATGTGAATTTAAAAGTCAAGTTCATTTAACCCGGAAGGCAGTCTTTCGGCATATGCCAGTAAAAGCGACTTGACTAGAACTCGTTGTTGAAATAAAGACATCTGCCGATCAACTTACGTAAGCGGCCTAGGTGGGCAATCAGCGTGCGGCAACAACAGCCTCGCGGCCTGCATGACGTCATCTGCGTCGGGGACATGCGGCGGGGGCCTCTGCGCCGCCAGGGCTCTGGTGACGCGCACCCACTCCCCTAGTGGCGGCAGTGCCCCGCCGCCACGCTCGTCCCACAGCCCGGCGGCATTGCCCGCGCAGCTGCCGCCTCCGCTGCTGCTGCTGTGTTCCAACTGAGAAGGCAATGGTAAGAGTAAGTATGATGTGTAGAATGGTAGTCAACTGAGATTTAATTAAGACTAGATGGAAACTCGGTACACGATCGTTTTACGCGAATATGCCCGTATTATTTACTTGCATCTGCAATACTGAGTTACTTTTTTAATTCAATTTCAGAATCAAGTAAGATCTTTTCGAATTTTAAACGTTCAATTAACTTTTAATATGAATAAGTTGCAATCCTATTAATATTATAAATGTGAATATTTGTATGTTTGAATGTTTATTACTGAATCACAAAGTCGACTGAACGGATTTGAACAATTTTTGGCATATAGGGCAACTTTTATCCCGAAATTAGATCAGGATTACGAGTTTATTCATGATCATACGAACTCACACAGGTAATAAGTATTACAATAAATTTTATTATTCCTTTATATTATTCTTTGTAATTATTAATCGTTCAATAATCATTCATTTTAATTCTGTTATCCAATAATACTTGATATTAATATTTACTAACAATTACGAGAAACACGATTAGTTTGTGATTTACATAATTTTCGGCGTTGTTCTCATTTTAAGTGAATTTTGTTATAAGAGTATTCGAACTGATTTTATTTTTGGATTCTTTAACATCTGGGACTAATCACTTACTTTGCGATTTGGATGATTAAGTTGCTTTTCTAACTGTAAGATTGCAAGGAATTCGGTTTATTTGCGTTTGTTAGATTTTTTTTGTATTTAGTTACACAAATTTTGGCTGTTTTCACTTTAATATCTGCTTTGCACGATACTACGGAGGAATATCACAAAAGCCACTATTCTTACCGTTTCAGCTCAAGGAGATAGCGTTTTGATTCCGCAAATATTAAATTCAAGTATTGCAAATAAATTGCCGTGTAACTATTTAAGGGACTACTATTTATCCTTAAGTAGGCATCTACAAGGTCCATCATAAGCTCCAAAGCCAGACGCAGAAAGCAGTAGGAATCCGTTTGGTAATGCCCGGTTTCTCACATGGGTAGGTACATACCTACAGAAAAAAAAATCATGTAATGTCGTCTGTAGTAGTTCAGTTAAATTATTTGCGTTATTAGAGGAGAATAAGTTTATTTGTATCTAATAAACCTACACACATCAAAACTCTCAATCACTAGCTAAAGATGGATTTTTTTTAATTTTTATTTTTTAAAAGAATTGTGCTAACATAACATCATTTTATAAAAAAGATACACATTATTTTATTTTTTATTATTTAAATTATTTTTTATTAACATAAATGTAATTTAAAAGTCCTAATGCAATTTTGACTACTAAATGATTGAAAAAAAAAAGAGAATTTAACTAAATATTATAAACATTTATTATGAAATTGTTTTTATTTAGTACAAGATAACTGCTCCCCTGGCTCGAACACATGCGGCAATCCCTCTGGGTATGCTGGGAATTAAGTAATCCAGCATTTCTTGTGGTAACCTGTCCCATTCTTGAACAACGGCTTCCCTGAGCTCTGGCACTGTCTGGGGAGGTGGCTGACGGTTCCAACAGCTCGCTTGGCAGCATCCCACGCGTGCTCTATCGGGTACCAGTCTAACCTGGTAATGTCGTATTCACACAGAGCAGCGTTGATTTGTTGAGCTCGATGTGCCAACCAATACGAGTCGAGGGCCATGGTTTATTCTAAATGACCTGACAATTCCATCAATAGCAATGGTTTGGTACAAAGCTGCAGTCATCCAGCCACGATATGGGTTCAACGGCGTGCTAGCACCAGTCATTATACCGCCCCAAAAGGATACCAATTTCCCGCCTTGTTGAACGGTTCCGGTGGCAGTTCTTTGTCTTTCAGCGTTCCCACGCCTTCTCCAGACACGGTGACGTCGGTTGTCTGGATGAGTGCTAATTCTGGACTCGTCTACGAAGGGACAATTCCATCAAATGTTTTCCTCGTCGTCTTCTTCATTTTGGCGTAGTCTAGCCCATTGGAATCACTGGAGTCACTGGCGTCGCTGTCGTTGCTGTGAGTTCAGGGGTGCTCACCAGGATCTTCTCGCTCGTAATCCAACCTGGTGTTAGCATTCCTGATGGTCTGAGTGCTGATTTCTAGTCCAGTAGCAGCCCGCAACTCAGCTTTTATTTTAATGGTATTGATTGTTGGGTCTCGGGCAGTCAGCAATCTGATGTAACGCTTCTGAGCAGCAGTAAGAACAGTTGGCCGACCACTGCGAGGTCGATCAGCAAAGTTACCTTCACCGCCACGGTACCTCGGTAACGTGTTCACGACACAGGATTGGGATACAGTCACTCTGCGTGCTATTATTTCTCTCGTAGAATGTCTTTCTTCCCCCAAATTAACAATTCTTGCTCGTAAAATTTTTGATAATCCCCTCGGCATCTTTTTGAATGAACTTGTTCTTCGAGTCAGAAAAAACGCTTGAATCTGGTTGGTCAGATTTCTGAATGAGCGTAAACAAGGATTTAATCTCTTTGTATTCAGAAAAACCATTGATTTTTTAAATCTTTTGTTATTAAAAGATTTGATTTTTAAATGAAGAATCTTAGAAGAAAAATAACGTTTTATTCTGCTGTATTTTCAAAGTGATCTCAAGCTTTTTTTGATGTGTGAATATTAAATTATTGATGAGAATCAAGTTCTGTTAAAAACTGTTATTGTAATAACTTTATTCCTAATAATTTGTCAATATACACATATATTTTTAATTTACAACTCCATAGATTGTTTTTCAACTAGAAAAAGTAACGCGAACCAAAAGGCGGGAAAATATCAAGACTACAAAAACACCAAGCCCAACAAACCTGTGAACATCTCATGAAGTAATATAGCGCGCGTTCCGCAGCAGGCGAGAACGGCGGTTGCCTCGGGTGCACCCGGCGCAGTACCGCGCGCAGCTCCGCCGGCGACCCCGCGCACGTCGTCAGCAGCACTGACGCGGCCGCGGAGGTACCCGAGCCAGTGCCAGAGTTCGCTGAGTTGGTGGATCCGGCTGAGGCTCCTGGATGCAGGATTCAGATTATGGTCATTATTAAATAAATAAATGCCCAGATAAACACACCAACTGTTTGGCTCCAAAGTAAGCGAAGCTTGCGTTATGGATGACCACACATCGAACTGGGGAGAACCCAGAAAAAACATATATAAATAACCATGACCTGCAAACAAACATCTATTTTCATTACACAAATGAATGCCCCGACCAGGACTCGAACCGGGGTTCTCCGGTGTATGAGGCGGGACTACTAGTATGACGCTACTCGGCTCTCAAATAGAAGAATAATGGAAAATTGACTGTAAGTAACTTACCTTAAAGTAAATGATTGTTTTTGATATTATTTAGTTTACAGACTCATATTTACATGGGTCATGAGATGCTCATTCTACTAGCGGTGCCTTTAGATCTAGGATCATACGTCGTATCAAAGTGTTTATCTAAATGTTTAAGTCTTTGCTAAATTCTTTAAGTGGTTGACCTAGAAAGAGGTTTCACTTTCGCTGGTCAGCGCGAGACAGAGATATACTGAACAAGCACATACGTATATAAAGAAATATCTTTCCACAGGTATTGACTAAAGCTAAATACCAAAATTTTACTTTAAGAAATGCGGTTATGACATAGAACCAATTTGAAAATTCTAGGTGGTAATAGTAAAAGAAACTTACCCGAACCATTAGTAGTGATGCCAGAATCATGGCTCATGCCAAGTTCTCTCGGTCTGTTCTCTGGTTTCGCAGCTCCAGAGGATCCAGATCCCGAGCCTAAAGAGCTCATCGACTCCCATCGGGATAGTGATAGAGCTCCTGAAAATACAAATATTATAAATTGCACCTAAATGCATAAAGATCCATGACAAACACATGTAAGCAATGACATATTACATATATGTATGTCCTTGCATGTAAGTAGTAAGCGGTGTTTGTGTGTGTGATATGCATAGTATTTATTTTAATTTAATAATCCGTGATAATGGTAAACAATAAACAAACAAATTATATTTGATATAATTATTCTCGGGTATAATTATTTTGTGCTAGAATTATACATCCAATGTCAGTGACATATTACATATAGAGTAGTCATACCCAAACATTACCCCACAAAAAACGGCGTCAACTTAACTATAGATACCTACCCGATACATACAAAAATATAAATTGTTGGAGAACGAAAGAATAATGTGGTTTACTTGTTGTAAGAAAGAGATATCTATGTACTTCTTGACGTTGCTTCGCACTAATTGGTCGCGAGCGTACATCGTTAATTGTCGCAGTATATATAGTTGTCTCTTTTTCTCCCAAATCCAAAATATATTACATCTCGCTCTGAAATCTATAGCCATGTCATTTTTAAAACGTCATTTTACATAGTATAATAAAATATAAATCAGATACTTAATTATAAAAAAATAGTACTTAAGCATGTAAAAAACCGTTTATTCTTTCTTTAACGCAGTAAGTGTAATTAGTACACTGTCTAAACACACAGGGAGGCATTGTATGGTTTTGAAAACACAGAATAGGGAATAAGTTTTGTTTGACGTTTTGCCGTAACACAGGGTTGCACAAGTGGAATGGCGGGCAATTGTCTTGCATTTGCGTTGCCATTATTGAGAGTGAACAACTTGTCTATATGTGATATGTCATTGTCCAATGTATTACCTGAAGCAATTCTGCCCGCATTCAAATGGCTGTAGGGTTGCAGCAGCCCCCACAAGTCTGCACAATTGGCCACCGCCAGGTCAATGACCGCGGGTGTGATGGGGGCATTGGCCCCGCTACTGCCTGCTATGAGAGCGAGCTCCTCTAGTAACGTTTCGATACCGGCGCAGAGGTAGATTGCAGCGTATCTGGAGAAGATAGAGACATAAGAAGTTAGATGTCATCATCAATAAAATCATAACAGAGAAGTTATTATTTTATTTTACTAAGCAATCTAATCAATTGTACACATGCTATAAAGAACAGGCATAAAAGAACTTATAAATCCAATAAAGAGCTACAGCTTAGAATGATTCAACTATTTTATTTCATCGTGGGTAATACAATTTTATACTTGTTGAAAGTTTTATTTTTCTTCATCTTAATCAAGATTGCGTAAATATTTATTCTTAGAAATAATGCTTATTTCTTAGAAATCTCTTCCAGCAGACCTGAGACTGGAAAGTGTGTAAAAAGAGTGCGTGGTAATTTAGCGTTTGGAGGATGCTATATTGACACTTCATTTTATATTAAATCATCTTCTATTATTTGGATGTCAAAAAGTCGTGGAAGTGATGTCTCTACAGGCTGCTTCTGATTCATCGTATAAGATATGATTATTGCATAAACAGTTTGGCTGCGACATGACATTAGCATGCACGATTCGCTGTCTTGCTAGTGAAAACAAAAATTCCTAGTGAAAACAAAAATTGTGTAAATTTTGTATTTTCATATGTATTGGATCATAAATCCTTTACAGAAAATGTAATATAAGCATTGAAATTATTTTGTTATATTATTGACCTTACACAAATTCTACCCATGTTCTTCAACTACATTCGACGACAGTTGTGATCCTAATAAGTAACTATAAGTAAATAAGTAACATAATATCTCTTATACTCACTCATGTACAAAAGAAGCGACGCGCACGTCCAGCATCCAGCGCTGGAAGCGTCCCGGCGCCAGGTTGGTGCGCGCGCGCGCAGCCGAGCCAAGACGCCGCGCCGCGCCGCCAGATGTCGCGTACATCGTCGCTGCGCGTTGGCAGCCCTGGAAAATGATGTTGGTTTCTTTGAGAATAATTTGGTTATGAAAACTCAAAATGCTCTGGAGTGTAACAGTTGTAGGTCGTAGAATGCTTCATAATAAAAATAATAATAATAAATCTTTATTGCTCACACAAAATAAAAATTACAATAAAAATATTTGCAGTTCATTTCTTAAATCTAATGTGGGCCAAGTCGGTCTTATCGCTGGCAGCGATTTTTCCAGACAACCTTTGTGGAAATCTAGTAAGTGAGTGGAAGATATTTTACTAAATAGAAATAAAGCTTATAGAGCTTTAAATATAAATATAAAAAGCATATAAATAATAAATATCATGGTTTTCGAGGCCTTCAAGTGAAAAGCGTTCTTGTTTGCCAACAATGAATCATACAATTTGGTAATTAAAAACATCTTGTGATAAATAATAATAATAATAAATAACTCCCCAGACAAACACCAACAAACCAACTGTTTGGCCCCAACGTAAGCAGAGCTTGTGTTATGGAGACCATACAGCGAACTGGGGGGAACCCAGAATATACATACATATATAAATACAGACCCATGACCATGAGAACCATGACCCGAGAAAAAACATTTGTGTTCATCGCACAAATGTATGCCCCGGCTAGGACTCGAACCTGGGACCTTCAGCGTATGTGGCAGAGCTATTAACCACTACACCACTAGGTCATCAAAATGTATAAGTATCGACATAGTTCCTCACAACAACCTCAGTATACTACAAAAAGCCATGGTGGGTTTTCAGGCGTGTGCATAGCTCTCTGTGATTACCGCGCAAACGTTCGTGTTCTCTTAAGATATATGAGATAGGGTTACTAACAAGAAAATCACGAGGCCGTCAAAAAGATGAGTACATACCTTTATGCAACTCTCGGCAAGCGGCGTACTGAGCACGACGCGGAACGCGCCCGCCACTTCATGCTTAGAACAAAAGCCGATGTTCTGCGACAGACGCTGCGCCTCGCGAGCTATCCGCACTAGCGCTCTGGAACGTGGGGGGAATATATTATTGGCACGTGCAGGACACATGGAGACTTATTGTTTTATTTAGCGTGGTAGCGAGGTAGTAGAGCTTCTCTAGTTCCGCGGGAATACAGTCCACCTTATTTTAACGGACCTAATACACACAAGTACTTAATGATACGTAATTTGGGCTAGACAATGTGGTGTGATTGTTAGAAATATTTATTCATTATTTATTAGTTATTACATTTAAGAGAAATATAGATATATTCACACATATCTTAAGTAGGCTGTTCATCACACAAGTGTTTGATTTTACTTGTGTACAGGTTTTTAATTGTACAGGTGGTAGGGCTACCTGCGCCACCACCACCACACTACAATTAACATTGTTGACTAAAGAGCCGTTGTAATATTGGATTATGTTTAAATACTCAGTTTTCCTTACCTCTGCAACAAATAGGCCAGTCTTGGCGGCGCGTCGGGTGCCAGCTTGGGCGCCAGCTCGCGACAACGGCCGCCGTGTAGCGCGCGCGTTATCTCGCCCGCAGTCCATGGCACGCAGCGAAGTTCTACCAACCTACATACAAAATAGGTGATACAAGTTAAACATATGTTAGGACATGCTTTTGTAAATTTATAATCAGAATTTTCGTATAAAAGTAAGCCTTCTTTAAGATTTTATTCTATCATATACAACATTTTATGTAAAAAGTTTTGATTTTGTACCTGTTATGCGAGTCGACCCAGACGAACTCATCAGCACTAGTGACGTTGGTGCAGACGGTGTCGAGCGAGGGTTGTCGTACTAGCGGCGCACGGCGACGCCGTGCCTCTGCCGCGCTGCCCGTTTCTGCAGATTTAAGAACACATGATACATAACTTTTACCAATATTACATTCTGGCAAATATTAACTAAAAGTTTGATAAGAGTAAGGCTACTGGTGTGATCTTACACTATATAGGAAAGCAACTTAGAAATTATGTACTGCCTAACAGATTGTATTCATTGATTGAACTAATTCAGCTTTCAACTAACTAATAAGCGCTTTAAATCAATGATTTAATTAAAAATAAAAGTGGTTGTGGTACTTGGTGATAGCAAAGTAAGATGCACAATCCATTTTGCTCCAGCAACAAGATAGTTTGAAAGCTGGGGCCAAAAAAAAATGAGAGTTACTCATTTTGATAAAGTGCTTGTATTATTACTATAATAATGGTTTATTTCCTTTTTAATTATGGATACATGAACTTAATTTTGATTAAATTTAAAAATAACTAAGTACTTACTCTCAATAGTGAGAAAATATTACTACAATGCATAAACACTTGCACCCAAGACAATCAATAAGTAAAAATAAGTACAGTTATAGAGCGATTGCTTCTATTGCTGCAATAGAAATTTTAATTCAAATCAGCTTTCACGAAAGTCGATATAGTAACAATAATTATTTCCGCTCACACAAGGGAGCTCTGTAGTGCACACATGCGGTATCTCATTACCGCACATCCTCTGCGGATTTCAATCAATGCTCATTGACTGCGTGAAGCTATGTGCTTTCTATGTTATATAAATTAGGGCAAGACGTGTTGTGGAAGTATAATAATAATAATAATAATCTTTATTATTCAAATAAATACAGAATAACAATTATAAATGATCCTTGTCTCCTGAGGTAGGAAGACCTGTTTTACAGGAGACTGTATAAATGTAAGGTATGATTGTGATGTTTAGTTATTATTAGTTATTGTAATGATTATATTGCTACCATGTTTGATTGATTGTATGTTTATTCTGGGTTAAAAATAAGGTATAAACTAGGGGGTAGTTTGCTTGTATGGTCATTCATAAAACAAGCTCTGCTTACTTTGTGGCCATACAGTAGGTGTGTTGGAATGGGGATTTATTATTATTATTTTTAATTAGGTGTAGTAGTTTGGATAGTTTGATCGTAATTTACCACACATATATCGTATTTACAAAACATTAAGAGATAGGAATAAAATGCCGTGAACAGTTAAAATAAATGAAAATAAATCAAAAATCTATGGAAATAATTAAAATAAACTGTTTTCCGTTGAGAACATCCAATGCGTTTTAAATATTTTATAAATATATGCGTTTTAAATTATAACTAGTTAAGTGTAAGTAAAAAGCCCTTAGTATATTAAAAGACTCACGAATCTTTCATAGGCTGTCTGATACTTTAAAACCACTTAAAAAAAATTACTAGGTTTTAAATTATCAGACAGGTTAAATACTATTATAGATAATTTTTACAATCGTTCGTAAGGGCGGATTCACAATTTTTTTTTGTATAAAATTAATTTTCAACCATTTAACACACAAATACCTGTATTTTTTCAATTCAGAAAGATTCTATCAGGATTTTGTACCTGGTAGCAGGCATTTCCCGTGTAGCAGGCACTACTAACAAGACCACAATATTTGTTAAGTATCAAAGCTGACTAGTTTACCAGAACAAACAAAAGATAAAACCATTTAACAAGTCCATATCCCCGAGTAGCTTGTATCCACCTACCCGTAGCACCATTGTTGCTGCCACCGCCGCCGCTGGAGGCGCCGCTGGTTGCCGTGCTGCTGCTGTCTCGAGACCGCAGCGTCAGCTGTTTTATAGCCGACCTGATGTCTTCGAGCCCGCCACCGCCCGGCCACGGGGATTGCAGCTGCAACAGTTGAAAAAGGTTAGATTAGTAATAATAAATAACTTACATAGAATAGAAACTTACCTAGAATAAAAATACATATACAAAATAAAAATATATGAGCAAAGAACAAACATCTGTGTTCATCACACAATTGAATGCCCTGACCAGGCTCGAACCGGGACCTACGACGTACGAGGGAAGGCTACTCGGTCGTCTAACAAATATACATTATTTTATTAAAGTGAGAAAAGATTATTTGTTTATTTATATGTAATGGAAAGGCTTAAATTAAGGCTTTATTATCCGGAAGTTATTTAGATATTTCCAGGGATTCACCCGTGAAACCCTTGAAAACGTTAGTATTTTATAGAAAAAAGATTTATAATGAAATAAAATCTCGATTTCTCGCGCAAAAATGAAGGTAACACGGTCCTCGAACAACTTGGAGCTTCATCTGAATCGACCGCGTAGTTTCCTTGTCATACGGTCGTCAACTCAGAGATGTAAATTTATGAGCCTTAACTATGTTATTAAGGTATGTTTTTTAACTTAGCGCACATTCAAGTCAATCTGTATGAATATTCTGTAAATAAAGTGTGCTTTATTATAAAAGGAATTAAAATTATAAAACCAAAACAAATGAACACAGTAGTGTATATGACGCAAACATATAAACCTAAAGATAGTGCTGATTTTATACGATATTTCGGTGTTTGGAGTTTTTATTCGAGTAGTGTTAGTAATTTGTGGTAATATTTGGTTCAATAAATCTGATCAGACAATTATTTATGCTTTTAGCAAACATAATTTCTCTAAATAGAGGACAGTAGGGACTTGTTCGGTCCAAAGGTTGTTTAAGAGTTAAATAGTAGTAATTACGCCGTGACACCGTATAATCATGGGATCCCCGAGTTTCACTTTTTTATTTTAGGATAATATCCACCAGATATCAACAACAGGCTTTACAAGTTCAAAGCTGATACTTCAGCCTCATCCAATAAATGGGAAGATTTTAGACAGTTTATATTCTCTGTCAGAGGTTCTCAAACTCATGGCTCCACTTACCCTGTTAAAGTTTTAATATGACAGCGAACCCTACCCCTAAAGATACTTGGCTTGGATAACTTGGCTGTTGCAGAAAATAAGGTTTTTCATTTTAATAAAAGGTAACAAATACAGTACCAAAAATAAATAGGTTTTTGAGTTAATGCGATGGGTGGACTAGTTTGTTTTCGCTCATCGAGTCGATTTTAGGAGTAATTTTAACCTTAAGTAGTCTAGCCACCATTACGCAAAAATAATGTCGCGAACCCCCTATCGTCAAATGGCGAACCCCTAGGGGTTCGCGCACCCCAGTTTGAGAAACCTTGCTCTATGTAGGCCAAGTGAGGATTGACTGAATTTATAGGTACAATTTCGGCTTATTTTTTTAAATTTCTTCACGATGTTTTGGCACCGGGATAAAACCCAGGACATTTGCTCCACTGACGCCATTCTGAGAACTGAACCAAAATACCTTATTATGAGGCCTATGCTTGGTCCTCGCATGCGGCGTCTGTTTGGAGCGTCGCGGCTCCTCCCGCGCCGCGTCGCCGCCGCCGCCGCTGTCGGACATGGAGGCGTGCCCCGACGAGCGGTTCTCGTCCGAACTGCTGTTGCATTCGCGAACTCCATTCTGAAACAGAGGTTTTTAAATGATAAATAGTAACATTTTTATATTATGCAAATATTCAACGAAAGCAACTTAAACTGGCAGTAGTTATTTGGAAGCCAACGCTCAATGGCGGTGGTTCGGTATTGGACTTCATATACATAATAGTAAGGTCGCATTGGACTCAGCTGAAGATTAGATCCTTGTGAGGTGGTCGAGATGGACAAATATGTATAATATATCTTGTCTAGCCGTTTTGTCATTCTAAACCAATGTAACGAACTAGCCTGGAGTAAGTGGCACATGTTGATTGTTAATTCGTCTCTACCAGTTCTCCGATTTTAACTTTAACAATAAAAATTCTAAAAATAAATGAATAATTTAAATTAGGATTGAGTAACACCGATTAGACATTATGTGAATATTAATTACTGACAACATAGATTCATCGTAAAGACGTAACTTCAATAATAATTTGTAGCTTGATCAAAACAATATATTGTTAAATCAAATGACTACAGAAGTTATTTATTATTTCGCTACGCACAATGTTGCCTACTCTATTAAGGCCCACTTCCTATTTATTTATACTTGGGTAAACATTCTTACATCACATTCAAACAGAATTCATAAAAATCAATGACCGCTTCTGACTCAGGAAATAGTGATTCCATTTCCATAATCCACGCATGATGCGTTTTGACGTTCAATTAGCGATAGTTAACAGCTTGTATCATCGAGTGTGACTAGGAAACAAACATACATATTACGACACAGTCTACTCTGGGTCTGCGCTCGCGCATCTATTGTCAGCCACTTTCGCTCTCATCCGACAAATTTTCAAGCTTCCCACCGATTACGCTTTTCCCTATCGAAAGATCGTGGGATCCCACTTGAGACAATGGTTTTATAATTTTTTGTTGCAGTAACACTTTCGCTGCGTTACGCTCCGCAATTATTGTTCAAATTATTCCCAGCCGCTAATTAGCTATTTGACAAATGACAATCATAAACCGGCGCCGGAGCAGATTGCTCCGTTTTATTGTTATACAACATACTGCATTCGAAGATGCATTTAGTAGCTCGCCATTCCCTTAATGGACGGATATTTTTATGAGCTTTAAAATTAAGCGCGAACTCGTAAAGCATCAGGAATGAGTTGTTAAAATTCTTACGATATGAATTGCTGGCCCCACTTTTTACTTTTTATATTTTCAACTTTTGATAGATACTGTGTTAAGAAACATGGATATTAATTTTCCGCCTCTCAAAAACGCGTTTAGCCAAAGTTAGTTATTCCAAAACTTACATTAATAGATTGAAGATAAAAAATAACATTTACATTAAATTCCGATGTACAAATCCCGTAACTTTAATCCAAGATTGGCGTGCATCTGCGCCATTGCCGAAACATTTCGACAGAGTCGACCTAATGACATTAATATATTGTTTTATCGCCGAAGCAGTTATTACAGCGATCGAAGATTTCTCCCAAACATTATAAAAATGTTACAATTTCTGAGAGAATACTTTAAATAACTGTATGTAAAATAAACGGTCCGAGGGCCGGCGATATCGCAGATGTCAATTAAATATTTTACAACACAGTTCCCGCGCGTTTCGCTTTATTGATATCGCACGATATCGGGCCATAATTTATCGGGCGATTAGAGCCATTTTGTTAACAAAAAGGTTAAACGATATTAATACGAGATCGTAAAATCAATAAGCAGCCCACACATGTACCCAATGTATGTTGAAAGCTTTATAAGTAATTCTAGATTTTATTGTTCCATTGATTTTAGATTCATTGAATCATTATTTGAATGCACGCATCTCTTGTTTTGATTTGAGGAACAGTTTTCGTATTTTATGGAATATATAATGGAATAATAAAGGGTACCTTTAAAAATCTATAAAATGAATAGATGCATTTTCACAACCCCTTCAAAGCCCGTGGCGGGCGACTGGCAATTTTTATATATACCAAAGCAAAAAATCGTGTTTTGCGATCATCAACTGCCAATCGCGACGGTTTCAAATTAAATGGGAATGTTCCATCGAAACTGTTCTATAAATGTATTTTTAAGATAAAATTATTTAACCTACTCTATATTTAACTATTTTTATAAATCACTATATCACTATATATGTATATACACATTTTTTGTTGTTGTGTTTTTTTTACTAATAATTGTCTAGTAGCTGCGTTAGCGCGCAAACACACTGGATAGGGCACATCGGAAAATCAGCGCCGAAGCTCTATGGCTGCAGCATCATGGTGAGATGTGCCCTATTCGGCAAGCATGCTGCAGCGCAATGTTTTCAATTATGTAGTTGTCTGTTTTTTGTTGTTTTGATAATTTTACTTTATTTCTGAACTGAAAAGTACTGAACAGAGAACTGTTTGAAATTAAGTCTTCAATTCCATTTATAGATAGTGAATATTCAAAAAAATGTTATCGAAATTAAAACAATCACAAAAAGCTAATACACTTTAAAGTGCACAACTACAGTGACTGAATTCGACCACTACCAAAGAAGTCAATGACCAATTAGAGCGCGACCAGTAGGCAAGGAGATCAAATATTGAAATTCAAGGCATTCCCGAGAGACGAGGTGAAAATCTCATCAATATTATTCATAGCATTGCGAAGCAGTCAAACTTTGCCTTAACATCTACGGATATTGACTTCGTGACGAGAGTGGCGACCACGTTGAACGATAAAAGCAAGCCGATACATAAGGATGAGTTCCTATCTGCTCTCCGAAAACTCCGTCAACCCAGAGCAGCAGATTTCGGTTTTGATAATTGCAGTGCGCCCGTATTTTTCAACGACCACCTTACGAAACAAAATAAGCGGTTCTTAAAAAACCGTAAAAATGTTGGCATTCGAAAAATCTTTTAAGTTTGTATGTGTGGGTTAGAAATTGTTGTATCATGTGCGGCGAAACGAAACCTCCCCCGTTATTAATAATTTAAATGATAAAATGTTTAAAAAAAAATTGTATAAGTATTAACTCTCTATATCTAGTTATTGTTGTATTGAATATTATATTACATGTTAAATCTTAATTTAAGGTTTTCATAAAATTATTTTCAGGCTACTATATAAATCTTACATTGTATGTCGTACATGTAGGTATATCGCGTTGGTTTCCGACAGTTTTATATTACAAGGGACAACTTTGTCAACCTGGGGTTAGTAGGTAAGTTCTTAGCAAGTTTTTCAATTAGAATTTTGATATTTTATTAATGCATAATCAATGGCTCTATTTTTAAACCTATACTATCAAAATGTGCGAGGTCTCTGTACTAAAACAAATTTATTTTACAAAAACGTAATAAATGTAGAATATGATTTCATATGTTTAAGCGAAACTTGGCTTTTACCAGGGATTTATTATATAAATTGTTCACTGAACAGTACGATGTATATAGATGCGATCGTGACTACGAGGCGCGCGGTGACACCATGGGTGTCGGGGTGTTGGTGGCAATACGGAGCGGTATCCCGGTGGTATCCGTATCTACGACAGACTTCGTCAACGCCGCAGCCGAGGCACTTGAACTAACGATAAGAGTAAAAAGTAGGGAACCATCATCACTTCTCCGTTTATTTTGCTGTTATATTCCACAAGGCCCTCTACATAGAGAATCATTAATTAAAATGTTTGATTATGTTACTGAAAAATGTTCTAATTTTCCAAACGATACCTTTATATTGCTAGGTGATTTTAATACAACACACGCGGGATGAACCTATAATAATGATTTTTGTTATTTACGGCCTTCACATGAGGCTTTAGTTAATATAGTTTCCCAATTTCTTTCCTACAATGATTTTAATCAATTTAATCACGTACGTAATAAGAATAGTCGAAATTTAGATCTCGCTATTGGTTCAGTTAAGTGTAAGGTTACTAGATGTACAGATCCCCTGGTTTCTGAGGATGCCTACCATCCAACCTTATCTATTTACATTCAAACTGACATCCCGCGGATCTACTTCAGGCCCCTCGTAAAGTATATTTTTATCGCGCTGCTAAACATGGAGATGTTAAAATGGCTCTTCGGTTGTGGCTCGGCGTTGATTGGTATTGATATCTGGATCAATTAGACATAAATACGTGTTTAGAACATTTTTATTTTAGTTATCCAAGATAACCCATATGGTACTCTCCAGCATTAATTAAAATACATAAAGAAAAAATAAAATACCACAAAAAATGGACGATTTATAAAAATAGTAATGACTATAACAGTTTTGTTTTGTTGAGGAAACGTGAAAAAGTCATTTCTTTACAGTGCTATGAATCATTTGTGCGCAACGCTGAAAATAGGATATCTACTAACAGCAAACATTTTTGGTCTTTTATTAAGTCAAAAAAGCGAACTACATGTGATCTTCCCAACACTATGTTCTTAAATACTGAAAATGCTTCCAACGACGAGGCAATTAGTAATTTGTTTAATAAATTTTTTCAGTCAGTTTTTTCATCTCCCGAGAATAATCCTTTTTTACTCGATTCTGGCTCGATTTCTGTTTTAAGCCCTAGTTCAGTAGAATCACACCTTGAAAAAGTTAAGAACTACTTAAAATGTTTCGATGTAACTAAGGGAGCGGGTCCAGATGGCTTACCGGCCTTTTTCTTCGTCAGTATTATGAAGAACTTTCGGTTCCAATTTTTATACTGTTTAGCTTATCTTTGAAGTCAGGTGTAATGCCGTGTGCCTGGAAGCAATCATTTACTGTCCCTTTTTTAAAATCCAGAAATAAACAGGACAATCAAAATTACAGAGGCATTTCAAAAGTGTATGTATTACCTAAACTATTAGAGAAAATCGTATATGACGATATTTTTCCAGTAATTAAACTGATACTTATAGAGCAGCAGCATGGTTTTGTGTCTAAAAAGTCAACTGAAACTCATCTATGTGAGTTCACATAGAGAGTCGTGCGAGCTCTGGATCAGGGCCTTCAAGTAGACGCCGTGTACACTGATTACTCCAAATGTTTTGATAAAGTTCCACATTGCTTATTGATACGAAAATTGGAGGCAGTCGGTATACACGGCGATCTATTCCACTGGCTTGAGTCTTACTTGCGGTATCGGAACCAGGCGAACCTTCATCCCTGTCACCTCTGGGGTACCTCAAGGTTCTCATTTGGGACCGCAATTGTTTAATATTTTTATAAATGATATAGTAACTGTTTTTAAAAATTCAAATTTCTACTATACGCCGGTGATAATAAAATCTTTCGGGAAATTAAGTGTGCCTCTGATTGTCTACTTCTTCAGGACGATCCCGATGCTCTGCAAGAGTATTGTTAAAGAAATGGCCTGTACATTAACGCCGATAAATGTAACACTATTAAGTTCTCGCGGAAAAAGGCAGCAATAAACTTCAATTACGTGCTTAACAACAATAAGATCCCACGGAAACATCAAGTTAAAGATGTCGGCGTTATACTTGACAATTGTCAACACTTTACTCTGCATATTGACTACATAGTGAATAAAGCCTTTCGTATGTTGGATTTGATAAGATGCTCAGGAAGTAATTTTATTAAATATCAAACCATCTTACTTCTGTACAGTAGTTTCGTCCGTCCCAAATTAAAATACGCGTCAACTTTGTGGAACCCTCAATACCAAATTTACAAGAACAATATTGAAAGTATTCAAAATAAATTTACTAAATATATTAGCTTCAGATGGCCGCCCTATAATTTAGAAAATATGAATTCCCTCCAATTTCGCCGCGATGTAAAAGACCAAATATTTCTGTACAAAATAATTAATAGCTATGTTAAATCGTCATATTTGTTGAGTAAAATAAGTATCGGTTGTCCTCGCCTTAGCTCTCGTAAACAGAAGATTTTCGTGTGCCCTCCTTATAAAACAAATTATGCCATGAACTCGTTTATTCCCAGGTATAGCTATAACCGACTTTGTGATAATAATGATATTTTTGCATTAACTCTACCCCAATTTTTAAGAAAAATAACTGAAACCTTAAAAGTGTTTAATTAATCCACTTGTCTTAGATATTCCTCTTTTTGTATTATATATTTTAATACCAAAGAATACCGTTTTATTTTTCTGTCATTTGTAACAAGAATATAACCTGCTCTTGAATTTGTAATTTAACAGTGGAAACTTTACTGGCCTATGTAATATTTATTTGTTTAATGTTTAAGAAATATTGTTTTGCTGTTTGTTTCCCTAATATGTAAATAAATAAATACATTTCTTTTTAATTCATTTCATTTGTTTTGTGTTGCAATGCACTTGTTTGTATAATGCTTTTGTTTTATTTTTGTATGTTATTTTTGTGTTTTGTTAACTATGGTGTTGTACTGTACTGTAGCTGTTTGGCGAATAAATGTTTTGAGTTGAGCTAATATCCACTCTTATCCAGACGCTGTTTGAAAATTGTGTTGCTAAAATTATGTTCGTTGGTGAACTCCAAAATAAATAAACATCCGTACCAATTAGGTAACTAGACCAAAACTTTCATTACGATCTTGTGTTGTGCTATGCACCTAGCGATAAACTTAATTAATAAATATTTAACGTATACAAATAACTAAATGAACCTGATGTAAAAATTCGTAATTCGTGTATCTATATCTATATAAAAATTTGTGATTGTTACATAAATCTTCTGATCAAACCGGCATACTATCGACTAATACCGCAAAATGCAATTGTACAAAGTAAGGTTACCCACCTACACCAACAACACATGTTGAAATCACCATGATCATCAGTTTCAATCATTACTACATCAATGGCATGTGATATTGTATTACTTTTGGACGTTTACCATGGAATTGCAAAACCCACTCAATCTAGTTACATGATATAGATCTATAGAGCGACTTGGTGGCAAGAAACCGCACGAATGCGGTAGATGGGTTTAAGCCACTGATGAGCACGCGCAACGCATTAGGGACAACACGCAGCAAATGTCATTTAAATAAAATAAGCAAACTTTGTCGTGACTCTAGGATGCGGTAATAAATTGATGGATTACTTGTACTCGTAGTAATTTGCTGCTGTTTGGGGAGTTAACGTAATCGATACATCAAAAATATGGATGCAATTAATTTAGAAACAGCCTTTAACATGTGAAGAAAACTTAAATAAAAGTAATCTCCGTCCTACAAAAAGTAAGTCTATGAAGTAAATACTTAAAGAACGCTGTTTCTATTAATAAGCAATAGTTTTACTACACAACAAAATTTTCCACTGAATAAATGTTCAGTCAAGTAGTTTTCGAAATAGCAACATTAGGTTTAATGACGGCCGAGTGGTGTAGTGGTAAGTAGCCTTGCCTCGTATACCGGAATTTCCAGGTTCGAGTTCTTTCTTTTATTTGTGTGTTCATCACACAGATGTTTGTTCTCGGTTCATGCTTGTGCATATTTATATAGGTATGTTTATTCTGGGCTCCCCCAAGTTCGCTGTGTGGTCATCCATGACACAAGCTCTGGTTACTTTGGTACCATACAGTTGGTGTGTATGTCTGGGGATTTATTTATTTTAGTTATTTATTTAATGACAAACAATTACATATCGTCTTGCTCCCCTTTTATGATAACTATTCTTAAATTTAAAACTCATCCAAAATGTGAGTGGCTTATCAAATAACGCTTAACTTTAACTATTAGTCCGATAGTATACAGGTACTGAAAAGTACGCAGATACTCGTAGTTACTAAATGACGTAGGCAGAGCATAGGAAAACATTCGGAAATACATCGAGTTGGGTGATACGGTAAAGCCCACGTGGAGGCCCAATGCGAAAATTCCACTATTCAGTCTAAAGTAACTCCTACCTGCGGCGGGGTATCCACCGGCCTATGATGATGGTCATGCTTGGTTCTCCTCTCCAGCGCATAGCTGCTCTGCGCCGGCGCAGCGCGCACGGGGGCACTGGCGACCGTCAGCTGAGACACAGCGCCTACGGCCAGTAGTTGTGGCGCTTGGCGCTCGGGAGATGTCGCCGGTGGGTCTTCGGGTGGGGCTGTGGAGAAAAAGGGGTTATGTTACTAAACTTGTGGTTTCAATTTACAATGAGAGTAAAATATGGTAAGTATAGATTCCTGGAGTATTTCTAGTAACTTCTATTAGGTATACGATTTACTTTTCTAGATTACCGCACAAGGAGAATTTCATATCACAACGCACAGCGAGGAATTCTCAGGTAATCAATAAAACATAAATGTGTATCGTAATTGTCAAAGAAAAGAAACAAATCCATTTTTGAGTATTTCGAATAATTTTCTTTAAAAAGAAACCGATGATCAATAATTAAATTTAGTACAGTATTATGTACCGGGTTATAATTAAAATTTGGAATCTCCATAATTGAGTCCTCATTTAGCAATTCTTTGGTAATCCGGTGTACAAATTTTCATTCGGTGTACAATCATTTATGTAAGTAGGTATAAACTAGTCACAAGTAAAAGGCAAGTGAACGTTGTACTCCATTACTTCAAGTCTGTATTTCAATTAAAGTTACAAACTTTGAATTGAATATTGATCAACCAAGACTTGAATATTCATTTATAGATAAAATCGATATATTATGAGTATATCTCAATTGAACATTGAAATTTGCATTAAAAATTAGGAATTTCCTTGCTACGGGTACTATAGGTTATATGAAGTTTAAAAGATCGAAATTAAGATATCCATATTATTTTCACATATTTAATTAAAATACTTTTTTTATTTATTTTTATGGATCCTTATTTCTTAGGTTGAAAAACTAAAGTGTCTAAATAAAAGAGTATCAACGTAGTTTGAAGATTTTTTACAAATCGTTCATTGTGTGGGGCATCTAATTAAAAAATCGTTTATTGGATACCTATGAATCGTGGACCAATTAACAACACAGAAATAGCACATCTTAAATATATCCCGTTTTTCTAATAATCTGAGCCTCCCCTGACTTCCCCGACTGTATATATATGTACATTTTATTTACGTACAAACTTCAAATTGAGAGGAAAATTACTATAAATTTTTATTTAACTTAGTAAATGATTTGAAAATTAATTTTAATTAAAAACAAATATTTATAAAAACGAGTTCAATCTGTAACAAGTAAGATTATTGAATGTGTATTGCTGATTATCACAATTTAAATTCCCTTTTTTTTAAATATGTATAGTTGTATTTTAAGCCTAATATTCATCATTACCACCAATGTAGATTTAGGTTAGCATTATCTTAAAAAGCTTAGTGGCTTTCATATGCTAATTTGTGTATTATTTTCTTTGATTTCATTTATTATAATAATAAATAAAAAAAAGTAATAAGTATGTCAGAAATCAACCTTTGCTCAGAAACATATCAAAAACAAACACGTGTACAGGATCAGTTAGTTAATGAAGAACATACTCGACGCCAGCTTTCCATCAAAACGAAGCGCAAACAAATATAAAGTGAGTTAAAATAATTCTAGAGCATATTCATATTTACGCTGAACAACTAAAGATATACTTTTACATTTATTCCTTAAAATAGTAAGTTATTTCAACAAGGCAACCCTGTTCTTTCTATATATTTTCTTAATATTGTTTTTAGGAAATGACTCGTACCAAAAATATAATAAATAAATATCGTACAGCAAATCTGACTGTCAAGCCAATTGTTGCTGTTATGCCATTAAAAGAGAACATGTAAGATTTCGGAGTAATATTTAACAAAAAAAACTAAGGTTAGGTTTATATAATAAAAAAAATGATAGTTTTAAATCGGACTTGACGGATGCCTGCGTACATAGTTTCACATCTCAAATATTTTTGCAAATCCTAAAACCATTTTTATACGCTGTTTATACCACCTTCAAACGTTAAAATATAAGTAGGAACGTAGTACCTAATCAATTAATTAAGATTAATCTAGAGGCTAAGAACTGGGTATTGATGTGAGAAGTACGCCTAGATAAATATCAACCATATTAATTTGATTACACATTCACAGTAATTTAAAGCATTCCATATAACTTCAGTACAAAAGAATTCAACGATGTCTGGTAAAGTTTCACAAACATATACGAGTTAATGCTATTAGTGTGGAAAAAGATACACCAAAATGGTTAATAACTCGAGTTAAAATATCTAGACGTGCCTATCCAGGAGATGCCATTCCCGGAGGTGCCTATTCACTCTACTCTTTAAGATACTGGGGCAGTACGTTTCAGAAAAAGATTTCATAGGTTTCCAAACGACAGGGCTTTACCAATGACTAATCACGGTTTTGTTCAGCTCACTTCTAGATAATTTAAAATTCGGCGGTGAGGGAAAACATCGCAAGGAAACCCTCTGCAAATCCACAGTAGGTATGCGTGGTGAAGTACAAATGGTCTTAAATTACCCCTTTAGATGGGTGCGGCGTATGTCCCAGCAGTGGATTATTTAGGCTGTCTCAACAATAACGCCATACTCACGTTTACTGATTGCTTCATTGGGCGCGGGGGGTGAAGTGGCACGATGCGCGTGCGGCGGCGGCGACAACGGGCGGGCGCGGGCCGGCGCGGCGGCGCTGTTCACACGCACACGCAACGCGCGCGCGCCGCCCACCCCACACCACGTGCCGTCCTCCACGCGCCCGCTTGACGGTCTGTGGGGTGAACGATGACAGTTAACATTTTTACTTTACAAAAATAAAATGAATTAAATAAAAATTGAGAATTCGAAATTATTAGCAAAAATCTATGTAAGCTGTAGAGGTGAAGTATATCAAAATAATAATAATAACTCCCCAGACAAACACTAACAAACCAACTGTTTGGCCCCAAAGTAAGCAGAGCTTGTGTTATGGATGACCATACAGCGAACTGGGGGAACCCAGAATAAACATACAAATATAAATATCAACAACAAAAATAAAAATACGTTAATTTCAATCGACTACGGAGAAAAATACTGTCTTGTAGTAAATAATAATCATGTTCACAAACGCACCAACGAGTTGTGGGATTACTCTGTTGCAGTATTATTTGAATTGATTAATTGGTAATTAATCAATTAATAATTAAGAATTGGTAATTAATCAATTAACTGCAAATTGTCTTACAATCAAGTACATTTCAATAATAATTATATTATAATATTTTTGTATATTATTAATTAAAAGAACCTTCAAAGTCATGTTTATTCTTGTTGTTATTTAGAGTTTTTAATTAAACACTCAAAATCTTAATTATAATCTTTAAATTACACTCACTTTTGACAAAATTCGCTAACAGTATTCTCCAATATTTTGCAACAAAAAAAATGTTAAGATCATTTAACATGGTTTTTCTTAAGCGTTAAACTCTTTATAAAAATAGAGAGATTATGTCGTACTGTCGCTTATCTTTACCGAATCATAAGGTTAAATATATGTATCTCCAATAACTTGACCAAATGAAACAGCGTCTACGCGTCTCAGCGACAAGAATGAGAAAGAAACAAAATTGCTGTGTAATTCGCTTCAAATCAACAATACAGAACTTGTATTTAGCTTAAAAAATAGAAGGTTTTTTTTGTTTTAAGCATTCCAAACATAAAGTCGTAAAATCTGCAAGTGTTATTTATCTATGACTCTGGGGCTAATCCAAAATAAACATAGCTACCCGTTTTAATGGACTTGTTAATTAATTAATTAATGTGATTATCACACTAATGTCTAGCTAGGATTCGAAGGTACTAGTCAAATTAAATTAGAAAGAAGAAACACTATATCATTTACAAGATATTCTAATAAAAACTTTTCTCTTGATGGTAACCCAAAGGCCATCGTAACAGATCTTGGTAACGGCTGATGGATCATTCGACCGGTTGCAACTGATGCTGTGACTGATCGATATCGATCACCGGAGATAATCGATAGTAGAGGACTGTTATGTGTGAGATGGTTGAACTGTGATCTTGAACGTCACTATTACTTAAGATTATTTTGTTTTTGTTTCGGAAAGAGTAGCGGTCAAGCTTAGGATAACTACCAATCACTAACGAATATACTAGCAGTTTCAAATCATTTATAAAAAATACTGAATGATTTTGTTTTAAATAAGAGAAAAAGTGATAAAAAATTATACGTTTTGCATCAACATAAATTTGTATTTTGGCATGAATAATTTTGATTATATGTCGTCATTTGAATAGTTGTCAAAGCGTTAATATTTTTTCAAACATTGCTTTCGCGGGCGATCGAGCATTTCGACCCAAATACATTCTCCCACGGGCTCAATTACTTACTGAATCATTCAAGGTGTAAAATGTAGGATAAAGGTCTCGGATCACAGCGCCGACGTAGTTTCGTGACCAAAACGGCATTTTAAGTAAAAAGCGAACCAAAATCAATTCCATTCATAGACAGGAAACCTGCTCTACCGGTGACAAAACTCTTTACTAATGTTGCGAAAAAGCCGGTTTTCAACATAAATAGCGATTAAAAGCCAGATTTAAAAACGATACATTACGTATTTAATAAAATGTTAATCGAGGCAAACACGACGCCTAACTGTACCCAATAGGAAATATGGCCGGATTCGCACCATCATTTCCATCGACAATAAGAAAGGAAATTAAGGAACCAACGGCGGTTATAGAAAAGGTAAACGCACGCCAAGCTATTAATTAAAACTAAAGCAAACGAAGAACAAGACGTCTATAATCATGAAGTCAATTCTAATGAAGTGGTTACGTTACAAGATGCCGTAAAAACAAAGGGAACCGTCTTAATCAGTGCTCCGAGATCAGACGTACCAGATAATGACATGTAGCATGTAAACATTTACGTGAGATTTTACTTTTATTTAGTTATAAACTGAATTGAAAGTCTGTCTATACCCTCGTGTGTTTAATGGCTTAAAGAGGAAATGTACCTGGTTGTTAATAAGCACCGGAATCAACTGTTACCTAACAATCTTGAAATGTGTGAATTTTTTGTAAAAAGTTTATATCATAAAAATGACATCATTTCATGTGGATTTAATTGTATGCCTTGATAGCAGTAACTTAAAGTAATTAAGGTAATATCCGGTATCAAATGTTTTTGTACTACATGGTTATATGAAAGACATATTATCTTGATGTATATGTCGCAGGCAGATGGTGAATTAGACAAAAAAACTAAACAGCTCGCCACTTGGTTAAAAGTTTTATGCTTTTTTGTCTTAAATTTTCATAATTGCACTTGTCAGGTCCTATGTCAGGATATCATTTAGTTTGTAAGCAAAATGATTAACAAATCGCACATTCTTTGCTTTATAATTCAATATTCTACATGACGGCTAGCCGGTAGAAGCAGAACCAATCCATTCAACGAAACGGCTAGCTCATTATTTGGAAGTCTAATGCAACAATCCGCCATTGACATCTCTATAGCTTACGCTGACTGTCAGGGCACAATGTAGGAATGAAACGCAAACGACCTGCTTACTTATCACTAGAACTCTAACGTTTTATTTGCATTTTGAAATTCAAGAGAAAGTAAATGCTTATCAATCAGTGAGTGAGACAAAAATTTATGAACGTAGTTGCCTTTTTAATACCTTTTTTTTTTATCAAGATATTTTTTGTGAATGCTTACAGCTGAAATGCATAACTGTTAAATAATAATTCGAAAATTCAATTTAATAGTGGAAACTTAAATAATGATTAATTACCGTAAAATTCAGCAAATAAGTATGATAACGAAAAGTGAGAACGTGTAACAAGTCTATCAAATTATGTTATGTAATGGAGATGAGAGCACATTGTAATGGCTGCCGAAGCGTGAACCGCCTCATCTCAACCATGTTATGAGCATAGTGTAGTAAAATGACCTTTAAACATATCCAATTTATGTCAAAAATCCTGCATAATATAACATGCCCATGTTTTGTTGCTGATTTCCGTGCCCTTGGACGTCCTTCATGGTTTACTTAATTTACTATGGCGCGGAAACGTTTATGACTTGTAATTTAGAATGTACATTGACAGTGTTTGGATACTGATTTTTTTTTCAATATGCAACTTCGATGGCATATTAGTACTAAATACACAACCAGTAGCCTAAGAACGACATCACTAAATTAGTGCACAAATTATTATTTGAGCACTCTATTATCTGTCTATGTCTATATCTTTTCTAAATTAATTTTTCAGTCAAACACGTAGGGTTGGAATTGCATAAGCATGCGTTGTTATGTACCTACCAATTGTCATTTCTTGACAAATTTCTAAACCAGCATGGATAGTTTGAAGTATAACATCTGTAGGAAACTGTGTATCTAGTTTTTATCTGCGACAGGGAACCAGCAGTTTGCCTCAAAGAAATTGTTGACTACAGACGTATATATTACTATGATAATGAGATTATTTAATTTAGCTAGTTACGAAACCACAGTTATAACTGTGTTTGGGCGACTAAAATTGTTGCGTAATTCTTTAACTAAAAATATGAAGATTAAATATTCAAACCGACTCATATACTAAAAGTATGCAAAATAAAAATATGCTTTAAAAACCAGGCCAGACATAAACCCATTCTGAATAAAAGTTACTCAAAAAGTCAAATCTCACTTACATCTCAAGGAAGTAATCTTACGTGCATAAATTGCAAAAAAAAACTATCGAAAGATGACTGAAAATGATATATTGAACAAAAGACAATCAAACAGAAATGCGCCCACAATACAACTGTTTGATCTAAATCCATTGACAGGGTGATCCCTGGAGCAGTAAAACGGAGTGTTACGTAATAGACATAAGATTGTGAATTGCGTAAAGATTGTTTTGGAGAATGTAGATGCGAATCTTGGCACAAAGAAGCAGAAGCTCGCACGAGTTCGACGACCAACGACCGACGATTGTTATCTTCCAACGCTATGTAATTAATGAGAACATCTTCCCGCAACCGCTTCTTGCCGAGAAAGACATTTCTTTGTCGCCTTGTTGATTCTAAAATACTAAATTAAAATGCTAATTACTCATGTATTATACGTTTGCAAGAAAATTGCCGATGTACCAAGAATAGAATGTAGAAAACTCGATATTAGAAACATTTATTTACAACAAATTAAGAAATAATTGAGTATTTCATTTTTGACAAGTGTCTGCTACGCAGAGACAGAAAATTAAAAAGTAAAATTTACTTTTTAATTTATGTAATCGTCACAAATAAGTTTTAATAAAATACTGTTGAGTAACGTAATTTCTAAGTGCAATTGGGTTATTCATTCATTATGTTAATTAGGATATCAGCCGGAAACAAGGTTAAATGTGTGAATGTAGAGCGCGTCTATATTTACTAGTGAATTACCTCTTTCTCCAATCTTGTATGAAGCTCCAATCACAATGTTCATCCTCGTCAAGCACTGTGGCTTCATGATGATCAGCTCCGCCATGCACCATGTCCACGAGCTGACGAGCTCTCTCAAAGTTTCCCTCGAACTCCACAATCAGAAATCCGTCCGTACTAATTTTTTCGAACGTATCCTTTTTGTAGGTTGCGTCGTTGATTGCAGCCAAATCGACCGTATCCTTACTATCTTCACACTTAATTTCAGAGTAAATAGCTTCGGGAATTTGAA
Organism: Marasmarcha lunaedactyla; assembly: GCA_923062675.1. NCBI lineage: Eukaryota > Metazoa > Arthropoda > Insecta > Lepidoptera > Pterophoridae > Marasmarcha > Marasmarcha lunaedactyla. The sequence continues at coordinate 20,896,244 of OV281343.1, forward strand.
TTTCAGAAACACAGTTCTGTAAGTTTCCTCCTCCTTTGTCAACATCTCTACTGTCACCTAGTTTTTCTGTGTCATTCAGTCCATTGGCATAAATTACTTCTTCCTTTTGAATCGGGACTTCTGCCAGTCTCTGTTCTTCTTTTTTATTTTCATTATGTTTTCTAATTATAGAGTCACCAAAATAAATCACCACTTTGTTGTTGTTTTGAGTTATTTTATTTGCAAATCCACTTTCAGTTGGAACTGACTTTCTACATTTTTCTTGAGATAATCTTTGTGTTAGTTCTTCATAACACGGAGGACGGTTGCTATAAACCTTCTTTTCCGGAGTAGGTCCCCGGGTCTCTTCCTTTTTCTTCTCTACACTTTGATACACTGGAGGTCTGCAACAGTCATCGAACTGGGTGGTCCAAGGCCTTGGTTCACTGTAAATATGTTCCACAGATGATGTCACTTGAGGCAAAGGGACATACTTTTCATGCACATTTTTTGATTCGCTTTTTTTGAAATTTAGGACATTGCGTCTCGATTTAGACTCGGATGCATCACTGTTATTAATTTTTTTATGTCGAGAGTTACCAAGGATTTTAAATATTGCTTTATGTTCTGTATGAGGCTTGACCCTATCTGTGCTTGGGGCTCGCCGAAGCATGAAAGGTCCTGTCTCCTCCTCCACTGGATGAGGATAGAGTTGCTCACAGCTGGTGGACTTATGAGTAGCTATACGGGCTTTGGTCGGCGCAGTAGGTTCCCGGTTTTGCCAATGTCGTACTGAGAGACGGGCAGCACCACGGATGAACTTCATGGGCTCCCACGCGTCGGCCTTTTTGAGAATGAAATTGTCACACATGTTGTGTTTGTTGGGTGGTTTTCTCGCATCTGCGGCGCGACAAGACTGCAGCTCGCGACAGAGGAAGCACGAGCAGCGAGCGGGGCACAGCATGTCGGCGCGGGCGTGCCGGCCGCACTGTCACGCCGCCGCCCCGCCGCCGCCGGCACGGCGCCGCCCCGCTCCAGCAGTCTCCACCACGCGAGCGCTTTACCGATCGACAATACCGTTCACAACGACCCGAGACCGATTTCCAAACACGAAGCTACACCTGTACCGTAACCTTTCATAGACTGCCGCTAATCGCTTCAGATAACACGTTAATCGTTTTCAAATTGTCTTATCGTCGTACTAGTTGCGTGCGAGGAGCTGGCCGGCGGATGGGCGGGTGAACAAAACCATAACTCGGTTGCTAAATATAGAGCACTCTTAAAGCTCTGAGGAGATAATAACTGAATCACTGCAATTATCATTTGATTGGAAATATATTTGTGCGGAGAACTTCCCATCCCATTGAAACTTCAATAACCTAATGCATATTCATAAGCTCGGTATTATAAATGTTTTGTTTATTCTGCGCACAAATTACATCTCCATCGGTGCACAAGTATCTAATTAAGCAATATTTATCATGAGGTAAATATGCAGTAATTCTGGAATTAAAAATATAAAAGAGCAAATATGAAACTCAAATAAAATTTTATATGACTGCTAAATCGGCAGACGAAACTAACCTTCATTATCACATACGATTATACTAATATAAGAATAAGAATTTATTTGTTTGCCAGAATGTGGTATACGTAACAACTTAATATACAGTATTATTCTAAAGTACGAAAATACATTCACTCAAGTTTCAAGTATGCTTTCAATATCAATTGAAATAACTTTTTAAAATCTTACTCGATAAAAATGAACATCAACGTAGAGACTTACCGTCGTATCCTATTACAAATTAATTATTCATGGATTCATAGTAATGTGAATTTAATCACAAAAATGTAATCTTAACTAAGAAACATAATTCAGGACCTACAATCGTAGGCCTGAATACAAAACAGTTATCTATCAAGTAAAGATCTACTAACCCTAACGAATTACCTTTAGGCTTCAGATTCAACAGTTACAACTTTTATATCGCAATATCGATTCATCTTATTAAATTGGTTATTCTCAAACAATTTCCTTATAACCGTCGTATTCACATTAAAGTTTTATATAATTACTAAGATTAGTTTAACTGTAGATAATTTTATGACGAGGCAATAACGCGAGGCGTCTGCCTCTGGTTCCATCGCATCGGTTTGTCCACAATTATCTTAATAACCAGCGGACTAGATCACTATCGAACATGTTCTCGAACTAAATGAATTATGGATGTCCCTTGAACGGACAATTTTAAGAGAATAATGACGAGAAATAAAAAAGTATTGCCAAAGTATGGAACTTCAATTATGAAGTGTAATCGATTTTCTCCTTGATATCGTATTATAATTCGCATTGCGTAGGAAATTTTATTTGTAGTGTTATTTTATCATTTAGAAAATGAATTAAATTACTAGATTGAACTTCAACCGTATGTTTATAGACTAGATTCTTTGGCTAATCGTAATAATACGATAAATCTCCAGACAAGCACACCAACTGTATGGCCCCGAAGTAACCCCCCCCCGGGCTTGTATTATGGCTGTGTTGTGACTAAAGTTTTTGAAAAACAAATTATTACCAACAAAACCGATTTTGTTGTATGTTGATCTAATTTTGAAAATTCAATTCATATGGCCAAATTACGCTATTTGGTAGAAATGATATATTTCCAAGAATTCTGACAGAGTCGGGAGGCATGAGAGTGAAATAGCGCGAAAAACACAAATTTTAAACACACATCGTAAGTTAAAAAAACATCCGTGGCTCATAATTGTGTAAAGCACACAAATATGAATAAAAACTACCAAAATTGTATGCTGAGACCTCTGGGGAACGAAGCAGGGATAATGCCACCGACACTGCCTGTCCACGCAGTTTCCGAACCATGGTTTTAGTCGCCGACAAACTAACTTACGACTTTGATTGCTGGTTACACAGATATTTGACCTTGAGATCCGTGTTTTTGTAAAATGTATTAGTTATAGTTTTTCTCTACTTACGTTGTAAAACCTTGAGATAAGGAACAGTTTAAAAATTAAAGGAATTCACGGCATAATACATCCAGTGCCGAAATATCGGAAATTCGAAATCAAACATCAAAAACATGGTGAGAATCTTGCGAATACCTTGTTGAAATAACGAAGATAGTCTGTAACGTTAAAACAGTTCTTAGTGAAGAAACCGATTCCTAACTCTCATTATTGGAAGTTTAAGCTAATGTAAAAAGTCACCAAATGGGTGTTTGATGTGATTGAGAGAGAGTTTTTTAGATTAATTTTGAAAATGGATAGTTTAGAGCACCGTGCCGTGATCAAATACGTCCACAAGAAACACTTAACTCATGAAGATGTAGTGGCTACTTTAGGAACATCTGCTCCGTCGTATACAATGATGAAAAAGTGGACAGCTGAATTTAAACGTGTACGGAGAGTATCAAAGATGACCCCCGCTCTGGACGGCCTTCTAAAGCTACGACTTCGGAAAACATCGAAAAAATAAGTGATCTCATCATGGGAGACTATAGCTGAAGCTCTAGGGATTTCATATGAACGTACAAAAAACATGACCCTTAACGAATTAGGGTTCCACAAGGTGTCTGCAAGATGGGTTCTCTCTGTCTCTCTTATGCATTACCATAAAAAACAGTTTCAACTTATAAAATAAAACAGAAATGACAGCATTATCACAGCAGCTGAAACATAATAGCAGTAAGAAACTGGAGCATAACTCTTGATAACAAGTGAAATTACCAAAAAATACATCACTTTCATTGCATAAAGCACGTTTGTTATACAATTCGCGTATTGTTCAAACGCAGAACAATTACACACGGGTTCCCATCCCACGGAGAAAGTCCTTAGAGAAGCTCAGTTATATTGTTAATAAACTCATAGAAACTGTGAAAACTTGATGCTTACTTCTAAGATTCGTTTATCTGATGACTGGTTTAGATTGGGTTTACTTAAACTAGCTTTGCGCGTGACTTCGTTCAAGTTTCACAAGTTAGTGTGGGCGTCCGTTTCAAGTAGTTCTTTGGTACAATTGATATTCAATTCCTTGCACTTTGAATTCATAGTATTTGTTTTATAGTTTATAATTAAGCGTCGGTGGCGCGGTCAGTGGTCAAGGCGCTGGCTTCTCGGGTTCGATTCCCGTGCTGTAAAATTTACCAAAGTCGCCTTTATGTACAAGTTAAGTACATAAAGCCGACTGCTCCAATGGTGGAAGGAGAACATCGTGAGCAAACCCACATACGTATGAAATAATTTCGAAGGTATGTGTAAAAGTCTGCCAACCTGTAGTAGGCAAGGGTGGTGCATTGTAAATTCCCTAATGCCACCCCTTAGTTGGGTGAGTGAGGCTAATGTACCTGCAGTAGGATTACTAAGGCTGTCGCACGATATTAATGTAAGATACTTAAGTTCTGATTGACAGGGAGGAAGCTTGGGAAGAGAATAAGTATTCAGTATTAAAAGCGACTGTATAGTGAAGAAATAAATTAAATAATGTTTATCGAGTAGTTATAGCAAATCGTTCAAAGTACTTGCGGTGTCTCTATGGGATAAACTTCCACGAGAGATCAATCTATATAAATGTTTAGACTCCTTTAAATTTAATCTCAAAAAACATTACCTGTCTGCTTAAGAAAAGTAATCGATATACCACTCTCACTCAAATACTCACTACACACACCAAAACTCCCACGAACTAAAAGAAGGAAGATTAAAAAAACGACGGCCTGTTTGGTGTGGAGGTAAGTACCCTTGCCTTCCATGCCAGAGGTCCCGGGTTCGGAACCTGGTAAGGGCAGATTTTTATTATATTTGCTTTCTAGTCATGGATGTGTATGTTTGTAGTTTATTTCTAATATTTATATATAAAATAAAATCTATGTGTGTATATTTCTTAAGTTTATTTATCCATTATGTAGTATCCATAAAACAAGTTCTTAATGATATTTAATTTGGGCTAGATAATGTGGTGTGATTGTTAGATTATTAAATATTATATATATAAATTATTATCATTATTTATAATAAAATATACTTATGTATGTCTTTATATTATGTATATATTATTAAATTTTATTTATTATTTATTTTATTTATATGTTAATTTATAATTCTACTTTTGTTTCTGTTAAATCTTTACAGTAGGCTTTTCTAGTTTAAGATTTCTTACGTATGTGTCTTGTGTGTACCAGATGTTTGTACTAATTTAATCTCTTCACAGAATTACGGCCGTCTGGAAGAGATCGCTAAATGAGATAACGAAGTTATTCAATTATTTTTGTATTCTGATTTTGTATACAATAAAGGGTAAATAGATAAATAAATATCTAAAATATTATAAAATACTGTTTCTAAAATAGAGCAAACCATTCTTGAATTAATAAAGTACGTTAAAAGTGCTCCAAATTATAATTATCGAGTATTTAAGCTAGCCTCTATAAATTCGAATCGGATTTTCTTGCACTTCCAATAGCAAGATCATATTAACAGAGCTGTTTTATTTAAAACTTTTACCTTTAAAGTTAAATAAAAATTGCATAAATAAGTAAAATATATCTTTTTTTAAATATGTTTCTTGGGTTTAATTAACTTATATAGTAACTTAACATGTCGACGAATCGAAAGTTGTTTTATTAAATTCAATTTCAGTAATTTACTTTTTAACTAGAGCTCAATCTTATTTTTAAATCAGAAAACGTAATCATCCTTTAGAGTACAAACGCCTTAATTAGGTAGTTTGTTTGTTCCTAGATTATTTATATATGGCGTAACCAAAAACTCAGTTAAATAAATCACAATCAACGCATGAACACGAAAGTAAATTCTTTTCCAACTTACTACAACTTTATTTATTTATAGCTGGAACTTTTTTTTTCGAAACGATCAGTTTATTTATGGCCCTATGGGCCTTTTAAATTTCACCGGACTTTGTAGCTTAGCGCTGACACGGACCTCGGCTTAGGACGTCGTATATTGAAACTACCACTGGTTCGGAAGGGTTATCTACTGCCAAAGAACCACCAAGAAACTTAGTAGGAATGCGTACGACGCGTTAGCCTGGCCCACTGTGGGTTAGGCGATTCGAATGCCGTGTTGCCCTATTTCTAACTGGAACACCTGCGTTCCTTGTTGTAATAGCGTCGTCGGGATCTGTTGAGACGTTACGCGGACGCCTATAACGGACCGCCGCGTCTGGGTTGGCTATGTATTCAGCTAACTTATTGACCAGCGGGTTGGGATGGTTAAATATACATGTATATATATAGTTAGAATCGATTATTGATTGCTTATAAGAAAAGTAGCTAACGCCGCATCCTTGGCACAATATCTATGGCGTAGCCTTGTTGATTTGAGGTCCCAGATTTGAATCTAATAATTGCCAAATGTACAGAGGGGTGACTTGGTGCGAGCTCAGTATTCAAATCCTTTCTAATGTCGTCAATTTAACAACTCGCAAGCGAGTCTCGTCCTTAGTTTTGCTTAGTAGTCCTCCTACGCTGGATCCTTTAGCTGACTTCTCTGATCGTAAAGCAAGGCTTTGTGAGGAAACCATTTCGAAGATGTGTAAAGTCTGCCGAATAGCCTGATGTCACTCCGTAACTTGAGTGAGGCGGTTATCCTTGCAGTGTAATGAGATGGTGTTGTCGACGGATTTAAAGTTAGCTATTAGCTTAGTTAATGATGGGCTACAAAAATAAATACTTTTCAAATTCTGCGACGATTATAGACATTTATAGTACATTTGTCTTGCGTCCGTGATAAGATGAGCCAAAGATTGCGAACGAATGATATAGCATACATCATTCGTAAATAGATACATATTTTTGTGTTCAAATAGGCGTATTGTCTTCTTATATGTGGTATACGGCTATGGTTGTAGAGGTAAATTAACTAAGATTATCAAGTTATTTCTTTGAAAAATAGAAAAAACTAACCTATTTAAATACCATAAATTTTACCACATTCCACAAGTCTTTATTCTATTGCAGTTATTCTAATCGTGTTTTAGGCGATTTTTAGCCCACCGTTTTAGCCTCAACGATCGTATCTAATTTATTAATTTTGATTAATAAGAAGTAATGTAAAATGATTTGTAAACCTTAATAAAGATTCCCTCACTATTATGAACTAAATTCTATTGTCTTAGTTCTGTGCCGAGAAGCAAAGATCTACGTCAGGTTTCTTTTTATGATATTTTTTGTATATATTTGGTTTCGCTTACTATTTTACTATCTTATTACCCATGTAATTTTGTACATATTCTTCTCGTATTTATGTATATATCTTATAAATTACTTTCTTTTATTTTGGTAACAAATGTCTGTATATTCTATATTCTATTACAAAATAACTTATTTAGGAGTTGCGAACTAATAATCAAACTCAAACATGAATAATAAAATGGATGTTAAATAATTCTTCGTTTACCTGTCTATAGAATATTTCAAATATATTACGAAATATTTAATTAATTTTATTGATTATTAGATTTATTGATTTTTGTTAGATTGCTTTATTGTTTACCTGCAACAAAATCTCACTCTAATAAAATAGGTTTTAAATTTTTGGTTTTCTTCAGTTCCATTAAAGTTGAGGCTGTACATTTGCCAAAGATTGTAACGGCTATCAATTGAAAGAACATAAACTCTCAAACCTTAGCAAAATAAAACCGAGCGCATTATGCCTCAAGTCTTCTTATTAACCAACACAGTGAGTGTTATGGGGTAATGGTATTAAACTTTCAAGTAACTTTACAATGTATTACCAGTACGGTACGTATAATTTTAAGTATTATCTATAAAATATTTAAGACCAATAAACATTATTATTATTATTTATTCATTCGTGTGTTGAAATAAATAAATACCACTTAACAAAATACAACTTTAATGATGGCATTGACCATACCCACCTACTGTTATACAAAGTTCTACGGTGCCCTTATAGGCGTATCGTATGTAGGAGTAGTTATTCCGGCTTAGCGCCCTCAGCGCTAGGCCACAAAGTCCGGTGAAATTTAAAAGGCTAAATAAACCGTCCATTTAGAAAAAAAAAAACAAAGTTCTACAACAAACTTGCTGGACGGGTCTAATTAACGCGTAACTTGAACAGCAACCTTGAAAATATAATTGTCAAGCATGACACCGTTTGTACCCTACCACATTACAAGCAACTAATATTAATTCAATAATAAATTCCTTCCAATCGTCGAGATTACAGATTTCCAACGAAGTAATCTCCAAAAATTCTGAGTGATTGCGTTTTCGATAACATCACCCAGTAAATTCAGCTCAGAACGAATTTTTACCGCATTATATAGTCATTTATGTCGCAGACGCGGCTACCGAACCGCCAGCGGGTGTAAAAAACTGCAGTAATATTTAAGAACAGGAATTATCCGAAGACCGGAATGCTATATCATTCGTTCGCAATCTTTGGCCCATCTTATCACGGACGCAAGACAAATGTACTCTAATTGGATTGCACAACCGCGGCAAGACTTTTAAACTGCAGAAATGCAGCTGTCATCCTGGTGAGCCAAGGAAGACGGTGAAAATTCAATTGAATCGCAATTTAACACCTTATAAAGGGAAATAAATTGTGTAAATAGTGGCAATAAATGAAATCGTTACGTAATTGTATAGCAATTCAAAAACAAAAAACTCTGTCTTTTCTTGAGAGAACAAATAAGTTTATAAACTTTTTTCCAAGAAGTAAAGTAGTTCGGTATGTTTTATTTATTCAACTGAAGCAAAGGTCTACGACACGTTATGAGAAAATTAGGAAAACAAGTCATTATTTGGACATCTGCATTGACTGAAACTAACACCGGTTCTTACATTTTCAGTACACCTAACAGAACTCATAATCCAATGACAAGAAATATCAAGATAAGCTACCAGGCAAACATCGCAGTAGGAGCGTTGAACCCTAGCTCTCTATTTGTTATCAAATTCCAATCTGTGAGTTCTCAGTAAACCGACAGTCAACTATTCTTCCAAACCTAGACTAGATTTCAGACGTTCGTGGAAACTTTGGTATATTCGCATCAACATTCTCACTATCCAAACTTGATTTGTGAGGTCTTATCTTCTTAAATCAACATCGTTGAACAATTTACTACCCACATTTGCTTGTATTCATACAAAGTAGTATTAATGTGCTTTGATAGGACTTAACTCGGAACGTAGACATTCCTTTGGAAGGATTTACATTTCTTGTGATAGGACTGCGAATAGCTGTTCTGTCAAATGTGTCACAGAGTAGAAATATGCGTGATGCTGTGACCGGGGGTCGTGATGTATGCTTGGGCCGACTAACGGGTCCATTGGCCACAGCATACAAATATGCAAAGTAGGTGCACTTCATAGAAACAGCTCCTCTTTCACGTTGTAAGATTTACGCAGAGGAGTGAATGTATGGAATCATTCAATAAAGTACCTCAATGAGTTACGGAGACATTCAAGCAAATTATTACGCACTTATAATGTAATGAAATAGTATTTTAATGCCGAATCTTGCAGTGTTACGGTAGGAAAGATAGTTTGATAGTTTTAGTCTGAAGTGATATTGGTTTGACTCTGAGAAGCACCACAAACTGATTATATATATATTTAATGTTTGTAAAATCCAAAAATAATCTTATCTTCTTGTCTTCTATTCGTTTGCTAGTTAACAAGTTTTGTAACACCCAAATAAGATCTGAAACCGGGAAAGGCGTAAATTTCATGTTTTTAAAATAGCTAAATTCTTTATACCTATACGGTAAGTACTAACTCTAGCTGATTGAAATGCGCCTTAAAAATTACTTTGAAAAAATAAAAATATTCAGAATTTTCATTTTTAAATGAACCTACTTCGATCCACACCTATAGGACCACAAGTTGCATATATATCCAGTACAATGCTAAAGTATCCCAGTACATTCGCAAAATAGTGATCACTGCAGCATTCAGGACACATGTCCTCAATAGACATAAACTGGCGTATAATGCGACAGGTGACAGGTCAATAGCTGGTCCAGCGTCGTAGAACATCAGGTCAAGTGTTGGAGACAGTGGGAGGAACCTAATGGGACGTCTATTGAGGTGACGATTTAGTAATTTGACTTGTCAAGAACGGATGTGTGAGATTCATTCAATTGTTTTATATGTGGGAATTCTCAATGTTAGGGTTTCATTTGGATGTTTATACAGGGTGAAATTTTGCGATGCCACCCGGCGGGAAATTACTTTCAATACTGGAGATAGCAAAACTTAGATTTAGAGTCATATCTCTCTAACAAACATGCTGATATAATGAAAGAAAACCATGAAACCGTACGTCTTTTGAATTGATAACAAAAACTTATAGGCAACAAATAAACAAAGTACTTTTGTAACTAATAATAGTTGCTCAAAATTAGCTCTATTTTGTAATACACAAACCAATTCTTTCAAAGAATGTATTTCAATAACTTTAAATTGCTTGTGTTGTTAAATATATACCTTCATTGTTAACTCATTAAAAGTTGTTTGTCTCATGTCGTAGTAATTACATACCTACTATTTCATACATTTAACAATTTTAAAATTTATAAAAACATAGGGCCAAGATAAATTTTCCAGCGGGTTTTTCTTCTCGGCCTACATCTTTGTTAACCTTACAAAGCTGAAGTTAAAGATGCATTTACGCTGTGATGATGAAGATGAAATATAAAAAATTTATACTCACTTACGTCAAGCGTAAAAGTTTTGTACCTATGATAAAATAAGAATTTTATATCGCATTGTTTTTTGTAAATACGAGTTTTTAAATGGGCTCATAAAAAAATCTAAAATCTTGAAGTTTTGTGATATTGCAGGCCACCTCATTTTATTCTTGGAATCGATCCAGATTGATGTGGTAAGTATAATAGGCTGCGGAAGGTCTGACTTTATGAGCACAATCTTTTCAAAAGTAGAGTTATCAACATTCTTGTATTCAAGAGTTCTTGTTTTTCTTTTATTTAAATCACCATGTTTGTAAGAGAGATTTGATAAATTAAATAATAATTTATTGCCTTTAAGCTTTTACTATCAATTCAAATAATGTTAAGTTTCATGGTCTTATTTCATTAGATCACCATGTTTCTTAGAGAGATTTGATTGACTTCACTAATTGATCGTATCAAATTACAGGATTTTGTTTTTTTTTTCGGATTTATGCCGATTCAACTCTCGGGCCTAGCATGCATATTTTTAAACAAATATGAAAGCAGTTTTCTCCTTTTTAAAAATAAAATATTTCCAAAAAGCTTAAAACTTGCTATCTGCACTGTTTGGAGTACTTTCTCTTTAAGTGGCTTAGCAAAATTCCACCCTGTATATTTGGTTTGGGTGACTGATTATAATTGACGTACATTAAACAATATATTTAAATCAATTATAAAGCGTATAGAACTTGGAATTTAATTGTTGATTGCAACTGGAATACTCATTCGGTTTTTTTATCATATTCAGTTTTGGACTGTTACGAATCTGGATTCGGTCATTTTTCCAATAACCAAAGCAGTTATTATTAAGTTTTACAAAGCTTTACCTGGAATGTTGCCATAAGAGGTAGAATGAAAATACACTAAAATTTAGCTTCCACCGTTAGAGCAGGTTCAGGCCAGACGCAAGTGAAGTCTCGGAGCACCGCCTACAAACCTTGTACGCATACAGGATTTACGAATAGGCAACTAATACACTAGATTTACTATAAACTGGTAACATACTAAGAGAAAAGAATGTCTTTAAACATCACTTTCCTTTAATTCCAGGGTTTTTCATGGCACTTCGGCCGCCCAACGTTGGCAGTTTGGCACACTCATGACATGTGTAACAGGATTCAGCTGTCAGTGCAAAAAGTGTCGATACAATGATTAATTAATTACCTACGTATGTCCCATGACGTGTACCTACCTAGAAGTGTATTGTCTATTATTTGGCTAGAACTTCTTATATAGGTTATACATAGAGTTACTTGAGTTACGTTTTAGTGACAGATAGGTTCATTTAAGCTAGCTAAACTACTCGTAATAGCTAAGTTAGCCCTTAGTTTCACATTCTTACAAGAGTACTTAATAAAATAAAAATGTATCAAATTAGATTATCTAGAAAATATTGATCAAGAGTAAGAAAATATTAAACTATAGTTTATTGTATCATGTTAACTAAAGAAAGACGAGAGATCATCCTCGTTCTTTAATGATTATTTCAGGGCCGTATTGAAGGATTAGTTATTATACCATAAAAATCACGAGCTTTAATTATAAATAAATAAATAAATAAATATTTCTAACAATCACACCACATTATCTAGCCCAATTTAAGTATCATTAAGAACTTGTGTTATGGAAACTAGATAGCGGATAAATAAACTTAAGAAAATATATTAACACTCATAGATATTTTTTTTATATATATAAATATTAGAAATAAACTTAAATAAACGTAAATACACATCCATGACTAGAAAGTAAATATAATAATATAACTGCCCCTACCAGGATTCGAACCCGGGACCTCTGGCATGGAAGGCAAGGCTACTTACCTCCACACCAAACAGGCCGTTTTATTATCTTTATATTGTATCCTGATAACTGCAACTATGTGTCTGCGTGATTCCGCGTTCTGATTTTATTAACTACTAAGTAGTAGTAGACTACTAGCTTGGTTCGCGACTCTCTGATTGATGATCTTCCATTACAATGCTCGAAATATTCATTATTACTGAAAAATAAAACGAAAGTTGAAGAATAACTAAACTCGATCCGTAGTTTAAGAGTTTGTTGATAAAAATAAACCATCCATATATTTTTATAGTAAGTTTTATACTTCGAAAACATCGGTTGAGATCTCTTACATACCTACCTATATTTCGACCTGGTAGCCTGTAAACAGTCAATGAACTTTTAAATTAGTCAGTTTGCTTCTAGTATCCTGCACTACTGACCTGCGTGCCTTCGTTTAATTATTGAATCAATATTCTGCCTCGGTAATTAAGTATGTAGCGCTACAACCTGCTCCAGCCTACTTGTACTAAACAGTCTTACACGCATATAGAAATATTTGAAATATTTTATTTATTCAGTACATACACAAATAATACAAAATCAACTGATACATGGTACAAATAACAATTTTTACAGTATTTACAGATGGCATTAATTCAGCAGTACGCTGGACTCCACACTTGGGTTCCCTGTGTTGTGGATAGGTATATAACGCAGAGATATGTCTGGAAATTTCCCAAAGAATACCGTACTCTTAAAGTCATGGCAATTTCGTAGTTTGTAGTCGAAAATAAGTTTGGACAAGTTAAGAACAAATATAGTATTTTGTATTTTGACTCCAAATAAGAGTAATGATGCTAGTATTGAATTAGTTTGATTTATAAAATATAAATTTACTAGACAGTTTTTCGTTAACGCCTCTTTTCTATTTGTGAAACATGTGTCCTTTACCGATCTCGGCCAATTGAATTCGACCACGTCCGGTTAGGTAACTTGCCTCAAGTATGGGTTTTCTTTACAGTGCTCTACCAACAAGAAAGCAGAAAGCTTCTGTGTTGTACAAAACTTCTTTCGAGCCACCTTAGATATTATGATCCTTACGACCTCACGATCAAAATGGGTCGAGTTATAACATGCGTCCTAAGCGTGGGTTATAAATAGTAGTAAGGAAATAAATCTGACACATACAATTGATAAAAAAATTGTCCCACCATCGCGGGGATCCGGGCCAATGAGAAACATCCAAATTATTTTACACAGAAAATGCATCAACTGAAATCATGCACGTTCGTTACGCCAGCAGCTGGTCTGACTCGTCACATTAGATATTTGTCATCAAAAATCTTGTTTAACTTGCAGATTTCAATTAGACGTAATTTGAGATACTTATTGTAAAAGCTCACCTCCTAGGCTTAGGTCTGAGTATCTCATGAGGCGCAGGCTGGCGGCGCGGCGGCGGCCAGGCGGCGCATGCGCAACGCTCTGCGTCCGCGCTTAGCGCCGCCGCCTCCCCGCGCACCCCGCACACATCCTCACTGCGACAGACAATTTTTTGCTCAGGTGAAATTTAAAGAAAATAAACCTGGAAACTAGAACTTATTTTCTATGAATTTATTTATTGTTTTTAATAAAACGATATAGTAGTCCTATGAATTTGAAATATCTTGGCAGTAAAGCAGAGGAGGAGTAAGTATCTTAGGTCAAATTGGTAACGAAGCATCAAAATAAACCATCAACAGGTACAACATATTTTTAAGTCTTTTTTTTTATTTCTTTCTACCTTTGGGTACTTATAGCTGAATAACCTAATATTTAATTCTTTTTGTACTTAAAAATTCACATCCATATTATACATATTCCAAAATAAAACTATTTTTAAAAACTTTTTAAAAACTATACGGCTCAGATTAATAAAAAAAAAGCAGCACGATTAATGCAATAATTAACAATAATCAAAACAACACAACTTATTCATTACATAAAACTTTCTCAACATGCACTGTCCTACTTATACGACAAAGAAAGCACATAGCTTCGCGCAGTCAATGAGCATAGATTGAAATCCGCAGAGGATGTGCGCTAATGAGATACTGCACGTGCGCACTACAGAGCTCCCTTGTGTGTACTATTGTTCTATGTTTGGTTTCAGGAAAGTTGGAATAAATTTCGATAGGCCCTTAAGAATGCTATGAAGAATTTTTGCCAGGTGGTGTGAAAAGTAGAGGATACTCCTCAGCGATAAACGTGCCTTCGTCTTGGGCAGGCTTGAATCCTTCGGTCCATTTAGGATTCCTGATTCCTTCGCTTCGCTTGGTCTTAGTGAAACCTTTGAATCCTACATTTCGAAAAGGATTCAAAAAGCCGCCCGCGACATAAGACACTGATTTATCCTCTTGGTGTATAATTTACGATTTCACATCCACTGTGATCATCCAAGTAAGCAAAACTAGAACTAGATACATATTTTAGATAAAAAATTAAATGCACCATGTTTGGCTTCTGCATTCTAGATAATTGTTTACAAAACACTAACATTGCGGACTTACATATAGTCTTGGAACCTTTGTTATTTTTCCATTTATTTAAATCTCCTTGACTTTTCAGGTTGAACATCATTGTCAACAATACACACAGCTTTCCATTTAATACACTTCGGAGTGAAATCACTGTCGTCGCCAGATATTTTTCTAGACTTTACTGGATTTTAGTACTGATTTTGCAACAAAGATCTTAAAATTACGCTTTTTTTAATCGATTAGAAAAGATCAAGCTATTGAGCATTACCGTATAGGTGGTATAAAAATATAATTATATTTTATTAATAGACTGGTGCTATAAATAGATGCAGCAGGTTCCATATGTCAGATTTAAAATATATAAAATAGGAATAAATCAAGAAGTTTAATCTTTTCGTTAACTAAAAAAACTTCTATTCAGAAGCAGGTATTGTAAGAAAACCATTAAAATACTTTAATCATCAGACTGAAAAAAAGAGTTTCAAAAGCAAACACTTACTAAGTATTTGTTTAAAATAACACACTTTACAACACTTTAATGTAGATGGGATAGCACCGCGTCGTAGAAGTAAAAGTAAACTTAGTTGTAATAACCTTTTTGTTTCTTCCTGATTTATGAACATTGTAAGCAGATCAGTGAAGGCTATTTTTTGTTAGAAATAAAGTGTTATTATTAAAATTTACTATACCTATCGTTGATTCATAATTCATCAGCTCACTGAGAGCCACAGACGTTGCAAATACACATAAAAGTCTGCTGACGAAAAGTACAGTAAGGATTCAGAATTACATTAGCCTGGACCTGGAACAGGCATTCAAAGTAGTCACAATAAATCTTCTATGTCACAGTGAGCCTCTCACCAAAACCGTCAACACAAACTAAATATAATAAATATTCTATTGACATACTTAATACAGCACCCAAGCTACAAACAGAGCTTGACTCCGAGGTTGAGGGTTCAATCCATTGTCTTTTGAAGTGACTGGAAGAGGTGCGGCTTCCGTTGTAACAGTCGGAACCAGTCGGAACCCTCCGTATATTGCGGTAATGACCCGTGAGATGGGACAATGACCGGTCAAATGTGTCCACAAATTGATGGGTTAGTCACTTCCACTCCTAAACTATTTGTTTGTCAATTTAGGGAATGTATGTTTTTATGTTTCTATGATTGTTCGGATACTTTCCACTACGATTCAGCTTATTGCATATACATATGCGTACAATTTATATAAACACATGAGAATTATCTAAAGTAAATAGTTCTTCTTGAAGAACTGATACGTAGGTCCTACTTACTTATATTTTTGGCTCAAAAGAATAAGAAAAAGTATAAGAATCCTCTTTTTTCAAACATCCCAAGTTGATTGCATTTTAATAGAGCTCCGAGGCTCGAGCTTCCCCATTAGGACGAATTCTCATAATAAGATGTAATGATACAGGATTGTGGAAGCTACGCCACATATGTAAAGCTTAGGTAAATTAGCTTATATCTTTGTACAGTTTTATTAAATGAGTATGTAAAGTGAAGTTACATTATTTCTCGCCATTTGCCTATTGTTCATAGAATTGTATTTTATATAAGTTTAAAAGTATCTCATAGTAATCGTACCGTGTATTAGTTGTTTTCTAGTTTTAAGGGCAAAGTATATATAGTTATGCCATTCTAATGCAATGACAATCATTATTATATTATTTATAAGTGGAAATCTGTAAATTGGCTTTCTATGTTTTATGTTTTCTTAAATGTGTTTGTAACTAGCTGTAAGTTTCCCAAAGAAATAAAAATAAAATAAAATAAATAAATAAAGTAAGTAAATAAGTATAAACCAATAAAGTAAAGTATAAATAAAGTAAAATGTAAATAACACTAGAAGTTTGTAGATGTGTTACAAATACCAAATGCTGTTGGTATTTGATTTTGCAAGGAACTTATTAATCGGGATTATTGGAAACTAAGGTTTTAAAACTAATGATTACGCGTAGGTACACTAGTTTTAAACAAAAGCATTCTATTAAAAAATAAATTCAATAATTGCTTTTACAACGACAAACAAACCGAGAGCCTCTCGCAACAGCATAACGTTATCTTTAAAGCAAAACATTACATTCTTCAGCATGACGTCATAATGTCACAAAAACATGAAAAAAAACACGTTGCATCTGCTTCTTCTTGACAAAAATCTTGTCCAGATTCGGCGACCAGCGTATCAGGTCTGCCATTACAAGTACAATGTTCCTTATAACGTGCGCAATGTTGATCCAAGCGCGAGGGAAGGCGTGCCAAGCTGTCTGGTCGGCAATTTGCAAGATGCCTGGGGCATAATTATCCACCACGCTGCAGCTCAACACATACCCCACATTCCTTTGACCTAAGAGGAGGCGAGATTATTTAAATGAATACCTCGCTCATTGCTACTGTGTTAAATTCTTAATTTTTTCCTCTCCTTATCTATCGTCATCGCGACTTGGGTTACTTTTTTCTTGTTTTCCGTAATGATCTCGTGTAAGTATTGGGAGGTTTTGCTGTTACTAATTGATATCAATTAAAGTACGTCATATCCAATTAAATTGAACTAGCTGAAGGCATGAGGGACAGGATTTCAAACAGATATCTGGTAATTAGAAGTGTAGATTACTTTTTAAGACATTTAAGTTATTTTTTGTGACTATTTACTTATATATGTACTTATTAGGAACTACGTTTGTATTAAGTCTATATATGTTTCGAACTCATGCCTTAATAAACTGAACATCAAAACAAGTATAATAGTAAACAAGTATGGGTCTTCTCCCTTGGATCTCCCGATCCTCGTAAACATTCACTTTTGTAACGGTATCCTATGACGGGCAGGGTTGGAATGTCTGTCACGAATTATCATATGAGTAATAACGTCCTCATTTTGTCGCGGCACTCTAAGAAACGAGAGCTTTTTGTACGTTTTTTGACGATCCACACATGATTGAGGGTGATTGACATCCGTCACCTTGATCCGCGGTTACGTACTTACTGCATACCTACCTATTGTTATTCTGGCTCATAGAAATACAAGCGAAGACATCTTTAAATTCCTATAAACAATTGCGGCACAGGATGCTAGGTGCGAGTCACAAACCAAAACTTTGTGGATGTCTCAATTTAAAATACAATCAAGACAAAAATACAGATGAAATGTACTCATGAGGACAAAGAATAAGATATGTTCATATAAGCATACCTAGGTTTACCCATATAAAACACCTGCACGTTTACAAACTTCTTGAATTGTTTCATACACTCGGACACTAACCATTTACCTACTCACTGCATGTTCAATTGTTTTCAAACTGTTGGGCTCAATATCTGAAGCCCAGTTAAAAAGACTATCAATCATTTTGAATTATCAAACCATACAATTTGTATTTCAAACTTGGGCACATTTCCGGTATTTACTTGGGTAGGATTCGATGGCATAGCTACGTTTTGAACTAGCTTTTGATGTCAATGCATGGAGAATGTTTCGTAATAGTGGCGGTCTTGTCGTATTGATGCAAGAACTGATTTTTGTTCCATTTAGTTCAGTGATTAGGTGTATGAGGTGTGTGATTAGGTGTCGCGCCTGCATAATGTTTTAAAGTAATCTGTACTTTATGGATTCTATATATTTTTCATAAACGTGATTTATAAATTTCCTTTTATAACAACTAGTACAACAAACAACTATAACTACTTCTAGAGAATCGACAGTGGATTAATATTTTTTTTCAACAAAATCACGTATGCTACGTATTCTCATAAAAAGTTTGAAAAATTTTCACGGGTGTCAAAAATTTTGTAAACATTTATTAGTGAAAAACGACTTGATCACGTACATTATTTATTTATGCACCAAATCAAAAAGAAAACGATGAATAGAGACAGATAACTTATAGGTAATGTTTAATGAAAAATACTAATTTAATGCAATATTAAGCTCAGCAGATAAATAGCTGAACATTTCAGTGGTGTTCAAATAGGTTATAAAATCCATTTAACATTTTTACAAAACATATCTATCTAAAATGGCGTGCACATTATAAGCTGAAACAATTAAAGTTCAATAACTTCATTAAAACCAATTGCCAGTTAAAAAGTCCCCTACACATTTATTGACATCAATAAATGTGCATCAAAGAGCTGCGCAAGCGGCGACGGCGGGCAAGTCGCGCGCAGCCCGCATGCGGTGGGCGGGCGACGAAACCATTTGTCCTTCTGGTCTTGTAGATCCCCGGGCTATTGAGTTATGTCATAAGTTTTATTGACCTTGCCTATAATTTTGTTTCTAATAGACCAATAAGGTTCTATTTAGTTTTTACTGTGGTTTTGTAAGTTACCCAGTTAATTAATCGTAATTTAAGAAATTCGACCGATAATTAGCGTTATGTCATGTAGTGTATAAGTTGAATAGCTTGTAAATCTAGCTTCATGAGCAGAATTTACAGTTTTATTTATGAGTTAGATATAATAACTTACCAAGACAATTAAATCTTGTATTAGTAAAATAATTATGGCAATAACGGTGCATGTCCAGACTTAATTCTAAGAAACACAAATTATCGTAATGAACGTTAGCGTTCCACATTTCAAATGGATTTACTTCTAATGTTAAATTTAAAACACCATGTGAAAATATATTGGTTCTGCTTCACATCACTACATTTTTATTTAATTTATGGGACAAAATAACTACATTATATTTCAATTTATTAATACTTTATGCTAAGTATAGTATGTTACCTGCTGCGAAGAAACTATTTTTACGTGAAATTATTTCAATCTTTTAAAGCTTTTGCGACACTTTATGATCTCCAAGGTTGAAAATGAAATACTGACAGTTATTTTTTCAATAACAATATGTTCGTCGCAAAGTTCGTGAAATATTTGCTACAGCAACGGAGCCTATAGGTTATTTACATGAACGTCATCATATAACTCTTAAACTAGCACACTTATTAGTATGAAGTTTAATTTGAACCTTCTGACGACAAAAAATATAGAAAAATAAGAATTACAACCACGAAACCAACAATTAAGTAATTCAGAATACCAGAGTGCGAAAATATTAAATGTTGTTCCTTTTTAACACCTGTAATAATCGCTTATTACTCAGGATAGTTAACTAGTAGAAAATAAACAGACAGACAAGGTAAAAAAGTTTTTGAGTCAGGATTAACCAGCCCAGTAAAATACATTGGTGTTCTCTTGAAACCCATAATCAGAGTTCTGCCCGAGGTCATTTTTAAGTACACCCTAAGATTATACATAATTAGGCTACAGTAGCTTTTATAGTTGTCTATTTATCACTTTCCTACGAATTAGATATTATTCGTGTTTTTGTCAAAGCACGAAATGAGATAATGGGATTGTTTTGTTTAGAAATTGGAATAATATTACTATTGGACCAAAAGGCATGAATACAGTGGTACAGTCGACCAAAATTGTTGTGTATCATCATACGGATGAAGTTCATTTGCATGTCACAAAACAACAAGGTGGTTTAGTTTAGTTAATTGAAACATACAAAGTGGTTTTTCCCTCGTATTCTGACAGTGACAGTTATAGACTCAAACTGACATTTACTTTGGTTACACAGGTCAAAAGCGGTAGATCACTTTCTTGGTCATTATACAGTAGGTTTGAATATGACCAATTTATACAGAACTAGACTTTAAATTTTATACAGAAAAGTGTAAAAAGTTGTGCCCCAATCTCAGGATTCAATGCGTTAAAAGGCCTGACCGATTAAACTATCAAGATTTTGAAAATTCTTATTTTTCGTATCAATTACGTAAATACTATTATAGTAATAGTACTAATATAGTATTTGCGGAATATGTATATTATATTTTCCTTGTGCACAATAAATGTAAAGTAACGTACATGGATTCGTCTTTAACAAGCCCCGAGTGCAATTGATTCCTTTGAGCTTTTTTGGTAAATATATAAAATTAAAATATACAATTTAATAACTTAAATTTAAATACATATCTGTCTCCATTACTATAACTTTGCCTAAGATTATATTAAGTTTTGCTAACTTCTTATATATGAACGAATACTATTAGCAATCCTGTGTGACCACTTGTCTGACGCTAAAGTCAATAAGTTGAATTATTTTACCTACATATTGCATAATCGATTTGCAGTAAAAATTATTAGGAAAAATAAATTCAGACACTTTATTAACATTATCGGAGAATAATTGGTTATATTTCGTTAATAGTGCGATTGTAGATAAAGTGACATAGACTAGAATTCAAGATAATAATAATAATAATAATAATTGATTTATTGTTTCTTCTCTCACGCAGAATAAAGTACATTTTATGTTTACTATAACGAAATTTAGAAAGTACATTGCAAAAATAAGTCTATGTGAGAGACTGGTGTCTGTACTAGGAGACCTGTATGACAGATTACCAGCCTCTCCAACTCTGGCCTAGGTGGATAACATGGTAAATAGTGTGATATGTGATGGTACTATAATTTATAATAAGGTTTATATTAAAAATAAGGTATATGTTATATATGTATGTGTGGTATGTGCGTGTGTGTATGTGCGCGCAACTGCGTGTATGTATATGCGTGTGTGTGTGTGTGTGATGGTTACGCGATTTTATTCGGTTCTAAAATGATAACGATTATCGATTCATATTTTTTACCTGCGCACTAATAGAATTGCTATATACTTAAAATGGGAAAACACGAAATTTAAAGTTTGTAATGTTAGATGTAAATGTGTGTGCTAAAATAAATAATATGTACCTATAGGTATACTAATTTAAACTAATAATGAAAATATTAAAACTTAATATATGAAATTAATATTAATTATTCTTTCAACTTCAGAACACAATGTATGACCATAAGAAACAATATATTTTTCATAAAAGAATCAAAAGTTTTGCGCGTGAAGCCTCAATACTGCTAGAGTTTAAATATAATCAACATAATCAATTATGTTTTTTCCTTCAAAGATTTGATCGAAGATCAATCTGTTCAATCAACCTCAACAAAAACCGACCAAAAAAGAATACTATTAAAATCATCTTAAAATTAAAAGCTTCCACAGATATTGATTTTCAATGAGCGCCCAATAAAAGCAAAACTATCGATATACCGAGCTAATCGACTCTACCTGTCGGAAGGGCATCGAAAATGCAAAAAAAGGGCTCAAATTATAAGATCCCTATCCAGGACCGCATTCCAGGGCGGGAACACAAACCCTGATTGGGGTATTCCGCATTTCTTAAAGGCCTTTGTACTGTTTCTTTTTTTTTAAATATAAATCTAGAGATATTTATGACAATGATACTTTGAATGGTTTTAAGTTTTAAATCTGTTCAAACTTGTGGTTAACACTTTTGTTCTTATTTGAATTAATATATTGGTGTAACTTTAGTTTTTACTTACTCTGGCTTTAACGACAAAAATATTATGAGGAATTTAAACTTATGACAGTTTCTGATTTATAATGGAGCCTCTATTATGCTTGTTTCATCGGCTGTACATATTAACCTACATAAATGTACATATTGTGTCAGAATAACTATATTTCACAGCTATAAGTACATAATTACTAATATTATAAATAGTAAAGATGCATGGATAAACTCAAAAATTACTTTACTGATTACAAAATTTCTTTCAGCGAGATGAGTTACACATGTTGTATTTTCTTTTTAAAAAACTAGAAATTCGTACGAAAATTACAATAATTATGTAACCCTAGGTAGCAAAAATTTGCCTGCAAATGTGTTGTGTAAAATTATTTGGTGTGCGCTGAGAAAACTATTAATGATACATAAAATAATTTTCTTTATGTTTTTAGTACTCATAATTAAGGGTAAAACATAAAAGCCGTGAGGTAATATGTCTTACTGTTATAGTTAAGTCACTGTAACAGTTTTCTGTTAAATTTAATCAGAGCCGCCACCGGTGAAGTGATTGCTGCAAAAAATGTACAGTAAGGAATTGTTTTATGTTCTATTTCAAAATATAGCACTAATTTAGAATGCTAAGTTATGTTTCTATCTACCTACCCATGCGAAAGCGGCGAAGTTTGCTAGGTATTTATATTGTAGAGTTACGTACCACTTTACTTCTCATTATTTATGTAAAGACAATAATCGAATACCTGATCAAACCTGGACGAAAAGTAAGTAAGCAAGAGCTAAATCCAAAACTGAAAGAGAGAACTTCTACACAACTGTCCTTCCACTGATTCTTTAAATTTAAACTCCCAAGACACTCCATTACATTTCCATCAAGGGTGCCAGTGGCGGTTGTCCGGACCAGCGGACACATCTGACAGCTCCATTACATCATCACGACGTTTCATCACGCCCAGCCTTCCACGACTTCTGCAAACCACGACTCAAATACCAACCAATCCTTATTTTTTAAACAAATAAGGTCCATTTTTAAAACAGCTACAAAATCAAAGTCAATTTGTACAATCAAAACCCAATGTATTGTATAAATGAGAGTGGCATTTGTAGAACGGCTAAGTGCAACTGCGTGTTTGATCATTTGTAAGTCAAGCGTGGTACTGCATCTCGAAATAAAACTTTAAATCACTGAACATACGAGCCATCTTGAATTTTGGTTGAACTGAATTTTGGTGGAACTTTTTAAGAGGATTCGATATTAAAAAGCTTTTGAAACAGAATTCTGTCGTTATTTTTATGATTATCTGAGTTATGTTAAATTCTCGAGTATTATGTTTCAATGATTAATGTAAATAAGTTCCATCTTATAAGCTCGTTTTGTTATGCATAGCGGTTGAGTAATTTGACCATTGAATTCCATTCCTTTACTGGTTGGTTGGTTTTAATAGAGATTGTTTTATAGGCTTCTATTGAAAGGTTTTCTATCAAAACTTTCAATCAGGTTTGGTTGTTCTGTAGAAAACCCGTTTTCAATACACGCGGAGTATAAAGGAAATTAAAGGGGAATAGAGATAAGTATTTTCCTTCAAGGATGTGCTGGCAAACTAATGTACTCAGGTAATATTTGTTCAAAAGTGCACTAATCCATTATTTTGTTCTGTATGTTTTATTGCCTCGTGTAATAAAACTAACACGTGCGCATATTGTGGTCTAGGCTTTTTGTTGTTAAAATAAGATAACAATTTTGTGATTATGAGAAAGAAGTTGCTGTGAGTTGTGAAAAAGATTTATATATTTGAACCGGTTGAAAGAACTTGATAGTAATGTTTCTTTTTGGACATATCATGCGCAATCCTCGAGCTTAGGTGAGCTTGCGGATTCCCTAAATACCTTAGTGAATAAAAATTTTAAAGGAGACTTTGATTATGTTTTCCATAGCAAATAAATGGTTATCAAACAATACTTTCAAAATAGTAGCGGGTCGTGTTTTATTTCCTTGATCTAAGTCGAATTATACTTATGGGGGATATTTTGCCGTTAGAAATGTCTTGCCCTTAATGACTGTGATAATATAAGGGCCGTATTTATTTTTAAGTGAATGTCAACTTCGAATACGTCTAATAACAAGAATGGGAATGTCAGGTTTTATATTTCTAATAACAAGAATCGTACTAATCCTCAATAACACCACGATTCAATTCGTAATCTGATATTGTTCATCTGTTATTTATAAAAATATTTATTTCTTTCGCAATGTATGTACACACATAACAGTACGTACAATAAAACAGCAATCAGAATGTATACCTACGAAGGTACTGCTAGGAAATTTCTTCCAGCATAGGTATATTGCACTAATAGAAAATAAGTATTATCCCAAATGTTTGTGTTTAGGTTGTTATGATTATGGGTATTTACCATAAAAAGGTGGTTTTAACATCACATTACGCTACAACCATAGGACAAAAACACCAGAAATTCTTGACCCCAGAACATCAAATCGAAAGCGAGTATTTATTTCATATAAATTACTCTTTAATAACATTAAAAATAGAGTGCCTATTGCATAAAATTAAAATTATTGTAAGCAACAGTGTTAGCTTATTCTAAATGACAAACCAAGCTCTGTAGATTTTAATAACAGAAATAATTAATACAATAATCAAGGGGACCATGGGCTAGAATGGGACACTCAGGTCTAAGTCCTTATAGATACATATCAAAGGCAGGTTAATTACGGGTCCGCTAATACTGGCGCGACTACCTAACGGTGCCCGGGCAAAGGTGACAGGTCAACCCACATTTTGTAAGTTCGAGACAAATCTTGGGTTACGCCTTTACGCTATAAGATTCTGTGTTCCTATTTAAACGACCTCTTAAATCTTAACTTAAAAGGGTTAAGTATTCTAAAAGTATAGTGTGAAAAATTTTAACCTTTTTGTTAGCTGCGCCTGTTGTAGGTAATTAACTGTTTGTTTTTAATGAACTTTAGTATACCTTAATTAAAATAAGTAGGATAGTTGCTCACTTATATTTCCAAGTACGAGAAACCTTATATTTGATAATATTAAGTAATGAAACTCACATTTTTAAAATGCATAAACAACAAATAAAGACATTATAAAATTAACTATTGCTAAAAATTTCTTGTAGTAGTAATAAACTTATCTTATTATTTTTATTTTAGAATTCAAAACAAATTTAAATTTAAGAAAAATCAAAAGACTTAAGAAATTCGAAGAATATGTCTTAAATAAATATAAGATAATATTTTACTTGCTACATATTTCCAATTTTAGCTATCTTTAAACTTATATCAAGCAAAATGTCTTATTTGATTTCGATAGTAGGTATGTTTAGAAGTTCGGAGCCTTTGATCTTATGTAACATACAGTTTAATTGGTCTATTGAAGTAGCAATAACGACAGAAGGCAAGTGTTTTTAAGTATCAAGAAACTATTGATAAATGTACGGTTATAAACGGCCGCTTGTATTGCGAGGCTTAAAATACTTCTTCACAAGCTAGTTTCTCCTGAATAATGCCTAGTTATTAAGACATGTTAGAATAATTGACAATTCCAAACAATTCATATTCCCAATAACAGCGAAATTGAAATGAAAACAAACGTGTCTTGCTTGAAACATTTCGAGAACCGCCAGGCACGCGCATCGATGTTTTTATCGATAGCTCATTAACGAGCACTTGTATGCACTTCTCATGATAAAAACTGCGAAGTTCACACAGAGGATGTCACTTTGTATCACGAATGGGTTTCGCTTTTCTTGGACTTTCGCTATTCAAAAGCGTGAGAGCGAGTGGGGTAACTCACCTTGCCATCCATTCCACAGTTGGGTCTGGGCACTACACTGCACTACGCTGCACGGCACGATACGACACGGCACGGAACGGTACGGCACACGACACGACGACGCGCCTGCCGCGACGGACACTCGCGCACAGGACTGCTTGCGCCCGCGCTCTCCTCTCCTAGAAATTCTTTACAAGACTCGTGCCACGGCCGAACCCTGTACACTCGGGCGCGGAAGCTGAGCCCTTCGGTTTTAATTTTGATATGTGAAGAACATCTATTTTCTATATTTTCTACAAGGGTAGCGGGCACGTTGAGGAATTTTGGATATTAATCTAAATATAGGAATAGTTTCAAATGTGATTACTATTTTAATTTATTATGTGGAAATTAAATACTGTTTAAAAATAGAAGACTATTTATATAGAATGCGTTGGCAGGAAAACAAATTGCGGCAAACGTCATTCAAGTGTTCAAAATAGTCTTATTTATCTTGAAACTTATAATGCCATAATGTAATCAAAACTTAGGTTACTTAATAACAGGAACTAATAGAAAACATCCTGTTATAAAAAACAAGCTATAAATCAAAACTAGTTTCAATTATTTATCTCAAAATCATACAAAGTTATGTAACCAAAAATAAAATCCTTTAAAAGTTTTAATTAAAAATTTAAGCTTTATTGTACGTGAGGCAGCGCGCGCGCAGGCCGCGGTCGTCGCTCGCAACCAGTCCGACTGCATGCCCTGCCCCGCTCTCCGACCAGGCCCAAACTTGACAGAAACACTTATAAAAACTTGCCTTATACCAACGCTGTAAGTGTCACATTTCAACGCCTTCAAAAGACACTAAAGCCCTTATCCAACTAAACGATGATATCACTGCTATTTCGTACAAGACATGCCATACAGAGCTCTCTACATATTTTGGACAAACCCAGCTCACAATGGACTGTAAAAACAAGGTCTTTGGGGTGTTTTTTCGACGGTCCATGGTCCGGGATGGAATGCACCTGCGCTACCGGGCTGCGCAGACAACTAACTACCAACAATAATATTTATATAGGTACGCGTACTCTAGAACACGTGGAGTTACTATCTTACAATGTTTTCATGTTACACATTTATTTTTTGATAGATCGATAGTAGATTTGTTCACATAGGTTTAGATTTAGCGGTATTCCAGGATTGATACTATAGGAAACCAAGTATCGTAGATCGACATTCTGCACGTACAGAGAAATGCTTGCGTCAATGTAAAACTATAATTTAAACTAACGGTTGGATACCATGCTTCTTTTCAAATTAAATAGATTTTTATCCTACCACCAATAACCGCTTTCAATATGTACGACGTCGAATATTTCCAGTGCAATATTTAAAAAATATAATTATTATTAACTTAGACCGAGCGAAGCAAGGAAATTAGGAATACAAAGTGTAGCAAAGCCCAGCCAAGGATTCAAGTCCGCCCAAGACGAAGAAATATTTATCCCCGAAGAGTACACTATTCACTTTGAAATAAAAGTCACTCATTCTAGAACTAGAAATTAAATGCATCACACTTGGCTTCGGCAATCTAGATAAATGTCAAAAAAACACTTACAGCGCGGACACGAAAGTTATTTTCATGCCGTTGTTATTTTTCCATTAGTTGAAATCTTCATAGGTTTTGCAAATTCTTAAACTTTTCAGGTAGAATATTATTATTTAGAATATTATTATATAATATGTATTAGGAGTGGAGTCACTGTCATCACCAGACATTATTTTCGACTTCACAGGTTTTTAGTACAGAATTCGAGACAAAGATCTTAAAATTGCGCCCAGGTTTTGTTTATCGATTAGAATAGAGCTAATAGTTTTCTTTATATAAAATTTCTCAAATATGTGATTTCAAATAAAGTACAAATGTTAAACTTTTAAATGTGATATTATTTTTTGTCTATTTTTGTAGACACTTCAAATTCAAACCTAATTAAATTTAGTACATTATTACGCACTGGGAGTTTGCATGACATATAATAAGTCATAAGCCAGCAGATGGTGTAAAAAATTAGTTAAATCAATCATATCAATGTATATGTCGCCGTAAAATCGCCAAATACTACAACTTACTAGGTTAGGTTCGATTGTAAGAAAGAGCGTTCGATTGCAGTTTTCCGATAGAAATTTAAATTATATTTTAACATTACGATTTTACAATTTTACGGCGACATAAATATATCATCCTACCACGCAAACTTGTAAAAGACTGTAGTTTTTTACATATAGCAAATTTTAGGTGTAATTATGTCAATAGCAATTAAATGTATTAAAAAATGTCAATAGTTAGTCTTTTTATTAGAATGTCGGTGTTTGTACATCAGTCCGGTTACACTAGATTCAAAGATAGTGGTCTAGGTTTACATTTATTCGCTTAGAGCTGAAGGAATTATGGCGAGATTGTATCCAACTGCATTTACACTCGAGATTATAAAAATTATGAATAAGGGGTTTTATCCAGGTTTATTATAATAATCATAACAAAGTTGTATAAGCTTGAATTAAATTTGATAAAAAAAACTTATATTATGTAGTAATCTACTGTAATGTAGTAGTACTTTTTGTAATGGTGCTTCTTCGGTGCATTACATTACAGTATTCGGCGTTCGCATTTTTTCGCCTATGTTTGCTTATGTTCGAGTTAAAGTCCAAATAACAAGAAAACACCGTTCATATAATAATATCGTCACAGTAAATATGCCGAACATTGACGAATATTTTTGCTATTCTCGAACGCACAGATGGACGTGTTTTTAAGCTCTTTCATCGCGCCTTTGTATTAGAGGCTATTCATAAAATCTCGTTTAACTTTGCTTCGGTTATTATGGGAGCCATGCTTCCAAATGCAGGGATGCGTTTGAAAAGATTCTAAAAATCGCATCACAAAGTCTTACGTGCATTCCATTTAATATATTCCAAAATAAAATATTTTTAGAAGATGGCTTAGGTATAGGGATAACTGACATTTTCCAGCTGATAGGTGTCTTAAAGAGAATTTGACTTCCAAATCATGATAAATGAAGAGCTCATTATGAGTCATAACCTGACTTGAAACAACAACACTTCCTTAATCTTTTTTGTCCCCGCTTTATTGAACGAATGTAATTAACTATTTGTATTTGCCTTATTTAGTTTACAAAATTCAATAAGTTTCATTTATCTACGCAGCCTCAAAATTTGGGACCCAGACTATTATAGAAGTTCGCAAACTTTTTATTAGTACTTTAGTATTTGTTACAAACAAAATACTAAAAGTCCTCATCGACCCCACATGGTCTACTTAAAACTTATTCAAAGTCAAATGTCAAAATAATCAGTGTGTTTCAAGATTCCTTATACACTTATTGTTAGTTTTATCACATGAGTAGATAAACGGAACAGAGACAAAGCTTCATACAAATTGTATGACGACGCACGTTGTTTGTTTTGTTAGTAGCAAGTTTAAATATTTTAATGTAAAAACGTGGTATTTTATAATTTAAAATGGTTGTTTACTGTACTGTGTGTATGAATGATACAAAAAAAATTGAATTGCTCGAGCAAAAGTTCAGCGAAGTTCAGGGAATTTTTCGATCTTGAAATAAATATTGTCAATATTTGCAATGAAATACTTAAACGTATTAAATATTGTAAATTTGATATTATGCCATGTGAGTGTTTCCCTTAAGATTACTTGAAAAAACTACATGTTTGATTAAGAATTTACCACACCATCAAAAGAACAATAAATTATTAAAAAACAAAAATTATAAAAATAAAAGTGCCTTATACTGTTTTCCCCATATTAAATTAAAATAAATGTTTAATAAAAGCTTAGTAGCATGAGCTTGTGTGGTAGGTATTAAAACTTACCTACCACTACAAACTGGTAACCACATAGAGACATGAAGTTTCAACAGAAATTTGGTGCTG
Organism: Marasmarcha lunaedactyla; assembly: GCA_923062675.1. Classification (NCBI taxonomy): domain Eukaryota; kingdom Metazoa; phylum Arthropoda; class Insecta; order Lepidoptera; family Pterophoridae; genus Marasmarcha; species Marasmarcha lunaedactyla. The sequence goes on from OV281343.1 coordinate 20,926,442, forward strand.
GCAAAATACTGTCTTGACTTGGACGGAATAAAGAACACCATTCTATGTATAATATTTAATGATTATCTAAACGTTACAAAAGTACATTAACAAACATTGGACATAATTTGTGGCCTAAGGATTCGAGCCTCATCTTCATGTAGTCAAGAAGATGACAATTTCTCTTTAGCAGAGGTCGTGCTCTGCCTTGCCGGAGTTTTGATGGTAAACCTGGCTTTAAACCTTGATTTGGCGTTTTTCGACTTTTTTTCGTCTTTCCCCGGCGAGACGCTTGTTTTAGAGCTTTTCTGCTCGGATTTTTTAATGGTGTATTGCTTGTAGAGTATGGTCATTAAACCTGCGGCTACTATAAGTCCACCTAGTTTTGGAAAAACAAGAATTATTCTTTATTTTTTTAATTACACGTCATTAAAGGAAACTATGCTAAGGTATAGTAAAGTCGAGGGACAGCCGAACTAAAGTAGGTATATACTTAATGCAGGTTCTCACGGTCACATTATAGTAGGATAGGTATTTCAATGTTGGAGATATAAATGTATGCATAAATCACGTGACCGTTGGTCAAAGAATAATGACTACAATTAGTTATTTATATGATAGCTTCATCAAAGTAAACCAAGGGTACTACTAAAAACACTTATTTATACGACACAAGTTCACATATGTATAAAATTCGAGCGGGAAATGTATAAGAAAAAAATATGACGCGGTTTTCCATGCTTAACAAGCCGAAAGTGATTTACATGCTTTTGACTGCATTAGTTACTGTCTGTACGTTATCAAATGGTAATCATAGTCGGCTATGGCTGCATACTAAGTCTCAATTCGACATGGCTTCTACAATGGTTACTTTGACAGCGGAGACTGTCCTGCCAACTTCATTTCGACAAACTTTTAAGCTACCTAATAATAATTTTTCAGACTTACTGAAATAAATGACCTTGACCAAACAGCATGCACTTAGCATGTCGTGAAATCTTTCGGCACGGATGTCGGGCTAAAATCACAGCAGGGATGGGAGTATTCAGGCACAGTTCTTGAGCCCTGAACTCCGACCACCACGTTTGTAGCGAAGCGAAGGCTTCACTCCGGATGTAACGTGGTATCTGGGTAGTAACATGGAAATAAAATATTATAAAGCTAACATTGATAGAAACCTAAACAATGCTATTTATATTATCATCGATACTAAACTGGTAGTCTGGTATATTTAGAGAGTTATTAACTTTACTTGCCTATAGATAAATTATGAACTAATTCTTTATGGCTTTTTAACAGTCAAATTTAATAATTGGATACTTAGGAAACTACAAAAACATTTATATATTTTTCACTTGATTATGGCCACATGTGAAAATTGAGACACAATTACTTTCATAATAATAACACGTCTGTTAATAAGTCATGTTTTGTATCTATGAATATATTATTTTTATTAAAACAGCATTTTAAAGGGGATAGAGTATCCAAACGTACCTATTATACTAAATTTTACTTTTACTTTATAGAAAAAAATGACAATCCATTGTCTGCCGATCCTTGGTTTTTACTAGGTTGACACTCCCTCAGATGATAAAAAGAAGAAGCAGTATTTTCTTACTAGATCCATTCTGTGTATATCTATGTAACATCTATTTACATAATACGGATAAACAGTAACATTAAAATAGTGTAGGTACTTCACAATCTCAAATCTTCAAGTAGAAGTTCAACCCTTTAATAAATAAAAAAACCTTTGCTAAGCCTTGAATGCCTTATCTACGGACACTTGCTAAACGAACGAACTTGCTAATCACTTTTATGCAATTTTATTATTTCTCTTCTTTGTAATAAGGTTTAAAGGCCCCTAAAAGCTATACCGCACCTAGAGATGGGCAGTGGGTAATACCCATTCCTCCTATTTGGGTAATTACCGGGTTGTGTGGGTTAAACCCGGGTTCTAACCAATGTTTTCAACCTGTTTTCATGGGTGTCACCTATAAGTTATATAAAGAAATTATCTCTTATTAAATTATACGATATTTTAATATATCCATCCACACGTGAAGAAAAGCCAGTTTAGGTATTTGAGTATAATAGAGCAAGTAGGTATGGAAAAGAATGAAAACAATCGGTAACGATCGTATGGTTATTTAAGATAAAACTAAATTAAATATCTCAAATAATACCTAGGTATGCCATAAATTTGCAGGTGTTTGTCTTCATCTCACCTGGTGGAAAGTGACGATGAAGACGAAGATGTTACACGCCTTTTCAAGAGGTACCTACTCACTCTACAATTTATAAAGATCCAGGGTTATATTTATCTAGAAAAACAGATTCAGGCAGATCCCACTCTTTGGTAACATGAACCAATATTGAACGTTTAGTTCGACTTTTTGGTATACCAACCACAAAGGGTAAAACTTCTGTCTGCGCCAGGTTGACCGGAGAGAATGGTGGGAGGTTCAATGATCAACTGCAATAGCATTCGCACACTCTCCAAAGTGCAATCTGTAAAAGTCCGATAGGCTAGCGACTTTGCGACGATGTTCAATACTTTTCAATCTCGAAGAAGTAAGTTTATCCTCGTTTATGTGTCTACGGACTATTCGATCGACTGAAGTTTCAACGCTTTAAGTTGATGCTTCGCGGAATCATCCCAAAGATGGCTGCAGTACTCAAACAAGATCGAGCCTAAGCAATATAGAGGTTAAGCAGCTGTTCAGAGTCAAAGTAGAACCGGACCTTGCAATGACTCTCAATTTTTTGGTAGTGCCTGTACCATGGTTTCAATCTGTCTATCGAAAATTTGAATATCGAAATGTCTAAAGAAAGTGTCGACGTTATGTTCATGCCTAGACACACCAGATGGTTTCTGATCGGTACAGACCTTGGAATGTGGGCGTCCAATTAAATGAGCTTTTTTACTGTAGAAGACACATGTCTGGGTTTCGGAAGGGTTGAACTTTTTAAGGTTGACTTTACCCTATTCGGAAACCCTACGAAGTGTCAAATCAACCCGCTCAATCATCGACTCTTTCTAAAATTATATCTGGTTTGGACTCGTTCGCGCGTTGGACACATATCTGCCCGGTTTGTGAAGATAACGAAGATTAAACATTCTATACCCCATCTTACCCTAGAGGCAATGATGTACCATATTGCCCTATATCTGGGCCAAGATGGGGCAAATTAGTAATTTTTTTCAAGTTGATATTTCTATACGAAGAATTATATTTTTTTGTTATGACAGATAGATATAATAAAAGTTCCTAAAATGCGCAACCTAAAACAAAGGATTTTATTTTTGAAATACCTTAAAGATCTTCCCCACTTTTCCCTAGTAAAATCTTAAGCCTAACCAGGCCATTGCCGCCAGCTGAATAAAAGTGTACTGGTTAGGGCTAATTCTAAAAAGTAAAAGGTCGCCACAAACTGTGCTGAGAAATATTTAGAAATTTATAATTGGTAGATTTTTTTTAGCATAGTGCCGAGTTTCCTTGCACTTGTATGTAGGTATACAGTCTTATTGTTGTAGATTCGTTTAAGAATATTTGCAAGAAATATTATTATTGAATTATACGTCTATTCAACATTTTCTTCTCTCCACAGCCGGAAGATTTCCGCCCCTCGATCGTAAGTTCCTCGTATCAATTGACTTCCCAAGGCTTTCATAAAATCGCTAGCCCATGTTGTAGGATTAACCAACTACTAAGAAATATCATTTAAGCTTACCGGAATAGTACTGTGCTCCTTGCTTCTGCTAAAAAATTTGATCAACGCATATTTAAAATTTATTTTTACACCTTTCAAAAACAATTAATCTAGAAATAACAAGAATCTGACATTTTTATTTTCATACATGAAAGTTATGTCCAGATGTCTAAAATGCCACCGAGGCTCATAATTTTAGGCTTCTTACACAAACTGAAAGCAGAATAAGGAACTTATAGCCACATGATTTGAGTTAAATTCGATTAGACTTTAAAATTCCCTAATAAACTTAAGTTTTGAATCCTTAGGTACTTCGATATCCGTTCAAACAGAAAAATGTTCGCAACCAACACTGCGCCAATTCCCATTCTACTCCACCGCTGTAATTAAAAAATCTTATCTTACAACACCGGTGGACAATAGAACACTTAAGTAGTATGCTTTAGTAAACACAGCGCTTACAAGAGGATGGTATAGATTGTAACTATTGCTAACGCCACAAAGTTTGCTTTTTTAATTTTATAGGCAATTGGCTTAAATCTTTTTGCTTCTGTCAATCAAAATTGTATTTACTGGTAGTACAGTGTCCTCTCCAGCCTCGCAATACCACGAGGGCTGAGAATCCTCGGACCCACTAAATGCAGTTTGATACATAGATGATGAACAATTTTGAGTAGGTACTTGAAGCACCATAAAATATATGTCCTTAAGTAGCATTCTGTTCTGGCTGTGGGTAGTGGAGCAAAAGCACCCCTCGAATTTTTTTATTAAAATAACATTTTAATAAATAAGTAGGTATTTGCGGCACCACGAAAAATTGTGAGATTGTCCTTGAGTGGCATTCAAATGTTAGAGTGCAGACCTGGCTAAAAGGTAGTGCGTCAAGAACCCTACCTTTCCTAAATGCCATCTAATATTCTCATAGCTATGACCACACTTGATACTATTAGAGATTGGTAAGCACCCATTTCAACCCAAGCATCCTAGAATAAGTGGGTGACAATATATTGCTTTCAAATATGTTCTGCAATCTGTTTTCAACAAATTACGTTGTGTTTTAGGAAATAATACACCTGCAGGTCTAACATTAAGCCCTAGACATAGCGAAGTCATAGCCAATTTGACAGCCAAAAGAAGACAACTTTCTACAATCTTGTGACACTTGCAATGTATTGACAAAGCCAACTATAAGACTTCCAAACATAGCGTCATGTATTTCGGATACGAACATTATTAATTACTTCGGTATGTTATGCCAGTATTACTGACCTGACTAAATTACCCAAGTATGAGTATGCTGTTCTTTCACAGCACTTGTTTTATTTATTAGTAGTAAATTATTGAAAGGGGAAGCTGCATTAGATTTATCTCTTGCAGACATAGCAAATTCTCACGCTAGACCCACAGTTCTCCTTATATATGGGTAAATAATTTTATTCGTTGTAGTACTTGATAAAGAGCATTTTCCTACAACTCCAATTTCTCAAGAGGACTTGGAATAAGAGCTCAATAAGCTATTCACTTATTAGAACTTACTAATAGGTCTTGCGTTTCCGAAATACTTCTTTTTTCGAAAGGACTGTTTATTTATAGCCCTATTGGCCTTTTAAATTTCACCGGACTTTATGGCACTGAGGGCGCTCAGCCGGAACTTAAACTGGGAAGGGGAGCTAAAGAACCTGTTCACCTATTAGTACTAATAGTTCTTGCGCTCGTGAAACAACAAAGAAAACAACTATAAATTCAATACAAGATATATTATTATTTGGAACGCCTCATTGGTGGCGATACATAGTAAATTAGCTGGTGTACGTCACAGATACAAAATATATCATTACAATATGAATTCAATAATAATTAACCATAATTATTTAAGTTGCATTCTTCGCCATTCAAACGTTTCTCTTGAACCGTTTTATATTTGTTTTATTCGCCACTGTTATTCTACACTACAATGCGTTAATTTAAGGTTCAAACTTAAAATTTTAAACAAAAATTCACATAACACTGTAGAAAATTGATAGTTATTTATTGAATATGTGAATAATATATTCACAAAGAAAATTTTCATACTAATGTAATAAATTATTCCTTATTGTAAAAAACTCAAGTATAGCACATTCTACTTTTAATCAATTGTTTGGCTGGTAAGCACAGTTCTGCTTGTTTAAAGGGAACTTTCACTGATAATGCCTTTCCCCAAATGATCCTTTTATTATTTTGAACTGAGTGACTCATTCAGTACATTCACTTAGTTTTATGAGCACTTATGTTTTATATGTGTTATCATTGCATTACACAGATTGCATTGCACAGTCCATGCTTAGTACATATAATCGGTAAGAGTTGTAATTTTTTTGATTGTAACAAGCAATGAATTAACTACAATGTCATGTTAGTTCTGGCGTTTGATATGGAAACCATGGCAAAATTTTATTTTTACATGAAAATAATCATCCTGTATTATGTAAATGTTATTCGGTATGTAAAGTATGGGGTATCTATTTTTTTACTTATATACAATTTGAATATTTCTTGTTTTTGTGCAGTATTTATGTTAATTCATTCTTTAAAGATATTCATATGGTGACGTCAGAGTAGTTATCTTGTTAAAATCGCATTTCAAAGTTTGTTTGTGACTACAATTTTCTATGGATTCTTGATGACAGATATTTATTTAAAACATTGACATGACTTTTAACCAAAAGGAAGTTAGAAAATGATGCTACTTTATGACGTCATGTAGAGGTTGATTGTAAGTTAAATTATTGTATGCATTTTCGTTAAAATTAGCTTAATCGCTTTTATATACTTTAACACAAGTTAATGAGGTATGTTAGGCCTTAACAGACATTACATTCATCACATTTATTAGTGATTCAAATATTACATACATAGATAGAGCAACATTGATTTGCATTGATTAAAGATACTATTACAGATAACCTTATCATATAACCTCAAACATGCCCAGCTTAGTCTTGCCTTCAATGACGTGGCACATAGGCTGTTCTTTACATTTGTAAATCCAAATACACCAAAACTGTGGCAAAGGCAGAGTTAAACTTTTACATGGTAGACAAATCAATTTGTAAATTTATAATCACAAGGCTATAATCTTTGTTTCTAGTTATGGACAGTGGCGATGTAATATAGTGTTGTGTAGTCATTTAGTTTACATAACCATAATAAATTAGGTAATAAATACAAAGTACATGCAAAAAAATATTTTCATCCATTAGTAGCAGACTGAAAAAGTAAAAATATCAATCACAAATTTCATTTGCCCACATAAATATAATATGGATTTCAGAAAGCTGTGTAACTATACGAATTATTGACTACACAACAATCCCGTAAGTACTAAATCTAAGGCAAATATGTTATGACTAAACTTAATTCTTCTTTACATAACCATATTTCAGCAACTTCCCTTCATATTCAATACTTTATCATCTGAAATCAAACAGCAAAGAATGCATTTTTATATTAAAATGCTTATTAAAACATAATTGTATGTAAAATATTGATAGCTAATGTGCACTGATTATTTGTCTTAAGCACTGACAAGTGGTTATGCACATATTTTATAAGCCTCCCTTTTGTAGATGTATATAGGGTGGTAATAAAGCCATTTCTACTCTAGCCACCATAATAACCATAACAAATTTTCATTATTTCAGTTAAAAAAAAGAACCACAAGTGACTTTATAGAAATAGAAATTACAGGAGAAGTCTGCAATCTAAAAGTAATAATCAATCACAAACACCTTGGGATAACTATACACATCAGACCAGCACATCATGTAGACGCAACCATATAAAAAATGTGTAAAATACACTGGGCTGCCAGTGTACAGTGGGATAATAACGTACTTGGGGCAAGCACCTTTTGGAGTAGTTGGTAGTAGCTCTGTATACAACACCTTGGTTCAAATCCCTGCAGAAAAACATCCACTAATATTACTAAAAGGAGACATTTTCAGTAGCACAGTCCTCACTGAATTTTTCCATTTGCACAAATTTTCAAACTAGAATTGAACTAATTTAACAGTACAGGAAAAAAAATAGTTTCTAATATAGTCAGATGATGTGTGTAAATCAGCCAAAAATCATACAAGATGCATGGTGCTGTATGTCTATATTCACTCCCATAGTTGACTTAATAAATTAGGTTGCTTTACTAAAGTACAATGAAGTGATGGACTGCAGCATTATAGTGGCTACTTCATTTGTAGAGATAGAATTTGACTTTAAGCCAGTTATGTCAAAGATACAGCCCGCGGGCTGCATCCAGCCCCTGGGCCATATTAGTATGGCCCACAATCAATATTTTAACAATTGTATATTATATACTATATAATTTAATTAATAAAATGTTATAATAATTCAGTAAATTTTTTTTATTTTTAATCTGGCCGGCTTACAAATTCAAATAATATTATATATGGCCCTCTGCAAAATTGAGATCGACACCTCTGCTTTAAACCCATTTAACCGAAAACAAAATATAAAACATTATACCTATTTATTTCCTAGCTTGCAATGCATTCGACAGCCAATCCATCGCTTGATCTAGTCCCTCGCCTCTGACCGCTGATGTCTTAAATATCTGGAATGTTCTATCACGAAGGGCATCCAGGCCAAGTGCTTGGTGGACTTCCGCTACTGTTAAACAACCCGCCATATCCTGTTTATTTGCTAATACTACAAGTATTGCATTTGCTAATTCTTCTTCCTGGAAAGTTTTCATAAAACTCAGATAAGCGAGGTTTACAGGTAATTAACATTCTTAACATCAAATTTGTTCTTATCCTCAACTATGAAAATAATCACATAACAAACCGAATTTATAATAATTCCATGTAAATTTCATTTAAAATATTAACAGGTTTGGGAAAGTAACACTGTAGTAATTACAGTAAAATTTTAAATTTTTTCAATACTATAACACTGATATTTGCGTACTGCAATAGTTTCTTATCAATGCTGAAAAAAAATCATGACTAGTCATTTAAAGATATATTTTATATACTTTTTAACAATGATAATATTATGGTTACTTAATGTACATGCAAAGAATCAAAATTAGATTTAAATAATACATTATCAATCTCTATAAACAAATTTTCAATAGAAAATATGGCTAAAAATAAATAATCCTCTGCAAGAATATTTTTCACTTTATGAGAGGTTTCCATATAAGCCTTGATGAAGTTTTGTAATATATGGGTAAGTAAATTTTTGTATATAGCAGTAGTTGATACTATAAAGTTACTAAGGTAAACTTACCCTTAACATGTGTACAAGTTCATCTTTTGATATTCCTATCCTATCTCTGTCAGCAGAATCTACCACATATATTATTGCATCTGTGTTTCCATAGTAACATCGCCAATAAGGCCTGTAAATTAAAAACCAGTGTTTATAACCCAATAACATAGGCTATAAAATAATAATGATTCAAGATGAAGTAAGAACACAAAATACCTAATACTAGTTTGTCCACCCAGGTCCCATACTTGAAATTTAAGGTTTTTGTACGTAACTTGTTCCACATTAAAGCCAATAGTAGGTATCGTAGTCACTACCTCTCCAACTTGTAGTTTGTACAATATCGTCGTTTTTCCTGCACCGTCTAAGCCGAGAATTAAAATCCTCATTTCCCGAGCGCCTAGCAAGCCTCTGAAGTAACTAAATAAACCACCTGCAAAATATTTAATCAAGCATACAATCATTAAAAGTGAACTTTCACAGTAAATGTAAGTTTTGCGTATATCCAAAATTTCTCATTGCTTACCCATTTTGATAAGCTTAGCCTAATGTTTTATACATTAGTTGTAATAAGGGCTATTATTAGGATTGGTCTTTGTCACCACTAGTCACAATGTGTACTACAACTTGTACTGGAATGATATTTCTCAATAATTAGGCGTTAAAATTCTAACATTGTATTTGTAAAAATCACCGATTGACCACCATTTGACAACTTGATATGACATTGAATTTTGTTTGACGTTGCCAAATCACTGAGGCATAGACTATACAGTATAACGTTCCGATTGACGTTTCAGACAGTATATTGAGTAATAATATTCTACTTAATGTCCCTAAAAGTGGTAAGATCTTATAGTGTCCGTATGGAAGATCACTGTATTTAGGTAGCAATATCACGTCTAGTTCCTCTCAATCTTAACTTTTACTTCCTCGTAACTTAACGATCTTACTACAAAAATATTTTAAGACTTGTTAATCTTTATAGAGGCTGGCTGGCTGGCGTAAAATGTTGGCCGAAACATAATGTCTTAACATTAAATATATTTCTATTTTATTTCTATTCGTGAAACGGTCCAAAATCTTAGCTTGATTGTACAAACATGAATGTAGTAGTTATTATAGCGCTGAAAAAGTTTGTCAATGTAGTCCTCTTCAGAGACATAGGTCCATAACATATTGCCGTTGATGTTTGCAGTGTTGACTGCATAATAATAGCGATTACTTCTTATTTGCCAAAAATCTAACGTTACTTTGTTGTGTGTGTTTACGGAGTTGTACAAATAGTTTTACTATTCAAGTGAGATACCACCTCAATAGTTCGAAATTGACGCTTTTTAACTGTGATATTGACACTTTTTCTTGGTTACGACCTTGTACCAAATATATTGTTATTGGATTGTCATATGTCTCTTTTCTAGTTCATTTTTTAATTAAATTTTACTTTGAATTGCTAGTAGTTGTAAACTATAACATAAATTAATATCTTTTATCTCTTTTTCCCAAAATCCCATTTCTTAGTAACAATAATTGCTTAAAATTATAAAGTAGGAATAGTGCATAGAGCAGTGTAGTACTGAGTATATTTCTCTGTGGTATATGCTGATGTTAAATTGAATTAAGGGAACCACAAACTAATTAGTGAGGCTACGCATCAGACGAACGGCTTTCTAACTACAACACTAGGAACCAACTTTTTCAATTTGACAACTTTTTTTAAATTATATCATGCTTCGTTTCTAAATTTTAAAAATGACGGCATTGTCGTAGTGCCATTGTGGCAGCGTGAAAGCCCCTCTTCTATTCTACGAGATATTTTAACAATCTAAAAGATAAAAAAAGGTAAAATAAATAAATGACTTGTTTTTAAAAACATTTTTTTTTATTATTAACTTTGTTTTATATTTTTATAAAGCTTTGTTTGTGTTGCATGGGAGGATAATTTTTAATTTCTAGACGCGAGACATCAGTACCTTTTAATATTCTGTTAATTATGTTACACCAATTAAACACCTTTATTCTTATTGAGTAACCCAGAAAACATTTTCTCTCAAAATTCTTGTAGCTTAACAATTTACGAAGTTCTACCACACTTAAACTTTTTAAGGTAACACCATTAGCACCAAGACACGGTAACCAATGTAAAGTCCTATCTCAGTTCTTGGCAAGTGATGAAAAGTGACGTCCTTTCGCCTACTTTCTCGTTCACTACACAGTACTTGTTGTACATTGTGAAACACAAACGCAAATTACTATATTTGGGAATTGAGAGGTTATGTTACGGAAATTAATCAACGCAAACTCTTCACTCATCAAACATTAAAACCATAATGGCAGATCAAGCTGATTGATTGAACATTAAATTAAATTTTGCGTTTAACGGCAATCAGCTGTTGTTACAACACAATAACTATTTCTGCCATTTTCAATTATTAATATAATAAAAGTAGTTTAAATAAAATTAAAACATTGAAAGATAACCTAAAACTGTACATAATTGAATGAACATATGCTGCGTTCCGTTTGCAGATTACAGCGCTCACAGCGCTCATATACCCGTTCCGTTTGCCCGTGAGCGCGCTCACAGCGATATCGATACGTCATCAATGACGTCATAAACGCCGCCATCTTACCGCTCACAGTGCCAACGCTACGGAGCATGGTCGCTGTGAACGGCCTGTCAAAACTGACACATGACGTTACTTTGTTGATGTTTTTATTAGTCGATTAAAGATTTTAAAAGCTTGCTTATTAATTTTCTTTCGTAATAATGTAAAAAAATGGCTCCTGCTTCATTCAGGGTCAAAGATCTTAATGAAATTGTAACTTTAGACTTAAGCGACGAACAATCAGAATGTTAGCGCGATATTTACCGTTCCGATTGCAATAGCAATAATAACACTTTTAGCGCGCTCAAACGAATCGGAACGGTTTTGAGCGCTTTTAGCGCTGTGAGCGCTGTAATCGGCAAACGGAACGCAGCAATAGTGTTATTATTCAGATTTAAGTGTCATATGACAATTGTACGCCCGAAAAGTAGCAAAGGGCTGTCATAATCCAAAACTTTCAACAACAACAGACAAAATTCCTAGCCTTTTTTGTATGAAGACTCGGTACCTGCTACGGAGGGAACTTACCAAAAGTTATCGATGTTATTAATTGTAGCGCTAGTGAGCTTCGTGTATGCATTTATAAAGTACGGAGTAAACGTTCTTCTCTCGTAGAGAGTATATTGTTCCATGGTCCTGGTACAAGGAATAGGTAACTTCCTTATAACATCAAGTATCTGCCGTTTGGAACATTAGCGGAAACAAAAATATGGAGTTTAATCACAAATATCTCTATTAGACGGACAAACATATTACTTTTATTAGATTATACCTTTATGGGTATAATATCAGAAGGGACAATAGGCACTCGTCATTAATACACGTGTGTTACATTCCAGTAGTGATTTATTACTGCCTTTTATTGTGACCTACTTATCTGACGCACGCACCGTCAGTACCCGTGTAGGTATGTACCTGCGTACATACTACACATAGAAGCTATAAAAGCGCTAGTGTTGTGTTCCCTACACCATTCCCCCTTCATACAAAAAAAATATTATACATAGGTACTGTAGTAAACAACAATCTCGCACTCAATCTTATTACACACGAAAAGAAATATATACATTCTTATTACAAACGAACACTTAAACCTTAATACTATAAATACAAATAAAAACAATACGTCACGCATAACTTGCAGCGGCCACTGATTTCTGACCAACTGGATTTAGCTGGCTCCTCACCCATTTCTTCTCTTTTCCATGACAACGCCAGAATACAACGTACATGAGTACCAAACTCAAAACCACTACCATGGTAATCAATATCCAGCTAATGTTATTCAGTCTGGCTTCAAAATGGTTGCTCACCGTCGTTTGGGCTACCACATTGTTGGTTGTATCCTTGCTCTGACCAACACCCATTATTTGCAGATTACAATTACTACAGTAAGTAAGTATTTACGAATGTACAGTACGAGTATGACATGAACTAAATATACCAAATTGTACGTGTATAAAGTTATCGAATCATCTTAAACCAAACATCATTAAAAACACGATTAAAGTAACTAAGTATACAAAAATAAGTAACTTTGTATGCTTATTCTAATGTCGTAATACCTGTAAGTTATAATTAATTAAAATATTTTTGCGTAACTCTACAAAAATGGTTGTATAAACTTAAAATCATAATAATCAATATGGATGAGTGTATAATAGTGTAAAATATGTGTAAAAAAATTAAGTCACAATACAAGAATATAGAAAAATATAAATCATACGTGCGTTTTTTAGATAACCTAATTGCTTTCTTAGACTTTATAATAATGATATCTAGCTTACTGCGCAAAACGTGCAGGCAGCTTTATAACGCGGCCTGTGCGCGTTGTTCGCGGAATTGCTCTGTTTTGACTACATGCGTCATCGAACTGTGTACTAACGTTGCTATCATTATTATAATTTCTACTTAAATTAGACAATGTAGAACTATCTTGTTCGCATTCTGTAATAATATGGGCAGGTTTTAACCTATCAATCGATATAGAGGTTTCCTTATTTCCGATCTTTATAAAAAATACCTTACTTTTCTTCCTTATTACCTTATACGGGCCATGATAAGGAGGTTCAAGTGATTTCTTGACCATATCATTACGAACAAACACATATTCACAATTTTCTAAGTCCTTATGCACAAAAATATTCTTATTATTAGCATGACTGGAAGGTTTCGGTTTCAAAGAATTGATAGCGTCCCTCAACTTTTGCAAATATTCCGAATCCGAGTCTATACTACGGGTATTATTATAAAACTCCCCTGGTAATCGTAGTACCGTGCCGTAAACGTACTCGGCGGCGCTAATACCATTGTCGCTTCGAGCAGCGGACCGCAAACCTAATAAAACTATGGGTAATTCGTCCGCCCAGGATTTGCTTCCTTTTAAGCGCGCCATAAGAGCGGCTTTAAAAGATCTGTGCGATCGCTCTATCATACCATTACTCTGCGGATGGTATGGCGTAGTTCTTATTTTATGTATTCCCAGGTATTTCATTAATTGACTAAAAAGATTACTCTCGAATTGCCTACCCTGGTCGCTTGTGAGCTTAACAGGACAACCAAAACGGGAAATCCAGTTTTCAAAAACTACTCTGGCCACGGTTTCGGCGGTTATATCACACACGGGAATAGCTTCCGGCCAACCAGAGAATCTGTCGATCATAATTACACAATACCTAAACCCATTATCCGATATAGGTAACGGACCTACTATGTCGATATGTAAGTGTTGAAAACGATCAACGGTACTAAAATGTCCTAAATCTGAAATGGTATGCCTAGTAACTTTAGCTTTTTGACAGCCTATGCACGTTTTTGCCCATTTTCCGATATCCCTATCCATATCCGGCCAAAAGAATCTCTCTTTCACTAATTTTTTTGTAGTTTTTATGCCAGGATGGCTAAGGTCATGTACTGAATCAAATGCTAACTGCCTAAAATTTTCGGTCAAATAAGGTCTGAGCTTATCCGTTGATATTTCGCAGTAAATCAGTTTCTCAGTATCCGGCCAGCAAAACTGTCTAAGTTTCACATCGGTATCCGGTAGGTTTAAAACACGTGCATAAAAATAGTTATTATGCGTCCTTCTATCATATTTTTGAAATACCCAACTGCCAAAAATATTGCGAGTAGCTCCCTATCGTATGTAGAATACCGAATCTGCGCGTCGGATAGCTTTTTGGAAAAATATCCTAACGGTTGCCACACGGTACCACATTTCTGCTGTAAGACGGCACCTACACTAGTATTCGAGGCATCTGTCATTAACGCTAAAGGTGTCTCGGGCAAGGGATGAAAAAGTGTAACGGCGCTTTTTAAGCTTTCCTTACACATTTCAAATGACTCTGTCGCCTTTTCATTCCACTCGATACGCGTTTTATCACGTTTTTTTGCGTTATGCAGATATTTAATCAGCTCGATTTGGTAATTTACGGCCTTAGGTATGTGGGATCTATAAAAATTTAACATGCCTAAAAATCTACGTAACTGATCGACATTTTCCGGCTTCGGAAAATTTACAATAGCTGCAACCTTATCATTCAGTGGACTGATTCCTTCCGTCGACACGTTATACCCTAAAAATTGTAAATTGGACTTACCGAATTCGCACTTAGAAATATTTATAGTTATTCCGAACTCATTAAAACGTTTGAAAACAGATGTTAAATGCAATTTGTGTTGTTCGGCGGTATCGCTCGCTATAATGACGTCATCTATATAATTAAACAATGATGATGGTGATGATGATGATGATGATGAAATTCCATTTCCGTCACCGAATAACGTTAAATCTCTCAGCACAACCGTATCCATAAAGCGCTGGAATGATTGCGCTGCATTTCGCAACCCGAAGGTCATTCGCGGGAATTCGAACAACCCAAATGGCGTAATAATAGCTGTTTTTTCGATATCCTCCGGGGCCACGGGTAAAAAATGATACGCTCTATTAAGATCTAAACGAGAAAATATTTTTTTATTAGCTAGTGCATAGGTAAAATCATGCAAGCGGGGTATAGGATACCTATCCGGTTTGGTTACCGAATTTAACTTCCTATAATCTCCGCAGGGTCTAATATCGCCGTTTTTTTTATGCACCACATGAAGCGGGCTTGCCCAGGCGCTCTTAGATGGTCGACAAATACCTAACTCTAACATGACGTTGAATTCATCCTTCACCCTTTTGTACCTGTCTGGTGGAAGCGGCCTAGATTTCGCGTGTACCGGGGGCCCCGTAGTTTCGATATAATGAAGTACGGCATGCCTAGGTGTTTCCTTATAACAAGCAGGTTTGGTTATGTCCGGATAATTCAGCAAAAGTTCGTGCCAGGTATTACTTTTATCCACAGACTTAATATCTAAATCTAAACTATTATAATTAACTATTGAAGCGAGAACATTTAACTGCGTAACTTGATCGCGTAACTTTCGCGCGCTTAAATCGACTAATAACTTATAATGGCTTAAAAAATCAGCTCCTAATATAGGTTGTTTCACGTCGGCTACAAAAAAGTTCCATTTAAATGCTCTCCTTAAGTTTAAGTTTAAAGTTAGATCATGCGTGCCGAATGTCTTAATCTCTGTCCCGTTAGCTGCGTATAGCTTATAATTAACACTATCACTATATGTCATCCGTTTTTTGTTCAACGGTAAAACAGAAACGTTTGCCCCGGTATCCACTAAAAACCGTAACCCGGTGTTGGCATCGTACACACACAGACGGTTATTGGTTACGTCATCGACACAGGCTTCCGTCGCAGACTGTTCAGACTGTTCCACATGATTCTTAAGGTGTGATCCGGTATCTTGCCACGGGCCAGTTCGCGCATCCGACGCAAAAGCTGAGACGGCTTCTGAGTACCCAATTCCATTTCGCCGAGAAGTTTTTGAAACTGCCGTGTCTCTGATTCTTCGAAGACCTGCAGCAGTCTCTCTTTGAGGGACTGGTATTTGTTTGTCTCCGGCGGTGCGAGTAACAAATCGCTCACCTGTTGAATTGCTGCTTTGGTCAACTTGGTGACCACTAGGTTTTGCTTCGCAGCATCGCTAAGCCTTTGGTGGTCTACCGCAGCCTCAAATTGCACAAACCACAGACGTGGCTGGTCTGCCCAAAAATCTGGTACCCTGGAAGACACAGTAATGGCTGCCAGTCCAGATCCGGTATCTTCTGCCGGTTCCGGCTTAGTCGTAGATGGGTTAAGGCGCGCGGACCCATCCCGAAGCGGAGCACTAGCCGGGTTCATTGTCCAGTATTATTCACACAAAAAAAACTATAGTACACTATTGTCCACGGTTCTACGGGGTCACCACTATTAGATTATACCTTTATGGGTATAATATCAGAAGGGACAATAGGTACTCGTCATTAATACACGTGTGTTACATTCCAGTAGTGATTTATTACTGCCTTTTATTGTGACCTACTTATCTGACGCACGCACCGTCAGTCAGTACCCGTGTAGGTATGTACCTGCGTACATACTACACATAGAAGCTATAAAAGCGCTAGTGTTGTGTTCCCTACAACTTTAGATATAAGTTCGTATGCATTTAGTAAAAATTTTTAATTTGTACTTCATTGGTACAGAGAAAAAAAAATATAGTTCGGGTGTTATTTAATAGATAAGTTTCGCCACATCGGTCCATGAATTTATTTTAGATACTTACGTATACTTTAGGCGCTTGCTGGGTACGCACTACTCATTCCTAATCAAATCACTATATAAACCCCAAATAATACGAAACGACAACTAGTTAAATTAGAAGTAAGCACCTACTGAATACAGTTAGAAAACCGAATAAAAACCATTCCTTTTTGTGAGTCTGATTGTGTTTTCGTCTATATATTTTTTTATGTGTGACAAATACAGACTCTAACAGTTTTGGGTAAATAATAAGGGACTTACATTTTCTCATAAAAAGAAATCTATTTTAATTTAATAAACCACATTAGGGTTTGCAAGATGTTTGCAAATTAAGAAATTGTTGATACAGTCAATGGAGGAGTAAAATCTTTCGAAGATGATTGAATATTTGTTAGATTAAGTTATCAGTTGTGTAGGATTATGCTTCTTTTGTTTTAAAACTATTAAATTTTCATTCACAGAATTAGATCAACAGTCGGGCAACTACACAAGGTGATGTGGATTTATTTGATTATTTACGCTACGTAACATAATCTTTTTATATGTAAAAGCTTGTGAAGATCCTCGGGGTAAGAATTTGACCCTCACTTATTTAGTTGTTTATAGTGTTTTTAGAAACTTATCATGGCAATTGGACGAACGCAAATATTGCGGTGTAAATTCAAAAGGCGCACCATAAACGCTTCTAGAAGTTTTACAAATTATACAACTGTGGTAGATACACTATTCACAATACCAAGTTCTGCCATATATTAAGCCAATAAATAAAGGATATTTAATTTTCTTATTCTCTTCCCAATTGGTTGAGAAGTCACACAGCTGTGGCCCCAATCAAAGTTAAGTGGTAAGGAGCCTTGTTGTATGCCCCGAGCATCGCAATTTTAAATTCTATGAGAGATTTTTATGCTATGAACGTACCTACTTAGTTCCTTGTTTATTTTATCCTAAAGAAGTTTTATAGATTGAATAATATCGGAAGATCATTTGTTTTTTTTATCAACCGTAACACGCTTCCGTTTGTACCTATGTAGTTACGTTACGTAGATACAAAATCACTCCGTACAAGCAATGGCGTCCCTTTATTTTCTAAACCTACTTTCTATGCGCGTTAAATGGTCATGCAAAAATGTACTTAAACATCAACGCGATATGGCACTTTGCTTTGCTAATGCTAATTGCTAATACCTTGCCGTCCATGCGAGCGCCAGCGGCCGGTAGGCATTAAGTGCGCCAATACATCGAGTGATAGAGGTCTGGTTATAAAGGGTATTTTTTGTGTTGGGTTAGACTAAAGAACAATTTTGATTTAAAATATTTTTTAAAGTTTACGAAACTAAACAATTAAAAAAAGAATACTTTTAATGTTTAATATGTGATTTATATTAAAATATTAAATTATATTAAAACTATTTGTACATTTCACTATACTAACATGTTTCTTTTTGTGAGAATTCGGAAATAACGAAAATAAACTCAAAAACGAATTTAAGGTTAGAGTACTCACAAGTAGTTTCATACATAGTAAAATTCTTGATTTATTCCATCGTTTTAGTAAATAACGAACTAAAGTAAGGATACATTTAGAGAACAGATACTGCTATTATATGTGTGGGCCATATTGGTTTACGTACTCAGAAAGTTTTGAGAAACAAAATAAAATTGTTTTATAGTTTATTTTTTTATTACATCTTTTAAAGGACTCTCTACCACCGTCTATACAAACATGCGTCTGAACCAATTTTCAAAGCAAATTTTTCAGTTCTTCCTCAACGGCCTTCTCGAACGCAATGAGCGCATCTTCTGGCGATGGGAACTGTATCCCCTTGAGCTGGTTTTTAATTAATAATTTTAGGGCTGTAAGGCAGAAGACCCAAAAGTTATATCGGTGTGGTGTTTAGGAAGTCCCTCGTCATGATCTCCGAGTGCACCGGCGGCGTGTTGTTATGCTGGAGCAAAAGGCCTCGGAGGCCCGTCTTGGTCACTTGTTGCTCGCAGCAGCAAAAACTACTGGCAAGCATTTGGTAGTGTACCACTCTACATTGATGCTAATTTGGTTTCTAAGGGAATTGATACTAAACCCAGTTTAGGAGAAAAAACTGGCGAACAAAACTTTTCCAGTTCTCGATCGTTTCACTTTCGTAGGCGTTGGTTCGTTTAAACAGCCATTCGGTTGACAGGCTCTTTGTTTGTAGATTATATTGATAAATCCATGATTTGTCACCTGTTATGATATCGTACACACGCCGGGAATAACCTGCTTTGAATTTATCAATCGTAACATGGCACCATTCCACGTGTGCCTGCTCCAGAGCATCGGTGTGGTTGTGCGGTACCGAGCGCAAAGGTGCTTGTTTAGAATATCATGAACACTTCCCGATCCGAGTTATAAGCTCGCCGGCGGCGTACCATACATAAAATTTTTTTTTGTAAAAGTTTCTGAGCGACCTCATAATTGTTGGATTCTACATAGGTGTATGAGTAGGTAGACCTACAGACTAATACCTTTCAATAAAGGCGTTGTGAAATACCGGAGACATGAGCTTGAAAGTTTGTCTTTAATGTTATTCAATATAAAGCCTAGTAAATTCGTTGGAAAATTAAACTCAATCACTTTTAGACTTTCTAGTGGTCACTCGATGTCGCATGTCATAATCACTGTCTAAAACGTATATTTTGCGCTCCGTTTGAAACGTCACATAACGTATGACATACTGCGTGACGTATACACATACGCGCAAGCGCTCCCGTGACTTGGGTGTAAGTAAACGTTACATAAATAGCTCTTTATAATTATACCGTGATACGGCGTACCTAAAATTAGTTTCTATTTTTATACCCGCGTAGAATTTGTCTCTATTGAAATAGAGATTAAACTTGTCACTCAACAAATATTAGCTCCTTGTTTGCGGAAAAACCTTACTGTAGAGTGTGGAAACTTTAGATGGGCTGAGGAATGTGAGTAAGTACTTATATACAATGGAAAATATTAAAGAGAATATCAATACAAACAATTTCAATAAAAAAAAAATTATCACTTTATCAGCAGGAAATTTTACCAATACAGAAGTTTAGTACCTAGTTGTGAAATCATGTAAAATTTTAACAAATTTAGCCCTTGAATTGTGATCCTAATTATAGATTTTGCCTTGTGAATTTCTACTTTATATACACAGTTGATGTAGGTCTATATTTCTAAGCAAAATTTATACTTAGGAGCACCTTAAGTAACTGTTGACGTCCCTGAGTGCGGCCTTATGTGTGTTTCAGCATGGAACCTCCCTCACCTATAAAATACACTATAACTAGAAAGATGATAAATTTTACCATGAGGTCCAGGTTTTTAAACATTACGCAAATATGAATATGGTGTATAAGGTACAATAAGATATAAATCAGTATTGGCAATAAATTAAGGTACTTAGCGACAAAGTTAATTTGGTATCAATGGTGAGCAAGCAGTAGGTAGTAAAGATCTAAAAGTTAAAATAGGATTCAATGAAAATCAATACATTGTTATAAGTTTGATGAACCACCATCTTACGAAATGCTAGTTACAAATAGGATGTAGATCGAAATACCGAGGTCGAAAGAAAATACTTTAAGTTTAAAGAGTTATCTAAGTTGACTAGTTTCAAAGACGGCAATCTGCATTTTATTTCAAAAATGAGATGGAACGGCAATACAAAAAATAAAGAATAATAACGTTTTTTTATTGCATTACTTTACAAATCCAGCAATCTGACATAATCAATCAAAAAAATCAATCAAAATCAATTAATTGCAGAAATATGGTAACATTTGGTGGTCTACATAATTTTTTGAGCACATAATATATTTTACTGTATTACAGCATGCAATATTAACCTAAAACTGTCTAAAATTACTCTACAGTTAATTATTCTATATTTGATACTATTTATAATTATAATCACAAGATATTCATTCCTTATTGGAGAGCACAATTATTTCATACATACAAAACACTCATCAAAGTTTCAAGTTGGTTTCAAATCTGGCATTCTGCAAAAAATCATAATCAATGAGCATTTAATTTATCAGAAACTATCATGGAGGCTAGTCCCAGCGTTGTTGATAATAATTTTACTCGGAAACGCAAGAGGAATGTTGAAAATTGGTCAAGAAACAAAGCTAAGGTTTTGAAGTTAGTCTAGTACTAGGGTTGTCACATTGTTGTATTTTATATTAATTTTCGTATTGTAAATTATTTTTTACAATGTTGTTTTTTTACATACTGGCCAAAGGCCTTTCCAAAAAAGGTGTGCGAGCATAATTCGAAGTCACTAAAATGCGGTTCATTAACGATGACACAACTAAGAAAATTATATGAAAAATTTTGTAGTCACAGAAACTAAAAAGACCAAGAATTCTATGATATTAAAATATTGCTCGATTGAACCCAAAGCACAGCGGAGAAACAATGTTACTTAGCACCAGGTGGATTGGGTGCTCATTTATTGGCTATGAGAGTAGTTAAAAAACCTTAAATGTAAATATAATGTATGAAATTAGCCTAAGGATCTTTGAAATTATAAATCATATAATAAATTATAATTTCATTTTTATTGTTCGGAACATTCAATAAAAATTACGGACACTTAGTTTTCGAATATTTTAAAAAAAGCTACTAAAATAAGTCTAACTTCTGCAAATGTAATATTTTCAATAAAATATTTGAAATTACTTTCGACAGCAACAGATGACTCTGTGCTAACTTTGCTAAACTATCTTCCAAGCGGTGGGTAGATACCTTCCTTTATATTAAAAATAATTGGTCTTAATTGTCTATTTATAAAAGGCGGTACTTTCATAAACGCGTCCATGAAAACACCTAATTAATAGTATTAAAATCTATAAGAAGAAGAGCACATTCTTATTTATGCAATCTCGCAGACGTAAATAAACTTTTGAAAACTGTTGATCATTTATGACATGGCGTATCAACTTATCATACCGACCAACACAAACATTAATAAATAGTGCGATTTGATGTTTTGAAATGTATTAATTTCTTCACAAGTTGCGCTTTTAGTTAATGAGGTATGTGTTATAATTCTGTTTAATGAAGTGTCCGTTGCTAAAACGGAATTTCCTTGAGATTTGGAGAATTTTTAGACAATCCCTATTTATTGCCAACGCTTCTTATGCCAACAATGTATGAAGCCAGAACATTCTGAAACTGAAACTGCCATAGTAGTTAGTAAACATATAGATGATCCATGTCAATAGTCACGTTGGAATACAGATGATAAGAAAAGAAAAGACTCTTCTAGTGTCACCGCTTGTTTAATTTATAACTGCCCTTCCTACAAGATCAAAGGCAGTGTTGTGTGTAGGCTATAGCTATATTTATAATTTTGTAAGTATATAATATATTTTGTAAGTATGAAAGTTATAAGCTTGACTAATATATATGTCGTTATCTGAAAGATATAACCAGCTAAATTGCAAAACGTATATCAGATACCAAATACAGTTACCGCATTTTTTCCGAATCATCCATTCATCAAACCGATTTCCTAAAAAATCCATGAACGTCATGAATATAGTGCGTTATAAATAACCGTTTCTCACAAAATATAAACGTTTAACATGATTTAGTGAAGTTATTTCAATCCGGGATTAATTTAAACCATGCGTATAATTAACCCACGGACGTTTAGAATTGTTTGTGGGTGAATCATATCAGCGAAAAATATCAAGCGATCGCGTTTAGCGCACGTGTGGTGTGGCTGGTACTACATAACCACGCGCATTAGACAAACTGGTGAAATGCGGCTTCCCATAAAATGAATAAAACAAGCGCTGCAAAAGGTGTTCATACAATACTTTAGTAATTAAATCAGCTAAATAAATACTGGTATAAAGTAACGAAATATTTAATAGTGCTTCTGTCCGTTTCCCAAATAAATGACGTTATTTTTGCCAGTCCTCCAGTTCGCTTGGTCGTGGCGTTGTCTTGCTCAGTGTTTGAACTGAGCAAGACAAGAACAGCGGGTCTAAAGAGGCCGTTCTAAGCGAATCATATGTAGTGTTTGAACCCGCCTAATGAGAGACCCTCCTCGAACGATCCGTCAACACGACGACTCGTGTTACCGTCCCGCGGGAGTGAAATAAACTAGGTTGTTATGAAGGATTTTCTTTTTAGGCATGAATTAATCCAGTTTAGGCAACTGCTTGGTTAAAAAAGTTTTTATATTGTTAAAATTACCTGTGATCACCTGTAATTTTAAGCAAGTAGATGTCATGTAAAATGGACATTGGATTATAAAGGAATTCTCTTTAAAGAATCAGCTAAGGACGTAAAGAAACTTAAATTTATTAAGTAACCCTAATAAAGGAAGAAAACTCCACATCTTTCTCATCGGTTAAACAGTATAGATGTTATAATAAAGAAAGGTGTGTAGGTATATAGTATCCGCTGCAGCGGACATCAATTTGTGCGAATACACAACCTGGTTGTAGATTCGAATAACACGCAAAAAAATTTCTAGAAATTGCAGATAAGGTAGTGTCTAAGTACGAGGACTAGTTGAAAATTATCAGTATGTTTTTCTTATCTTTGTATTACAAGCTTAAGGAGTCCATAAAACTTTATAAGGGATTCATCGTTTATATCAGGATCTCCACTAACTTAACAAATCTTAACTTAGCAACTAACCAACTTGCAAAAACGCAGGTATTGAACAAACTAAATGTAAGATAAATCTTTAATTTCTTAAGCTTTTTCCTCTAATAAAAACCTGTAATCTCTGAACAAATTACCTACAAGTAATATAATTTCATGTCTGATCCTTTATCTGGATAACAATTTGCTTTTCTTATGTACTGTCATAACCGGCAAAGGAGCATCCGACCCACCTGGTGGTATGTGCCATCCGCCCCCATGGGCATCATGCGTCGTAGGTGTTTAATTTATCTATATTGAATGTGATCATATATTGACTCAAGATGAATATCGAAAGCGTCATTGTCACTAAAGTACGTCTTTTTATGGTAGCATCGGGTAACGGGTCGCTCACTTCTCTCAAATACGGTTGAGAAGGGCGAAGGCTGGATCCCGCGTTTAATGGTGAACGGGTGCCATTTGAGGGTGTTCGTCGTTTGAATACTTGGGGGAGTGAGACTTGCCGAATAACAGATGCAGATAAGAATAATTTTGTATAGACATAAAGAGACTCTGTAAATTTATTTTGAAAAAAATATACCCGTGAAATTTCTTGCCAGTTCTTCTTCACGAAGTTTTTTCCGAAAATGGTGTAGAGTCATGTTTTATCTGACGTCAATAAGAACAATTAATTGTCAATGTTGAGAAATAAATATACATTTCATTTCAATCGTAGGGTTGAGTTGGAATTGCCTTTGTTCCAGTAATTGCACTGGCTGTCCTTCCCTTTAACTGGAACATAACGTGATTGTTATGGCGGGTCAAAATGGGAAAGACTGTAGATGAGATCTGAACATAAGAATCTCTGCTACCACATAAAACTTGAATGTAGGCTAAATATTTTTGAACAGGCTGAATTTTAGGTTCGTTCTAACTCAGACAACTATGGAAATCCAACATAGCTTTATTGTTTATATGGTATGATACTAAAAGAAATACACAGGGTGTCCCAGGGGAGACTGGATATCGGTAGTCTAGACATAGAGCACCCTTTTCGGAACCCGAAACACCTCGGTCAATGTTATCCAATTTTTGGTTTAGAAGTCGTCAAGTTATTTCTGTATTTTTAATGATTTTCGACTTTTAAGCTTTGTTTGTCTAGAACTTAGTAAATAAGTGATATAAATGCTTGTTTTTTTTCTTTGCTAGGATATCCTGCATATGTATGTCTTTTACATTCATAAATTAATGTAAATATGTTTTGTTCATTGTGGCGAAAGCATGCTGTAAATATAATTCAAATTCAAATATTTATATCCAACATTGGCAATTACTTGTTCTTATTGACATGAAGATTACTAATAAAGTGCACTTTTTTATATTTTCTGATAATTATATTCAAAAATAATGTCAATATAATTACCGTTCGCATAGAATACGGGAACTTACATCAAGGAAAGTCAGAACTTTAAACCCTTACTTATAAAAATCCAAAAAATATTTCTAACAATGTCAGCTTCTTTTTTCATCCCGATCCCAAGAGTGCATTTTTCTTCGAATCCACAAATTTAGTATGACTCACAAGGATAACGCTCAATGTTACCAGGCTCTCCAAAACGACGAGGTCTCAAAATGGCGACGTGACTGGAGCTTCGTAGCGAAATTCATTGGAATTCAGCAAGGTTGTTCATGACGGCAATTGCGACATGTATTAAGTTAGCAAAGTAGATCTTGAGTGACCTTTGAAGTTCCTTACACTAGCTTTAGTGCCTTTCAGTTGTTTTGTTGATCGTGATTGGGTTGTCAGTGTCCGCGTGGAAACACAAAACTTACAGTCGATGCATTTATTAATTTCAACCGTGTTTTTTATATTCATTTGTTTTTCATGTTACTTAAATATAAGGATATTTTTCTTTTTCAGATTTATACCTGTGTTTCTTTTATTAGTTGTTCGTGTTTATAGGATCTAATATATCTTTATATTTTTATATATATATATTTAAATAAACGACTACTTTTTAGTTAGAGCTATCTAAGAGGAAGCTAGATAGGTAGCGCATTGTTAAGAACACCCTAAAAGATGTCAAAATATAATAAAATGTCTTTTCCATAAAAAAATGTTTTATGAATTAAGAGCCAGTATACAAAATGTTCAGCTGCTTTAATATCAAATTTATGTTTTGAAATTCAATGAAGAATGATTGGTATTTTGCTAGGCTAAGCTCTTCAAAAAAAAAATTAAATCTTAGGCAATAAAATTTAGATCTACAAAGCGACATCTTCTTAAATATTTCCAAAGATTTTCTGAATATCATTTCAAAATACTCAATATGTCAAAATATGACTAATTGTCATAGAATAAAGCTTCGATAAAGGAATCGTTACGTTATTCAAATATCCGGATTCAGGACATAAAAGCGGATATAGTGGTTACAACAGAGGCGCCTACGTTTGTTTCATTATGTTACCTTTAAAATTATTTGGCCATTATGATTCATAGTAAGATGGTATATGCGTAAGTACAAACATCAAATATGTTCTCACGGCGAACAGTAAAGGTGAAAACTCGCAATTGGAGCACGGATTACAAAAAAAGCAACATTTTATTTTTTAATTTTTGTTTAGTTATTTCGTTATTACACAGATATTATTGTTTATTTGTACGATAGTTTCATGATTTCTCCGAATTGTAGTTGAACAATATTAGATTTAGCTTACAGAGTATTTTAAGTAAGTACGTTAATAAATTTTTTCGAATAAGTATCCCTTTTATTTCAGTGGTTGTAGAGTTCATTGTGAAGATCTCGTCTGGGGCGGTGCTAAAGTCCTTCCTGTTTTGACCGCCATAATAATCACGTTTACGTGGCTGTGTTCCGGTCAAGGGTGAGGAACCTCCAGTGCGATGACTGGAACAAAGGGAAGTTTCAACTGAAGTCTACGGCCGGCAACGCTTCATTAGTCAAATAATCACAACTGCTATTAATAAATAAAACAACTTCGATTAAATCATGTCCAGAGGTGCGAATGCCACTTACCATCACTTGGGTTGAGGGCTCGTTTGCCCGCTATGAAAATAGAAAAATACTGTCCCATTCTTTTGGGAAATTAAACAAACTCCTGTAAATCACATTGCTGAAACTTTACTACTAACTAGAAAGAGACAAAGTGCGCGAGCAAGACGGAATAAATTTTGTTAGTTCTCGTGTCGTGTCGTATCGCCTCAGTTTTTTTCGCGTTGTACCTAACAGTAGGATTACGAAGAAGTAACATCAGGCGACTTTGATAAGACTCATGAGATCTGTTCGACGGGAGCTTGTCACTTATCCGCCACTATTTTACTTTAATCAAAGTATCTACATGAAATATAGTTTTTACCTACTTCATAGTTCATAAATTTTCAATGGAAAACCAGAACATGGTATCGAGTTTATTTCAAAAAACTCAAACAGATTATAATGTAGAAACAGATTATAAAGTTAAGGATTATTACCACTTGTACTTTGAATCCTGTGAAATACACTAAAACATTACTTTAATAGCTGTACAAAGTTCAAAGTACGAAAATAAATAGTTGAATACATTTTGGTACGATACAAAAAATTTTGAGAAATGTATGAAATATTTAAAACTAAATTGTGACTTATGAAGCCTCGTAATCGAAAAGATCTTAAAATGCTATTAGAGTACAAATGAGAAGAAAAGAGTACAAAAAGATTGTATTTGTTGATCTTTACTGTACACGAATGTCTTGATATTTTTTTTAACCTCACTAACAAAGTCTGTGCTATCCATGAAGCGACCCACTACCTTTTTGGTCTATTCATCATTGTGTGCGACAATAAAGCAAAAAAGTATTGAGGTGCATCTTCGTGGATGGCACCCAATATACCTATTCTGTGTGTGAAGTCGTTCCGTTGTACTTTGGGCCTAACGCAATTGGATAAGTTCTTCTTGACTTGGGTTTCCATGTTGTGGATTGAATTGCCTGTTTTTGTTCTTTCGGACAAATATATAGCCCCAAAACAAAAGTGAACACATTAAATCAGATTATTGAAATTCTCCTACCTGATATAGTCTGGTCATATAATTGGTGATTTTGAATTCAACACTCGAATTGTTTCACTTTTACAATTTTAATTGTGCTTTTAAATGCAAAAATTCTGGAAATCTTATTGTAAAATTGATAAAATCTGGAATATTTCTATCAATCTGGTTACAAACACTTTTCCGGCTTACTAAACTTAACCGGCTTTTGTTAAATTTTTGCGCCAAAAGTATGTTGCTTCGGAAAAAGCCTAGTAAAACATAACCTAAACAAATTTTTTTTGCCTTTTACCTCAGGTGCGAACATGTCCCAAAATCTAAATGCCTTATCTAATGAGTCACTCCATTCATCAAGCCAGGTGAAGGCCGCGTTGAGTCGCCGGCCGGTCGACATAACGTTATGAAATTCACGAGAGGTCGTTGAAACTCTCACATTCCATTCGTCATCGGTAGTTCGGTTCTAGGAAAACCATACTCAGGCATTTGCACTTTTTTGTATATATCCTCGTAGACAATTTAATGAGGTTAAATCCGTAAATCACTAACGGTTGAGGTCATTTCTTCTATGAATAAAGTATTGGTAGGTGTTGAATGTCTTGTCGGAACGTCAACGTTTCTGCACTATACTCGTACTTATACTGGTTGTCTGAAGATTTATATAATTCATATATGATTTTAATTTAAGGCCACTGAGTTTCAACAGTTCATGTAGCAGAATCTTTCAACATCATATGGATAAATACATAACACTTAATGTTAAAAAAAAACTAAGCAGGATAAATTTGTACTTTTTAGTCGTTTCAAAAACTAGTTTGTTTAAACAGAGATTTATAAGGAGAATATTATAACGGTCAGTTTAATTCGATTGATGAGTCCTTTGTTATCTACTTTTGTTATAGTACCTAACACTCCCCTAGAAAGCGTCATTAACTAACATCATTATCGAAATGAATATGGTAGTTAATGACGAGGGTGATGGCTGGACCCCGTGTTAACCTCGTGAACAGGTGCCGTTTGAGGGTATTCGTCGTTTGGATAGTTTGGGGGTCTATTAAAAATTATTCTTATCTGCATCTATTAGCTCGGCTAGTCTTTCTCCCCCCCAAGTATTCAAACGACGAATACCCTCAAACGGCACCCGTTCACGAATTAACGTGGGACCCAGCCATCGCCCTCCTAAACCATATTAGAGGGAAGTGAGCGACCCGTCGCTACCATAAGAAGACGTACTTTAGTGACAACGACGCTTTAGATATTCATCTGGACGAAGTAATCAACGAACAAACTGTTTTATTAAACTGTTAATGAGGGGATTACCCTGAGTGACATTTAACTATATAAATGGTAACAAATCTCGAAAACAAAGTTCTTTGAAAACCCATAAAGCTGACCAACAAGGAATCCGACTATTACAACATAAAGCCAGGTTCCTATAAAACTCGCGTCTTAAAGTTTGTTTTCAATGCTACTTATCAACTAAATTTTGTAGATGAGGCTGATGACCTTGCAGTGTGATAATTAAGGCTGTCGTGTGATTCATAACATAATATGGTGTATGTGTTACCAACTGGAATTTGTAGGTAAAAATTTCGTAAACCTTATCTTAAAGTAGTCTTTAAAACCATAACTTTACGCGAGTAATAAAACTCACTACGCTATCAAAAACATATAAGTATATTAATTAAAAAATTATGTACCATATATCTAATCGGAACGGAAAAATTCATTAGGTATTTGCGTTCAATGTCAATTATTTATAAGTAACATTATTTGTTCTACTGAATCTAGTTCCAATCTTTGGTTGACAACAACGATTAGGTATCTGGAGGAAACCGTGTCCGTTGACCTCTTATCATATACATGACGAATTTGGCGAGGTTACCACGTGGGGTGTATATCAGTACCGTACTGATGTACTTCAAATTTGACGGCAATTTTATCTTCAAGCGTAATGAATGGGGGTTTGTTGATAGAATGTACTAATTTTTCAAAGGCTAGCTAAGGGATTGTAGGCGAAATAAGGAAGAGTCCTTTTTTATCTAAGAGGACGTTTATATTGAGTATAAGGAATTTGAAGACCGTTCAGTTTAGAGTCTTATGACAAAAGACTTTATTCGCCAGTGTTTGTGCTGAAACCGGTTAAATGAACTCAAGACCAGTTTAAAAATCAGTCCTGCAAAGTTACACTTGTTTCTTCAACTTTTTAATCGCTTGGATTGTCTTAGTTGATAGCAATGATTAGATGGGACAAACATTTAGACACTTATATTTGAAGATAATCAATGTTGCGAAGCTTTGTATGCTGAGCTAGCTGATACACTGTCAAAATACAGTTATCCGTTGTAGTTATAAGTGGCATAAGATTTTTACATAGCTATAGCTTGGAGAACGCTTCTTTAAACCGTCACACTGCAAAGATATTATGATTCACAAATGGAAACGGAGAATCACTCAATCAATCAATCATTACTGATGATTCGAGGAAAACTCGAATGATCAGTAAACCTAAATAAAAGTTTTCATTTGTGGAAAACTCCTGCCAATGGAAAGTAATAACATATCTCATTAATAGCGCATCCGATTTTGTTTACAGCTTTTTCCATAGTTATACTTATTAAAAGTAATTACAAATAGAAAAGACAACGGATAAAAACGAAAGAACTTTTCGTTTCGTAGTCACTAAATGTTATCGTGACCTACCTCAATACATTCAACTTAAGAAAAAACAAAACACGCTCAATCTAATTGAACCACTTGAATAAATTAATTCGCAATCCAATCTATTTACTTCAGCAGTTATAAAAACGGAATATTTCTAAACTGAACTTTCTATGGAATATAATGCAGAGTCACATCAACCTGAATTATTCAGTTACTCTAATAAAATAATTTATTTCAGCCTACTTTAGACACATATAGGCCATATTCCCCCTGTCCTGAAATCAACAGTAAATACTGCTTAATGTTTGTCATCCAAAGCGGAACAGTACCGGAAATTCTGCAAACTCTTTGGCCACTTTCCAATATGTAAAATGGTTTTTGTTCTTGTTTTTCTATTGTTAATTTGTAAATTTTCTTGTTTTTAAATAAATGTATTTCTAAGTTTTCAAAATGTTAACCTTATGTTTCTTTTAACTTCAGTTATGAGTACAATACTTATTTTACACATATTTACAAAAAATTTAATGCTAATCTAAATTGCGTCAAATTTTCTTTCAACGTTTCGTACTTATAGTTTGGAAAAAAGACCCCAAATCGTTTCTGTAATTGTGTCTTAAAAATAAAAATATGTATTATAATGTTTTGCCTACATACTATTTGGTAAAGTTTGTATATTCCTTAGCATATGTACGTTCTATTCTTGAATAAAATTATGTAAAAATAAAACATTATAAACTTGGTTTCTAATTTAGCAAAGAATCAGTGATTCTTTGAATTCTATAAATGCTTACCAACAAACTTTATTGCTATAATTTTATATATTGTTATAACAATACGATTCACATAAATCTGAACACTATGAATGAATTACGAAACAAACAAAGGTGAAGATAATGACACACTTATCTCCCGATCTTATCTTATCTCCCCCAGTCTATCGAACAATGATTTAGTAAAATTCTTGGCAAACCCCGTACTCTTCCGGTGATTTGTCATGCGAAATTAGATTTAGACAGGCTAATGTAGACCTTAACTTTATTGCCATAAGAATGTCCCCCAGATCTTTAACAAGGTATTGAAGCTTCTGAATAACGTCTTGCGTCATTGTCGCTAACATTTTGGAAACGGACGTGAGTTTCCGAGAACACTGTCATTGGGCAGATAATATTATGTCACCGGCAGCTTAGTTTTCGGAGAGACTAAATTTCATTTACTATTGTTTTTACACATTTAAATATTGATGGTAATAATTTAGGTGTTTTTCACTGAGACAAACAATACTATCATTTACCATTGGTCAAAAAACATTGTAATCAACAAGATAATGGGACAATACTGCAATGGGTGTCTGTCTATGCTGTAACTATTGTTGTTTTAAGTATAGGGTTAAAATAAGTAAAAATGAAAAACTCAACTGTCAAAAGATCTAACTACTTTAAGTTAACAATAAGTATAGTAACATTAAGTAGGGACACAGGTCTATTTCGATTTGAAGTTTAAGTTTACTTGATAATTTTATTACGAAGCGTACAAACTTTACCAAATAATAATAACCGATCTTCCAAACATATTTCATCACAAAGAATCTACATCCCATAATACATTCATAATGCGTATTAATTGAAAGGCGAAATGTCGAGGATTCTTTTGAATTAGCTAAATGAGGACGTGGTCCAACTAGCTGCGCAAGAGATTGATGCAACAATATGTGACCTCATGTGATCCTAGCTGAACCTAGTGACTTACTAAACGAGGCTTATCAGTGCAATATTAAAAGCATAATGTAATGTATAATAATATCACAACACTGCAAAACCCTAAATCAACCTTTGATCAATGCTTGTTGCGAAGGTCAAGCAACTATGTAGTGTTTTGTATTTCTTGTTTTTCTTTAATTATCTATTTAATTAATATAATTTACTATTTCTTAACATCTTTGTAAGGATGACGGGTCATGATGTACGTTTAAAAAATCCTACAGAAGTATTTGTTCAGACGGGGCTCTGGGCAGTATCATCTCCGACTTAGGGAAGGTGCCTAAGTCGCCTCAAATCAAAGGTCTTACGACTACCTCCAAATATCAATTATAAAGCGGACTCAGAAGTTCTTTAGTGGAAAAGACCTTTAATGTGGTGATCCGTGAAAGATCTTACGTCACTGACTTAGCTCTCCGGGTAGGCTAATTTAAGTATATACTGAGGTCTTTAAACTAAAGTAGTTCTTGCGCACCTACCTCCCTACCCGGGTGTCGCTCCGATGAAAACTGCTTAGCATTCCCATGCCACAGCCGGAAAGGTGGTTTTTAGTGGGTAGGTGCCACTCTGGTGAGTCCCAGATCCCGTGAGGGTGCTGCTTAGGCGGCTTAAAAAAAAACTAAAGTAGTTCTTGAACGGTAACCAATGAATAGCAGTGAACCAGCGAACCAGGCTGATGCAGTGTAAGAAAAGGGTGCATGAATATGTTTAGCTCATGAGAATTGGTGTGTTCGAGGAAAAACTTATTTCACAGAATTTTAAAGCGATTTATTTATTTATATATAACAGAGTTTACATCAAAATAAACATAGGTGTATAACAAAAAAAACAAAATTACATTCTAAAATTACAGGTGACGTCGACAAGAGTGTCTTTGTACTACTATCACTTCTCCATTCACTAAGGCTAAGATGCAATTCTCTTTGGTTTAGTTTCGAACCGGGAAATCCCCGAGTTCATCAATCACTTGGTCTACATTTACATGTTGTAATAAGCCTAGGTTTAGACTAGAATTAGCTACATCCTGCTCGGAGTGAACTATCTACTAGGGATTTCCCATGACGATATAAAAGTAGCGGCATTTTATATGACCGTGATATCGATACAACTTGCTAAGAATAACGAATAATAGAAGTGATATAATATATATTTAAGAGAGGGAATAATGAACTATATTTGTGTTATTTACAATATTGCCTAGACCATCCGCGTTTCGATCGTATTGCACCGACCGTGGACACAAGTCTCGAGTTTAAGAAAACTAGGTATTGTATAATGTTGTTTATAGATTACGAAATATACGCAATGTTTTTATTCATTAAGTATATACAACCTGTAAACCTACCTAAGTACTATTAATTTAATTTATTGTTAGTTCGTTCGTTCAGCTGAAATACGTCTACTGTAGAACACAGGTCCCCCCCAAGGATATCCACACCACTCGATCTTGTGCAGCCCGCATCCATTGCCTTTCGGTGATTTTGAAATGGTTGTCAGTAATTTTATGGGGTCCACGCTCCCCACGCTCTGCCTTTCGGGTCGTGGTTGCCACCGAAGAACTCTACTGCCATCTGTACTTCAAGCTATGCCCATTGCCACTTTAGTCTTGCAATTCTTCGGGTTATGTCACTGACCTTGGTTCGTCTGTGGATCTCGTCATTTCTTATTCGATCTCTCAGTGAAACTATGAGCATAGCCCTCATTGCCCTCTATGTGACTTTGAGGTTTTTTATGAGGCCACATTTAAGAAAAAAAATATTTTATAAAAATCTCTAAATTATATACGGAATTTTTCAGTTTTTGTTCCATATTACCTAACGGTAAGTGTAGTATCTACAATAGGTTATTCGTGGTATCTACAATTACGTAGCATGCTTGACGTGAGTCAAATTCTAGGAACAACTAAAGGTGCACGTAATCCTTTAATCTTGGGGTTAAAGTCTTGACTCATTATTATTTCTCTGGCCATTACGTTAGACCCACGTGTTTGTTTACCGGTGAAGTAAACTGCTAAGGAGTGTTTCGATTCGAATTTTGATGATATTTGATGATAGAGAACCTGCACGTTTAAAAATAATAACAAAATGTTTAAGAACACTCCTTTTAGGTAAGCAGACGTGTGTTAGGAGTGAACACTCTTCCTGTATTACACAATATTTTACCTAGTACTAAGTATTGTAAGATATATTTTTGTATTTATGAACTAACAAACAATTTAAAGTAGATAGGCAGAAATACATAAAAAAAGTTTTATAAAAGTTAGTCTGACATCACAAAGATGTTCAAAGATGAAAGTCATAAGCTTATAGCGTTTATTATAATAATTTTGAATTATTTTAAACTTGAAACATATATTGCTGGAATAGTTACAGTATATTAGATATAAAAACATTTTAACACATTTTTAGTAGGTAATCATATAAGCTACACAGTACACTACAAGACAAAAATTAGGATAATTATTTAGTAAGTATAGTCGGCCGCATAAGTCGCTTAACAGAATCAAAAGTGCGAATCATCTGAACACCCAACTAACTTAAAAACGTTCATAATAAGCATAACACAACTGATTCATAAGTTGCTAAAATCTTTCATTCCAAAAGTCGAACTTTTGATTCTATTAAGCGACTTATGCGGCCGGCTGTACATATATTTATTTCTTTTTTTAAATTTTTTTAAGTTTCATTTTTTGTAGGTTAATTTCAATTAGTAGAATTCTGTTAATCATTATTATTTAAATAATGTTAAATTCATACATTATAATTTATTATAACCATTTTTATTATATTTGAATACGGAATTTGTGTTGAGGTCCTAGAATTTATTTGTTTATAAATATGTAAACGAATTAAAGATAAATATATATTAAGTATATTTCTAATTAACACAATATTATATATATTTGTTACATTTCTTTCGTTGTTATTTTCAATTTTTTAATATATCTTATTCCAATAAATTTATACATTTATATATTTAATGAAAACTTATATGTAAATTTTCCTTTTTGAACTAACTAAGATTGCATACCTTGGTGAGCCATATGAGTGAACGCACGGATCATGGATGTTATGATGAAGAAACGTTGATTTCTTCTCTCGTCTACAACACAGACTTTCAACAAAATATCCACGTGAAGTTTATAAACTAAAAACAACACTGCATAAAAATACTCTATTTGATTAGAAGAATAAATATTGCATTTTTTGTTGCTCTAGCTATTAATTTTAATAGCCGTTGAAATACGTAGGAACAAATTGAATTGATTGTGTTCATTTTAGATGAAATGAAAAAGAAAGTATGGGAAACAATGACTATCAAGACAACTTAAATTATGAACAAAGGTTAAGGCTGTCCGGGAAAGTTTGGTGGAGTGCGAGAAAAATATTGACTAAAAGAAATATTTAACTTAATATTGTCTTTTATGATTAGGAACATAATTTGGAGAAACTTAAGCTTACCTTTGTAGGATACGCAATCTAACCACAATTCTTACCACAACTTTTGGCCCGGTATGATCATGGCGCTTGCAGCAGCCGAACTATCGGATAATCGAGTTTGTATATAAAAACTGCGGTAATAATGCCGTAAATTGCTTAAATTACGGTTCCTCGCAATCGAACTACCCGAGCATTTTATTTTCTTTTTTTGTTTTCCTGAGCTTCAGGTTAATATTATTTTGAGTTCCAATTTGATCTCTGTGTGCTGAGCCACAAGCACTAGTACTTGGTCGAAACCTACAAAGCTCGTACCACGTGGTGGTACGTGCGTGACATCCGTGCACATATCGTAGACAGCTTTTATCATATGGTAATTATTATTGATTTTTATTAAATGATGCAATGCCGAAATTATCTTCAATTTTCAGTAATTTTACTAGTTGTTTCTTTCTATTAACAAAAAACACACACTTTGTAAGCATGGTAATTATGACTTGAAATAAAAATAATAATAATGTCGAGGTCAGTTTTTATCAGCGTATTTCAATGAGCATATCTCAACAGTTACTTCGATATGAATATAAAACTCCTTATGCAAATTTTACTATAGTATGACATTCATTCATATTATTATTATTATATATTCATTCACGGCGAGGTTTTTAATAGCATTTGCCCGTGGTTTTTTGACTGTGGTCTATTTTCCCGCGAGAAAACAAACGACTCCTGTAGTCAAATGCAGTTTTGTGCTGTTCTAGCTGATTATCTCTCCGTATAATAAGTTTCGTTTAAATACTCTCAGTGGTTTCAGTAAGCTTCGCAAAAACATCTAGGGATCGTTTTATCATTATTTCACAAAGGTTTACCCAAAACAACATCAAGAGAGCGCGTTGAACGTTAAAGATTTCTTCAGCATTATAATATCATTAAGTATATTTATTTACTTAATTGGCAGGCGATTGTCTTCCATCTCACTTGATACATATTGGAAGTTTATACGATAATTATAGATTTTGAAACATTATGTAGTGCGTGTCAGCGGAGCGCTTTATTATACTGAACCCTCAGAATACTTCGAAATAGAGAACATTTCCATTATAGTAACCGCTTTATTTCAAAGCGTACTCTTATTTGTTTGCATTCAAAAGTAATATGGTAACTATAAAAAGGACCCAGTAGCGCAGGAGTGGCCCCTAATTATCAAATATACTTTGACATGCGTAAGGGCGTAATCAGCGAAAACGTTTTACGCGCCAGTTTGTCTGGAAGCAAATTGTTTAACTTCAGATATATTTAAAATTGATTGCTGATACTCTTAGGTGCCAAGAATAGATACGCTTTCGAAAGAGAGTTTTGTTTGAGTAGTTCAGAGATTTACAGGATGTTCGGTATAGATAAAATTTATTTGAGGACTTTGAGTGATATAATAATTAGCTAGGTAGATTCAAAGCGAACAGGACAAAGTCGCCGGCGGGCAATAAATGTGGGTTGCACAAGATCGAGCGTAGTAAATACAGTACTTTTAACATAGAGAAATAGAAACGCATTTGTTTTTACTTCCATTACCACTGATGCTACAATGTTCCTAATTCATTAAGGAATTGTCTCAACTCGCAAATGAATTTAAAACGTACCTACTACATATCAATAATTAATAAACTCGCATATTTACAAACAAGGAATAATGAACACTAATACCTCGGCATAGAGTTGAAAACCGTCAGTAGTGAACAATACTCACATATATACTAATAGTACACACATCCCCGGTCGCCCTGCAAAGCTTTTATGCGCGGGGATACATCGCTTACTGAAACTTCCATAGCAGTGTCTCAATAATAATGCTTTCTTTGTATTTAAGTCCAACAAATCGTGATCAAATCGAATATAAGGCTTTAAAGCTACATGCTTGGCACATGCTACTAGATCACATACCCTTTCTATATCTCTAAATTAGAAGTTGCGTGGGAATAAAGATCCTTGGTTAAACCTATAAATAATACTTCGGACCACTGCCTGGCCAGCGCGGTACAGTATCTCTTTTTTTCGCGCAAAGCCTGCAAAGAGCTGCAACGGTGCGGCAACAGGGCGGCAACGTCACAAATGCCACGTGCACGTAAAATAGTCATCACGAACATATGAACGCATTGCAGTCTGGTAAGCTTTTAATTTAGACGGTTGATGTTGGAATGCTGCCGGCTCTGCCAGTTATAAACGTGCGCTAGTGGTCCGACTGGAAACGTCTGAATTGAGAGCGCCCTTAGACTAATCTTAGACTTTACTCAGCTAAATGGTCCAATAAAAAGAGATTTTGTTTTAAGCTATTTATTTATGGTAATGGAATCTCAGTAAAAATAATGGCTCCATTTTGACAAAATTGGTGTCACATGTATTCAAGGGATTCCGTTTTGTCTCAAAAAAAAATATAAAACCAAAATCTCCTAAAATCAAAATCCATAACAAGCTTCTAATAAACATCACTCATATATATAATATTCGTACCTCCGAATTTTGTTTTCATCTACAAGTTGATTATTAATAATATTTTATTATTTATTATATTATATTATATATTATTATTATCACATAATAATGATTATTATAATCTCATAATTCATAATAATAGTTTATTAGGTTCCTACATATGAAATTGGCGTTTTGTCGTACTGGCCACTTTGATCTGTATTATCTCCTCTTCGGTTAAGAATTTCAATTTCAAATTTATACAGCTATTTACTCACGCATTTGTTTTTAGAAAACGTAATTTATTTGTTTTTTCCTCTTTTGGTTTTTCTTTGCATCACTTAGTTTACAAAATGGAAAACTTCAAATATCGCGTTATTTACGAGTACGAGTTCCACCGTGGCACCAGTGTTGCAGTAACGGTTCGAAGTATTAATGCTGTGTATGGCGGCGGTGTCGCATAAGAAAACACAATGCATTTTTTGGTCCCAACGTTTTCGTTCTGGAAATTTCGACCTGCAGAACAAGCCCCGTGGACGGCCGGAGACCAAAGTTGATAATGAAGAATTGAAGGCTATTGTGGATGTGGATCCATCGCAAACCACGTCCGAGTTAGCTATAGGCTGCGGTGTTAGTGACAAAACTGTTTTAATCCACTTGAAGCAAATTGGGAAGGTGAAAAAGCTTGAGAGGTACCTCATGAATTGTACTCAACCGGCACAATAATGAAAGGATTTTAAATCGAATCATTACCTGTGATGAAAAATGGATCCTGTACGACAATCGGAAACGCTCATCGTAATGGTTGAACCCTGGCGAACCAGCCAAATCCTGCCCCAAGCGAAAGTTAACTCAAAAAAAGTTACTTCTGAGCGTTTGGTGGACTAGTGCCGGTGTCGTTCACTACAGATTTCTTAAATCTAGCCAGACGGTAACGGCAGATGTCTATTGTCAGTGACTGCTAACCATGTTCGAAAACCTAGCTGTTAAAAAACCGAGGCTGATCGCTCTAGGCCACTGCTGCCTTAGGACAACGCTAGACCACACACTGCACAACAAACGGCTACCAAATTAGAGGAGCTTCAATTGGAATGTCTAAGACATTCACCGTACTCCCCGGACCTTGCTACAACAGATTACCATTTTTTTCGAAATTTGGATAACTTCTTGCAAGGGAAAAAATTCAAGTCCGATGGGGCAGTCCAAAGCGCCTTCAAAGATTTCGATTGATTCCCGTCTAAATGGTTTTTTAAGTAAAGGGATCAATGAACTACCTATGAGATTGCACAAGTGCATAGATAGCAATGGTTCATATTTTGATTAAATAAATATACTGTATTAAAAAAAATTTTGGTTCCTCCCTTACAAAACGCCAATTTCATATGTAATGATATACTATATGATATACAGTGACCTGCTCCAGCTTCGCTCGGATAGCAGAGCATATATGCTTCTTTTCTAGTGTCTCAGTTGCGGATCAGGTTACTGCGATGAGCATGTGTAATAGACTTAAATGTATTCATCCTACTTGAACTTTTTAAATGTTTTTTGTTTGCTATTCTGCAAGTATTTTAAAACGCAAAGAATTACAACGTACAGTACAGTTACAGTAATAATTATAAAATTAAATAACAAACAACAATAACACTTGATAAAATTCAGTAAAAGAAGTATGTTAATAACTTTCACTTTTAATTTTAAAAATAGATACTTACTCATCTAACCAAAGACGACACAAAACAATAATGCGATCTTAACGTTTAAAGTGATTCACTTTGTACAACAAAACCAATGCACCTGCAACTTATCATATCACACATTTTTAGTAACTTATAATATACTTAAAATTATAGAATATTTAACTAGGTACATAAGTCTTCGACCAAACATCACGTTTTTATAAGTGATCGAAGACCTATGTACCTAACTGATAGAGCACCACAAACAACATGTTGTAGAAAACAAAACACAATCGTTAAATTCTCTTAAAGCTATTATGGCGAGAAATCACTCGGCTTGTATAACATATGTGGGACTGGGACACTTAGAAAGTTTAAAAAAAAATAATAAAAATGTTTTATAGGTTATATTTTTTTAAGAGTCCATCTTTTCAAAGAACTCTCTACCAGCGTCAATTCAAAGTTTCTTGTAGCTGTTTTTTAAAAATTTCATAGGCGTTGTTTCCAAACAGCCATACTGTTGACTGGCACTTTTTTCTGGATCATATGGATAAATCCTAGGTTCGTCACCTGTTATGATATCTTAAACACGGCGGAAAGGACCTGCTTTGAATTTATCAATCATATCATGGCACCATTACAACCGCGCCTGATTCGGTGAGATTGTGGGGTCCCCAGTGCGAAACAATCCTTACGCAAAGTTGGTTGTGTAGAATATCATGAACACTTTCCGATTCAACCTGCAGATTGTGCTGATTCTCCTCGTATGTGATTCGTCAGTTTTGTGGAATCAAATTTTTCACTTTTCGCACGTTTTCTTTTTAACAACAGTCAAAGGACGACCACTTCTTTCTCCATCTTTCAAATTTAAGCGACCGCACTGAAACAGGTTGTACCCGTTACTTGTTCATAAAAGCTAATTGGAGTCGATTAAACCATTAATCAGGTATCTTGTTAGACTTGAAGTCGTAAACAATCATTTCACGAAAATGTTCCCGACGCTGATCCTTTTTCTACGACTCACAATAGTTCCATAATGTTGGTAAAAAAATTTAGAGGGAAATTTACATTTGGAACAAATATATTTTTACTTTTCAATAATCGAATTCTCAAAATAAATAATAACTCGCCAGCCATACAAAATAAAACTTTTTTTCGCAAAAATTTCTGAGTGGAATAGTAAGGGGAATTTGTTTGGTCGCATGATAATTTTAATTTGGCGATAACTTCTAAGATATGATTTTAAATTGCATGGTGTAAAGGGCAATTATGATGATCATAAATGTAACTAAAGATTTTGTTTGATAAGGATTATTATCGTATCCGTCTAAATAGCTTTCCAATTACCGCATTATTTTAAACATTATGATATTTATAATCGGTGTAAGGTGTGAGCTGTTCTTAAAGGATAGACAAACGCCATCTTTTTTAGGCCTATTAAAAAAGAGGAACATTTGCACCATACATTGTTTTGTCTTGTCTTGAAGGGGTTAGGCAGCGTTTTCGTTGAAAGCTCCAAGTCGGCTGAAATTTCACCGATATATTCAACAATTATTATTTCAGCCAGCTTACACAAAAATAAAGAATTTTACTTTCACATAAACTTTTCTCATAAATCACACGTCCGTTGGTGAAAGCTGAAAATGCCTGCCGTAGTTTTTAAGTTTATCTCGTTCAGACAGACAGCGAAACGCGGCCGGGGGACTTTGTATTACATTAACTCATGACACAACTCACATGCGACAAGTCGGGTGGTCTAATGGTTTGACCACCCGACTTTGTAGTGGTCTGAACTGGTTCGACTCTTGAGTGCGATTTAAAAGTAAAGTACTTCATGTAAGGTGATTTTTATTTTTATTAGAAGAATAAAGCAATAAGGTTAATGGGAAATAACAAGTATTGTTAATGGCGGTAAAATTTAGTTTGAGTAGCTGACGAACAATTATACAAATTTCCTTTTGTGAAGTTTAAAAGTGACTTTTTAGTACGAGTATGGATAGAACTTTTAAAAATAAGACATTTAAATTCTAGGACATGTTACATTAAGGATCAACATAATTGATAAGTATTATTCCGGATAATCGGTTGTTATGCCGAAAAAATTAATGATAAATGTACTTACTTATGAGGAAAAAGTGAATTAGACAAAATAGACAGTCGTTTTCAAAATATTTGTATTTATACGGTGTTGAACAGTACTGTTTAGCCTTGAACAGGTGAGTTAGTTGCTTAAAGGGAACAACTTTTCTGGAGAAACATAGCATCAAAAATGCATAACAGAAAAAGCCGTGCATAATTTTTGACATATTCCAAATATCAAACATATTCAAAAAATTATAATAAATATGTCAAAAATTATGCAAACTTTTTCCTGTTGGTCAGGGGATAAGTTAAACGTGTGTATTTGTGTGTCTGTGTATCTGTGTGTCTGTTTATTTTATTATTATTTTTATTGTAATTTATATTTGGTTGTTTCAGTCAGCCAAACATTTGTAGAAATCAGTTTTATCATGTATTGTAGAAGTTTTATACATTCGAACAATTCGTCAATCTTGTGTCATTAAAATAATTCCCCTAACTGTGCACTAAATCAATAAAAACTTAAGTGTCTGGTAGTATTTGTAATTAATCTAGTTCCTCCTTGAAATTCCTGAATAAAAATGTATACCTTAGGTATGTTTTCCAAGAAAGTTTAATTTTCCTCGACGGCAGGTTCCTACTTAAAACAGCTTACGAGTTTGCAAATTCTAGGTAGACCTTGGCTTTCATGTACACGAGCCATTCTCACTGAGTTTAGCTGCACCACTGAAATAAGCAGTTATTCGGCGACTACGACGAACTGCGCAGTCATTCAAATGCTTATAAGTTGTGATTTTTATAACAATGAATGCATATAATGTAATTATTATCAACTTAGGTGATTTAATCGAAATCAAGTTCGAAGAAAAGTCGAAAACCTCGGATGCAAAAAAGGGTATTTAAAGTTTAATCTGTAGGTCTGTTACGGTTTAGTCAGCTTTTCTGAAATTGGAAAGGTGCCTCGACCGAAAATTAAACATCAGTACTATAAACATTTGTACTTTAAGAGGTTTTCTAAGTTACAAATAATTTAGAAAACTGCTTAAAATTGCACTGGCGGTAAGAATAACTAAACAACGCACTTTTACAACTAATAATTATTTCGGTTAAAAGTGAAATTGCGTGCGGATTGTGAACCGGAATGAGGCGTGTCAGCTGAAATCAAAATTGTGAAATAGTTTCATCAGTTAATCACACAAATCCTGACTGATTACCTGATTATTATACCGAAATAAAAAATTATAAGAATTATCAAAAAAGCACATAATTTCGGCGCCAATTACTCATCGTGCTTGTCATGGCGCACGCGCCGGCTCAATGATCGATTCGCACGCCTACTTACAATAAAATCTGCTCCTTTTTGTTGTAAAAGTATTCTGAATTACAATTAACGTGACGATTTTTTTGTGTAGATAAATAGAAAATATTCTTTTCTATACATTCAATCTACAAAAAGGACTGTCTGTTTTGCTACAATATCTATGAATATAATTTGGCTATATCTGCTTTAAAATATTTGTATGAGATTTATTCTCTTAAATATTTCTTTAATATTTTCTTCGAGGGAATAAACTAAACTTGACCAAGCGAACTAGACAAACAGGCGAAAGGCGGCTTTCAAAAAAAAACCAAGCGCTGCGAAAAATAACTCGTAATAAATATAGTCACTGAAATATTAGCATAAAATAACGAAATAAATTGTAATAGTCCGTATCCTTAATACACGACGAGACGTTTGATAGTAGCTATTATTTGCCTTGGTCAACACATGTCAGGTGACACGTGATTGTGGAAAGTTGGCTGTCAAATTATATAATTATATCAGTGCATAAGACGCTACCACAGAAGTGTTGATCCTACACCCTCCACTGCCAGACGTATAATACTGGAAAAACACCTGCGATTATAAGTTATTTTGCCAGCAACTGTTACAGTTTTCAGGTCCCTAAATTGTATTGTGAGTTTAATGCCATCCATAAACTTCGTAATATATCCAATCATCAACTAAAATAAAAACTTAAAATATGGTTACACAGTTTAACTTATGATGAAACAGAAAATTTACTAGCAATATTGCAATTGAATGGCTACATGATTCAGGGAATCTTGAGTTTTTACTACGTATATCAAATTAATACTTAAAGTAATTAAATTAATCCTTAAACCTAGTATCAGGAACATTCGAATGCAGTAAAGTTTTAGTGACTATCATGCTCGATCAGATTTACATGGTTATATTTTTCCATGTTTTCTTCCTCATTTTTTTTTGTTTTCTCTCATATTATTATTGTCTTTTTTCTCGTT
Organism: Marasmarcha lunaedactyla; assembly: GCA_923062675.1. Lineage (NCBI taxonomy): Eukaryota > Metazoa > Arthropoda > Insecta > Lepidoptera > Pterophoridae > Marasmarcha > Marasmarcha lunaedactyla. The sequence goes on from OV281343.1 coordinate 20,970,712, forward strand.
CATTTTTATACAATGAGAGTAAAATAAGCATATGTATACAGATCGGGAAGGAACTATCATCTAAAATACAGCTCACGCCAGTCCAGATGATATATTTTCACTTTAATTGTGAAAATTTCTAATGGTAATAAACGATATATATTTTTTTTATTGGGTATGTCTTCGCTAATTCTATCGCTTGAAGTTACACCCGCTACGACTTGAGCAAGCCAATTAGACGGCGACGGGCAAACATGATGTGATTTTTTGGATACGAATATAAGATACTGTTATTATTCATTTAATATGCTATTATTAATATGCATTACATATAATATGCTAGTATTTTTGTCCTGATTAAATTACCAAATTAACGAGTAGCACTTTTTCACATTGCTTGTTTTACTACATGTAGTGACATCTAAACTAGAATTTATTGATTGGTAACGTAGCCAAAAATAAACAAATAAAATAAAATCTGCTTGATTAAAATTCATATTACTAACAAATCGCATACAAATAAAAAAATCCCCTCTTACCTTACCTTTTGAGTTTTCTCCATTGGGGGTATTCCACAAGGTGTTCACTTGAAACCGTTTACTCGTGACTGCACGTTCTGCAGGTTACATTAAACATAATTATTTGCAGTTTTCTGGTAAAGTTAAACGGAGAGCTACTCCACACAGCATGTACTTAATGAGCAATTAAATGTTTTTTACATCGGATTATTCCACGAATTGCATTTGTACAAGAAATGCTTCATTTCAGTCCTGGCTTTCGGCTGCCCAGGTTAGGAATATAGTAATGTTATTGTTAAATATAATAGTATTGTTTTTTTTTTAATGATTAGGTAATCGTACTGCAACAAATTAATAAAATACAGATTCTATAATAAGCAATATTATTGTAACTGCAAGGTAGGCCGGAGGACAGTGGCTTGCTGCGCACATATTGCCACAATCATTTGGCACCTTGGTTGGCTGGGCAAGGAATGAAAATAATGTTGTAACACCTACCCAGTCATTAGATAATGTACTTCTCATATATTAATCAGAATAAATACATAAAAAGCTATGTCTTTTATTTATTATCAAACTTTTTAATGTTCTTCAATTCCAAACGTATTTTGAGCTTACCTAATCAAACTTTTGATTATTCCACTAAATAATTCTTAATAACATAACTCCAGTACCTTGTTTTACCTGGACACTATAAAATGTAATGTGAAAGTTGTTGGGCACTCTTAAGCCAGAGCATCTAAACGAAAGTGAAAGGAAGCTTTTGTCAATATTTCCCTTTAATCTTAATGTTTGATCATATTTGAGAAAGTTTCAGATAATTATAATAAAAGAAATATCACAACCTGGGCTAGGTCTTTGTACACCATCTAAAAAAATAGCCAAATTGAAGGTAATTATAGGAAAAATACAAATAATTTGATTTAATCAGTAGTTAGATGGTAAGAAAATAAAAAAGTCAACATTATTTGTGCTCGTTTTAGCGGGCAACATTGACAATGAGTCTTTTCTATGGCGGAAGTTGTCAAGTGAAGTAAGTTCACTAAGCAGAGGGTACAACCACCTCAGTCACGGCACACTTCACTCACATCACATTGATAGCTAACTGTCTGTGTGTTTGATTGTTCGTTGCGTTTGAGTTCTTTCTTTCGGTTTCTTTTTAACTTTACAACTGTTAAATAAGCTAAAAATACACAAAACAATTCAATTCAAATCTGTGGACGTAATGGCAACCAGCCATCGATACTACTCGGAACACAAAAAAATAGATGTAAGTAAACCTTAATTGTCAAAATAACATTTTTTCCGCCGTGATGTTTTTTGTTTGTGTTGCACACTAATAATGCAAAATTTCATTTCCTACCAATAAATAAAGTGTTTTAATAACAATTTAACAATCGATAAGTGTTTTAAGCATCTTAAACTATTTTTTGATAAAGTGTACAAAGACCTGGCCTAGACTCCTTGCATTTTGGGACATTTCTTTTAACTCTTTACTCCAATCATCGCAATTAATTTACGTAGGTTTAAATAATATATTATATTAATACTTAATTTATAAGTGTAAGAAGATATTTATTTTTTATTTATTTATTTAAAATTTGCACACATTATTTTGTACAGGGTGGCTTAATGCCACGAGGCATTCTCTACCAGCCAACCTTTACGTAGTAGAACGGGTGTAAACAAAGATTCAAAGAAAGTGAGTCATGACAAAGAACGGTAAGGTAGGTTTATAATTATTGAGTAAAAGTAAGAAAAGAAAATGAACCAAAATGAACAGAGAAAACACACATATACATAGATATAACTATTAATAATTATTATTACATACAACTACATACATAAATGTAATTGAAATTTGGGGATCACATAATTACCGTTCAAAGTTAATCCTAGAAGCAAAATATTTCCTTTGCACCTCTCTTAGGAAAAGCTCTTTTAATTGGATTTTAGATTGATTTTTGTAAGGAGCTTTATTTATTTGAATTGGCGGTGCGTCCCATAAATGCACTGCTCTTACAACGAACGAAAAAGAGTGAGATGCAGTGCTATGAACTGAAGTTGTTAGAAGCAGACTCTGGAGTGATCTTAGTTGTCTTTGATGTTTGGAGTGAAGAAAGGAGAATTTGTCTTTGAGGTATTGTGGGCAATAAGAATCAAAGAGCACAGAATATAGCACATACAAAAGACAAGTGTCGCAACGTCTACATATTGGAAGCCATCGCAGTTGTTCATGGAAGGAAGATATGTGATCAAATTTACGTTAATTGAATATAAATCTGATACAATTATTAAGAAGGGTTTGAGGTTTTGAAACTGTACGTAAAGAAATTACTTTTAATCCGACCATAGTCTGGCTCATCCCTACATTCATCAAATATAAAATGATCAAATTTTGTAACCGTGACACTAAAATAAAGCGCAGTTATATAAGTGTAAGTACGGTTTTAAGTTTCATTGGATTTTATGGCCTAATGCAGGATATTACTACCAATATTAATATTGATTCCGCTGCCAAAAGATACTCCCCCTGAGAGAAACCTGCGTAATATCCATTATTTAGTAGTAGGTATTCAAGTTGCCATATCTTCATGGATGCTGCGTTTCCACCAAAAACGTGAAAGTAAAGCTGGGTGGTGAACGGAGAAGGAAGTCACCAATGTGATTAGGCCTTAAGAGGACGGTTAATAGCTCAGAGAAACAATAAACTGTAGAATAAAAGGTTTAATGCTGTACTACACAATGTAGCTTGTGAATCTATGAGTAACCGCAGTCTCAAGCGCGGTGGTGCCGAGTGTTCGATGCGAGCGACCGGGGCTGCGGGGACGAAACCAGTTTACTACGTCACTGGCATGGCGCTCGATCCGCTACGTAGATGCGCCGACAAATGGGATTATGTATTTTCCTAGTTTCGATCAGTTTATCTCTGATGGAAAAGATTAGAGTGGGGAGAAGTATTTTTACATACAGGATGACACGAACGGTACATTCTCGCTCCGATCGCCACGCGGTGCGGACGTGCAAGACCCAGCTCTCCGTTGATCGGTCCCTTCCCGCCATTCCGCGGCGCTCAGTTTACTGACGTCACAGTCTAGCGTGTTGGCTCCGTGCTACGGTTTCCTAAGTCTTTCTACTCCGTCTGAGTGCTTTCGAAGTGCGATTTTTCTTTGCGACTAAGCCTCTTAGTCTTCAAAGTGCTGTGCTAAGTTGTGTTGTGCTTGTGCTGAGTGCAGTGTTGTGCCCGGCGTAAGTAGTCTGGTTTCAGTGCAAAGGATACTTAACGGTGACAACGAATTTGTACTGAACCAGTCCTTTTTATTTTTATTTATTTCTCTTCTCTATCTTATTTATTTTTCTCCTATTTTCATATTTATTTTTATCATATTTGTGTGTTTTCGTGTGTATTTGTCCTTTCTGTCGGTAAAGGTTGACCCTAACGCGGTCAACTCTTTACCTGCGCACCCTTTTTAGGTTTCTAGGTAGCGGCCTTCGGCGTACTATTGTTAGTTTTAATTTATTCTCCCCAGCCCCCCTACCGCTGGTAGGGAGGTTTGCCGCTAGGATTTTGCTAGGTTTTTTAGGAACTAGGCATCTTTTATTTACTTATATTTATATATAATACTGTCCCAACACTCCCTAATGGATTCACTAAGCGTTATTAACTTCGCGAACGCGTTCACCCAGGCGCTTGCTGCGGCAGGCGTCTCCATCCCAAAAGACATCCTAACGCAGGCCTTGCAGGCATCAATCGCGTCCCCGGCCCCTCAGGCCCCAACCCCGTCCCCTCAGGCCTCCAACGTCGAGACCCCTAAGGTCTTAAGCTCTCCCGCGTCTCCCGCCTCGTCCGAGATGGACTGCGAATCGGTCGCATCCTCTCACGCGTCGCGTCGTAAGCGCACCGCTCCCGGGAGCGACTCCGAACCCGCGTCTGATACGTCGTCGGTCGCCGCCACCTTAACCGGCTCTCCTGAGCCCGCGTTCCAATTAGTTGCCAAACGCTCTAAGAAGCGTTCGAAAAAAGCCGCGGTGTCTTCAACACCCGAGCCAACCCCGGTGTCTTCTACACCCGCCCCCGCGCCGCTCATGTCACTCGAAGTGACCGCGTCTCCGTCGGTCCCATCGAAGCCAGCGACGCGCTGCGCTCCCGTCCCGCCGAAGCCTCAGCTCCCTCCACCCGTCTTCCTGCGTGAAAAAGCGCGCTGGACCACGGTTTCAAACTTGTGCAAAGTGCACAAAATTAATTACTTAAAAGCCGCCAACGCTGGCGATACAATCAAGATTCAAATAGCGACCGTCGACGACTTCCGCGCGTTTACCAGGTTACTCGGATTAAACCAAATCGCATATCACACCTACGCCCTCCCGGAGGAGCGTAAGATCCGCGCAGTACTACGGGGCGTCCCGTTCGAACTCAGTAACGAAGACATCCTCGATGACCTTAAGTCTCAGGGTTTCCCGGTCACAGCAGTGCACAAGATGCACTCCAACCGCGGTAGGCGTTTTCCCTTAGCGTTGGTAATCTTGTCGAATACTCCCAACTCGAGGGAGATCTTTAGAGAGGCTCGCACAATTTGCGGACTCTCAAATATCTCCGTCGAGCGTCCCAACCCCCGTGGTCACCCTGGGCAGTGCAACCGCTGCCAGCTCTATGGCCACGCAGCGGCTAACTGTTCAGCTCCCCCCAGGTGCGTAAAGTGCCTGGATCCTCACTTCACTAAGGAGTGCACTCGCACTCCCGAATCCACTTCCCCCCCTGCCTGTGTGCTGTGCGGCCAGTCCGGCCACACAGCTAACTACAGGGGTTGCCCGCGCGCTCCGCGCTCCACCACCAAGAAGGTCACGCCTAAACCGGCGCCGTCACTCACTCCTGCCAACTTCCCGCCGCTGCGCAACCGGGGTCCCCCGGAAGCAAAGCCCGTTCAGCCGACACCTACTCCGGCTCTGTCTTGGAGGCAGCGTCCGGCCGTCCCGCCTGCACCTTCCCGACCCATCCCAGCTCCCGTAGCTCCCGTAGGGCCGCGTCCCGCGTTGTCATCTTCTCCTCAGTCGTCGTTGGCTGAGGACATGAAGACCGTGTTCGACGTCATCCAAAACGTCGACATTAACGAAATTTCCGTACTCGCACGCAAACTGCGAGCCGCCCGCTCTCCTCAAGAGCGTTTATTCGCGTTAGCCGAGCATCACTCGCTCCTAAGTTCGTTGTAAATTCTTCTATTTTTGTATAAATTCGTAAATAATAAATTATAATGTCTAGACCCGCGAATCCCGCGTCCTGTCGTATCAAACCCAAGGGCTTATCCCTAATATCTTTTAACGCTCGTAGCCTGAACACCAACCTTCCCGAGATTAAACTGTTCCTTCAGAACAAAGAACCTGACTTATTCCTTCTCCAGGAGACATGGCTTACTCCAAACCGCTCCAGGGGATTCGCTATACCTAAGTACGCGTTTATTCGTAACGATAGGCCCAACTCCGACGGTTTCGGCGGCACCGCTATATATTACAAAAGAGGTTTCCATTGCTGTCCCCTCCCTACCCCTCCTCTCCTCAACATGGAAGCCACTGTGTGTAGATTGGCTATGACTGGTCATCCGACCATCATCATAGCTTCAATCTACATACCTAGTGGTACCAGACCAATCCGCAGCGACTTTGAGGCCATTCTCGCCCTCGGCCATTCAGTCATTATGTTCGGAGACTTTAACTCCAAACATACTGACTGGACGTGCCTATCGACTAACACCAGCGGTATCGCTCTCCTCGACATCACTAACTCCCTTGACCTAGACGTCATATCCCCCATCACTCCCACTCACTATCCCAACAACCCGTCCTACTCTCCTGACATCCTCGACTTTGCAATTATCAAGCGAATCAATCTTGATCTAAGGTCTATCGAACCGCTCGATGACCTAGGCTCCGACCATCGCCCCGTTTCCCTCGTGCTAGGACCGCCGAACGATAACGTCTCATCTCCTAAGACCTTTACCAACTGGAAAGGTTTTAAAAATACGTTAGTTTCAGCCTTAGAGGCTCCGAACTCTCCACTCGCGATCTCTCCCGAACAATTAGATAGCCCGGATAAAATCGATTCATTAGTAAATTCTCTCACTGATACTATCAACTCAGCCATCAGTGACAACGAAAAGGTTGCTAAGCAAGGCAAACCCACGCTTCCCTTAGCCGTTAGCAATCTTATTAAAGCTAAAAACGCGGCTCTCCGGAGAGCCAAGAAATATCCCACGCCCGCCTATAGAACAGCTGCGAATCAGCTTCAACATAAAGTTAGGTCTTGCCTCGCGGAACTCCGAGACGCTCAGATGAACGATCTCATGGCGAATATCTCTCCGTCCCACCAAGCGTACTATAGCATGGCCCGAGCCTTACGCGTAGACACCGTCTCTCACGTTCCTCCTCTCACTCGTCCCGATGGCACTACTGCCTTCGAAGTCGAAGAGAAAGCCGAATGCTTCGCCGACAGCATTGCCGCACAATGCTCGCCCAGCACGCAACCTGCTGATCCCTCACACATCCAGGCGGTGGAGGACGAAGTCCTTCGCAGAGACTCTCTCCCCATCACCGCCGACCCTGTCACAGTCTCTAATGACGAAATCTTGCTTCTCATTAGAAATCAAAAGTCCAAAAAGGCTCCGGGTGCGGATGGAATTTCCAACCACGCACTTAAGCACCTACCTCAACAGATGCTTACCTTGTTAGCTATCATTTTCAATGCCTGCTTCGACCATAGCTACTTTCCAAAAGCTTGGAAAGAAGCGACAGTCATAGGCATTCCCAAGCCAGGCAAACCTCTGAACGTCCCGGCTAATCACAGACCCATCAGCCTCCTCAAGGCAATGTCTAAACTTCTCGAGAGAGTCATACTCTCTCGAATGCGGAACCATCTGTTTCCAACGGATGGCGATCCTCTCATTATTCCCCATCAGTTCGGCTTTCGCGCTAAACACTCCTGCCCTCAGCAAGTCCACCGAATCGTCGAGTATATACTTGACGGTTTCTATCCGCGTCGTTATAAAACAGTCGCGGTTTTCTTTGACGTAGCCAAGGCTTTCGATAAAGTCTGGCACAGCGGTCTCGTTTATAAACTCTACAAGATAGGCTTACCGGATCGCCTAGTCAGGTTAATAGCGTCGTTTCTCAAAGACCGTACGTTTCGATTTAAACACGAAGGCACGCTTTCTGCGCCTCGTCCCATAAAGGCTGGAGTCCCTCAAGGCTCAGTCCTCGCCCCTCTGCTGTACACCGTGTACACCAACGACATTCCCATCCCGCCGAAAGGCGTCGAACTCGCCCTCTTTGCTGACGACACCGCACTCTATACCAAAGGCCACGGTGTTCGGCGCCTTGTAACCAGACTCCAAAAGGCCGTAAACGCCCTTGGTGTATGGTTTCAAAAATGGCGCATCGATGTGAACCCTGAAAAGAGTTCTGCGATGCGCTTCGACCACAAACGCCGTCGTCCCGATGGCGATCCCCACGTTCGAATGTTAGGCATTCCCATCCCCTGGAAGCGCAGTACTAAATACTTAGGCGTCACATTAGATCCGACGCTTTCTTTCAAGCCACACGTCGAAAGAGTTTCGAAACTCGCTCGTCACTATTTAGTCCGCCTAAATAGCATGTTAGGTAGAAAAAGTAAAATGTCCTTCAGAAACAAACGTACACTTTACAAGGTCTGCGTTAGACCCGTCATGACGTATGCCTCGCCAATCTTTGCCCACGCCAAACCCTCCCTCCTGTACAAACTGCAGGTAGTTCAAAACCTCTTTTGCCGCCGGGCCACAGGCGCACCGTGGTACGTGCGTAACGCGGACTTGCATAGAGATCTTGAACTGCATACAGTGCAACAATATCTCAAAACACTCTCTGTAGCGTTCTTCAAACGCTCCGAAACCCATCCCAATCCTCTAGTTCGTGATTCTGTCTCATATGCTGCTCCTGTGTTAGACTCGAAGTTCAAAGTCGCTTGGCCTAGAAATGCGCAAACGTACTCATCCACCAGACTGTCACGCGATCTCGAGGCCCTTCTGGCCGCAAATTCTAATTCTAACGTAAATTCTAATTCTAACGTAAATCCGAATTAATGCAAATTTAATTTTTAAATTTTTAATGTTTTCGTTATTTACTTTTCATTTTTTAAATGTTTTTATTTTACTTTTAATTTTTGAGCACCTTCAGTGCTATGTAATCCCAGCGGGTGACCCCTTCTGGGCCCCGCTAGCGCGGCCTCTTTCTCCAATTGGCCGTCGCTCCGATGAAGGCTGAGTGGCAAAAATGCACGAGCCGACAGGGGGTTTTTAGTGGGTATGGTCCTGGTAGGCGTCGGGACGAGTCCCACATAACTTTGGAATCGCGCCAGAGTATGCGTCAGGGCATTTTTATCCTCCTGCCCTTCCCGCGGAGGGGAACAAAAAAAAAAAAAAAAAAAACGAACGGTAAACGTGCGAGACTACCGCACCCTACCTGAACGGAAGTTATATTTGCATTCTATGCATATGTCGCAGACGGATTTAGAACATTGAAGAGAAATGAAATTAGATTGTTTTTCGTTATTTTCATAATCTTTAATTTTTATAATACACGCGCCAATACACAGGATATTAACAAAGTTTGTAAGAAATCAATGGTAATATCAGACATAGACACGTTAAAAATTCTACAACGAGTCCGCAAAACGATTCCATTCAAAGAACAGCTGTTTTGTAAACAGCTTAAATACAATCTGTCTTTGCACATCTGTGACGCTTCGAAAATCTAATAGACCAGGTCGATAATTTTTGAAACCAAAAAAATAAACAGTAGGGTGATGGTTTCGTCCTACTGTTACTTTTTTTTACCTATTTACCATTTTTAAAGGCTTCAGTCCTGGTCTATAATGTATTGTTATCGTTTTGAAATACGTAATACAGGTATGTGTTATTTTTAAGACGACTACACAAAATCATATAAAGATTAATTTTGTATCTAGATACAAAATTGTTTCTTTTAATATATGTATTACCCGTACCTAACTTAACTTACTTACTACAAGTAACACATAGTGAATAAGTTAACTCATTTAACAGCTGTAATTAATTTTTTTTAGACTGATAAGATCATTCGGATACGTACGATATCAGATATACAAATTATAAGATCTCACTACCGATGACGAAATAAAAGTTAATCATCAACCTGTAAGAATACAAAGTACAAATATGTGTGGAAAGTCGTCGTTTAACTAACTAAATGCTTGAAACCTGGGATGCACCTGGTGATATACTCGTAATCTTCATTAAGTGTCTTAATATCATCGTATTATGTAACCTGACTTAACAAATAATGGGTCATAATGTCTACAATGATACATTTAAAACTCTAGCGCGTTACCTTATCTATCAGATATGTTTGTGACATGTACGATCTTGTCTGCACCGCGAGGTGTGTCGACCTTTACACGAAACTATAAATAACTACCGCTTTATCGGTTAAATGTCCGTCGTCACGTAGTTTTAACTGATGTGACATAGCAAACTACACAGTTATAACATCACGTTCCAATTGGCCAGAAATGATTGAACTTATTATTTTTTTTTGCAATTTTACGTCATTGCTGTAGGGGAAAACGTTTAGAAACTATATGCATCGAGATAGAGGTCTTATAAATGATGGATGAGTTCAAGATCCATCATTTATAAGTCCTCCGTCTCATCGCTTGGTTATTGGTTATTTGAAGTCGTTATGACGCTTATATAGTCTGACGTCCTGGTTGCAAGTTGTGATATCCTGCTTTAAATTTAAGAATAGACTTAAGGGTTACCTATATTTTTTAAACTGACATAGACATTTGACATTTGACTGACATAGGCATAGACATTTGATATTTATAAGTAATGGCCACACAACATTTTAATAATTTTTTTTTACCTGTAACCGCCTGATTTATTAATATAGATATGGTTCATAAATAATAATAAAAAAATAATAATTGTTTAAAATTAATGTGACACTATACAAATAACGTCTAATAATATAATAATGTTTCCAGGTAGTTACAGTAAGTTTGATTCGATTTACATATCAAATAAATAAATAAGTATTTTATTTAATAATACTGAAATTAAAGCTAATTAATATGTGTGTGCCTCATCTCTTGCAATGCTATAGAATAACTAATCACACCATAATATTACATCAGATAAAAAAGTACCTTGAACTTACTCTCACTCAACATTCCTACACAGCCTTAATTGGTAGTGTCAGCAGCCTTCACGAGAGTGTGCTGTTCCGACTGATGCAATAGTGACGCTATTTTGCTGGTCGTCAAATGTAACGGTATACACAGCACACACCTTTTTTCGTGGGTATTTATCTGATGAAAATATCTGACGCAATAGAGATTTCAGTCTTATCATGAAGTTATTAGTATGCAGTCAATTTGACTAATGTTTACCAATTAAAAATTATTGAGTCTGTTGGATTTCTTAGGTTTATATTTATGTAAACTTAGATAGCATATAGACCAAATGTAAATATAAAATTTTAACACTCAGTAAGTACCTATACCTAAAAAGTAAGCAAAATAGCATATGGGAAAAACTATGAACGCACCATCAGGTCATGGGTAATATAAAAGGCATCATCAGAATTAAAGCGCAAACAAACTATTTAAGAGTCCTACTACAATACGCAGTCAAGTAGAATATGATTCTATTTATGAAAGATTTTACAACTATTAAATATTGCAAACAATTAAAAATAAGCAAGTTTAGTATGATGTTTTCCTTCATTTCCATAATCGAGCCGATCAACATTGCAAGTATATTTTGCAGTTTAGTTTATGGTGCAAGTATATTTAATGTTTGAACTTTATAAATTTTAAGTAGAAGAAGGGTTACTGGAACAAAGCAACAAAAGCATTTTCAACTGAAACCTCCGCCCGGCAAGGCATGTTAAGTTGAAATAAGAATTACATTAAATGTAAATAAATGAAACACTTATGACTAATGATGTATGGACATCATTAGTCATTTGTTTGGATGTCACTTACCATCAGGTAACGTGGTACCAAACGTCTTGCATAATATATACGCCTGTTTCCATCCCGCATTTCGTACAAATGCGGAATGCAACCGATCCTACGCTTATCGCATAACAGAAACATTCCTTACATTGGTATTTTTGATGTTTATTTCGCACAACACAAACTTTCATAAAATATTGAATATCTCGATAACGAGCCTCCATGGTATAAGGGACATTACAGTTAATTTTGTTGGAAATTAGTTGTATTATCACATCCCAAGAGGAATACGACGAATTACAAGTCACCCTGTATACCTTTAAGTCATTTTTATACGTTATGCACTCGTTGGATAAGTGGTCGAAGTGAATAAGCGTTACAGCATGCACAGCGTGTAGAATATCACGTCGTGATAATTGGGTGGATAACTAAGTACCTTAAACGTACATATTATCACGAACAATGTATCACTATGCAGTATGATTAATCTTTCCCATTTTTCTGTTTTCTAAAAAGCCTTCAAGTTCATCAGTCATCAGTATTAAAATATTAAACCTTTTTTTTTACATTTTCATAGCCAACAAACGTATAATGGAAAGTTGCAACCACACCCAGGTACTTCATTAATAGTTTCTGAGTGTTTTATTTATTAATATTGAATGTAATTATTATAGAAGCCAGCCATAGGCTTCATTTGGAATTGTACGTGTTCCAGTAATTCCATGGACTGGTTCCGTTGAACCGGAACACAACCACATAAGCACGATTATTATTACGGTTAAAAAAGGAAGGACTGCAGTACCGCCTCAGATATCTTAATAAATCCCTCTTTTTGAGTTAAAAATAATCTTTGCTTAGGCTACATAACGTAATAGATGCCACATAAAAAAAACGAAAGCTACTATATACACAAACACATATTTCCCTAGAAGAAACATCTGTGCATCACTCAGATTGATGCCCCGACGAGGACTTTGACCTTTAGCGTACGAGTCAGGACTGTAATCATTTTTTTTTTCGAAATGTACAGTTTATTTATAGTTTGGCCCTATTAGCCTTGTAAATTTCACCGGTTTTTGTGGCTTAGCGCTGAGGGCGCTTAGCCGGAACTCTTGAACTACTCCTACATACGATACGCCTAAGGGCACTCCAGAGGGCACGGACTTCAGCTTAGGACGTCGTATATTGAAACTACCACTGGTTCGGAATGGTCATCTACTGCCAAAGAACCAGCAAGAAACTCAGTAGGAATGCGTACGACGCGTTAGCCTGGCCCACCGGTAGGTTAGGCCATTCGAATGCCGTGTTGCCCTATATCTAACTGGAACGTCAACATTCCTTGTCGCAGTCTCGGTCTGCGTGCGTTCTCGAGCGCACGTCGATCGCAGACGCCTTCCCGCTCCCTTAGCCCCCGCGCTAATCGAGCACCCAAATTTCACTGGTTGTTGTCGTAATAAGTAATTTCATAGTTGTATACCGTAATAAGTTTCTAACGCCGTTTTCACGGCGGATAGTGGGTTGTTAACCGTACTTCTAATAAGTTTCTAACGCCGTTTTCATGGCGGACAGTGGGTTGTTAACCGTACTTCGTGGAACGTGAGCTTCGTCGACGGGAATTCGTCGTTCCAGGTGCCTCGAGTCTTCGTGTTCGAGTAAGTTATCCGCGTCGTCCTCAACCGCCCTACTGCGTGTAGGGTGGTTTTAGGAAGTTAGTCATCGTTGATAGGTTCATAGTATATATATTTATATATTGTTGTCCCTCCCCAACCCCTCCGCAATGGCTTCCCTAAGCTTTGACGAGTTTAGGAAGAAGTTACTTGAAAGTACTGAAGGCATGTCTTTAAATGCTGATAAGTACCGTTTCTTAGATTCTCTTATCCCTCATCTCATGACGTTGATGTCCACAATGGCCCCTCAGGCCACCCCAGTTCCCCAGACCCCTCTGGTCTTAGGCCCTCCAGCGTCCCTTTCCTCCAGTGACATGGAGTGCGAAGTAGACGCCCCTCCGCGCCGCAAGCGCGCACCCGCGACCGAGTCATCCTCGGACGCCACCCCAACTGGCCATGAGCCTCCCTCTTTCACCCTTGTTAAGAAGCGCTCTAAGAAGCGCTCGAAACAAGGCCCGGCGCCCTCGACGCCCGTCCCTACACCCCCTGCGGCGTCTTCAACGCCAGCTGCCCGGTGTCTTCAACACCCGCTCCGGCCCCAACTTCTGTAAAGGCCAAGGTCCCACCACCCGTTTTCCTTCGGGAAGAGGGTAAATGGACTGAGGTCTCGACATTGTGCAATGAGCACAAGATCCATTACACCATCTATTAAAATCTTAGTCTCGTCGATAGACGACTTTCGTGCTTTAACAAAGCTCCTCACCGATGAGCAATATGCTTATCATACTTATGCTCTGTCAGAAGAGCGTAAGATCAGAGCGGTACTCAGGGGAGTCCCGTTCGAATTATCAAACGAGGCTATCCTGGAGGATCTGCAGTCCCAAGGCTTCCCGGCACTCGCGGTGCATAAAATGCACAGCAAGTACGGGAGGCAACACCCTCTCGCTTTGGTGGTTCTCGCCAACGTCCTCAAGTCCAGGGAGATCCTCAAAGGGGTTAGCACTATATGCGGCCTCTCTGGGATCTCGATCGAGGCGCCTCATCGCCGCGGCCATCCCGGCCAGTGCCATCGGTGCCAGTTGTACGGGCACGCGGCAGCCAACTGCCGCGCACCGCCCAGGTGCGTCAAGTGCCTGGTCCCTCATTTCACTAAGGAGTGCAATCGCACTCCTGAAACTCCCTCTCCTCCCAATTGCGTGCTTTGTGGCCAGTCCGGCCACACCGCAAATTACAGGGGCTGCCCTCGTGCACCCCGTTGCATGCGTTCCAATTCCAAGAGGGCGGCACCCAAACAGGCCCCGCCCCTTTCTCAGGATAACTTTCCGCCGCTGCGTAGTCGGGTTCCTCCGGCTGCAAAGCCTACACAGTCCAGGCCTGCTCCAGAAAACTGGAGGCAGCGCCCCGCATCGAATCCCATCCCGGTTCCTCGCCCATACAAACCCACTCCTCAATCCTCCGTAGCAGACGATATGCGTATCGTCTGCGACGCTATGAAAAATATCGATGTTAGTGAAATCGCAGTCTTAGCCCGTAAACTTAGGGCTTCACGTACTCCGACAGAGCGCTTGCTAGTTCTGGCGGAGCATAGTTCCCTTCTCAATTCATTATAGGTTCATTTAAATGAATTGATCCCCAAATTATGCTTCGGCCGACCTCTGCGCAGCCCCGGCTTCACCGGAGGCTGCCCCGAACGGCCACCAACTCATGTCCCTTTGAGCACCTTCAGTGCAACTTTTACTACAGGCGGAAGACCCGCTGGCGGGTCTCCGCCAGCGCGCCCAACTTCCCGACGGGTGTCGCTTCCGATGAAGGCTAACGGTAATAACTACAGCCAACAGGTGGTTTTTAGTGGGTAGGTGCCATTCTGGTGAGTCCCACATTACCCCCCGCAGAGGACTTTACCTGCGGGCGGTATGCATGATAGGCATGTTTTTATCCTTAAATTGTCACAGACGGTGCTGTTATAATTAACCTATAGGGTTTTTCTACCTAAAACACATTTTAAAAGTCGAAGTTAAGGTTTTATTACACAAGTACGATAAAGACGTAGAAAAAAGATGAAATTAAATATTTCGAATTTAACAACTTTTATGTTAGTATTTCCTTAATTTTTTATGATTGATTATATAGAATAAAACACTGGATTTAAACTGGATTTTGTCGCGTTTAATTATATTTTCACATTTCAACTCAACGATTCGGTGCCCTTACAGACACCGTGGTCACGAATGATTGAAATGATAGGCGTCCATTTGACGGATATGAAAGCATTCAAACATCTCAGTATGCGAATATAGCTTTCAATATTAAAACAGAAAGTTTTGACAGTATATTAAGCTTAACATCTCCAGAATGAAAAATATAATTAAACACGATTGTCTTCCTGTTTAAAGGTTAGAAGCAGCTAGTGAAATTACTAGATACAACAAATGCAATTCCAACTGAACGTACGGTCGGCAACGCATCATAAGTAAATAATATAATAATCACACTCTATATTTATTTACTAGTATAAGATACGACGCGCTTTATTTTTTGGAACAATAAAAAGTAGTTTTCATCCAGTGATGTTATATTATTTATTATAATCTTGTAACATGAGAGTATCTATATATATATATATATATATATATATATATATATATATATATATTGATTATTATATCTTTGTTTATATTCAATATAAATTGTTAGTATAATAGTATAAAACTTTTCACGTTTACAATATGAAATCTTAGTATTGTGTGTCTTTTAAAAGCTAACTCCCGCTTACTTTCTAGATTGCCGTCGCACAAAGGTTGTCTGTAACAGATCGCTTTTAGCGATAAGGCCGCCTTTGCACACCTTATATTTTTGTATGCTTGAAGTTGTAATGTTTTTTTTTATGTAAGCAACTAAGCCAAGTGTTAATTAAGGTTAATTCGCAAGAAGGAGGAGCTGTGGATCATGGGCGATATCTAGGTCCGTGTTTTGGTCGGTTTGTGGAAACTTTCTAGTCTGCATGTGTTGAGAATTGATTTTTGTAATACTTGGAAGAGGTTTGCAGCAAGGTCTAAACTTTTTAAAGATTGATGAAAATGTTTCGGAATCACTGCAGTTGCTGATTATAATTATTACACATTTGACTGGTGGTGTCCATGGGTGGGGATGCCACTTACCACCTGGTGGGTGGCGTGCTCGTTGGCCGGTTGCGGAAACGGTAAAATAAATACCGATACCCAGTACTGAGTGTAAGTAAGCACGGCCTTGAATCATGATTCATATTTTGAAAGGTTTTAATGAACCTTGCGACCCTCTAACGAAACGAGTGGTCTCTAACATGTGATAGGTGTATCGCACGTATCACAGCTATATATACGTGACGAAGTCACGTCTGTGATTCATATTTTGAAAGGTTTTAATGAACCTTGCGACCCTCTAACGAAACGAGTGGTCTCTAACATGTGATAGGTGTATCGCACGTATCACAGCTATATATACGTGACGAAGTCACGTCTGTGAATCAATTGTTTTATCTACATATTAACGCGAGACAATGTCAAATTCAACGGTAATTCGGATACTCTGCCCATTTTTTACCTGAACGCGAGTACATTAATAAAAATATAAATTATTTGCCTTATAATTTATAATATCAATTAAAACTAATATCAATTAACTGAACCATAAACTTAACCAAAAACGAATCGTCTCCAGGAATCAGAGCTCTGCTTGGAAACTTAAAAACTTGTGACTTCGATTTAACACTTCGATTTTAGAACTCCCGTAATGTGTTCATTTACCTTTCAGTAAAACTTACTTTGAAAATACATTAGTATTTTTACCTGATTATTACCCAGCACTATTTGAAACGAGTGATCTTGTTTTGTCGGTCATTATGTCCTAGAACGATTTTCATATTCTTGGATTTCCCAGATTCAAGGCAACGCGCTACATTTAAAAAATACATACCTATGTTTAAAAATAAACTACAACTTACACCGATTAACTGCCAATGATATCTTGTTTTGTATTTTGTATTGTTTTTATACCCTTATTAATCCGAAGTGGATTTGTGTTTGTCTCATAGGGAAAAAATATTATAACTGGCTAAAGAAGCAAAATACTAGAATAGCCAGCATTTTTATATAAATATCTTTTACTCATTTGTCTGTATAATAAAATAAAATCATCAATGGAAGTTATAACCCGTCGGAAATATCTGCGAACCTGGCTTAATGACGTCATGCAAGCTGGATAAGCGAAAACGGGGCGAGGTGCGGGGAAGCGCAGTCCAGCGAGGTTCGCAGATATTTCCGATGGGTTATACTTACTGTTGTTCAACTTTTAAACCTCAAACCTATTACTGAATCCTGCACAATTCAGTATTTTTTTCCTAATCACCAACATAACTAGTTTATAATGATCGCAATAAATTATCCAATCGCCAAAATATACTGTACATGAAATTTAATATCACGTACCTACAATAATGTGCGAAGTAGTTGAGGCGTTGTATTCTTTTTTTAATTACTTTTCTTTCCTTGTTGTCCTTTTTCTTTTTAATTCATAAATATTCTTGTTTGTATATACAGAATTTCAATAAATGTCTACAATAAATAATGCTTTGGAATACTTTCTTACAAAACTTGGTATCGTGACGAAACGCTACATGTCATGGCTATGACTCGACAGTTTTGAGGTGCACAGGTTAGTTAAACATGTCATGAAGTATTTAACTGTAACTCAACAGTTTTTGATGTAATATTAAATTGTAAAGTAATATTGAGGCGCGTCCCAACTATTGCTAAAACATGTGCACACGTGCATATTAGTAACTTTGTTAAATAACTTCTTACGTGTAACAGTGTGATGTACACACTGAAACAACAGTGAAATAAATTATTACATTGTTCTACAACATTGTTGTAATATTATACAACATGTACAACAATGCAACATTTGTCTTTATTGATATAGCCATGTACAATGTACCATCAAAATTAGTAAAAAGGTCAAACTGTTTCTGAATTTTGGTATACGTAAATAGTTTTCAAATAAATATTATATTTCCTTACAATGTATTTGCGGAAGGATTAGGCTCTAAAGTTAACACCATTTCGATTTTCTAGATAACCGATTTATTAGCATGATAATGAAAAAAATTTAATGATAATAGTACAAATAAATATTTCTATGACTACGTGTCTGTGCGTTGTATTAAAAAAATGTCTGGTTCTACTTGTGCAGGGTGTCCCAGGCAATACTGGCAGACGGAGGTAAGGAAAACTTTGGAATCTGAATCATCCCCATATATGCCAACCGATTAGCCTTACTTATTTACTAAGTCATTTCCAAAATAATCTCAAAAGTTATAAATCACTTAGAGTTAGAAAAAGCTTCATAACATCCAAACTAAAAAAATCGCACTATATATATGAGGGTGATTCGGATTTCCCAATTGTGTTCTATCTCTGGAACCTGTGGGACGCCCTGTATGAGAAATTGTTTTGCACTTTACTATATTATCAATTCGTTTTCAATATTCATGATAAGAATTCAATATTATACCTATAATAAAATCTAAGACCAAAACTGTGTAAACACAACGACATATTTATAAATTAAACGCAAAATAAATCCTTGCTATTTTGCGCAATAATTAACCTTTTGTACTTAATAGATAACTTAATCAGTTAACTTAAATCTTAAATGAGTCAAACAATTAAAACTAAAATAATACCTCAAATAATACCAATACCACAATATCCATGACACATTACCATATCCGGCAACGTTAAATTTACTGCATAAAAAAATCATTCAAACCAATATCTTTTTCTTACTTTTTACAATTTTACAACGATAAATTTTTTTTAGGTTGGATAAGAAACAATAGGTTTAATAGTCTAAGAGGTACCTAGGATTCAAAAACTCCAGAATAATGTTGATACCGAGTCGCTTACGTGAGCGTACGAGTATCAGCCATAAAAAGATGAAAATATCGTCGATTTAAATACGTGAGTAAGAATCAAAATGGTTTATAAATGAAGAATTATTTGCTCAATTTGAAAAGATATTTTTGATTTTTTTACATTTTCGTTCCTTATCCGTGGGTTTAATACATCGATGAAAGTAAAGATGAAAATTCAGTAAATTAAAACAAAAGTCATGGTCAATAATAGTCCAAATTAATATTATTATTGTATCCCTGCGCAATTTTATCCTTGTAAATTATGACCCCGTGGGAACATCGGGAAAAGTGTAATAGTGTCTCTTTGCAATAGTGCATAAAAATTTTAAATCCATTTGGAAATTTTCGAGTTTGTCATAATCGAACAAACAAACAAGGAATCTTTCCTCTTTACTATAACATTATAGATACACGAGTAAGTTGTGCCAACCTATTAGTAATAAACTTCAATGAAACTGTTAATACATACATATAAATATTGTAATTAAATTTTAAAAACCTCTTTCATATTTCAGGGAAAACGATTCCGTGACATTAAAAAACTGCCCTAGAAAAACTTACACGCATCATCAATGGCATTTGTTAGAAGCAGCCTAACAATTGTACTATCAAACGCGGGGTGGTATTTACGCTATTTACTCTAGTCATGCTGATATCATTGCGATGACGTATTTTTTCCTTGAAGCTTCATAGAATCGATAGTTTTGTAATATATTCAATGAGTTCGGCTGAAGTGCCGGTTTCATGAAGCGAGCTCGCGTGCCACGCCGCCAATTAGGACGTTCTACTAATAAGGTTGTTCGGCGAAGTGATGAAACGAGGCCTTAAGTATTGAATAAATTTTTATGCTCCGGAATTTTTTGTATTAGTCATTTTTTTGTAAAGCTAACTAGTAAAAAGAACTGTTTCGTTGTGGATCTAATAGCTGTTCAGCGTATTTAATAAAATTCTACTGATTTCTACTGATTTGTTTTAACTTATTTACTTTGTTTATATGAGAATGATTACATAACACCATAAGTTCACCAAGCGCCTACGTATATATTTGCTAGCTATGGCTCCAAAACATTACAAAAGTTATCTTTTTGAAATTAAAACAAATGAATACAAAACGACAGAGTCCAAAAAAAACTAAAACCTGATCCTTATAATACAAATTATCGAATTCATACCTATCAATCATCAAATAGGTTGCCTAATTGATGATTTTTTTATTAAATTGATTGTAAAACATTCCAAATTTAGTTGATGTTGTTGTCAAACACCTACAGAGGGAGGTTCTAAATATTCCGGCGCCGTTGCATATGCTATGATCATGGACATTTCAAATTTATATCAATAACTCGTAAATTTAAATTACAATCAATTAGTTTTCATGTAATATTTTTAGATTCTTGTTCCTATTAGACGTGCTGGACAGATTTGAAGAATTATGAAATAAAAAAATTTGGCTACAATTTTTTCAATAAAATGAACCCCTGTTTCGGCGACAAAGACAGCTTGCTGGTCAGTGGAGGCGTTTCATAGCGCCAGCTTTCCTTACTGAGGTGTAATGCATGGCTTTTCAATGGGATGAAAATCTTGTAGACCGATTCTAAATTTAATGTAACCTGAGCTGAGAGCCAAATAACCTTTAAATATAGAATTTCAGCCTCGCCCAAGAAGTTGTTCTCTAGATATGAATCACCTAACAATCATGTAGAATATGAAGAAGAAAGATTGTTTTGACTATTATTTTGCAATAAATCATATACAAGATAACCTCTTGTCAATTCAGGTAAGAATTTGTTATAATATTTATTAATGATATAATTAGCTTTGAGTATTTTTGGTATTGATTTTTGTGTGGAAAGTTTCGAAAGAAATCCGTCTTTGGCCACGGTTTTTGAAATTTTACATAGTTGGGTAGACGTGTACTCTGTTACATGTATTCTTGAACACCAGTTTGTACACTTTAGCAACAACAGCAGACTGTTATGATATATATATTTGTCACACACTAAAAACTGCTCAATTTTGCTAACAAAGATAGTAGAGACTGGGCCAAGCAAAAATGAATTATTTAATATAAGATGGAAAGATGGTGAGCTTGAATAACATAATCACACAAAAATTTGTAATTTCTAAATCTCAGAAATAGGATAGGATGTCTTCGTGATTAAAAAAACGCTATCTGTATTTTATTTAAAAAAACTGAAGTCTGAACTGGGTCCTATATGGCATCAACTTCAAATTAAAATATTATTTCCTAACTTGACAATTACTTTTTCTTATTGACGTCACGTAAAGCATGACTCCACCACTAGTTAGGAGAAAACTTCGTGAAGAAGAACTGGCAAGAAACTTCACGGGTATAATTTTTTCAAATATATTTACAATGTCCCTTTATGTCTACAAACTTATTCTTATCTGCTGGAGCCATATTATAGTTGTATTAATGTGATGAAAAAAATTTCAATCACAAGATCATGTAGAAATTACCAAGTCAAATAGATAATTTTTGGACACACAAGACTATGCACCGAGAGGTTTGCATATTATTATGACTACTGAAAAACAACAAGTCCAGCGGCCTTGTCCTTAATTAATAACATCACTTTTAACCCTAACTGTTGATTAAAGTATTAAATGCTATACCACCAAATCCTTTAAATGAAAGTTAGACTAAAATGAAGGTAAGCTAAAACTGATTCCACTCTATGTCGTAAGTATCATGCAAGTAAAAATATTTAAAGAATGTCAGATAGAAGATATCGATCACATTATAATCGGAACAATATTTTTAGTACGAACAAATCAAATTGCTACTAAAGATAGTTTATCATAATAATAACTTAATTATCGGGAGGCGATTTCATCATTGAAAGATTATTAAAATTCTTTCAGGTTTGTAAATTAGCAGATTACCGGAAGAATAGGTTTGTTTTTGGGTTTCCCCATGATGTGAACTACCTCTTCTTTAAAATATTTGAATGACTGTGTGAAAGGAAATCTATAGATAAAATAATAATTGATTGTTTACCTATGCTGAAGGAGATATGCACAATTAAGAATTAGTATTTGTTATTGCGCTAAATAATTTTCATGTGCCTTTGAACAAACCTTTTTTGTTTTCACTCATCAGCGCCTTGCTCTTGGTGTCGAAAGCTGTTGCATGTTGTTTGACTTCGTGGTCGACATAAGGAATAAAGAGAATGGGTGGAAAGAGGACAATGAACTAGAATGAGATTCAATATGTTAATAAAATCTTATTTAAATTAGTTTCTGAAAGAATATAAGGTGTTTACAGATAAAAATTTTAATATTTCATATTTCTGTACAGTATTTTACGTATTACATAAAAAAGTATGTAGTTTTTTTAAAAATCGGATAATTCCTAGAATGAACAACTCTATAATTTTCTATGATTTCTTGATTATTTTTTATTATCAACGACCGAGTAGCATAGTAGTTCTTTGCTCTGCCTCATATGCTAGAGATCCCAGGCTCGAGTCCTGGCCCCCATTTGTCTGATGAACACAAATGTTTGTTCTCGGGTCATGGTTGTTGATATTTATATATGTATGTTTATT
Source organism: Marasmarcha lunaedactyla (assembly GCA_923062675.1). Taxonomy (NCBI): domain Eukaryota; kingdom Metazoa; phylum Arthropoda; class Insecta; order Lepidoptera; family Pterophoridae; genus Marasmarcha; species Marasmarcha lunaedactyla. The sequence goes on from OV281343.1 coordinate 20,993,364, forward strand.
CTGGGTTCCCCCAGTTCGCTGTATCATCCATTTCTTTTTGTCGCAGGAAAATCCTCATGGATACCTGACCCAGTGAGGGCCGTCGTCGGACTCGTACCGGCTAAAAACCTGCGGCTTTAGTCTGGACGCACGGAGTCGGGTCACGAGGAGTTTGCGCATTCGTTCGCAGCCCGACAGCGTTAGCTGGCACTCTGTGCAGCGTCTGTAGTCTCTAGTCGTCCCTCGTGAGATGTTGTGCAGGCAGCGCATGCGCCATCTCGAGCCCTGGACCGGAGATGTAATCCCGCGAAGCCGCCACCGAAGTTGCACTACTCATGGGACTGCAGGAGAGGAAAGCTCTCAGCGATGAAAGCTGCCCTCCGGCGTCCTGTGCGACAGCGACGAAGCGGAAGGGAGAATGCCGCATCTTTCGCGAGCATTACAGCCTCGCAGAAGGTTCGCACCGCCTGCCACGACCTCTCACTCTCAACCATAGCGCAAACCACGGTCGGAAGCGAGATATCGCCATCCAATACAGAGCCGAACACGCTGCGAGCCGCATCCCACGCCTGGCATACCTCCAGCGTGTACTGGACCGTCTCGTCGGGGCAATCGTCTCAGTGGTGGCACTTGGCAGTCGGTTCCCGACCGATACGATACAGGTAACTCCCGAAACAACCATGTCCCGAGAGCACCTGGGTCAGACGGTAGGTCAGGAAGCCGAATCGCCTACCCAACCACTGCTGGAAGACCATAACGCCTCCGCTTGACTCTTAACTTGAATTGACTCCGCTTATCTATTCACAGTTTAGCGTGTTGGTTCCGTGCTACGGTTTTCAAGGTTTTTCTATTCCCTCTGAGTGTTATCGAAGTGCGATTTTTTTTGCGAATAAGCCCCTTAGTCTTCAAAGTGCTGTGCTAAGTTGTGTTGTGCTTGTGCTGAGTGCAGTGTTGTGCCCAGCGTAAGTAGTCTGGTTTCAGTACAAAGGATACTTAACGGTGACAACGAATTTCTGTCCGACTTTCAACCGACTTTCTGTCGGTAAAGGTTGACCCTAGCGCGGTCAAATATTTACCTGCGTACCCTTTTTTTTAGGTAGTTCAAAACCTCTTTTGCCGCAGGGCCACAAACGCACCGTGGTACGTGCGTAACGCGGACTTGCATAGAGATCTTGAACTGCCTACAGTACAACAACACCTCAAAACACTCTCTGAAGCATTCTTCAAACGCTCCGAAACCCATCCCAATCCTCTAGTTCGTGATTCAGTCTCATATACTACTCCTGTCTTAGATTCGAAGTTCAAAGTCGCTAGGCCTAGGAATGCGCAAGTGTACTCATCCACCAGACTGTCAGCCGATCTCGAAGCCCTTCTGGCCGCAAATTCTAATTCTAACGTAAATTCTAATTTAACGTAAATGCGAATTAATTCAATTTTATTTTGCAATTTTTAATTATTATTATTTTTTAATTATTTGATTTTCATTTTGAGCACCTTCAGTGTTATGTATTCACCTTCAGTGCTTTGAGCACCTTCAGTACTATGTAATCCCAGCGGGTGACCCCTTCTGGGCCCCGCTAGCGCGGCCTCTTTCTCCAATTGGCCGTCGCTCAGATGAAGGCTGAGTGGCAAAAATGCACGAGCCGACAGGGGGTTTTTAGTGGGTATGGTTCTGGTAGGCGTCGGGACGAATCCCTCATAACTCTGGAATCGCGCCAGAGTATGCGTCAGGGCATTTTTATCCTCCTGCCCTTCCCGCGGAGGGGAACAAAAAAAAAACGCTTATCTATTAGTAAATCAGAATTCAAACATTTTATTTTATCATGGATAAAAACTTACACTTGACGAAAATCATCTTTTTATCATCTTCACCTTCATCATCATAGTGTAAATACATTTTAACTTCGGCTTTGAAACGGTATTCTAGGTAGACCGATGAGAAAAAAAAATACGATACTTTTTTACATAATGTATTGTGCTAAAAGAAATCAAAATTATTGTGTCAAGTCCACGGAATAAAGAACTACTGGTAACTACCTGTTCTATATTCCGTGATCTTGTGCAATATCCTGACTCCTAACTAAACTATAAATGTAAAGGTGAGTTTGTATGTTTTATTGCTTTTTACGCAATATTGCAACAACTGTGCAAACGATGGTCATGAAATGTCGAAAATCAGACAACTAAAACTAGTGCAAGCTCTGCAGTAAAGACAGTGTAACCGCTTTACAGTACAAATCAACCTTACTCGTATGAGTAGTTCAGGATGTAGAGTAGTACAACGCACGTGGCGCCTCGTGCGTTATCAGTGAGTCTACATACAATATTTGCCTTCTTTGGGCGTACTTGAGTTTCATCCGTTATACTTAATTTTGCGTCATTGCTTGAGTTTATATGATCACTAGAATTCTCGACTGTTATGTCATAGTTTTCTTGAAACATGCAGATTTAGCATTCTCTAATAGGTATTACAAAAAGAGTAATTAAATATTCAATTATAAAATGTGCACTTACAATTCCTTTTTTTCTTACTAGTTTCACAGAAAATATGCTATTTATAAAACAAAACTTGAGTCTGAATAAACCTACTGGGGCCAATTGAAAACATCTCGTAACTGCAAAAAACAACATCACTTTTTGAATTACTCATGCCATTACATCGGAATAAAATAAATATAGGTATAGATTAGACTTAATGTTTTTGAGGGTAACAATAAGTAGTTAAGGTAAAGTCCAAAACAAAAAAAGTCCCATGCTTATTCTACCAAGGCAAACGCATGCCATAATGTTTATAATAAGATAATGTTCATATACAAGGAAAACCCAAGGAAAATTCAAAATTAGAGAAGGTATGTTCCAAATATTACGAAATTTACAATTTTCCTGTTATATTACCATAAAAATTGCAACGCTGCACAAAAAATGAGAAGCAAAACTGCTTCCGACTGCAATACCATTAGTCAGAGATCTCGCTGAGTTTTCCCTAAAGCTCGAGCGAAAGTTGCAGCGAGCGAGCGAGGCTGATGACGTCACATGACGCGGCGATGATTACGCGGTAATGGTTGTGACGCGACCGGCGCGCCTTCCGGCACCGACCACTCGCAGGCTTTATAATACAGAACCGTAGCCGACCACATCACAAGCAATCACACCGCCGCGGCTCACGCTCGTGTACAACCGCCCTTACCCGCGCAACACGACTTCTTAACCTAATTTTTTTTCAACTCTTCATGTGCCGTGACAGTGCTACGATGGATAAAATCTTCTTGTGCGTGCTTTTAGTTGTAGTGACAGTCGAGGGTGTCCGGAAACATCCGAAGTTCCCTAAATTTGTGGAGGATATGGCACCCGTGGAAGTTGACAGAGGTGGGTTCATGTGTGATAAGGAATCGTGACCTACGGTCTTATTGCTAACAGTGCACGTGATTACAGGATCTCGCAGATTAAATTAAGGAGTTTAGATTTTTGGGTTTCTTATCGAAAACCTGTTGAATTTTTTTTTAATTTTGTTTCAGACAGTTTATTTTCAAATGAAGTCACTAAGATGTGTTTAATTTTTAATTTTATTATTGTGTTTCAAAGTTATTACACCTGGTTTTTATAGAACCTATGGAATTTTTTTAATTATATTATTTATGAATATTACAATTGATTTAGTGATTTAACTAAAAAAATATTTATTTTCCTAATTTTTCTCCAGTTGTGTGCAGTCGGGACCATGAAATTAAAAGAGACGATATTATTGAAAAAGCTAGCTGTGGGCCACCAAAGGATGTATTCATCGCATTAAAACCACCTTCCAAGACCAAAGAGGTAAATATTTATCTTAATTAACTCCCAAATATGCACCGAAATATCTATTACTGCCATAATGATCTCAGACAACGAAAATAAATATCCCGTGATTACCACGCTACATGTTTCAGTCACCATATCGCAAATAGACTACACTAATTAATAATGAATCAAAAACTTTTCTACCTTCTCACCGCTGTTTAATTAATTATCTAATTAGCAATTAAATTTCTAGAACTGATCATTGAAATTGACGAATATTTTATCTTTCTTATCATTACATTCCGATTTCATCACACTTCGAACATGTGAATCAAAAGTAGCGCACGTTTTAAAAAACAAAAGATTATAGCGCAAATATTTTTTTTGCGTTCTGTGATACCCATTAGTGGCGTGAGAGAATACATTTTTATGAGTTTTCTGCAATATCTGACGTCAGAGTATTTTCCCAGGTCACTCCCGGCGCTATTTGGATTAAGCGCTGCGTCGGACTCTGTGACTTGGCTTCCGGGGCTAACTGTATACCAATTGAAACAAGAATTATTCAAGTACCGGTGAGTTTCTTTTAGATAAAATACCATATTAAACCGTGAATAAAAATGCTCTTCAAATCTGTAAATCAAAACCTAATCGACTTACAATAATATTTTATATGCCGAGTTATCGTATGATCGGCAACTTACAAATTACATGAACATCCTTGACATAGATTTGACATTGGTGCCTAGTTGAGTAATCATTTAAAATTGCGTTTACTAACCATGAGTATTTTTTTATAAAACAGGTTCGAATATACGATGAAGTAACGGACAAGGAGTCATGTGCGGTCTACCCAGTAGAAGAGCATGTTAAGTGCAAGTGCTGTGAGTTGTCAGCGGAGCGTTGCGGCACCTACAAGCTGTTCAACGCTCGTAAGTGCGCCTGCCAGTGCCCCTACCCTGAGGAGCGCCGCCGGTGCCTCAGAAAGGTTCGTAAGATAATGGATGTCTGCGGCACCAACGTCAGTGTGGCACGAGCATGTCTGTCAAACTGTGCACTCTCTTCTATAACTTAACCTTGCTTCCAATTCTTATCTAATAATTTCACTTCTTGAGTGTTCGATGTTTTTTTTTTATTTATGTTTAGAGTTATTAACACCTAATAACTTAAACATGTCATTGTATCATAGCTACACCATTGCTAATTAATTTGGTATGAAATTTCTTCCGCACGCACTGACATCCATTGTCTGCACAGACCTTCACTTTCTGAGCACCATACTGTTAATAATTACTATTTTGTTTGTTATTAATTTTATTAGCAGTAGTTTAATAAGTTCTCTTAAAGCTTAACATTTTCATTGTATTTTCATAGAAGTCTCACAAGAATATCTGAATAAAGTAAGTCTACTGTGAAAATATAAAGTATTAGCTATTTAATTATAAAAGAAAACACAGTCGATTGCTTTATTAATAGATACTTACTTTTATGTACTTTAAATAATGATGGAACTTCGTCATACTGATAAAAAAAACAAAGTAAAAATTCTTGTAAGGGCCGATTTATCAATCTTCAGAAAATTATTATCTGGAGAACAACTTTGATACTGGACAAGACCTTCCATAGAAACTATGTCAAATTATTTTATCAGTAAAAATGATTCTAATTTGAAAATCGAAAAATCAGTCCTAAAGCAAACAAACACGTATATAAAACAAAATCTAACAATAAATTTCTATTGTTACAGCGGAATATGAAGTGGAATCGTTCTAAGTGCACCTGCGAAGTTAAGATGATTTTGGGTCACGGACCCGTATTATAATTTGACTCTTCAGTATAGCAATTGCCCGTCCACCGCTGGATTTCCAGGGTTCCTCAGGGTCTTCACAAAGATCCCAAGGATACAGAAACATATAGACCCAGTTTTGGAGTTTTTCTTACGCAATTAACGAGTGAAAAGCGGCTGCATCTGACTTTCTAAGAAAACGACTGACTTAAGTGTCTTATAGTATATAAATCGTTAAATCGTACAGTATTATAGAATAAGGTAATTTATTTGTAGTTAATAGGGGGGCCAAACAGTGCTGTGAAAATGTGGACACTAATTTACTAGTTGTGTGTTATTTTGTAAATATTTATGCGCACTATTTTGTACTCTTGTGGAACTTTTGTATTATTTTAGGTTATTTTTATTTTTGTATTTGTATGTACCATACGAGTTTAACAAAGATGTTATGTAATCGTGCTCCTAATAACAGGGGAAAGTGTGTTTCTACACGATTCCTCAAATGTGATATAGTTATTCCAATTAATGTAATTTTTGTACTTAAATTTAGCATTTATTATGTAAAGTATTTGCTTCTAGTCAAGCGATTTTTGTATATTTATTTGAGATTTTAGGTAAATTTTGTGAGTAAGTTTAGTCTCAATTTGTATAATACACGCTCTCTGCGCTAGTTTGTAAGTAGGAATTTAATAGGAAAAACTAGTTTTGTTGTAGTATGTAGACTTCTATTTATTTCATCTATTTAGCGATTATTTAAGAGGACCTAGTCTTGTTTGTGCCAAGGGCATAGAATCTCAGTCTTAGTTTAAATTTTTTATTATTTATTTTAATGTTAGCTTACAAAGCTTGTAGTGATTGGATCACATTACTATTTTTACTTAATAACTGGAAAATAAAGCTGTTTATATTTGTAAAAATGTTCGTATTTTATTTCATCCCGTATTTGACTTCAGAACGCTTACGCTGAAACACTCATCACCTTATATTAAAGGTTTTAAAGAGCTTTCTCGTTACCTACTATTAGGTATGATGTGACAGCGCTAAGGTTAACATCAAAACTTCTTAAATCTCTAACCAAATTAAGGATACAAGTTTGTACTGCTTGCGCACATTCAGAATCGAATCTGATACCAACAAACTGAATTAAAATTCTTCACGCAATGAGAATATTAGGAACAAAGAGTTTATATTTTCAATCAATAGAGAGACGTTATTAAACTTAGGATAAAACTGTATAAGGCCTTCCCGCTCCTCCTGGGTCGGCTCCTCAATTGTACTTATTTTCAAAACTGTAAATTTGGGAAGAAAATAAACTTACATACACATCCATGTCTGGAAAGGAAATATAATAAAATATCTGCCCCTACTAGGATTTTTTTTTTCTTGTCCCCTGACAGGATCAGAGTCTTTGTTTTCAATATTTCTACTAGGATTGGAACCCGGGACCTCTGACATGGAAGGCAAGGCTACTTACCTCCACACCAAACAGTCCGTCGAACCGTTATTTGTAGCAGTTTAGAAGAAAAAACATCTGCGTTTCGTTTAAAAGCTAAATATATTATAAAATATGCACAACATGACGTATAAGGTCTACATTAAGTGTGGATGTTTTACTGCACTTGGATCACACTTGACCGCACGTTCTGGTTAAGTCTAGATTGTAGGTAATATTTCGATCCAAGATAAAAACTCTCAATTCTATAATATTTGAGGAACATAGCTTTTGGAAAAATCCTGTACATATATCTCGTGCCGCATTTTAATATGTTTATCACAGCCAGATAACGGACATGCTATCCCCATGGACCTCATCGATCGTAGGTTTATTGATTATTTATAATATGATTTTTAATTAATATTCTGGAATGGTGCGTTGTTGTCCTTAGTACATACCTCAGAATTTAGAACTTTTAGGTTTCTGAAGGTATTGCTGGTTTAACCGTCATTGCCCTGGCTGTGCCTTCTCTTTACCTAGAACACAATCACGTGAACTTCGTCAAAGACAAAGACATCCCTACCTGATGACTTTGCGACGGCTACGTATCTCAAATACATTAAATTGTATAACTACGCCACCGCGTTTTTTTTATTTTTTTGTTATTAGTATAAAAAATAAAATAAAAACTTACTTAAAATATCCTGTAACCCCTTTTTTTTTAATTTCATCGGTTACTGCAATGCGTTAGTTTAAACCAAGTCAATAGTACAGGCCACGTTACTATTTAATATTTAATAATAGGTCTTTACCTATGAAACTGCCGTTTTGCCATACTGGCCATTTCAAATGATAATTCTAATTTTAAATTAATTTTATTTGACAAACATGGAATTCTTTTTCTAAAATCGTCATTTGTTTAATAGTTAGGTAGTGTTTTGTTTTCAACGCATTCGAACATTTTTCGTCATCATGGATAAGTTAAAAATTCGAGTAATTATGGAGTATGAGTACCGTCGTGGCAGCAAAGCGGCACAAGCGGCACGCAACATCAACGACGTTTACGGAGCGAACACTACAAACGAACACACCACCCGTTATTGGTTTACCCGCTTCCGTTCTGGAAAATTTGACCTGAAAAATGAACCCCGTGGTCGTCCGAAAACTTTGGTCGACAATGACGAATTAAAGGCAATTGTGGAAGCTGATGAAACTCAATCCACGGCTGAATTAGCAGCAGCTTTCGACGTTAGCATCAAAACAATATTGGTCCATTTGCGTCAAATTGGCAAGGTAAAAAAGCTTGACAAATGGGTACCCCACGAACTCAATGACCGCCAGCGCGAAGTACGCGTGGAGACGTGCCTTGCACTGCTCAGCAGGCATACAAATGAAGGAATTCTGAACCGCATTGTTACTTGTGACGAGAAATGGATCCTGTTTGACAATCGTAAGCGCTCAGCAAGTTGGTTGGACCCTGGTTCAGCACCCAAACAATGCCCTAAACGAAAACTTACCCCTAGAAAAGTGATGGTCACTGTTTGGTGGTCTAACGCGGGTGTAATTCATCACAGCTTCTTGCCAAACGGGACAAGCATTACTGCAGATGTGTACTGTGAAGAACTGAACACAATGATGGAGAAGCTCGCACGTCTCCAACCAGCTTTGGTCAATCGTTCGGCTCCACTGCTCCTGCACGACAACGCGCGACCTCATACTGCACAGCAGACGGTCTCCAAGCTACAAGAGTTGGAGTTGGAAGTTCTCCGTCATCCGCCGTACTCACCAGACCTTGTGCCTACAGACTTCTACTTTTTCCAGAATTTGGATAACTTCTTGGCGGGAAAAAAATTCAATACCCGAGAGGCAGTACAAAATGCCTTTGAAGAATTTGTTGCCTCCCGTCCAGCTGATTTCTTCAAGAAAGGCATCAATAAGCTACCAATGCGTTGGCAAAGATGCATTGATTGCATGGGTGATTATTTTGATTAATAGAAATAAAAAATATATAAAAAAATTACGCTTCATTTATTTCGTGAAAAAACGGCAATTTCAGAGGTAAAGACCTAATATTTCATTGTCCAGCTAGGCCTTTCCATATCTTTAGAAGATATTAAAACGCATCCACTTAACCTCATGTAAAGTGTAAAAAAATATGTTTCAATCCCTACTTCATAGACACTATACAATTTATTTTACAAAGCAAGAGTTTAATTTATAATCCATTAGTTACTATGTTCTATTGGATTTTCATTTTTTTTTTTAAATTATGATTTAGTATAAGATTAAAAAACAACGACCATATTAACCCTTTGAAATATTTTCGAGTCATTTTGGTTATGCGAGTATACCTAAAAATAAATTTGTACAAAACACAAAACATTGACGTATACTGACATGAAACATATTGCCCTCTAGAGCTCATTAACTAAGTAATTTAATTTAAAGTTATCAGTAAATTATATGAAATGAAGTTAGGCATACTAATTTCAAAAGTGATATTAGTAAAAAGTTTTATTAATTAAAAGTAAGTAACTGAACGTTAATACCATAAAACTGTAAATGTTATTATTTTCCATCCCATTGTTCAATATCCAACTCAATAATTTTTTTCTATTTATCTTCTATTATCTATTTGACAACAAAAATAACTAAGCTTTGATTTCAAAGAACTGAAGAAAATTTCTTTGGCATGCGTTCATGTTTGTAACTTAATTCTTTATTGACTCTTAAAGACTAGAAGATGAAAATTCGGAGCCCTAAAGGATTACTTTTCCTTTTTGAGAATTACTTTGCTTACTAAAGTATAGAGGCGCTTTGCCGTAGTTATTTGTGGCAGTATTAGACCGTACATCATGTATTTACTAAGTAGTTAGTCACCAGCACGTGGTTGTATTCCGTATAAAGGGAAGAAACAGCCAGTTTAATTATTAGAACAAAGGCAAATTGAACTTAAGCCTACGGACGGCAATTTAATTAATCAATAACATCTGCGATTAATGAAGTCTACGGAAACGGATGCCAGCTATGAAACAAAAGAATTTTAGAAAAAAAGAGAATTTTGAATTTTGAAAAAAAAGAAAGAAAACGAATCAGCATCACCAATGTGAAATAAAAAAAAACATAAACATACATTTGCTATGTGGATCGCCATTGTTTTGCCGATTATTTTCTTTAATACGACTTATTTTCAATTCGGATCGCGGCTGTGATTGTGCGCCCGCCCTGCCTGGCTTGTGATTGGTGAAAATCTGGCGATAATCAGCTTCCTAAAAAAAAAAAAACCAAAACTAAAACCTTTGTATATTTTGTATGTGTAGATCAATAAAAAAAAATAAAAAAAAGGTAAAAACGAAATTAATTTATTATAGATAGATTGGTAGAAGATACAGTAAAAGGGTTGATAAAAACTGTTTAAATATATCGAAAAATACAAATTTAACCAGAAATACATACCCGCATATGTCTGTTATGTTTAATTTTGATAAATACACAGATACTTCAGATGCACAAAGGATTTAGCAGCATTATTGCCTGAGCTATGAACTGTTAAATATTATTATAGATTCAATTAAGAGACTGCTTTTACGCCAAGAGATGAAGAAACAAATACTATCATGACACAAATAATATTGCAATTTCCACAAATTATAATTGGCCATTAACTGGAAGATCTAGTTTGGATTATAAAATCGTCAATATTGCGAGGAATGAAACAAAGCAGACATAATTAAGTATTTTAGTTGGTAACACAGGTACTCAAAATATATATATTACGTTAAAGAAACTTTTAATTCTTGAAGAACAGTTGAACTCATGAGGCTTAGGAACGCATGAATCATTTTGTTATATGCAATACGGTAACAAATTGATTTTTAGAGAACTAAATGATTGAAATTCAGTAATTTTTTCTTCCAACCTGTAAATGGATTCTTCACAAAAAAATTTGCATATTTTTACTCGATAACAAAGATTTTGAAATTTAAGAGTTTTAAAAAAAATAGGTATTTCTTAGTTAAATTTCCATACAGCCGATTTAATAAATGTATATGAACCACTAATATTAGTAACTGAAAATTTTGGAAATTGAGAGTGAAACAATCACATTTATAAGATCTGTAATATGGAGATAAAAGCAATTAAAACAGGTAACTGCCCTACAATGTTGATTATACTCGAATAATAAAATAAATGAATCTTATCAAGAAATCAAAATTAATAGTTTATCTTGTATAACTAGTACGTTATATCAAGTCGAAAATATATAACTTTACACGCTTTGGTTGGGGATATAATTAATTAAATACGGAAACAATAACAACTTCAGCTAACACTTGTTCAGACTTATATAAAATATTTAATAAATGTGATCAGTTCCTTTAACCAACTATCAAAACAACATTACACGGAACTTTCAGTCAACTGTTCAAAAATAACGCTATGTTTTAATTGAATTAAAAAAACGGTATTTATATGAAATTTAATAAGTGTTTTCTAACAATGTGGTTGAGTGAGGAAACATCATTAGGGCGAAGACGAGAATATAACGCGCCTATCCAAGAGTGTCATACATTTTAAGAAAAGATGTCGATATATCCAAATAGCAATCTTTTAAATACCTAAAATTAGCAATATAGTTCATTATAAAAACATTTTTGCTAGCCAAATAAATAACCGGCGTAGCTCGCATTTCTCGCATATTTCTTACCGTAGCACGTAGCACGCTACGTAACACTTTATTTCTCATCCACTTTCCAGTACCAAACGGAACAGAACAGCTGCACATGTTTTCAAACTGAGTGTCTTTACAAAATGGGATATTTCGTATTTTCTCGTGTGACTAATGTGGAATTGATAGATGTGCTTATTGAAAATGTCACCGGCGCCTCGGCATAGCTGGGATTCCGCAGACGGTGTAACGTTCAAGTATTGTGATTAGCTGCGACACTCCGTTTGTATAAATATTTCCCGATGAACTCATTGCTTCCTACACGTGTTTAGATAATTGATATTAACTGCAAGGACTGCGTACATATATTTGAGGAAGCATTTTGAACGGACAGCTATTTACATTTGAGCATTCTTGTGATGATGTTTACGGTTCACGGTATTTTTATCTTTCGATCTAGATTGTTACAGTTCTTCCTTTTTAGTGATCACGTGTGTTATAATTGTCGTGTTTTACTTATTATAGCTATTAATAGATCACTACTGAAAGAAATATAACTCATAAAAAAGTATTCTTATATTTGGAATACCGGATCTCTTCAAGTTTTTAAAAGAATTCGGATGATTATATTCATGATGTTTTTGTCACCTTCGTCTTCATCATAACTGTACTGGAGGGTAGGCCCAATGTAAAAGAAATAATAACATAACAAATCTTTTAAACTGTATATCGAGATATCGTAATTGTAAAACATTAATCACATTGTATTAAGTTCGATGTTTATTTATATTACCCAAAATAAGAGAGTGCCTATGATTTCTTTTGTTTAAAAAAATTAAGAATCGGCGGAGTTGTAGGTGAAAGAAAATCAGTTGATAAAGAATGTCGTCTAAGTAAAAACAAAAGTCACTATTGACATTTAACCCACTGATATTGAAAACCAAAACTAAACAGAGTTTATGTATTTTGTTTGCGTCGGGCCTGAAGTCATTTGATATGAAATATGCACAAAAAAGTACCAGTGAGCCTGGTACAGTTTATCTTCTTTAGTACAATACCTCCAAGTCTTTTCATATTCCATCACTTTATTGCATAAAAAATATATTATTTATACCTCTAAGTAGTACCAATGTGTTATATTTTAAAGCCATAACATTTGTAAGAGGCAAAGTTTTGCCTACGCGAGATATATTGAAATATATAATTGAATTATTTTAAAGAAATCGCTGTCAGAAGTTATTAAACGAATACTCTTACCTATTTATTGACTTCACGAGTATTTTGAAAATCAGACATAGTACGTCTGAAAATTAATTTTAGACATATCTCAACTAAAGGTGAGAGAACGAAATATAGGCATATTATTATTTAATTATTTATAGGATTAATTCCTTGTACAGAGATCTCGATTTGTCTAGTAGGAACCTGATGTAATCGTTGGCGGCAGCTCAGTATCCTACCACTGAATTTTCCTGGGTTGAAATCCCGGTCGGGTATGGTCGATTCATGGGGATCATGCAACAAGAGTAATTCTGTTCTTTTTTAATTTACAAGCAGAAAGCGTATCTAATGTTGTTGATCAAGTATTTATATTACATTATAAATACTTGATCAACAACATTTTAAATGTGTGATTTATCGAGAAGTGTCAGTATGGGAAAATGGCAACTATTTTATTCCAAAAAACTGATCAGTACTTAGAAATAGGAAACAATTTATTTGAATTTGATCGTAAACTCCTTATAAAATTGATTGAGGAAATGTATATTGTTAAATATACATTATGAAGGAATAATTATAATTGATTTAGAATTTAGAGTTTATTTATTACAAATAAACAAAAATTTCCTCCTCCTCTATATTAGAATAGGTAGATGAAATAGCATAATTTAACTCAATTAACTTCCGCTTAAATTAGACATATATTTTGACCACATTCTGTTTATTGTTCTTAGATCAGAAAAGCTTGCAAATTATGATTCTGTATGTTGCTGGTTAGTTTTCGTATTTTTTTTGACCCAATATAAATGGTTTGAAACCGCTTTAAAATAGATAGACAAAAGAGAAACTAATTAAAAGAAGAAATAAATTTTTTAAATCATAATAACCAAGCTCGAAATAAGTACCCTAAAATGTACCTGTGTGGTTTATTGTACACGTATATATTAACCTACAAAATGCAACAATTTATTTTATCTCATCTGCTTAAATTTTTTTTAGACTCACGTGATTTTGTCTTAGAAATTAAACAGCAGAGCGATAGATCACAGAAGTAGTCCTGAAGACATAACCTGTAAATTCTGCTGTAATATCACTTAAGATCCCCGACTCAATGCATCATATTCATTATCTTTACGCCAACTTTCACAACGTTACCGTATCTTACAAGACACCGCACGCGCAAATACGCTAAAATTCCTAAAATGACAAGGTCGTGGAACTGGGTTACTTTATCTATGACGTCGGATAGTAATTTGCCACACGCGATGTTTCATGCCCGATATTTCATTCATTCATATGACTCATTCAATAGAACGTGGTACAGCGCCACCAATTTTTCTGTTCAGTATCAAAAAATTGGAGGTAAAGCAATTGTTGAAGTACTAAATATCAAACTTAAATTACGCGTAGAACGCAGCACCACCTTTTATCGAACATATACGTTGGTCAGGCTTTTTTTTTTTTTTTTTTTTGTTCCCCTCCGCGGGAAGGGCAGGAGGATAAAAATGCTCTGACGCATACTCTGGCGCGATTCCAAAGTTATGTGGGACTCGCCCCGACGCCTACCAGAACCATACCCACTAAAAACCCCCTGTCGGCTCGTGCATTTTTGCCACTCAGCCTTCATCTGAGCGACGGCCAATTGGAGAAAGAGGCCGCGCTAGCGGGGCCCTTAAGGGGTCACCCGCTGGGTTTTACATAGCACTGAAGGTGCTCAAAAAATGAAAAGTAAATAATAAACATTAAAAATTGACAATTAAATTAAATTTGCATTAATTCAGATTTACGTTAGAATTAGAATTTACGTTAGAATTAGAATTTGCGGCCTGAAGGGCCTCGAGATCTAAAGTTAATTGCGTACGTTCGCTTGTGTGCGCGTTTCTCGGTCTAGCGACTTTGTATACCGAATCTAAGACAGGAGTAGTATAAGAGACTGAATTTCGAACTAGTGGATTGGGATGGGATTCGGCGCGTTTGAAGAACGATTCTGAGAGTGTTTTTAGGTACTGTTGAACTGTAGGTAGTTCAAGATCTCTGTGCAGGTCCGCATTGCGCACGTACCAAGGTGCGTTTGTGGCCCTGCGACAGAAGAGGTTTTGAACCACCTGCAGCTTGTGCAGGACGGAGGGTTTGGCGTGGGCAAAGACTGGCGAAGCATATGACATGACTGGTCTAACGCAGACCTTGTAAAGCGTACGTTTATTTCTGAAGGACATTTTACTTTTTCTACCTAACATACTGTAAAGCCAGCCTAGGTAAAAACGTGCGAGTTTCGTTACTCTATCGACGTGAGGGTTGAAAGAAAGCGTCTGGTCTAAGATGACGCCTAAATATTTAGTACTGCGCTTCCAGGGGATGGGAGTGCCTTGCATTCTTCATTGGTCAGGCTGTACATTGCGTAATTATAACCTCTACGTAGGTACAGTCAGGGAAGTTGGTGGAGACTCAGGCTAAGTCGAGATTTGCTTGCTTTTTTTTTTGTTCCCCTCCAAGGGGAGGGCAGGAGGACCTAAAAATGCTCTTACGCATACCCCGTCACGCGCGATTCGAGGTTATGTGGAACTCGCTACTCCGAGCCTACCAGAACTACTACCCACTAAAAACCCCCCTGAATGACTCGTGCAATTTTTTGCCTCACAGCCTTCATCTGAGCGACGGCAAATAGGAGAAAGAGGCCGCGCCAGCGGGGCCAGAAGGGTCACCCGCATATTACATAGCACAAAGCACTGAAGGTGAATTCATAGCACTGAAGGTTTTTTTGCAAAGAGAAATTAAATTAATTCGAATTAAAATTAGAATTAGAAGTTGCGGCCTGAAGGGAATCTTGAACTTTTGGAATCTATGAAAGGGATAGTATACGAGACTGAATCTCGAACTAGAGCATTGGGGTGGGTTTCAAAACGTTTGAAGAACGCTTCCGAGAGTGTTTTGAGGTGCTGTTGCACTGTAGGTAGTTCAAGATCTCTGTGTCGGTCCGCGTTACTCACGTACCAAAGTGCGTTTGTAGGTATCTCGTGGATAGACGTATAACACCTTCGTCTTCATCGTCACTTTCCATCAGGTGAGATAGAAGACAAACGTCTAATCCTTTTTCAATAAAAAAATAAAAATAGTTCGTGCAGAACGGAGGGTTGGGGGTGGGCAAAGGTTGGCGAGGCATATGTCATAACGGGTCTACGGCAGGTCTTATAAAGCGTACGTTTGTTTCTGAAAGACATTTTACTTTTTCTACCTAACATACTATATAGGCGGCCTTAGTAAAAACGGGCGAGTTCCGTTACTCTATCGACGTGTGGCTTGAAAGAAAGCGTCTGGTCTAGGGCGACGCCTAAGTATTTGGTACTGCGCCTCTTAGGGGATGGGAATACCTAACATTCGAACGTGGAGATTGTCGGCGATGCGACGGCGTTTGAAGTCGAAGTAAACCGCAGAACTCTTGTCTGGATTCACATCAATACGCCATTTTTGAAACCATATACCGAGGGCGTTTACGGTCTTTTGGAGTCTAGTGACGTTCTTAGGGACCTCGCGGCCTTTGGTGTAAAGGGCGGTGTCGTCGGCAAAGAGGGCGAGTTCGACGCCTTTTGGCGGAATGCGAATGTCATTAGTGTACACGGTGTATAACAGAGGGGCGAGGACTGAGCCTTGAGGGATTCCAGCCTTTATGGGATTAGGCGTGGAAAGCGTGCCTTCATACGATACGAAACGATCTATGAGAAAAGATGCGATTATCCTAACAGGGAGATCCGGTAAGCCTATTTTATAAAATTTATAAACGAGACCGCTATGCCAGACTTTATCGAAAGCCTTGGTTACGTCAAAGAAAACTGCGACCGATTTATTACGCCACGGATAGAAGCCGTCGAGTCTGTACTAGACGATGCGACGGACTTGTTGAGGGCAGGAGTGCTTAGCTTTTAGAAGCAGGTCGAAGCAGACATTGAAGATGATAGATAGCAAGGTAAGCACCTGTTGAGGCATGTGCTTAAGTGCATGGTTGGAAATTCCATCCGCACCTGGAGCCTTTTTGGATTTTTGACTTCTAATGAGAAGAGAGATTTCATTATTAGACACTTTGACGGGGTCAGCGGTGATGGGGAGAGAGTCCCTGTGGAGGGACCCTCCGTCATCCACTGCCTGGATGTGGGAGGTATAGACTTGCTTGCGTGTTGTTTGGTCTTTTGTATGCACTCCGCATACTAAGGGGCGAAGGCTGCCGGGGATTCGGGTGCGTATAGCAGCGTCTATAAACTTCCCCAACTGCACGTAAAATCTAATGCTAGAATATTTGTCCACTATAACTTAACTTACGTATAATTTTTACTCTAATGTGGTATTATCGTACGCGTAACTTAATATAACCAAGAATTTTTTTGTGTTGTCGTAGGTTAGTAAGGGGCAAACCATAGTTGCAGAATATTTTCCATCTGATTAGTTTTTTTATTTAAAACTATACAGGTTTGAGATATATGGATTTAGGTTTTGTCAATTGTGTTTACTTAAATTTGTGTATGGTTGACTGAGAAATATATGAATAATGCACTTTGCAAAATCACTGTTTCACATCGTGATTTTCTTAGAGATACAAACTAGTGTAAGAGAAAATTCTAAAATGTGCCTCTACTTTAAATATACGTATACTTAGGTACCTTTATTTAACAATAGTAAATTCAGTCGCATTTCTTTTGTTCTGGATGAATCAATGTTCATTTTTGTCCACTCGGTGGGGGGCGTTTAAGGAATCTTCAATGTTAGGTTAGATAGCCAAAAAAGAAAAAGAACTTTTAACTTACTTAAAATTATATATTTGCAGCCTATGATTAAATTAAAAAAGTGGAAGATAGGTACAAAACCCCTGACGCACGGCCCTCATAAATTTTTGTTCCTCGTCGCCTGATTCAACTAAGTCGCAATCCGACTGTTAGTAAGAGAAAAGGACTGATATTCGTCTTGATCGCGCGCCTCGGCATCGCAGCATTCTGCCTCTTTCTCAGGTTTATTAATTTAAGTTTCAATAATTCCATTGCTCATCTTCGCCATGTAAGAACATCACCTATTACGCGTAGAACGCAGCGCCACCCTTTATTGAACAGATACATTGGTCGGGCTGTACATTGCGTAATTATAATCTCTACGTAGGTACCATCGGGGAATTCGGCGGAGACTCAGGCTAAGGCAAGCACCGCTTGCGCGTTGTTCGGTCTTTTATATGCGCTACGCATACTATTTAAATTTTATCAAAGCTTGCAGTAAATATTCAAAAACTTATACGCGATGCTAATTCACTATTTTATAAGTTTGAAAAATTCCACCAAGCTTTAACATCACTGGTTCCGTGCTTATTTTTTATTGAATACCCTAAGTCTTTTGGGAAATCCCTTATACTCGCGGGCTTTCAAAATATCGTGGGATCGTATCACCGTAGAAACAATGATTGTGTCTAATTATACATAGCTCATTAATTTCATGTTACTATAGTGTATACAAACTAATGTGGCAATTTGGATATATTTTAAATTTTTATTTTATGTTTAAGTATTATTTTTTCTTAATACAACCAATGCTTAAATTTATTACGATAGTAATTTTAAAATTTGGCACATTACTTATAATATTTATTGGTCATTAAAACTAAGACACTGAGTTTAATAGTTTTTACGTATGCACTTCTAACAATAACTTGAGAAAACATAGGCTATTATGTTTTCTGAAAATATTTTCGTTATAATCGTTGTAACTTTAAATATTTCTTCATATTATTATGACTACTTTTAATGAAATTGCGCCTGTGAGTACTGCAAGTATTATTTATGTTTAAAGTAATAGGAAAAAAAACCAAAGGTAATTAGTAAAAAGAAAGATTTATGGGGAATATTTTTTTAATCTAAAGTATACATCTATCTCGTCGTAATCTAACTTACCTACTTACTGTGTTGGCGAATGCCATGCGTATTAACTTTCACTATACCTACCTACTACACGGATGCAGTGTAAAAAGATACTAAACGAAACTTGCTTTTTTGTTTGGGTTTTCCCAAAGTACGGTCATTCTTAAAATAAAATTATGTTAAAGTTTACCTTTTATTGGAATTACAGTAATGGTAACACCTAGTATGTACGAAAAGTTGACGTTCCTACTAAAATAGTGAAATTTTATTTGCAGGTTTGTATTCAAATGCATATAAGTTTAATTTATTGATAAGTTGGCCTTTTAATTATAGTGAGTGTCATTCACGACGCAGCATCTCACTCCTTTTATTCCTGTATTTTATCCCCTCCGCGGGGAGGACAGGTGAGTAAAAATATTCTAATGCGCGGTGATGTGGGACTCGCTCCGAACTACTATGAACCAGCTGTATGGCTCTGGCAATCTATTGCCTCACAGCCTTCATCGGATGCGTCGGACGGAGAAAAGGCCACGCAAGCAGGGCTCACTGGGAAATATCATAGCACTGAGGGTAGGAATAGCTCAAGTACTACTAGAGTTAGTCCAGGCCAGTCGCACACTACGATGTATAGACCAAAAAAGTAGAGGGGCGCGGTTTCGTGGATGGGGCTCTCTAAAGTTGACAGTAGGCAGCCGCCATTGTCTTTGTTCCTGTAACTTCACTTACTGCTACTTCGACTCACCAGGCATACACAACCATCTTAACCGCTACATAACTAATAATCTTCTCTACGGTATAAAACCTTCTGTCGGTTTACTCTCGCTAACTGTAGATACTTGTCGAGATGTTTTATCAAGCCTCAGCCTACTTATGTACGAGTACAATAATCTTATACTTAACTACTAATACTTCTTAGAAAATATCTAATTTTGTCCATTAACCAGCTCTTGCCTGAAACATGCAGTAGTTAATGGTTTTCAAATGACTGAAGCGTAACATATCATGGCACTTGCTATGCGTGAATTAATGTTAAAATATACTTAAATAGATCAAAGATTAATCAATTTCTGGAAATCCAAAAACGTAACCTTGCCTTATGCTGCCTTGTTTGTTTAAAAGGTCATTTACGATGATGCCGGTGATATAATATTTTGGTAAAACCGTACTTTAACCTTGTCCGGTATAATGCTACTTAAAAAAAACCACAATCAATGAGGTACTACGTAACGGAAATTTGTGTTTTTTTGTAATAAATCTATTTTATGATAACTAATTCTCATCGATATAGTTTAAAGTTTCTCACACAGATAAGTTTAAAATATTATACAAGTAATAAAATGAAACTATATAGCTAGATAAATCACAATGATTCACTTAATATTTGACGTAACTCCACGCAAAAATAGGTAGAATAAAACGGTAATCTTAAGATGATGACGATGAATGGAGGTTTGAGGAATAGCTTACCCAAATAGGTTACTCCCGGCCCTCTCTTAACTTTGTGAATAGGTCCTCATCATAACAGTGACAATTTTTACCTTGCACGCTAATGTCTTATTTACCTAACAACATATCTATTATCCTCATACAGTTCGAACCAATTAAAAACTAAAACTATGACTGCATGACTTGGCTTAAACAACGTTTCTACAACTAAGTAGGAGTGTGAGGCAGCATGAGTTGTCAAATTTAAAAACCAGCGGGTAAATAATACGAACCGCACTTTCTTTTGATAAGAAGACAAAAATCTTTTAAAAGATTGTGAGTCACTGAACAATACGTATAGATGCTCAAGTTATTACGATTTCTAATCGCTGTATTTACAGGTATCATGACCAGGTATCTTTTATGTTTTGTGAGTCAAAGTAAAGATACAAAAAATACGCGGAAAGGTCCCACAGACTTATTGCTAACTTTAAGTTGCGCCTACATAATTGAAGAAAGGTCGTTGTTTGCACGCAAGCTCCGAGGAATCATGTGCTGTAAAAATTGAGATTAAGTGAGATGTTTCCTCTAATTTTGTGAAGTCGGTTAATATTACGGAAACAGCAAGTGACAAATAAAACTGCCCAACAGAAGTATGGAATATTTTAATTATTTATGAGTTAATTATTGACTCTGATTTCAAACAAGCTATCTGATGTTTTTAATCGGTTTTCGTTTATGATAAATAAGTGGTTTCAAAAATATTTAATGATATAAAAATAATACTACAAACTCTATGAGTTGGTTGTCTACTTTGCCACTGTGATTGATTGATGAAATATTACTCTAAATATTAAAGCAAAGTTTTTCGAAATTACCTTGTAAGATATATACCCGCATGCCGAGATATATATCCGGACTCCGTTTTTTTAAAACTACAGATATCGATATTTGATTATTCAGGTACAAACCAGTAAGATCGTTTTGAACAATATGTGAGAACCATATTGAATAACATTTGAATTATTATAGGTTAACCCTTAGAAGCTTTACTTAACAATTCTTACGGCAGCACTCAGAGACGTTAAACGGTTACTTAGGGCGCTCAAATATTACCCTACAAGCGCCCTAATGGGGTTAATTCTATCATATATCTATAATCACTAATCTCACTATAATCACAATAATCTATAATATATCTATATACAGGATCCTACTATGCGTTTCAAATAACAATAGGACTGACTTAGCGCCATATTGTGACGCCATAGCTGTCATTTCGAACCGGCTAGGCAGCGTGAGCAAAAAAGAATTTTTTTAAATAGAATTTATTTATACAAGCAATAGCTTCTAGCGTCAAACTCTCAATTTGGCTTTCTAACTTTTGACGTTTTTGGCATACCATTGGATTGAAATTAGAATAAAATTGTAAGGTAGCAACCTCAAAATTTGAAAACCATGAGAGATGAAAATGTTATTTTTGACATAGTTTTTTGGTGGTTTGTGCCATTTTATTAACTCTACAGTTCTTTTTTGAATACAGTTTTATTTAGAAAAATTTATTTTCGATTTAAATGCAGCAATTTGCCAAGAATAATTTTATAATAATATGCTTAATTGCAAACTAACGTCAAAATTTCACTACTTTATATCCGTCAATAAAACCTCACAATAATTAGTTGCCGTATAATTCAGAATATGACAGATTTTGTATCAGGAAATTATGAAAATAGATGTGAAAATTCATTGTATAATATTCAATATGGCAAGACGTGTTTGTATGATCTTATCTTACAGCAAATGTCAAAAATCTTCGATCAAAGACGATTTGACTCGTATGCGATTTATCATTAAAATATGACTCCTAGATCTATGGGGGTATATGGGGAGATACCCCATAGGTAGGTATAGGGGGTATGACACTATCTATACAGGGTGGTTTTTTGAGAAAGGCGGTGATGGCCAAGTCCGAAACCACGAGAGTTAGGGAAAAGTCGTGAAAGGAGTCATGCCCTCGATTTATAAGAAAACAATAACTGTATATTTATTTTTTTCAAAAAAATTTACGCTTGGGGTACAGTAGGGACATCTGCCTACAATTGCCATGTTTGCCAACTGCAAATCGACATTATATGCTACTAAGAAATAACATTAATATTGATGTGGTTCAACGATGTTTTCATTAAACATTAGAAATAATCAGCTCACTGGTACATTTGGCAGGCCCGGTGGATGGATCCCGGGAATACAGATCGAAAAGCCAGTGCCTTAAGCATCGCACCAACGATTGCTTGAACATTACCTATAATACATTCATTTTACATTATAGCAACAAAAATAAAAACTTTATGACTAGACCCCACATGTGACCTTATGTTAATATAATTTGGACGGTAATTTATTGTTTTTTTAAACGAATTTATTCATTGAATTTACTGGAGAATATTTAAAAATAAACTTCTCCAGTATATTCATTCAGGCAGTTTCAGGTCTCCTGGAAGAGATTTCTATTACAAAATAGCTGTACCTTTGTAAATTCTCTACAGGGTGTCCCAAAGGTCGACGCCAAGCCGAAACCTGGAGATAGGCTTAGTAATAATAGTTATCACAAAAATATGAAAAAAAGTAGTCATGTATTTTTATTTTTTCGAAAAAAATGTACACCCTGTATCATGCTTTTAACTGTTGTTGCTACAAATTTTTACTTTTCGCCAAGTCTTCTGCCGAACTTCTGAATAGTGTTTCTGTAATCTGTAACATTAAATTTTAAGCCAACTGCTCCAGCTTGAAAGAGGATGTCATTTTATGCCGAACCAAGTAGTCAAAATTAATTTTCCGCCCTACTTTAACTGCGTGTATTAAAAAAAAATCTAAAATGTCATTACGACAAGTAACTTGAAAAAGTAGCGCATTTAATATCGATTTTAAAATGGTGCAACACTTACTACATTTCTTAAATTGGGCGCAAGAAAATTTTTTCAAAGAAACGTAGATTCGAACGATTTCTTTTAACTTACTAAAAATGATTCTAGTGTAGGTACCCAAAGCGAACGTAACTTTCAGATTCTGGTTTCAATGAGATTGAATACACGCACGACATCTCCTTAAAAAAGATCTTGATATAAGACGGGCGAATCTTCTGTTATTGACGAAATACACTGCTTCCATTAATCTCCCTCGAAGCTCAGTTCAATTTTCAATGGGTTTTGAAGTATTATTTTGTGTACTTAGAAAATTTGGCTTCGTTTATTGGACTTGTTAGCTTGTGATTTGGATTTTGACAGTTTTGATCTCTTAAGGACAACCTTTGCTTTTTCATGGATTAACCTGTGATTGTGTTTTGGCTGCTTACTCACTCTACTCAAAATTTACACTGCCGTCATAATTTAAAAAGGCACATCTTACATTTTGTAAATTCGGAGAAAATTTACTTTAAAATGTCTCTTGGTTTTCGGTGAATATAAACCCAATTTTTAAAATTTTTGATAATGTATAAATGAAAATATTTATATTTATTGGATTTCTTAAACAGTATATAATTAAAAGTAATTATTTTATTATTATTAATTAAATAAATAGTATTTTCCTTTTCAATGTTTCATAAAAAAATCTAAAAAAACATTGTTTTTAAGTGTGAAAGGCACAAAAAGCACGATGTGACTTTTCTTTTTAACCTTGACGTATTTAAGTCTGAAATGTTACGATAAAAAGGCACACCTATTCATTTGTGCCTTTTCGTTTTACTAATTACTTACAAGTAAATTTATTATACATTTTATAAAAGTAGTTTATAAAATCATACATACACACTAGCACTGCTTTATTTGCATCGTTTGATTTAATAAAAGGAAAATTAAAAAAAAAACAATTCTGAATTACAAAACTTTTATTTAAAATTAAATTATGTCTTCTGAGAACTTAAAAATATTATTACCTTACACTTTTGAAATCATAATCAATGACAATATTATAAAAATATATGTAACAAAAATTGTTTAAAATCTAAAAAAATCGTATATTTAAGTTATTATTTCTTAGGGAACATAATTTGAGTCTAACTTTCAGTTCATGTGTGTTGTGAGATCAACAACAAAAGTGAGGGCAATCATTTGTATGATGAACGCAACACATAGTAAATAAAAATTTTAAAGTTTTAAGGAATTAGTGGCAACCAGCACACTGTTTATTTATTATGAACACATAGTTAGCGATAAGGACTTGCTTATTAAGGCTTTAAGGACTTGTATCCAAGCACCATTTATCTACAATAAAAATAATGTATTTGAGTGCGTTCAGTAATTAGTTCTGAAAGCTATACTCATATACAACCTTAGGTACACGTGTATTTTATTAACTTTATGATTACATATGAGAAATGTAAATAAAAACACAGTATTTTACTAAGTACTATAATAAGATTAATGTTAATTATTATGGTATTAGTTTTATTTTTTTGGATGCCTCAATCTTCTGACTGACTGTGTTTACTTGTGAACTAGTATAACACCTTGTGTAGAAGCAAAGCTTGCAGAACGCAGTCGTGTGTACGTTATTACTTTACAATTTATAACTATAAATCCCCAGACAAACGCACCAACTGTATGACCCCAAAGTGGGCAGAGCTTGTGTTATGGATATGGACCATACAGTGAACTGGGAGGGAACCCATTATAAACATACATATATAAATACAAACAACTAAGACCCGAGAACGAACATCTGTGTTCATCACACAAATGAATGCCCCGGCCAGGAATCGAACCTGGGACCTTCAAACCTTCGGACCTTTCTTAAATGAAATTGCAGAAGCACATAATTATCTACCTTTTTCTCTCTTTTATTGTTTTTTGAAGGTAGGTACCTACTAGAAGTGAAGATATTGTTTCAAGTAGATACAAGAACAGCAAAACAGAAGCTTATAACTTAAAATGTTTATTTTTACTATTATTATTTTAACCCCCGACGCAAAAACGAAGGGGTGTTATATGTTTGACGTGTCTATATGTATGTGTGTTTTAGTGTGTGTGTGTGTGGGTGTGTGTGTGTATGTGTGTCGAACGAATGAAACGATTTTGATTTTGTTTTACCTTGTTTGAAAGGTAAATTAGTAGGGAGTGCTTTTAGCTATGTTTTATGAAAATCAGTCCAAGATGTTTCTCAAAACTCCCTCAATATTGGTACCAAATGAAAGGGCTTTACTAGTGAAATACTATTATAAATTTCAAATCCAAGATGGCCGCCACCGCAAATATGGGTGTATAAATCATAATAGGTAGCTGATGTTGTAAAAAACCTAAATATAGGTCTGCATTTAGGGTAGCAGGCAGTTCGAACGGGCCTATTATCAGCCCGTTCAAGATCCCAGTCCAAAGATTAACTTTAAATTGGTGCTGGAGTCGATCTTCTCTTATTTCATGGATTTTCTAGTTGCCAACTGTGTAGATTATGATGGTTATGATAGCCATCTCTTTTGCCGGCCGTCTCATCACTCCACAAAATGCGGTTGAAAAAATTTGGGTCGTCTTGATGCTTTCCTAGCATTATTCGGCAAAACGTAACACGCTTAGCGTAATTACTACTCAGCAGTGTTTAAACCCTTTGAACGTGGAAAGGATAATATTTATATCGTTTTAAAATTCGATGTGTTGACGATTTAAGAATGCCAGTACGTCATTCAATCAAACGTACCGAAGTATTGCGGGGTCTTCCTCATACGAAACGCTGACCAGGGGTTCTACCCTCGCGGTAGGCATTTACAGCCCGAAGAATAATTTCGTAGCTTGTCCGCCTGCGGTTTGGATATCTTTCCGAGTACAATCTTGCCGCTAAATTTGCGTTATACGAAACGCTTCCTCTAGCAGATATGCTCCTTGTTTCGCCATAACTTAGTAGCATGTCTGTGTACTAACTAGGGGATGAAACTCACAGATTGTTGATTTGTCATTATAATATGGCAAAATCGAGAGTCCAATAAGAGCACATTGTCGTCGTTATAGTCACAGATCCAATCACAAGCAAAACGGAGTCTAAATTAATGCGATATTGTCAGATAAATGCGAATCGATGTAATACGGCGAAAGAGCAGAAATAACACGTGTGTTATAAACGCAAGATAAAGCACTAAATATTCTGTTTTACATTTTATTTTTAATTACTTCAATTTTTGAACACGAGAAGAGAAGTGCGACGTCGCAAGGAGGCCGATGACTGCGGGTCCTCTTTACAGAACCTACCTTCAAAAAACAATGAAAGAGAGAAAAAGATAGATAGTTATGTGCTTCTGCAATTTCATTTATTAGTGATTTTGCCACAAAAGACATCTGGACCTGTTATTAATCATTATCATGCAGTTGTACTATTTTCCAAGTAGCACGCCTTTCATGACAAAATTAAATTTTCTAAGATTTGGTTTTAAAAAAATGGCTATTGTGATGCTATTTTGAAAAGGTCATTAAACAAGCAGTTTTTTAACATGATGTGCACTATCATTGCCGTACAATTTTTTTCTCACAGCAATCAGTTAAAGTTTAGTCATGTTTTTCGCGATGAAATAAAATAAAACAACTTAACTCTTTTTCTTAACATAGTGTGCTAGTTTCCAAATTATTACTAAGTTATCTCAACTAACTAATAACGATTTAAAAGATATTTATTCCAGGTGTAGGCAAAAAAGGACCAAAAAGTGGAAATTTCACAAAAAATCACTTAAGTGGCAATATCTCGTAAACCAGAAAACTTTTAATAGAGGCATATTGGTGTGATCTGATAGGCCTAAAGTCTTGTGTCACCCTTGCTTGTCATTTTTGAGAGACCCTGTACATATATATATATATATAAATATATATCTAAATCTATTTATTTCTAAAATCTATATATTTTGCTGCATCCCTTCTTTTATGTGAGCGAAGTCGCGGGCAATGCTGAGTATGAAATAAAAAAATTACTTATACTCACATGTTTTTCTAAGACCATCTGATGATGAAACTTGTAGGTAGAATAATAGACCTTATCATTCTATATTATATCTCAATAAACCTGCATAGTTTGCTCTACGTAAATTTGTAAAGTTTTGATTGACTGCATCAAGCATTTTTCCTTCTTGCAAATAAAGTGGTATTTAGTGTTTCGTCTTAGTCTGAGACTTACGCGCGGTTTACACGCGTTAAGTAGTTAAGGTGGTAACTAAATTGAAATTAATTTTAAGTTACTATATTACACTTTTGTGTCCAAACGCATTAAGTAGTTCAGGTCTAAAGTTTAATAAAGATAAGATTTGTCATTTCTGTACTTAAAGAACATTGGCAGATCGCCATACATGGTTTTGGTTGAACTTACAGTGGAGCGTTTTGAAGTCAAAAATATCTAAAACTACAAAACATGAAATCCGGATCCATTTTGAAAAAAAAAATATATATATAATGGAGTATGTCTAGGAGAAATAATAATTGCATTTTCATTAAGTAATAATTTTGAGGTTATGATTTCAAATTACCTACATTTTCATAGGTAATTACTATTATCACCAACCGACCCGTAAATGTTCATCAATATCTTTAATTTAATCAACTAGTCCAAAAAGCACAGCAATAAGTCATCGTAAGCGCAATCTATCGAAACCCTTAGGCACAAAGGCTTATAAAGTCACGTTATATAAAATAACTAAAAGAATCGCAAATCGTCATTCATTCTCGCTCCGATCGCCACCCGGTGCGGACGTGCAAGACCCAGTTCTCCGTTGATCGGTCCCTTCCCGATATTCCGTGGCGCTCAGTCTACTGACGTCACAGTTTAGCGTGTTGGTTCCGTGCTACGGTTTTCAAGGTTTTTGTTCTCCCTCTGAGTGCTATCGAAGTGCGATTTTTCTTTGCGACTAAGCCCCTTAGTCTTCAAAGTGCTGTGCTAAGTTGTGTTGTGCTTGTGCTGAGTGCAGTGTTGTGCCCAGCGTAAGTAGTCTGGTTTCAGTACAAAGGATACTTAACGGTGACAACGAATTTGTACTGAATCAGTCCTTTTATTTTTATCTTTATTTCTCTTCTCTATTTATTTATTTTTCTCCTATTTTCATATTATTTTTATCATATCTGTGTGTTTTCGTGTGTATTTGTCCTTTCTGTCGGTAAAGGTTGACCCTAACGCGGTCAACTCTTTACCTGCGTACCCTTTTTAGGTTTCCAGGTAGCGGTGAAAACGAATTTGTATTGAACCAGTTCTTTTATTATTTTTATTTTATTTCTCTTCTCTATTTCACTTATTTTCTACTATTTTCATATTTATTTTTATCATATCTGTGTGTTTTCGTGTGTATTTGTCCTTTCTGTCGGTAAAGGTTGACCCTAACGCGGTCAACTCTTTACCTGCGTACCCTTTTTTAGGTTTCTAGGTAGCGGCCTTCGGCGTACTACGGTTAGTTTTGAGTTTTCCTCCCCAGCCCCCCTACCGCGGGTAGGGAGGTTTAGGTGCTAGGTTTGCTAGGGAACCTAGGCAATTTGATATATTTATATATTATATATTGTAGGACCAAGCCCTCCAATGGACCTTGTTAACATCCTTAGGTCGTTCGCCCAGGTGCTCGCTGCGTCCGGCGTAAGCATACCCGCTGATGTACTAACGCAGGCCTTACAGGCTTCTATCGCGCCCCCGGCCCCTCAGGCCTCAACCCCGGCCCCTCAGGCCTCAACCCCGGCCCCTCAGGCCTCCAACATCCAGACCCCTCAGGTCCACAGCTCTCCCGCGTCTCCCGCCTCGTCCGAGATGGATTGCGAATCGGTCGCATCCTCTCACGCGTCGCGTCGCAAGCGTACCGCTCCCGGGAGCGACTCCGAACCCGCGTCTGATACGTCGTCAGATGCCATCACCTTAACCGGCTCTCCTGAGCCCGCGTTCCAGCTAGTCGCCAAGCGCTCCAAGAAGCGCTCTAAGAAATCCTCGGTATCCTCAATACCCGAGCCCTCCCCGGTGTCTTCAACACCAGCCCCCGCGTCTCCGTCGGTCCCATCGAAGCCAGCGACGCGCTGCGCTCCCGTCCGCCCGTCTTTCTCCGCGAAAAAGCGCGATGGACCGTAATTTCAAATCTTTGCAAAGAGCAAAAAATCAATTACCTAAAAGCAACCAACGCAGGCGACACAATTAAAATCCAGTTCGCGACCGTCGGCGACTTCCGCGCGTTCACCAGGTTACTTTCTCTAAAACAAATCGCTTATCATACCTACGCCCTATCCGCGCATACTACGGGGCGTCCCGTTCGAGCTCGCGAATGAAGAAATCCTCGAGGACCTTAAGTCCCAGGGTTTCCCGGCCGAAGCAGTGCACAAGATGCACTCCAACCGCGGTAGGCGTTTTCCCTTAGCTCTCGTAATCCTTACCAACACTCCCAACTCGAAGGAGATTTTCAGAGAGGCTCGCACAATTTGCGGACTCTCGAACATCTCCGTCGAGCGTCCCAACCCCCGCGGTCACCCTGGGCAGTGCCACCGCTGCCAGCTATATGGCCACGCAGCAGCTAACTGTTCAGCTCCCCCCAGGTGCATAAAGTGCCTGGATCCTCACATCACTAAGGAGTGCACTCGCACTCCCGAATCCACTTCCCCCCCTGCCTGTGTGCTGTGCGGCCAGTCCGGCCACACAGCTAACTACAGGGGTTGCCCGCGCGCTCCGCGCTCCACCGTCAAGAGGGTCGCGCCTAAACCGGCGCCGCCGCTCACTCCCGCTAACTTCCCGCCGCTGCGCAACCGGGGTCCCCCGGAAGCAAAGCCCGTTCAGCCGACGCCTACTCAGGCTCTGTCTTGGAGGCAGCGTCCGGCCGTCCCGCCTGCACCTTCCCGACCCATCCCAGCTCCCGTAGCTTCCGTAGGGCCGCGTCCCGCTTTGTCATCTTCACCTCAGTCGTCGTTGGCTGAGGACATGAAGACCGTGTTCGACGTCATCCAAAACGTCGACATTAACGAAATTTCCGTACTCGCACGCAAACTGCGAGCCGCCCGCTCTCCTCAAGAGCGTTTATTCGCGTTAGCCGAGCATCACTCGCTCCTAAGTTCGTTGTAAATTCTTTTATTTTTGTATAAATTCGTATATAAGTAAATTATAATGTCTAGACCCGCGAATCCCGCGTCCAGTCGTACTAAACCCAAGGGCTTTACCCTAGTTTCTTTTAACGTTCGTAGCCTTAATACTAACCTTCCTGAGCTCAAACTGTTCCTTCAGAACAACGAGCCAGACTTATTGCTTCTTCAAGAGACGTGGCTAACTCCAAACCGCTCCAGGGGATTCGCTATACCTAAGTACGCGTTTATGCGTAACGACAGGCCCAACTCCGACGGTTTCGGCGGCACTGCTATTTATTACAAAAGAGGATTCCATTGCTGCCCTCTCCCTACCCCTCCTCTCCTCAACATGGAAGCCACTGTGTGTAGATTGGCTATGACTGGTCATCTGACCATCATCATAGCTTCAGTCTACATACCTAGTGGTACCAGACCAATCCGCAGCGACTTTGAGGTCATTCTCGCCCTCGGCCATTCAGTCATTATGTTCGGAGACTTTAACTCCAAACATACTGACTGGACGTGCCTATCAACCGACACCAGCGGTATCGCTCTCCTCGACATCACAATTTCACTTGACTTAAATATCATCCCCCCCTTCAACTATCATGTTGAAGAAATTATTCAGAGATCCTTTAGGAATCTTGGATTTATCGTAAGAGTCACCAATCCATTTAAAAAAGCGATTACTCTAAAAATTTTGTACTTTAGCTTCGTGAGATCTATTCTCGATTTCGGTAGCATAATTTGGAATCCCTGTTATAAGCATCATATAAATAGGATTGAAAAGGTCCAACGAAAATTCATAAAAATATTTAACTTCCGTAATCATAATACAAATATATCGTACCTAGGCTCACTTAACAAATACAAACTCCTTTCGTTGCAAGATCGTCGAACTCAATTTGATATTTCTTTTCTGTTTAAAATTCTAAATAACCACATAGACTCCCCACCAATACTGGCAAAAATAAATTTCATATCTAAAGCTCGCATTCCAGTTCGCTCCTCACGTTGCCTTGACATATTAGTACCCCCAAAGCTTCGTAAAAATTACACTCGTAATAACTTTTTTTATCGTTGTGTCACTAACTATAATAAGGAATTCTCTGATATTGACATTTTTTGTAATTCTCTTGATTAATTTAAGAAAAAACTTTTTGATAAATTGTTTGATAAAAACATTTAAAACATACACTATTTGACTAAACTACATAATTTGTTATAAGTACGCTAGCATTAAGTACAAGAAGTAAAAACAAAATATTATGCATAATAAGCTTAACAAACAACATAACTTTATATAAAGTACTTTTCGGCACTCGTTGTCTTCTTATATTGAAATACTTTTTGTAAAAAAATTTTTTTTTTCATTGTATGACTGTTTGATGCCATAATAAATAAATAAAAAAAAAATAAATAATCACTCCCACTCACTATCCCGACAACCCGAACCACTCTCCTGATATCCTCGATTTTGCAATAGTCAAGCGAATCAACCTCGACCTCAGGTCTATCGAACCTCTCGATGACCTAGGTTCTGACCACCGCCCCGTCTCCCTCGTGCTAGGACCGCCTAACGATAACGCTACCTCTCCTAAGACCTTTACCAACTGGAAAGGTTTTAAAAATACGTTAGTTTCAGCCTTAGAGGCCCCGAACTCTCCACTCGCGATCTCTCCCGAACAATTAGATAGCCCGGATAAAATTGATTCATTAGTAAATTCTCTCACTGATGCTATCAATTCAGCCATCAGTGACAACGAAAAGGTCGCTAAGCACGGCAAACCCACGCTTCCCTTAGCCGTTAGCAATCTTATTTAAGCTAAGAACGCGGCTCTCCGGAGAGCCAAGAAATATCCCACGCCCGCCTATAGAACAGCTGCGAATCAGCTTCAACGTAAAGTTAGGTCTTGCCTCGCGGAACTCCGAGACGCTCAGATGAAAGATCTCATGGCGAATATCTCTCCGTCCCACCAAGCGTACTATAGCATGGCCCGAGCCTTACGCGTAGACACCGCCTCTCATGTTCCTCCTCTCACTCGTCCCGATGGCACTACTGCCTTTGAAGTCGAAGAGAAAGCCGAATGCTTCGCTGACAGCATTGCCGCACAATGCTCGCCCAGCACGCAACCTGCTGATCCCTCACACATCCAGGCGGTGGAGGACGAAGTCCTTCGCAGAGACTCTGCCCCCCATCACTGCCGACCCTGTCACAGTATCTAATGACGAAATCTTGCTTCTCATTAGAAATCAAAAGTCCAAAAAGGCTCCGGGTGCGGATGGAATTTCCAACCACGCACTTAAGCACCTACCTCAACAGATGCTTACCTTGTTAGCTATCATTTTCAATGCCTGCTTCGACCATAGCTACTTTCCGAAAGCTTGGAAAGAAGCGACAGTCATAGGCATTCCCAAGCCGGGCAAACCTCTGAACGTCCCGGCTAATCACAGACCCATCAGCCTCCTCAAGGCAATGTCTAAACTTCTTGAGAGAGTCATACTCTCTCGAATGCGGAACCATCTGTTTCCAACGGATGGCGATCCTCTCATTATTCCCCATCAGTTCGGCTTGCGCGCTAAACACTCCTGCCCTCAGCAAGTCCATCGAATCGTCGAGTATATACTTGACGGTTTCTATCCGCGTCGTTATAAAACAGTCGCGGTTTTCTTTGACGTAGCCAAGGCTTTCGATAAAGTCTGGCACAGCGGTCTCGTTTATAAACTCTACAAGATAGGCTTACCGGATCGCCTAATCAGGTTAATAGCGTCGTTTCTCAAAGACCGTACGTTTCGATTTAAACACGAAGGCACGCTTTCTGCTCCTCGTCCCATAAAGGCTGGAGTCCCTCAAGGCTCAGTCCTCACCCCTCTGCTGTACACCGTGTACACCAACGACATTCCCATCCCGCCGAAAGGCGTCGAACTTGCCCTCTTTGCCGACGACACCGCACTCTATACCAAAGGCCACAGTGTTCCGCACCTTGTAACCAGACTCCAAAAGGCCGTCAACGCCCTTGGTGTATGGTTTCAAAAATGGTGCATCGATGTGAACCCTGAAAAGAGTTCTGCGATGCGCTTCGACCACAAACGCCGTCGTCCCGCTGACGATCCCCACGTTCGAATGTTAGGCATTCCCATCCCCTGGAAGCGCAGTACTAAATACTTAGGCGTCACATTAGATCCGACGTTTTCTTTCAAGCCACACGTCGAAAGAGTTTCGAAACTCGCTCGTCACTACTTAGGCCGCCTAAATAGCATGTTAGGTAGAAAAAGTAAAATGTCCTTCAGAAACAAACGTACACTTTACAAGGTCTGCGTTAGACCCGTCATGACATATGCCTCGCCAATCTTTGCCCACGCCAAACCCTCCTGCACAAACTGCAGGTAGTTCAAAACCTCTTTTGCCGCAGGGCCACAAACGCACCGTGGTACGTGCGTAACGCGGACTTGCATAGAGATCTTGAACTGCCTACAGTACAACAACACCTCAAAACACTCTCTGAAGCGTTCTTCAAACGCTCCAAAACCCATCCCAATCCTCTAGTTCGTGATTCAGTCTCATATACTACTCCTGTCTTAGATTCGAAGTTCAAAGTCGCTAGGCCTAGGATTGCGCAAGCGTACTCATCCACCAGACTGTCAGCCGATCTCGAAGCCCTTCTGGCCGCAAATTCTAATTCTAACGTAAATTCTAATTCTAATGTAAATCCTAATTCTAACGTAAATGCGAATTAATTCAACTTTATTTTGCAATTTTTAATTTTTGTTTTAATTATTGATTTTCATATTGAGCACCTTCAGTGCTATGTATTCACCTTCAGTGCTTTGAGCACCTTCAGTGCTATGTAATCCCATCGGGTGACCCCTTCTGGGCCCCGCTAGCGCGGCCTCTTTCTCCAATTGGCCGTCGCTCAGATGAAGGCTGAGTGGCAAAAATGCACGAGCCGACAGGGGGTTTTTAGTGGGTATGGTTCTGGTAGGCGTCGGGACGAGTCCCACATAACTCTGGAATCGCGCCAGAGTATGCGTCAGGGCATTTTTATCCTCCTGCCCTTCCCGCGGAGGGGAACAAAAAAAAAACGCAAATCGTCAGAACAAAAGCAAGGCACTCACACACACACAAGTGACAAGTCCAAAAGTAACGAAACGGTTTCGTTTTCAAGTTATGTTTTTTATCTCAAACTCGCCGGCAAGGCAAAAACTTTACAGCCAAGGATAAGGATGAGTAATAAATCATTTTCGCTATGAGGAATATAATAAAAAATATTCTTACATATAAATTAGTCCTTACATTCTGAAGTGACTATAATTTCCTGTATTTAAAATCTATATTACAAAATCAAATACTTGTGCTTGGTCACAATCAATCCTATGTATCGTAATAAAAAATGACAGGAGCTAATACAAACTGATCAAGTCAAATCAAGCTTTATAAATAAACTATTTTTTTGGAGACTTGTAAACATGAAGCTAATATTATGGAAATTAACATAAAACAAAAGAATAAACAAAAGTACTAGTTACTTTTCTAAACGCTCACTGTTTACTCAAATAAGGATTTGCCAATATTCGATTTTTTCGTAAGGGTTTACTTCGTATATTCAACAAGCATTCTTATTCAAAATATTCTTCAACGAATTTTAAAGTAGAGTCCAAACTCCTATACTGAAATAAGAATGAACCCTTGCCGCCAACCGCTTTGTAAACTTATGCACTTAACTAAAAAACCATGTGCAAACGTGTTAAGTGGAACCCACCTACTTATACGAAAAAAAGAACGAATCCTAATCTACTTAATCACTTGCGTACTAAATTTTAACCTACCATTTGTCACTTAACTGACTGTTCACACGTAATTTTTAACTTAAAATTTTCATTAAAATTTAGTTACCAACTTAACTACTTAACGCATGTAAACCAGCCATCAGAAGTCTCTAAAATTACAATTCAAATCCAAATATTATATTAAATTTATTTTTCAATATTGTCAATAATTTTACACTTTTTGAAGTCACGTCTACCGCCAGTTTGGAACGACCTTCGTGAATCTTCTTCACGAAGCACGTCAAGAAATTTCGGTGGAGTAATACTTTTCAAAGTTTATTTAAAATCACTGTTATATCTGTACAGAATAATTCTTATACGCATCTGTTAGCTTGACAAGACTCTCCGCCCCACACACTATCTAAACGTCGCAATGGACATCGAAGAACGGCACCCTTTCATGGGCATAACGCCAGCCAGCAATCGTCCTCCTCAATCATATTAGAGGTCTTCAACCTCAGTTGTTCAAATCTTGTAACAAAGAGACAAAATACGGAACAACTTGAAATGTGTATTTATAGGGCGCTCTAAATACAGTGTCAACCTCTTGTATTATTGTTTAGTAACAAACACCTTCTGTATTATTCTATAGATTTGATTTTAATAACATAATTTCTACCAACCAAAAAAATATGATTATGCCATAAACAAACCTTTGATCTAGCAAATTATGTTATAAAGTCACGTTTGTTTTTAATTCTTGGACTTCCCCGCGGCAGTATCATTTATATATACTTATAGGTACTATTACAAGTGTGATTGATATGACTGTATCGTTGGTAAAACGAGCTTAAATGTATTTACTCAATCATTTATAAATGTACACACATGTTTGGATACCGGCTTAGTACAGTTATAAATAATGTACAAGGGTTAGTAAGTTATGCACAGAAATATCTTTCAGCAGACAGTGGAAAGTACCGCGGTATCTTTTATGATTTATAACTCAGTTTACAGTTAATCTTCTTTAATCAGCAAGTTGCTAAAAAATTAAGGTGCCTCAGTAAAAATATGTTTGACAGCCCTGGGTTTAAGTCCTGATAGCTTAGCAAAAAACCAGAGTGTTTTTCTAGTATTTACGTTGTTTCTCATATTAAAACTTCATAGTATTTGGATCAAACCTATCAAATTTTCCTTTAAGTTCTTTTTTACATTTATAAATTATTTATTTACAAATAAACAATCAAACTCACTTTCGCATTTCTAATATTTGTTAGGACTGGCCTTAGCCTTAGACTAGAATGCTGATTACGAGTATACTTAAACGCTTTCTTAACATTGGTAAATGTTTCTGATTTCACAGGAAAATCTTAATAGATTATTGAATATCTATTACCTACTAGTGATAACCTAAAACCCCAAAGGATTAGAAGATAGGACTCGAAGAGCTCACATCAAATAATTTTGTATTGTTATCGACTTGATATAACAGTTTGTTTCATTGTAACTGCTAATTAATATGTGTATTTATTTAAATTTATACCGTATTATTTCCAGCACGCGGCTTCGTTCGCGTTTTCCGCGCAAGCAATACTTTTTGCGGATGAAAATTACCTTACGTTCTTGTCTGTAATTACCCCTGAGAAAATGCAACCAAAATTTTATGATTGACGATGAAATGATACTTTTGCATTTATATTAGTTAAGATTTTAACTTTGTAAGATAGTGTTTTAGAGGGTTAGTATGCCTCAAATGTACTTTTCTATATTACAAATGTTGAATGTTTTGTTCTATGAGTAACACCATATCTCGATACGGGTTTGCTTAGTACCGTACGGGATTTTGGTAAATAAAGATTTGAGTAATTTTTTTTTAAAGAATACGTAAACTGTCTCATCGATAATTAATGTTTTGGTTTATTGATGAAATTATTGTATTACTATCTTTCTAAACAAATATATGACTCAAAACTTTTTAAGGTGCATCGATTGCGCGCTTTTTGGGCAGGCTTGAATCACTCTCCTCTAAACGAGAGCTAATAAAACGCCTTATTACGTTGCAATAAAAGGAAATTTTCTTTATCGTAAGTTTACCGTTATAATAATAGTAAAATTATCATGTAAAATAAATATAAACAATAAATAAAGATGATTCAAAGGGTCTTGTAACAAAAAAGCATCTAAGAATTCAAGTACAGTTCATGATCGTAAAGTAATATTTACTTACAAACATTGTAAACCTCAATATCTTAAGGTATCAGCAAAGTGTGAAACCTAACTGTGCTCGTTGTAGAGTCACAAAAACAATGCGAAACAATGTTAGGCCGCTAAACAGTGGGTACTGTAAATTATATAATCGTCTGTGTTTACGAACATTAAAGCTAGTCTTTAGGAAAACTTCAAACCTTTGCGGACAATATTTAAGACAAGATTTTTCCAAGAAGGTGTTTGGAACTTACCTAACTAACGCAAAAAAAAAAATTAATGTAGAGTTTAGAAAAAATACATAACTATTAGACAAGAGGGTAAATTGATAAGCGATCAAATAATAAACTTGTTGCTTGTCCCATGAATTGTCTATCATTGTCTAACAATAGGATTATTTGTGACTTAATAAACCAATAGTTTTCATATTTAATTTGTGTCAGTCCATTAAAGTCTTTGATTAATGTAAGAAGCGGAAGATAGGTGAAAAGTTCCTCAAAAACGGGCGGCAAAAATCTTGTTTCCGGTCGTCTAATTGTACCTGTCAAATTTTGGTTTAGACACAACGCGAACCGTGGAGAAAAAAATAGCAGTAGACACTTGCTAGCGCAGTCCACCTTGAATGTGGTTAACATCTCACAAAAACTTGTCCTCCGGGAAAGCCATGTTTGTGTAATGGAAGCATGACTGTACAGCGAACTGGAAGTTAAGACCTAGAATTAAAGTTACGGAGTCAAGAGTAACTTACATACTCACAATACCTAATTCTTTAAATAAAAAATATACACCTCAAAGATTTTATACATACCAAATTGTGTTTTGAGTCGATTTGCACTTTTTTCAAACGGTAAAAACGCCATATTAGGCCAGGATTACTAAACCTCATTCAAATCATACTCCAGAAGTGAGAAAAATATTTTTTCATATATCATTTAATTTTAACTGTTTCGCTCTTTCATAGTCTCACCACCACCACCACACCACCTTATTACGGACCTAAGTTATCAGTAGCATATTACGTACATATCGCTACGGGGGCTTTTAAATTTCAAACTATCGTAATCTTTTTATCTATGACAACGCCAATGTTTATATTCTCTATTTTCGCCATCCGTATCCATAGTCCCCGGTAAGCCATGCCCCCATGACGTAGGGAGGGCGTATGTCGTACACAGACAGCTATTTGTAAACTAAACATCCTCTGTACAGGCGCATGACTCAGTGAATCATTGTTTACATTGTGATGTCGATGGTTACGAGCTGCGAATTCTTGCCCAGTTATTGTGCTGCCGGGTCGCCGCAGCGGTATCTTTTCGTACGATTTAACTAGGTATGACGTAAAATGACGTTGGGGTTTTAAAGTGTTTGCAATGTCGTAGTCCGTATGTTTTATGATCGAAATTATACCTATTTAATCTAAAATTTGAACCTGTATATTTATTATCGTTGCAAAGATTAAACCATGCTTTACTATTTTATTAGGTCTTTACCTATGAAATTGCCGTTTTTCACGAAATAAATGAAGCGTAATTTTTTTTTTATATTTTTTATTTTTATTAATCAAAATAATCACCCATGCAATCAATGCATCTTTGCCAACGCATTGGTAGCTTATTGATGCCTTTCTTGAAGAAATCAGCTGGACGGGAGGCAACAAATTCTTCAAAGGCATTTTGTACTGCCCCTCGGGTTTTGAATTTTTTTCCCGCCAAGAAGTTATCCAAATTCTGGAAAAAGTAGAAGTCTGTAGGCGCAAGGTCTGGTGAGTACGGCGAATGACGGAGAACTTCCAACCCCAACTCTTGTAGCTTGGAGACCGTCTGCTGTGCAGTATGAGGTCGCGCGTTGTCGTGCAGGAGCAGTGGAGCCGAACGATTGACCAAAGCTGGTTGGAGACGTGCGAGCTTCTCCATCATTGTGTTCAGTTCTTCACAGTACACATCTGCAGTAATGCTTGTCCCGTTTGGCAAGAAGCTGTGATGAATTACACCCGCGTTAGACCACCAAACAGTGAACATCACTTTTCTAGGGGTAAGTTTTCGTTTAGGGCATTGTTTGGGTGCTGAACCAGGGTCCAACTGGCTAAGCGCTTACGATTGTCAAACAGGATCCATTTCTCGTCACAAGTAACAATGCGGTTCAGAATTCCTTCATTTGTATGCCTGCTGAGCAGTGCAAGGCACGTCTCCACGCGTACCTCGCGCTGGCGGTCATTGAGTTCGTGGGGTAGGTACCCATTTGTCAAGCTTTTTTACCTTGCCAATTTGACGCAAATGGACCAATATTGTTTTGATGCTAACGTCGAAAGCTGCTGCTAATTCAGCCGTGGATTGAGTTTCATCAGCTTCCACAATTGCCTTTAATTCGTCATTGTCGACCAAAGTTTTCGGACGACCACGGGGTTCATTTTTCAGGTCAAAATTTCCAGAATGGAAGCGGGTAAACCAATAACGGGTGGTGCGTTTGTTTGTAATGTTCCGTAATCGCTCCGTAAACGTCGTTGATGTTGCGTGCCGCTTGTGCCGCTTTGCTGCCACGACGGTACTCATACTCCATAATTACTCGAATTTTTAACTTATCCATGATGACGAAAAATGTTCGAATGCGTTGAAAACAAAACACTACCTAACTATTAAACAAATGGCGATTTTAGAAAAAGAATTCCATGTTTGTCAAATAAAATTAATTTGAAATTAGAATTATCAGTCAAAAAAAAAATATTTTCATTTGAAATGGCCAGTACGGCAAAACGGCAGTTTCATAGGTATAGACCTATTAGCATTCACTTAACAAATTTTATCTACTAACAAAAAATTTTTGTTCCATTAAATTTCAATCAAATGTTCGACTTAAGGTAAATTCGACGCTAAGACATCATTAACCTTAAATCAATAAGCTGGGATTGCGCCACTGGCCTTAAGGTAGGATAGTCTTTTTTTTTGTAATTTCACTGGTTTAACCTTTTTTATCCGTATTCTGTTCCCTTAGGAAATCACTAAAAGTTGACACTTGAACTGTGTACACCCGAAATTACAAAAACCCATCACCTGAGCACAACATTTTTGCAAACAATTACTTCCATCTTTAAAATTTTCAGATAAAAAACAATAAGGGTTTCGGGAACAAGGAACTGAGCAAATACCGAAAAAGGCAACTCTGCACACGGTCGCTCCGCGGCGGCGTACGTGCAGCTATTTCAGTACCCAAATACCGATTTAGTCAGCCAGTACCGACTACCTGTATAATTATCTTCTAGAGAACATAAACACCGGCTTTTATTAGCGGCGGGTGAATGGTTACGCATCAATGCGCGTGGGCAACCCTGGCAGATTGATCGCCGCCATGTTTGTTTTCGTTTCGCGGGAATTTCGACTTGTTTACTTTCTAACGTTCAATTTAGAGAAAATTCACTACGTCCGCTGACAGACGTGTTATTTTCAACATTTTTAGTGCAATCGTTTACGTTTTATAACCTTTTTATTTTGGTTGTTCCGGCGATTGCACTTTAAGTTTATGGAAGTAAACAAGCTGTGGAATGCGTCTGATTTTTCGTATGTAAATACTTTGGTACTTTTGTTATCAGTTGCACTGCACTGAACAGAACCAACGCGTACTCAATACGTGTAACTGGTGTCGTACGTATCAGGCCATTATTGACAGGGCAACCTAGAACTAAAACGAAGGGGAAACTCAACATTTTGGGCTTAGTTTGTTCAAATAAAATTACTTTCTGAAGATTCCTTTCTATCGTAATTTGCGTTTTATTTATGGACACTATTTTCAAAAACCAGCCAGATTTGATATTTTTAAGTGAGAGGTACCTACATACCTACGAGGCACAGAGTAATATTTCACACCTTCAAAGTATTTCAAGAATTTTTTTGGATAGGTATTAATTTAGCCGATGAATGCCATGTTACTTAAGTTAATTACATACCTAAGTAATCTATAACTGCGACGTAGAAACCCAGCAAGCAAATTTTGCACGCGAAACTAACAACGTTCCCGTATTTTTCACAATCTATAGTTCAAATACTTTAGAAGTTACTCATTGCACTAAAACGCTCCGAGGTGAAAGTAAATAGCCGAATTATGTTCATATTAATTTTACATTATCACCCACGCAAATTGCCAGATAACGGTTTCAACAAAACAGCTAGTTATTTTTAGCAATCGAAGACTAATACGTTGTAAGTAGAGTAAACGGGTATTTTTTTACTTTCCGTGGGTAAAACATCACCAACATTGTAGTTACGTGGGACACTCAGAAAGTTTTGAGAATATAGAGTCTTATTTAATATCTAAATATAGAATTTCATGAGCCTGAATCA
Organism: Marasmarcha lunaedactyla; assembly: GCA_923062675.1. Classification (NCBI taxonomy): domain Eukaryota; kingdom Metazoa; phylum Arthropoda; class Insecta; order Lepidoptera; family Pterophoridae; genus Marasmarcha; species Marasmarcha lunaedactyla. The sequence continues at coordinate 21,034,884 of OV281343.1, forward strand.
ATTTTCAAAACCCATTTTCCAGTCTGCAACACGTAGTTTCCTCAACGGCCTTCTCGAACGCAGTGAGCGCGTCTTCCGGCGCTGAAAACTGTATCCCCTTGAGTTGAAGAGTCAAGCTAAGAAGTCACACGGTGCACCATCAGGGCTGTAAGTCGGTTGACCCAAAAGTTTTAGTGGTGTGGTGTTTAAGAAGTCCCTCATTTTGATCGCGGAGTGCACGGGCGCGTTGTCGTGGTTAGAGCAAAAGGCCTCGGAGTCCTGTGTTCGGTCGCTTGATGCGCGCAGCAGCAAAAACTTCTGCCAAGCGTTTGGTAGTGTACCACTCTGCATTGATGCTACTTTGGTTTCTTTATGGAATTGATACCTAATACCCCGTCAAGGAGAAAAAACTGACGATCAAATTTTTTCCAGCGCTTCTCGGTCGTTTTACTTTCGTTTTGAAATAGCCATATTGTGGACTGGCACTTTGTTTCTGGATTAAATTGATAAATCCAAGATTCGTCACCTGTTATGGTATCGCAAAAACAGCGGGAAGAACCTGCTTTGAATTTATAATACAGCACGTGTTCTTCGATAACAGCAGTCAATGAACGACTACTTCTTTCTGCATCCTTCAAATTTAGGCGACCGCACTTAAACTCGTACACAGCTGCTGTAGAAGGCGCCTTGTTCATAAAACTTGTTCATAGATTAAACGATTCATCAGGTTTCAATTTGGACTTGAAGTCGTAAAAAATCATTGCAAGAAAATGTTCCCGACGCAGATCCATTTTTCTATGAGACACAATAGTTTCATAATGCTGGTAAAAAAATTTATAACAACCTTTGAGAGATGTTTGTATTAATGGTCTATCAAAGGCCCAACAAGCAGGTAGGTATAGTAGGAACGTAGGTATTTATTTTTACTTCAAGTTTATTGTACTAATCATTTATATGTATTTATATCAGGTGAATTTTCATCTATACACCGTGGGCCGACTATCGCCCAGAATATACACCGTAGGCCCTACTAACCACTCTTAACCATCGATTCTAGACCCATATTGGAGTCCACATTTGGAACCATACATAAAATGGTTCAACATGTAGTTTGGACTACCTCAAAATTTATGTGTTATTGGTAACGCAAATTTTCAAAATTTTTATTACTGAAAAAAATCCCAAGTTGAAACATTTCAAGTATTTACACACATCCAAAGGATGCATTCGCCGTTCATCGTGTGATGTCGGAGTGCTTCGATAAGTGTCTTTTTCACTTACTCACTCTCTCAACTAAAGATTTGTTCACAAGGAAGTGCTAAATTTAATTGATTGATTTATTTAAATTGAGGTACCTACATAGTTTGACCTATGTTGATGTAACGTTATTTACTCGCAATAGTGTCAGAAGTAAGTGGTTAAAATCTGTCGGTTAGTAGGGCTCACGGTGTATATTTATTAAACTCCCCTATAAACTCACAAACTGCATGAACCCAAAGCAGCAGAGCAGAGCTAGTATTATAGAAGACCCAGGCTTACATATGTAGAAATATTTTTCTATACAGAAAATCTAGAATTTGAGGCAGGACTACAACTATCGTCGTAAATAGGATATCTTACTTTAAAAAATTATCTTGCTCCCCCATAAGTCCCAAATTTAACTGTTCATAGGATAGCTATGGGTATGGATGGGTCAAATCAGAAACAGGCTGATCAATGATTTAGTAGTTACGCTACCGCCCGCAGTGCAAGAATGAACCTTCTCACACTATTGTGAAAAACACACAAATGAAATGAAATGAAATGAAATATTTATTTCTCAACATTGACAATTATTACTTGTTCTTATTGACGTCAAATAAAACATGATTCTACCACCAGTTCGATAAAACCTTCGTAAAGAAGAACTGGCAAGAAACTTCACGGGTATATTTTTTTCAAAATAAATTAACAGAGTCTCTTTATGTCTATACAAAATTATTCTTTTCTGCATCTGTTAGCTCGGCAAGTCTCCCTCCTCCCAAGTATCCAAACGACGAACACCCTCAAACGGCACCCGTTCACGAGTTAACGCGGGATCCTGCCATCGCCCTCCTCAACCATATTAGAGGGAAGTGAGCGACCCGTCAACCGACGCTACCATAAGAAGACGTACTTTAGTGACAATGACGCTTTAGATATTCATCGGGACGAAGAACTCATCGAACATACAGACACATTACACATGCTTTATTACAAATACTAGTACAAGCCTGTTAATGAGGGGATTATACCCAAGGGCTTTTATCATCCAAATAATCGGATAGTTTATAATATGCTCTAGCACACAACTTCTCCTTTATAGTTTCTTTGAATTTGTCAATAGGAAGACCTTGGATATCCTCAGGAACCTTATTATAAAAGCGTATACATTGACCCATGAATGAGTTAGTGACTTTATGAAGCCTACTATTATGAGCTGCCAGCATATTTCTTCCTCTTGTGTTAACATTGTGCAGATCTTTTTTTCTTTTGAACAAGGTTCTTTTTAACATACATTAAATTTTCTAAAATATATTGTGAATGGAAGGTAAGAATATTTATTTCCTTAAATTTACTTCTAAGTGACACCCTTGGACCGAGCTGATAGATTGCGCGAACAGCCCTTTTCTGCAGAATAAATATAGTATCGATGTCGGCAGCACTCCCCCACAACAGAATAACATATGTCATGAGGCTGTGGAAGTAACCAAAATAGACTAATCGAGCAGTTGTTTCATTTGAAATTTGTCTAATTTTTTTAACAGCATATGCGGCAGAGCCAAGCCTTTTCGCTAAACCATCAACATGCGGTCCCCACTGGAGTTTGGCGTCTAAGGTTATGCCCAGAAATACAGTTGAGTTTACAGGAGTCAGTTCCTGGCTCTTAACTACAATGTTTGTGTTTACCTGTTTGACATTTGGCAATGTAAATTTAACACATTTCGTTTTTTTTTCATTGAGGAGCAAATTATTAGCTGAGAACCACTGCTCTGTGTTGGAGATGCATTTGTTCACCGCTCGATAGTCAATTTCTTGTCTTTTGATTTTAAACAAGAAGGAAGTATCGTCAGCAAACAATATGACCTCGCATTGATTCTTAACGACCGATGGCAGATCATTAATATAAACTAAAAATAGGAAAGGAGCAAGAACTGAGCCCTGGGGCACACCCATTTTCACTGCCGATCCTAATGATTTTTCTCCATTTATTGCAACTTTCTGTTTTCTTTTAGAAATATATGATTTAATCAAGGCAAGCGCTCGGTTTTTATGCCGTAATGGTGCAGTTTCATGAGTAGAGTAGTATGATCCACACAGTCGAACGCCTTGGACAAGTCACAAAAGACACCAATAGCATCACACGACTACTCCCAGGCGCTGAATACGTGTTTTATGAGCTCAACACCGGCATCGGTTGTTGAGCGACCCCGCGTGAAACCAAACTGCTTAAAATTCATTAAACTATTACCGTAAAAATGAGAAAGTAATTGATTTAAAATTAATTTTTCAAAAATCTTACTGAGCGTTGGTAGTATAGATATAGGTCTAATATTATTAGGGTCAGACATACTACCTGCTTTGAATATTGGTATGACCTTACTCAATTTCATTAAATCAGGAAAAACACCATTATCAACACAGTCATTAAATATACTGGCTAAGTACGGGGCTTAACCATCAATGACAGATTCAATAATTTTAACAGAAATCCCATCTAAATCGGCAGTATTTTTTACTTTAATGCTTTTAAATGCATTTAAAACTTGTGGAACAGTAACATGTTTAAAAATAAAATCAATATTGCATGAATTTACATTTTCCGTTAGCAGTGACTGTGCAAGAGTGGAACATGACTTAATACTCGAAGTAGTTGACACAGGGATGGCAGTTCTTTGTCAGTTGACACAGTGCTCTACTATATAAAATAACAATAAAAATAAGTATGGGCCAAAGTAAACAGAGCTTGTGTTATTAATGACCATACAGCGACAATAACCATGGTCAGAAAACAAACAACTGTGTTCCTCACACAAATTAATGCCGCGACCAGGACTGAAACCTGAGACCTTCGGTTTAGGAGGCAGGGCTACTACCGCTGACGCCAATCGACCGTCAAAATTTATAGCTCATGATCACATATTATATTTACTACCACGAGCATATTGTCAAATGGATTTTTGTACCTGTTTCACTATAGCCATTTTGAGGCTGGAGGCGGGGTCGGGATATTCTCCTACTAAAATTGAAAGCAATGGCCAAAAAAAATTTCCCTTTTAGCCTGTATTATTGTTATCTCTAGATTGCAAAATATACTTAAATAAAGTCGTTTCAAATATGTTTTCTTATTATTCTACCCTAGATGATGTAAGTGATGATGAATTATTTCTTAAATCATAATTGAATTTTGATAAAATATTCAAAAACAAAACTATTACTCTGCTTGTAGGCATTTTAAATAATAATAAGTTTTAAAAATACTAACCTCCCAGTACTGGTTAATTAAAATCATTTCTTGAAATGGGTTCAACAAAAATCTAACGATTCTTGTGTGCATATTTCATCTGAGTCTGCCAAGCCCAAAACCTGGTTTGTCCTGTAGAACATGACAAAGGGTATTTAATTTTTTTGTCAAAACCTTCCCGATAGTACTCGCTAGAGCCGCTTCAAATTGCAACACAAAATTTGCTGTCATAATATGTATAACAAAGCCTTTCCAGTGTTCATAAAATAGGTATACAGGTCAATGCTCATGACAGATATGTCATGATCTATTAATATCCTTGCAGGTATATGGTCCTAGGTTAAAGATATGGAAGCGAAATTTACATAAAAATATATTATATTCTAGAGTACTAGCCCTGTGTCATAAACGATTGTCCTTGGACAAGAAAACTACGAGTAGTGATTCATGAACACAGAAATGCTTGTTTTTGAGGTATATCGTAAAGGTTATCTCTTTTTACCCACACTAAAGCAAAACTGAAGGGAAGGAGCATGGGCACTTACCGATGAAAAGACAAACTTTTAACGTGAGACCAATTGTGAAATGTAGAATCCGAGTCTGTTTAAGAGGTGTTGTATTTATTGGGTATAAAGATAATGTTAAGTGCGTTTTGCTTCAAAATCATGCCATAGAACTGCAAATCAGATGTTAAGTGCTTTTATTTATTACAAAAACCGGCAAGTGTCAACCGAAATTTAAGGCTATCTATAAAACGTGCTTACACACTTATCTCAGAATTCTCTTACGTTCTAAATAGTAATTATAGAAAAATAAAAGTCACCCTGGAGTCAAACCCATAAGTCAATCGACTTCATCATCAACTAACATAAAACCAAACCAGTGACCTAACGTTTTCCTCACGGCGGTAATCACAAATTGATGCGCTAAGCCGAATGAAAAGTGCTGTAGTCAAAATATATATAGGTACTCAGAAAAGCTCGTAAGTCAAGCACAGGTCTAAGCAGATTTTATAAATGTTGACTTAAAATTAAAGGATGGTAAAGCCCTTGTTTCTATAATACATAAATAGGCAGGTTGATAAATCTTGGTAAGTAGACATCTAGTTCAAGAATGCACTACCTACTCAACTAAAGGTACAGTGGGCGTTAAAGAATATTTCTCTTCTGCTCTCAATAACTCAACTCTTTATTAATCTTATAAATACACAATAATTTTTAAGGTATTTCCTAAACAAGGGAAATACTTTGAATTTTTGGCGGGCGTTCAAGCGGAAGTACTGGCAAGCATCAAGTCTAAAACATCACTTTCCATCTTCTCACCGGACTTGCATTCTATTCTATGTAAATAGTCCGAATTTCAAAATTTAGGCCAAGAACATTAAAATAAAGCGTTCTGAACAACATTCTATTTTAGATCAAATGAAAATACACGGCGTTTAAATATTTGTTATGAGCTTTACAGTTCTTTTAACGATTGTTGTCATAAATATGTTACAAATTATAATAAGGAACGTAAGGTCACAGTTTTAACTATAATTTGATGGCTCTACTATTGCTTAATATGTTGCTTACGTAAGCTGATTCTTGATTTATTTTACTTCAGGGTAGTTTATAAATGAGAGTTAAATAAAAGATCTGCGAAAACAGTTGAAATGTCAGTGAGTTTGGCTTAAAATAATTAAATAGAAACCAACGTAAAACCTATGTTCAATAGCAAAATAAAAACTTTTCATACGAATAGGTAAGTACGTCAAATATTTATTTTTAAATTATTTTATTTAACGCTTTTTAGTGAGATGTCTACCGAGTAAAGCTTCTAGAATAGGCTATTTGACAAAATACAAAATAATTAAATTTTATTGCCATATAGATAATGTACTTTAAAAGCAACTCGCATTACTAGACATAAGCGATAATTAATATTCCACCGAAAACAAAGCACAAATAAACTTATCTATTTTGAGTTGGAACATGAAGACATTAAAAGGTTTGAGAGGCTAAGTTTTAAATGACGTCACAGGAGTTCCGCTGTCTGCGCCCAGGTTCAGGACCATTCTTATGTACCTATGCTATTTTGGGTGATCACGAACTTAATTAAACTATAATTATATGTAGGTAAACTTTTTCTATTTAATTTTGAGGAGTTACGTCTTCGAATTCCAGGGCCCAGAGCCAATTAAAATAAAATGGGAATTAGTTCTTTTTTTGAAACTAAGTTACGCTCGAACATAAATTTTAAAAAATATACAGACGATTTGGGAAACTCTTCCTTTCTTTAAAGTAGTTAAAAATGTTGATTACGGCTGACTTACTTAAATAAATTATTGATTTTAGATTCCTTTTCTTAGATTACGTTATTAGTACAATGCTTGTTATTTCTTTTACACTATAATAATAATGATTTACATTTTTTAATCAAAATCTAATCATTATAAAATTATACCTTACGTTTGTATGCAAATGCACTAAAAAAATTTATATTACCTATACGATTTCGATTATGGTTTTGTAAGATAATACAAATACGAGAGTGGATTGAAAAGTTCGCAGCCTCATTAAGAAAACACAGGAATAATGCAAATTTTTATATTAGGTCTTTACCTATGAAATTGCCGTTTTTCACGAAATAAATGAAGCGTAATTTTTTTATATATTTTTTATTTCTATTAATCAAAATAATCACCCATGCAATCAATGCATCTTTGCCAACGCATTGGTAGCTTATTGATGCCTTTCTTGAAGAAATCAGCTGTACGGGAGGCAACAAATTCTTCAAAGGCATTTTGTACTGCCTCTCGGGTATTGAATTTTTTTCCCGCCAAGAAGTTATCCAAATTCTGGAAAAAGTAGAAGTCTGTAGGCGCAAGGTCTGGTGAGTACGGCGGATGACGGAGAACTTCCAACCCCAACTCTTGTAGCTTGGAGACCGTCTGCTGTGCAGTATGAGGTCGCGTGTTGTCGTGCAGGAGCAGTGGAGCCGAACGATTGACAAAAGCTGGTTGGAGACGTGCGAGCTTCTCCATCATTGTGTTCAGTTCTTCACAGTACACATCTGCAGTAATGCTTGTCCCGTTTGGCAAGAAGCTGTGATGAATTACACCCGCGTTAGACCACCAAACAGTGACCATCACTTTTCTAGGGGTAAGTTTTCGTTTAGGGCATTGTTTGGGTGCTGAACCAGGGTCCAACCAACTTGCTGAGCGCTTACGATTGTCAAACAGGATCCATTTCTCGTCACAAGTAACAATGCGGTTCAGAATTCCTTCATTTGTATGCCTGCTGAGCAGTGCAAGGCACGTCTCCACGCGTTCTTCGCGCTGGCCGTCATTGAGTTCGTGGGGTACCCATTTGTTTAGCTTTTTTACCTTGCCAATTTGACGCAAATGGACCAATATTGTTTTGATGCTAACGTCGAAAGCTGCTGCTAATTCAGCCGTGGATTGAGTTTCATCAGCTTCCACAATTGCCTTTAATTCGTCATTGTCGACCAAAGTTTTCGGACGACCACGGGGTTCATTTTTCAGGTCAAAATTTCCAGAACGGAAGCGGGTAAACCAATAACGGTTGGTGCGTTCGTTTGTAGTGTTCGCTCCGTAAACGTCGTTGATGTTGCGTGCCGCTTGTGCCGCTTTGCTGCCATGACGGTACTCATACTCCAAAATTACTCGAATTTTTAACTTATCCATGATGACGAAAAATTTTCGAATGCGTTGAAAACAAAACACTAACTATTAAACAAATGACGATTTTAGAAAAAGAATTCCATGTTTGTCAAATAAAATTAATTTGAAATTAGAATTATCAGTCAAAATAAAAAAATATTTTCATTTGAAATGGCCAGTACGGCAAAACGGCAGTTTCATAGGTAAAGACCTATTATTTATTTTTCTACATACTCTCCTCCTAGGTCACAGCACTTAGTCCAGCGGTCCTCCAGTGTTGATCCCATCTATATAGAAGGTCTCGTCAAGGTCTTCAAAAAATGCATCTACGGCCACTTTGACCTCCTTATTACTAAACAATTTCATTCCACACAAGTGTTTTTAGGGTTCCGTAGCCAAATGGCAAAAAACGGAACACTTATAGATTCGTCATGTCTGTCTGTCTGTCCGTCCGTATGTCACAGCCACTTGTTTCCGAAATTTTAAGAACTATACTGTTGAAACTTGGTACGTAGATGTATTCTGTGAACCGCATTAAGATTTCACACAAAAATAGAAAAAAACAATAAATTTTGGGGGTTCCCCATACTTAGAACTGAAACTCAAAATTTTTTTTTTATCAAACCCATATGGGGTATCTATGGATAGGTCTTCAAAAATTATATTTAGGTTTATAATATTATTTTTTTCTAAACTGAATAGTTTGCGCGAGAGACACTTCCAAAGTGTTAAAATATGTGGTCCCCCCCCTGTAACTTCTAAAATAAGAGAATGATAAAACTAAAAAAATATATGATGTACATTACCATGTAAACTTCCATCGAAAATTGGTTTGAACGAGATCTAGTATGTAGTTTTTTTATACATCATAAATCGTAAACCGCAATTTACAATCAACTTAAACTCAAACGCGCGGGGGGCAGGTTCCCGAATGCGCTTACCCGAACAGGCAGACAGACACGTGAGGGCAGACGTCGTTGACACTCGTGCGCGTGGAGCTAATTATTTTTGATACATTTGCGAATGCTAAATATTGTACGTTTATGATTTGATACTAGTTTTCGTTGCATAAAATTAATTTCAATTACAGAAATTATTCTTTTAAACTCATTTACTGTCTAGAAATTGGTAAGTACTTACTATAAAACGTCAACCTCATAAAAGTTTAGAGATTTTCTGTTCATTTCCTTACATCTAAATACATAATATACCTACCTACTTCGATAACACCTACTCATATTAGAATAAAACTTAAGTGTTATTTTAAGTATGAATTCCTTGGCTGAAGATACCTTCTCCTATGTATAAAACTCAAATAAAGTCCTGGAAGATGACATCGTGCGAGCATGTCATGAAAAATTGTCTCGTCATACATCTTTCCGTCCGCGGGAAAGGGTCTGTTCGGGTTCCCGGAACTCATTGAGCCTGTGCCGCCAAATGAGTATCATCTCCAATTTATGATGGCAATGTGGGTTCAATAAGACTTTTTAATAAGTGTTTTTATTATATCAATAGTATACTACGCGTATACGATAGTCTCTATAATTGTTTAAAGCCAACTCAAAAAATAGATATTAATGCATTGTTTCCATACCTAGCAGAATTTAATATTCAATTTCCTAGCGTGCAACGTCAACCCAATGCAATAGATTGCGGGTTTTATGCAATAGCTTTTGCCACTTCTTTAGCGCTTAAAAGGAATCCCTCTCTACACAATTATGTACCAGAAATGATGAAATCTCATTTGCGCTGTATTTTTTTGAGCATCGGTTTTTTTGCCGTTTCTTCTACAGCTAGATCTGTTCGTGGACGTCCGCCCGTAAATCTTTTTGTTATTTTACTTGCTGCTACGGAACCCTTCATGGGCGAGTTCGACTCGCACTTGGCCACTTTTTTTTTGTTTTGGAAATAGGTGGAAGTCAGAAGGTGCCAAGTCAGGTGAATAAGAGGGATGAGGAAGCAATTCGAAACCACAATTCACTATTTGAGCCATCGAGTCTGCAGATGTGTGAACACGAGCATTGTCCTGATGAAACAAAACTTTCTTGGACAGCAATCCTAGTCTTTTAGACTTTAGTTCTTCGCGTAAACGACGTAATAGTGTGCAGAAATACGCAGAATTTATAGTTTGATCTCTTAGAATCCCAGAAAACCGGTGCCATTACATTGTTTACTGAACACGCCTTGGCTTTCTTGGGGGTCGGAAATCCGGGTCTCTTCCACTGTTTGGATTTTTCTTTGGATTCAGGAGTATAGTGATGAACCCATGTTTCGTCCATAGTAACAAATCTAGCCAAAAATTCGTTTGGATCAGCTTGAAAAAGCTCTAAACAGTCTCTAGAAATCGTGAGCCAAGTTCGTTTCTGTTCAACTGAAAAGAGCCGCGGAACCCATCTTACAGATACCTTGTGGAACCCTAATTCGTTAACTATCATGTTTTGTGTACGTTCATATGAAATATAAACTATCCATTTTCAAAATTAATGAAACTTACTCTCACTTAATGTTCATTAAAATAAATAATTACGTATGTATCTCAGAGAAAAATGGCACAGGGACTGACAAAGAGTCTAGGTTTCATATGAGGGTGGTTTTATAATAATGTAACAACGCTATCTATGTTAGGCCGCGAACTTTTCAATCCACCCTCGTAACATACTTAAGTGAGTTGAGCTTCCAACTCAGGTGAATCAATTAGAAACATTGTCTCGTCTATCGACGATTTCAGAGCTTTAACTAAGCTTCTCACCGGTAAGCAAATTGCTTACCACACTTACGCTCTCCCAGAAGCGCCGCCGCATGCCGAGGCTGCCCTTGGCCGAGGCTACCTCATGTCCCTTTGAGCACCTTCAGTGTAACTTTAAGAACCGGTGGACGACCCGTTAGCGGGTCCCCGCCTGCGCACCCTGTTCCCTAATAAGGTGTCGTTTCTGACGAAGGCCAACGGCAAAATTTTGCTACAGCCATCAAGGTGGTTTTTAGTGGGTAGTTGCCATTCGGGTGAGTCCCACATCACCCTGCAGATCAGCGGGGTATGCAACCACCTCCCTCCGCGCGGAGGGTGCCTGCTTAAGCGCAAAACAAAAGCATACGACCATTTTTTTATTTGTTTGGCAAAATTTTGCGGATTCTAACATTCAAGATTTAAAAAAATGTTCAACATACTGAAACGAATAATAATAAATAATCATAAGTTATTATTTATTTGTTTTATTTATGTTATTAGGAAGACTAACAGATACTTTATCATTATTTAGATTTTTTGACAGCTTGCTTGGCAAAATATTACTTAGATTATGCGACAGTTGGTGCTAATTTTTTAAATAACATATAGGTACGTATTAGAATAGTAAGAACTGCGCCATACAGCATCTGTCGTCATATGATTTTTACATTTATACATTTATTTTATTGTTTGAGCTCTGAATAGACGTATTGTGGTATTTTAGAAACTTTGTCTTTATTTCAGTCTACATATCTTATACTTAATATTCCAATCAGCTTTCCAGAGCGCCATCTATCGAGTTCTTCCAGCGATTGAAAAAAAAAACAGCAGTGTAAAATGATTTTGATACTTTGATTTTTTCTAGAGTTTTCTTAAAACTAGGTAGCACCAAAAAGGTATGAAGTCTGGCTTAGTCCCTTTGTGTAGTAATTTTAATGTGCATCAGCCACCAGCGCCAAAATTGCAAAATCAAAGAGACACAAAAATAATTTGACAAATATCCGATCTAGTGCTATTAATATATGTCTACTAGTATATTTAATGACTGTGTTGATAATGGTGTTTTTCCTGATTTAATGAAATTGAGTAAGGTCATTCCAATATTCAAAGCAGGTAGTATGTCTGACCCTAATAATTTTAGACCTATATCTATACTACCAACGCTCAGTAAGATTTTTGAAAAATTAATTTTAAATCAAATACTTTCTCATTTTTACGGTAATAGTTTAATGAATTTTAAGCAGTTTGGTTTCACGCGGGGTCGCTCAACAACCGATGCCGGTGTTGAGCTCATAAAACACGTATTCAGCGCCTGGGAGGAGTCGTGTGATGCTATTGGTGTCTTTTGTGACTTGTCCAAGGCGTTCGACTGTGTGGATCATACTACTCTACTCATGAAACTGCACCATTACGGCATTAAAAACCGAGCGCTTGCCTTGATTAAATCATATATTTCCAATATAAAACAGAAAGTTGCAATAAATGGAGAAAAATCATCAGGATCGGCAGTGACAATGGGTGTGCCCCAGGGCTCAGTTCTTGGTCCTTTCCTATTTTTAGTTTATATTAATGATCTGCCATCGGTCGTTAAGAATCAATGCGAGGTCATATTGTTTGCTGACGATACTTCCTTCTTGTTTAAAATCAAAAGACAAGAAATTGACTATCGAGCGGTGAACAAATGCATCTCCAACACAGAGCAGTGGTTCTCAGCTAATAATTTGCTCCTCAATGAAAAAAAAACGAAATGTGTTAAATTTACATTGCCAAATGTCAAACAGGTAAACACAAACAATGTAGTTAAGAGCCAGGAACTGACTCCTGTAAACTCAACTGTATTTCTGGGCATAACCTTAGACGCCAAACTGCAGTGGGGACTGCATGTTGATGGTTTAGCGAAAAGGCTTGGCTCTGCCGCATATGCTGTTAAAAAAATTAGACAAATTTCAAATGAAACAACTGCTCGATTAGTCTATTTTGGTTACTTCCACAGCCTCATGACATATGGTATTCTGCTGTGGGGGAGTGCTGCCGACATCGATGCTATATTTATTCTGCAGAAAAGGGCTGTTCGCGCAATCTATCAGCTCGGTCCAAGGGTGTCACTTAGAAGTAAATTTAAGGAAATAAATATTCTTACCTTCCATTCACAATATATTTTAGAAAATTTAATGTATGTTAAAAAGCACATAACCTTGTTCAAAAGAAAAAAAGATCTGCACAATGTTAACACAAGAGGAAGAAATATGCTGGCAGCTCATAATAGCAGGCTTCATAAACTCACTAACTCATTCATGGGTCAATGTATACGCTTTTATAATAAGGTTCCTGAGGATATCCAAGGTCTTCCTACTGACAAATTCAAAGAAACTATAAAGGAGAAGTTGTGTGCTAGAGCATATTATAAACTATCCGATTATTTGGATGATAAAAGCCCTTGGGTATAATCCCCTCATTAACAGGATTGTACTAGTATTTGTAACAAAGCATGTGTAATGTGTCTGTTTGTGCGATGAGTTCTTCGTCCCGATGAATATCTAAAGCGTCATTGTCACTAAAGTACGTCTTCTTATGGTAGCGTCGGGTGACGGGTCGTTCACTTCCCTCTAATATGGTTGAGGAGGGCGATGGCTGGATCCCGCGTTAACTCGTGAACGGGTGCCGTTTGAGGGTGTTCGTCGTTTGGATACTTGGGGGGAGGGAGACTTGCCGAGCTAACAGATGCAGAAAAGAATAATTTTGTATAGACATAAAGAGACTCTGTAAATTTATTTTGAAAAAAAAAAAATATACCCGTGAAGTTTCTTGCCAGTTCTTCTTCACGAAGGTTTTTTTTCGAACTGGTGGTAGAATCATGTTTTATTTGACGTCAATAAGAACAAGTAATTGTCAATGTTGAGAAATAAATATTTGAATTTGAATTTGAATTTTGTCAGTGACCTATATAACCTCAATGACCAGAGAAGTAACAAGCACAAGAAGGCAGAATGTGAATAACAGCAGGTGTAAGTAATTAAAATTTAAGGCTGTATGGATAAGCTCCTTGCCTATCCTAATAAAGGATGAATTGTAAATACTACTACTACTACTACAAATTTAACCTGCGGAAGCAGTTTGTTCTGCATCGTTTTCAATTATTAGATATTCAATCCATATTAATAGGTTTGAAGATAAAATCTTTATACTTAACTACATTTAGCCCGCGGCTTCGTTCGCGTATTCCAAGTTTCTGGCTAGCGCGCATGCGCGCTCTTGAGTAACAGAAAGTAAATTCAAAATAAAATAGTACAGTCTGGGAACTTAGTGCAGGCTCAGATTCACATCCCCTGAAGTGATATCATGGTAAGGTATTCGTTAAAAATAATAAACTAAACTAAACGGGCCTTTCTATTTGTATAATTAGCTAACTAACAAAACTGTCGCCAACGCTACCTAGCGATAGATAAAGAATACTTAAATGACAATTGAAAAGTATCATGTATCAATCATATATTATGTATGACTGACTAGCGTCTAGCTAGCTGGCTGGACTGTTCACTGTTCACAAAAGAGAGAGATGCAGTTTTGTTTATTATGAATTCCCCCCCTAAACGAATTTAATAATTTGAAAAGTATCTTATTCGGAGATCCCATTAATTCCGATTAATTATTCAATTTGACGTTGGAAAACAGTAGTTGGTGCTAGTTAATATACGAGAAACAAACAATAAAAATCAAAATGTATCATTGCGGTATGCGGCAAATGGAAGAAAGGCATGTACCGAATAATATAGATTTAATGGTTTGGAGCGACAGGTTGGATTTGATAGCTATAAGTAATTTCAAAGGTAATCATAATTTATTTTAACCATGGCTCCATTTATTACATATATACGTTTATTTATTTCCTTTGAACTAAAACCCATATTTCTAATTGTTAGGAGAAGTACAAGTCCACAGATTGCACTGGCAAAAAGTGTGGAACTTGCCACCTCCTAAAGAACATGTGACTGTCACCGCAATGGCATGGAGACCGGATGGAAAGGTAACATTATATAATTACCTAGCATAGTGATCTTTATGAAAAATCTACCACAAATCACCTCAAAACATAAAATTTTAAAGTTTTTGTTTAAATCAGTATTTCTTACCCTGTAGTTCCAATTAACTATTACTTCTTGTATTTTTAAAACTACTTCTATTGCCTGCAGATTGTTTTTTCTGTTTCAAAACTTTATTTCAATTCTGTTTTGCAGGCATTAGCTATTGGTTACAGTTCTGGAAGTGTTTACATTGTGGATATTGAAGACAAAGAAATTCTCAGTAAATATGATTTAGAACGACAATTTTCTGATGAATTTGATAATAATAAGCAAAATGGCATATCATGTATTTCATGGGCAGTCAGAACGGGAGTACTGGAGAGTTCAATTGAATATAACCTATATGTAAGGATAATTAGTGTTATGGATTTCAATTTTTTTGTCGCATTTAGCATTTCTACCTAAGCTGTTTGCTAGAAATATCGGCCAAGAAATATTTCCCAAACTTGTTACAATTTTTTTACAACTTTTACAATGTCATCCATCTCATCTGGTGAAAAGTGAATACTGAATACTGGTATTTATCAAAAACAACAAAAATATATGAAAAAAGCCTGTTGGTTGATATTTTCCTCACACAGTTTGGTGGAAACACAGCCATGACCTCAAATTTGGCAATTCACTTCAATTTATTTTAAAAGTCTCATTATTTGTGTATTTCAGAATGATTCATCAATATTTTTGCAAAAATTACCTTCTACTGGAAATGGCTTTAAAAGCCAAAGTTCCGATGAAACAATCAAAGATTTCAAAGAAATACAAGAACCTAATCATTTGAACATGCTGGCAGTAGGATATGGGGATGGTTACATTTACCTGAGTATATTTGGTAGATTCTCATATGGGACAATACATTTATCCCAGATTACTAAAGATGAAAGCCGGGAATATAAAATATTAGATATAAATCTTTCTGATGACTTCAGCTTTATGCAAGTAGTTTATCAAGACAGAGCATCAAACAGTATTTTTGCATCTTTGATCAATACAAGTGTACTTTCAGCTTATGCTGAAGAGATCTATATGGTAGCAAACCGGCATGGGCATATAATGCAGTTGTTAAACTATCTTAATCAGACCATGACTTCTATAACTGAAGCTTGGGAGCATATTTTGCTGGAGATGGACACTAAAATGTCTTATTATGCTGCTTCAGTACCAGAAGGGGGAGTTTCAGCTGATTTACTGGAACTTCTCATGTTTGGTGAGTGTAGTAGAAAAATATTTAATATACATTTACTTAATAAATTCGTATTCAAAAAGTATATATTTTGATTTATAAGGTCATACATACTTAGAATGTGCACAGGTAAAAAAATTCAGAAATTTGTTGAGAACAAATCTTGCACTAAACTTTTTAAACATTCACAGGTGTACCATCTGATGAACTTGAGTTATTTCTACTGCAAGAGTTAACAGCAAAAGGTCTCAAAAAGTTTGGCAGTTCTGTTGAACTAAGTTATTCTACAATTCAGAAACTGGTGCTTAAGCAATTGAACATTGTTTCACAAAATTTGACTTACCATTTAGCTGAGCTTAGAGGGCTCACCAAAGTTCCTGACAGGTATAAGGTATGTATAAACACAAAAAAATTTTAAATGTACCTGCTGCTAGAGGCAATAATTTACGGTAACTTAGTGATTGATTAGGAATTACTGTATTTTTATTTGCTAAAAAAATTGTTTTCTTATCTAACAATGTTGAGGGCTGATCAATGCTCTGATGACTTTATCTTGAGAATAACTTTGACATTTGACAAGACTTTTCATAGAAATTATGTTGAATGCCTAATATTGTACTGATGTAAGTTCTGAGCATTTAACAATCTGCCCAAGTAAAGTAAAATTTGGAATTTAACTTTTGGAAAAGAATGGAATTTACTTTGTATCAATATTGAAATAAGAAAAAATACATTCAAGTACCATGCAATAGTAATACTAGTAAAGTCCAGTGAAATTTAAAAGGCTAATAGGGCCATAAATAAACTGTCCATTTCGAAAAAAAAAAAAGTAATACTAGTTAAGTTAACCCTTGCCTTGCAAATATAGCCTCGGGTTAATATTTACTTGAAATATCAAAATATGAATGATTTCAAATATTTCCATTACAGATCTTGGGGATAGAAGAGACTACAGTGACCAGTGCTATAAGAGCCTGTTGTGCTTTTCTTAATAAATGCCTTGAATTACAACAGGTTATTGATGTATCAATGCGAAACTACAAAGCATTTTTCAGGTGGCTTTTTGTTGTTATTGTTCGCTTATTAGATGAACAAACACCAAGTGAAATAGTCAAGATAACACAACAGGAGCTAAAACACATTGCAGAATTTTTGTATAATTTTGATAATGTTAAAGTGGATGGGCATGAACAATCTACTGATAAACCTGTCAAATTTAACTTGGAAAGACTTGGACAATACTTACTTGATCAACCTTTAACAATAGCTGCAAATAATGAGGATAATCCTTGGCACAAGTTTTTAAAAGAAAACCCATGCATAGAAAATGAAAGTGATGTTATATTTTCATTAGAGGAATTTCGAAACTATTCTTTAGTTCAACAACAAAATCACTTAAAAGCTGCTGTTATGAAAGTGTTTGATGTTGCAGACAAAGATGTTGGCAAATACTTTTCAGCCATTTACAATGTTAATTGTTATGATGTCCAATCAAAAGAAACAGTTTCGGAAAACAATTTAAGAGTAACCCAGTTGTTTGATACTGCTCAGCAAAGATTTATGTGTGCATTTATAGATGTTGATAAGGGCAGCAAAAACCTTTGTTTCTTATCAATACACGTTTCCGATAACTCTTGCAATGCAACAGCTAGAAAGTTTTCCTTTTCATCTAATTTAATACAAGAAAGCAATGAACAGAATGATCGAATGTCACTCAGTATATTAGATTTGCAGTTCTATAACACAGATTATTTATCTGTACTATTAGACCACCCCAACAGTGAATCCTCAGTATTTTTACAAGTACCAATAAAAATAGCAATTGATAACTGCAATGAATTTAGTTTGAAATCTAAGTCACCTGTTTTCTCTGATAAAGTTATCAAAATGAATTTGACACCATTTATGGATACAGGCATTTTTAAAATACTTGATAAGATGGATGGCAGTAAAATAGCAGTCTCTGGGAATCGAAAAGTTGCAGTGGTTTTGGCGAAAAATTGCAGAAAAGTTCGCGTTTTTGAAATGGAAATTGATGGAGATGATGAAGATGAAGAAACTCTTGATACTACTCCACATTCACAAAATAAAAGTGACCAGGAATCACCAGATAAGTTTAATAGATCATAAGGCTATGAGATAAAATAAATTAAGTTCTGATATTAAAGTATAGTTTATTTTCTGTTTCCTTACTTCTACCTACCTAATGATACTATCTGCGAAACTTATTCTTTTTCTTGGATAAGATTTTTTTTCTAATAAAACAATAGAAAGTATTTGTATATTTGTATATTTCATTATGCTTGTTTAGAATATCAATTAGTTTATAATGTTAAATAAAAAAGCCTGTAAAACAAAGAAAGCTAGTAACAATAATATCACCTATTCTTCAATTTGTTTCCTCTAATTTTTATTATTCCTACTTAGAAATATCAACCTATATTAAGCTACCTTCTGGAGATTTAATTTGAATGTTTTCAAAGACTGAATTGAAATCTGTATCTAGTCCTTGGTTCTCTATGCCATAGAGTAAATGCTCAGATGACAAATTTCTACTAGGTCCGGGAACTGGCTGTGTTATAGCCTTTGTGGTGCCGTTATAGATTTCTTCACCATCCTCATCTTCAGTATCATCCACTAAAATGTAATATGGGTCAAATTAAAATAATATAATAAAATATTAGTGTTTAATCATTTAGCAAAATTATATAACCACTTGAACGTTCCAGGTCACTGTAGCAACTCAAAATTTTTGAACGACTTACGTCCTGGGTACTAAGGTGCCCAAAAGGTGAACCATTCGAAAAAATGATTTAATTTATTACCTGTGGCTCTTGTGTGCCTACTCTATGGTTTAATAGAAGCGGAAATAATGACTGAACGAACTGAACCACGTCTCAAATGACATTTCTTTAAACTTTGTGTCTATCAACAAATGGTAAACAGGGTGTGATTTGTGCTCGAAACCGAGAAGTGTCTTCTCATGTGTTTTAAATAAATCTTTTGACGTTATTTTAAAGGAAATAAAGTCTACTTTATTTAGCAGGGTCTACTTTACTTAGCATGTTTTATCACTGTTGCAGATATCATAGGGTATTTACAAAAAAATCAAATTGCAGAAAAACCAGACGAAAATATCTACTTTCTTTTGTTTTACTCTATTTTTATGTATTACGACGTAGATTTAATGATTAGATGATTAATCAAATTTATTCTCCATATAATAACGTAATATATATTTATTGTTTTCAAATTACTTAAATACTTTTTTTTCCAAATGTTTTCATCGTTCTAGTCGCGCAGCGTTAAAATCTCGCTAACCATCGGTTGCGCTCGGACGTAAGTTGCCCGACGGCCGCGAGCGCTGGACATCCAAGTGGATATAAGGTCTTAAAAAAAAGTTTTGCATTTTTTTTACTTGAAACAAAAATGGAGTTATTAATGTATATTATTATTATTATATTATATTTTCATTAAGACAAATTACCTGGTACAGCTGTTCGTCCCTCATATTTCTTCCATTCTCTTTTCAAACGATAATAAAGCACTGCACAGCCAATAATAACAATAATAGACACAATTACTGCAACCAATTTTACAGCATCTATTGCAGTAAATCCAGAGTTTGACACTATCATTTGGACTTCTCCTACTGATATGTCTGAGCCATCCAGCTTCTTTGAAAGGCATTTATAGTAGCCAGATTCTGTCGGTGATACATTCTGCAACAGATTATTAAAATATTTTAGAAGAAACAAAAAAATAATAATGTAGGTAAGAATAATAATGATAAAATCTATTCAGCAAAAAGTTTAATCACATCAACTGGCCGGAGTCACCTTTTAAGCCAAGAAGGCCTGTTTCAAGAGCCTCCACTCTTCCGTTACATTGTTTAACTTATTAACTAACATTTAAAATATATAAAATAATGATTATTAAACTATACACCAATCTTAAATTTCTATCTAACTTACAAAGAACTAAAGTAAGTGTGTGATTAATTTTATTTATTTGCAAACATAATCTTTAACCAGACAAAGCGATAATATACTAACATCAGAATTGGTGTGTGTGTGTGTTTGTTTGTGTGTGTCCTGTGTGTATGTTTATAGATGTTGATATTAATATTAATTATTTTATAATAAATTGCTAACAAAATAAAACATTTAATTCCGAATTAAAACACTACACAGAGGACAGAAGATGAAATACAGATGAATCCACAAGTAATTAGTACCCATACTACATTTTGACAAAACCATTCAAGAAGCACATGAACAAAATTACAAAAGAAGTTAATGCATGAAATAAATTTGAGGGGTTGAATTCTATTAGCAGCATCACTTTTTTTTAATAATGATGGAATAGAAATATTCTTATACAGAATAAAGAATTAAATATACCTTGTCTAAAACTAACTCCATCATATTAATTTTCAGATTTCAATTAAATTTTACTTACATTTATGTGAAGTTTTCCAGATAAAACTTCATATTTATATTTCCTTTCATCATATTGATTACCTGGACCAATCACCTTATTCCGGTCAAATATCCAAAACAAAAAATTGTGATTGTAATCATTACTGTTGCAGTTCAATATTGCAGTAGTTCCTGCAGGGACTTCTGTCACAACTGAACTCTTCAACTCAGGCAAACTTGCAGTTGGGACAGGCATTGTTACCGACATTCTATAGAAAAACTTCTGCCATCAAGGTTTACTTTTACCTAGGCTTGTCACAAACTGAATACTTTATAGAAACTGAATGTCTGCCAAGTCTAAATATAAAATGGTCACATGTCACTTGTGTATATTTCATACATTCCAAGGTCCATCCATATCACATGAAGTTCTGGATGGTTTACAATATTTATTAGAAAACCAATATATTAAAATTATACTTATGATTAAGTTGAACCACCACTTCTAGTACCTACTGCTTCCACTTGAATGTTGGATTAAATGCATAAACACTTCAATGCATAGAACAGGTAAAAGCATCCAAATTGGAGTCATAACAACATAAATTGGTAAATATGATTTGGAGTATTCCAATTTGATACAAATAATGATTTGTGCAGCCATTTTTAAACCAATAGCAGCAATGTACCATATATTTTTATTAATAGTCCCTCTGTATCTTTCTATACCGCTTCTGCAGTGTGATACCATGTGAAATAATACGTATATTAGTAATATACTATCATAAACCCACATTGGTATAAAAACGATAAACCAGTTCCAATGTGTTCTTGATTCAAGCCTCAAGCATAGAAGAATGAGGAAAACTAAAAATATGAACCACGTGAACAATGCGCGATGCAAAATAGCCATTTTGATTTACAATATAACTAATTTTGTCCTGTGGTATAATGATCGCTAGAACAAAAATGCTAGTATTTTGCACGTATTTATTATAAGGAACAAACCTTGATAACTTTTGTTTTGATTGTCAATGTCAATCTCCCTGTAAGCCGGCCAAACATAGGCCTCAATCCACGGTCTTCACAGGTTATTCGCTATTAGATGCAGCTATGTAAAATATAAAAATACCTACCAACTTAAATATTTGGAAATAATAAGCAAATTAGACATGTCCTATTCTGCTGCAGTCTGTTAAAAAAATACTGTTTTAGCCTGGATTTCAAATATTTTTAGGTATGTATTAAGTTTTTTTGTTTGGGTTTTTGGTTGGTTTCGAGCGTGTCATCTACCACTTATATAATTTTTAGTCTTGTTATTAGTTGAATTCATTGATTCTTAGATTATATATCGCAAATCCCAGCAAAAAATAGTTTTTTGGCAACTTTTTGTTGTTATTTGTCCTACTGTATTGAACCAGTTTGCGATAATGGCAGAAATAGCCCACCACACCAGATCAACGGCTGATTGCCATTTTTCTATTACCTACCTGACTAGAGGGAGCGCTTGAACCACAAAGTACCTACATAATATATTTTCCGTAATAGAGACTTATTTTGTCAAGTTTACCGACGTAATTAGCACCATCTATAAGTGAATTTTAGCACTAAGTGCTTCCTAGTCAGTTTACGAACTACGGATAAAGGACGGAGGTCATACTTTTTGCTTAAACCCAATTTAAAATTTTATTTTTATTTTAAATTGAAAAACAAGGATCCAAAAAGGCATTGGGCATTAAAAACAAATAATTACTGAGATGGAAAACAATGAATTGATATAGCAGAGAGCGTTTAGCGTTAATGGAACGTGTTATCATTCTAAGAATACAATCATTGTATTTACGAAACGACTTTTATATTTTCCCATTAGTTAAGTGACATGACTATCAACACCACTGTTGCTAAGCTACAACACTTTCTCTCAGTTAACTAAGCCAAGCTCTCCTCTGAGGTGCGTGAATGTTATCTTTGGAAGTGGTTTCTTGAGGATATCCGCGATTTGTTCAGAGGAACTCACTCTTTTAACTTCTAGTACATTATCTGCTACTTGCTCACGCACAAAGAAGTGCCTCAAACGAATATGTTTGGTTCTCTTATAAAACTCAGGTTTGTGAGCTAATTTCACTGCAGCTTCATTGTCGACGCTTAGATTTGGTACTGAGCTGAGCGTGGTCAATTCTTTGAATAGCCTTGTAAGTCACACTATTTGTCTCGCAGCTTCGCTTGTAGCAACTAGCTCTGCTTCTGTTGTTGAAATAGAAACAGAAGCCTGTCGTTGGCTTAGCCACGATATTGCTCCTCCTGCGTAACGACACAATACTCCGGCTGTAGTGTGTCCTGTGCTGAGATCTCCTCCGTGATCAGCATCACTAAAAGCATCTAAGTATTCATTTCTTGCCTTTTAGGTATCGCATAATCCTTTTGACTTTAAGCCAATCTGCTTTGGTACGTGCATCGAACTTTCGTGACACTATACCTACTGCATAAACAATATCAAGGCAAGTCGCAACCACTAGATAGGCCAATGCTCCAACTGCTTCTCGATACGGAAAGTGAGCATCGTCATCAGCTCTCCATGTTTCAACAGTTTCTTTTTCTATAGGAGTTGAAATTGGGTTACAATTCATCATTCCAAACCTTTCTAATACTTTTTTTAGTATATGCTTCTTGTTTCAGTATGATTGAACCATAACATTTCGAAATCTCCATGCTCAGATAGAATGAAGCTGATTTCGTAGTTACCTTTATTCTTTGTTTAAGATCATTAAGAAATTCTTCTGCCATCTTTTGATCAGTTGCAGCTATGAGACCGTCATCGACATAAAGTGATAATTAGATTTTCTGGTCTCCTTGTCACTTTGGCCCTACAGGCATGTATTTGCACAACTTTGTTTTAATCCTAGTTCTATTAGAATTTCATGAAAACTGTGATTCCAACATCGCGGTGCTTGTTTCAAACCGTAAAGACTCCGATTAAGGCGACAAACTCTCTCCGTGCGATCTTCAAAGCCTTCGGGTTGTTTCATATATATCTCTTCTCTTGTTTTTCCGTATAAGAATGCTGTCGTTACATCAAACTGTACAAGCTAAATATTTTCTGATGCAGCAACGCTTAAAAGGGAACGAATAGTAGCCATTCTTGCTACTGGGCTAAACGTATCTTGATAATCGATGCCTTCTTGCTGTCGAAATCCCTTCGCCACTAAGCGTGCCTTGTAGCTTTCGATCATGCCATCAATGTTTCTTTTTAGTTTGAATACCCACTTGCAAGGTATGCAATTCTTATTGGCTGGTTAACTTTGAAGAGTCCAAGTATCATGCTCCTTTAAAGATTATAGTTCTTCCTTAATATAAGGCCTGTTTAAAAGTTACGGATTCTTTGCATAATACATGGCTTAATGATGTTACATAATCGTTGCATTTTTCTAGTCTTTTGAGTGAAGGTCGATCACGCAGATCATACCTCTGTTCTTGACTTTGGTCGATACTGTTATGAACCACGTCATCTCTGATATTATCATCTTCATGACAATCTTCTTTCTCTAATTCAAGCGATTCTCGTGGTTCTTCTGGCAGCGGATCATAGACATTATCAGTTATTCACTTGAGCTTCTCTCTCTAGCTGAATAGGTTCTATGTCGTCATTTGTAAGTTCCACTGGCCGTCTTGAATATATGTCATCTTCAGTTGTACGTTCCACTATGATTTCATCTCTTGAAGTATTGCAATCCTGTGACACTTTCAGTTCAAATTCATTTATCGCGTTTTCATTACCTGTCTCAGTCTTTGCATCTTCTGATGATAGAGGTGATTCATCGAAAATAATGTCTCTCGACTGAACAAGACGATTTTTTTTTGCCGTCAGTAATCCAAACTCTGTAGCCGTCTTCATCATATCCGGTAAGATATCCTTTAATAGCTTTCTTGTCCATTTTTTTTCGTTTTTGTTTTAGATTGTGTACAAAACATCTGCTCCCTATTATTCTGAGATGTTTTATGTTTGGCTTTTTTTCAAACCAGACTTCGAAAGGGCTCTTGCATTCTACTCTTGATGCACCTGTTCAACGTAGTATATAGGCCGATGTGTTTATCATTTCAGCCCATAGTGCTTGTGGAAGTGGCTCGTGCGCGTACAGAAGTGATCTTCCAGTCTCGACAAGAGTTCGGTTTTCGCGATCACTACACCCATTTTTCTGTGGGGTATAAGGCATAACCAACCTTTGCTTGATACCATGTTTATCTAAAATATGTTTAACACTTGTGTTGTCGAACTCTCCTCCGTTATCGCTCAGAGTTTTAATTGTATGGCCTAGAGTTTTGACCGACTGAATCATAATTTAAAATTTGTCTTTAACTTCTCTCTTATTGTGCATGACATAAAACATTCGATAGCTAGAGTAGTCGTCTTTAAAAAGTACCTACATAATATTGAAACTTGGTACAGCTTTGTTTAAATGGTCCACAGCACAGACGTCAGTGTGGATTAATTCTTGTACTGAACTTTAATCTCCGAGCTTTCCCATAAATTCAGCCTTCACACGTATCTTTATCCAAAGGTAGATCGATATCTAACTCTCTCTTGATAACTGCCTTGTCATGCCTCCTACTTTGATGTCCAAGTCTTTCATGGTACAGTTGTAAAGTAGATGTAGACAGGCATGCTTCGATTGGTTGAGCTGGTTGTACACTCCGAACATCTAACTTGTACAGACTGCCTCCGCAACACCGCCTAACAATTATTAAGCAAATATTGCCGTTGGTGCTCATCTGAGACATGTCTATCATGGACGTGAACAGTATATTTGGATTGCTATCGTGTGCCGCTAGTACTGAAAATAAGTTTTTCTTGATCTCTGGAACGTACCACACATCTTGTAGAGTAATCGTATTCGTGTTCGACTTAATGATGATAGAACCTTTTCCTTTAGCACATATGTTTCCATCGGCTGTAGTTACTTGTTGGGTCACATCAAAAGGTTTGAATGTCATGAATAGATCATATCTGTCTGTGATATGTCTAGTCGCTCCATTATCAATGAACCAGTTTTCTTTGTCACATTCCATCGCAATTGTTTGCAAAATATTCTTCACTGATCTAAGATTTTACAAACAAGTAGCAATTCCGGTAACTCGTTAGATTTATCTTTAACAATTTCGATATTTAAATCGTTCCAGATATTCTTCAGTTTCGACATGTGACTTGCTGCGTCGTCTGATGGATCTCGTTAAGCTCCAAAGAATTTCATGCATAAATCATAGGCCTTATCTTGACAACTGCCGTCGAACAGCCGGTGTAGTTCCTGCCAAACTTCTCGACGTGTGTTGAATCTCATCACTTTCTTCAAGGTTTCGTCGTTCATATTGGTGGTAAGGATCAACAGAGCGCTGCTTTCTGCCTTCATGAATTTCGCTAGGGCCGAATCATATGCAGAAATTTGTGCGTCATCTGCGCCTTCTAGCAACACGGGCTTGGTATATTTTCCATCTATTACCTCCATTGCACGTTCTGTGTCACGTTATAAAATAGAAACTTTGTACCTCCATGCCTCCCAATTATTTTTTTCTTTTAGCAGACCGATCTTCACTTTTGCAGAAATAGATTCCATTTTTATAACTATAGTCCAAAACCTGATACAGCAGAGAGCGTTTAGCGTTAATGGAACGTATTATAAGTCTAAGAATAAAATAATTGTATTTACGAAACGTCTTTTATGTTTTCCGTTTAGTTAAGTGACATGACTATCAACACCACTGTTGCTAAGCTACAACATGAATGATTTCGATTCTTGTTGAAAAATATAATACCATGTAAGTTCTCATTGCTGAACCAAACATGAAAATTGTAATCAAGAATCTATAACTATAAATCTCCAGTACGTACGGTTACTTTGAATTGAGGTCTAACTTTGAACAAAGTTGTGAAAAAGATTTATAAATTTTTTACATAGAAACGTTTTGATGTTTCAATTTCGAGATTTCGTAAATCGAATGTCCAAAATGTTTTGTAGCAAATGCGAAGTAAAGAACTAAACTCTCAATGTCATAATTTTGTAATATACTTACCTTTCCGTAGCAAAGTTGTTGGAGGTGCTTGAAATCGTGATTAAAAATATAAAAAGTAAACAGGTATGTTATCATTGTGAAATCTTTATCCGTTTTTGATGTTGTGTGTTTAAATATTTTGTGAAACTGATAAAGTTTTGAGAAGTTCAAAATCGAAGTTATTTGGATAATATTGAATGGTTCAAAGTTACCTGTATCCTAAAATACTATGTTGCGTAACTTTAAATTTGTGCATAATGTTGCTCAGTTCTATTAACGGTATTTTTTCCACTAAATTGATCTACTTTGATTTATAGGGGAAGACAAAGTGACTATCACACTTATACATCAGTGTAGATGTAATTTTCATACATTAGGTTTTCCTTAATAAAAAGACATCATTTAATTATACCCAAACCTTACAATATTCCAATATTAAAGGTTTTTAAACCTTATAAAAAATATATTCAAAAATTACCCAAAATTAATGGTAACTTTAAATTTTACTTTTGGGGACAATTGTGGGTTGCTTTTCCGTAAACTCATCATGTTATAAAAATAAACCAATTTAAAAGGACATTGTTCATTCAATAAAATAAAGTTGTAATCAATATAAATCAGATGTAATATGGGTTTGAGCCAAAATAAATGTACATTTCTCACATGACTTTTATGAGAAAATGTTTCTCACAAAGATGTGTTTACACAGGTAACTTTTTACTGGTGAACAAATACCATTATCGACCATATCATTTTTCATTTTTGAACGACCATGACATCTATGACATTTTGAAGTAAGTTAACAGACAGTATGGAGCTCGCTTCGTCGTAACTGTAACAAATACTTTTTTTAAAACCACATTAAAATCGATTCAGCCTTAACGCGAGATAATCACAGCCAAACATACGTACATACATACAAAACAAACTGAGAATCCCCTTTTTTTTGAAATCCATTAAAAATATATCAATAACCGGGCATTTTTATGTAAGACACACACAAGTGCGGAAAATCGAGTAAGGTATAGGTGTAATAAATACTTTGAGAAACTGTCATGTGAGAAATATGAGACCAGTATAAACGTGCCTTAGTTTTCCATTTTTGTTCGACCGTTTTTTACAGGTATAGCAACATGCAACTTTTAAAGCACTTTATTTGATTATTATCTTAAAAATCGGATACTATGAAAGCGTGACACTGTTATATAGGGATCATTTTATAATCATCATGGTAAACAAAAATATTACTTACTTTTCTTGATATTAACTGCGTTTCTCACAAAAAATAGACGACCAAAATAAAAACCCCAACACATCAAGACACAGGGGAGACTGACACTTTTTCTTTTTATTAAATAATGTCAATGTCGCCAGCTTTAAAAAATGTTGTGAGGTGACAGTTTCTATGATTCTACGGGGGTGTAAATAGCGTATCTCACATATTGTTCTTCACAGGGCAAAATCTAGGATGCTCTCATTAACAATTTTTATTTTTATTATTTGATAAGGCAGGCGATAAAATATCAATCAAAGAGAAGCCAAGGTACTACACGAACCTTTGATAAAATTCTGATTCTATGCTTTTTAAGAAACTTTGGTTTTGAGCTATAATCGTAACGAGGTAGTGAAATAGACATGTTTCATTTATATGGACAAAAAAAAAATAAAAATAAAATATTACTATGTAAAAAAAACTATGAATGCTGGTGTAAATATGACATCAAATTTTTAAGATACATGGTCCAGTGCAAATAAAAAAAAATTGAAACATGTTAAATGCAATAATCATTGCCACAATTATGGGTTGAAGTCGGTGGACACGATATTTTTTACTCGTGTACATTTATTTTGGCTCAAACCCATATCTCAAATTCTATATATCTAAAACTAATATCTAAAATTTTCAAAGTTACCCAAATTGACTGTATATTTCCAAGTAAAAATAAAAAAAAAACAAAAGCTATTGTGAACAATGGTATGTGTTTCTTTTAGTTTATAATAATGATCATTGTAATTTATATATATTTTAATTTATGTATATAATCGTATATCGAAAAAATGTGTGATCGAATTGAATAAAAATAATTTAACTTCGCTTTATATATATTTAAAACAACACAGTAAGTAAAGACAAAGAAATTACTTCAAAGGGTATAGGCATAATACAGTTTTACTTAATAGTTTCGCTTTATGTTCTATTTTTGTTGCTTTAGCGGTCCGTTTAAAGTAATTCAGATAAAACAATTTTTCACAGCTACTGGAAGATAATTCTACTCGACGAACAGGTTCAAAGCATTGGAAACAGCGATTTATAGTATTGGTAACAAAAATACACAAAAGCAAATTTTCATAAACCAATATTTTTTACAAATAACTCTAAAGTTTTGGTTGAAAATTCTATCAAATAAAACATTCCAAAAAATATACCCAATATATATTTCATAAAAAAATAACATACCATGGACCAAAAAATACTATTTCCAATGGTTAAAATAAGAAAAGCAGAAATAATTTAGTTTAGTTTTCATTTTTATTTCAGTAGGTATTTATTTCGTTATTACCAATGACATATAACACAGAGACAGGCAACGCAAATGCAAGGCAGTTGCCGGCTATTTGACTCAGTCTTGTGCAACCCAGTGTCACGGCTAAATATCGAACAAAACGTATTCCCTATTCTGTGTTTTTACTACCGTACAATACTTTCTTGTGTGTTTAGACAGTGTACTAATTACACTTTTACTGTTAAAGATATAATAAACGTTTCTTTTTATGCGAAAGTTCTATTTTTTTATAACTATCTTATTTATTATTTTATTTGCTATTTAAAACGACGTTTTAAAATAATGACATGGCTATTAGTTTTAACAAACTCGAAGAGCGAGATGTAATATGATTTTGTATGTGGGAGTAAAAGAGGCAACGCTATAGAGTTTCGACAATTTACGTACTACGTTTCTTTTTTTTTGTGCCAAATCACATTAAAATGTTACTAGTTTTTTTTACTCTTGTGTGATTTGTGTATATTTTGTGTGTGTTTATGTATGTATGTGTGTGTATGGATGTTGAAGATTGTATGCATTTATAAGTTGTTTACCTTGTCATTACTATTTTTATTATGTTATGTCGGATCCAAATCCAAATTATGTGAGAAGTTCTTATAATAGGTGTTTTGTATTCTATTGATTATTGAATTTTCTGTGTAATTTGGTTTTGAGTGCTGTGAGTAAAATAACTGGGTGTGGCGGGTTCTTGTGGAGGATGTGTGGAAACTTAGAACAAGGTACGTTAACTCAGGACAATCAATATTACCATTATATGTGATATATAAAAAGAGCATATCTAATAAGCAACGTCGGTATTCTGAACTTAGAATATGGTGATTTTTGCAGGCTTCTGGGTATTGTGCGTGGGTGTGTTGTCCATAGTTTAATTGTTTTAAAAACGTTCGCTGAATAGATTCAATATTTTGTTTATATACAATATACTGAGTATTTCAGATTGAACTACAGTACTCTAGTGTACTGCAAACAAAAGAGTAGTATGGAACTTTCAAATTGAATCAGTGAATGGTGCACTAGTCCTTAAAAAAAAACCTAAATTTTTATAGGACCTTGTTGTGATGTGTGCAATGTGTTCCCTGAAATTTAATTTTGCATCAAGGAGCATACCTAAATCCCGAACGATATTACATTTTACTATTTGAACACCATTAAAATAATAATGGATCAGTAATGGTCTAAGCTTGCGGGTGAACGCTTCATGTGAACACTTATTAACATTAATAGTGATGCGGTTATATAGTTAATAGTTATTTAATCTGTTCAAGTCATCTTGTAACTTGAGGCTTTCCGATGGGCTTCTCATTTTCATATAAATTTTAGTGACGTCCACACACATGCATGCACATACAGTTAAAAGTTTTGCATAATGAATGTGTTGTCCTATATCATATAAGTAAACACGGTAGAGTAAAGATTGAGCCCTGAGGGAATCCAGACGGTATGGAGACATAATCAGAGCGAAACCCACTCAATTCAACTGCCTGACTATGAGTTCGAAGATATGATTCATGCCATCGCAACAAATTTCCACAAATCCCTACTTTCCTAGCGCAAGAAAATTACGTGATAAAGGCTACAATACGATCCACCATACATCGATTTGGAGAAATATAAACAATGGCTACGTGTAAATTCGGTTGCGAGACGGGAAGGGTGAGCGGCGGGGGGCGAGACCGCGTCCAGGTATGATGAACCACACGCATTCCAGGGCCGCGTGCTGCCTACCTGGTCGCGCACGCACCTGCAAACGTTTGTCACATAGTGCCATGACGCCGCCACCACGTCTCGATTAGTAATAAAAACAAATTTCATTTTTCAACGACACTACTTCTTCAAGTCTTCCCTTTTTACAACCAAATAGTAGAAATACTCTTCAACGAGCAATATCTATTTCTTGAGTACAACGAGTCTATAACCAGTGGTACAGATTTGCCCAGACTAATTTAACAACTGGATGTGTTTAAAATTATTTTCATTTTTGTGGTATTGTAACGATGGCAGTGCCATCTCTTACTTAAGTGCGTAAACTTTTAAAGTATTAACCGAATAAATTGTAATCCATCAGCTAAGAACGTAAAATGGATAAAAATGTCACTGGATCTTAATTCCAAAAGCCGCAACGTTATTTTAATAGAAACGGTAAATAGTGCGTTGAAATTTTAATTGTTCCCTTTTTATAAAATTTTTATCTTCGAATCTGATTGTAACAAGACCCATTTTTTTAAATATTACAATATAAATAAAGAATGGCCCGAGTAGTACATAATATTAGTTTCATGATATGAAGTCTTTCTTAGTTTTGTGACTTTTTGGTGGCGTCTCGATGGAGCAGTTCGTGCTTACTTTTTTGTGTAGGTAAGTTAGTGTTTAGTGTATAATGGCGACAGTGTATTCTGCAGAAAATACTCAAAGACATGCGCTTTAAATAGAAAACCCAATCGGGAGTGTAGAAAGTGTTTTTCGTTTTGCTGCAAGAAGTCCACTTCTTGATCAAATTGTAACGTTAAATCACGCTATCGCTTTACTTCCAACTTTCATCTTTATCCTCTTCATTATCATACATATTATCATTATCATCATAATAAAAGAAAAAGAAATTACATTTACGTCAGACCAGGCTGTATGGCGTAGTTCCTACCTTTCTTATAAGAGAAAAGATAACCTTTCAAAAATGTATGTAGTAGGATATATGTAGTAGTAGTTAAAGAATAGGAAGATTTTATTGTTTAAATAGGCGGTAAAAAGCCCAAAAACCGAAAACTGGACTAAGTTGCAAAGAAGCCCACCGACAGCTCGGACTCTGAGTGCTCGGAGGACAATTAACGTATGTATGAGCCTTTTAGGACCTTAGGCTCTACTTGGAGGATGGAGGTAATTTTGAATACCTTATAATGTACGACAGTGAAGACCCCTATAACCTATAGATGAACAGGGCCTAATGTCCCTAGGTGATAATATAAAAAGAAATAACTAGGGTTTCAAAGGCTTTAAGGGGAAAATATATTAAAAAAGGAGCTATACAGGGTGGTTTTTTGAGAAGGGCGGTGATGGCCAAGTCCGAAACCACGAGAGTTAGGGAAAAGTCGTGAAAGGTGACTCTCGATTTATAAGAAAACAATAACAGCATATTTATTTTTTTCAAAAATCTTTTACTTTTGACGGAAATGGACTCGAAGGATTTTTCAAAAAAATATACATCCTGTATTATTGAACCAATGGATTCTGTTGCTGACAAGGATCAATCTTTGCAAATAATCGTTTTACTAAATATGAAAGGAAATAGCAAATTTTCACTATTTTTTATTTTTACATGGAAGAAAACTCACCTCCTATTCAAACTTTTTGGTCGTTACGTGTGAAACTCATTTATCTTATTAGCACAATACTGTGGTGATACTAAAAAAATCAAAAAAATAATTCCATTCATGTTTTTTCGAATAATTGTTTTGTTTCGAATTGAGTTGTTTGTGTTGGTTTACAATAAAAAAGATCTTTCTAAGAATGGATTTTTCAAATAGTGAACTATTTGATTTGATGGAGGCCTATTTTTTAAATAGTAGAAGCATAGTTTCCGCACTGAGCTGGTATCAAAACAAATACCCACAGCGCTCTTTACGCTCGGAAAAAGTGCTTAGGACTATGGCAAGTAACGTAAAAGCGACTGGAAGTTACAAAAAACCATTGACACGAAATCCACGAATCGTCAACGAGGATTTAGAACTGGCAATATTGACATTTTTCGAAGCATATCCGAGTGCTTCAACTCGTTAAGCAGAAACGAACCTTCAAGTTTCCCGGAGCACCATTTATGCAGTTCTTCGAAAACATAAATACAAGTGCTATCGTTATGGACGAGTTGTTCAAAACTTTCTTCCAGGAGATAATGAAAGGCGCCTGGAGTTTTGCCACTGGCTTAAAGAAGAAATGGATAGGCATCGAAATTTTTTGGTTAACATCTTATTTTCCGACGAAACTAACTTCTCAAATAAGGGAATGTTCGGTACCGTTTACCCGCCGACCACCGCGTCCTCACAAGGTACTTGATGGAGAAATCCATCGAGTACCATACCTACGCACTCGAGGAAGAGCGCGTTTTACGCGTCGCCCTTAGAGGCGTACCAAAAGAGCTCGACACCGAGCTGTTATTACAGGACCTTAAAATCCCGGGGTTCCCTGTGCTGTCTGTCCACCGCATGTTTGGCAAAGATAGGTTGCCGTACAATCTACTAGATCACTAATTAGAAGGCAAGAAGATTTTTAATTTAAAAACCATTGCCAATCTGTCAGGGATCACTGTTCAAACGCGGCATTCTGAGCCAATGCCATAGATGCCAAGTATATGGCCATACGGCAAGAAACTGTCACGCCAAACCTAGGTGCGTTAAGTGCCTGGGCGATCATGGCACTGCGGAATGCGCGAGAACTCCGCAGTCCACAGACCCCCCCGCATGCGTATTATGCAAGATAGTCGGCCGTACAGCCAACTATTTGCCCTAGGGCTCCAAAACCAAACCCCAAAAGGCTCACAAGGCGAAGCAGAGATCTTTAGCCTCTGCTCCTGCCAAGCCCAGCCCACCCTTAAAACCGCAGCCACAATTAACCGATCCTGCCCCGCCACCCAAGAACGCATGGGTGACCCCGCCTACGATGGTGCGGAAACCCATCGCTTCCCTCGCTTCTACGCCTTCTCAGTTACAGCAGGTCAGGTTAGCACCTACTTGCTTGCCACTTTCGCACTTCGCGCTGATTAGCGAATTCGCCTCAAGCTTCGACTTGGGCGAAATAACAACTCTAGCACGCAAAAATGGCGTCCTCAAGGATGAAACCGCGGTCCCTCACTATGGGCTACTTCAACGCCGATGGTCTTAAACATCAGCGCAATGAAATTCACGAATTCGTTCGAAAAATTCAAATCGACATCTTACTTCTACTAAAATAGTGAACTACAACATCGTTCGCAACGATAGGCTTACCGCTGATAAAGGCAGTACCCTCATATATTACAAAAGGTCACTGCATTGTATACATGTCGATCCCCCACGGCTCGAGAATATCGAAGTTTCCTGTTGTAGAATAGCGATGAGCGGCCATCAGCCAATCACGCTAGCATCCACCTATCAACCACTAGAGAAAGCTATACTTCAAACGACCTTCAGTCGCTACTCGATATGAGGCCCTCCGTAATACTAGCTGGCGACTTCAACTCGAAACATTCATGTTGGTATTCCGTAGTTACCAACCCAAACGGTCGTCGGCTTTATCACATGTTAGAGGAGCTAAATTGTGATGTAGTGGGTCCTCGGGAACCGACACACTATCCCTATAACACAAATCTTCGCCCCGATATTCTCGATATAGCAACCCTCCAAAGTGTTAACGGTTCACTCAGTAGAAGTCATTCACCAGCTTACTTCGGATCACCGACCGGTAGTCATGCCGGTAGGTATCCCAACTGACGTCATTCCTCAAACGAGGTCACACATCGATTGGGTCAAACTAACAGAAGCCCTTAAGGCAATCGACAGCCCCGACCTAAACACTATTCCCGATTCGTTATCATCCATCGAGGAGACCAATGCTGCGATCGGTGCTTTCACTAACCATCTTCGAACTGCTATCAGTGCATCCTCCAGGCAGGTTCCGGCGGCGTATGATCGACGCTGGGGAGTTGTTGAAAGCAAAGAACGCAGCTATCCGGGCGTACGATTACGCTCTGACCGAGGTAAACCGCATCCGTATAAGGGCTTTAAAGCGAGATGTCAAATATCGCATACGTGAATTGCGGCCTAACAACTGGGACGCGCTTCTTGGAGAGATTTCGCCTTCGCATCTGGCTTACTGGAGCTTGGCGAAGTCTCTTAAGATGGACTCTACCGCGTCATCGATGCCTCCGCTTGTTAGGCCACCGCCCATGACTCCCGCCTTCGATGACACCGAAAAAGCTGAAACCCTAGCCGATAGCTTAGCCCAACAATGTACACCGAGTGCAGACAGCACTAACTACCTCCACATAGAAACTGTGAATAGCACAGTCGAAACTAAATGTGGCAACCCACCGACTGACACCCTCCAACCGGTAACGGTGGAAGAGGTACAGATAATAATCAAAAACCTTAAACCGTGGAAAGCCCCAGGTCCAGACGAAATACCAAAAAGGGTTCTGAAAGCTCTTCCACTCGCACTCACACAACTGTTAGTAGTTATATTCAATAACTTACTAACAAACCGCTCCTTTCCGCAAACATGGAAGGAAGCGATCGTCATCGGTATTAGGAAACCCGGAAAACCGGCTAATTTACCTACAAGCTACCGTCCTATTAGTCTGCTTAGTGCGCTAGGCAAATTATACGAAAGGATCATTTTGAACAGGTCGGCTTAAGGTCCCGTCACTCCTGCGTCCAACAGGTGCACCGCATCACGGATCATCACGGAGCACATCTTGGAGCAAAGGAACGTAGGCCGAAAACCAATATGCATGGGTGCGCTTTTCTTTGACGTGGCGAAAGCCTTCGACAAGGTCTGGCACAACGGCTTGTTATTCAAGCTCTTCGAACTAGGCGTGCCAGAAAGCCTCGTGCACATCGTACGAGACTTTTTACAGTGTTGAACCTTTCGTTACAGATTGGATGGTGCACTCTCTAATCCTCGCCCTGTATTATCCTTTGTCCCTCAAGGCTCGGTGCTTTCTCCGACTTTGTTTTCACTATACACTAGTGACATGCCGAAGACGGAGAAAGTAGAACTCGCGCTCTTCACAGACGACACTGCGCTATACACATCTGATAGAAATCTACGTAGGTTAACTAGAATACTCCAATCCGCAGCCAACGCATTAGGCTTGGTTTAGGAAATGGAGAAAAGAAGTCAACCCAGAAAAAGTGCAGCAGTGTACTTCCCTCTTTAAATCGGGTATTATAGTAGAGTAAATCGTAAAAATTTGCAATTTTATTTCATTTTTAGTAAAACGTTTATTTGCAAAGATTGATCCTTATGAGCAACAGAATCCATTGGTTCAATAATACAGGATGTAATTTTATTTGAAAAATCATTCGGGTCCATTGCCGTCAAAAGTAAAAGATTTTTGAAAAAAATAAATATGCAGTTATTGTTTTCTTATAAATCGAGGGCATGACTCCTTTCACGACTTTTCCCTAACTCTCGTGGTTTCGGACTTGGCCATCACCGCCCATCTCCAAAAACCACTCTGTATTTTAGCGCCCAGGATTGGTCAATTTGGCCATCAACAATGCCAAATATCTAAAGAAGCAGAAAGTTAAAGGAACTATGCCAGCAGCATATACATAAACCGGAGATGACCAATAAAAAATAAACAGAAATGTGATCGGTTCGGGACACGGCATGTATCTTCAACCTGAAACCTACACTGGCTTGACAGACATTGACGCATC
Source organism: Marasmarcha lunaedactyla (assembly GCA_923062675.1). Lineage (NCBI taxonomy): Eukaryota > Metazoa > Arthropoda > Insecta > Lepidoptera > Pterophoridae > Marasmarcha > Marasmarcha lunaedactyla. Next base: position 21,071,433 of record OV281343.1, read on the forward strand.
ATTCACAGTGTGGTCATAAACTCGTGGTTCGTTGAATTGAGTGCAAATCTCCTGTTAGTTTACTCCTTTTAATCCTCAATATTTAAGATGCCTCTGTTATGATTGGACATATTGTAAAATATATAATCATATATATTATGTGCATAAACACACAAATGCTCCATATGCGGTGAAAATCATAGTTATAAAGACTGCACAATAACCCCTCCGAACTATTTGTGTCCATCGTAAAGGTGTCCTTTTTAGGGCATAAGTAAAGTTTTTCTAATAAGAAATAAAAATAAAATAACACTTTGTTCTGAATTAACTTAACATTATTTCACTACTAATACAAACAATACAATAATACAAAATTCTTTATTTCTTTACCAAACCAGGTTTATAACATGTATTGATAACATTCCTTTTAAGTACAGAAATACCTGTTATAGGAAGTTATCGCCTTCCGTTTTATTTATATAAATTCAAGGTTTGCTCAGAAATACAAAGCGAAATAACAAAACATAAGTAACAGTTAATTAAGCATTAAATTATCTGGATAGTGCGTGTGTGTGTGTGTCTGCTGTGAGTGTGTGTGTGCGCGCGTGTGTGTGTGTGTTAGTGAATAAGTGAAGGAAGTGAGTGAATTATTGATTTAATGCAGTAATTTAGGAATTCATTCATGCCAATTGATAAATACATTTTTGTAAAACGACAAAATTTTTTATTTATGTAATATCTACTTATTTATTTATTTTGATATATAAATATACCAATTAACTAAAACTATTGTAAAATGTTATAAGTCATTTAATAATTTTAAGTAAATTTTCTGTTTCGGCATAAGTGAGAGATTTTAACCAGTGCGTGAGTGTTTTCTTCCAGTCATAGTATTTCATATGGTATATGTTAACTTTTATATTTATGATATTGTACAGGTAAGTCGACCGATGAACATAATGTTTGGCAGCATAGGCTGTTTTTACTGAAGTAGTGGGGACGACTTTGTCTTTCCTTCTCTTGCTAAGTGTTTTGGGACCATATGACAGGTATTTATGCAGTTTAAGAATATAACTTAGGATATATAGTTTTCTTACTGTGAGTAGGCTACGGTAGGTATAAAGTTTGTCCGTTGGAAACCTATAAGTAGTGCACTACTTTGAGCAGAGATCTTTGGGTTAGTTCCAGTTCCAGAAACTTTATTTTAGTCGCACCTCCCCATATAGGAATGCAATAGGATAATACTGATTGAGCTAAGGCAATGTAAACACCCGTAAGTAGAGTCTTGTCAGCGACATGTCCAAGTTTTTTAAACACCCAAATAAGCTTCCTCAGTCTATTCATCAGTAGATCAATGTGTGGACGCCATGACAAACGCTGGTCTAAAACAACTTCCAAGTACTTAGCATCTTTATGTTTTGGAATAGATGGGCAGGAACATGTGGTATTTTTGGGCTTTCCGCAGTTATGTATTTTGATATGAAAGACATAATGAGGTTGTGTTCTTTTATCAATAGTAAAGCAAATAAAATTTGTTTTGCTAATGTTAAGGGTAAGGAGATTTGCAGTCAGCCATTGAGCTACTTTTTCCAGACCCTCTTCAGCGTGTTTTTGTACTTCACTCCATGTTTTCCCAGAAAATACAATAATAATAATAATAAATAAAAAATCCCCAGACAAACACACCCACTGTATGGCCCCAAAGTAAGCAGAGCTTGTGTTATGGATGGCCATACAGTGAACTGGGGGGAACCCTGAATAAACATACATATATAAATACATACAACCATGACCCGAGAACAAACATCTGTGTTCATCACACAAATGAATGCCCCGGCTAGGACTCGAACCTGGGACCTTCGGCGTATGAGGCAAGGCTACTTACCTCTACACCACTAGGTCGTCAATAGCGCTGTGTCATCCGCATATGAGAAAAGTTTGGCATTAGGAATTTTTAGGTAGGGAATTAAGTTTGCTTAGAATTGTTAATTTTTTATTGAATAGGCAGGTAGTTGTTTTGTCTATTTATGAATCGTAATCATCGAAGACAAGCCAGACTTTAATTGATTGAACCAAAAACTTTGATGCTTGACCTTGAATACCTTTTTAAGCAAACATGGGATCTTTTGGTGTTTTATTTATAATAGTGTACCCCAGGTTTTACCAAAATTCAGCATGTTGGGAGTTAATGCAAATTGACCACTATTTTTCTGGCTAATTTGACGGGACTATATCAGGAATAAGAAAATAAACTGTATAGTTCTTTATTTTTATGATCTATGTCGAACTATGATTATTTCATTTACGTCAATGTCTTACAAAAGTTCATTAAATTTCAGTATTATATTTTTCAAGTTCAATATTTAGTTCTAAAATATCGATAGTAGATTCGATACTCGTTGTGCAACCCTAAAAATGGGTTTTTTTTCCACGTTTTTTTCTTATCTAAGTCTTGTCCATTGGTTGAGGTCAATGGATAAATAAATAGAATATTTATGAATTTTGTTTTATTTCTAAACTTTGTTTTATATTTTCATATGCTTTTTTGTATTGTATGGAAGGCAAATTTTTATTTTCTAAATGCGAGACATCGGTACCTTTATATTTTCTGTTGATTATGTTACACACCGTTTTTCTTATTGAGTAACCCAGTAAACATTTCTTCACAAAATGTTTGTGGCTTACAAACAATTTGCGAAGTTTTAGCACACTTAAACCTTGTAAGTTAACACTTATAGCACAAAGACACGGTAACCAATGTAAAGTCCTATCTTAGTTCTTTGAAAATGATGGAAAATGACGTCTTTTCGTCTACTTTCTTATTCACTACCAGCACTTGTTGTACATTGTGAAGCACCATAAACGCAAATTAATTACTATATTTGGAAATTGAGAGGTTATGTTTCGGAAATTGATCAACGCAAACTCTTCTAACGTCAAACATTGAAACCGTAATGGCAGATTGAACTGATTGATTGAAAATTAACTTAAATTTTGCGTTTTATGGCTTTAAGCTGTAGTTACTACACAGTAACTATTTTTGCCAATTTCAAGTATTAATATAATAAAAGTAGTTTAAACATAATTAAAACATAGAAACATAACCCAAAACCACATTGATTTAACATGTTATCATTTATAATTCACATTGAAGTGACATAATAATGACAATTGTTCGCTCGAAAAGTAGCAACGGAGCTGTCAGCATCAAAAAGTTCAAACCATAGACATAATTCCTAGTTTTTTTTGTATGAAGACTACAGAGTTCAGAACCGTACGATAATTATCGTACATGTGCAATAATTTCATAACTACGTACGATGTACGATGGTACACGACTATCGTACGCAGATTGTACGATAATTTCCATTCTGATGAATTTGATGATTAACCACTGAAACGTCCAAGTACAAGTTGTAATGACGCGCTATTTGTCCACGCTCGCGGCAGGTTGCCGTCGCGTCGAGCGCCCTATGCCTTCATCTAGTTTCAAGTCTATTTTATCGTTCAAAGAGAAAATATAGCGTATTTTTGTTCCTCTTTGACGGAAAAGATTAAAAATTGTACATAAACTGTTAAGTTTCATTAATATTTGTGTATTCTGTTATCGCAAATATAGAATATATTTAGTTAAACTTTTAAAAAATATGCTTGTTTTCATGTGTCTCTATCCTTTATAAATTCTTCTTTATAAATTCGAAATGTTGGCGCGTTCATCACACTCGAAGTGGACGAGGGCCCAGCTCAGGTCTGTGCCATACGTTGAACATTTAATTTGAATTATTATTTTTTTCCATTTAAACAACACAAGTTTACAAGATTTAAACTGTAAATCATTTGCGACGTATTATTGTCACGTTTCATATGATATTTTTAAAGTATTTTAGCAATTTTCCTGATGGATACGATAATTTTGATCCATATACGATAATTTTACGGCCCTGGTACGATAACTGCCTGGGCTCAGGTTGTGAACACTGAGACTACCTGCTATGATCGATCACTCACTAGTCTGTGTGTGGATGTGAATTCTATATACAATATTTATTTACCAAAAATTATGGCGCTTTTTAATATTTTAAAATGAAATAAACATCGGTATTGCTGGTTTTTGCTATTATCAAAGCTATGAAATATGATTTTGCCGATTCTCATATTAGTTTCAGCGTTTAAATTATTTTTTATACCCCTTTAGTGAGTATTTATGACCAGCGATTTTAACTTGTCGTAACTTTTATAACAAATTGAATTTATGTTTTCAGCCACTCTACAGACTTTGAAGTCCATCGTAATTGGTTAGCTATAACACATAACTTAACTTTGGACAAATGGTATTACGAGCAGACCTCAGAATGGACATTAGATTATCCACCGTTTTTCGCGTGGTTAGAATGTGGTTTATCACATGTGGCAAAATTCTTTGATCCAAAAATGTTATATATTGAGAATTTAAATTACAAATCTTACATGACGATTGTTTTCCAAAGAGTTTCTGTTATAATTTTAGACCTTTTCTATTTGTACAGTTGTATAAGGTGAGTTCCATGAAAATAAAACTTTTTATATTACCAGTTATTTAGTCATATTTTAATATAAAGAGTGTATTAATGATCCAATTTCGTTATTTCAGATGTACTAGTCTATTGAGTAAAGGCAGTTTCCTTGTTTTTATTTTGATGGCGACTAATTCTGGACTTTTGATGGTAGACCACATTCATTTTCAATATAATGGGTTTTTATTTAGTTTTCTTTTAATGTCCATCTCCAGTATGATCAAAGTAAGATATAATTCATTCTTTTAACTATTAGATTCAAATATGTGACTAGACATATATGTATAATTTAATTTTATATCATCTCCTGATCCAAAGTGATGATTAATGTTTCGCTTGTCTTATCAATTTGTTCCACCTTTTTACTATCATTTAAAAAGTCACGATCTATCCCAACCAATGCTGTTTATTTTTGTTACATTGATATCCAGGTAATCCAAACCTAAAAGTTAGATATTTGCATATCTTGCAGGAAAATACATGAAGTAGAATGTGAGCACATATGTATATTTTTACAAACCTTAATGAAATAATGCTTTAATAAGAAGGATTTTAAATTGCCTTAATGGTATACAATGTCACCTTTATGGATGTTTATACTATTCTTATTATATACATCCTATAGTCATTTAGACATCTTTTGTCTTAAAGATCAGTAGTCTGTGAGATCTTATGATAAAGCTTTTTTATTTATATCATAACTGTTCATGTATAAACATTTTCAGAGTGAATACTTGTCTGCCGCTTTCTGGTTTGCAGTGTTATTGAATTTGAAGCATATCTTCCTTTATATCGCACCAGTCTACTTTGTGTATTTGTTGAGAGCATACTGTTTTACGGTTGCTTCTACTGATGGGGTGCACACTGCTTGGTATTCTTTTACAATCAAGAATATGCTAAAATTAGGAATAATTGTTATATCTGTATTTGGTGTGTCATTTGGACCTTTCATGAAACATCTACCACAGGTAACTGTACTAAATGTTATTTATTCCTCATTTAATTGATTAAATGGATGAATGGAAATCTTTAGTTGATTTATTTGTAACAGGTATATGCAAGGCTATTCCCATTCAAAAGGGGTTTGTGCCATGCATATTGGGCTCCTAATTTCTGGGCTCTTTATAGTTTTGCAGATAAAGTGTTGCAACATGTTTGTAAGTATTAAGATAATAGTTTTGGAGTATGTACTTAGAGTAATACATTCATAATTGCTGAATTATGTGTAAATTGTAATATTCTGTTTAATTTTTTTATAATTTGTAATTCCAGTTTTGAAACTCGGTAAGCCTGTTGCTATCACAGAAGCATCTATGACTGGTGGTCTTGTGCAAGAATTTGATCATGCAGTGATACCCTCTATTAAGCCAATAGTTACTTTTGTTGTAACTGCATTATCAATGGTGCCAGCTCTGATAAAAATGTGGCAGCTTTGCGCAGATAAATATTATAGAGGTGTAAATTTTGTGAGGTAAGAAACAGAAACTTACTAACTTTATAAGTATCTTTATAAGTTCAAAAAAAGTGTGATCTAATTGTGTCACTTTCTAAATCAATAAGAGTTTGTTGAATTATTTGTAATCAACTAGTCAAAACTATATCATGCAGATGCTATATTTTATCTAACCTGGACCCAGGGCTAATTGAGTAAGAACATGCTAGGCTGCCTCGCGAAAAGCGTAACTGAGGCTGTCTGCCCCATCTTACAAAACGATCTGGCAAGCTTATAGCTTGGTTAATCACCTTTATTTCAGCTTATATAAAGGTGAAAGTGGTTTTCGACGGCCAGTTTGGTTTGGCCTTCCATGCCAGAGGTCCCGGGCTTGAATCCCGGTAGAGCAGATATTATATTATATTTGCTTTCTAGTCATGGATGTGTATGCATGTTTATTTAAGTTTATTTCTAATATTTATACATGAAAAAAAAATCTATGTGTGCTTATATATTTCTTAAGTTTAATTTTCCGTTATCTAGTATCCATAACACAAGTTCTTAATGATACTTAATTTGGGCTAGATAATGTGGTGTGATTGTTAGAAATATTTATTATTATTATTGTTATTTATTATTAAAATGGATTTTGAGAGGTGTCAGTAAGATGATTTCGTACTATGTTCAAGCTGGCTGGCCCCAGTTCTTTTCTAATATGTGCTACACTACTAGGTATATGTATTGCAAAAATTCTTCAAAAATTCTTGTTTGATGTCCGGTACAATGTTATATGACGACGTTCAATCCTTGAAAACTTTAAAAACACTTCTGTTTCCCGTTCAAAAAGCGACGTTTCAGGCTGGCTGGTCTCGATGCCGACGGATTTTCTCAGAATGGTTTGATTTTGGAACAGTTAGGGCAAGTACAGCCGAGGAATTTGGTGCCGGCTTTGTCGCATTCGAATCCCCTGCAGTGTGGTAGCTGCTAAGTATGTGGAGCGCCTACAAAAGACAGAACTACGAGCAAGCTATTCTCGCCTTTGCCTGAGCCTCCGCCGACTTCTCCGCCTGTACCCCGAGACCATCCAGAACCTTTCGAGATATTCTGAACAGCATTCACAGATTTTGTAAAAATTGTAGTCAGTAAAATAAAAGCTAAGATACCAAAAATAGAATTCGTACCAATCTATCCTATTTCATGTTGGGATGAAAAGAGTCTGGGATCATTTAAAATATGAGTACTAGAAATGACCCATACATTTAGTACGGAAAAACCATCAATCAACTTTCTTTGTTTTCAAATAGTTGAGTTCATTCCAGGCCCTCAGTAAGATTGATTTCAGTACTTTACGCAAAAAATGACTATACCTTAATTTTTATAACATTTTATAATAATCACTAAAAAGAAAGTCAGAACCAAATTATGTATATAAATATATAAAAGACATAAAGGCAAATCAAAGAATATGTATCTGCATGCATCTTTACCGATAGAGACTCTCTTCTTCTCTCTTCTTCTCTTCTTCACTTCTTCACTTCTCGACTTCTCGAACTATAGGTTAATAATTATGCAAAAAGAAATACTTGAGGTAATCTTTATGATTTAAAATAGATGACATAGATATTCAGTTGAATTAATTACTTAAAAAAATGTCGAAATTATAACACATTAAATAATGTCACTAAAAATATATTTATGTCAAATTCAAATTCAAATTCAAATATTTATTTCTCAACATTGTAGTCCGGTCAAATTAGACCAAAAAATAAGAGTAAAGTTACCTAAATTCCCACCAAGCTGAAAATCGGTAAGATTGTTTGAAATATCATTAAAAACAAAATTTGAAAGTTCCCCATCTTTCCCCTGTAAGGAAAAAAATTTATTCAAGGTCAAAGGTAAAAAAAATGAGTTTTTCGCGATTTTCAGCAAAACGGTAAGTTTTATCATAAAAATATCTCAGACAAAAATTGTAGATCATAAAATTATCTACAAATAATTAATTAATACTTTTTTTTCTACGAGCCACCGTTTTTGAGATATATCGATTCAAAAAGTTGTAAAAGTTGTAATCGTCATAATATGCATGAGTACGCCACGTATATATACATCTCTATAGTTGTAATATATGTTAAAATATTTTTCTATCGGTTATTGTAACTTACACTACTAATATAAAATATACATAAGTTATAACTATAAGAATATCAGGTCAAATGAAGCCTAGTTCCTTAATTTATACGCGATTGAAACCTTGAGAAAACATCTGTCCCCTGTTCAATTGTGTGCGTGGCTAGGGTCTTATACCTGCTATAATAAATGAAATACTGTTAGTCTTGAACGCCAGTTAGTAGTGAAAACACTTGTTTATCCTAGCCTATATTGTGCTGTTTTGAGTTTTATAACAAAAATGTCAGATTATTGTTTTATTTGCGCTAAACTTTTAACTGAAAGTGAAATTGTTACTGTTGAACGTGGTATGAAGACATTAATTAATGCAAGTATCGAAAGAGCAGATGAATTTTCGGAGTATCTAAAAAATCAAAAATCTGTGACAATACATGAAAGTTGTCGTAAAAATTATACTCAAAAGTCTTCTATTGCTGCAGCTAATACAAGACAACGTGAAGAACAAGAAGCCAGTACATCCACAGAATGTCCTCCTCGTACTAGATTACGTTCGAGTGAATCAGCTTTTTGTTCTAAAAAACAATGTCTATTTTGTGGCCAGGAATTAAATGAAGAGTATGAGAAAAAAAAACCCTCAGATATTCGCCGTCGAATCAGTCAAGTAAGTACACTTCAATTTAAAGATTCAATTCTGGAAATAGCTCAGACCCGTAACGATACTACAACAAAAGCTGTTCTTGCTCGACTCGAATTTGAAAATGATTTAGTTGCTGCAGAAGCTAAATATCATCACGATTGCTATGTTTCTTTCATGAAACCTTCCACTGGACTTAAAATCGGTCGTCCTAAAGACGAAGCTACGAATCGGGCAATGGAGGAAATATTTACTTACATGCAAAATAGCGATGACTGTCAGTTTACTTTAAACGAATTAAAGAATATTTGCAAAACTACGACTTTAGATAACAGAACGATTAAGCTACGACTAAAACTGAAGTATGGTGATAAACTTTTTATCACTGAGAAATCGGGAGCATCAACATTCATATGCTTAGTAGATAATCATCATGATATTTTGAATCAAGCCTGGAACGAAAAAAAAAATGAATAAAAAAGAAGAACGATTCAGAGTCCTAGAGGCAGCTGCAGATATCATTCGCGAAGATATTCAAACCGCAGTGTTTGATAATTCCAACTACCCTCCACCAGGTCGCATGTTTGAAGATTTAAATAATGAAATCCCAGAATCGTTGACATATTTTGTAGAACGAGTGATTTTAAAGAATAAACGATCAAATTTAGATCATTTAAAATTAGTATGCACAAATATTTGCCATAGTATCATGGCTGCTGTTCGACCAAGGTCTTTTAAGTCGAAACTACAATTAGGCCTCGCATTATTTTTCATCGAAGGTTCGGTTCAAAACGTCTTTTACAAATCTTTTCGTCATTTGGTTTATGTGCATCCTATAATGAAACAATAATGTATGAGGCAACAGCAGTTTTTCATCGTCCTCCTCATGTCCTTTTTATCTTAAATTATATCGTAAATTGCTTTTATCTTTTCAATCTCTGCTAATATCCATTACAAAAAAAAACAAAAAAAAAAACAAAAAAAGAATGCGTTAAGTACACTACCTCATAGGTGGCGAGGAAACGTGTGCATATTATGACGATTACAACTTTTACAACTTTTTGAATCGTTATATCTCAAAAACGGTGGCTCGTAGTAAAAAAAGTATAAATTAATTTTTTGTAGATAATTTTATGATCTACAATTTTTGTCTGAGATATTTTTATGATAAAACTTACCGTTTTGCTGAAAATCGCGAAAAACTCATTTTTTTTACCTTTGACCTTGAATAAAAATTTTTCCTTACAGGGGAAAGATGGGGAACTTTCAAATTTTGTTTTTAATGATATTTCAAACAATCTTACCGATTTTCAGCTTGGTGGGAATTTAGGTAACTTCAAATGTCTAATTTGACCGGACTAATTGACAATTACTTGTTCTTATTGACGTCAAATAAAACATGATTCTACCACCAGTTCGAAAAAAACCTTCGTGAAGAAGAACTGGCAAGAAACTTCACGGGTATATTTTTTTTTCAAAATAAATTTACAGAGTCTCTTTATGTCTATACAAAATTATTCTTTTCTGCATCTGTTAGCTCGGCAAGTCCTCCCTCCCCCCAAGTATCCAAACGACGAACACCCTCAAACGGCACCCGTTCACGAGTTAACGCGGGATCCAGCCATACATGTCAGCTGTATAGCCAAATATTTTATTTTTGTGCTTTTTATTGGTTTGGGTTTATGTGCGAAATTATTTTCCCTCAATCAACCCTCAATAAAAAAGAACACTCGCTCTGTTTTTGCAACAAGTGAATGCAGCCTGCTTACTAATGAGATAGCAAACTAACACAATAAATAATTAATTAGTAGTAATTGTTTATTTTTCCTTTTTTCCATATTAAATGAAGTAACAAATATTTTTATATTAAAGAATTTGTGGTGCAATACAATATAGTTATTATAAGTTTACCCTAATGATGGCTATTTTAACACTAAACATAACAAAAACTAATTAGTATTTAGCTCAGGTGATTATAAAATAAGGTATTTACTTTACTGATTATTATAGATATTAAAAAACGCGGGTAGTCGCGACGTTAACACGCAGATTTAGTGTCCTTGCATTTTTAATTAATTATATTTGTATTTTAACTAGTTTAAACTAACTAATGTTATAATCAGCTGCATAACTCACCTGCACTCTCTAAAACACTTTCTCCAATCAATATATCCAAAGTAACAGAGCATCTGTAAGACAACATGGAAGCACTAGCCAAAATGTTTGAAACACGCTTTAGTGAATATGAGAGCAGACTGGATAAAGTCGCTGGTAAATCTCCTGTACATGCTGATCTCCTCACACTGTCCCAAGACTTCATGTCCTTCAAGTCATTGGTCTGGCAAATGTTTAAGCAGCTGAAGTTAGCGATTGAATCTCTCACTCTTGGCCAAGACAGACAAGAAACAGCATCACGAAGAAAGATACTCCTATTCCATGGCATTCCTGAGAAGCAAAATGAAAAGATCTATGATGTGGTCAATAAAGTTATAACCGACCAAATGAAGATGAACAATGTTAATAGTAACCACATACAAGTTTGTCATCGGTTAGGAAGGTCTTCAACTGGCAAAACTAGACCAATTCTTGCTCGGTTCACTAATGTGGAGACTCGCCACAGCATTTGGGATAGCAAGACCTGCTTGAAGGGTACAGGAATCACCATCTCTGAGTTCCTGACCAAATCAAGGCAGCAAGTATTTGTCTCAGCTCGCAAACACTTCGGTATCACTAACTGTTGGACAGTCGAAGGTAAAATTTTAATTAATCTTCCTGACAAATCCAGGCTGAAGATAGAAACTATGACTTCCCTCGAACAAATCATCTCCCAGTATTCGAGTTGTGAAGTTTCTGGGCTCTCTGCACAGGCCACCGCTTCTATGCCCGCTGCAATTTCGCCTAAGAGAACTCGGCGCCGTCATTAAGATCTTTTCAATACAATATATTCATTATCTTGTCACAGAATTAGCCATCTTCCCAATTAGTTTGTCTTATAATTTTTTTTTTACTAGCTTTTATGTCGGTAATTCTCAGTTGTCTATTTTTGTTTTTGACCTCATTGTTCATTTACTTTTTCAACTTGACAACTAAAATGTCACTTGACAGCTAAACAAGGTGACGTCCGGCTACGGCTGCGTTCTGTTTTGTACTCATTTATACCTGTGTCTGCCGTACTCACCAATAGTGGCAAGTCTTGTGTATTAATTATGTATTTTTAATTATCGCATAACATTTTTTCTTACTTGATTCTGTTTCAATATTTAAACTATTTTTTTCTGTTTTAATTTGATGTTTTTATATTGCTGCGTATGGTGAGTTATGCATAATAATCTATTTAATTTATAACTCATTTATAGACTCTTATTTATTGTATGTAGTATATTGTTATTAAATTCAATGAACATAAGTAGTGATATTGACAACAGTTTTCTTTCTTGTTCATCTTCCTGTAGCTTCTCTAGTGCAGAAAGTCGTCTATCACCGCCTCTGACTTTGCATGACCAACTTTCCTCCGCTTATCAAAGTCACCCACTTAATCTGAAAATCGCTCACATAAATTCCCAAAGCATTCCCAGTCACTATTCCGACCTCCTGTCAACGTTCAGTAGCGACAATGTAGACGCACTGTTAATCTCCGAATCGTTCCTCAAACCTTCCCTCCTTTCCACTCAATACTCTCTTCCAGGATTTGTCCTCATTCGTAATGATAGAACCGGTAAGGGGGGCGGTGGAGTTGCTATCTATCTTCGTGCCGACATACCTTATAGAGTCGTTTTCGCTTCCCCCTCTCTTTACTCGGAGTCTGCTGAATACCTCGGTATTGAAGTCTCTGTGCGTCATACCAAGTTATTACTGACAGTTTTCTATAGCCCAAATATGAACATAAACTACTTCGAAGCTCTCGAAAAAATTCTTTTCGATATATGTCCGCTATATGATCATATACTTATGCTAGGTGACTTCAATACGTGCATTCTTAAAAACAACTCCCGTTCCCACAAACTTGAATCTCTTTTATCTTCATTTAACTTATCTATTTTACCCCTTTCTCCCACCCATAGTTTTCCGAATTGCGTTCCCTCTCTAATTGACCTAATGATAGTATCATCTCCTTTTAACGTAGCAAATCACGGTCAACTTGCAGCTCCTTTCTCCTACCACGATCTTATATTCTTATCCTACCGAGTACGCCTTCCCAAATGTAAACCACAAATTTTACTCCTCCGCAGCTACAACAGTATAGACTTTGGGTCTTTGCAGCGTGATGCTAGTACCATCGACTGGGCACCCGTCTTAAATAAATGTAATATAGATGACATGGTTGGTTGCTTTAATAAACTTATTCTGGATTTATATGACCATCACGCACCTCTGAAGCGTATAAAAATCAAACATAACCCTGCACCATGGCTTTCCGACTCCATTAAGCAAGCTATGTCGACCAGAGATAAGGCGAAGAGAAGATATAAGCGTTGTCCATCAGAACGCAACTTAATCAGCTACAAGAACCTTCGGAATCATTGCAGCCGCCTGTGTCGAGATGCCAAGAGACAATACTTTCATTCTTCACTCGTCAACCATAGCACTGCAGAAGTTTGGAAATTTTTAAAGTCTGTAGGTATAGGTAAATCTCCTTTAGCTTCCCCTAATAGTATTGACTTAAATGACCTAAACAAACATTTTTCCATTCCTCCAGTTGACATATGTCTTAACACTAAAGCCATAACCTTAAATGATTTAATGAATGTTCATGACATTTTTCTTTCACAAATATTACTGAAGATCAGGTTAGGAAATCAGTTCTCTCCGTCTCGTCATCGGCGGTTGGTGATGACAACATATGTTCAAGGATGATCACCATGATCTTACCTACACTTCTGCCTATTCTCACCTACATTTTCAACCATTCACTCAAAACGAATACTTTCCCATCCTCCTGGAAACGTGCCACTGTTATCCCACTACCTAAAGTCTCTAACCCTACTACACTGTCACAGTTCCGTCCTATATCCATTCTTTCTTTCCTCTCCAAAGTCCTCGAACATGTTGTCCATCATCAACTCTCTATATTTCTATCGACAAACAATATTCTCAGTCAATTTCAGTCCGGTTTTCGACCAGGGCATAGCACAGTATCTGCCCTCATTAATGTGACTGACGACATTCGATGGGCAATGGAGAATAGATCTCTTACACTGCTTGTGTTGCTTGACTTCAGTAGTGCTTTTAATTCAGTAGACTTTGACATTCTCCTCGCCATATTAAAATCTATTAATATTTCCTCTTCTGCAGTTGCTTGGTTTAATTCCTATCTTCGGGGTCGTTCCCAACGGGTCCGCCTTAATGAGTCTTACTCTAACTGGTGTGATCTAGTTGCTGGTGTGCCTCAGGGTGGCGTTCTCTCTCCTTTACTTTTCTCTGTTTTTATTAACTCCATAACCAAGGTTTTGTCATGTAATTTTCATCTTTATGCTGATGACTTGCAAATTTACCGCCACTTTACAGTCTCCGAAGCTGGCTCTGCTATCGTTGAATTCAACATTGAACTCAAACGTATAGGTGACTGGGCCAAATCTTACGGGCTACAGGTAAATCCATGCAAGACTCAAGCAATGATTTTAGGCAGTCGGCACGTGCGCGGTTGTCTTGACATTTCTAATTTACCTTCTTTGACCCTGGACAATATACCCATTGCTTTCACAGAATCAGTGAAGAATTTAGGTGTACTCTTCGACGCAAATCTCACATGGCGTGCTAACGTCTGTGAAATCAGCCGTAAAGTGCACTACTCATTGCATAAATTAAAGGTCCTTCAGACTTTTCTGCCCTTACAAACCAAGATCTCTTTGGCACAAACACTGATTTTACCTATCATCGACTACGCTGATGTATCTTACCTGGATGTCACTGAAGAGCTTCTGGATAAATTGGAACGCCTACAAAATCTCTGTATCCGCTTCGTTTTCGGGCTTAAAAAATTCGATCATGTTTCAGAATACCGCAAAAAGCTTCAGTGGCTCCCCATCCGCTTGCGTAGAAACACCCGTATCCTCTGTACCCTTTTCAATGTCCTTTTTAACCCATCCTCTCCAGTTTACCTGTGTGAGCGGTTCTCGTTTACCCATTCTAATGATGCGTTTTGTAGAGCACATAAACGTACTCTCCTTCAAATTAAATCTCATAAAACTGATTTCTACTCCTACTCGTTCACTGTTCATGCTGTCAGATTGTGGAATTCTTTACCTTACCATATACGCGAGTCAAAATCATTGCCTATCTTTAAAAAAAGAGTTAAAGAACACTATTTGTCTCAAACCTAAGACTTACTATACTACTATCATTTTATTTCCAACTTGTGTTCTTAATGTACCTTCCTTGATAATCACTGATGACTAACAACGTAAAGTGCACTACTCATTGCATAAATTAAAGGTCCTTCAGACTTTTCTGCCCTTACAAACCAAGATCTCTTTGGCACAAACACTGATTTTACCTATCATCGACTACGCTGATGTATCTTACCTGGATGTCACTGAAGAGCTTCTGGATAAATTGGAACGCCTACAAAATCTCTGTATCCGCTTCGTTTTCGGGCTTAAAAAATTCGATCATGTTTCAGAATACCGCAAAAAGCTTCAGTGGCTCCCCATCCGCTTGCGTAGAAACACCCGTATCCTCTGTACCCTTTTCAATGTCCTTTTTAACCCATCCTCTCCAGTTTACCTGTGTGAGCGGTTCTCGTTTACCCATTCTAATGATGCGTTTTGTAGAGCACATAAACGTACTCTCCTTCAAATTAAATCTCATAAAACTGATTTCTACTCCTACTCGTTCACTGTTCATGCTGTCAGATTGTGGAATTCTTTACCTTACCATATACGCGAGTCAAAATCATTGCCTATCTTTAAAAAAAGAGTTAAAGAACACTATTTGTCTCAAACCTAAGACTTACTATACTACTATCATTTTATTTCCAACTTGTGTTCTTAATGTACCTTCCTTGATAATCACTGATGACCAACAACTTAAGTTTGTATTTCAGGATCAACGAATATGTTTATCTATTCATTGATATTTTGTATGTATTAATATTATATAATATATACGTATGTTTATGTATGTTTGAATGTATTTATATTTTTAATATTGTTATAATTGTAATAATTTATAATCACTATGTTTGTTAATATTTGTATGCAGTACGCACTAAATTTGTTAATCTGTCACACTTTCCAGCCTCAGGCTAGCTGGAAGAAATTTCTTTTAGAAATAAGCTGTGCCTTTGTACATTATCTTTCACTTATTTTTAGTTTATTTTTTATATTTTCTAATGTGTGTACATAAATTGTTAAATAAATAAATAAATAAATAGTAAAAATTATTATAACTGTATATTTTACTGAAACATAAGTGGCCGACGGCACGAACATTTTGAACTCAACCCTTTTCTTTGTTGCCAAACGATCCTATCCCTTACTGTGATAAAGACTCTTTGAGGCTAACTGATTTTTGATACTATATTGTACTTACATATTTTACAGGAAATATGGAAAGTCACAAGACCGGGTTTAGGGTATTACCACACCAATCGTCCGTCGATCGATGGTAGCATGGAACAGGCAATGTCGATCGACCATCGTCGCCGATTGGTGTGGTAACACCCTTACACGCAGGCAGGCAGTGGGCATAAGATACATATTTCAGTTTTTGTTAAGCAGCGTTATGTAAGTAGAAAATCATAGTTGTATAGATAATTTTCTACAACATTAGAACTAAAACTAATAAAAATTAAAATATTGTGTATTCGTAATTTGCATGTATTTTTAAACACAAACGTAAATAGGTAAATTTAGGTAATCTCCGCAATAAATTGCTAAAAATGACCGGCGTTTTCACGAAT
This sequence comes from Marasmarcha lunaedactyla, assembly GCA_923062675.1. Taxonomy (NCBI): domain Eukaryota; kingdom Metazoa; phylum Arthropoda; class Insecta; order Lepidoptera; family Pterophoridae; genus Marasmarcha; species Marasmarcha lunaedactyla. The sequence goes on from OV281343.1 coordinate 21,088,058, forward strand.
ACATAAGCTTATTTATTTAAATAGCTACACCAATGACAATATCAATATACAATTTCACAAAAATACATAATAATAGGTCTTTACCTATGAAACTGCCGTTTTGCCGTACTGGCCATTTCAAATGAAAATATTTTTTTTTTTGACTGATCATTCTAATTTCAAATTAATTTTATTTGACAAACATGGAATTCTTTTTCTAAAATCGTCATTTGTTTAATAGTTAGTGTTTTGTTTTCAACGCATTGGAACTAAAGATGGCAATAACGGCTGTATTTCCATAACCAATTATACTGTTATGTTACTAACTAATAACTGTTATTCTAAATTGCTGTTAGTTATATTGCTGTCGGTAACAAGCAAGAAGCTTTTATTCTAAATGCACTACTCCGTTAGGTCTTGGAATTATTGTAAACCAGAAATCCCAGTACACCCATTGCGATTGTGCATAGATGTACATACTAGGACAATTTAACCCACTATGCCCATCACGTTCTTTAACAATTTCAGTGGTCAGTTTAATAAAGCGGCTGAAAACTTGCGGCGCACTTGCATAAATGGGTATACTGAGATAATTTTATGAAAAATTGCGATTCCCAGTATATCTATTGTGATTATATATCCCATGGGACATATTGGGATCCGCCGGAAAAGGAGTTTTAACAATTTTAATATTTTCTTTTTCTTGTTCAGGATTGAACTGCATTGAAGGAGAATTATTTTGAAACGTAATTTGAATTAATTTTGTTTTATTGACGGCTTCTTTAAGTACATATGAGAAAGTGATCTGGTGGTTCACTCAACCAATCATGAAATCATGCAAAATAAATTCACAAGGTATCGATTAATGAACTTCCCTTCATACTTCACACAGGCTTAGGACTGTCAGAATGCATATTTTGTAAAAAAAAATACATAAATATATAAATTTTTATGATTTTTTTCATTCGGGCGTATTTAGAAGTTCATTGATCTCTATGTACATTATTTATAAAATATATTTACAGTTTTTACTTATTTTTATTTACATTATTCCAGACTATTAGCATTGAGAAACATAATTTGGGTCACTTTAGAGGAAGTAATTCTAGTTCTTCTGTCTGAAATTATGTACCCTGCTTTTGAGAATTCCCTTTCACACGGCACTGATGTTATCATAATATTGCAGTGAGTAACAAACAGCGCAAACAAGGATGGATAAATGTGTCGATGTTCTTGCCACCACTGTAATGGATTGTTGGTTCTGTTGATCACTGCTTCTTTGATGTACATTTCCACTTCTTCAATTGCTTTCATTGCAGCAGATTTGGGGGTTTGGACAGATATCACTTTTCGGTCAAATTCCATCCAAATTGAGTCGTTTTCGGGAAGATTTTCTGAAGCGAGAACTGTTATATTGTCATCATCTCGTAATAAAGCAGCTGCTTTATCGATAAGAATACATTTCAACGTTGCTAGAGCGTCTTTATTTTTGAACGCATGCTCCTTAAATCTAGGGTCTAAATATGTGCACATTCCCACAGCCACGTTATGTTCTAAATTTCTGAACCTAATTTTAACTCCAGTTTTTAAACTTAAAAGCACTTTTTTAATCGTTGAAAAGAATTGCCTATTTTCCAGCCGCTCAAATATTCCTGACAATCCGTGCGTTATTACCACCGCTTTACTCGCCGACAGATATTTTTCCGTGCTCATGATGGTCGTCACTTCATAAAAGGGCTTTAGTACCTGAACCAATTGGTCAATGAACTGCCACTCTTCCATTGTTATTACTGGCAAATCTGCAGGTAAATTGGGTATGGTTGCTCTAAGGGCTTCTTGCAGTTCAGAAAACCTTTGCAGCATTAGGTACGTAGAATTCCATCTGGTTGGTAAACTTAAAAGTACACTCTTTGCACATCCAGGTGAAATGTTTTGTGCACTGACCTGGTACTTAATTAACTTTTCCTTTGCTTGAGCACTCCTTTTAAAATGTGCAACCGTTTTCTGTACTTTTTGTACAGTTGCAGTAACTTCGGTAATACTAAGCGCTTCTTGCACGATGAGATTTAATTTATGAACATAACAGCCGTAATGTTCCCATCCTAATAAATTGGCAGCGCTGACCATGTTGGTTGCGTTATCAGTCACAAAAAAGTTTACTTTATTGGTGATTTTCCAATCTTCTGCTATCCTTCTTAGCACTCTTGCAATATTCACACCAGTATGGGATCCCTCCAAAGCGCTACACTCTAATAAAATCGATTTGTATTCCAAAGTGCCAGTGTGAATAAAATGTCCCGTGATAGCTATGTACTGTATAAGATTTCGAGAGGTCCAACAATCTGAAGTCAAGCAGATCGAATTACAAAATGCGTTTATCATTTCCTTAGCCGCGTGCAGGTGAGTTTCGTAGGTTGCTCCTAAAAGTCTATTAGCTAAAGTTTTTCGGTGCGGTAATTCATAGGATGGGTTTAAGGCATTCGTGAACTCCTTGAATCCTTCATTTTCAACTACACTGAATGGTTGAAAGTCTTTAGTTATTAATTTTAATAAACATTTATCAATGTAATTTTTCTCACTTACTCCTAATTTTTTAGGTATGTATGAGGACACCATTCTCTGCACTTTTTTCACAGGCCTATGTTCCATGGAACGCGTACAAGTAGAAGGTATGGCGATAGGCTCTATTAAATTTGGGTTAGTGACTATTACAGTAGATGAGCTTGAAGGTATAGTCTCACTATCAATAGCTATAGTACCGTCACCAAACAAAAATTCATTACGAACACCCGTCTCCACTTTTTCACATCGCATATCAGAAGTCATATCGCCATGCAAAATTTGAAGATTTCGATTACCGCCATTTTTATTTTCCGACCGACAATATTCCTCATACACACCAATATGTTTTTTATTTAAATGTAGTTTTAAATTAGTTACCGTACTCTTGTACCAGAAAATATTTTTGCAGTAATTACAAATGGCTTTCTTGTTTGTAGCATCACTAATAGAAAAATAGTTCCAAATTGAAGCGGTAGTCGCCCTTACTTTCGGCATTTTAATACCTAGTTAATTTTCTAACTTATTTACAAAAACCACTAAAAGTCAAACACAATAAAAATCAGAAACTAAAGTATTTATATACAAGTATAACTCACTAAATCTTAAAATCTTATCATTAAATCTTAAAATCACTTAAAAAGTCCTCCTAGGTACTTCACACCTAAAAATAGAAAATCAGAGATTTTGTTTTTATTTCACGAAAGCGCGCGAAATGCAACTAATCTGAATTCTAACATAATTTTATCTTTTACTAATAAAATTTGTATGCGTATAGTAATATGCGTATTAAATAAGTACTTTTCATTATCGCAATCAAAAACCGACTTTATTACAGTTGCCGGAAACACAAATTCGTACGTTAAGATGTTTACTTATGACGACTAAATGTAGTAACGCGATGACACCAAGCGACGCTATTGCTAGGTAGGAGTAAATTATGCAGATCTGAAGAGCTAAATTGTACTTTATTTTGTTTACTTTAAGACTGTAATTATAATCTAGCGTGATTAATGTCATGCTGTTATTCCGTTATTGGCATTTCTAAAAAGAAATTTGAACTTTAAGTGGTGGACTTTAAGACTGTATTCGTAATCCAAGGTTCGCTGTTGTTTGTGAATCATGTTATTGGCGTTCGACAGCAATAATCAACATGCATGCAGTTAGTCGGTTGCCGCGATTCGCGGCGACAACAACGTAATGAATTTGATGTTATTGCGTTGTGCGAAGTTGAGGTTGTTATCGGATAACTAATAATGATAGTATTCAATAATGTGTTTTAAATTGCGAAGGAATAATGGATTATATTATTAGTTATTGTAATAACGACCACCTCTAATTGGAACATTTTTCGTCATCATGGATAAGTTAAAAATTCGAGTAATTATGGAGTATGAGTACCGTCGTGGCAGCAAAGCGGCACAAGCGGCACGCAACATCAACGACGTTTACGGAGCGAACACTACAAACGAACGCACCACCCGTTATTGGTTTACCCGCTTTCGTTCTGGAAATGTTGACCTGAAAAATGAACCCCGTGGTCGTCCGAAAACTTTGGTCGACAATGACGAATTAAAGGCAATTGTGGAAGCTGATGAAACTCAATCCACGGCTGAATTAGCAGCAGCTTTCGACGTTAGCATCAAAACAATATTGGTCCATTTGCGTCAAATTGGCAAGGTAAAAAAGCTTGACAAATGGGTACCCCACGAACTCAATGACCGCCAGCGCGAAGTACGCGTGGAGACGCGTGCCTTTCACTGCTCAGCAGGCATACAAATGAAGGAATTCTGAACCGCATTGTTACTTGTGACGAGAAATGGATCCTGTTTGACAATCGTAAGCGCTCAGCAAGTTGGTTGGACCCTGGTTCAGCACCCAAACAATGCCCTAAACGAAAACTTACCCCTAGAAAAGTGATGGTCACTGTTTGGTGGTCTAACGCGGGTGTAATTCATCACAGCTTCTTGCCAAACGGGACAAGCATTACTGCAGATGTGTACTGTGAAGAACTGAACACAATGATGGAGAAGCTCGCACGTCTCCAACCAGCTTTGGTCAATCGTTCGGCTACACTGCTCCTGCACGACAACGCGCGACCTCATACTGCACAGCAGACGGTCTCCAAGCTACAAGAGTTGGGGTTGGAAGTTCTCCGTCATCCGCCGTACTCACCAGACCTTGCGCCTACAGACTTCTACTTTTTCCAGAATTTGGATAACTTCTTGGCGGGAAAAAAATTCAATACCCGAGAGGCAGTACAAAATGCCTTTGAAGAATTTGTTGCCTCCCGTCCAGCTGATTTCTTCAAGAAAGGCATCAATAAGCTACCAATGCGTTGGCAAAGATGCATTGATTGCATGAGTGATTATTTTGATTAATAGAAATAAAAAATATATAAAAAAATTACGCTTCATTTATTTCGTGAAAAACGGCAATTTCATAGGTAAAGACCTAATATTTTAGGATAACAGATACGTTTTTACAGGTACAATAATAAAAACAAATACAAAACAATAATATAAATTGTAAACAATACGAAACCTTACCAAAAACAAAAATCAAAACAATCATTATAATAAATGTACATTATTATTTTTATTTTCTTGGATGCATATCATTTAAAATAATTTAAATTATAAATTTCATAAATACACTGTCCATTTAGGAAAAAAACCCTTTCTTGCTGGTACTTATTCGCGTACCGTACCAATGCAGCTTCCATGTTTTTATTACATAAAAACTATTTAAATCTAAATAATAGATATAAAATTAAATTCAATCCAAACGTTGGCGATTTGAAGACAGTTTTTAACAAGAAATTCATAAATTGCAACTTACAATCAACCTAGAATTTTCTCAGCGCAAACATAAGAACGACCTGAAGATATTCGAAGTTTGAAAGTTAAAGCTTTTTTTTACTTTTTTCAGCCAGTCACTTCTATATAGCGGATAATCTGCCCAGGTTGAGAAAAAGTTTGGCCACTATAGAAGTTTTACTCTTTTACTGAAATATATGTGAAAAGTTTACGGTCATTTCTGTCATTTCTAATACTCTTACCTTAGATGGTCCTAAATAGTCTTGATCCCTAAATCAAGTAGGATCCATTGGCATATTTTTTTTTGCTATTTCAGCATTGTTTCTGCTGACAAAAATTTTTCCAAATTTGTGATGCAGTTCAGAGTATCCAAAAAGATCAATGATCAATCCAAAAATCCACTCTATAAGCTGAAATAAAAGCGATTTGCCATCACATGTAATGAAATATAACATTGCCCAATCCTGGAAGGTTTTGAAAGATGGGCCAGACACGAGCAGTAACTCTGCAGTTTACGCCGTGAAAAGATATATTTGAACATTGGCACTTTCTTTATTTACAGGTGCATTGTAGTCTGTGCTACATGCTCATTTATGTTTGGATGGCACGTTCATGAAAAAGCAATCTTAATCATATTGATTCCATTAACGTAAGTAAATTTTTAATTACTTAAATCTTATGGATATAAGACATTCTTACATAGATATTTTTTGATTTGAATCCACTAAGTATGATAAGAGAAAAAGTTTTAACGTGAAATTTTATATAAAATATTATTTTTCCAAATTACGACCATGTCAAGCAGGTTCTTACTGAGCTAATAGTTGACTGACGTAATTTATTGGAATAGTCATAAGAATTTTGACTTGAGCATATATTATGAAATTTCCTACATTTTACTAGCACACTGTCGAGTTATTATCCGCACCTTTGGCGGATACGTAACATAAGTGGGCGAAACCCATCATATTACGAATTTTCTTGTTATCATAATCTTATTTTGAAATAGCATCGAAGTAAGAAAATAAATTTTTATGTTATTCAATTCAATAATACAAGTTTTTAAGTACGGCCTACCTAAAATGGTATCATTTGGTTTTGGCCCTTAGCCTAAAACAGGAGAATTGATGCAGTGAACTTCAAGCTCGATATGTGTCAGGTTGTTACCGGACTGTCGACGTCGATCGATGGCAGAATAGAACAGTCGACGTCGATCGACGGTTTCTTCCACACCCATCGGTCGACGTCGATCGATGGCAGAATAGATCAGTCGACGTCGCAGTAGGCGTGATGGCCTACAATTGTCTGACGCCACCCCTAAGTTGGTAATAGTAGTAAAATAATCCCATGCACCTATACATTTATATGAAGGTATCTGTACTCTGCCAACCCGCAGTAGGCGTGATGGCCTACAATTGTCTGACACCCCTCCAATGATTATTAAGGATATTACCACACCAATCGATCGTCGCCGTTAGTTGTCAGTGCCAATTAGCGGGAATGCCCTCAGCATTTTTTATGTAGGTGTTAGGCCCCATGTTTTGTTTGTGTATATTTTTATTAAGTCCTCTTGACCGTTTTTATCATACCTTCTTTTCTTGCAGGTAAATTAGGGAAGAGAAATTGTCTTTAGATCAAAAGATATTACAAGAAAGCATATTTCTTTTCTCGTAAAACGTTTTTTAACATTTTTTAGGAATAATTTTAATTTTTATACTTTTAATTTGTATATGTGCCCTTAAATACAATGTTTGTTGACATTTTTAAAATATTTCATGAATAAAATTAGCGAAGTATCAGGTAATAAAATACATATAACATAAGTAACATTTAATTGTATGACTACAAGCGCTACCAACTCTTACTAATTTTTGTTGTAAAGGTAAAATTGTTTTAAGGCTGAAATCTACAAAGCCTGCTTAGATTTCTCAGCTTTTCTACTTACAAGCAAAGTAGTAAAAATGAAAAATTAAGTGTTAACATAACTGAAGTAACTACGTATTGACATGATAAATCGAATTTAATGTGCTATTGTCAATAGATATATACAGTGTGTTTCAAGATTAAAGTTTATACGTATAATTTTGTATTGCTTTATATTACGTTCAAGATGTCGGAAAAAATTAAAACGACTGAGCGCTTTCATCAAAAATGCTGTCATATTATTTTGAAATATTACAATATAATGTCACATACAATGTGGTAATTAGAGAGCTTTCTAGACGGATACGATATTAATTCTTATCCAATTAAATACGTAAGTTAACTTAAGTATTTCATATACAATGTAATTGCCCTTTACACCGTACACTTTAAAATCATATCTTAAGAGTTATGGCAAAAATAACTATCGCGCGTCAACATAAATTTGCCTGTTGCCAAAAATTCTGAGCCATTTTTTACCAGACTCTAATGACTGTATTTGAAATATTTTGGCTATTAGGTCTTGCGATCATTCTTTAAAAACATGATTGGTGAGCGAAGAATGAGATATGAGTAGTGTTATAATGGACCGTTGCAGTTTTTATTTTATTTTATTTGGAACAATAAACAATTACACAGTGCGTACAGATACATTGAATGCATTAATACAATGGAGGCATTAACTGAGTAACCAGCACCATTATCCCCTTATGAATTATCAATACATCTTAAGTGAGCTAAAAATAATAGCTAGTTTAACAGTAATACGAAATACAAATAACAAATATAAATACAAATAATTACGCTTTATTTTATCGTTTTATGAAAGTGCAGTGTTTGATACAAGTTAAGCTTTAAGTTAATACAACAAACGTAATGTCTAATCTTGACGAAATACATGTTTATTAATTTATGTAAATTTATAAATTTATAATTTTTTTTGTGACTAATATAAAATTATTATAAACAAAGATATAGGTTACTTGATTTAACAATTTGTGATACAATCAGACGAGCAATTTTTGTATTGGTTTTTAGTTAAATTGAAAATATCGAGCTTTCTAAACATTTCATTATGGATTTTCATGATCTTGTTGATAGCTGCACGCTCACCAGCATTTGTGCGGCAAAATTTTGGCATAAATACAGGATGTGTGTAAGTTTCTCGAAGGCGTTGTGATTTACTCGGTAGTCGGTAACAAATTTCATTGGTTAAATCAATACAATCGAAATGGTTATGACAGATATTATATAGAACCATTTGATCCAGTATTATTCTTCGATTAAGCAAAGATATTAGTGAAAACTTATTGAGAGCTACGTCAAATGATAATTTACAATTAAAATATCTGCAACAAATTGTGCGTAGAAATTTTGTTTGTACAGATTCAAGATGTATGTTGTATTTAATATAAAAAGGGCTCCAAACTACTGATCCGTATTCCAATTGACTTCTAATAAGCGTTGTAAACAAATACACAAGTGTTTGTGGTCGTCTGAACTGAGTTGCTGTTCTCATAACAAAGCCGTACATGTGATATGCTTTCCCCAGGATGAAGTCAACGTGAACATCGAAATGCAGCTTGGAGTCATACAATATGCCAAGGTCTTTTATGCAATCCACTTTTTCGAGGCAAGAATTATTTAGGTAGTACGAGTAAACAATGTTTTTATGGTTCTTTGTAAAAATTATAGATTTACATTTCGGTAAGCTCAGTTGCAGTTTATTGACTGTGCAGTAGTAACACAAGCGATCTAAGTCCTGTTGCATTTTAATACAGTCATCGAAAGTTTTTATTGCTTTATAGACTTGAGATCGTCAACTTAGAGGAGATAGACAGTGTTTATAGCATTTATGTACAGAGTAAAAAGAAGTGGTCCAAGAATGGATCCTTGTGGTACGCCCGAAGTCATAGATAGATAGATAAATTGTTTATTGATTACTACATGCACACATATTTAAAAAAAAACAAAATAAAACTACATAAAAAGGGAAAATTTGGTAGTCTGCTGTAGCAGTGCAATCGGCCATAGCTCAGCGTCAATATCTACTCAGAGAGTAAATCGCTGATTTTCAGCTACTGCCCAAAGGAGAATCGGAGAAACGGAACCTAACTAACTGATTTTATTAATAACAAAAAATACATTAGAAAAATATATTTGATTTCCGGTTCCGGTGTCAGAAAATAAACAGTGTCTTTGTTTGCTGCCACTAATTAAAATAAAAAACAGTAATAATTCCATCTTCTTAACGCTGTAACATTTTGTTTCTCAAACCTGAAAGTCAACATTCAACGGGGAGATTATGGATATTACGAACAACATCTGCTAATAAGAAGAATCCAGTCGCCAATATACGAAGTCATTAACAAGGTTAGACGCCATATTTGCTTTGTTTACATCTTATACCAACATAATAACACAAAATTGTATCAATCAACACCATTTGACACTGTCAATCGCCGACTATAGACACTTCGGTGCTGCCAGTACAAGACCAGTGTGGGGAGCTAAAAAATCTTAAAAATCCCCAAAATGTCAGTCAAACGATCACCACCCTCCTCGGCCTCCGTGCCTACTATTCAGGTACACTCAGATTCCGATATACCATCCAGATTATCTCAAGAGCTTGATGAGTCCTTCGTCACGCTCAGGTCAAAGCGAATTCACTCGAATCTAAGTAATAATATTCTAGCTCAGTTTAAAAATGAAATCAAAGAAATGCTCTCTACTTGGAAATCAGAACAGAACTTAACATTGACTTCCTGGAAAACTGACCAGGATGCAATTTTAAATAAATTGGTTTCTGATATAATGGAAGTCAAGTTACAATGCAAGAACATACACAAACTCAGCCAAGAATTGGAAAAATCAGTAGATTTCATAAATAAGCAGTACGAAGGGGTTCAACAAAAAATAATACAACTGGAAGCTGATAAGAAGGAATTTAGAGATGGTATTGTTAAAATAGAATCGAAGATACAGGAAATCCAAAAGTCATCGCGCTCTGCAACAGTGGAGATACGAAATATCCCACAAACAGTAAATGAAACCACAGAACATCTAATTAATATCATAACAAGTATCGGAAAGGTTTTGAACATTAATTTGCAGATGACGGATATTCGAGATGTATACCGCTCCCCGGCTAGACCAGGTCTTAACAGGAACATTGTGGTGGAGTTTGCGCAAGTACAAACAAAATTCGCTGTACTTTCTTGCGTACGTAAATTTAATCAGTCTCGTACACCGATGGAAAAACTAAACACCCAACATATCGGTTTGCCGGGTGACAAAAAACCCTTCTACGTGGACGAATACCTACCTCCTTCGATAAAGAAGCTCTTTTTTGACGCTCGCCAATTTGCGAAGACTAATAATTTCAAATTCTGCTGGTCTTCAAACTCCCGAATATATTTGCGCAAGGAGCTAGGAGCGCAGCAACTACTTGTGACTTCGGAGCAGTGTTTACGTGATTTAATTATCAAACAATGACTTTTTATAGAACTTAAGATAGTTTTAGTCCTGAAATGTAGTCCTGATATTCAACTAGCGTATTTAATGTCTTTAGCGTGCACTAATTTCAATAATTACTATTGTTTTTGCATGTCGAATGTTTTACAAACACTCAAACACTATCCACCTACACTCACACACACAAAACATTGCACATACTGTACATCTCTATCAATTACACATCAATTTCACTCACCCAATATCCTACTTGGCAATATTTTGTCTATTTATATACCTTTATTTATCAATTTGACCATGCACATTTACGTTTGTATTTCCGGGACAAACATAACTAAGGCAAGGTTTTGCGAATTATTATTTTTGACTACGTTCTGCCATGGTCGGTCTTTGCGTCTCATGCTCATTCTGTCTTCACTCGTCGCAACTTGTCTTGTGGATAATAGCCCTAGCCATGCCTGAGTTAAACACAATATCTGAAGATCTAGATTTGTTCAACGTCGCGAGATCGTACAAATGCTTTCCCGAAGGTTGTCTCCAAATAATAGGTAACCCCTCTAGATATTTGAAATGCATTCACCTTAATATTAGGAGCATAAATAAAAACTTTGATCAGTTCATTTCTACCCTTGCACTTTTGCGTTTCGATATTGATGTCCTCATTCTCAGTGAATGCTGGCTTAAGGCTAATTGTCGAATCCCACAGATTGGGGGATATACTTCATACTCCACTAACAATAATATCATACAGAATGACGGGATTGTAATATATGCTAAAAGTGATATAGATGTTGAGATATGGGAGCCTAAGTTTGTAGACGGAAATTGTTTGGTTTGCTCTCTGGGTACAGAACTTGCTCTTATATCAATTTATCGTTCACCATCATATAAACATTTAGATAACTTTTTAAATAGTCTCACCGATTTGGTATCTAATCTGTCGTCATTTGGTAGTATTGCTCTTTTGGGAGATATAAATATCGATATCAAGGAGCATAACACGGACCGTCTATCTGACACTTACCTTACAACATTGGCGTCCATCGGCTTACTGCCAGCCCACTTATATCCAACAAGGATCAACAACTGTCTCGATCATATCATGCTTAAAACTAAAAAAGAATCTAAAGCCATCGTTATCGAATCCCCAGTTACCGACCACCTACCAACTATGCTTTGCATAAACAACATGCGCTCACCAATTGCTTTAAGATCACCTAAGGTTACACTCAAAGTTGATTTTGTAGCTATAAAAAATGACCTTGATAATATGGATTACTGTCACATAATGAATTCCCGGAACGCGGACTATGCAACTGATCAGCTCATCTCTAAGATCACTAGAACAATTGACAGCCACTGTAGTAGAATGGTTACTCCCCGTAAGAAAAAAATCCTTAAACCATGGATTAGTCCAGGTCTGCTCCGTTGTATACGTAACAGGGATAGAATGCATAAAAACCTACGGAACGCTCCTACAAATGAAATTCTTACTATAACATATAAAAGATATCGCAACTTTATAAATAATCTTTTAAGAAAACTTAAACGCGAATATCATATAAACGAATTTAAAAACGCAAAAAACGCTAAAGCCTTGTGGGAAGTAGTCAAAGAAGTTACCAATTCCAACAAAAAAAACAATTCTTCTCGAGACCTTCTTGAAATGGACAACGACCCCCAGGTGGCAGTAAGCAAGGCAAATAATTATCTTGCTAATATAGGTAAGAACCTGGCTACTAAAATTATTTCACGCGGCGCATCTCCGACATCGACTTCTAATATACCAACAAATTCAATGGCTATTCTTGAGGTTGATCCTGTGGAAGTTGATCGCATAATTACAGGGCTTCGTACAGATTGTGCTTCTGGATGGGACCAAATACCTCCTTCTGTTCTTAAGGCTTCAAAAAAAGCTCTTATACCACCTATCACTCATTTGTGTAATCTCTCAATTTCCACTGGTGTATTCCCTAAAGCTTTGAAATCAGCTCTCGTTCACCCGATATATAAAAATGGAGATTCTAGTGATATATCAAATTACAGGCCCATATCGGTCCTACCCGTACTGTCGAAGGTTTTGGAGCGAATACTTAACAATAATCTTGTAAATTTTTTAGAAGCAAACAATTTAATAGCCAGTAATCAATTCGGTTTTAGGTCAGGCATCTCGTCAGAAGATGCAGTAAAAAGTCTTGCTAGCTCAATAGTGAATAAACTCGATAGTAAAAAAAAATGTTTTGGTATTTTTCTTGATCTCTCCAAGGCCTTCGACACGGTTTCAATTCCGATACTGGTAAATAAATTGGAGAGGCATGGTGTACGTGGCAATGCATTAAATATCTTCCAGAGTTATCTCCAGGATCGCAAGCAGTGTGTAAAGATCGACTCTTTTACTAGTGAAACGGTAAACATCACTTATGGTGTCCCTCAGGGTAGCATTTTGGGCCCGACGCTATTTCAGCTGTACATAAACGATTTCTGCAAGTTAAACATCCCTCACTGCGAAATATTTACTTATGCGGACGACACAGCACTTCTCGTACATGGCAATGACTGGGAAAATGCTAAACAACATGCAGAGGCTGCTCTTGAATCTGTAATGAGTTGGCTTTCCACTAATCTGTTAACCTTAAATATTAAAAAAACCCAAGTGATTCCTTTTACACTATCACCAGCATCAGCCCCTTTGCAGGGTAATTCAAATATTGTTGTCCATAACTGTTGTGCTCCCTCCCCTAATTGTGGCTGTGATTCACCCTCGTTTGTCCAGAGGGTTAAGTATCTAGGTATTTATATTGATGCTAACCTGAACTGGCGTTCCCAAATTTTTGCATTGAAAGCACGAGTTCGGAAAATGATTTACATATTTAAAATTCTGAGACATGTTGCCGACCCTCAGACAGTACGAACCGTATATCTAGCCTTATGCCAGTCAGTACTGGCATACTGTATCCCTGTATGGGGTGGAGCTGGAAAAACCTTAATTCTAGGACTGGAAAGGGCACAAAGAGCCATCCTAAAAGTAATGACTCATAAAAATATCCGTTACCCCACCGATTCCTTATATTCCGAATGCCAAGTTCTGACTGTTCGACAACTCTATATACTCCGTTGTATATTACGCAAACATGCTGAGTTACCACTTGACCCAGCCGTCCTGGTGAGACGGTCCTGTGCCAACATATGTCCAGCAGTCACTCACAGAACATCTTTTGCCTCTTGCCAGTACAATGTCCTTTCCTCAAGGCTATATAATATAATCCACAAAGCCATTTGCATTTATCCTCTAAGTACATTTGAAGTTAAGAAAGATACCACCATATATCTCCTAAAGCTATCTTACACAGAAACTGAAAATCTATTTATATAGCATGTCACATTATTTTAATCATTATTAATTTTATGATCCCTTAATTTATCATACAATTTGCAATATATTATAATTTATAAAATAACATCATCCTTTACACCACACATACATCACCATACACACACTAATCATATATACACTTCCTCAAATACACTATTACACACTATACACCCACCAGCATTCATCTTTCTGAGATTTTTTATTTTATTTGTAGCCACATTCAGTTTTTGTCTGTCTTACTGTAAATAACTCCTTATATAAGCTACTTCCCTCTAAAGAAAACAATGCAATCATACCGGAGGAATCACTGGCTCTGATAATACATTTAAAATAGTTTCGGAGTCAGGGGTCTACTTGTCATGTGCTCCTAACTTATTATACAGCCCAAAAATTGCTAATTGTATAGCGTTAAGCCTACTCTGTATGACTGACTAAATTATTTGTGTGGGTTATGAATAAAATGATTATTATTATTATTATTATTATTATTATTATATATAGTCAAAAAATTTGACAATGGTCAAAATACAAATAATATTAAATAATAATGAAATTATTTCATTAAATAAACAATCCAATTAAATGTATTCTTATTTAAAACAAATAATACATTTTTATTAAAACAATTGACATATGTAACAAAAAAGCACAATTTAATAATAATTCTATGAAAAAAATAGTTCTACGAAGTAACCAACTCAAGTATTGAGAGCAAGTAAATAAAAATGTCAAATAAAATGATTAAATATATATAAAGTCCATGTCAATAAATATTATATAATTAAGTAAAATTTAATTACAATTAAATATAATAGTTTTTGAGCGAGAGCAAGTAAATAAAAATGTCAAATACAATGATTAAATATATATAAAGTCCATGTCAATAAATATTATACAATTAAGTAAAATTTAATTACAATTAAATATAATAGCTTTTGAGCTCTATAAGTTACATAGGTAGCAAACCAACGTAAAAAATTGCCACGTATAACGTTGTAAGCTATCTTATGGAGCAACTTAGTATGGTCTAACTTATCGAAGGCCTTGCAAAAATCTGTGTACACTGCATCTGTATGAGTCCTACTATCCATGTTAGAAAAGATGCAATTTGTAAAAACTAAAAGATTTGATAACGTTGATCGCTTGTTTACAAATCCGTGTTGCTCTGGTAAAATTAAGCTATGTAGTGATGGATAAAGAACTTAATGTACCAGCCATTCCAAGACTTTCGACAGTGTGGAGAGTATAGAGATAGGTCTTATTTATGACGTCACTCCTAGAGCCACTTTTATACACTGGAGATATCACATGGAGGGTACTGTTCCTTCTCGCAGACTTTGGTCATATAGGATAGTGGGAAGCTTAGCTATAGTTTTTGAAGTATGTTTGAGAAAGAAAGGACAGTTGCATTGGTTTTGATTTACGTGGTGAATAACTTTAAAGTTTAAGATCACATTTTTGCTGTGTGTGCTTGGGTTTACTTGCTTATTTCAAAATTAAAATTGATTGAGTAAAGGACAATGGCAGACGCCCATGTACTTTCAGAACCAAAGACTTAGCGTTTCGTGAAGTGAATACCCAATTTTGGTTCCTCAAATAAAGCTTAGTAAAACGTTCAAAGAAAAGGTATACATTAAAGCAACCTCAAAACGGGCCGTGATGTTTGAACCGTAGATGAACAGAAGTTATTGTAATTATAACTATGTCGTGATTGTCTACTATGATTATTAAGAGGAAAGATTTGTTTGTTCGTTTATACGAAATCGATGTTCTTTTGAACTACTATAACAATTTTAACATTCTGTTGCCGTTAAAAAAGAAAATCTTTTAGATACAGAAATAAAATCGTGGTGCTGAGCTTGGCATTCTTCTTTTATGTTTTTATAATATGCAGCGATTCTTTGCGTTTTCAAATACTTGCAGGAGAGGAAATAAGAAACTTTTAAAAATTTTCAAGTAGGGTGGATGCACCACTAGCTGACCAGTCACCTAAATCTGACCAAAATTGACCTTTTTAAAGATTTGAAGAAATTACGGCAACACAAGATAATAGATTTTTATTTTTATATTTGGGCAACATCCCACGTAGCAAACGACTTACGACATCAACTCTTATTGTTCGAAAAATTTAAGTTTTTTCTGCTGTGAAGATGGCGCCTCGTAAGTAGTCTTAAAGTTTACTAAGTCTTTTTAATTGGCATTGCTTTATTTATCGGAATGCATCTTAGCAATTTTTTAAGTTTATTTATTTTTATGCTTTGGGGTATAAAGCGCTGTGTTTTTATTATTTTGTGTTGATATTTTTTGCTGATCTATGCAACACATGTTTTAAACATGGGGATTATGTTTAGGAACATCAAAAAGCATATATTCCCTATTGTTGACCAGTACGGTCAAACTTAGGATTTTTTTATCAAAGCCATGAACAATGGGAAGGAGACGAATGCGCAAAGGAACTGTTATATGTTTGGAAAAAAAATTGAAACACCTCCAAGGAAAACTTTAGATCACCCAGAGTACCCTAACATTAAAGTTATGACCGGACAAGCTGAAAAACAAAAACTTATCAGTCCTGCTTTCGGTAAGCATTTATTGTGGCCATCGGACTCCCCGTTAAAAAAAGGAAAACTGAAAGATTGCCATTTGCGACCACTTCAAAAAAATGGCAGGACTATTGGTCGTCAAAAGAAAGAGGAAAAAATTAAAAAAGCTGAAGACAGAAAAAGATGCGTGAAGATAAGAAAGTACAAAAAAATATAAGACCAATTAAGAAAAGAGCAATAAGTGATACCAGTGATAGCATTGTAACAGGTGATGATATCAGAGTAGAAGTATAACAAAATGATTCGGAAACATAATATAGTTGCATCGAAAAAGAAAATAATTTTGTGCAAAATACACAGGCAAAGGAGGACATAAAACCAGTAAAAGTTGCACAAGGTGACTTTGTTATCGTTAAGTTTCTATACAATGCATATTCTAAGAAAATCGCAGAAAAGTTGTACATAAGTCAAGTAATTGATGCTCTTGAAGACTCTCATGTATTAGTCAAGCGTATGAGGAAATCTACTAAGGTAGAAAATACTTTCCCTCAAGTGGATGACAAACAATTAATAAGGCCTGAGAACGTGGTGTTGAAAATACATCCGCTAACTGTTGCAAGAGGAACATACGTCTTTCCAAAGATTGCCAATGACTACGCCTGTTGTTAATTTTTAATATTGTTTTATGTTGCGTTTTTATTCCGTGGCAACCCATATACCGTCCCCACCGAGGGGAACGTAATATTGGTTGCCATGTTTTAATTTTACGTTCAAATTATAAGTCTAACCTGTTTAATTTTGTTGTAAATTGGAATAGGTATGATTCTTGTGAGTCTTAATTAATTTTATTATAAATTGGTATTGGTAGGACTATTGTGAGTACTTACCTGTTATTTTTATAATGATAATGATATTTAATAAAAAAAAATACAATTTAAATAAAATCTTTTTTTATTTTTGTACTAGGTAAAGGAACTAATGTTTCAAGATTGGTCAACTATAATTATAATGATAATATAATAGTAAATCCCCAGACAAACACACCAACTGTATGGCCATACAGCGAACTGGGGGGGAACCCAGATTAAACATACGTATATAAATACAAACAACCATGACCCGAGAACAAACATCTGTGCTCATCACACAAGTGAATGCCCCGGCCAGGACTCGCACCTGGGACCTTCGGCGTATGAGGCAAGGCTACTTACCACTACACCACTCGGTCGTCACTATTTACACTATTAGAGTAAAGATGGTCAATTATTGGTGAAAAGTGGTGTATTTGGAAAATTTTATTTCAAGGGTGATTTTTAATAAAACTGTTAAGGTTATCAAATTGACACATAGCTTAATTGTTGAAGTAAGTGTTCAGTTAACTGAGTACAAACAGATACATTGAACGTGAAACAAATATCCGATTTTTTTTATGTTGCTAACTATAAAACCGCTTAAATGGTCAACTATTTGTGCATCCATGCTATGCACGACGCAAAAATCTGATACGACACTACGGCTTAATTAACTCATACTTAATTTAGTTTTTTGTAATCATTAATTGGAATATTTTTGTCGTTACAGGTTTTTATCAGCTCTCGGAGACATCGACGGGCGACTTTTCCTGATTCTCTCGACTGTCGGCCATTATTCCTTGTTCCCATTGCTATACCCCAAAGAATTACTATCCATAAAAATATTTATTTTACTAACACATTGCTCAATTGCATTCGGCAACATTCCAAAATTGTACGACAGTTCGAAACGTAAAAAGAAAGAATTGAGAGGCTTCCTAATATTGCCCATGTTAGGGCGCGTAGAGTCATTGTATATTTATGGTCTTTTAATGGTATGTTTGTATGAGAACGTTTTCCATACAGCTTTAGGTCTTAATAAGACATTGCCGTTTTTACCATTGATGCTAACTTCTATTTATTGCGCAGTCGGCGTACTGTATTTTTGGGTAGTTTATTATTATCACTTCTTAAAATTTAATTTAAGTAAAATATCGAATGTGGAAGAAAAAATAATAGAATCCAGCAAAAAGGTTAAATAAGATTTTGTTGTTAATGTAAATGATATGTATAAATGTGTAATAATAATGTTCAAGTTATCATGGTGTTTTATTGTTGATAAAAATGTTGTTTTGGTGGCATTGTACATTAAATCAATCACCATGGCTAGTCAAAATGACGGCCAAGTGGCGTCAGTGGTATAGTCCTATCTCATGTGCCGGAGGCCCCAGGTTGGACTTCTGGTCGGAGCATTCATTTGTGTGATGGACACAGATGTTTCTTCTTGGGTCATGCTTATTTATGACCTGCTTACTTTGGGCCATACAGTTGTACACAATTTACAAATTAGTACCTTGCATAAAGGTGCGTTTCTACTGAAGCGGAGCTGGGCGGAGCGGAACGTGAATTGACCAATCACGTAGCTCGAAATCTTCACTCTGATTCAGTGGGAACAGTGTAAGGAAAGCGAAGTGCAGCTGAGTGTATTATGAAATAAAATATATGAACGTCCCGCCCGGAGTGTGACAACGGAGTCGAGCGGAATCAATCAGAGTATAGCGGATGGCAGCGAAGCGGAGGGTGGCAGCGGCGTAGTGTAGACTTGTCAGTACAGGACTCGATTGTTTAAACTGATTTACGGCAATGGATAAGCCCTTTATAAATATTTCTTCTTCTTTTATTATGATAATATAAATTTTAATGAAGACCTTTTCGAAAACTTTTTGGAAACACACCCTAAGAATTATGCCATTTGCAGACTTGAGCTTCAATTGTCCCAGAAGCTCAAAGTTTCAGACTAAAGTTTTCTTGTGGCGTGTTCTGAAGTAGCAGGTCTATGCTAAAAGACTGCAATCAAACGACGCCCTTACAATTGACGTGACACAGGCAAATGCTCCTATTTAGGCGGATCTGCTCCTTTAGACAAGTGGCATTCGACGATGGAGTAGAAAAGTGAATAGAATGCTTAATGTATTGACATAAAACGTCCAGTGAAAGGCAATTTGTAAATTTCATACATTTACCATTCTGTTTAATTTTCTAGTCCATCGTCGAATACCACTTGCCTAGGCGCTGTGACTGTGTATTCATAAAAAATTAGGACTTGTCCGAACGGTGCTACCGTAAGTAACAAACTTACCGTAAGTAAGTCTTTGAAATAAAAATCAAAAACTAAATAGCCCTTCAGATTTTGTTATCAGGTAACTACATTTCCACATCGCATCGCACTTATTTTTTGAACAGCTCTATAGCTACTATTCGATCAAAGCAAATAGGCACATGGCAAACATGCCAAAATCGGAACTATAGGGTAATTAATACCACATTACCAGTATAATATATGTAATACCTATTATTGCGGGGACCTGTTGTATGCACACGACTGAGCTTCACTAGGGGCTTCGCGAAGAGTAGAGGCAGGGTACGGGCGCCTCAGCACTGCGTAGGCCAAATTGTTAAGTTGCATATCACAGAAAAATCGGACTTGGGTGGGTAGCACGTGAAGAATATGTTCCAGAAATATGTTTTCTCACCTCTCCACACCTGACAACAGCACAGTCCGCTACGCATCCTCGCACCGCTCAAACTTTTTACACATTTCGTGACGCATCTTCAAACCTTACATTCTGAGCCTAATGTGATTGGAGTTGAATATTCTCGAATGTTTGTTTCACCTTGTCAAACATGAGAAAGAAAAGAAAAAAGAGAAAGAAACATTTTAATAAATTGGAATTTATTTTACCAACATACAAAAAATTACACCAGAAGATGATGCAACTTAAAATATAAATAAATTATGAGTAGGTACAATAAAATTGATCTTAAAATAAATATCATACAAACTTAAAGATGCAGTGTAGCAGCAACAACAGGGATATTTAAGTTAAGGTTAAGGATATGATTAAGTCTATTATAGGTGTGATATAACTATTTGTATACTATAGTTATACTATGTGAATATTACTATTTTTGGTTTCAATTCTTAGCTGTTTATGCCTTTATTTCTCAAATGTTTCGTGGAACCGCTCAGCCCGGATGACTGTTATAGAGATAAGAGTCACAGTTAGGGAAGAGCCTTTAACTGTTAGATTTACGTCTTGCAATGAACGGCTGCAGGAGTCTTTGCAATCTATTCTGCCACTTTTTCCTTTGTTCTTCGCTACAACGTTGTATCTTTTCACTCTCCTCACAAAATGTCCTTGAAAAGTATGAGCTGTAAAATGAAAAACTTTGTCTCTAGTTGCACAAAATGTATAATTGGATGGTCATAATTAAATTAATTTTTGGTTACCATTTTGTTTCTATCTTTCTCCGCTTTCAGAAGTGCTTGTAGTATTTTTCACCCAAGATTTTTTTTCAACAGGTTTCTAGTTACGGTAACATATTTATAGCCTTTGTTTTTAAATGGTAGGTGTCTGACTTAGCGCAGAGAATGACAAGTTGGAACGAAAGAACAAAACAATTGATATGAACATAAACTTCTTGCTACAATATTTGCACACCGTTTTTATTTGTGCTGCCACTGGTAAGGAAAATCCTCCAATAAATTTATAAGAAATCCAATAGGATTAGAAATTAAGGACGCATTTGAAGAATTTTAATGGTGGGTTTCGGCACTCCTTACTAAGCATAATCTACAATTAGGATCGTCTAGGTAAGTAACGACTATGACCTCATATCCATCTGTTCCTACGGAAGTCGCTTCAGCATCACTTGAAATGGTTCACTTCTCCGTGTAAATGCGGTCTAAACATGTGATTGCGGCCGTATGAGTCATAGTCACTTAGTGTGTCTGTTAATGTTCCTAAGGACAGGCTTATTTTCCTTTTATTAAATAGTACAGTCAAGTGGTTCTGAAAAAGGGATTACCCGGAAAATTTTCCGGGAGTTTTGATAAAAGGTATTTTTGATAGATTTCTATGTGCTCTTTCTGAATTTTGACTCTGCCACCACGTTTCTTCGCCGCTCGCTCCGCCATATTAGAAAATGGCGCCTAAAAGCAGTTTTTTGACAATATCTCCTTTCCGATCCATTTATATAATAACAACATTTAGGAAAAAATGAAACGAGAATATTTCCTTCAATTGTTATAACCTTTGTGTCGTAATATCAATGGTTTTCATTTCATTTCATTTCGGTTCAACACGCGTTTCGGCAATAACTACTTACTTTTCCACACTTTCTCCCATGTAATTTGTCCGTAATGTTTTAATTGTGAAATGAGTCGAGAGAGAAAAGTATATTGTCGAAAAACTAATTTTAGCCACCAGTCTTCCACTATCACGGTGCGAGTGGCTAAGAGCACATCGACATTTGCCGACCCATTTACAATACTTCCGGAAAATTTTCCAGGTAAAACTACCAAATAACTGAACCTACTTCTAAATTGCATTGTTTGCATTAAACATGGTACGTATACTGTATTATAGTTATGAACTTCTAAATTATGCCAACAATTTGAGAATTTTACTTGTCTGTTTCTTTTATTTACTTACGGGTCGGTATCTCTTGGAGGTAAGTCTACAATAGGTACGAATTCTGGTATTATGGTATGTTTCTTGGATCCCAGGCTTCCGGATGACAACCCCGATCTAGATGAGGCCAGTACGTTTGATTTGTCTTTGAGCATCCTAGGAAAACCAAAAGTCTATAAAAGGTAGCCCAAAAAAAAGTGTACATTATCTTAATTTATTTTAGAGGTAGTAAGTACAGTTTGTTTGCATGGATTCCGTCTGAGGCGGTCCTAAACTTCCTATTTGACCGGCAGTTTACGTGGTTGTGTTCCGGTCAAAGGGAAGGAACACCCAGTGCAATTACTTTAACAAAGGCAATTTTACCTGAAGCCTACGGTGGCAACGCGTCGTTTGTCGAAACCACAAATACGATCATGAAATTAAACAACTAAGATTAATGATGTCCAATGGTCCACACCCATGGACATCACTAATCATATGTGTAAGTGGCGTCCACATGCATTTTACCATCAGGTGGGTCGCGTACTCATTTTTGTCTATGAAATTAGAAAAAAACAAATAAAATTTATCACTATTGTAAAGGTATTTATTGTTGGTAGATACGATAATTCTATGTAACATACATTATGTTAATTTACAGCAACACGAGGCACGGACTAAAATTCCAAGGTTTCGAGCTTCTTTTCACAGTACTGTATGTATAACGATTGTCTCTCAATTATTTTTTTATTTAAGTATTAATTTAATCATGAGGAAGACTAACAGCATACATTATTAATTATAAAACGGTTACATTAACAATAGAGAGACATTAACAGGTCATCACAAATAGTTAACAATCTAAGTAGTTTAAACACACAACATTAAAATCTAAATGCTGTGCTCAAATTTAAAGGTTCAATGCCTACATGGTAGGTTATTAATATAGCTGTTGTCATTGATACATAATATAGGTACTTTTAAAAACAAAGTCATATATTGAGTGAGTTATATAGATTTATGCAGATGTCTCATGAGATTTCTCACTTGTATTGGGACGCACCTCATAAGCTTACATAATAGAACAACAAATAGTTTATGTAATCGAAGGTTATTGAGCTAATCACAAAAAACCTACAGGGTTTAAAAACGCTTTTCACTAAAGCACGCATTGTCATCTAAGATCCAGTATTAAATAGATCGAAATCAAATTCTTTGCTTCGTTTATTAACACCATCTCTCGTACGCACTCGACTTTTGCCTGTAATTTGTTTAACTAATGGGATAAATGGAGGGGATTGGGTCTAAGGATCATATGAGATGCAACTATAAAGAATAATGTCTGTAACTTAGGGCAATCAATGTCACCAGAAGTTATTTTTAATAGAAAGCAAATGTTTGTTATACCTAATTCACTGAGCCCCGAATGGAAGCAGAATGGTACATTGTTTAAAATAATCAGCGGACGTAAAAGAACAATATCGTATGAATTTTATCTAAACATTTTCTATGTCTACGGACATACGTATGCCATTAATTTCCTTATCGAAATTCTACTAAGATCGCTATCTCATTATATTAAACTGCACGGCTTCACGTACGTTTTTTGTTCAGTAAACGGTTCTTAGTTGTGTACTACCTATCTACATCCTCATTAATGTAGGTAAATGTAATAGCTACATATATTCATGCGTAGTCTAAAGACTGCATGCATTAGCTTTAATAAAAATAGCTGTGTTTCTCATCGATCTTGCGTATTATTTTATCTTATATATTATCTTAGATAAAATAATGTAAATTATCTTTTATTATATATTAAACATGTACATTATACGAATGAAACCATAGGTCATGACTAGTAAAGAATCAGTGATAAATTATAACAGCTTCCAAAAATAACTCTAATTCCTATATTTTGAAGCCCTATTGGGCGAACACTGGTTATAAAAAAGTCGATTAACCCAGTTTCTGACCACTAAATTACTATTAGGTAGTTGGACGAACACTAGACATGTAGGGTAAATAGTAGTAGATATACAGGAATAAACGTAACTCTCAAAAAAAAAACCTATTTTTATGCAGAAACTAACACATGCTTGATTTTTAGATGTATTTTTGAATGTACGGATGAAACAATAATATGAAAAGAAATGGACTTATTACCCTTTTTGCAGCGCTTTGTATTTACCTACATAGGTACATACGTAGGTACGTATGCCCTGTAACGTAATCTGAGCAGTAAAAGGTAGAGCTAGAGCTAGAGTAAAAGGCTGAGCCTATCCAGCGAGACGTCTCTGAATTATGGTTGGTAAATTATAAAAAAATTTAGGTACTGTTTTTTTAATTCATCAAACTAAGATTAACCATACTTTGAATCACCAACGGAGATAGGGATTGGTTTTAACATGCAGTCGAAGATGGACCGCGGCAGGCCCAGTATTCCAACAGTGACTTTGGCCTGTTTCAGCATCTCTTCCGGACCTGCTATTGCATCAATTAAGTACGAGAGGCGCGGTGATGGTCTGGAAATATGGTAATTGGATAAAGATTACTCTAGCCTTTTCAACGTAAAATCAAAATGGGACGATAAGATAGATGATAACCATCATCAGAGAAAAAAAATCCATCTAATGTTCTTTAGAAATTATGGGCATTTAGCAAAAAAGCAAAATTTATAAATTTTGAACAATTTTTTGGTTAATGTTGGTTATTTTTTCCATTTAAAACGTGTTACTAAAACCCTAAACAACATATCTTTAATCACAATTTACAATTAGAAATAACACTTTCTGCCGAACTAACATCTCTCTCATCATCATTCATGATTCTGCCGTAAAATTAAGGACTACCAAATAGTTTTTGCGAATCAAAAACATTTTAGCTAAGTAAACTGTATTCGCATAAAGTCGGATTATTTCAAGTTTTTTTATTTTTTACCCATATTTTTTTAGTATTAACCCAACAAGTTTTGACCATTTTGGAATTCTGATTAAAGGCTTTTGATGGCATTTGCCATGGCACGCTAGTACATTTCTTTTTCAAGAGACTCTGTCGAAGTCGAGATATTTTGTAAATGTTGAATTCATAGTTCGACAAAAAGTGATATTTCTAAGAAAATTTGGGGCAATTGTGTTATTATTATTTATTGTGATCTTTAGGGTCATTGTGATGTGTTTTAAATGGACATAAATTACCAACATGTTAAAAAATGGAGAAATTCTGCTTTTTTGTTTGACGCCCATAATTTCTAGAAAACAGAATGGATTTTTTTTCTGATTTTTCTGATGATAGTTACCTTCTATCCTATCGTCCCGTTTTGGCTTGACATTGAATTTCGGGACACCTTATAATAATATACAGCACAGTTCTACTTTGAGTTCAGAAAGACCTTCGTGAAGAAAAACTGGCACGAAACTTCACGTTTATATATTTTTTGATAAATTTAGAATGGCTCAATGTTTACACAAAATGATTCTTATCTGCATCTGTTAGCTCGCCAAATCCCCACACACTATCCAAACGAAGAGCATTCACAAATAGAACTCGTTCACAGGCTTAACGTGGGAGCCAGCCATCGCCCTCCTCAACCATATTAGAGGGAAGTGAGCGACCCGTCACCCAACGCTACCGTAACAAGATGATTTTTTTTCATAAAAATTTTTACAAATTTTCTTAACTGAAAATGTTGGATTCCTATTAGATCCGCTACACATTACACAATTAATCAGAATGGCTACATACTTACTCAACACATTTAATAATCCCTAGTGCCATCATGCGGTAATCAATATCTCTCTTGCAGAACACTTCATTCATAAGTGGAGATCTCGTGTTGAGCTTTTTGTCATGGCGCACACATTGACCGATCAAGGCGAGGCGT
Organism: Marasmarcha lunaedactyla; assembly: GCA_923062675.1. Taxonomy (NCBI): domain Eukaryota; kingdom Metazoa; phylum Arthropoda; class Insecta; order Lepidoptera; family Pterophoridae; genus Marasmarcha; species Marasmarcha lunaedactyla. The sequence continues at coordinate 21,114,072 of OV281343.1, forward strand.
TCCGTTGCAGTCATCTTGGCTATGTACCCAGTCCGAAGGTTATGCTCCACGGCATTGAAAATCTCAGATTTGAACAAACGATTTATTTCTAATTCTGGAAGAAAAGTATATTTTACCTATACTTTTTATGGAATTTTTGAAGGGAATATTTTTTATGTTTTCTTAGTGCACAATAAATATAAAGTATGGTTGTGCTCGTTCCGGTGCTCGTTCCGACATCTCACAATAACAATTAAAAAAAATTCTCTGCAACAATTTAAAAAAAAAAGAAATTTCTGTGGAAAACCTTCGAATTTAAGGTAAAAAGTTGACCTGACCTATCTGTTTGTGCACAAATACATGTGTGATTACATAAATTATTGTTGTTTCTTTCATTCATTCAACAATTAGTAGTCAATGGGCCGAACACACACTGTTTTTTAAATATTTGATAAAACTTAATAATCACTTTTCTTCTGAAAAGTACACATGTTGTTAAAACATGGGATTCAATGGAAATAGCAAATGGGAACCATCGTTAATATAAAAAAAATGGGATCAAAAACTGGGATCCAACGAAAACAAATTATTATTATTGATTTGTTGCGTAGATTGTAATTTACAATTGTCATAAGAATTGCGTCCTAAACGTCCGAACATTATCAACTCTATATACCTACTCTATTCATTAAAACGTTATTACCTGTCTATATCGGCAGAAGTATGAACTTTCCAAAAGTAGAATATTCAGCTAGGAAATGCTGTAATAATAACACAATATTCTATAAAAAATAAAGTTTTGTGATTTGAGAATTCTAGCCTTTTCTAGGTTCTTTTCTTGTTTATGAATACTTGATGGAACCTAAATTAGACATCACCAAACACTTACTGATGTAAAGCACAAAAGGATCTGCAAAGGAGGCGCCGTCCACCATTTCCGTACACTTGTACACGTTTGATGGCTAATAACTCGTAAATACCGATTTACCAAGATTTTATTCGTGGCTACCATATAAAAAAATATTCAAAGTGGCGGCTGGGGCCTGGGACATGTCCCAGACAAAAATTCAAAACCTTTTAACCTTAGGGTGGTAAAGCAATTTCTTGGTGAGTGATACCACAGTAAATATATTGGCTGAAGTAGGAATAAAACTACGTACAAACGCTCGAATTGACGTGAGTGCGTCAGAAACACGACTCAGAAAACCCTAAGCAGACATCGCAGTCCTGTCCTATAATGAACTGCTTAAAAACTATATATTCTCTTTAATACACCGCATGGCTCAGTAGGTGGTGACTGATCTTCCTGCTGATCTGCAGCTCGCGGGTTCGATCCCGCTGGAGAACAACTTAGATTAGAGTGCAAGGAGTATGTTTGCTGGCTCATGCTCAAGCTTACTTCGACGACTGCGATAGTGACACCAAATTATAAAGTTTTTATCTAATTACTTAAATTATTTTTAAAATAATAAAAGTTCAACTAATCTGCAAAATTTTCCATTTTGTTAAATTATGAAAAGTACAATGTTTAAAGCAAGTATATTTGTGTAATTGTACATTTCGTATGAACCTAAAACCTATTTTTCTAACGCTAGTAAATAGTAATTTAATGATTTCAATGGTAGGTATTTTATTGAAATATTTAAAGATGCGAAGAAAAACAAAATATTGTGTCTCTTGTTATTTTTAATCCTATTGCGGATGTAGCGTTTAATGCATGCAAACTGTATCTAGTCGGTTTGAATACAATCAGTTTTAGTGCAACTAATTTTAACACACGAAGAAGCAAAAATATACTTTGTACACTGATGTTAGTTGAAGTTTTACTCAAATCGAGAAATTCACTTTTGTGCTATCATTCACTGCTATGACTTGACTAATAAGTCTAATGTTTAACTCATTTATTACACTCACACATATTTTAACTCACCGATCTGATGAAAGGATTTCCGTCCAAGCGCCAGCCAAACTATCTGGACACACATTCTAACTAAGGTCTCGAATTGTCTGGCGTCCTTGTCACTTAAAGATACCCGTCTCTTATTTACCCCCATGTGGTGGAATTTTTTCATATCACCACCACCTGCAATTAATATAGGCTCTTAATTCATAATTAACTTTTTAGAAATCATTAATGTTGGTAAGTTCAGTCTGGTAATCCTACTTTCTAATTAAAAAATCAAAAATATTTTATCAAAGGTACGACTTACACTATGACGAAAGTCATATTTTAATCTTTATCGTCATAGCTTAAATACGTCTTTAACTTCGGCTTTTAAAAGCTTTTTATATAGGTCGACCGAGCGGAAAAAAGCCAGCGGAAAAAAAGCCAGCGAAAAAAAGCCAGCGGAAAAAAAAGCTCTGGGCACTCATGTCCAAATTGTTAAATAATTATATTGAATAGTAGGTATACAATTTGACTACGATATGAAAAAAACCAATTACTAAATGCGGATTTATCATTCTCGTTAGGATTTAAACCGAAAGAAAGGCACTTATTTTTCAAACCACTTCTGTCCCTTTTTTCGTATTTTAAAATAATAGGTGCCTATTAATTTATTGATGATAAATTTGTAAATTCTTTGGTTCGAGAAAAATATTTGTAATGTGACATGGAAGCGTATTTCCGTTCTATATAAGGCCAGAACGCAGGGGTATGAAACTAATCACATATAGTTTGTAACTTTTACAGCAGTAGTACACACTAATCGCGTATATTTCGTAATGGCCAAAGTGGCAACTTGGTTTCAAAATATCCATTTCGCATGTGCACTAATCGAGTATAGTTCGGAATAAGAGTTAAGATACCGAATGGTCAATATAACTAATGGATATAAATGTCCACAAGTGAAGCCTATGCTTAAAATACATTGTGGTCAAAATACTTATTTAAAATAATTCAGCCATTTCCTAGTTTCCAGTCATTTCCAGTTTTCCTACGTAACTTTGAATTTAGTTCAAACAACTATGACACAAACTTGCCAATTTCTGAAATTAGAGATTAGAAGAAATTAGAAGTCCGATGAGAAAAATAAATAAAAATTTTGTAATCGCAAAAGCCTTTATTGACTTCTGATCTTTCCGCATGACCGCGGTCGTTGCCCGTTGCTTAGGCATTAAAAGTATTCATTATTGACTCGCACTTTGCCTAGTAAGGGTTGGTAAGGTTAATTTTAATATTACTTATTTCATTGTTAATTTTATTCAAATTATAAGTATCAGCCTCACTGGTTTTATTTACTCGTTAATAACCTTCACTTTTAAATGTACCCAAATAATAGTTTTTGGCCTGTTCGGTATGGAGGTAAGTACCTTTGCCTTTCATGCCAGAGGTCCCGGGTTCGAATCCTGGTAGGGGCAGATATATTTTATCATGTTGACAAGTTTATTTCTAAAATTTATACTTTAAAAAAATATATCTTTGTGTGTTTATATATTTCCTAAGTTTATTTATCCGTTATCTAGTATGCTTAACACAAGTTCTTAATGATACTTAATTTGAACCACATAATGTGGTGTGTTAGTTGGAAAAAAAAATAGTGCGTAGAAAAATGCACATTTATATAAAAAACTACTGAACTATTATATTTTTAAATTGTAAATGTTAATAAAATCATTTTCATACGTAAAAAATAATCACACTTAGAATTACGTGGTATTTTACAAAATTTAACAAATTCTTGTTAGGTGTAACTCGTCCAGCAAAGTTCAAAGTATACACTTTGATTACAAACTATACACGAACAGTACGCACAGTTCTTGTATAATTTGTAATCACAGGCATGGAAATAGCATTACAAAGTACACGCGAGTAGTTTCCAATGGCAGTGTTCTGGCCTTATATAGAATGGAAAACGTTACGTTGAAGTGAACACTCACCTTACATAACATAACATATTCGGTGATCATGTTGTTCCTTACTCAAGACTAGGTATTCGTTGTGACAAAAATTTATATTTTTATGTTTTTTTTTATGTTTCTTATTAGGTACCTACTTTTTTTTAATTAAAAAGGATAATGGATTGAAGCTAAAACATACCAACCAACATTGTGGCGTATTCCTTTGCCACCAGAAGCCTCAAATCAGCTAAGTTATCACGAAATTCATTTTCAATAGTATCACTGTCTGGAGTTCGAACTGTTATTTCTAATTTTAAAGTACGAATTGCCATTTCATCCGCAATCTATGAAACAATAGTAATTTTATTATAAAGTTAGAGATAAATAATGAGTTGCTTTTAAATTTCAATAAGCATTCAGAGAGTACTCTGTGATTCATTTATATTACAAGTTAGTTGAGTTGACAATTACATTCGAGGCTGACATTTAGCAGGCGAGTGTTCAAATTCAAATATTTATTTCTCAATATTTATGTCAACATTGACAATGATTTGTTCTTATTGACGTCAAATAAAGCATGACTGTACCACCAGTGCGGAAAAACCTTCGTGAAGAAGAACTGGCAAGAAACTATACGGATATATATTTTTTTAAATCAATTTAGTGTCTCTTTATCTATACAAAATTATTCTTATCTGCATCTGTTAGCTCGGCAAGTCCCCCAAGTATCCAAATGACGAACACCCTCAAATGGCACCCGTTCACGAGATAAAGCAGGCCAGCAATTGCCCTCCTCAATCATATTAGAGGAAAGAGAGCAACCTGTCACCCAATGTTACTATAAGAATTTACGCTTAAGCTTAATTTTTTGCCAAGTTTTTCACATCGTTATGAGAGAAGTGAAGAAACAATTATTAAAACAGTAAGTAAGTAAATATTTGTATAATCGGCGAGACGGTCACTTTTTTAAAATTTCTTTTAACAGTATTGCGCGCGTTAGACAAGGTCACGCCGCTATACAGCCAATTATACATATATAATATATATGTATATAACATTTTAAAATAAATTCAATGTTTCCGCGGATTTTAATAGTAATTTAGTGTTAATTACGGTCAGTTTTAAGTAATTTGATAAAATAAAATGTTTTTGAATGCCAAAGTTACTTATTTTACAAGAAAGTTTAAAATTTTTAGTTAATAACAATTACGATTTTTACATATAAAATCTCTTTAGTGGCTACTAACTTTTTCTCAGAAATCTAATCCTGCCTTTTGTTTACCGCATCGTGCCGTAATTTGACCATTCACAACATGTTGCTTTTACTTGGTAATAACTAAAATATTAAAATTATAATAGGTTTTATAACATAAAAATAATGAGCAACGATGTTGAAATGTATGTATTACTTACTTGTAAGTAATACTGACAATAAAGTATTAATGCGCGCAAGAACCTTTCGGTAGTAGGCAAATGTAGAATGTTGATCAACGCAGGGCTTTGTATCGTGACTGGGGCCGTGTATATTGCAATATCCTTAATATCCTGCAAATTAAAATAATAATTTTTACGTTTATCCTCCAAAATCATGTACAACTTTTTTAGATGTTTATGTAGAAAATGTACACTAGCATCAATTTCCAAATTTAATGCAATTCATAGTTCGCTAAGGAGACTGGAGCCTAAACTAGACCTAGGGTCGGTATTTCAAGACACCAAGACTCCACCCCTAATACAATTTTTTATTTGGGAGGTTATATAATTGTGACAATTATTAAAAGTAATAAATTAAAATCCGAGATGAGTTACCAAGTAGATAAAAACAGTAAAAACATTAATAACGGAGAAAGTAACAAGTTTTGCAATCATTGGTGTGATGATTGACAACTCTGCAAACAAATAGTTTAGTTACTGTGGCTTTAAAATATGTCCAATGTCAGCTTATTGATTAGGAATGTCAGAAAATAAAATTATGTTAAATGTTTGGTAAGTTAGTTAAGTCGGTTTCTACTTTACAATGTTAGAAATAAATAAATTGATTAATAATGTAACAAAAATTTGAATTCCTATAAATTACCATATTTAGGTACTTTATATAAATGTCTGTCACACAAATTACATCACACATCACATGTCACGGTTAGGTTAGATACCAGAAAACTTCAAACGCGCAAGGTTTTCTTATAATTATTTTGTTTAAATGGAGAAATAAATAACCTGCCTAATATTGTAAGGATCGTTACCTGCATAGTAACAACTTCTGGGTCTCCTGGCTTTACTTTTCTTTGGTATCGCCTACGAAATCGAATCTGGAGGAAAATATAATCCAGTTGCTCTTATATATTTAAATGAAACACTTCTGTGGTCAAGAGTTGAGTCATATATTTATCTCATGCTTTTTATTGTATGTACGAAAATATAGATATTACATCAACATAGCGTTTCATTTAACTCTACAAATATGACTAAATCATAAAATATTATATTTTACAAATTTTAATACATGGACACAGAAAACGCATATTAGCGTAAAACATAAGCTTCGGTGACATAGTGGTTAAGGCACTGGTCTCTCGATCTGAAGGTCCCGGGTTCGATCCCTGGTGACGCCCAAAAGTAACAATGAGTTTTTGTAACTAAAGTACATAAAACCGACTGTTTTAACGGCGAAGAAAAATATCGTGAGGAAACCCACACAACTGGGAACATAATTTCAAAGGTATGTGTGAAATCTGCTAACTCGCAGTAGCCAAGCGCGTAGACTATAAGTTGCCTGACCCCATCCCTTGGTTGGGTTTAGGCTAATATCCCTTGGATTTTCAGTTGGATTATTAAAGCTGTCGTGAAGTACAAACATTTAAAATTGCCAGGATACTAACCCAAAAACTATTTACTTATCAATTATACAAATTTACTTATCTTACATTATTTATCAATATTCTAAAGATATATTTTAATATGTACGGATGCCAGTCAGCGTCAGTTTTTCCTCGTGTTCGTTTGCCGACTCTAAAAACGTATCAAAAGTACCTGTTCCACGACGTCCACATCATCTCTAAACTCTATGGCCCCAGTGGGTGCCTTAGTGGGCATCTGAAAAACTTCCATTGCTTGAGCCTGCTCGTCGCTGAAATCGTGATAAATCTTTTCAGATAAGTTAAAGGTAGTTTTGTTTACGTCCCGCAAACGCCTCTCAAATAAGTACATAATTTGATAAGGTGACAACAAGAGCACGCAGCAGGTAAGTAGGTTTACCGTTATTATTGCGTCTGTGGAAACAAGGTGGATGCTTACATGATTACTTTTCTCCACCAATGATAGGATTCTATCAGTGTTTTGTGTTCGGATTAATGAATACAGACTACACCCATCACAATAATCATATACCTATGTCTGTTAAACTCGGAAAAAGCTTTGCATACACGTTGCCTATCAGCATGCCTATTCCCATGTTAAAGCGCGTAAACGAACTTGGCCGGCTGGCGACTTCACGATTACATGTAATCAAACTTAAGGTACAAGGCTCAAAGCACTGAGGTTAACTGCTAGGATACGAAACAAATCTTACCTCACAAATATGAGACTATTTGAGTCGGTCCATTCCCAGTGCCCATCTTCATACATACCCCCAAACCCCTCATCTTCATCTTCAACTGCCAGTGCACACATAGAGGCATATAAAAAATTTCCTCCAAAAATAAAAGTTTTAAGTTTTCATAAACGCCTACTGATATTAATAAAACTTAATTTAAAAAGAACCTAACGTACAACATGCCCGACTGTTATATTTTTGTTTGACACAACACATATCAAACTAGGATTTTTGTTGTCATAAAATTAAGCTCACTTTAACATAAAATAGAAATGAAATGTAAAAAGAAATGTTTTTTTATTATCTTTAAAACCCCGTGTTTATCCACCATATAACATATTATCTTCTAACCCAACATAATATGTATTATACATATTATTATACCTAAACTTTTTTAGACTTTGACATTAATGAAGGCATTATTATGCACCTCTCACTATGATAATATATTTTTGACACTAGACTGGCTATTGTTTAGTAATATTTGTGCCTACTTGATTTTCGCCATTTTGGCACTGTTGGCAGATGCAAGGTACTCTCAAATAAAAAATTGACTGATTACAAATCCTAAAGGACCTAGCCCTGTCTCCGTGGAATGATGGGCCTTAAATTACGAGCATAAATTCGGCTATAAATTGAAGCAATTTTAAGTTATGTTATGTGGTGTTACCGAATACTTAAAATAGTACACTTGACTTGATAGTTATTTTCGAATTATTGCAATTTCATAAACACCTACCAATTATTATCACGTATAGTTAACGGTTGTTGTAATGCTATAGTATAACAGTGCGTTCGAGAAGGTAAAAGTTTATTTAGATATTAAGATGTCGCGGTAATCTAGCAAAGGCAGAATCCTGATTTGTTAATTATCTACGGACTGAAAATATTATTAAAAAATAGAGTCATTTCTCATTTATATTAAAGAATATGATTTATTTCTAGACAAAAAATTCAAATTTTAACAATTTCTCGCCTAATAGGTATTTACATTAATTAACAGTTTTCAGAAAAGCTGTTTAATTCTGTACTTTACCAATTAAGTTGGTTTAAATTGGTTAATCAACTGAAATTAATGAATTTTCGTGCATAATTCAACTGAGTCTGCAGGCCCAAAACCGGGTTGGTCCTTTAAAACAAGACAATGGATTCAGTTTTATGCCAAAAACTTCTTGAAACTTCTTGATAAAAGCGCTTCAAATTGGAACAAAAAATTTGCTGTCATTTGTATGGCAAATGCTGTCCAGTGTTTATAGAATGTATATGGTTTAGTGGCACGGCCTAATAGATCGCCACGGCGAACTTAATTCAAATTTATATAGTGTCTTTCTTTTTAGAGGTTGTATATAAAATAATTTAAGTATTGGTGTAAACTCAAATGGACGGTGGGGTGGGCCTAATATAATATTGACGCAAAATGTGTCCCAAGTTAATCCAACAAGTATAGAATTATGAATTAATTAAATCACTTGAAATTTTAATCATTACAGCTGATTATTCCTTGCCACCAATTTTCACCTAATGCAGCTGCAACTAGGAGTTTATCATTAAATCTCCTTAAGCAGCTTCGACTATTTTGAGCGTTCAAATTTTCTGTTGTCAAAAAAAATGTTCATTTTCATTCCATTTTTGCAAGGACACTATTGAACGCAGGGCCGAAGTCCAGTTGTTTGTAAGTCAATGACTTTTACCGACCCACTACTTTTTTGGTTTAAACTTCGTATTATGCGATCATAGAACAAAAATGTCTTCTTAGATGGCTCTCACTGTACTATGGTTTATCATAATTTCCCAGTTTAATAAGATGTTTCTGATTTTATCTATATGCCTAAAATCGTTACACCAAAAACTTCAATTAACTACTTACCAGTAATGGCCTCTAGGGCCTATTTTGTCTTATAATACTACAACGTTTTGATTAAAAAAATCTTAAATGCATGCAGAACTACACTAGCGGTCTCCTGCGTATTCCCTGAACCCATGGGAATTTAAAGATAAAATACAGCGTTTGTAACTTCTAGTTAATAAACATTTCTAATGGTGACAGAATCTGTGAAATCGGTTAAGTATTTATCGAGAATATCGAGTATCGATTACAAATGAACAAACAAAGAAGGATAATAATAAATAAATATTTCTAACAATCACACCACATTATCTAGCCCAAATTAAGTATCATTAAGAACTTGTGTTATGGATACTAGATAACCAATAATTTAGCTTAAGAAATATATAAACACACATAGATATATATTTTTTATGTAAGTATAAAGAGAAGAATAAAATTAGAAATAAACTTAAATAAACATAGGTACATACACATCCAAGACTAGACCGCAAATATAATAAATTATCTGCCCCTACCAGGATTCGAACACGGGACCTCTAGCATGGAAGACAAGGCTACTTACCTCCACACCAAACAGGCCGTCAATGGCGGCAAAACGGATGGCGAAGACCCATACATTTCCAACCTAAGAAAAAAATGCTAAGAGGCAGCTTTTCATTGATAAAACATCTACATTTAAAAAGCACAAATAATGTTTGAATCATACGTTTATGAGATAGAAAGCAATATTTCAGATACCTTAATTGTAGGTTATTTTATTAATATCTGCCTATTAACCTGTGGTTTTCTTTAGTATTATTGTCTGGCTATTCTGAGATTTTTGCTATGTGTACGTATATCGTATTAACATTGCCGCTTCTTTCGAATAAGGTGCTTACCTCTGTGTTTCAAGAACATAGCTCCCGCTAGCAGTCGGTCGGTAGTGTGTCATATAACTTGTGAGCTAAGTGTTTCTCTGTCAATTCATTTATAGTCTTCAATGCACGTTTATTATATTATTATAATTACTATTTAGAAATAAACCAGACTATAAAAGACAGACAGATAAAAGGATGGACAGGAAGCCTAGAGCATCAAGCGCATCACCAAGCACTAACGCCCTCGATTAATGTAGTCCATGCGGGATTACATATAAGCCATGGGCCCTTAATCAATATCGTAGAAAGTAGGTGTTTACAGTCTGACCAGCATAATATCTGTGAACTGATAATCGTCGCTATTGTCCTTTAAATGTTGCCAATTTATTAAACTGCCCAGTAATGAGAGGTTTTCAGTAAAAAAAAAGTTACGAAAAAAAGAAGATCTCAACAGTGGGCTCTGTACTGAACCTTCAATAAACTATTTCATGTGAATGACAACTTTCAAATGACAAATATGAAGTGTTTTGTAATAAATATTTTCGTAGATTCTTTATTTGTTTGTTTCAAGTATTTTGGTTTAGTTTCATACCCTACAGGAGCCCTGCCAATGACATTGACATGTTAGTTTCAGGCGGTGCCATCTAAGTATTTGGATGATACAAGCCCTTTGGTATAATTCCTCCTTTAACAGGTTTTTTCTAGTATTTGCAAAAAAAATGTGTAATGTGTCTCTTTGTTGTTGTTTGTTGTAACAGATGCAGATTATAACAATTTTGTACAGACATAAAGAGACGCTGTAAATTGATTTTAAAAAAATATACCCCTAAAGTTTCTTGCCAGTTCTTCTTCACGAAGGTTTTTCCATTCAAATGAAGTTTGAATTTATTGTGATGGTTGGTTCTATTTTTTTTTATATTTTGAAAACGTCTCATTTTAGAAAAACTATAAAGATCAAAGCTAGTAAATTATAATGACACAACAGTTTCGAAAACATTTCGGTTCCAAACAGCTTGCTCGGACTATACGCAGTATATTCACAAATTTAAAAACGAAATGGCTGAATATGATTGACAAGTCGTATGAGATTTTTTTATTTTTGTGTCATTAACGCTTTTACTTTTTAGTAGATGCCAAAGGATTTGTGGTGCAAACACGGTTTAAATTATTTATTTTTGGTTTTTGGATAAAAATAATTATTGGAGTCATTGGGATTATTATAGTTATTTCACAATCCAGTTGTGGTAAGTAGTTTAAATAGGTAGATTTAGCTGTAGTTTGAATTTGTACATTTATTATTTATTTTCGGATGATAATGGATAGTGACGTCATTCCCCCAAAACCTCCGGATTCTGGCGTTCCGCGCGGTTTGTCACCTTTGGACATTAGAGACGTCTCACAGGATTTGGTCAGCCATTCTTCCCTCACTCAGTCCAGGAAGCGGCCGAATGCCCTTTCGAGTGACCTTTCAGATGTTACTCCATTCCCCAAGAAAGCAGTTTTAGATATTCCCAGTTTGTCTCAATCTGTGTACTTCCACCCCAGTCTTACTGAAAGTAAGATTTATTCTGTCAACGATTCAGGGCCGTTTATTGTACATGTCTCCAAGGCTGAGGCTAACCCTTTTGCCGGAACTACTCTGAACCCCCTAACTTTCGGTAAATGTTTATTTAACAACAAAATTAATGGCATTAAATAAGACGGAGTAAAGAGTGTTGGTAGAAACCGGGTCTCGGTTGAGTTCACCTCCGCCGGGGAAGCTAATGATTTTATTAAGAATCAAAGTGTTGCGTCGAACAATTTCATCGCCATTATTCCAACGTACAATGTCACCCGTATGGGTCTCGTGCGTGGCGTGCCCTCCTCATGGTCCATGGGAGAATTTGTGTTGGCAATTTCTCCCTCCCACGGATGCGGTGTAGTGCTTAAAGCTAGGCGACTCAATCGTAAAGCTGTAAGCTCATCCGGTACAGTCTGGTTACCTACAGGTTCAGTTGTAATCTCATTTTCTGGCCAAAAACTTCCAAAGAACTTATTTGTTTTTAATTCTTCAATTCAAGTAGAACCCTACATCTTACCTACTAACCAGTGCCTAAACTGCTGCAGGTTTGGGCACATAAAGGCACAGTGTCGTTCTAAGCCACGCTGTTTCCGGTGCTGTCAGCCTCACTTCGGTGATAGCTGTGTAGTACCTCTCGATCAAGTTTCATGTTTACTTTGTTCAGGTTCTCATTTGGCCACAGATAAATGCTGCCCGGAACATTCTAGGCAAAAATCTATAAAAATTGCCATGTCCCAAGACAATATTTCATATAAAGAGGCCTCCTCCCGATTCCTTGCCGTGCGTAAATCGTACGCAGATGTCACAAAATCTTCTGTTCCATTCAACTTACCCCCGTCAACTTCTGCTTCGCCTAATTCATCAGCGATTTCATACAGAAAAACTGTTTTCACTTCAGCTAAACCCAAAGCTCCTCGTGCCCCGGGCTTCGATAAAGCCGCACACGAGGCTCTTATTAGGGTCTATAATATGCCCCCCTCTAAATCTGGTTGTGCTCTCTCTTACCCTCTACCTTCTTAGCCTAATGACAACATCTTGGACCATTTGATCATCTCTGGGGTTTCCACTGCTCCCAATCAAACGATACCCCTGGTCTTCAGTTGACAGATCTGATTGACGATCAAAATTTTTGTGTTCAAAATCCGAACGCAATGGATCTTTCCATGTGCTTATCTACCCTGGATGCGTCCCTATCCTACAACAGGCCTAACTCACAGCATGGAAGTGATCACTTCCCTGTTGTAATATCCTTACCATCCTCCACTTTTGTTCCTACCTCCCTTCCTCCTCTTCTGAAATATAAGATTTCCAAGGCAGATTGGCCCAAGTATGCGGCGGATACCAAGATGTTATGTTCTTCCATACCTTCTGCTAATCAAGATAACATCATGGAGTGTTATGACAACCTTATGTCTTGTGTTCTCACAGCAGCTAATAACCATATTCTGCAGAAGCGTGCGGACCCGAAAGGCACAGCTTCCCCTCCTTGGTGGGATTCTGAATGTACAGATATGATCCGAGTAAGACGTTCGGTTGAAAAATCCTGCATCGCGAGCATGTCCCTTCATAACTTTTTAGAATATAAGAGGGTGGCAGCACAAGCGAGAAAGTTATTTAAAAAGAAAAAGAAGGTAGCTTGGCGTAGTTTTTGCGAGAGTTTATCTCCTCGCTCACCTTCGTCCAAGGTGTGGGGAGCTCTGAAACGTTTTGAAAATGAAAATGAAAATTACATTTATTCGGTGTCACTACATATTAAAATAAAAGAAACAATGGTTACATAAAATAAAAATATTACTTAAGTAGCACCGAAAAGGCATTCACTCAGCACAAGTCGTGGAGTGCGGACACACCAAGACGCTGATCTTCCGCAAACGCCTTGACTGAGAGTAGCCTGCTGCGCACGTCCCATACACAATAATGTTTATTTGTAGAAAGTTACATACACACTATTACACGCATATATAGTAATAATACAAAAAATAAATGATTACTTAAATATCCTTGATATATATTTTACGTGTGTAATATAAATTAGACTAAGCTGTATATACCAAATAACATGATTTATATGTTGCAGATAGGTACCCTATGAAACTCCAACCAATAATCAAATGATAGGCATCGAAGCGTACAGTCACAGACAGTACAGAGGGAAATCCCCTCAAAATTATCTTGCCCTTCCACCCTACCTGCATCAAACACCAATTCAATTATATATATTTTAAATATTTAATTTTTGTACATATAACAGATGTTTTTTGTAATTCAATTTGAAAGTACAAACAGAGCGACAGTGTTTTAGAGGTGGTGGTATGTTATTCCAGCATTTCGTGGCAGAGTATTTGAAACTGCCACGAAATGCTGCAGTGCGGTGTTTAGGGCAAACAAGGCGAGAAGGTATTCTGGCTTGGCGATGTGAAAATACAAGCTTTTCAAATAAATAAGTGGGTGATCCGGTCTTGACAATACCAAATAACAGAGAAGCAAGATGAAGTGAGCGTCTAGATTGCATGTTTAAAAGATTTCCCTGATTTAGAAATGGAGTCACATGAGATCTGCGAGGTATCGGAAAACTGAATCGGGCACAGGCATTTTGCACACGCTGTATCAATTTCTTGGTGTAGCCAAAAAGGCACTCACCTATTACAGCATCTGCATAGTTAAGTTTGGATAGTATTAAAGCTTCACAGAGCTTTACCCTTACGTTAACATCCAAATAGTCTCGAACCCGATACAGCACCTTGAGCCTGTAAAAGCAATTTCTGACTATTTCTAGGACATGTTTATGAAATCTTAGCCCACTGTCCATAAGTATACCAAGATTCCATGCCTCAGGAACTTGCTCGAGAACTACGTTTCCAATTTTTATAGCAACATGGGATGCATTTATTTTAGAAACTTGAGCATCAGAACCTAGAATGAGAAATTTAGACTTAGATGGATTCAAAATGAGGCAGTTAAGATTAGCCCATGTATTAATTCGCTCTAGGTCCTCATTTAACCTGTTAACTGCCATCAGTGTCTCATTAGGTTCACAAGGTGAATAAATCTGTAGATCATCTGCGTACATATGAAACTTACAATTCCTAATGCAATTTGCCAAATCAGCACTATACAGGATAAAAAGAACTGGTCCTAAAATTGATCCTTGTGGAACTCCCCGATTCAAGAGAGCAGTTTTAGAGACTGACCTTACACCAGCTTCGTTACTGATTTCAACACGCTGCATTCGACAGCTGAGATAGCTGGAGAACCACCTGATCGTTTTTTGATCAAAGCCATAGAATGCCAATTTTGATAACAAAAGATTATGGTTAATGGTGTCGAATGCGCGGGAGAAATCAAGAAGACATAACAATGAGCCATTCCCCTTATCCTGCTCCATTAAAACATCATCAAGGACATCCAGCAAGGCTGTAACAGTGCTGTGACCCTTGCGGAATCCCGATTGCCTTAGTGGTAAAATATTGTTACAGTTGAGGAATGCAGTCATCTGTTGACATACAACAGTCTCAATGATTTTTGACATAAACGGAAGTATGCTAATTGGCCTGAGATCTTCCAATTCAAATGCAGAGTTTTTCTTTGGTATGGGCTTAACCAAAGCTTCCTTCCAAGCGTCTGGAAAAATCCCAGCTTGAATAGACTTATTTACGATGGCAGTTATTACTCCAAGAGTTCGTGGCAAAGTTAGTAAAATCATGTCACGCGTAATACCGTCTACTCCCTGTGCATTTGTTGAAATATTGGTAATAATTTTCATAATGGTGTTTTCGTAAACTGGATGTAGACTAAATACAGCGGGAGAGAAACGATGGTATTCAAAATAAGTTAGGTTAGAAATACGGACAGAATTATTGCCAGGAGCATCTATGAAGTGAGAGTTCACAAGATCTGGATCAGTAATGCTAGATGGAAGACATGTCTGTTTATTTTTAAAGTCAGCTATATTATTTTTTATAGATATCCACATTTTTTTTGGTGTTCTTAAATGTCTATTAACAGTTTGATGAAAGTAAGCAGTTTTTTCCGAATGTAGTGCCTTATTTACGGTTGATTTGAGTTCTTTGTAATATGTTATATCTTTTTCAAGTTTCGAGGTACGACATTTGACATAGGCTTTATCTCTCAAACTCATCATTTTTCTAATTGTTGGCGTTATCCAAGGGTAATTTTGATGTTTTATGAGTGACTTAATTATAGGAGCATGAACATCAAACACATGCAAAATGTATGCATTAAAAGATGCAACGGACACATTCACACTCTCGTCAAGTAGTCTTTCCCAGTTGATGGAATTAACAAGATCATTAAATTCTTTTAAATTTATACTTTTCAGCGATCTATATACTGCTAACGTAGGGAGGGGTTTTGGTTTTTTTATACGTAATTCAAACGAGATGAAAGCATGCTTACTGAGGTCAGGAATAGAGTCAACACAAATATTTAAAATATTTGTAGAGCTGCAAACTAAATCAATCAGACTCTCAGAATGATCGGTGAAGTGAGTGGGCTGAGTTATATACTGCTTTAAGTTTAAATACCTTAAAAACGAAGTTAATTTCTTCGAATTCGGATCGTTATAAGCCAGGAGGTTAGTGTTGAAGTCACCGACTAGTACTATATGATCATAAGTGGAAAAATAACTTACTGATTCCGTTAACGCATCCAAGAAGGTATCAATGTTGAGCCATGGAGGACGGTATGCGGTTCCGATCGCAAGTCTAACGCCGTTTAGAGATATGCTTAACCACATCTGTTCAACTACGGTTACCTGAGGAGGTTTAATATTTTTTGCTAAGATACCATTGCGTATGTAATAGCCAACACCACCGCCGCGAGTACGGACGCCACCTGCCGGCCTCGGCACATGCCGGAGCCGATACCCTGCGGGCCTGGGCGCGCGATGTTCCTCGCCATCTCTCAGCCAGGTCTCATTTATGGCCATGATATCCACCGACCGATCCTCCATAGCAACCAAAAATTCCTCGTGGTGAGTTCCTAGTGAACCAGGATTTAAAAAACCAATTTTAAGATTTTTATTTTTAACAAATTGAATTAGAAAAAAACCGGATTTTAAAATTATTTTTGAGTTAGCAAGGTGTTTCATTACAATTGTTATATGACGCCAGTCAAGATATATATATAAACTTATACAATGTACAATACTTGAATTTAAGTTTCTGTAAAACACATTACACCAACGAAATAAGATTGATGTGTGAGAAGAAAATAATTTATTTAAAGAAAATATACTACTTATTACATAATATTCTATACTAATACTAAACTTTATGTAATACACAATATTGTCACTGCAAAAAAATATATTTAATAAATATACTAAACGAAACTTCAAAACAAGAATAATAAATAAAATATTTAAACATAGTCTATGCGCAGCAGTATACTTTTTGTGTATATTTACCTGTAATAACAGGAACAGTAAGTGTTTATTCAGATTACAACATACGTTAGATTTTGAAAACAATGAAAGCTTAGCAATAATGTTAAAACCAGAAAATACATTAGGCAGCAAGAGTAGTGCAAGATACATTATAAAAACTTTAAGGTTAATGCAATAATATTGTATCCAAAAACAAATAAATCTGTAATGTGAGATTATAACTTTTCTGCAAAAAAAACAACGAAGGAGTGTAACAAGAGAGCACTTTTTGAAAATAACTCTTGTCATAAATAAAACGTAAACTAAGTATTTACATAGTCGGGACGCAGCAGAACCTTTTTTATAAGTGGAAGCAATAGGAAGCATTAAGAAATGATTTATGCGGCCAGGCCTTGAAGTACAATTAATTATCAGGACATTACTAAGTAAGAACAAACAATAATACAGTACAAGTACAGTACAGCCAATGTTATATTTATAAAGTATGAAAAAACTAATTGAACTTTTTGTGATAAAAATAGATTTTATGAGATAATATGCTACAAAACTTAACAATAAGGAGTTATTTATTTTACGTTTTATACATTCTAGATCGGTATAAATAATAAAGTCAATTTTTACCAACTGCGTTTGCCCCAAAAACCTTAGTTATGTCATCGTCAGTATGGATACGGTGACGGGCTTTGCCATTCTCTTGTCGGGCGAAGATTTTACCGTCGCGGGTCCATACGAAGCGCCAGCTTAGTCGCTTCGCAACCTCCCGCGCCTTCTGGAACAACTGCCTGTTGCGGCGGGTGAGGCGCTCGTTGACGTACAGACGCTGGGCGGCGCCGGCATCCGCGGCGGTGATGTCCTGCGTGGTGAGGGTGCGCCGCACGCGCGCCGCCCGCAGGAGCGCGTCCCGCTGTGCGCGCCGCGTCAGCCGCACGGCCACGGGGCGCGGGCGCGCGGGCCCCGTCGCCGCTGCCGCCCGCGGGGCACCGACTCGCTGCGCACTCACCACGTCACGCTCGTCGATCGCTACTCCTAGTTTAGAAGCCACTGTAAGAATAACATGAGTGCAGTTCTCATTCGTATTTTCGGGGAAGTTGCTAATCTCGACGTCGTTGGCCAGCATGTCCTGATCTCTTTCGTCGATTTCGAGTTTTAATTGAAATATATCTTGCTCTAGGTTTGACATAGAGTGTGGATCGGCAATATTTGACTCCAAAACCTGAACTCTGTTTTCAAGTGTACTGAGGCGTTCATTTTGCGACTGAATGGTGGCTGTTAAGTCAGATATAGCCGTACGAAAAATGCTTACTTCAGCCCGCATGGCCCGCATCTCCTCCCAAAACATTTTCCACTCCGACGTAGGGTTCAGTTGACCTTCGTTCCCAATGTCTGTCACCATTGTGGATTTTTCCATGTCAGGACAAGAAAAGTCAAGGTTTGTCGATTTAACCCGATGTGTAATATTACTTGAATACTCAGGCGACATCTCTGCTCTTACAGGGGTATTTTGGTTATCATTTTTTGGATTTTTACTTACACATTCAGGACATTTCCAAGCATTACGTCTCTCTTTATCCAACATATAAAAGGAGTAAAAACGCTGGGAGCTCATATTTATACAAATAAGATCATACGAGGCTTTACATGATGCACAGCGCATAAACTCACTTTTAGGTAAGGGTTTCTTACAGCCAGCACAGTCATTCAACTTAGGCATCTTTACTTGTAGATATCAAAATAATGATTAAATGAAAATTTCATACAGCGCCCTCCCTGAGAGAATCGAGGAACTATTTAAAAGCTGCCAAATTCGGCCAAATTTCATAGACGCATTAAGCGATGCAATCAGTGCAATGGTTTCAAATCCGCATAGGTAGATGGCGCTACTTGCAATATTAATATAAGATTTATTGATCGAATCATCAAGCAAAAATTTTTTAGGTTAAAAAGTCTATCAACGATACAATTGGAATTTATAAAGCAGTTTATGGCTAATCGGTCTTTCAAGTGCAGCTTTTTTTGAATTCCAGAATGCACAACACAGCACTGATATTTCAAATGTGATCAGTATTAACAGTACGTAAGTCACGGCAACCAAAACACTATTTTCTTATTAAGGCATAGTCACTTGCACTTAACTTCAATTGTGAATAACGGCAAACATGTATTATTTATATTTCACTAACAATTTTGTTCATAAATCAAGTATAAGTATTTTTAAAGAGATTATTTACTAAGCTGGTGCTTGTATGGACAGCACAGCAGACTACCCTCCCTTTTTCGTGGTTCTGTGCCTTATTCTCCATCTCCAAACTCTAATATGTCATCTCTTTGGCTTGATCAGTTTTTTGATAAAATTGCCCCCCCTTTTGTGCCTTACTCCGATCTTCGCCCTGTCCATTTTTCATCGTTAGTGCCTTCAAACTGCCCCTTTGACAGTTCCTTTTCTATGCAAGAACTGAATCTTGTCCTTAGTGGTCTTTATAATTCGTCCCCCGGCCTGGATGGTATCCCGTACTCCCTTATAGCTAGAGCAGGGACAGTCTTTAAAGAGTCGCTCCTTAGTACTATTAATATAATTATTCTTACCGGTCAGATCCCAGATACTTGGAAAGTATACTTAGTTATCCCATTATTAAAAAGCGGTAAAGACCCTTTAGATGCAGACTCGTACGGTCCCGTTGCCCTGGCCTCTTGTCTGTTGAAAATTACAGAACACCTTGTCAAAAATAGGCTGGCATGGTACGTAGAATACCATAATATTCTTAGCAACACGCAATTCGGCTTTCGTAAGGGTTTAAGCGCGATGGATAGCTTGAGCATTTTCACGGCCGATTTAAGGTTAGCCCTATCTAGTAATGAATCGGTCGTGGGGGTGTTCTTGGATGTTTCTTCTGCTTACGCCTATGTCCAGCTTCCATTGCTTAGGCTTGAGATGCTTTCTTTAGGTATTCCTATAAGGCTTACAACTTTTATTTTCAATCTATTAGTAGAACTCTATGCAAATTTAGAATTTAGAATTAGTACTTTATTCAAATCAGACACTCCCACGCCAACTTCCAGCCCTGAAAAGTTTGGCGAGGACTCCCACAGGGGTCCGTCTTAAGTCCCCTGTTGTATAACATCTATACGTATGATTTGGATAGATCTGTGTCTTCCTTCTGCGACGTCCTACAATAAGCGGACGGTATTACTTTTTATTTGCGCGTTATGAAAATAGAGGAGGCCCCCTCTCATTTGAATAATGCCCTTAATTATTTAGGCATCTGGCTAGGTAATCACGGTTTGTCCCTATCTACATCTAAAAGTAAGGCTGTAATTTTTCCTAGGAAAAGGGTTTATCCTCCCATTTCAATTGTTTTCCAAAGCCAACCAATTCCGTTTTCCAATGAGGTAAGGTTTCTTGGTGTAGTTTTTGATTCAAAACTTTCCGGGACACCACACCTTAACTATGTTTCCAGAAAATGCGAGGCCAACATCAACGCCATTCGGGCTCTGTCTGGCGTATGGTGGGGTTCTCACCCCTATACCCAGAAGCTAATATACAACGCATTGTTACGGAGTCTAATAGACTACGGCTCTTTCTTATTGGAACCCTGCCACAAACCAGGTTTCGACGCTATTACTAAAATTCAAAGTAAATCACTTCGCATAGTTTTAGGTCCAATGAAGTCTTCCCCAATTAATGCCATGCAGGTCAAATGTGCAGATTCTCCCCCGGATCTTCGACGCCAATACCTCTCGGATCGCTTTCTAGCTAAGTCGTTACAAGTTTCATCTCATCCCCTTCATCTTAAACTCATTTTACTAAAACGCTCCATCGTACTCTAGGTATTGGTTAAATAAAATTCCGCCCTGTCTCATAAAAAGTTGTGCTAATCTGGACATCTACCGTACTCCAGTTTTTAAAAGCGCCCGTCCTTTTCTTTTTACTTTCCCTTATAATTTGCTGCTTTTTACCCCGACTATAGACACAAGTTTTGGCATTGCCAAGAACGATCCAAATGCGTATTCCGCATTCTTGACTGCTGTAGACAGAAAATATAGGGACTGCCTTCAGGTCTATACGGACGCCTCTAAATTCTCCTCTACGGAAGACGTAAAGTCAGCCGTGTGGATTCCACGATTCTCGGTTCTGTTGTCCTTCAAGTCTCCTCCCCCATATACGGTCTTCACAGGTGAGGCTATTGCGCTTTTAGAAGCAGTTAAGTATATAGCTGAAAACAACTCAAATAATTTCATTGTATTTACAGACTGTCTAAGCTGTCTTCAAGCTTTGGAAGGCAACCCGTTTAAATTAGGCTCAAAACTCCCTATAATAAACAAAATTAGACATGTCCTATTCTGTTGCAGTTCCCGGGCTGTAAATATTGTGTTAGCCTGGATTCCTAGTCCCTCTGGTATCACAGGTAACTTTACAGCTGATGGCTTTGCGAAAGATTCCATCCAAATCGGTTCCGCAGATTACTACATGTGCTTCGCCCAGGAATTGAGTCTCCTAGCTAAATCCCACCTACAGGCCGTGTGGAGTTCCGAATGGGAGGCGTCGCGGAAAGTAAAAGGTAAGCACTACGGTGACATCCAACCTTTCATTCCCGATAGACCTTGGTTTTTTAAATTTAGAAAGGTAGATAAAAGGACAGCATCAGTTATCTCCAGACTTCGCTTAGGCTACTGCTGTTCCCCAATTTTCCTTAACACGATTTAGGAACAGTGGACCATATATTTTTTAATTGCCCGCTCGGTCCGGTATCAATATTTGATTTCCTTCCCCCCAAAGATTCAGCGCCCAACTAATATCGAGACTTCTCTCTACTTACAGCTCCAAGATTTTAATTATATTATGTAAATTCATTCATCGATGTAATATTAGCCTTTGATTGTACATTGTTAGCAAGTATTTTGTTTGATATATATTATTTTTATTATTAAATTTTTTTTTCTTTTCCTTTTGGTAAGTAAGTTTAGTTTAGTTTGAGCATGTATTATACCATATAGATAATTAATCATTCTTATTAGTTTAAGTTATTGTACGTGTGTTTTATTTTGTTTTAGCCTATAATATATCCTAATGCAAAACGGAATTAATTTTTTGGCAATTTTAATTTTAATTTTTGTACTTTGTCCCACCAATACGCGACACTCTCAGAAATAGCCCGCCACACCAATCGCGGCTGATTGCCATTTTTCAATTAACTAACTAACTAACTAGACGCCAAAGTAAAATTAATCTTTAAAAAATGGCGTAGCTGAGATTCGTAACTTTTCTTCTCCATAAAGATAGAGAAGAAAAAATAAACCAAAAGTGGGTTTCTTTTTCATTTACTTCAACATTTTTAATGAACATAAATGGTTTATCGTTGTATTTTGAATCACGAGGCAAATTTCGCCAATCTTCTTTTTCCTCTTTAAATGTTTAGCACAGATTCAACTACCAGATCTCAATGCATTTGCTCACTCGATGTAATAATCTCAAAAAACACGCACATAAAAATAAGTTTTGAATGGAAATATCGACAGTATTTGTAACTTTACCAAAATTTACGATATTGCCACTAAGCTCCCGACACGGTACTGAATATAAAATTATGTTAATACTGCAGCATCCGTACCTTAACCCATATATGCGTATTGGGTCGTTTTTGTGCCTCTAGGACCAACTCATTTCTAGGAAGTCTAGCTCATAAGAAACGGTACAATTTTACCTTTTTGCGCCATCTATTATTGGTTTAATGAACTAAGTTGTCACACGCATTGGTCATTACGCGATCGTTTTAGTGTTTAACTTTTTGTTGACAAAACAAATGGGCACGCGTTTTTTATTCGAAAAGAAACCTCTAGGCACGCATAAAAATGTAAGTATTTCATTTGTTTATTGTTGTTTTATTGTCAAATTTGTTTTACATTGAGTTGAATGTATGTATTAGTGATTAGTAATTAATGATAAGTGATAACATTTATTTTTCTTGTTGGAATCCATCAAAATATTTTGCGGGGTCGAAAAAGACCCCTTGCCCACATATGTAACATGATTCAGGCTAAAAGTTTTATATTTTAGGTCTCGTCGTGTTCTCCAAATACATGAGATACTCGAAGTCCTGGAAGACTTGGAACCTGAGGAAAATTTCCAGGGCATCGATGTTTTCATGGACCCTCCTGCCAACGGCATTGCGTCTGATAGTGATTCCGGAGATGAGGACTGCAATGACGTTAACAGGTTGAATCGGAATCAATTACTTGCTCCTGCTGAAATTGTTACGTTACATCGGGAAGAACGTGATGATGACGACACCACCACGCCTGAGGTCAGTGTCACTACTTCGTCTCCACTCGCGACAACTGTCAGACCACGAAAACGCCAGCATGATGGTGAGTCTTCCACAACCACGCAACCTGCTAGGACTGATGACGAGAATTCTCATCCGCAATCAACGCGACGTGTAGAGCAGCGAAACCGTAGACCACGAAATTGGGTTAAAAGGGATTTGCGTCACCAACCAATCCACTGGCCTTCTCCAGCCCCCCGAGTAGTGCTCACCCTTAACAAACACAGCGAACCAATAGAGTTCTTCGAACTGTTTTTCAACGAAGATGTTGTAAGACATATAGTTCGACATTCGGTAATGTATGCAGTTGAAAAGCATAATACCAGTTTCAGCCTTTCAAGGGACGAAATGTACTGTTTTCTGGGTATATTGATCCTCAGTGGCTACGTGCCCTTACCAAGACGTCGCATGTACTGGGAGTCCAACGAAGATACTTTGAATATCTTAGTATCTAATTCGATGCGGTCTAAGCGCTTTGAAGAAATTTTTAGATATTTTCATGTCGCTGATAACAGCAACCTTCCCAGTGGTGACAAAATGGCAAAAATACGGCCATTATTCAAAATTTTGAACGAGAAATTTCTCATGTATGCCCCCATCGAAAAGAACTTTAGTATCGATGAATCTATGATACCATATTATGGGCGACACGGCTGTAAACAGCATATTCATGGCAAGCCTATACGGTTTGGATTTAAAGCATGGATTGCAGCCACACGTTTGGGGTATTGTATTCAAGCTGATTTATATGAGGGACGATCTGAAGTACGAGAAACTGGACTAGGAGAGCACGTTGTTACCAAATTGACTAATTTGGTAAAAAAAGAATACCCGGAAACACAGTTTTCGGTTTACTGTGATAATTTTTTTACGTCTCCTGGATTGCTTAGTTCTTTGCAAGAAAGTGACGTGAAAATTACTGGAACAGTTCGTCAAAACAGAGTCGACAAGTGTCCTCTGATGGATGTTAAGTCTTGCAAAAAACAGCCCAGAGGATTTTATGATTATAGACTAGATACGAAAGATAATATTTGCGCTGTTCGATGGAACGACAATAGCGTAGTGACATTATTGTCTAATGAATTCGGGGTAAACCCCATCCAAAAAGCGCGCCGATATTCAGTTGCTGCCAAACGGAAAATTGATATTGACCAACCAAATCTTGTGCATCGGTATAACCAATTTATGGGGGTGTGGACAGACTGGATGCTAATATCGGTGTTTACCGCATAGCCATCAGGGGAAAGAAATGGTACATTCCCATCTTGATGTGGTTGATTGACGTCGCTGTCAACAACGCTTTTTTGCTCGCTCGATCATATGGAGCAAACGTGGACACACTGAACTTTCGTCGATCGATTGCAAGGACGTTGCTTCAGAAATATGGAGTTGCTTCATCTCGTCCAGGGCCACGGCAACCAATAAAAACGGTTGTACCTCTTTCTGTGAGAAAACATGCAGCTGAGCATATTATTCAAGCTGCAGAGACCAGAAAAAGATGTGCGCTATGCAAAAACAAAACTGTCAAAATGTGCACCAAATGTGGTGTAAATCTTCATGCCAAATGTTTTGCCCAATTTCATTCTTAAAATGTCTTTTTCTACATTTTTGTTCATTTTCATTATTATTTCATAGTTTCTTTTTACATTGAGACTGGTAAAACCTTAATATTAAAGCCTAATTTGCAATAAAATTGTGTTTGATTTAGTAATTGCCATTATACTAGTACAGGACCATATAAGCGCAAGGGGTCGTTTTCGCCACATTAAAAAAACACTAGTTTCAGGACTGAAAATGAAAAATAACCATCACAGCTGATTTTTAGAGCCCATAATAAATTACATATGTAAAAATCATAAAAATCGGAGATGGAAATAGTTCTGCGCATATATGGGTTAAAACTTATAAAATGTTCAAAGTTACTCACGCCCTACTTTGTATGGGAGATTTCATTTGAATACTAACATGGTTTAACGTTTATAAGTCTTTTAAGTACCTATAATCTCGTTTCTTCTTACATCGCAATACAGTATACCTAATTGATATTGCCAATATTTTTATTAACAATTGGCAAGTTGTTGTCTTCCTGATGGAAAGTGAAGATGAAGATGAGGCAATGCATTACACGTGATGCACCGATCTATGAAGCTAGTTCTTTCGTGCATCATTTGTGATGCACGGATAGTTAGCTTGTTGATCACATTATGTCACTTACATGTCTGATTTTGTTTTAAATCATTTTCACGAAAATTGAGCTTCGAATAGCACGGATAAACCAAAATCACATTACGCGGCTTCGTTTTCGTACCCTTTTTGCGTAATTAATAGCATTTTAGATTCGGACACTTTTGACCGTGAAGTCCATTACCTATTGATAGGATTTGGATTACCTAACGCCACTCATCCTCCTATTTTTTTGTTTAAATAAATTATTTTACAGAAGAACTTATCAGGATATTTTCTTTGAGCTCAGTATAATTGATATAACATTCATAACACCACCTTTGTTTAATACATTGTTGTATATTATGTAAGGGTAACAGTGCCGCACACACCAAAACCATATATCAATATAATATTGTTACATAATATACTGGTCAAGTATTATTTATAGTAAATTGAAAAATGTCACATTGTGGTTGATTTCAATGTGTTTTTTATATGTTGATAACAAGACAAAACGAATTTAATTTGATTGAAGTGAATATGAGTTAGTCGATGCAAATTTGTTAAATTCATCTGGCCGGAAGTGCTGTTCTTAATGTGAACCCGAGAGGAAGTGATGCTAGCTGCTGCAGCGACTGCTGTTGTTTTATATTAGAGAAAAAGAACGTAGTTGTGGAGTTCGACTCAATTCGAGAAAAATATTGTGGGAAACGATGGGACCTTATTTATATACTAACTTTTGCGCAAATATTGTACAATATTGTTGAACCAGTGTTTTGTTACGTGTTATTATAACAATGAAACATTTTTAATTTTCTAATATGTTTGCTTAAAAGTCTGTATGCATCTTAACACGTTCTAGAGCCTAAGGCTGCATATCTATTAGAGACGTGCGCGGTAGCGGAGCATTGCAAGGACGCCCGGCGGAGATGCGAAACAGTGTCTCTTTCCATAGATTTGCGAGGCTACAGGCACTAAGAAAACGTAAGCACCTTTCCATGAAATAAAATAAATGAGTATATTTAAATGAGTTTCATTTTATTCCAACATACATACAAATTACAACAACAGAAAATCTTAAAATATATAGAAATTACAAGTACAGTGGCATACATCTTAAAATTAATACTTTAAAAACTTGAAGAGTCATTGTAAAAACGAGTAAGATATGATTAAGCTTATAATAAGCCATACATTAATATGTTCTTAATCACATATTGTTATTTCTGTTTGACTCAAGTACTTACATTCTTAAAGGCTTAGTTACTCTAATTATGACGAGACTTATTTCTAGCACCGAACGGGTGCACAAGTCTTTGCAATCTGTTCTGCCATTTCTTCCTTTGAACTTCGCTACAGCGGATTATCTTTTCACTCTCCTCAGAAAATGATCTTGGGAAGTAGGAGCTGTAATAAAGTAATGTTTAAGATACTTAGCAGCTTTGTATCAAGTAACAAATACCTATGTAATGTATCTTTCTTAGTTTCTCTTCTTTTATCAACATAAGACAACAAATTAGCTAAGTGTATTTCAATAGGTTTATGATCTTGGTTCTACAAGTCACAGTTCTTAGGAAAACGGGGAAAAACTGATGTAAAATGTAGTAAATATATGATTATTGTCTTTATCAATTGACATGATAAGAAACAGGGTGACTGCGGGGCTGAAGTGCAGACTATGGCTCACCTGTTCTCATGTCCTACCTGCACGTAAGCAGGTTTTAACAACGCTTCGAGCAAGGGATTGACCATAGCACATTACTGGCAAAATACTAAATAAAATCGAATAATATAAGATGGCCATTTGATACGGAAATTTTTTTTTTTAAATATTTACATACGTGAAAATAATATTTATTCATTGTCTCTATTTCAGAATAAAATCACTTTTAAGAAGCTTTTCTCTTAATTTTAGTATAATTTTTGATACTAGGCTTGATTATGCTTGACTTACGCGGCGGTATCTCTTGGGGGTAAGACTACAGTTGGTACAAAGTCTGGTGTTATGGTATTCTTCTTTGACCCAATGCTTCCTGTCGACAGCATCGATTTAGAGCTCAGTATAATTGACTTACCCCCTGCTAACCTAAGAAAAAAAAAGCGAGTGTAAGATAAGTCTTTAATAAAAGAGGACTGAATCATTACAGTATAGATCAGGGTACCAGACGCCCCTTTTTATTTCCTAAGTTACTAAATGTATACGATAAACTAATTCTTGCATTCTCTGTAAGCTTTGGCTCAGCCTGCTAGCTTGCACCCATGGCCAATTATAAGGTAGGATTACTGGAGTCTCTCGGCGATAGCTAAGGTTGACGCGTTACTTACGCGTTGTTTTGTAGATGCCCCACATAGTAAGGGACAACAACACTACAAGGGATACAATTGCGAGTCTGATCTGGCACCAAGTCGCTCGACTCTACAAAGCGCTACAGGTAGCGTGGGCGTTTCAAATGCCGATTGCAGTTTCATTTACCTCAAAATTATAGATATAGTGATATATTTAAAACTTCCGCATATTGTGTTAAATAAAATTTACTTTTTGAAAATTAATCTGTTATGTTTGAGCAAACTACGATTTTTTGCGATAAGATGCTGTCTTCAGAACAAATGTAAATTACTATGTCCTTTACATTTTTGCTTTTATTATAAAATATTTAACCTCTCAAACTGCATATTTGATTAAAGATCAATAGACTATAATTTTAACAATTACATAGACATTTTAAAGTTAATCCACCTTAGCATTTAGTTATTTTATCGTACTAGGACCTGAAGGCCTACTATGAACTATTATTGCGACTCAATTGACGACCTAAAATAAACTGCTTTGCTATTTCATACCACGACGTCATTAAAGCGATCCAGTTTGATCCAGGTTGACGCCAAATCAAGTCGGCAATTGGATCGCAATCTGTTTTAGTTCGTTCATTTTTCGTACCATGAGGTGATATTTCAACCTATATTGGATGACTTAAATGTCAAAGTAAGCGATTCAAAAAAAGTTGCTACTTTCTTGGCGTGAAGGGAATCGTTTCGGTTTATATTTAAAAAAATGGTTGAAAATATACGTAATTTAAGGTATTTCAGTTGGATATTTACTGTTTCTTATGTGTTAATGTGAAAAAGTGAGTTCTAGACCTATTTTTTTATTGTAGATGTCTGACGAATTAGTCCTTTTTATTTTCTTGGAAAATGATATTGAAATAAACAAAACACGGAAACAATCGGACCCCTTTTATTTGGAAGATGAAGAATATATAAAAGCATAACGATTGGTATTAGAAATGTGTGATGAGCTGAGCCCATTGTTGAAAATCCAACAAAATCAACTGATTTATCAGTAGAGACAAAGGTAGAAGTCAAATTGGGTGCGTTCTAAACTCGTCATAGTCAATTTATTTTTACAACACTAAGGAAACTTTTAATTATTTTTTAATTTAAAGAATTATATAAATTTCTATTATTTAATGAGTACTAAAACGGGCTTATGGTATCTAATTTGACACTAAAAAGCGCAATTTCAAAATATATTTGTTGTTATTTTTACACAAAAAAACCGATAAAATCATATCAACTAGATTTCGAAACGCAACGCATATGGTTTGAGTAAAAGAGACAGACTTATGCAACGAGTGTACGGCGTCATCTCTTTCTCACACGCGGACCACAGACAAATTTCGATCTTTCATTCCTCCGTGAGCGATTCAAACGCCAGTTAGCTAAAGGCACTTCATGGTACGAATCTTAGCGATTCAGTTTAGGTACCTAAACTGAATTGCATCGGAGTTGAATGGCAAACTAAAAGTTGATGGTAGGCCTTCTGATTTTAATCTGAGTATGGTTTGTCCGACTGGTAATTAAAACAATACATTACGTATGGCACACACGTGTTCCACAAAAGAATAACATTTTCTGGTTCTACTCCGAAATATTGAGTAAGGTTTCGGCAAAATTATGTGGTGATAGATTGAACCAAATCTCATATAGTATAAGTTAGAACAGTATAGTTATTTGTGAAAGTTCCTGTGAATGAAGCTGCCAAATTTTAAGCAATTTTAAAATTTCATTGAAATACAATTGCTTACAAATGAATAATCTAGGAGAGTTCTAGCACGTGGGGCGAGTTGTGTCGGGAGAAAGGAGGGATTTGTGCCTAAGTTATGAGAAAATGTGATTTCACTAAAAGGCAACGTGTAAAACAAATGAGCAATTTCCTGGGTTTTTAATGAAGCATTTCTGAGTGATCTGTTTAGTAACTGATTTGGTAGCATAACAAAAGAGTCTGATAAGAGGTTTGCGGGGCAGATTCATGTATTTTATTAATGGTATTAAGTACCTATATATTGCCTTAACTTTGAAAGAGCCTTGTCGACTCGACTTCGTTTTGATGGTAAGATTGATATTTTTAATAGATTCTCACAAACTTTTGTTATTTTTCCAGTTGCTTTTGTTGTGTTTGCTTGAAATATTAAATTCGAAATTATTAAGATTTGATAACTTAGTAAAGATATTAGCTAGCCCGATAAATCTTCAAAGAATAATTAATATACATTTAGAAACTATACTTAGACTCAGTAGCGGGAATCGGGATTGGTTTTAACATGGAGTCGAAGATGGACCGCGGCAGTCCCAGTATTCCAACACTAACTTGGGCTTGTTTTAGCATCTCTTCTGGACCTGATATTGCATTTATTAAGTAGGAGAGTCGCGCAGATGGCCTGTAAATACGAAAGGTTAACCTTAACCTTAGGTTTGAAAGAGCATTACGTTTTGCCAGATGTACAATAATGTCGCTGTCGTTTTTTTTGCTATTTAAGCATTTTTGCTTAATATATTATAATATAATATAATCCTACACTATCTTTTATAATTAGTTGTTTTGGCTACATGTCTGTACTAGCTAATAATGGTAGATTGGAAGAAGGTACTTACTCAACACATTTAATAACCCCTAGTGCCATCATGCGGTAATCAACCTCTCGCTGGCAGAAAACTTCATTCATTAGTGGAGATCTTGTGTGGAGCTTCTTATCATGGCGGATACATTGACCAATTAGGGCGTTGCGTTCTGTTGCTGTCATTTTGGTCATGTAGCCAGTTTGAAGGTTATGCTCAACGGCATTGAAGATTTCAGATTTGAATAAACGATTTATCTCCAATTCTGAAAGGACAAGAGCTTTTTCAAGAGAAAAACAGAAAGTGCGTGTCATCAAAGATCCACGCGTTCTTGTATCTACGTGAAGCGACGCTGCGCAGTCGACCAATTAATACTTGAATCCTATGTCGCACTGTAAAAAGTTGTAATTGGATTACTAGGCACGATCTCCAGATATGAACTGTCAAGCCGTCCAAAAGTACCTATTTACTCTACGCTTGAAAGTCCCAGGATTTAATTTGGCATCTGGTAATAGTGGTTTTTACTAAACCTGATGTAATATAAAATAGTAATAATATAAAATGTAGTCTATAAAATCCTTTGTAGTCTATAAAATCCTTTTTCTAACTAACAACCAAAATAAGTTCTAAAAAATATACGTTTACATTATATTACTACGCAAAATATAACAAACAAACCTATAACAAATTAAAATACATAATTTTAACTCACCGATCTGATTGAAGGATTTCCGTCCAAGCGCCAACCAAACTATCTGAACACTCATTCTAACTAAAGTTTCAAATTGTCTGGCATCCTTGTCACTTAAAGATACCCGTCTCTTACTTACTCCCATGTGGTGGAATTTTTTTGTATCACCACCACCTAAAATTCAGTTTGGTTATTTGAAAGAAGAAAATTTTAGAATTTGGGTTGGTACGTTTGGTTTTGCAATGTAACGGTCGCATTCGAACACATTACTGAAGGTGCTCCTTAGCATAGATTTTGCTTAGAAAATCTAGTCTTCGATGGTCTATAGATAAAGTATAAATAAATTAAGCAAAAGTATTGTTAAAGAGCGCCTTAAGTAATTTTTGAGTGTATAGTTGATTCATTTCGGATGAAACTGCCACAAATATTTAAGCTCTGTTCATATGGGAGCCTATAATATATTAACGAAAAGTAAGTACATAAAAAAGTTAAAATTCAACATAACATACAGTACATACTCACATCAAAAGTGTCTAGGGATCAAGTTACTATTTTGCAAAAAAAATTATCAATCAATATTTACTAAATCTAGTCTATCAGAATGAATGAAAAATTGCTGTATTTGCAAATTGTGCGAAAGTAACTCAAACTAACGTCGTCAATCAAATGGCGAAAAAGGACTAAAATTCAGATTTTATAAAGTTTTACTGTATAAATTAAAAAAAAATTATAGTCTGTGTTTCCACCAGCAACACAAATAACATAATCGTAGCGGTTTGGCATGCTTAATATCAGTTCATCAAAATCACTCTGAGGAATGGCCAACCACATTCTTTCTAACAAGTGAAAACGTTGTTCTGGGGTGTGCACGTCACTCATACTTGGCAGGGCTCTTATTTGGACCATATCCCATGCGTGCTCAGTTGGGTTGAGGTTTGGCAGTTGAGTAGGTAATATCAGCTTCGACAAGAGTGCGTGTTTCGACTTTGGCCATGTGTAAACGTGTATTGGGGTACATTTATTGAAACGATTTGCCCAACCGACCTCGCAAAGAAACGATTACGTCTGAAACAATCCTCTCCACGTAAATCTCAGGAATTGAAGCTGCCCCTGATCCAAATTTTTTGGATAGTGGCCCATATTATTTTATTCCCTCACCTTATGTCCTGTCCAAATCTTAAAGGTTCATGACGTCCGGAGTTTCACTCAAAACCCAAACTCGAACGCGGCTTGTATTTAGCCTCATTCAGAAACGAAAAACCCTGTAACTCAAGAAGTACAATAAGAATCCACCCTCATCACAACACCGAGACAGGGCGGAACGACAGACCCGAGAAGGATTAAGCAAATCATATGCTGAAACTACAAAGGCAAACACCAAGCTCCCGTATTTAAAAACATCTGATTCACGACAATATTATGTGACAACAATAGAAAATTTCCTGATAAAACAATCGGGAAATTCGATTCCATTCTACAACAAATGAGTACACTGATGAACCTCATAACGACCCTCATAACGAAAGACTACCAAAAAAGATACCATCAAAGTTGGAACCCTAATCACAAATGGCTTAGCACCTAACAAACATAAAGTAGAACTGATTATCAAGGAACATAAACCTGATGTTTTTCTTGTCTCTAAAGCTCACTGCACCAAAGCTACTTCAAACATTAATATAAAAGATTACCGCAATTACATCACACTGCATCCAGATGGAACTGTTCATGCACTTACAGCTGTCACCATTTGGAGATCTATTGAACACTACCTTATGCCGGAATTCAAACAACAACCTTTCAAATTCAAGCTACAACCGTCGCAACTGAAGAAAGAATTGGTTTCCGCTACATACTGTCCTCCTAAACATAAAATTGACCAACCAATGTTTTAATAGAAACTTTTAATCACTTGGTAACCGATTTATATCAGGAGGATGTGGGATTCGAAACATGTTCATTCGCAATCAATACTTACGACCACTAGAGTAGAAAGCTGAAAGCAAGTATGAAAACGAACAACCTCGCAGCCATATCCACATTTGAACCAACGTATTGGCCATCATATCTTATCCCAGATTTTCTTGACTTTTTTATGGTCAAAGGATTTTATAAACATTATCTATAGTTCTTACAAAAAGTATTATGCTTATAGAAATTGAGCAACCGGTTGCACTGTACAGCACACGAACCGACTGGGATTCATTCAGAGAGCAAGTTGAAGAGGGCATTGATCTAAAAATTAATGTCAAGACCCCGCAGGATATCGAGGATATGACAAAGCGCATAACCAACCTAATACAAGAAGCTTGCTGGAAAAATACACCGCCAATAGAACTAATCGTCTTACTAACTTTTTCAAAAACGTCAAACTACAAAATATTGGAAAAGTGCAGATTAGGTTTTGGCAGCAAAGTAGACACAGGAGGATAAGTCTGCACTGAATAGAGCCATTGTAGAGTTAAAAAATCTAATCATCAGCTGGCGTAATGAAACGCTGCAATCTAAGTTAGAAACATTTTTTCCTAGCCCCTCGAAAAAATATTCTGTTTGGAAGTTCACAAAGGCACATGATAGACCGCAAACAGCAATACCACCCATAAGAAAATATCATGATTAGTGGGCATGAACGACTACAGAAAAAGCTAATGTATTTGCCGAACATCTAGCTAATGTATTCACCCCAATCGAAACAGAGAATGTGGACTATGAACACTACGTGAACTCCGCCCTTAAGCATGCCTATCAGATGTCTTAACCAACAACACCAGTATCAGTTCGAGAGGTAGCTAAGCTAATTAAAGAACTGAAAGATAATAGAGCACCTGGCTTTGATAATAGGTCTTTACCTATGAAACTGCCGTTTTGCCGTACTGGCCATTTCAAATGAAAATATTTTTTTTTGACTGATAATTCTAATTTCAAATTAATTTTATTTGACAAACATGGAATTTTTTTTCTAAAATCGTCATTTGTTTAATAGTTAGTGTTTTGTTTTCAACGCATTCGAACATTTTTCGTCATCATGGATAAGTTAAAAATTTGAGTAATTATGGAGTATGAGTACCGTCTTGGCAGCAAAGCGGCACAAGCGGCACGCAACATCAACGACGTTTACGGAGCGAACACTACAAACGAACGCACCACCCGTTATTGGTTTACCCGTTTCCGTTCTGGAAATTTTGACCTGAAAAATGAACCCCGTGGTCGTCCGAAAAATTTGGTCGACAATGACGAATTAAAGGCAATTGTGGAAGCTGATGAAACTCAATCCACGGTTGAATTAGCAGCAGCTTTCGACGTTAGCATCAAAACAATATTGGTCCATTTGCGTCAAATTGGCAAGGTAAAAAAGCTTGACAAATGGGTACCCCACGAACTCAATGACCGCCAGCACGAAGTACGCGTGGAGACGTGCCTTGCACTGCTCAGCAGGCATACAAATGAAGGAATTCTGAACCGCATTGTTACTTGTGACGAGAAATGGATCCTGTTTGACAATCGTAAGCGTTCAGCAAGTTGGTTGGACCCTGGTTCAGCATCCAAACAATGCCCTAAACGAAAACTTACCCCTAGAAAAGTGATGGTCACTGTTTGGTGGTCTAACGCGGGTGTAATTCATCACAGCTTCTTGCCAAACGGGACAAGCATTACTGCAGATGTGTACTGTGAAGAACTGAACACAATGATGGAGAAGCTCGCACGTCTCCAACCAGCTTTGGTCAATCGTTCGGCTCCACTGCTCCTGCACGACAACGCGCGACCTCATACTGCATAGCAGACGGTCTCCAAGCTACAAGAGTTGGGGTTGGAAGTTCTCCGTCATCCGCCGTACTCACCAGACCTTGGGCCTACAGACTTCTACTTTTTCCAGAATTTGGATAACTTCTTGGCGGGAAAAAAATTCAATACCCAAGAGGCAGTACAAAATGCCTTTGAAGAATTTTTTGGCCTCCCGTCCAGCTGATTTCTTCAAGAAAGGCATCAATAAGCTACCAATGCGTTGGCAAAGATGCATTGATTGCATGGGTGATTATTTTGATTAATAGAAATAAAAAATATATAAAAAAATTACGCTTCATTTATTTCGTGAAAAATGGCAATTTCATAGGTAAAGACCTAATATAATAACTAAGGATATTCTTAAGGAGCTACCTAGGAAGGCTTTGGCATTCATAACAGTTCTCTTTAACGGAATGCTAAAGGTGCAATACTCCCCTAGAATGTGGAAGATTTCACAAATAATGATGATTCACAAACTAGATACACTACCAACTGAATTAACCTCCTATCGACCGATCAGTCTGCTTGCCTATACTGTCAAAATTATTTAAGAAGGTGCGACTGCAAAGAATCCGTCCAATACTATACCAGAATATTTTAACAGAATATTTAAAACCTGACCATCAGTTTGTTTTTCGACAACAGCACTCAACAGACGAACAAATCCATAGGGTGTGTGAGACCATCAGTCAAACTCTAGAACAAGGACAATATTGTGCAAGCGTGTTTCTCGATATCCAACAAGCCTTTGACAAGGTGTGGCATACCGGCCTGCTATATAAAATCAAGAAAAGTATCCCACACAGTTTCCACATCTAAATGAGATCCTATCTTACTGATAGACTGTTCCGAGTGAAGGAGGGCAATTCAACATCTGCTTTTTACAGCATAAAAGCTGAAGTACCGCAAGGATCTATCCTGGGACCATTTATACACTATACACAGCGATCTCCCGGCCACGCCTGAACTAACAATGACTACGTACGCTGACGATACTGCTGTCCTTGCTTTCAACAAGGACTCAGCTGCTGCAATCAAGTTTCTTAAAGGTGGGACTCAATAAGATCGACAACTGGCTCCAAAAATGAAAAATAAAGGGTAGTGCCTCCAAATCTGTACACATATCGTTTACGCTGAGAAGGGGAAACTAACTCTGGGAGATGTTACCTTACCACACGTAGATGATGTTTAGTACCTAGATCGCTGGTTAACGTGGAAAAAGCGTATAAAAACCAAAAGGGAAGAACTGAACATTCGTTACAAGTTCTTATACTGGCTTCTTGTCGCAACAAGAAGTTGTCCACAAACAACAAACTATTAATTTTTAAATCCGTTTTCAAGCCTACATGGATATACATACAGCATACAATTGTTGGGTAGTGCTAGCATCTGAAATATCGCCGTGCCCAGCGACTCCAGAACACGATATTGAGAACCATAAGTAACGCGCAATGTTTCATAACAAATAACAATAAGAAACATGAACAACTTTAAATTAACACAATCATGGAAGAAATCCGTAATGCTGCTTAAGAATATAAGACAAGACTGACCATCAACCAAATGATTTAGCAGTCCAGCTGACACGTCAAAGCTTTCCAAGTGCCTTAAACGATACCACATAATGGAACTATACAAGAGATAATAGTAGCCATTTATTAAAAATATGAGTAGCTTTCCGCGATGGAGGAAGCAGTCTATAAAATAAATTCATGGATCTGATCTGATTTTAGTTTAAAAAGGAACTGATTGCAGGTACAAAAAAAGATCTCATAAAGAAAAAAGAAAATAACATGCTACAATGCAATAAGTTAGGCAAAACATGGTACAATAAATCACAGGCATCATTGATTTTTTTGCAGCAAGCAGGCATAGGGTCATAGAATATGTATGATTCAGGGTCATTAGCCATCTTGACGAAAAAATTATACGTAGAGCAAATGCGATTCAGAAGGCTGTTAGTTCCAATGTTACTTTTAAAGAGGGGAATGTAGGAAGTATGAGTTGTCGGCCTACGAGGAGTCACGCGAGAAACCTTAAAACGTATGTCAGATATGCGTTCAGCACATGTTGTGGCATCATTGAGAATTTTAGACAGGAATATTAAATCAATTTGCAATTGCACAACTTGTTTCTATAGTCATAGGTACAACGATGTGATATTCCACCCTATTAAAAACCAAGTGTCTAATAAATGTTCTCTGTAGTGATGCGAGACGTTGAGAGTGTACTGCATACATTGGGTTCCAAATTGAAGATGCACACTCCAAGTGACTTCGAGCCAGTACAGTTTTTGAAGCACTTGGCTTTGGTAACTATGTCATCGATATGGTGGATGAAGGTAAGTTTGCTGTCCATGGTTACACACATTAATAAGAGTAGCTCTACCTATTTAATAAGAGGTGTTAAAAAGTGTTTTAATTTTTGTGTGATGGAATTAAATTGCAAAATATTTATGGAACAACACTCTTCAACTCTACATAAATCTTACTGTAGAAAGCAGACGTCATTTGGACTAGTAATGATTTTTATAAATTTTAAGATCGTCGGCATAAAAGAAGTATTTACAGTTCAATATTATAGAAAACAGATCGTTTATTTATTTATCGTTAAAAATTTAAAATAGAATTGGAATACAAGGCTAAGTCAAGCAAAACACTCGTTGGTGCAGCACCGGTGTCTGGGATTTTAATGTTGTTAGTAACAAAAGGCACAAGTGTGGCATGTATATAAAGAAAAATGTTTTGCAAATCACGTCAAGCTTTAATCCAGAATAGAACATTCTAGTAAACGGTATAATGATAACAAATTTAACGAAAATAAAAAATATAGCGTCACACCTTTCTTTTCCCTGAAACGGTCAGGTAAACGTGACAAACATCCATTTTCCGATAGCTACGATTACGCAATGTGCATCATAGCCCCGAAAAAGCTTAACGAATAAAGTAGAAACCTTGGCCTCAGGGAGTTTCCATCACATTTATTGCAAAACTTATCCGCAAAATATCGGGTTTTTATTGGTCGGGCTACACTTATTTCAAAAAAAGTTATTGAAACCTCATTAGTTATTACCTCATTATCCTGATCTGAAAATAAATTTATACAAGCTATGCCTGACAACCATATAAAGACCTACCAAGCTCCTGTGAAATTGCAGTATTTTTGAAACTCGGTTATCATCTTTAAAATTTACTTGCCATATTATAATTTCACAAACTGTAGTCTTTACAGATTTTCAAAAATAAGTAGATGCTTATTCTAATAAAATCACGACATTTTAACTATACCAGCAACACTTGTTAGTTCACCGGTTAGCTGGTTGCTATTTAATAATTTTAATAGTATTTAATAGTTAAGACGTGTATTTAAATGGCGTTGTTCAATGAAAGGGCTAGCCATGCAATCAAACGCCTGTTTCAATCAGTTTACTGCGACATGGACATGACACGATGGTAACAATTTTGTACGATACTTTTAAAAAAATAATAAGGCTTATTAGATATGACATACCAATCAACATTGTAGAGTATTCCTTTGCTACCAAAAGACGCAAATCAGCTAAATTATCACGATATTCATTTTCAATAATATCACTTTCTGGAGTTCTTACTTGTGTTTCTAAATTTAAACTACGATGTAACATTTCTTCGGCAATCTAGAATACAAAATAGAAAAAAGACGTTAATCTTAAAATTTGTTGTTCTTTAGTTCAAAATATGGCAATATAAGTAAGCAGCTGTTAGTTTTGTATAACTATTGAGAATAAAATATAGGGATTTTTCAGATTTGATTTACAAATTAAAGTCTTTCTAATCACTTACTTGTAAATAATACTGACAATATAGTATTAATGCCCGCAAGAACCTTTCAGTAGTAGCTAAATGGAGAATGTTGATCAAGCCGGGGCTTTGTATGGCGAGTGGGGCCGTGTAAATTGCAATGTCCTTAATATCCTGCAAGTGAAAATGTCAGCATAAAGCGACATCTACAGCATTGGGCCTTTTGACAGTAAGGCTCCTTGTGTGCACACTGCCAACTTTTCTTCATGTCTTGCATGGTATAATCGGCTTTTGGCTTTGTTAACAGGTTTTTTTATAATCAGTTATACAAACAAGCTTACAAACTATACATAAGGACTTCATTAATAAGTTGAAGGTCTAGTTGTATTTCAGAACTTGTGGGTTCAGAAATGATTGCAACTGGGATATCCAAAATAGTTTTACTTATCTATAATGCATTTCAAAATCTCTATCAAAAATGTAAACAACAGTTTATTTAAAAAAAATTAGCATTCAAAGATTTCTAAATAACCTATTTTGAAATATATACGATTGCATATAAATTTAATGTGAAACCGATAGGCTCATTTCGTAACTTGCGACAACACAGCAAAAGCAAACATTGTAATATATTTACTCTTTAATGGCTGATTGCAAAAAAAATCATGATATACCAGTAAAAGCAATGCGATAGAAAAACATGTGTAGTATGAAGATTTTTTGACTTTCAGCGGTAACGGCGCGGTAATCCACAGCGGAAGATTTTTATTTTATCATTAATTTTGACCTCACCACCAAAAAACTGCAAAGCCTCGACCATCGTCGGAAAGTTGCCAGTTTAGCAGTCTTCTACAGATTACATTTTGGAGAGTGCGCGAATGCTCTTTTTGATCAGGTCGAACCCACACTCTCCTTACATCGGACTACTAGACGCAGACAGGCCTTCCATCCCTTTATGGTAGATATCCCAAGAAGTCGAACCAAACGCTTCGATAGTTCCTTTTTGGTGCGGGTCGCCAAGGTGTGGAATGAACTGCCTGCGTCTGTTTTTCCAGAAAACTATAGTCCTAGTTCTTTCAAGAGTGAATAGGTATCTCGTGTATAGACGTGTAACACTTTCGTCTTCATCGTCACTTTCCATCAGGTGAGATAGAAGACAAAGGTCTAATCCTTTTTCAATAAAAAAAAATTAATATTGTAGCAAATTTTTTATGCCCTGGTTAACCCTCAAACGTTTTCCAACGTTGTTGCTAACATCCAGGTCAATAAAATCTTACAAAAAAAGCTTTAACAAAGGATTTCCTAAAAAAACACTTAACCGAATTTATTTATATTTTCACATTATAACTCGACATTTTTTCACACTATGGCATCAGTCTTTTAAGCATGTACCAACGATAAACTTAAGAAAAATGTATTGTACAGCAATAAACAAAAAAGCTAACATATATTCATTACCGAAAGTGAAATGTAAAGAAAGGGTTCGAGAATGGCTACTCAGAGACGGAACGACTTCTGATAGTCCCTAAATAACATTTAAATGAATCACTAAGTATTATTGTTTTTACCTGATGGACCTAACCTAACCTAAGTGCTGGAACTGCATTTAATTAATTATTAAACTTTAATATTATAAAAATAAATAAATATTATATATTTAGTATAAAAACTCCATATCATACTAATTGTGTGACTTTAAATAAACAAGAATGCATTTGTAACAATTTAAAGGAATTCTAATTATAGTGACATTATAATTCAATTTATTTTTTTTCTGACATTGCAAAGTATAAACCGACTAACTTACCAAACCTTTAACATAATTTTTATCTTCTGACATTCCTAATCAATAAGCTGACATTGAACATAGTTAAAAGCTACAATAATACAATAACTGAACTATTTACATCTTATGCAATACAGTATAAAGAGGTATTTTTCCTTTGATAACATTTTAACACAGTCAAACCTTAAATTATGCTTGGGCTTTTCCATTGAATATTCAAAAACATTTGCCTAGCCGTGTGACAGGAAGCATCATCTTGTTGAAACATGCAGGCATTACGATGTTTCAACGTTGGGATCAAGAGCACGAGACATGTTTCCAGAATTTTTTGGTACTCTACTGCATTAACAGTTCCTTCTACAAAATGAAGACGACTCAGACCTTGTGCTGACATGAATATCATTACTGATCCAGGAAAATTTCTTTTCTTTTGATACAATCGGTATGGAATGCCTCATCTTTATGTCTGATAACTTTTTTCCGTTACATCACCGATCATCACCACAAATTTAGATTCATCACTCCATATTATTTCACGCCACTGGTCTGTAGTCAAATTTTCACGATCTTTAGTGAATTTCAGCCTTTTCTTTTTCAGCAGTATAAAATTCAAAGTCCAATCGTTTTACGACCCTCTTGCAGGTATCGACAGATACATCTTTGTGAATCATCTCTCTCCACTTCAAGGTAAGTGCGGGGGCACGACGTTTCTTTTTCATGATTTTCCTCAAAACTCGATTTTCAGCTTGTGATTGGCAGCCGACCAGGTTTCTTCAAATATTCAATCGTGCCATTGTCTTGTGATGATCGATGATAATCTGAACTGTCGATCTTGGTAGTAATAAGTCCTTAGCTATTTGTTAAGCAGATTTGCCAGTATTGTGGTTACGGTAATTATTTTACGTACTACGTCGGTGATAGGCTTCCCGCGAGCCAGTTTGTTTGAAAATAATGCTAAAATTGCATGAAATTATGGTTTTTATATGTTTGGAAATGACAGTAACGCATCATGTGATAGATTATTATTTTAAAATAGGTAGAATTGAGATATGGACGAACTCCCTTGCATCGATTAAGAACTAGACGAACTATTTTGAGTTAGTCGTAGCAAATTAAAGCCATAAATACATATTTTAGAACAAGAAGTTTTTTTTTGAAAGTGCCTGATTGACAACAATAAAATGGAGAATACTATATTATTTTACCCTATACTATTTTTTTTCTGAAGACCTGTTCTATGAAAATGTAGTTAAGTTGACACAGGTAACCTTTGCAATATATGACTGGATGAATTCTTTTGCATTGGGGCGCGTACAGGCGCATACGAAGGCTTTAAAGAAATTTTATTTGTCATAGGCTATTTTGGTTTTTTTTCAACAATCTTTCTCCGTACGTAACTCTGAAATATAACATAACTATGAATATAAATATGAAATATAAATATAACATTTCAAAGCATGTTAAGGTGAAATTCAATAGTGAAGTGATAGCGCGACCTTACTATTAACAAACGGACTTGTTAAAACGAAACGAAAAGCACTGTCTATACTCTTCATTGGGTTTCCTAGTTAATGCACAAGTCTAACAATATTGATACTAACATAGGCACACAAAAAATTTAAATAAATGAACAGCACGACTTGCTTGCGTTTTCCGCCTAAGAGTCCCTTCTCGATCAAACTCGAATGGCTTCCTGTGTTGCTAAAGCTGAACTCGTTAATATTTATTTTTCAAAAGGCGTT
Source organism: Marasmarcha lunaedactyla (assembly GCA_923062675.1). NCBI lineage: Eukaryota > Metazoa > Arthropoda > Insecta > Lepidoptera > Pterophoridae > Marasmarcha > Marasmarcha lunaedactyla. Next base: position 21,156,320 of record OV281343.1, read on the forward strand.
TCTAGGTTGGTTAAGCTTGTTCCTAAATCGAAATTTAAGCTAAATTGACGACTCAGTTTAATCCTAAGTTGAATTTACTTATAACTTAATTGAGATTTAATGAAGTGCCGCAAGTTGCCATATATTGTGATATTTACCTGAATTGTAACAACGTCTGGATCTCCTTGTCTTACTCTTCTTTGGTATCGCCTACGAAATCGCATCTGAATCAAAATAACAGAATAGTTTAATACATTGGCATTAATTTTCAGACAGATATAGTAGGATGAAAAAAAAACTAGGGTTCAACTTGAAAGGAGACATTTCATTTTCGGTTAGCGCGATTTATACCAGTTCGAAATGTATGAGGGAATGTGGTAATCACACTAAAAAATTCTTCATTATGTTCTACTTTGAATCAAAAATAAAACATCATGTGGCCATACCGAGGTGAACTTTCAAATTCTGCCATGTTCAATGAAAATATGAAACAGCATGCGTGTACTATTGGGTCTGTGGCAATTTGTTGTCTTTCTAGTCTGTGGTTTGTTGAAGTCCGTTTGTCGAACTAGAACTGACTGTATGGTTTCAATAATCGATATGCACTACGAGTTTCAACATAGAAAGTTTACCGTTATGACTTACAAAAATATTTAAAACGAAGGTATATGAAACATTAGAATGACTTTTGAGGTGCGCAATAAAATTGCGCAGTATCAGTTCTTTTCGATGATTCTATTTCAACAAAAATTTTGTAGTACAATAAAATATATTTGCAGTAAAAGAGAACTACCTGTTCCACGACGTCAACATCATCCCTAAACTCTATGGTTCCAGTAGGTGCCTTAGTAGGAAACTGGACAATTTCCATTGCATGGTCCTGCGTGTCACTGAAATCATTATAATCTTCTAATGGGAGTGTGTGAAGTTCTCTTAAAATCGTGGTGATATCTAATTTGTGCACTGTTTCAGATAGACAGGTGAAATTTCACTGAAATCAGTGTCAAGGTTGACAACAACAAAGCTGACTGTATAATGTTAGCACCGTCGGGAACGCTGCAATTTGAAAAGCGGCATAGCGTACCGTCGCATACTCCTGCGTTACTTTCCAGCTACGGACTCCCCGATCCCGGTATCCTAAGATATGTTTATACCTTGTGAGTGAGTAGTAACTTAGACTTACTATAATAATAATATTTATCATTTATTCCGTACAAATCACGTATTTCATAGCATGTTGTTGAGGCCTTCTAGTAGGTATAGCAGTACCTTTGAGACTTCGCCCTTCCATATCTTTGTTTATTTATGACTTTTACTTATACAAGTAAAAAATAATGTTAGGAAACAAAACAAATAAAAACAAAATCTTCATTTAGTAGGCAGCGAGAGATTGCACCTTTGTGTTTACTTTGTGTGCGTGAGTGTGTGTGAGGGCGTGTGTGTGAGCGCGTGTGTGTAGGATGGAGCTTTGGTGTAGGTGACAAAGTGTTATTTAACTGGGTTTTACTAATACTACTACTCCAGAGGATGAAGGAGTGTCTCTACTTTATCATAGGTATCATAGTATTTTCAGCTAATCAGTCAGCAGTATTTTAGTTGTGAATTGTTTTTGGGTAAATTTATTGTTTTTAGTAACAAAATCATAAAGGTATACACTTAGTGCGACATTTTGCCGTCTTGCAGTAGCTGTTCATAGTTTAATCGTTTTTAAGTAACAATTTTTTCTTCTTGTATTTAAAACGCAAGGAATAAACACTTAAGTTTTATATAGTTTAAGTGGGTATTTGTGTCACCATATTGGTGTGTTTTTTTATCGAAAGATAAAGTTTGATTTCTGCGTATTAAGGGGTAACTAAAATACACTTTAACCAGCTCCTAATTGCACACATTCCCACTTCGGTTGTAAAGCGAACGGGCACACTACCTAAATACGAAAAACTTAATTCCGATAGTCAGACTCACAAATTTCAAAATTCCGAATTTTATAACACCGAATGGTTTAAAATTCCGATAGTGAAAATTCCGTGTTTCATCATTTCAAATTTTTATTCTTCGAAACTTCCAAATTCCGAACGTTTATAATTACGAAAATACCGAACCATAAAAAATCCGAATTATTAATAATCCGCAATATCATAAATACGAACCCCGAATATCGAAATTCAGAATAATATTATTTGCAATAGCAAACGCCTTGTAAAACTGCATAAGCACATCAATTTATATGTTCGAGCATTCAAGTAGTCAGCTGGAAATAAGAAAGTTTATTTAGTTTTTTGTACCGAGTTATTTCTTGAGTATATAGGTTATGTACTGAAATGCAAATCCCATTTTGGCTGCATTATCTACCGACCCTGAATACGAAGCTCAGTACTAACGCTAACACCCTCTATACTGATAACCCGCGATGGAACACTAACTCAAAGAACGTCATAAAGTATTGACTCCATTAGGTTGGCATTAGAAAAACGGGGTTGGATAATGATTTAGATGTCTTAGATGTCTATGAAACTGTATCTCCACGTGTAAAAAGCTTGACGCTAGTTTCATCTTACCTCACAAATATCAGACTGTTCGTTTCGGTCCAGGCCCAGTGCCCATCTTCATACATACCCATAAACATCTCGTCATCGTCATCATCCACTGCACGCATTGTTGCAAATATTAACTACCTTCAAAAATAAAAGCTACAAGTTTAAAATAAATGCTTAACCATATCAGAAAATATTTTTGACAATGCGATAATATGTTTTGACATTGCTACTCAATCAAACTGATAAAGATTATGGTATCAAGGAAATTACATACACGTAACTTTCACTAGATTTTAACAAAAAAATAATTTTAAAACTTATGATTAGTGTGTAAAGTCTATTTTCTATAAAGTTTGAAACTAACGAGAAACTGTCCAGAGAAGGCCCTGCAACTAAAGCAAGGTGTCCCTTTCACGCAGCTGCTAACGTCATGAAATTAATACGTGTACTACTGGAAAGTTCACTTCTGTTGTGCAGGCATGACATGCTGGAAATTTGGTATGCACATTCAAACCATGATAGTTAAGGCTATCATCATTTTTAGATCTAGGCCAAACATTACATTAATAAAAATTATAGTTTATCCGCTTCTTTTCTTGAGTTCGATTAATCTATAGTTAGTTATCACCTGTGCGAAACAATAAAAAATCGTATTTACTTGTAACTCTAACAACTATATGAAGAAATTCCAATGAATTATACACAATTTATACAGTGTGAATCTTTATAATGTGCACATATTAAAATGGGGGAAACTAGACCGAATTTTATCGACAGAAAAAAAAAGAAAAAAACGTTAAAAAATGTTTTTGTAGGAATTATGATGTTTTTAGTTTTTTATTCGGGAAATTTGAAGCTATGTAAATCAATTGCTATAACTTTTGAACTTAATGGCCTATCGTGTTCAAACAAAAACTAGAAAGGTAAGCAATGGCGATACTGATTTATAAACAAAAAGAACCCATTAAATTCATCTTCACATGAAAAACAACATTGTTTAGGGAAAAAATGATGTTTTTTGTGTTTTTCTTTCAGGAAATTGACGATTTTCTCTAAAAGATCTCATATTTTTACTATTTTATTATTATTTCATCTAATTCCACATCGTATTAGCTTTCGAATACTAAAAAAATTCTTGTAGCTCAAACATAAAATTTGCTGCAGGCGCTTAAACAAAAACACTCATTACGGGTCGCTCGCGGCCGCATGAATCATAACTCAGGTAGAGACAGGAGAGGATATTATCATGGACTGTCAAGAGGAAGTGCTCGAGCCCCCATTTTAATGTGTGCACATTATAAACATTCACACTGTATAAAATACAATAATAATAATAATCCCTAAACAAATACATCAATCCCTAAAAACTTTAAATCTCCAAGCAAAAACATATCAAATACTTCAGAAAGCTGTCATCTCCAATGCTTCTCAACAAAATTATCCCTAAAACACATTATAAGGCTCGTGTGTATAAATATTCCGGCAAGTGGTGAGAGAAATCAAATAAATAAATATTGTAATAATAAACTTTATTTGAAAAAAACTCTTGCAAATAATATATTTACGTGTTTAGGTGCGTATAATAATTTTCACACTGGCGTTTAAACAAGAACGAATCTGAAATATTACCAACGGTTTATTGGTACAAATCAAACGTTTTTTCCCCTGATAATAGGTCTTTACCTATGAAACTGCCGTTTTGCCGTACTGGCCATTTCAAATGAAAATATTTTTTTTTGACTGATAATTCTAATTTCACATTAATTTTATTTGACAAACATGGAATTCTTTTTCTAAAATCGTCATTTGTTTAATAGTTAGTGTTTTGTTTTCAACGCATTCGAACATTTTTCGTCATCATGGATAAGTTAAAAATTCGAGTAATTATGGAGTATGAGTACCGTCGTGGCAGCAAAGCGGCACAAGCGGCACGCAACATCAACGACGTTTACGGAGCGAACACTACAAACGAACGCACCACCCGTCATTGGTTTACCCGCTTCCGTTTTGGAAATTTTGACCTGAAAAATGAACCCCGTGGTCGTCCGAAAACTTTGGTCGACAATGACGAATTAAAGGCAATTGTGGAAGCTGATGAAACTCAATCCACGGCTGAATTAGCAGCAGCTTTCGGCGTTAGCATCAAAACAATATTGGTCCATTTGCGTCAAATTGGCAAGGTAAAAAAGCTTGACAAATGGGTACCCCACGAACTCAATGACCGCCAGCGCGAAGTACGCGTGGAGACGTGCCTTGCACTGCTCAGCAGGCATACAAATGAAGGAATTCTGAACCGCATTGTTACTTGTGACGAGAAATGGATCCTGTTTGACAATCGTAAGCGCTCAGCAAGTTGGTTGGACCCTGGTTCAGCACCCAAACAATGCCCTAAACGAAAACTTACCCCTAGAAAAGTGATGGTCACTGTTTGGTGATCTAACGCGGGTGTAATTTATCACAGCTTCCTGCCAAACGGGACAAGCATTACTGCAGATGTGTACTGTGAAGAACTGAACACAATGATGGAGAAGCTCGCACGTCTCCAACCAGCTTTGGTCAATCGTTCGGCTCCACTGCTCCTGCACGACAACGCGCGACCTCATACTGCACAGTAGACGGTCTCCAAGCTACAAGAGTTGGGGTTGGAAGTTCTCCGTCATCCGCCGTACTCACCAGACCTTGCGCCTACAGACTTCTACTTTTTCCAGAATTTGGATAACTTCTTGGCGGGAAAAAAATTCAATTCCCGAGAGGCAGTACAAAATGCCTTTGAATAATTTGTTGCCTCCCGTCCAACTGATTTCTTCAAGAAAGGCATCAATAAGCTACCAATGCGTTGGCAAAGATGCATTGATTGCATGGGTGATTATTTTGATTAATAGAAATAAAAGGTATATAAAAAAATTACGCTTCATTTATTTCGTGAAAATCGGCTATTTCATAGGTAAAGACCTAATATTAACGTGACATTCTTGCAGTTAGATATTTGTTAACAAACGATTTCAAAAATTTATTACATATTTAAACGCCCTCGGTGTTTGGTTTCAAAAATGGCATATCGTTGTCAACCCAGAAAAGAGTTCTGCTATTCAATTCGACTACAAACTCCGTAATCGCTACAACGATCCCCACATTCGAATGTTAGGTATTCCCATCCCCTGGAAGCGCAGTATAAAATACTTAGGCGTCACCTTAGATCAGACGCTTTCTTTCAAGCCACACGTCAATAGAGTAACGAAACTCACGCGTTTTTACTTAAGCCGCCTATATAGTATGATAGGAAGAAGAAGTAAAATGTCTTTCAGAAATAAACGTACCCTTGTTAAGGTCTTCGTTAGACCCGTCATGTCATATGCTTCGCCAGACTTTGCCCACGCCCAACCCTCCGTCCAGTATAAACTGAAGGTAGTTCAAAATCTCCTCTGCCGCAGGGCCACAAACGCACCTTGGTACGTGCGTAACGCGGACCTGCACAGAGCTCTTGAACTACCTACAGTGCAACAGCACCTCAAAACACTCTCAGAATCGTTCTTCAAACGCGCCGAAACCCATCCCAATCATCTTGTTCGAGATTCAGTCTCATATACTGCTCCTGTCTTAGATTCGAAATTCAAAGTCGCTAGACCGAGAAACGCGCACACTGGCGAACCCACGCAATTAACTTTAGATCTCGAAGCCCTTCAGGCCGCAAATTTTAATTCTAACGTAATTTCTAATTCTAACGTAAATCCGAATTAATGCAATTTTATTTTTAAATTTTTTAATGTTTTTAATTATTTACTTTTAATTTTGAGCACCTTCCGTGCTATGTAAATCCCAGCGGGTGACCTCTTAAGTATGGTTCTGGTAGGCGTCGGGACGAGTCCCACATAACTCCGATCGCGCGCGCGGAGTATGCGTCAGAGCATTTTTTATCCTCCTGCCCTTCCCGTGGAGAGGAACAAAAAAAATTGGGAGTCTCATAAAATTCGACGTGGTTTCAATATTTGACGACCACCAAGACAAGTCTTGTAGTAATATATCTTTCGTAAATCAATTTTAGTTTCATGATTATCATGAGCTCTGAGTAAAGAGAGAAATTTATGACGCCCCAAGATCTTGGTCTTGTAACCAACCATATTTTACTGCAGGGCAGGCTGCAGCCAGAACGCCAACTAAGTGAGCAAACTCGCGAATGCTACATGTGGATAATTTTGAAAATTTTGTTACCAACTCGGCTACCTTGCAACGCTTATCAGTGGGAAGGCATGTGCTTTGACTTCTTGTATCATAGTTAAATCCTAAAAATTTTCATAATTTTTGTAGATTCAAATTGCATTTCTCATAATTAATGACAAATCCGAGACAGTTAAGTAACCGTGACGTTTCGTTGAGGTTAGCAACGCACTCGTCATACGTATCCCCGATGCATAAAATATCGTCTAAATTAAAGACTGATTTATAGCCTTTATTTCTTGGAAAAGCTAAGACTCCCCTCATAATTTTAGTAAACACGCGTGGAGCGACTGATAAAGCGAAAGGCATCTGTTGAATTGATAAATAACCTTTTTTTTGAGAACCGTAAGGTTCAAATTCGAATCTTAGATATTTACGGTCAACGTTTCTTACAGGTAGTTACTAAAAAAATGCGTCCTTGAGATCTATTGTTGCTAGGAATCTATTACATGATATTAAATTGCAGGCCGTTGGATCAGTTTGTATAAATTTATTAAACTGTATTAAGTTTAAAATGAAGCGTTTGCCACCATTAGATTTATGTGTGAGAAAAATTCTATAAACAAATTGGATTTTTTGGGTTTGACACACTGTTTAAGCAATTACTATTTCATTGTTTTCTACGGGTGAAAAAATATTGGTAGTTATATTAGTTTGGGTACTTGACATTTTAAATGGTAGCGGAAAGCCATTCTTAATCCAATCTAACACTACCTCGTTTTTAGTTATTTTTAAACAACAGGAGGAGGCGCTGACCAGTTTCCCTGCTGGGAAGTAGACGGGCGAGCGCTGGTTTGAGGAACAATCGTCCTTTGAGGTTTAAAGGGCTTCTTTTTAGAAGCCTCTTTTTGTCGATGGCTTTGACAGTTTTGATTTCTTCTGACAGCATCGATCCAAATAAAGTTTCATCACGTTCACCGTCAGTGATCATGTGTAGTAAGGATTTATCTAGACTCGGTGTAACAAATTTAACGCGATTCTGTGTAGACGCGTAGTGCGAATCACAGAGTAGTCGACATCCGTTGCTTAGGGTGTTTTATAGCGCCGGTCTTATCGTCGCTTTTAAGGAGCATATCAATACCTCTATTTATGGCTCTGATGCCGCAACCAAGCTGCCGCTGATAAGCCGTGAGCATCTCGTCTCGGTTTCGGACAATATTTGGGACAGAGTCAGAAATTTCTGCGTTTAGTTGTCTGGGATCAAATAATCTTTCGACAGTTTATCTCTGTGTTCTTTGGGCATTACCTTTTTCAATAAGGGAAGCCATAACTTCGATAAAGTTTTTTGGGACCATAGTCGGGCGCTTCCGATATGGATTGGTCCAAAGCAATTAGTAGGTCCAGGTCTAAAACGGGATCAGTTGACGCCGGTTCTCAGGAACTGGTTTAGATCCCAATTCGGGAACGACGTCAGAAACACCAGCTTCCTCTTCCGGTATGACTTTCGCTACCTAAAGTAACGTTTTAGGTTAGCGAGGGTAGATGAAAAATATTTTTTTTGGAAAACTCACTCGAGTATTTTGATTTTAGGATGCAAATTAACGTTAATCTAATTAGAATGAACGTTTTTATTGCTTGAGTCATCGTTGAAGACTCGTAGTCAACCCCGATGCTTTTTTGGCCAAAAATAAATAACATTAGTTTTGTAAACGTCAAAGTTATTGACTTTTGTTGCTTAAGTCATCGTTGAAGACTTGCAGGTAACCCCGATGCTTTTTTGGCAATTAGTTCTGAAAACGTCAGAGTTATTGACTCCCAGTCAATCCCAAAGCGTATCAAAACTACGACAACTAATATATATACATACATAAAATAAAACATTAAATGGCCAAATAGCGCATTTAAGGGCCTGCGCAGACGATGGACTTTTCTCCGCGGTGTAGAAAAAAGTACGCTCCGCGAATAAAATGTCCACCGCAAAGCACACGGTGTGCAATCATTTGTTTCCGGGAAATGTAGAAATAAAAGCGGACTAAAGTCCACCATGCGCGTTGCTTCGCCTAGTCACACGAGTTCTATTTTTTTCGGAGACTCCCCCGTACTTTTGTAGGTCCGCTCTCTGCATGTCCTCGGTTTCTCGGGGGACTTTTGTACGCGGTACTTTTAATCCCTCGTTTGCGTTTTATCTTGAGTATATATAGATAAGCAATCTATTTTAGCGGACAAAAAAGACCGCGGACAAAAGTCCGTCGTCTGCGCAGGCCATAAATACTAACCTTCTTCTTCTGATAAAGATTCGAGCAGGGTTGCCCGGCGTCTTTCTTTATCCTCGAGTTTTTTTATTTTCTTCGCATAGTGCTTGATTCGATTCACTTCTTTTCGGCATTACGAAACGATATTTTAAGTATACTTAAACAATTAAACAACAGGTACGATAGCTACCGCGCACAAAGAAGGAATGAGAGTACGAATAGGCCTGGGTGAGAGGTAGGCAGGAAATGGTTCAGTTTTAAAAAAAATCGTTTAAAGTCTTTTAAAAATGTGCGCAGCTACCTAGCAAATAGAGGGACTACCTGGTAAATATCATATCGAATAATGAAGCGACGAAATATAATTAGAAAATCAGTTGAAGCATTTCATAACGCATTGGCAAAATAAAAAAAAAAGTCGGTTGTAACCTGTTTTGTAATTATTTAAGCATCTACCCTAGATGACGTTGGATTATGATGATGTAGAAAAAAAAATGAAGCTCGCTTTTAAGGTGTTTTTAAATCAGTTTTCAAAAAAACTTACTTCTCATATTTAGTACTTGGCCAATTAAGTGATTTTTTTGAATGTGCTAACTAACTACCATACCATTCAGAAAGTTTAGTGAAAATTAGTATTTATGTATGAAAAGCTAAGTTATCATTTATTTTCAAAATTCGATTATTTAAAAGTAAATTATATTTGTTCCAAATTCAAATTTAAATCAGAATTACAGGTTCAGGTAAAACTTTGTATAGACCCCGGTGAAGAGTTTCTTGACAAGATGTAATAACAAAAGTATAACCTAAAAAATATTTTTTCTCAAATCTTTCAAGTGACCTACGTAAAAGTAATGGATTTTTGAGCATATTTTATCTGAGTCTTCCAGGCGCAAAACTGGGTTTTTCCTTTAAAAACATCACAACGGATATTTCAAATTTACGTCAAAAATTTTCTAAGAGTACTCACTAGAGGCGCTTCAAATGGCAACAAAGATAGTGCTGTCAGTTGTATGACTAAGCCAGTCCAGTGTTAATATGTTAAGGTCAGTGTTGTTAATAAATTAAGCTTGCTTTAAACTAAAAGCGAAACCTGAAAAGTCTTTATATTGGAAATCGTCCAATATAAAGACTTTTCATATCTCAATACTCGGACAGGAGATATCGAAAAAACTTTTAGGAGTGAAAAAAAAGATTCATACATGTTCACAGCTTAGCTCTCATTCCAAAGTGAAACTTTTATATGACTGTGCTACCAGAATTTTTATATTTAAAGTTGAATAATATTTATCCTATAACTAAACTATCTAATCACATACTTTTCCCAACGAATAAACAATATTTTCACCGCTCCCTTTCATATTCATACGTTTTATCTCCTAAAAACTGAAAATTGTTGTATGTGTTAATTAAATCATTGAATTGGTGTGCACAAGCGATTGCACACGTGAGCCTGAGGTTGCACGGCTTTGATCATGTGCAATGTGCCATGTCATCAGATGATCGTCTACTTAGCTTAGCACAACAGCCCGTGGGGTAAACATATTTGTTTACGAGGGAGCGTAGGTTCACGGGTTCTTTTAGATCTTGGATGATAAATAAATTGTGCTTAATATGAAAACTTTTGATATTCAAATGTTTAGTAATGAATCTGTGAAGTAGCCATTTTACCGTCTTATGCTGAGTCATTCTGAATTGATTCTAATGAATAACGCATTGCCTACCAGTAGTTATAGTTGTACTATATCTATATATAGATTTATTTCAAAAAATTTTGACTTAGAAGAAAGAAACTTAATCTACATTAAAACTCTACTTATTTCATATCTAACCATAAAACCAGGCAGAAAACAAGAAGAAGAAAAATAAGAAACTAATAATAAAACCGCATCAAAATCGGTTCATTCGTGTGGTAGATACTTAACACAACCGTCTTTTTGCGGCGGGGCTTAAAAAGAGGCTCTGTCTTCTACATGTAGTACAATCACCAGTTTTTTTTTTGGTGTACATTTCGTAAACGTATTTATAATGTACCAGAAAACTAATAACAAATAGAGCCCTATATATTTTTACATCAGAATATTAAGACCTAAAAGAAAATTTACCAATGTGTTTATTTGATCTATGGTTCCAACATATTGACTTTAAGGACGTAGCTTAACTAATTATATTTAACGTTCTCGAGAAACACAAACTCAGAAAATTCTTTTTTACACACATTGTTATAGAAAAAATGCTTTTATTAGTAAAAAGTAAACTCTACACGAGCACGCTAGTAAATAATAGACAAAACCTTAAGATAACCTTTACGTACTTGAATCTTGTGAACTTAACCGTAAACTTAGCTACTTTTAACTATTTAACACAAACCTAAAAGTTATTAACCTTCAAAATGAGGATAGAGGAAGAGCTCTAGTCCAATACATAAATTATTATCTGCCCCAACGAAGGGTCATCGCCGGTAAAGACACGGTGGAGAATTAACCCCGTAAGTAAGGTCACTAAAGTTCATTGTAGCTGCGAGTAAAGTCACTGTAAGGCATTTAAGATTAAAATGAGGATACCCTTTTGATTTCCCCGGGGTCAGTATTATAAATAACAATAGTACCTGTTTGCTCCTTGCATATCAAAATAACTTGGCATTTATTATAATCTACAATAGCAATGGCTTACAGCTTTGTGCCGTTTAAAAAGTGAGTTCTGTTATTTTTAACTGTTCTTAATTGTGATTGAAGTAAATATATTTTTTATTTTAGTTGCATTCACAAATAAGCTAAGAAATAAAAGATAACATTTCAAATTAATTAGTTCTTTCAAGCGTCGAGTGAATAGGTATCTCGTGGATAGACGTGTAACACCTTCGTCTTCATCGTCACTTTCCATCAGGTGAGATAGAAGACAAACGTCTAATCCTTTTGCAATAAAAAAAATGAATTCGGCTTCAAAATTAATGATTCACGGATACAAACAAACCAATTTTTAACACCTTAAAAAACGGAGTAGCTTCTCAATTCGTCTCAAATTTCTTTTACGCTTTTTGTTTCTGGGCCGAATTTTATTTTTTTGTGTTGGGTTCAGTGTACCGTCAAATTGGTCCCATTATAATTTCATGGCTGCTGGACCCTGGAGTTTGGAGATATACCATGGAACTCCTCAAAATCAAACAGAACACTCTTTGTAATTAACATTGTCTTAGGTTTGTGACAATCCAACACCATAAGGATAAGTAATTATAATCAAGAATAGCCTGGATTCGACCTGGACGCATGCAACGGATCTCTAAACTTTAAACAGCACGCGGTTAAGAATTGTTTGTTTTGCGCTTTTGTACGCAAGGACGTCACACCTAATGTTTTACGTAAGTGATCCGTGGTCAAAGATACGCTGGACTGGACCTGGATGCCTCGAATAAAACTCCTCAACATCAAACAGCACGTGAATAAGACTCAATTCGATCTGTTTGCGCTATTGTACGTAAGGAAGACACGCCTAGTATTTTAAGTAAGTGATTCGTGGTCAGAGATATCCTGAACTAGACCTGAACGTATACAACGGAATTCTTCAACGTCATACAGCACGTGCATAAGAATCGATTTGCGTTTACGTACGTATGGAGTCGTATCGAATGTTTTAAGTAAATGGTCAAATATATTTTGGAATGGATCTCCATAATGGCAAACAAAACATTTATATAATTAGCCATTTACTAAAGATATTTCGAACTATTTGTGCTCACAGTTATTCTCAGTTGTGCTCGCGGGGTTCTGATGATGAAGCCACGAGGCGAATCTTTAACGCCGGAAGTAAAATTTAGTGGTATTAGAGTATCTTTGTTAAGAGCTCGCCTGGGTGGTACTATAGTCTTTCCTATTTTGACCGCCATAATAATCACATTTACATAGTTACGTTCCGGTCAAAGGGAAGGTATAGCTAGTGCAATTACTGGAAAAAGGCAATTTCATACGAACCCTGCGGTTGGCAACGTGTCTTTACCACAAAAAAATAATATAATTTTGCATGAAAAGTTATTATTTTCATGGTTTTGAAGTCAGTTTCAATTCTTTTAAGCAAAATTATTTTCCTAAAAGTTTAAAATTCATTTAAACTTTTGGTCAGTTTGAATAGCGATTCTAGTTAGAATATCGGTTCATCGGTAAATGAGGAATAAAATGTTAAATAATATGTCGGTTACAAGATGGAGACAGATAAATATTTACTTGAGGCCTTCTCTTCAACTTATTTAATTTAAATTAAAATTTCTTGTACAATTACAACTTTGTTACCACTGAGAGAAATAATCTTAACATCTTATGAACTTTGCCGTTTTCGATATACTACAAATTAATCAATAATGTGTGCAAGCAAAAGTGTTAACAAAATATTTTGTTGAATTTTTAATTTTTAAATTTTTATTATTAATAATTTTTTATTATTTGTATACAAAAAAAGAAAAAGAAAAAATATTAAGAAACCACAACCGAAATTATTTACTTTTACGAAGTACCTACTTGGTACTTATTCAATAAGTATTTAGCGCAGATAATAGAAATTATTAAAATTGGGTACATGACAAATTTTTTTTAAATTTCGTATTTAAATAGTTTATCAACAGTAAATAAATATTGCAAAAGTAACAGTATGTTTACAATCAATAGTTTTCTAGATACAATGATATGTTCGTGGAGCCGCAGCGAGTCGCCGAAAAACGCTCCATACAAAACGGTACTGAGCTGTGACGTCACGACTTGTGAATCATACTAAAATTGTATGGGCATTTGGATAAAATATATAATAGCTACGTAGATAATGCGTTTACATGCATACTGTCATAGTAAAATTTTTTATATTTAATGTCAGTAAGCTAATGATATTTAAAAATTTAACATATACTATAATAAGTTTTTGCTTCTTTTTTTAAGTTTTCAAATCTTTATAATTTCGATATTGAATTCAAAACTATATTTTTCAAAACATTGTACCTGTCAAAATAACTAATATTTTATAAATAAATTATAAAAACTTGCATTTTTAAATTGTGTCATCTACCCAATTGTATGCAATGCGCACGTTTCGATAATACTCAGTACGTATACGTCATTTTAATTTAATACACAAGTCTGCTTTTTTTTGGCTCACAATGGTAAACGAACTCTATGAATACTAACAGTTAATATCTCACAATAAAGCCAATGTTTCGAGTTTCACTTTATTTAACAAAGCTCACAGAAAGTCATGCATTTATTCATAGTACCGTCGCTGTCAGCGCCTGAGGGCAGTCGGCTAGCCAGTGTACAGAGCATACCTACACATACGGCACAAATGCATCACTGCACATGTTTCTAAACCAATGGCCCTGTGCCCAATTGACGTGGTTTTTTTGTTAGATGTTTACTTTTATGTTTCTATTCAGGCAAGCTTCAATAATTTACTATTTTTATTAGTTTGCTAAAAAACATTTATTTTTAAGTAAAAGTTGTTTAGATGGTTCAAACCATTTGAGCGCACGGCCCTGTGTGTGCAAAAAGCATGTATATATACAGTAACTGTGTGTGCGAGAATAAAAAGTACTGATTGTAAACGCACACCAAAACGACGAGAAAAAGATGATGATGGCTGCCAAAATTAAGTTTCATATTTACAAGCTCTCGCACACATAGCCCCGCGCACACAAATCATTTAAACCATTTACACATAATTATTTATACTCTAAGAGTATAAATATATGGCCTAAAAAGACATCAAATTAAGAATTTCAAGTAGTTTCAGTTCCATAAAACCCATATTAGCTTCATGTAAGTCCAGAATATTATTAAAAAGGTTAAGTATTAAAATGTTATTAAACTGAAAATGACACGTATATAATTAAAGATATGCAATTTGTTATTGCGTGCAGGTTAATAAATAAAGCTGAACGAATCACAATTCTAAATGAGCAAACCTTTCCACGCCATTTCACTTTTATTTTGAAAACTCCAAACGGATGATTCGAGCGATTAAACTTGTACCCCGTAGGTACGGAACTTTGTGTATCTACTCGTGTGTGAAGCGAGAAAAATTATATTCTGTATATTTAAACAGTTCCTGTACCGTAACAAAGAAAAATAAAGCTAACTTCACCATCAAACATAATGTTCGATATTTAAAGACTCAAGTAGCTATACAGGTCAAATCATAAAGTATTGAGAGACATTTCTTCTTGGAGAAGCATGTAATATTGTCGTTTTTGTCCTCCATTCTCAGCAGATGAGATAAAAGATAAACACCAAGTTACATAATAAAATATAATATAATGAAAAAATGTCTAGGATAATCAAATAGATTATTATAAGTAAATTACTACACCACTTACTTTTAAACTTAGAACATAAAACTTTTTGCATACATAACTAAGCATATACACAAAAAAATATGAGGATAACAATAAATTCACGACTATTTATTCCGAAAGTCTGATAACTTTGATAAATCTGCACGTAGCTGTAGGTGGATATAAATTGCTTATAGTGCTACCAAAAAGCCGTGACAAAAATTGAGGGCGCCACTTCAAATAGCTATAGGGAATATGGTAACACCGTTTAGTATGCCTAAAATGGTTTAGATATTTAAATCATTATTTTGAAAGCAAAATTTAACAAAAAATTGTCTGATAGCTCAAACATTTTTTATTTTTGTGTGGAAGATCTATATGGTTCCAAATATATTTTTCTCAAAATCTAAAATTTTTAAATCACTTTAAATTAAACTAACCGAATGAATGTGTATTGTTTACTCCAACATCTTTATCGAATGATATTCGTTTGTCAAAATGGCATCTACACGAGTATTGTATTTTGTACTAGCTTTTGCCCGCGGAAACCTTTAACTCGTTTAAGAGTTTAGAGTACGCATGTTACTAAAATAGCAAATGTGATTAAACACGTACTGCTTACTTAATATATCAAAGAACTGACGAATGTTATCAAGAATATCATATGTAATTAAGTAATGTCCTGCGGGAAGTAAGAATGGATAAAAAGTAACCTCTGTAATATTATACAGTATGTATAGCCGAAACTAAAATATAGTATATAATAAACTACTCTGTAAAACTTGTTTCCCTTAATAATTATGAGTTGCTTAACAAAACTTAGTACAAAACAGACTCTACAACAGGATCATCGTACATGCAACACTCATGCAAATACCATTTTAATTCAGCCAGAATGCAATTGAATAATTTTAAATAAAACAACTAAAGTAATTTTTTCATATTTTTTCATTACATACATCTAGATATTCAACACTCGATAAGTCGCTATTAGGCTAAAATCTATTCTAGCACTGTTATAGCTATAGCCAGAAATTTTTTCCGTGTAGGAATTTATTTTTGAACAGTATAAAAAATTTAATTTTTTGATAAAGTGCACAAATATTAAAGTCATCAATTTCCTTTTTCGGACGTCCACTTCGATGTTTACCAGGACTTCTAAGTACTCCATTGTTGTAAAAGCCTTCATCTACAATTCGTCTGAAGGTAATTACTGATTTTCCTGAAAATAACATGAATACGTTCAGTAATAATGTACCTTTATTAATAAACAATAGGTATCTAAACTAACAAACCATACATTAGAACAAAAATAACTACTCTTCTAAATTAATATGAAATGGTAAAGTATCTAATTGTGTCGACCAATCTACAAATAACTCCTTGTCAATTCTTACATAACCTCGAAATAGAGCAATGTAAACAGTAATCTAGAAATTGAAAAAAAAAGTAATACTACCATGTATTATAAACCTTTTCGTTTTAAATATTCACCATATCCCTGTTACATACCTTCAATTAATGCTGTACGGACATAAACATCCTCCAAATCTGATAATAAGCGTCCAGCTTGTAATTCCGCAAAACACCGTTGGAACACGTTATAAATCACTTCCCTAGCTCCCTGCGTATCGGTTTATTCGATTTCTTCTTATTCATAATAATAGTGATGACAATCAACGACTATTACTCAAAAAATTAGAAAAACAACACGAAAACTGAAGATTCGTGCACCATTCAATCACAGATATCATAACAGTGACGTCAATGCAGTGTTGCCAGATGGTCTCACATATCTCACATATATTTTTTTAAATCCCCAAACACACCAACTGTGTGGCCCCAAAGTAAGCAGAGCTTGTGTTATGTAAAACCATGCAGTGAACTGGGGGGGAACCGAGAATAAACATACATATATAAATACAAACAACCATGAGCCGAGAACAAACATGCCAGGACTCGAACCTGGGAGCTTCCTCGTATGAGGCAAGGCTACTTACCACTAAACCCCTCGGTCGTCACAAAAAGGCGAATGTAAGTTTAATTCGCTTTTGAATCAAGAAAAGACTTTGGTTATAGATTAGTTTCGACATAAATTCTACATCACATAATAAAAAACGTCAGGAACGTGTAAAATGTATTTGACGTGTTTTTTACATTTCTTCTAAAAAATCCCCCAAATACTTTTTCCCCCTATTTTGTCCCTAAATCTAGGGGGAAATCCCCTGATCTGGCAACACTGCGTCAATGACATGTCAATTGATAGTTGCCATAATCAGATTTATTTTTGTTCCTCAAACATTATTTTCAAGATTTTTTGGTCGGCCTGTACCTCTGTATGCAAGCCGGTTACGGGTGGGTATTGTTCTTACAATGTAAGCGTTGGGTATGCCATCTTATAATATAGGTTACAAGATGTGTTAACTTCTGAATTTTAACCACTCATTGCTATAGGCCTATCTTAGGTCCACTTGAGTAGACGTGAGTTAATAATTTAACTCAGAGTTAGCCTTTTAGTCAGTTAGAAAAGTCAATCCGTCACTGTCATTTTCTATTAGAGCAACAGAGATGTAGAACGATATTTGAACCCCAGTTAGGTTCAATTTTTAAAAGGAAAAGTTTACAAATTTAACTAGTTGAGATTCGAATTCAGCGGGAGTCCAGTACCATGAAATGATGCCAGACAAAATACATTGATACTGATCTAATGTCAAAAGTTTAGTCTTATTTTACGTTTGTAATAGAACTTTAGACTGCTGATGAATGCGCAAACGATTGATATTAAAGACTTAGTGAAAAAAATGACTTAAGTTTCTTTTGTTTGGAGTAATAATGATCTTGTATTCAAATGCCTATACAGTAATAAAAAAAAGTAAACAGCGGCGGCAGTAAAACAAGTTGTCCTCTTCATTGATTTTACTTTTTAGTGTACGTAAGATAGTGTTATGTGTATAAATGTGATAAAGTATTGTACAGTGGATACTCACAGACACAGACATGTGTTAAATAGAAAACCCAATGAGGAGCGTAGACAGTGTTTTTCGCTATGCTCCAATAAGTCCGTTCGTTGACAATAAATTCATGCTATCATTTTTCTATTCACCTTCATCGTCTTCATTATTATACATAATATCATAGTCATCATGATAAAAGAAGAAGTTATTTTTACGACAAACCTGGTATGGCGTAGTTCCTTTGCCTTTCTTATAAGATAAATGTTAACAAAAAAAAAATATTTTGTCAAAGTTGTCAAACATCATTTTCTTCATTTTTTTGCTTTCGAGCCATGCAAGTTTATACATTTTATTTTTTTATACAATGTTATATACAAATATTTAGATTTTTTTAGTTTTTGCTTTATTAACTTTTATACTTTTTATATTTTTGATATCTATTGAGTATTTATTTTACATTATTACTTTTATTTATACGATACTACAAAGTTTTTGTTTTTTTTGTTGTAAACAATGGATGAAGATGAAGAACAATTTGGTGGTTTATATGAAGGTGGACAATGGATATGGAATGAAAAGCAGAATTGCCTGGAATACACAAAGTAATTTAACAATTTTAAAGCCTAGAATTTACAAACCTATAGAATAACTTCTCAGTCAAATAATCCCAGACAAAATGCCCTATTAGTAATGGTCATATGGTACATAATCTCTCCCTCATGCAGTTGGCTTAAATCTATAGAGCCATTTTTTTAAATAACAACGCATGCAATGCCAGCTTATGAATATGATACATAATGTAGTAAAGCTAAACATGTCCCGTAACTAACACTACAAACAGAGATGAAGGAAAGATTGAAGTGTGCCCTACCAGTAAAAAAATACCTCAGTAAAAGTGTCACCGTTTTCGACATATTAGCGTCTCTTCATTTTTTTCATCTACCATATTCAAATATAATTTTGTTAAGTATCATTAGGTATCAGAATTTAGAAGTAAGAATTATACCAAAAACATTTTTTAGTCATACATTTACTCATACAGGGGGTCCCAAAATTCACCGTTAAGCTGATCCGGCGAAAGAGCTGGCCTGTGTTAAACTCCACAATCTATCTCTATCGTCATCATTCATCATTCTGCCCTAAAATTAAGGACCACCAAAGAGCGTGTGCGAAGCAAAAACAATTTAGCTAAGTAAACTGGATTCGCAGAAAATGGGATTACTTCAAGTTTTTTATTTTTTACCTAGTTTTTTAGTACCTATTTTTTAGTATAGTTTGAATTTCTGATTAAATGCGCCAATTTTTGATGGCACTTGCCAAGGCACTTTAATACATTTTTTTTCAGGAGGCTCTGCCTAAATCGGGAAATTTTGAAAATGTTTATAGGCTTTTATAGGCTAAGAAGGATCTCATTCTGAATACGGAAAAAAGTTTCATATCTTCATTATTTATTAAATCCGTCTTAAATCTTAAGTGTTTATTTTATAAATTCGAAAAAACATTACCCGTTACAAGAACCGGCTTAATAGGCCACACGTCGCAAAGATTTTATATTGGTGCCAAATTTAGTTCGAATATCATATAAATTTTTTTTACTGCAGTTTTGACCACTGCAATACTAATGTATGATCTCACTATCATACATAGGTACATATTGGTCACGCTGTAGCCTGCTTAATTAGGCTGCACATTCTAGTTTCATTTGCACATTTAATTTACCTTATTGATTAATGATTAACTATCGGACAGATCGTTGATAACCACCTTACTGTTAACTACTCAAGGAAAGAATTGCCAAACTATACTACATGTACTTCTACTATATAATTTTGAATTTTACTGCGCGTTCTTTCTATTCAACGGTCTCAACCAACTACTGCCACCGGCCAGGATGACTACTTTAACTTCAACTTGAAAAGTGTGCGTGCTACTACGGCCCGTGCAACTACACATTCAAATGTTTAGTCTTGGGAATGATAACGAATTCAATTTCAAATATTTATTTCTCAACATTGACAATTATTTGTTCTTATTGAAGTTTAATATTATCTATTCATCGCCCATCTATTTCCATTTGATAAAACACCCGGTAAATATTAAAAAAAATGTTTTGTGAAGATTTTATATTAAAAAAAACAGATTTTTAAATATATGCTTTTATCTTTTTTTTTTATCATATATTGAAAATATAATCTTGATAAATCTTTTTTTAATAGTTTTTTTTTGTGGTACATGTTATTGTAATACTCTTAACAAGATTGACAGGAATAACTAAGCCATATTAAGTTGTTTTATTTATTTTAAAAGTTTTGTAGATGACTGTACATATAAGGGTAAAAGAACAATCGATTTGATTCATTTTTTAAAGTGGGACCAAATGACCAAAGAAGAATAAAAATGTTTTGAAAACAATTTAAGTCCGCGAGTCCAAAATGAGCGGACTCAGTCGGCTGAAGAGTCCTAATTGCGGCTATTTCATCATAATTTTCTAAAAATTAGGGGATTTCTGGAATTCTATGCAGTGTTTTTAGTTACGATCTAATATCTCTCAACTTAATCCTATCCAAGCCAATCCTAGCCAAAACTATCGTAATAATGATGTAGACGATAAATTTTTTCACTTTTGTGACAGCATTGAGGCCAAAATTCAGGAAGACCAGACAATTCTGGCTGCCATGACAAGTCGCGCGCAAGGTGGAGCCATGCAGTTCAGAGACGATATCGATGTCATAGAACAGGCAGGTTCAAGAGTGTATTTTCCCCTTACCCTTTTACTACGAAACGTAGTAAAGTTATTAATGAGTTACGCCACCTTTTACCTAAGAAAGTGATGCGACACGGAATAAACGTTCCAATCTCACGCAGCATTTGTTTGTAGTGGAGTTAATGTTTCAAAAGAGACAGAAAATTAAAACGCCGATATTCTGTCCACACGATCGCGTCACAGAAGCTTTTGTAAAAAGTAGCTACTTTTAACTAACCTTGTCTTAATAGACGAATGAGTAGCGTAGTGGTTAGTAGTCCCAGGTTCGAATCTTGGCTGGGGCATACATTTGTGTGATAAAGATAAATGTTTGTTCTCGGGTCATGGTTGTTGATATTTATAAATGTACGTTTATTCTGGGTTCGCTGTGAGGTCATTAATAATACAAACTTTGCTTACTTTGGGGCCATACAGTTGGTGTGTTTGTTTGGGGACTTAATATATTACAGTGCAACCTTAATATAACGTGCCTCAATATAACGATTTCCTCGATTTTAACAAATTATTCGTAATCCCCTCGAATTGTCTATAAGAGTCAATTACTTGATATAACGAATATTTACTTGTTCCTTTCCGATTTGTTATATCAAGGTTGCACTGTATTATTATTAACAAAAATGCGCGCTGACAGCTACCCGTGTTTGTTCATTATATATTTATATATAAAGTATATATTTTTACATATTTTTTTTAGAATATTAGACACTTGTAATATTTGGCACAAGACGAACTTTTTGCATTGGGGCTCGTATATAAAACATAACAAATATTTAACTGAGCATTTTAACAAATGTTAAAAATATGTTAAAGTTATTCACATAACACACTTTTTTTAATTAGTAAAGTATAATTCTTACAAAGTATTTGTCAATGTGTCCAAATCACCTTGTTTCTTTTTACATAAGTAAAGAAGATGCTAATTTCGTTGAATGTAACAAGAAAACATCGCTGGAAATATAACATTACACACATATATTGTTAATTTGTTTATCGTTTTAGATACGATTCCGCAGGCGTTACCAAAGAAAGGTCAGACCAGGCGATCCAGATGTCGTAACCGTGCAGGTTTGTATACAAGATTGTTATTTGTATATTTTCATTTAGGTTTACTACAACTTTCAATAGTATGTACACATAAAATATAATAACAGTAGCAATTAAGGAGCAAACATTTTTTTTTTGCCGCCGAAGCAACACCCTCACGGGAGGGAGGTGGAAGATGCGTCATGCATACCGCCCGCAGGAAAATACCGTCCTCTGTGGGGGGTTATGTGGGACTCACCAGAATGGCACCTACCCACTAAAAACCACCTGTTGGCTGTGGTAAAATTTTACCGTTAGCCTTCATCGGAAGCGACACCCGTCGGGAAGTGGGCGCGCTGGCGGGTCTTCCGCCTGAAGTGAAAGTTGCACTGAAGGTGCTCAAAGGGACATGAGTTGGTGGCCGTTCTAGGCAGACTCAGGTGAAGCCGGGGCTGCGCAGAGGTCGGCCGAAGCTTGACTTAGGGATCAATTCATTTGAATGAACCTATTATGAATTGAGAAGGGAACTATGCTCCGCTAGAGCTAGTAGTCGCTCTGTCGGAGAACGTGAAGCCCTAAGTTTACGGGCTAAGACTGAAATTTCCCTAACATCAATATTTTTGATAGCGTCGTAGACGGTACGCATATCGTCTGTTACGGAGGGTTGAGGAGTGGATTTGTATGGGCGAGGAGCCGGGATGGGATTTGCTAGTGCGGTAGAGGCGCTGCCTCCAGGTCTCTGGAGCAGGGGGCGAGGCCTGTTTGGGTGCCGCCCTCTTAGAATTGGGACGTATACAACGGGGAGCACGACGGTAGCCCCTATTATTTGCGGTGTGGCCAGACTGGCCACAAAGTACGCAATCGGGAGGAGAGGGAGTTTCAGGAGTGCGATTGCACTCCTTAGTGAAGTGAGGGACCAGGCACTTTACGCATCTGGGCGGGGCGGTGCAATTGGCCGCTGCATGCCCGTACAACTGGCACCGGTGGCACTGGCCGGGATGACCGTGGCGATGAGGCGCCTCGATCGAGATCCCAGAGAGGCCGCATATGTTGCTGACCTCTTTGAAGATCTGCCTGGACTTAGGTACGTTGGTGAGAACCACCAAGGTGAGAGGGTAACGCCTCCCGTGCCTGCTATGCATTTTATGCACCGCGAGTGCCGGGAAGCCTTAGGACTGCAGGTCCACCAGGATAGCCTCGTTCGATGATTCGAACGGGACTCCCCTAAATAACGCTCTGAACTTACGCTCTTCTGGGAGAGCATAAGTGTGATAAGCATATTGCTTATCGGCGATTAGCTTTGTCAAATCTCGGAAATCGTCTTACGACGAGACTGTAATTTTAATGGATTCACCCGAGTTGGTCGCTCGGGTGTAATGGATCTTGTGCTCTTTGCACAATGTCGAAACCTCAGTCCATTTACGCTTTTCCCGAAGGAAAACGGGTGGTGGGACCTTAGCCTTGATAGAAGTTGGGGCCGGAGAGGGTGTTGAAGGCACTGGGGAAGTTGGCTTTGGAGACGCCGCGGTGGGTGATGTAGACACCGGGACAGGCGTTAAAGACTCTGGGGCTTGTTTCGTACGCTTCTTAGAGCGCTTCTTAACAAGGGTAAAATTGGAAGGCTCAGAGCCAGTTGGGGTGGCGTCCGAGGAAGACTCGGCCGCGGGTGCGCGCTTGCGGCGCGAAGGGACGTCTACTTCGCACTCCATGTCACTGGAGGAAGGAGACGCGCGAGGGCCTAAGACCAGAGGGGTCTGGGAAAGTGGAGTGGCCTGAGGGGCCAGTGTGGGAATCAATGCCATGATATGACGGATGAAAGTGTCTAAGTTACGAACCATACCGGCGTTCAAGTTAATGCCTTGCTCATAAATACTATCGATTAACTTTACCATAATTTCCTCAGAGCTTAGGAAGGCCATAGGTGAGGGGTTGGGAAGGGACAAATATATAATTATATATACTATGACACAATCCTAACAAGACTAACTTTCTAAAACCTCCCTACACGCGGGGGATGGGGACGACGTGGATAACTTACTCGTAGTCGAAGACTCGAAGTCATTCTCGCTCCGATCGCCGCCCGGTACGGACGTGCAAGACCTCGTTCTCCGTTGATCGGTCCCTTCCCGATATTCCGTGGCGCTCAGTCTACTGACGTCACAGTTTAGCGTGTTGGTTCCGTGCTACGGTTTTCAAGGTTTTTCTACTCCCTCTGTGGTTTCTCTTTGTGTTTTCAAGTCAAGGTTTTTCTTTGTGACTAAGCCTTCAACTTCAAAGTGCTGTGCTAAGTTGTGTTGTGCTTGTGCTGAGTGCTGTGTAGTGCCCAGTGTTAGTAGTCTGATTTCAGTACAAAAGATACTTAACGGGGACAACGAATTTGTACTGAACCAGTCCTTTTATTTTAATTTTATTTCTCTTCTCTATTTTATTTATTTACCCTAACGCGGTCAATTCTTTACCTGCGTACCCTTTTTTTTTTAGGTTTCTAGGTAGTGGCCTTCAGCGAGCTGCGGTTAGTTTTAAGTCATTCCCCCAGCCCCCCTACCGTTATTACGGAGGTTAGCCGCTAGGGTTCGCTAGGTTTTTAGGAACTAGGCATCTTTTGATATACTTATTTATACATATAATTGTCCCAACCCTCCCTAATGGATTCACTAAGCGTTATTAACTTCGCGAACGCGTTCACCCAGGCGCTTGCTGCGGCAGGCGTCTTCATTCCGAAAGACATGCTAACGCAGGCCTTGCAGGCGTCAATCGCATCCCCGGCCCCTCAGGCCCCAACCCCAGCCCCTCAGGCCTCCAACGTCCAGACCTCTCAGGTCTAGCTGGGATAGGTGGCTAGGATAGCTCTCCCGCGTCTCCCGTTCCATCCGATATGGAATGCGCGTCCGTCTCATCCTCGCACTCATCTCGTAGGAAGCGTACCGCTCCCGGGAGCGATTCAGACTCCGCGGCGTTCGAAGCTTCGTCGGTCGCCACCACCTTAACCGGCTCTCCTGAGCCAGCGTTCCAGTTAGTTGCCAAACGCTCTAAGAAGCCTTCGAAAAAAGCCGCGGCGTCTTCAACACCCGAGCCCACCCCGGTGTCTTCAACACCCGCCCCCGCGCCGTTATTGTCACTCGAAGCCAGCGTCGCGCTGCGCTCCCGTCCCACCGAAGGCTCAGCTCCCTCCGCCCGTCTTCCTCCGCGAAAAAGCGTGCTGGATCGCGGTTTCTAACTTGTGCAAAGAGCACAAAATTTATTACTTAAAAGCCGCCAACGCTGGCGAATCAATTAAAATTCAGGTGTGACCATCGACAACTTCCGGTCTTTTACTAGGCTCCTATCGATCAAACAAATCGCGTATCACACCTACGCCCTCCCGGAGGAGCGTTAGATCCGCGCAGTAACTACGGGGCGTCCCGTTTGAACTCAGTAATGACGACATTCTCGAGGACCTTAAGTCTCAGGGCTTCCCGGCTGAAGCAGTGCACAAGATGCACTCTAACCGCGGTAGGCGTTTTCCACTAGCTTTAGTTATACTCACAAACACTTCCAACTCGAGGGAGATCTTCAGAGAGGCTCGCACAATCTGCGGACTTTCGAATATCTCCATCGAGTGTCCCAACCCCCGCGGCCACCCTGGGCAGTGCCACCGCTGCCAGCTCTATGGCCACGCAGCGGCTAATTGTTCAGCTCCCTCCAGGTGCATTAAGTGCCTGGGCCCACATATTACCAAGGAGTGCACTCGCACTCCCGATTCCACTTCCCCCCCTGCCTATGTGCCTGGCCACACAGCTTACTACAGGGGTTGCCCGCGCGCTTCGCGCTCTTCAACTAAGAGGGCTGTGCCTGAACCGACGCCGCCACTCACTCCCGTTAACTTCCCGCCGCTGCGCAACCGGGGTCCCAAGCAAAGCCCGTGCAGCCGACGCCTACTCCGGCTCTGTCCTGGAGACACAGTCCGGCCGCTCCACCTGCACCTTCCCGTCCTATCCCAGTTCCCGTAGCTCCCGTAGGCCCGCGTCCCGCTCCGTCGTCTTCACCTCAGTCGTCGTTGGCTGAGGACATGAATACCGTGTTCGACGTCATTCAAAACGTCGACATTAAGGAAATTTCCGTACTCGCACGCAAACTGCGCCCGCTCGCCTCAAGAGCGTTTATTTGCGTTAGCCGAGCATCACTCGCTTCTAAGTTCGTTATAAATTTTATTTTTTGTTTAAATTCGTAAATAAGCAATATGATGTCTAGACCCGCTAATCCCGCGTCCGGTCGTATCAAACCCAAGGGCTTATCCCTAGTTTCTTTTAACGTTCGTAGCCTTAATACTAGAGCTCAAATTGTTCCTTCAGAACAACGAGCCAGATTCATCTCCTCTCCTCAACATGGAAGCCACTGTGTGCAGATTGGCTATGACTGGTCATCCGACCATCATCATAGCTTCAATTTACATACCTAGTGGCACCAGACCAATCCACAGCGAGTTTGAGGCCATTCTCGCCCTCGGCCATGTAGTCATTATGTTCGGAGACTTTAACTCCAAACATACTGACTGGACGTGCCTATCTACCAAAACCAGCGGTATCGCTCTCCTCGACATCACAAACTCACTTGAATTAGATGTCATCTCTCCCATCACTCCCAGTCACTATCCCGACAACCCGAACCACTCTCCTGATATCCTCGATTTTGCAATAGTCAAGCGACTCAACCTCGACCTCAGGTCTATCGAACCGCTCGATGACCTAGGCTCTGACCACCGCCCCGTCTCTCTCGTGCTAGGACCGCCTAACGATAACGTCACCTCCCCTAAGACTAGTTAATATAAGTAATACGTTAGTTTCAGCCTTAGAGGCCCCGAACTCTCCGCTCGCGATCTCGCCCGATCAAATGGATAGTCCGGATAAAATAGATTCATTAGTCAATTCTCTCACTGATGCTATCAACTCAGCCATCAGTGTTAACGAAAAAGTTGCTAAGCAAGGCAAACCCACGCTTCCCTTAGCCGTCAGCAATCTTATTAAAGCCAAGAACGCGGCTCTCCGGAGAGCCAAGAAATAACCCACGCCCGCCTATAGATTAGCTGCGAATCAACTACAACGTAAAGTTAGGTCTTGCCTCGCAGAACTCCGAGACGCTCAGATGAACGATCTCATGGCAAATATCTCTCCGTCCCACCAAGCGTACTATAGCATGGCCCAGGCCTTACGCGTAGACACCGCCTCTCACGTTCCTCCCCTCACTCGTTCCGATGGCACTACTACCTTCGAAGTCGAAGAGAAAGCCGAATGCTTCGCTGACAGCATTGCCGCACAATGCTCGCCCAGCACGCAACCTGCTGATCCGTCACACATCCAGGCGGTGGAGGACGAAGTCCTTCGCAGAGACTCTCTCCCCATCTCTCTCCCTCACTCTCTAATGACAAAATCTTGCTTCTCGTTAGAAGTCAAAAGTCCAAAAAGGCTTCGGGTGCGCATGGAATTTCCAACCACGCACTTAAGCACCTGCCTCAACAGGTGCTTACCTTGTTAGCTATCATTTTCAATGCTTGCTTCGACCATAGCTACTTTCCAAAAGCTTGGAAAGAAGAGACAGTCATAGGCATTCCCAAGCCGGGCAAACCTCTGAACGTCCCGGCTAATCACAGACCCATCAGCCTCCTCAAGGCAATGTATAAACTTCTCAAAAGAGTCATATTCGCTCGAATGAAGGACCACCTGTTCCCAGTGGACGGTGACCCCCTCATTATCCTCCAACAATGCGACTTTCGAGCCAAGCACTCCTGCCCTCAGCAAGTCCATCCAATCGTCGAGTACATACTTGACGGTTTCTATCCGCGTCGTTATAAAACAGTCGCGGTTTTCTTTGACGTAGACAAGGCTTTCGATACAGTCTGGCACAGCGGTCTCGTTTATAAACTCTACAAAATAGGCTTACCGGATCGCTTAGTCAGGTTAATAGCGTCGTTTCTCAAAGACCGTACGTTTCGATTTAAACATGAAGGCATATATACTACTCCTGTCTTAGATTCGAAGTTCAAAGTCACTAGGCCTAGGAATGCGCAAGCGTACTCTTCCACCAGACTGTCAGCCGACCTCGAAGCCCTTCTGGCCGCAAATTCTAATTCTAACGTAAATTCAAATTCTAACGTAAATCCTAATTCAATTTTTAATTTTTTAATTATTTACTTTTCATTTTTGAGCACCTTCAGTGCTTTGAGCACCTTCAGTGCTATGTCAATCCCAGCGGGTGACCCCTTCTGGGCCCCGCTAGCGCGGCCTCTTTCCGCAATTGGCCTTCGCTCAGATGAAGGCTGAGTGGCAAAAAATTGCACGAGCCGACAGGGGGTTTTTTAGTGGGTAGAGGTTCTGTTAGGCTCGGAGCGAGTCCCACATAACTGCGATCGCGCGCGCGGTGTATGCATCAGAGCATTTTTCGAAGATTTGTCGTGAAAACGATGGTCCTATGAAACTTAGGAAATACGGTACGAAAACCTGAGTCGTGAAAACGACCCGTGAAATTTGGGGTTCTCAACTAGTGCGGGTACTAGAGAGCGGAAAAGCGTCTGCGATCGATGGCGAACGAATCCGCACGCAAACCGAGACGAGCAAACAGAAGTATATGTACACTTATAGTTTGCTTTAGCTTTTGTTATCCAATATGGATACAGTGCACGCGCGATCTGAAGGAAATCGGCGATGCTCCGCAGCCTACACAAGTGGCCATCATGTAATGTTTCAAGGCATGCAGGTCGCGTCTGCTCAGTACTTTTGGACAGTCGTTTGGCTTAATTGTAACAATCAGTAGTAAAAATTTAGTCTTTACAAACAACATGTTATAGATACAATATTTTGGAATGATTCATTTTATTACACAAAAAAATCATATAGAGACTCGTGATATCGACATTGATCTGATTCTATCAACTAGAAACTTGTATTTTTCCATTTTACGAGACAATTTTTCATGTAGCACAAGTAAAATTCTGTAAGATGCAGACGTGTAAATTTGTTTCCGAATTAATAAAGTGAACAAGCTGAATTAAAACTCACATTACTTCTCTCTTTAGGATATTAAAGACTTGGCTCTTTACACTGCACCTCTCAACATACTGAGTCCAGAGCTTATAGATCTCCTGCACCAAATCTCGACGGAAAGATTTATAAGAGCCCTGATTCTATATTGTCAATACTATCTGCAGGTAAAAGATAATTATTTTTTGAAGTTTCATTGATGTACACATTCTTACACCTAACCTACGTTCTGCTTTAGCTTACGATTTTCATACAATATCGACTTCATTCACTAGACGCTAAGACTGAATAGTTGCCGCACATTCGATCCGGCATAATCGACAAAGCCGTACGGAAAAACGAAAATGTGTCAAAAAATCTAAATATTTAATTCAATTATTACTTTAGACTAGCAATAGATGAATGTTCGGGAAAAAAGCATCCTGGCCTATGGCGTTCGGGTTTTGGTGAGACGAGCCGAACGTGCTGACATAGATGTAGCTGGAATGGACTACCCGATTGGCACTAGTCAAATATGTAGTAATTAGACATTTGATAACGCTGCTTACTCACGGTACACGGTGGGTGCAGAAGCGGCCTCCGAGGGCGGCGCTGGCGTGGAAGGCAGCGCCGGTGCCGGGGTGTGGGGCGCCGCAGGCAAAAACAGGGTGTAGGCTGAGCTAACGCTGTCCGTGGAGGGAGCTGCGTTAGTACTGGCGTGTCCTTGCTGTCCTAGGATCGGCTTCCACGCTGGGGTTTTTCTCCTGAACTAATAGCCGAGCTTTGTCAAAGCGGATGTAATGTCTTCTCATCAAACTTCTTAAATTAAGCTGCGGATATGTTCACAGAGCCTCGTGCTGATGTTTCTCCGTTTCTTTCCAACGTAGCTTTTACCACAATCGCATGGTATTTTGTATACTCCTGGTCTACCTAGGGGGTCCTTATCTTTTGGTGACTGAAGGAGTTGCCGTATTTTCATTAAGGGACGATAGAATGTCTTGATATCGTAATTACGCCTAAGTATGTGCCCAATCGAGTCTGTTAGACCTTTTTTTAGTTGGGCTGAAAAGTTCGTAGGCTAACACACAAATAGCGCTACTAGTATAAAACCCATATAATTTTTAGTTAACCCTAACCTTCAAAATACACGTGTAGAAATTTGACAGCTGTCAGACTTTTAGTTTGTGGGATAGAGCATTTCAAGTGAAGCAACTTTTGTTAGTTTGAAGAAAATGGATAAAAAGAAATTTCGTGTGTTAATAAAGTATAGCTTTTTGGCGAAAAAAAAATGCTGTTGAAGCCAAAATTTGGCTCGATAAACATTATTCGGGCTTTGCACCAGGAAAATCAACCGTCGAGAAGTGGTTTGCTAAGTTTAAACGAGGCGAAATGAGCACCGAGGACGATGCACGTAGACGGACTTTCCGAAGAGGCTGTTACCGACGAAAAAATAAAAAGGGGTCCACAAAATAATTTTGGATGACCGCAAAGTGAAGTTGTTCGAGATAGCTGAGGCTAAAAAAATATCAAAGGAACGTGTTGGACATATCATGCATGTTTGCGAAACATTGCGAACATTCATGGGTTTGCGAAAGCTATGTTCAAAGTGGGTGCCGCGCGAGCTCACATTGGGCCAAAAACAACAACGAATTTATGATTCGGAGCAGTGTTTAAAGCTGTCCCTCCGTAAAAAACCCAAGTTTATGCGTCGATATGTGGCAATGGATGAAACATGGCTCCATCATTTCACGCCAGAATCAAAACGATCATCATCCGAGTGGACAGCACGTGGTGAACAAACTTTAAAGCGTGCAAAGACGCAACTGTCGTCTGGCAAGGTTATGGCATCAATATTTTAGGATGCGCATGGTATTATGTTCATCGACTATCTTGAAAAGGGAAAAACCATCCTGTTTGACATGACTTTTTCCTGTTCTCAAACCTCAAGAGAATGCTCGCTAAAAAGAAATTTAGCGCCGATGGAGATGTAATCGCCGAAACTAAGACCCTATTTTGAGGCTTAAGACAAATCGTACTATAACAATGGTATCGAAAAATTGTATGACCGCTATAATCGTTGTATCGCCCTCGAAGGCAACTATACTGAATAATAAGATTAAATTTTATCAAAAAAAAATTTTTTTTCTATATTAGACTACGAACTTTTCAGCCCGACTGTTATATAAGGTAGGTAAGCCGGTGCTCTGCTTACGGTGGCAGGACGATGTTTAAAGCTCGCACTTAAAACTCGTAGGCTCTGTTTCCAGATATACCCATTCTGTTCTAACACACGTCTAATATGATTCATCTCGGTGTTAAGATCTTGAGGATCACGAGACGAAAGCTCGGTTTATGAAAGCACGTGGAACTGAATAAAGGTGATGCGAGTCTGTACCTAAAAGGTACCGATCCGTGTGACTAGGTTTGCGATACACAGTGTGTGTAAGCCGGCCATTAGGTGTTCGTTAAACCAGTACATCCAGAAAAGGTAGTTCCCTTTCTCCTCCATTTCTACGGTAAACAGTATTCTAGGATGTACCTGATTCAAGTTGCCAAGTAGCTGTGTAACTACCCCCTCCGGTAAAATTGCGAACACATCGTCACCAATGTCGCGGTTTTACCGATGCAGTATTCAGCGCTTTTTCTTCAAACGCCTCCATGAATATGTTAGCCACCACAGGTGCTATAGGTGAACTCATAGCCACACCATCCAGCTGCCTCATTCAACTCTATGTACTCAGTGGGTAAGTCGTTTTAAATGAGAAAATCTGGTATTATGTTAATATCGTCCGCCACTGGCACGTTGGTGAAGAGAGAGGTAACGTCAAAACTCACCATCAGCTCGTAGTCTCGGAGTATCACGCCATCTAGCAGCTGTACAAAGTGATTGAAGTCCTTCACAAAGCTGGATGTCGTTCCCGTCGGTGGTTGTAAGAAATTTGCCACATAACGTGATGCTTTGTAAGTTGGAGAGTCTATCTTGCTCACAATAGGGCGTAGGGGTCAATCGCGTTTGTGTGTCTTCGGAAGCCCAGATATTTTAGGTGGCGTTGGATTCAGGGAACGCATCTGTGGATTAATATTACTTGTTCACAGTTAAGATTTTGTTTAGTTTGGCAAGTTCTGAGTACATTCTTGTAGTGAGGAATATTAGCAATTCAACAAATCATTAATGCCTTTTTTTACATTGGGACAGACTATG
Source organism: Marasmarcha lunaedactyla (assembly GCA_923062675.1). Taxonomy (NCBI): domain Eukaryota; kingdom Metazoa; phylum Arthropoda; class Insecta; order Lepidoptera; family Pterophoridae; genus Marasmarcha; species Marasmarcha lunaedactyla. The sequence continues at coordinate 21,188,476 of OV281343.1, forward strand.
GAACTAATGAATTGTCGGAAAGAGGAGGGATTAAGCAAAATACGGACCCCAGAATCTGATGTTATAGAGGCGATGTACTCAGAAAATTTGTCTGATCTACGGCTGCTAGTGGCTAAAGAGTATTCCACATTCCTAATAGGTAAATAAATCTTGTCAATATGTTTTGTAAAATGATTGAATAAACAACTGGCAGGATTTTGAGTCGTACAACTTTTAACGGATGGCCAGATAGGCAATTGTGGCAATTGACCATATGTTAATAATGATAATTTAGTCTTGGTTCAGTTTACTACTTTAGTTTTATTTGTTGGTTTTAAACCCCGAAGACCGAACCCCGAAGATCCCAGGTTCGAATCCTGGTCAGGGCATTTATTTGTGTGATGAACACAGATGTTTGTTCTCGGGTCATGGTTGTTTATATTTATATATGTATGTTTATTCCAGGTTCCCCCCAAGTAGGCTGTATGGTCATACGTAACACAAGCTCTGCTTACTTTGGGGCCACACAGTTGGTGTGTTTGGGGATTTAAAAAAATATATGTATTTATAGGTGTTAACAATATACTAATTGATAAATTCAAATATTACTAGTGCTAAACTATAAAATATTAAAAATTAATATTTTAGTACAGAAAAATATCAATACCTACCAGACTGTTGATGAAATTCCTAAGAAGTGTAAACTTATTTAATGCGGCGCGTGCGCCGTTAGTCATCATTCGTCTTGTTTTAAATAAGTGATAAATTTTATTCTGACAATGGCACCTATATAGTTTTGAGTATGTGCACCAGACCATTTTTTAGAAAAAAATCACACATAATTAATTGCTAAAATTAAAGTTAGACATAGTATCTACTCGTCTGACTGAATGGCCTGTGAATCATAGGTTTAACTGTGTGACGCATCAAAAAAGAGTCACGTATTTAGGTATCTATCTACAAGTATACCCAGGTCATACTAACACAATGTATATTCTTCTTTTTAGGTGGTGCTGAAATATCGAGATTCCATCATATGGGGGAAGCGAAAAAAGCGAAGTCGTTGACTAAAAAGGATGCCGAACTCACTGAAACTTTGCTTCAAATATGCACACAGATAGTGTGGCTTGCTCTAGGAAGGAAAAGTTATAATCAACTGGGTAATATAGAAATATTTTCACGTTATGTTTGGTTATTATTATAATTCCATAGGCCACAAACGAGGGCATCCAATCAATAGGTAATAAGTGACATCCGTGCCCATGGACATTATTGAATGAATGAGTGAATGAATAAAAGTTTATTATTTGTATACAGTGCAAAAACATAAAAAACAAAAACGGAAATTTAGAAGATTATTGTTCATAGGGTTAATACCAGACCCTGATTTATCAAGGTGTTAATTAATTATTGTGCGGGTTATCACGAAGGACTTTAAGTAGTCTGCTCTAAACGAGCTATTAACAGAAGAAACGTTGCTGCTGGTAATAAGTAACTATGATTTATTTTGGAAAATGTACACACATTATAAAATCTGTCTAAAAGTATTACAATGTACATTATAATAGGTTATAAACAAACTGAAAATTTACCTAATTACGGCCTTAAAAACCTCCATACGTTTGGTAGTAGGTCAGCTCATGATACTCGAAGTCCCTGGGTTCCAACGCTGCAATTAACATCTTTGCATATCATGTCACAGAACATTTCTATTTATATGTACTCTTGGAAACCATAATCAAAAGGGATTTAAAAAAAGATAATATTCCACACAGTTGACAAAATTATTTAATAAATTTATAGAAATTACAAATAGTTAAACAATTCAACAATTTTAATTAATAAAGCCTAGTTAATCACTTAATTATCAAATCGGTAAACTAAATCTGACATTAATGACAAGACAAAGACAAACCGAGCAACAAACATATTGCGACCGGACACTGTATCGCACCGACGGACGAAACGCAAAAGAAACTGACTGTCGTTGACACTCCCTTAAATATCTTTCCTCCCACCACTACTCTCATATTCTTCTACACGGCCTCTCCACCGACTGGACCGGAGACCGTCCTCGGACTCCTTCATTATCAGCATTCAGGATCCGTGTCCAGAATTGGCCCTCTGTGGGCAGGGAACTCTCTTCGTTCGCGTGTCGCTGTATTCTAGAAGGGCCTGGCTGCGGCTTGATCTCTTCCACAGGCTGCTGAACATCGGGAGGCAGGTCGATACGAGGAGGTAACTCCTCTCCTTCAGTGTCTGCGTCTGTAACAAGGAAACATAACCACAGACATCTTTTCGTATTTTTGCTCAACGACCTCAGCTCCAGCACAACTGTCCATTGCAGTCAAATTTCTGAGCACAGTATAATAGCTTGTGTGATACTCTCTAAAGACAACATCCTATCCCAAAAGTAAAAGACTCGACTGCCTGGGATAATATATCCGATGCACTCCAAGATAAAATTATCCCAGGCCCAGAATCCCCATAGGATAACCTGTCCGATGCACTCCAAGACAAATGGTTATCACAGGTCAAGAATTCCTCAAGGGATAACCAAAGTCCGATGCGCTCCAAGACAATTGGTTATCACCGGCCCAGGGTCCCCCCCGAATCACCACTGTCCAATGCACTCCAAGACAAATGGTCATCCCGGCCCAGGGACCCGGTTCCTAAGTGAGTGTATCTGATGCACTCTAAGACAAACACTCACCCCGTAACGAGTAATTCATCTTCCCCCTGCTTCCACCAAACGTGAGGGACTCTTGTCATAAAATGACAGCAACAAGACAGAGAAATAGTGAGTGCCAATGGGTTTAATGTCTAAAAGACAATTTTAAATCATAAGCAAAAACAAAGCAAAACTCACCATCGAAGAAAGCAGAACACACTTCGGGAGTCCATTCTCCCCGCCACGGAACCATATGTTCCGCAGCCGCTTGGGTTGACTTGCCATTTGAGCCAGCTAGCAACTGCAGCTCATAGCGATCGTGTGGGAGTATCTTCACCACCCGATACGGTCCACGCATACACGAGCCCAGCTTCCTGGTTGACTGCGCCTGTTTGCAAACAAAGACTAAGGAGTGTAATAAAAAAGGTTTGAGCAGACTTACGTCTCTGGTTAACGTAAACATCTTGACGAGCTTGATTGGCACGAAGATGTTCGGATGCCCTCTGACGGCTCATCTTACGGAGGCCTTACCGATCACCACTGGAGCCTTCAACAGTTATATCCCTTATCAATCTGCGTATGAGCAGTGTGGCAGTTTTAATACCTATGAGTAGCTTCAAGCAGAGTATTGTGTATTGCACATAACCGTTGGCCACCTCTGCTGTCGATGGTTGCACTCAATACGGACCATATTGAGCACAGTACGGCAATAACGCTCCACTTGTCCGTTGGACTGGTGCATCTCGGGTGTTATAAAATGAGTATCACATCCTATGTCCTTGACCCAATTAAGGAAATCGATGCTTTGGAACATGCGTCCTCTATCAGTGACGATCAAACTTGGAGTTCCAAAAAGAGACATTATGCTTGTTAAGTGCCTTTTCAGTTCGTCAGTGTCTTTTCGGTACATGGGATACAATAAGCAAAATTTTGTAAACGCATCTATAACAATAAGCACATGACGCTAACCGTCAGTTTCTGGCAGAGGGCCTAAAACATCAATATGGACAGTCTCTAAAGGTGCGTCTGGTTTTTTCCAAGAGGGAATTGGCTGTAAAGGAGACCGAGATACATTTTTTTATGAGAGAGGCAAATTTAACAAAGGGAAACACATTTTTTAGGCAAATATTCTTAACCCCGGAAACCAAAAGTGTTTTGTGACCATATCTATAGTTTTATCAACCCCGTGATGATCGTGTTTATCATGAAAAAGGCTTTTCGGGATAAAGCAACAAAGTTTAGGATTTTCACCAGTAGGTGTGAGCTTAACATAAAGGATGTCATTTTTAACGATATAACGTCTAGGATCCAATTGTACATCCGCTAGTCTTTGTTTCAGAGACAGCGTCTCCTCATCAGCAGCCTGGGCAACTTGTGCCCAATTTACCAGTTTTTGAATGGTACATACGTTAACCGGATTTCGGCTAAAGTATAGTATAGTATTGTCTGCATGAGACAGAAGGCAGCCTTTTCTGTATTCAAGGCTAAAATTGATGTCTTGGAGGTAAACCCACCACCGGGCCACCCTGGGCATCAGGTCTTCCTTACCCTAAGCAAGTTTTAACGCGTTGTAGGTGGTAATCGCGATGAATTGTACACCCACAAGATAGTGCCTGAATTGCTCGAGAGCCTTCACCACTGCCAGGGTCTCAAGCTCGTATGACTGGTACCTACTCTCAGCCCCATGGGGGGTGAGTCTGCTAAAATAGAATACCACTCGCTTGCGATTTCCTTCATATGCTTGCATCAAGACAGCTCCATAACCAATAGAATTTGCATCCGTATGTATTTCTATTGGCAATGAAGGGTCGTAGATTGTAAGTACCGGCTCACTTGTAAGGCAATCTATGACGTTTCGACGAGCGGCCTGTCGTTCAGTCCCCAAAGAAAAAAATACTCTTATCTTAGTCAGTGCCGCGATACAAGAAGCCTTTTGAGCAAATCTAGCAATATACCGCTTAAAATAACTGGCCAACCCCAGAAATTTCCTCACCTGTTTCAAGTTTTTCGGTTCAGCTGAGTCGGTTAAAGCCCGCACTTTCTCATGACTCGGCTTAACCTGACCTTCACTAACCGTGCGAACCAAGTAATTTATCTAAATCATCATCTACCAAAGGTGTATTAATTGGTATTGGAGTCTCAGATTGAACATTCATGACTGTCTCAGAGTTGTCAATAGCCTCTAGTAAGTAGTCGGCGATCCTTAGTACATACATATCTAACACCCCTCCTGTTTAAAACATCCGTACCTATCATTACCGGCACGTTCATATACTGGGTGGAAACTACAAACAAATCTACTTCAAGAATCGAACGTTAAATTGAATAGGTAGCGTAACGTAAAAAGTGCTTTCAATTTCTTAACTACCTAGCCCTTTCAAAACCCGAAACGTCGGCGTACGCGAGCAATTGAAATGTTATAACAGTGATGATGAGATTAACGAAACAGTGGAACCGCTGTCAAAGAAAACGTCAACCGGTACATTCTGTATTATGGCTGTTATGACATCCCTGGCGGGACACCTCGTTGCAAAAATTTACACTGTCCTTATTTGAAGATTCTGCACGATACTAATAAAACAAGTTTCAGCTCTGTGTCCCGGTCACCTACAGTATGTACACGGTTAGGGTTTCGACGGTAAAAACGCAGTCGATGTTGACCTAACCCCCCTCACTGTTGGATGAACTTTCTAGCAATAGTTCAACCCTGGGTCCTTTGCCACATGAAGCCTGCCCTAACTGACCGCAGAAGAAGCACCTTATATAGCTGAGGTTGCGTTTACTAGGCTTAACGTACATCGAAAAGAATTGGACTAAATTATTCAGTAATAGTTTGGCATTCGTTGCTGAATTTTTGATATTCAGATCAGTGATACCGTGAATTATTATAGCCGAAGTAAGCTCGTCACTAAGCCCCTGCACTAAATGTAAGCAAAGTAACGACCGGCGTGCATATTTTGCGTACGTTGGATAGTTATCAGAATTTTTCGTCGTAACTTCAAACAATATGCCCGCAAAGTCTGGTATTTTGGGACATAGAGGTTTAAATTCTTTCTTAAAATTGGTCCAACTACGATCACTGTAGACCACTCATTGATTTCGCATCTCCGAGTAAACAGTGTCCTATACGCGAAAGACATTCAAAATCATTCCAATTATTTAAAACTTTTGCGCGATCTACTTCTAAACACTAATCGTCAATGTTATGTAAGTTTGAAATGTAGTAATGCTGAGACGATTTACCTGCAATGCAATCGACAATGTTAGCCTGTACCGGATCAGATCGTATACCCGCATTCCTTATTTCGCAGCCTGCGGGCCGTATCGGTGGAGTTATCGAGCGAGGTCGCGAACTGCGGCGATAGTCACGATAGCGAGTTGTTGTTTCACGTCGAGTCACAGGCAAAGGTGAAACCGAACGGCATCCTAACGGCGTTAATGCACGCACGCTACGAGAGACACAGCAAGCAGATACACGAGACCTATCACGCTCACTCGACAGCATCCGCAATCTTTGCGATATCTGCCTACCGCAGACACTAGCGGGTGTCAAGGGTTTGTCTGTGTCTTTACGGTCGCGGGAGAGCGCTAACACGCGGCCTGAAGATGGACCCGGCAAGGGTGAAGCCCTTGTTTTCGCCTCTAACACCTTAAGGATTTATTATTACTATTAGTCTCAACGTGTCGTTATCGTTAAGTGATTGTTCGCGGGACCTATAACCTTAACTATCGCGGCGATCACGGCGAGAATTATTATCACGAACACTGCGACTACGATTACGCTCACACTTAGACATTCTAGTAAGAAAGTTGATGACACAGTTGATTATAATTAAAAAGACTCACCCGGTAACGCACACGAACACAATTTGTACACACAACACCTAATTGAACTAATCCACTTTTCAGATTCAGATCCACGACTGGTTCGTTAGTTTATTCAACAACACAACACGACATTTAAAGTAATTCAATAATAAAAAAACTTAGAAATCACAATAACGAAATTTTTAAGAAAAATGTAACTTGATACGTGGGGTAATCAAAGTAACGGAAATAAGAAAAAAAAACGTACTGGCAAGCCGAAACGGGCCCAAAAAGTAAAAATCCCACTTCTGATCTTGGAAACCATAATCAAAAGGGATTTAAAAAAAGATATTATTCCACACAGTTGACAAAATTATTGAATAAATTTACAGAAATAACAAATAGTTCAATAATTCAACAATTTTAATTAATAAAGCCTAGTCAATCACTTTTTTATCAAATCGGTAAACTAAATCTGACTCTAATGACAAGACAAAGACAAACCGAGCAACAAAAATATTACGACCGGACGAAATCGCACCGACGGTCTACGGACTTTGTACCTCGACGGCATGGACGGAGCAGTATAAGCTACTGACTCGCGTATGAGGGAGTTAGGATGTTCTTCGGATAGCTTGGAAAAAGTGGTGGAGAGCGTCCTAAGGTGTTGCTGTGCTGTAGGTAAGTCGAGATCCCTGTGCAGGTCTGCGTTATGCATGTACCACGGAGCATCCTTGGCCCTGCGGCAGAAGAGATTCTGGACTACCTGCAGCTTATACAAAGGGTTTGGCATGGGCAAAGATTGGGGCGGCATACTTCATGACTTGTCTGACGCAAACCTTAAAAATATTATTATATTATTATTATTATACTGTTTAGGCGGCCATGTACAGACGGGCAAGTTTGGTAACTCTGAGTATGTGAGGTCGGAATGAAAGCGTACGATCGAGCGTTACGCCTAGGTACTTGGTGGTTAGTGCCCACGGGATGGGCGTATCTAGCATTCGAATATGGGGATCGCAGGGGCGACGGCGTTTATGTTCGAAGCGCATCGCAGAGCTTTTCTCTGGATTTACATCGATTCGCCATTTTTTAAACCAGGCTCCGAGGTCATTTACAGCCTTCTGGAGTTTGGTGATGAGGGTATCGACGTGCATGCCCTTGACTTACAGGGCTGTATCATTGGCAAAGAGAGAGAGTTGGACACCTTTTGGTGGGATAGGTATGTCATTGGTGTAGGTGTTGTATAATAGAGGGGCGAGTACCGAGCCCTGAGGGACTGTCGCCCTGAGGGGGCGGGGGGTGGAGTGCGTACCTTCGTGTTTAAAACGAAAAATGCGATCTTTAAGATAGGAGCCGACTAGTTTGACTAGTCGGTCGGGTAAGCCTGTGTTGTACAGCTTATAAATGAGACCCGCGTGCCAGACTTTATCGAAAGTTTTAAGTCGTCTAGGGTAGAAGCCGTCAAGTATGTACTCGACGATTCGGTGGACTTGCTGAGGGCACGAGTGCTTGGCTCGAAAGTCGAATTGTTGGGGGATAATGAGGGGGTCACCGTCCGCTGGGAACAGGTGGTCCTTCATTCGAGCGAGTATGACTCTCTCGAGAAGTTTAGCCATGGCTTTGAGTAGGCTGATGGGTCTTTGATTAGCCGGGATATTCAAAGGTTTGCCCGGCTTGAGAATGCCTATGACTGTAGCTTCTTTCCAAGCTTTTGGAAAGTAGTTAAGGTCGAAGCAGGCATTAAAGATCGCAAGCAAAGTAAGCACCTGCCGAGGCAGCTGCTTAAGTGCGTGGTTGGAAATTTCACCGCACCCGGGGCCTTCTTGGATTTCTGTCTTCTGATGAGGAAAAGAATCTCATCGTTAGACACTGAAATGGGGTCGGCGGTGACTGGACGGGAGTCTTTGCGAAGGACTTCGTCTTCCACCGCCTGTATGTGCGTTGGGTCTGTGGGTTGGGTACTCGGGGAGCATTGTGAAGCAATGCTGTCGGCAAAGCATTCAGCTTTCTCGTCGTCCTCGAAGGCGATAGTGCCATCGGGGCGAGACAACGGAAGGGTGTAAGTTCGGGCGGCTAGTCGGAGGGCTTTCGCCATCCTATAGTACGCCGTGTGGGACGGAGAGATATTAATCATAAGATCGTCCCTTTGAGCGTTTCTGTAGGCAGGTGTGGGGTAACGCCTGGCTCTGCGAAGAGCGGCGTTTTTAGCTTTGATTAGGTTGCTTATGTGTAAGGGAAGCTTGGGCTTGTCATGCTTAGCAACCTTACATTCTCACTGATGGCCGAGTTAATGGCGGCTGTGAGCGAATCAACTATCGAGTCAATTTTATCCGCGCTATCGAGATAGTCGGATCAAATCGCGAGGGGGCAGTCTGGGGCTTTCAAGGCCGAAGACAGGGTGTGCTCGAAACCTTCCCAATTGGTATAGGTTTTCGGTATAGGTCCTAGTATTAGAGACACCGGGTGGTGGTCTCCGCCTAAGTCGTCCAGAGGCCGTATGGTCTTAAGGTCGAGGTTGATTCCTTTGACTATGGCAAAGTCAAGGCTATCCGGGGAATGAAGCGGATTATCCGGGTAATGAGTGGGTGTGACGGAAGAAATTACATCAAGATCGAGTGACTTCGTGATGTCTAGTAATTTAACACCTGTGGCGTTGGTTGCCAAGCACGTCCAGTCGGTATGTTTGCAATCGAAATCGCCGAACATAATGACGGATTGCCCTAGTTCGAGTACGGCCTCGTAGTCACTACGAAGGGGCGGTGTTCCACTAGGTATGTAGACCGAAACTATGATTATGGTCCTGTGACCTGTCATAGACTCAGTGGTCAGCAGGAGGATATAGAAATCAGTGAACAGTAAATACTCTTCTTGTAGTATATGGCAGTGCCACCTCGTTGGACGAGTATGGGCCTGTCATCACGCACAAGAGAGTATTTGGGAATAGAGAGACCCCTGGTGTGATGGGGATTTAAAAATGTCTCTTGAACAAGGATTAACTCGGGCTCTATGTTCTTGATGAACAATTTGAGCTCCGGAAGTTGGTTGATTAAACCTCGGGTGTTAAAGGAGATCAGGGATAAACCCCTGGGTTTGGTGCGACCAGTCGTGGCGCTAAGTAGAGAACTCATTATAGTTTGATTTATAATGATTCGATGAGAGACTGATACTCGATCAGTACGAACATACGCTGTTGGCTATCGCCGGCTGCACGCAGTTTGCGTGGAGTTTGAGGGCCAGCTGATGGAGCAGGGCGGGTGGGTGCAGCCGGACACTGTTGGCTGGTTCACACGCGTTAAGTGGTTAAGTTGGTAACTAAATTTTAACTAAATTTTTAGTTAAAAGTTGCGTGTAAACAGTCAATTAAGTGACAAGTGGTAACTTAAAATTTAGTACGCAAGTGATTAAGTAGATTAGGATTCGTTCTATTTTTCGTATAAGTAGGTGGGCTTCTCACTTAACACGTTTGGACGTGATATTTTGGTTAAGTGCATAAGTTGATAAAGCGGATGGCGCAGGGGCTCGTATTTATGTCGCATTTTCTCTTTTTTTTTAATGTCGCAGTGGAGTTTAGTGTCAAGAAATTTGTGAAAGAATATTTAAGGGTGTTACCACACCAATCGATCGTCCTTAATAGAACAGTCGACATCGCAGTAGACGTGATGGCCTATAATTGTCTGACACCACCCCTGAGTTGGTAAGTCTGCTAACCTGCAGTAGGCGTGATGGCCTACAATTGTCTGACGCCGCCCCTGAGTTGGGAGAGGCTGATATCCCTCCAGTGATTATTTGGGGTACCTAGTTAGTAAAGGTACCACACCACACACACACTTACCACACCCGTCGACGTAAAAAATTTAGAAAAATACATAATCTTGCAAAGATTTTAATTTTCGAATCAAATTCTTGTCTGAATTTGTCCAAAATCAGGTTTACCACATATCTAAGTACAGAATTGACGAATTCCTTGACATTCATTACTGCTCATCTTCATTGAACTTATGAACTTAACTACTTAATCCGTTTGGACACACGAGTGACTTGTAGTAACTTAAAATTTAGTTACCAACTTAACTACATATAAACCGCACATGACTCAAAGCGAGCACTGGAGTCGGCGCGGGCTGGGCGGGCTTTGCTACCGGGGGAGCCCGGTGGCGCAGCGGCGGGAAATTCATATTATTAAAAAGGGGTGGGGCCTGTCTGGGTGCCGCCCTCTTATTAATATGTCGGATATTTCGGGATGCGCGAGGGCAGCTACTGTAATTTGCGGTGTGGCCGGACTGGCACACAAGCCGGAGGCGAAGTCCACTCCGGAGTGCAACTGCACTCCTTTGTGGTGTGGGGCTCCAGGCACTTAACGCACCTGGGGCTGGCGGAGCAGTTGGCCGCCGCATGCCCGCATAGTTGGCAGCGGTCGCACTGCCCGGGATAGCCACGGCGATGTGGCATCTGAACTGAGATTCCGGAGAGGCCACAGATAGTGCGGGCCTCTCTGAAGAACTCTCGGGATCTTGGCAAGTTGGTCAGAATAACCAAGGCCAACGGGAAACGACGGCCGATTTGCTGTGCATCTTGTGCACAGCCTCGGCGGGAAATCCTTGAGATTTAATGTCTTCGAGGATAATCTCGTTCGAAAACTCGAACGGGACTCCCCGTAAGACAGCTTTGATCTTACGCTCTTCAGGGAGAGCGTAAGTATGATAGGCGAAATGCCTGAGAGTGACCGCAGACATGGAATTGGCGCTGCTGCTTGACGCAGTGCACTTGGGTCTGAGCGGTTTTTTTTATTTTTTTTTATTCTCATACCTCTGGCATGGAGGCCACAGACTGTTTCTACTTTTTGAAATTATTTCAAATCTTTTGTGTTACATGCTTCGCTAATTAGCGTTTAGATTTAATAATAATGTTAAGATTTAAATAATCTTTGTTTTTTCAATATTGCATTTTCACTTTGAGTGAATTTTTATATATAGACTACATTTATCAAATTTTCCAATTATTCCACAAGACAAAACTATATGTGTAAAAATCTTGTTTTTTCATTATTGCAATATCACTTTGAACAAATGTATATATAGATTCATTATTTTTAGATTTTTAAAGCACGTTACATATACGATTAAATTATCAAATTTCCAATTATTCCACAAAATAAATAACATCTTATATCAATTTGGTAAATAAAAAACTTTTGTGTCTGATAGCATATACGGATGAAATTTTCGAATTACACAACAAAAACCAGCGCATATTAAATAAGTTACACATTGAGGTATATCAATTACATTAAGTTAAGACTAAATAACATATATCATTAAATTATCAGTGAACAATATGCTAGCACCTGCATCTGTTTCCCTTTTATTTCTGCATCATTCCTTGCTATTCACTTTCGTACCAAATATATATTCCATTGAAATATTTCTCAAAATATCCCAAGAAAATATTTTTCCATCTACTATTAAAACCATCCATCACTCTTATTTTTAATTCAATGCAGATCTTGTTCTGCGCTGCACTACTTTTAACAGCATCAAGTTTGTGTGTGCTTCCCGTGTACTTCCGGCAAACGGTAGTTAGTTTTTGTATTTGGATCTGCGGATAAGATTTCAACCCCGATATCTTTGCATGATAGCGGGGCATTGAATCCTCCGCTAATCCAGATATCTTTCATTTGCAGCGCCTGCTTTGCCGGTTTGAGCATCATTTTAACCTCGTCCTTAATGCGTGCTGTCCTAGGGTAGCGGGCATTTGTATATGCAAAGCAACGGAGGATCTAGCCAGAGCGTCTCATCGCTTCTGCACCGGGCATATCTGGCTAAATGCATTATGCTCACGTTGGTCATGCTTTGCGGTCTGACAATTGCAGCAGGTCGGGGTCGTCCCTGCCAGCCATTTCTCACAATTAGCCCTGAGGTGGTGACCGCCACAATGGCTACACCGGTCTTTGGACGTCTTGCAGTACTTTTTACTGTGACCGTACTCCAAGCAACGGGTACATTGTGCTAAGGGCGACTGATCCTCCACTCTGACACGCTGCAGGTCAATGTGTGCCTTTCCTGCTTCAGTCGCCCTTTTCCAGATGATCGGTGATGTTGTAAGCACAATGTGACCCGATAGCGGATTCCGTGCCTTCATCCTGTATTTTACCGCAAGACGTTCCTCCCCAGGGCCTACTCCGTTGAAGAGCTCTTTATTTTGTTTTTTGAGGGCCAGTAGTACTTCTTCGTCCGTGTGGCAGGACAGCGGTCTGAGTGGTTGGTGGTAGTCGAGACCGAGGTTGAGGTTGCCATCGAGGCAGCGTCCCTAGATTCTACCTCCATGGAGGAGGCAGAGGAGGGGGGGCGCTGTGGGGTAGCTGTTCGTCCTGAGGGGCCAATTGAGCCAGTACGCTGGCGAGTTGGGAGCAAAGAGTGCTAAGTAGCGAGAGCACTACGTTAGCATCGATGGGGGAGCCTGAAGCGGCGACGCCATCAGCGAATTGCTTCACAAGGTCATTGTGACCTTGTGGAGCCATTGCGTCTGGCGGGGGAGAGGTAGGGGAGCTAACACAATATATGTTAATACAATACTCAAATAATTTATGATCGACCTACCAGCCAAATCCTAACTAAGCCTCCCTACCGGCGGTAGGGGTGATGGGGACGACCGCAGCGCCGCCCCTAATTCGGACAGCGCTGTTTCGTCACCCTGGGTAAAGCCTAGTGCAAATGGATCGGGACTTCCGGTTTCTTACGGCCTGAAGGGCCAATAAAGCGCACCGGGGCAACCCTCAACAGGTTTCGTTGGCACAGTTAGTATCCACCTGTTCACGAAGTCTTGAGCTCGACGAACTTACACACACGAAGCAACACCAGGAACGGAGAATCCCGTCAACGTAGCTCTCATGCGAATTAGAACGGATTACGAAACAACCAATCGCCTTGAAAACGGCGTTGTGAAATTTAATACAGTTCGACCAGATCGTGAAAACGACCTCTGAAATTTGGGGTGCTTAGCTAGCGCGGGGACTAGCGAGCGGAATAGCGACAGCGATTGATGTGCGAACAAGTCCGCACGAAAACCGAGTCTGTTGAAACTGACTGTTTCTTTTTTTTTTTTTGCTGCCGAGGCACCCTAGCGGGAGGGAGGTGGAAGATGCGTCATGCATACCGCCCGCAGGTATATTCCTCTGCGGGGGGTTATGTGGGACTCACCAGAATGGCACCTACCCACTAAAAACCACCTGTTGGCTGTAGTAAACGTATACTGTTAGCCTTCATCGGAAGCGACACCCGTCGGGAAGTTGGGCGCGCTGGCGGAGACCCGCTAGCGGGTCTTCCGCCTGTAGTGAAAGTTGCACTGAAGGTGCTCAAAGGGACATGAGTTGGTGGTCGTTCGGGGCAGCCACCGGTGAAGCCGGGGCTGCGCGGAGGTCGGCCGAAGCATGATTTAGGGATCAATTCATTTAAATGAACCTATAATGAATTGAGAAGGGAACTATGCTCCGCCAGAGCTAGCAAACGCTCTGTCGGAGTACGTGAAGCCCTAAGTTTACGGGCTAAGACTGCAATCTCCCTAACATCAACACTTTTGATAGCGTCGCAGACAATACGCATATCGTCTGCTACGGAGGGTTGAGGAGTGATATTGGATGGGCGAGGAGCCGGGATGGGATTCGCTAGTGCAGCGGGGCGGTGCCTCCAGTTCTCTGGAGCAGGCTTGGGCTGGGTAGGCTTTGCAGCCGGAGGAACCCGGCTACGCAGCGGCGGAAAATTTTCCTGAGAAAGGGGCGGGGCCTGTTTGGGTGCCGCCCTCTTAGAATTAGTACGCATACAACGGGGTGCACGGGGGCAGCCCCTGTAGTTTACGGTGTGGCCGGACTGGCCACAAAGCACGCAATCGGGAGGAGAGGGAGTTTCAGGAGTGCGATTGCACTCCTTTGTGAAATGAGGGACCAGGCACTTGACGCACCTAGGCGGAGCGGCGCAGTTGGCCGCCGCGTGCCCGTACAACTGGCACCGGTGGCACTGGCCGGGATGGCCGCGGCGATGAGGCGCCTCGATCGAGATCCCAGAGAGGCCGCATATAGTGCTAACCCCTTTGAGGATCTCCCTGGACTTGGGGACGTTGGCGAGAACCACCAAAGCGAGAGGGTGTTGCCTCCCGTACTTGCTGTGCATTTTATGCACCGCGAGTGCCGGGAAGCCTTGGGACTGCAGATCCTCCAGGATACCCTCGTTCGATAATTCGAACGGGACTCCCCTGAGTACCGCTCTGATCTTACGCTCTTCTGACAGAGCATAAGTATGATAAGCATATTGCTTATCAGTGAGGAGCTTTGTTAAAGCACGAAAGTCGTCTATCGACGAGACTAAGATTTTAATAGATTCACCCGAGTTGGCCGCTCGAGAGTAATGGATCTTGTGCTCATTGCACAATGTCGAAACCTCGGTCCATTTACCCTTTTCCCGAAGGAAAACGGGTGGTGGGACCTTGGCTTTGACAGAAGTTAGGGCCGGAGCGGGTGTTGAAGACACCGGGGCAGCTGGCGTTGAAGACGCCGCAGGGGGTGTAGGGACGGGCGTCGAGGGCGCCGGGTCTTGTTTCGAACGCTTCTTAGAGCGCTTCTTAACAAGCGTAAAAGAGGGAGACTCAGGGCCAGTTGGGGTGGCGTCCGAGGATGACTCGGTCGCGGGTGCGCGCTTGCGGCGCGGAGGGGCGTCTACTTCGCACTCCATGTCACTGGAGGAAGGGGACGCGGGAGGGCCTAAGACCTGAGGGGTCTGGGGAGCTGGGGTGGCCTGAGGGGCCATTGTGGACATTATCGTCATGAAATGAGGGATAAGCGAATCTAAGAAACGGTACTTATCAGCATTTATAGACATGCCTTCAGTACTTTGAAGTAACTTTTCCCTAATCTCGTTAAAGCTTAGGGAAGCCATTGCGGAGGGGTTGGGGAGGGACAACAATATATAAATATATATACTATGAACCTATCAACGATGACTAACTTCCTAAAACCACCCTACACGCAGTAGGGCGGTTGAGGACGACGCGGATGAAACTGACTGTCGTTGACACTCCCTTAAATATCATTCCTCCCGTCACTACTCTCACATTCTTCTACAGTACCTACTTCTTTACTCTGGAGTTCCCCAACTTTTCTCTGTAATCCTAATAGCTCATTAAAAGTTTTACCTTTTTTTGTGTCCACAAAGTTGGTGTGCTTGTTTCGTTTTTGCTATTTAAAATATTTTTTTATCATAATAGAGTACTGAAATCATAATAATTTATCAATTCACAATTTGTACACTACGCATAACAAAATATTTAAAAACAAAACTCACGAAATGCGAATGGAATAGGTACTATCCAGGCTCAAGCTAAGGCGAGAATAGCTTGAGCGTTGTTCGGTGTTATGTAGGCTCCCCGCGTACTACGAGGCGACAATACTGCAAGGAATTCGGGTGCTAATTGTTTAACTTTTTTCAGAGTTGGAAATTCATAGACTATTCAAGTCTGGAGTGTTCAACGTAGTAGACCACAAACTGAAGACTGGCTATGTAGAGAATATGACTCCCCAAGAAAAAATGGTCTTCTTAGGAAACTGCCTTCGCCATGATAAGAAACTGTGCACCCGTTCACCCGTGTCGAATGAGATATTCTGCAGTTCTAAAGCAATAGACTTTACTATGCTGGGTATCGGTGCTATTTCTTATCTGAAGTGAGTGCACATTTTAAACTTTATTTAGGCCTTTCTTCCATAGACATGTCTCATCGTCCCTTATTATAATATACTTCTATAAGCTTGATTACTTTATCAATTTACTATGTTATATCCTCGTGATGAGACAGCATTGTAATTTCAATAAAAATACTAATTGAAGTAGCTTTTTATGTCGTTATTAACGTAGCTAGTAAAACTAATAAAACAGTATTCTGTTAATAATAATAATAAATCGTACCTGGCTCCTATCTACCGACCCCCAGTCAAGACTCGGTGAGATCATAATTCTTAGAATAAACTAAAATTACGGAAGAAAAGTGATGGTACTACTACAGATTCATTAAGTTACACAAACTCAATTATATTGCTCTCTATAAAAGAGATAGAAGAGTGCATATTATGAGCTTGCTAGCAAGACAAAATATTATGTCGTGTCCGTAGAATTTCGTTCGTGTCGGTTCGGTTAGCGTAGTGACTAAACCATTTGACAAGGAAAATCAGGTGATCGGGACAAGACTTTTGAGGTCTGTTTTTAAGGAGCTTGTCCCCTTTATTACGCTATTTTACTTCGATTACAGTCATAATTCAGTATTCTCAGACAGACAAATAAAAATGATGCTCACCTGGCCTAGGCGTGTGTTACCGGTATTCTAGCCGAGGAGGGTGCTAAAGTACCAAAGGAGTACTATCTTTCGTCATTGTTTTTTTACACAATAATTGTTCACAATTAACGTTAGTTTGCAACGCATTTATTGTCTATTAGCTTTTAATTGTGAGAAGATACATATGTTCGATGTAGATTTGATGTTCATTTCCAGACTCACAGACCGAATATCTTATTTCGCCAATGCAATCAGCGCCCCCGAAGATATGTTGCCAATGTGCGGTGTCACCGTTGGTATCCTCGGTATGAATCGGAGTCGGTTCGATATCTTGTTGAGACCACTGCCCGACTTACCTGACGTATCCGAAAGTCGATCTCAATCAATAAATTTGAGGTAACTATGGAGAAAAACACTTGAAAAGTTCCAAATATTACAATCATAGCCATTCTGTTTCATAAGTAAAGTTCTCTCACATAGGATTCTGAAATTAAATAGGGATCGATTTTGAGAAACGGTTATAAATGTATGATTTCTTGTTTATTATATTAGGTGTATGGTTGGCACGAGGAACAAGTTTGTATTTACAGTATGCAGACTTTAAATAAGATGCAAAGTATGGCTGGGATGGAAAAGAAAAGTAGGATAGGATTGCATAAAATCGAAACTCCGCGCCGATCAATTTCGTGTTGTGTTTGGAATAAGATAAAAACGCGTACCTTTTTAAGCGGAACAAAAAATGCTTGCCTGAACTAACTTCGTATAACACATTGCGTGCGCTCAGACTAGCAATGCTCGGTTTTAATGGTCATACACAGTCTGTCAGTCGTCGTGTTACTGCTTTGCTCCGCTCCACGGTATTCGTAAATATTAATATACAGGATGTCCAAAAGGTCAACGTCTAAATCGCACCGCAAATCGCAACGCATCTGCCCTTTTCATGTTATCTTTTAGTAGTATTTAACATCTCTTTACTCATTTTTAATGATTTTCAAAATAGGTGGTTCCTCAATTTAAAGATCATAAATAAAATCAGATCAGTTTTAGTGCCAAGTATTATACCTTTTTAGAAACTGCATTAGATGTGCCAACTTTTGAGAGTAAATGTCAGCTTCATTTCGTACATGTTTTTTACACGGTGGAGCAGAGAAAATTAGATATAAAAAGTTGCGACAAATTTGTTTTTCCTTTATTGCTTTGTTTCTATAGTACCATAATAGATTTGCTTGTATCAAAGGTTTATTACATAAAAACATTTAGTAACCAATTAATAACAGAAAAAAAAATCAAAATAGGTCAACATTTACAGATTCAGCATACGAATTACTGCTATAAGGAGTAATTTTTCACTTATTTTAGAAATCATCCTATATCTACCAAACTAATCCACATATAATTTTTTTTTACTATTTGTACCATGGCACTTAAACCCCTTTCATTTGGACGTTGACCTTCTGAACAAACTGTACATTCGCAACATTAGTTTCGAGACTAAACTCATGATTTTTTCAAAGGTTGTCTCAAACCATGTCTTCGAAAAGAGTCTCTTCTACTAAGAAAAGTACTATTTTTGTTGGTCCTGACAAGATATACCCTGACATCGTATTGCCAAAACCTGGAATATCGTAAGTTTTGTTGAGAATATATATAGTAATGAGTAACTATAATAATTTATACTAATATATGATAAATAATGCTCATTATTTATTTATGGAATTTGGTAATGTTCCTACCAAGCTACGTCTTAACGTGGTCTCCGTTCAAGGACTGATTTACTATGACTGCTGACTATTACAATGACTATAATTTTAAACGTCCTTGGAATATTTTTAAGAGGTTAAATTTTTTTATGAACAATATCGTTTAGTTTTAATTGCGTAATTTATTTACTAGACAAAAACTAAAAAATTCACTCATGACTATGAATATTTTAGAAAATTTTTAATTCTAACACAGTGTCCGAGGAAACAAACGGACAGTTAATAGACAGAGGCACCATTTGTCCAGTCCCAACTACCCCCATATTATGTAATCCAACTTTTTTAGTTTAGAAGTTTCTTTAAAAGTTAACTTAAGGTTTGGTACAGCAGCACAAAATCGGTGAAGTCTAGAATACACATATTGCAATCATTTGAAACGCGTTTTAGCATTAAAAATATAAAACAGTAGCAACATGATTCCAGAAACTTCCTTAAATGTTTTTTCGCTATTTACCGTAAGCTACCTTAAATGCTTCATACCAAAATTTTGATTCAAAAACTTTTAATTTTTAACTCAACTTATTAAAAGATAGTTTCAAAAATATGTTTGGTTATTGAGTTACTTTAAAGAAATGGTTAATGTTATTAGGTTTATGAAAATAACTGAAATGGGCAAAAGGATCATTATCCTGTAGTACGCGTTACGCTACAGATTTCGGTTTATAAAAACGGTTTAAGCATTTTGTACATAAGCTGTTTTTAGAGTCTTATACCCCGTAACTAAAGTTCATAATGATCATATCTTTAAAGAAACTCAGTAACCAAGGTCATTAATGACAATATCTATTAAAAAATAATATTGATATAAGGTACGATAAGAATTACGTAGCTTGATAAATTTAAGCTGATAAGTCTTTATATAGAAATTTTGATACAAAGTTTAGTAATGTTTTCACTAGTGAAACGACTTTCGAATAAAAAGACCCTAGAAGACCATAAGAAGCCCAAGAGCTGAAAACCTCTGAAAAGTTAGAAAAATCTTCATAACTTCTAAAGTAAAATATATCGGATTACATAATATATGTTGTGATTTTCGATTTCAAAGCGTGCTCTAGACTGCCGTTTGACAGTCTTCCCTTGGACACCCTGTTTATTTAAATGTTCATTTTCAGCCAAAGGTTACCATCCGCATTTCCACACATAACATACTGTACGCCCCCCTGTAGCTTCGTGCAAAGAAATATCTGGCAGCAACGTCTAAGGAAGCTTCAGAAAGCCATGAAAAACAAGTCAACAGTTAGTCTTGCGCCTCTTAATTGAAACAATAAACCACATGACTTAGAAATAATTGTTTCATTTCTCGACTTGTTAGAATTAAGTAAAATGTCTGAAATAGTCAGATGGTAAAACCTTTGTAGGTATAAAAATGTTGTTGTATGGTCTCACAATCATACATAGGTACATTTTGCTCACGCTGCAGCCTACTTAATTAGGCTGCACATTTTAGTTTCATTTGCACATTTAATTTACCTTATTGAGTAATGTTTAACTATCGGACTGATCGTTGATAACCACCTTACTGTTAACTACTCAAGGAAAGAACTGCCAAACTATTGTACTACTTCTACAATATAAATTGGAATATCACTGTGCGGTCTTTCTGTTCAACGGTCTCAACTCCAACTAATTACTGCCACCGGCCAGGAAGCCTACTTTAACTTCAACTTGAAATGTGCGCGTACGGTCCGTACAGTTGTAATCTTAAAGTTATTAATATCCACTAATTCTGCAGTTTTAGAATAAATCCACCAATAAAATTAGTTTATTTGGCCAATTAAGGGAAAAGATGATTAAATTATTGCATTTGGTCGAGTTCTTAAAACACCGCTGAACTTCCTCGCTTCATTTGGAGGATAAGTTTAAGGTATACCAAACTAAAGTCTAGCCAACGAGCTGCGGCTGTCGATTTTCTATGTATCCTGAATCTGATTATTTAAGAAAATTGCCAGATTTTAGTAATCATTTTAACAAAGGTCAAAATGATGATTATAAAATATTAAATATGTCCTTTTTTAACGGAAATAAATTAGTACCTTATAAGACAACGAGGTAAATGACTATTTAGTTTAAAGAAATTCATTAGGATTTTTTTACTATTTGATTACGTAGTACTTCAACGATGTATTTTTCTTCTTTCTTTCTAGTGAAAGATGTCCAATGCAGGACAACTAAGGCCTCCTCCAAGGATTTACTGCTTTCCAGCGACTTTCGGACCAGATCGTCGGATGTCCATTCTGCGTCTTCCAGATTGTGGCAGACACTCGAGCTCTTAAGTGCCACAATAAACGCATATTCATTGTTCCACCAAGTTGGATTTGATGATTGACCACCTTCTCGAAAATGGACCTACCTAACTCAAATTCAAATTCAAATTCAAATATTTATTTCTCAACATTGACAATTACTTGTTCTTATTGACGTCAAATAAAACATGATTCTACCACCAGTTCGAAAAAAACCTTCGTGAAGAAGAACTGGTAAGAAACTTCACGGGTATATTTTTTTTCAAAATAAATTTACAGAGTCTCTGTATGTCTATACAAAATTATTCTTTTCTGCATCTGTTAGCTCGGCAAGTCTCCCTCCCCCCAAGTATCCAAACGACGAACACCCTCAAACGGCACCCGTTCACGAGGTAACGCGGGATCCAGCCATCGCCCTCCTCAACCATATTAGAGGGAAGTGATGAACTGGATTGCTAGTTCCTGATACACAATCGTTCAATACAGTCGTTAACAAATAAAAATCCCCCTTTTATGGGATTAGTTTTATCGTGACCGTTGGGAGGATCTGTGGAGGTAAACGTGCCTTTTAACTTTAGTCTTTCAGGGTTTCAGCCATGGCTATGACATCGACAGCGAATTGAAGGGGAAAGTTGTTCTCGCCGTTGATTTTGATGCCAAGTCCAGAAACTCGAAGATCTTCTTCAATGCAACGTCACCTTGCTTGACACTTCGTTGCAATCAGATAGCCTTCGATAGGCTTATAGTGGTAATGATATAGTGGCGTTTTAGTACAGCCCATTCAGGGCTTCGATGTATTGATAGTTGATCTATCTTTGGCCAGGTTTATTTCAATTAAGATGCATTACAGTGATGAAGTTGGTTCAAGACCTTTTCAAATACTCGTTTCGCGTAGATTCAAATTTTAAACTTTAATTTATAGATTTTCCCTTTTGATAATGTAGTTATTGTAACAACGCTTCTTTTTAAATTTAACACATTTTGCCGCCAAACCACCGGGTTTGTTGAAGGTGGATGGTTAAATTAGACATAAAAAATAAAAATAAATTAAATAAAATATCTTTATTTCCAGTAAAAGCTTAACCTAATACAATTTGGCTGACGTCTCTCATTAGGTTAACAAGCAACCTGTGCTAAGAGGCTTGTGAGGGTTTATACAAAAATTTGTAGCTACTATTTACTAATTACAAAAATATGCCTGTATACATAAAATAATAACATATAAAACAAATTTATACACTTATAACTTAATTTTGGGGAAGGGTGAGTGTGTGGGGTTTTGTTTGAAAGTTAGTATCTGTGTGTGTGTGTTTTTCATAAATTAATGTAGATGCATTACAATGTATTTTGTCACAGCCTTTATCGCATGAAACTAAGATGGTTATAATATTTTGACTTGTATCGTATCAACATGTGTGGTGGGCAACAGAACAAAACAGTTTGGCTGTGGTGGTAAGTTTTTAAGACAAGTATTTTATTCGTTTATAAGCTACGTTCGGTTTAAAAGCTAGAGCAAGTAATCATAATAATAATAAACACTTTATTACCAATAAAAAGAAAAAACAGCAAAAATAAAATATACAAAATGTAAAAAAAAATACAGAAATGCAATTTGGGCGGCCTTATCACTACAAAGCGATCTCTTCCAGGCAACCCTGCTTAAATGAAGAGAAATATTTTAAACAATTACAGACTGATGGGCAGTGCAATATACATAAATAATAAAATACATACACATATCATATACTTAGATAAAAATACAATACTTACATAGATATACATTCATATGCATAAATTTTGAGGAAAATCATGAAAGATTGTACGAATCATTATGAAAGATAAAAGTTCTTTAACTGATTTTTAAAAGAATCTATTCTTTTAACATGGTGAAGAGGAGAGGGTAGTGAGTTCCAGAGAGAAATTGCTTTCACCGTGAACGACTGCTGATAAAAGTGGGTACCGTGACGAGGAGTTGCCAGCAAGAAGTTGCTGGCTGACTGCAAGTTACGTTCATGGTGTTGGTGGCGAAAAGTAAACCATTCTTTAAGATAAGTTGGCAGGCAGGGGTTGAACAATATACCGTATAAAATATGAAGTGCATGAGTATTCCTTCGGAGACGCATCGGGAGCCACTTGAGCTTAGCGCGGAATTCAGATACGTAATTTATATTATATTTGCGTAAGCCAAATATGAATCTCACACAAAGATTTTGAAGACGCTCAAGCTTGTTTAGTTGCTCCTCGGTCAAATCGAAATAGCTGATATCGCCGTAATCCAGTTTGGAAGTATAAGTGATTGTGCGAGTGCAATTCTGGTAGGTATTGGCAGAAGATTTCCTTTGTTCCTTCCTTTCCAGAAAAAAAGCCTTCGGAGAGAACGTGCAGCGGAAAATACCTTTCTACTGACAGACTGTAATTGCGGTTTCCATGATAAATTAGAGTCCATGAGAACTCCCAAGTTTTTAACCACGGTACTATATGGAATAATACAATTATCAAAAACTATTGGAGCAAGTTGGTCGTAATCGATTTTATTTATAATTTTTGAACTACCAACAATGATAACTTGCGTTTTTGAAGGATTTATATTTAAACCATGATCTTTGCTCCATTTAAGCAATAACTCAAGGTCAGTATTGATTGTGTTAATTGCCACACTGATGTTATTAAAACTGACTTGTGTATAAATTTGAAGATCATGTGTATACAAGTGGTAGGAAGAAGAAAGAGAGAACATTATAGTATTAATAAAAACTGAAAACAATAAAGGAGAAAGCACACCGCCTTGGGGTACACCAACAGTAGTATTGCACCATAAAGACACGTTGTCCTCCATTGGAATATGCTGCCGGCGGCCCTGCAGATAACTGTGAAACCATTCAATCACTTCTGGACATATGTATAGAATACCAAGTAAAACATCAAAATCAACTGTACTGAAGGCATTGCTAAAGTCCAACAAAGTGAGTAAGATCAATTTTTGATGTTTCATGCCATACCTGATGTTATCGGTTATTTTCAGCAAGGCTGTAATCGTGCTATGCCCGGAACGAAATCTGGATTGGAATAGGTTAAGTAGATTGTTTGTATTCAGGAAAGAATATTGCTGTTGGTGGACGAGACGTTCAAGGACTTCGGAAAGGAAAGGTAGAATTGAAATTGGACGGTAATCAGTTGGATGTATAGGATTGTTTGTTTTCGGTAAGGGAATAATATTAGCGACTTTCCAAGATTCAGGGAATATTGATGATGATAAGGAGTTATTAAGGATCTTGGTTAACGTAGGGAGAAGGAATTCTAAGATATGAATAACCATGCTACGGCTGATACTGTCGCAACCCATGGCATTGGATGTAATTTAAAGTATACTATGCTTAACACCACATTCAGTGAAAGGTTGAAATGTAAAAGGAGTTATATCTGGGCATGGCAATGCAGAAAGATTCTTTAAGGTACGACCCTTTAGTAATCCTTCCATTGCAAAAGTTGAGGAAAAATGTCGATTAAGTGAGTTTATATCGACATTTGAAGTTACAGAATTTTTTGGCTTGCCAATGCCCAGCGTTTTGAGAAATTTCCACACTTTAGCTGGATCACCGTTCTCTACGGATGCGTGAATATGGCAAGTAGTTTTCGTATATTTCCAAGGTAGTTCTTTATATCGTTTACAGATGTGGCTACAAATTATTTAAGATTTGCTAATTCCATGTGTGTACCTGTTACTTTATTAGTATTCGTAATATTTAGAATTATGTGATTCAAGCAGTTTTGTTATCTTGTTGAAAATGTTTGACCTGCCAAAATACCACGTTTTGATAGCATTTCTAGATAGTAAATCCTATTTTTCTAGATAGCAAGTCCTTGAGTGTGACGTTAATATTAGTATTACCAGTTAGTATTAGGCACTTGTCAGAGGAATATAGAGAGTCAAGGGTGCACTCAAAAAATGAACAAAGAGATTTACGTTAGAGATTGTGGGAGATCTGTATATGCAGGAAATGGTATAGTTTATAACATCGAGTTGACGATATGATGCTTGTAAAATATTTAATTCCTTAACTTTGTGTTTGAGTGTGCTCTTAACATGTACCACTTCTCCATCACTTTAATTGAGCAGAGCGTGAGTGTAATTTTAGTTATTTTCATAATGTCACTATGGCACAAGCCACCACGCTCACTTCGTTTGCTCGGCTTGCGAAAATCGCAAACTTGTTGATGTTTGTAAGGATATAATTAACAAATTGAATAATCCTTGCCTTATAATTAACTATTCTACATTACGGCTAGTCGCTTACCTGAACAAATCCATTGAACCAAATGGCTAGCTGTTTAGTAGAAAATCTAGTTCAACCATCCACCTGACTTACACAAACGGAATAACTGGTTAGGTGGAAATATCCATTTTTGGTTTTATCGTTTTTTAAAAAGATACCAAATGACGTTTTCCTATGACATAATTTGACGTTAATCGAATTTTTTCACTATCTATTTATGAATTGTTTGTATTTTGTATTTGTTTTATATATATTTTAATGATTTTTGATTTACTCATGAATGTATTTATTTTATTTGATTATTAATTGCTGCGGCATGTCTTAAGATTTTTTATTTATCATTTTATTTTTATCATTTTACATTTTTATTTAATTTAGATATTTTGTGTTCAGGTTTATTTACTAAGCTAATATTTTGGCCTCTTAGTGTTTTTTTTTATAAAATTTATATTTAAATTTTTATTATACATTTTACTATATTTCTTATATAAGACCTTGTACTTTTATTAATATTTATTTATTTTTATTGTATCTATTTTTATTATTGTATACATCGTAAAAAAATGGATGACGATGAAGAGAAATTTAGTGGTATGTATGAAAATGGTCACTGGAAATGGAGTGAATCAAAGGATTGCCTCGAGTTTGTAAGGTACCTATGCTGGTATTTAAGTTGGCGAACTAATTAAATAAACAGAAGATATAGTAGTTATACAACAGGCTAAATTCAAATCAGAGGCTGAAATCAGAGGCTGAGCTTAAGCAATACATAGTAAAATCATCAGAAAACACTCTTAATTGCTTGTGTCATGGATGAAAATATGTACAGATTAATTAGGTTATGTTGAGATAGGCAATATTTAATGAGACAAATTAGCTTACAGAAGTTGCGTTTAAAAGCCTGTGAAATCCGCATTAATATGGTTTTTAGGATGACCAATTTTTATATCGCCTGCCATATGATCATTGACACCATATTTTTTCTACGTCCAAGAAAAATACTCAACTGAAGTAATGTTCCATGTTCACAGCGCGAAAAAAGTTCAAGACGAGAAAATACTCCTGGCTGCCACAAAGAAGCCCCAAAGTGGGACAGTACACTTTAGAGACGATATAGAAATCATGGAACAGGTAAAATTGTGTTTAGTTTATATCATGTTTTTGGCCTTTATTTTAAAAGGCTTTAGTTAGTAAAATTCAGCCATGTAATTTATTGAGTATTCTGGACTGGTGAAATCTGCAATGTTAAAAGTTTTATATTCACAAGAAAAAGGGCAGTCAGTCAGCTATTTGCTATGAAATAACTAACAAATTACTAAAATATAATTTCGTGTTAAGTATATTTTGTTATAAATATATGAGTAGAGGAGTTGACTGTTTATTGTTATTTATTTATTCTTCAGATGCGGTTTCGTAGGCGATATCAAAGAAAAATCAAACCAGGCGAGCCAGAAGTTATTACATTACAGGTTTGTATAATTAACACTTCCATACATATAAACGAACGGTCTGCTATTTTCACGTCTTAAACTTAGCAGGTTAAATAATAAAAAGGTGCTAAATTATTAACAAATTACTGCACTACATTATAATAAATTACCATTATTTTTGTTTGAACGAAGAAAAATGTGCTTTATTTGTTATATCATAATTGTTGGTTAGCTAATTGTTGTGAATAAACATTTATTCACAACAATTAGCCTTCTTAAAATAAAAATATTTGCTGTATATACAGGGCGTCGCACGGCTATGCCACACGGAGGGCAAGTACCTTGAATATTGTAGATGGAACATTTTATTGAAAGAAGACAATTTAAACCGGTTGAACTGGGAATCGAAACAGCTACACGAGAAAAAAATTACCTTGTAGTTTTATTATACCGATATCGGAAAGGCTTTACCGGAAGGATGATTTTTTGCTAAATAACATAGTGTCAGAAATAAAAGGAAAGACCACGAGTTTTAACATTTCATTTGAAATTTTGTTCAGAAAAATGAAAAGCTGACTTTGTCGTAAGGACATACAACTGACATTATGACACTTGAGAAGTACGCATCATTTCCCTATTATGATTGAAGTGCATGATAAAATGATAAAGAGATACGTAACTTACTAGTAACTCCCTACTCCTTAGTAGGAAACTGGTTGTATGCAACAAGTGGAGTTTCTGTCCAATCAAGTTTCTGCCGTATCCTGAATCTGCCGAAAGACGCGTAAATGATTTTGTCCATCGCAATGCTGCTGGCTGATTATTAAGCAATAACTCAAAAATGTGTTCCATTTCCAAACTTTTATTTCTTGTATCTGTGATTTTCATTTTAGGATTTTTTACATTAGCCTTACAACCTTACATTAGCACCGTGAAAGATGTCCTGATAGAATACACCATTTTAATTTATTATGAAACGGTTGGTGGATAATCTACCATTTGTTGGATACCAGTTGGTGGATAAGCTTACCACAACTGCGGCACCAAGTGACAGACACTGACGATGAACTCGACAATTTGATATACTTTGAGGCAAATCCTAAAAGTTCAGTGAGGGAAGGTGAAGAAGAAATCGAAATTTCGAAAAGCAAATGCCACCGTGTACTGAAAATATACAAATTCAAAAGTTACTTTGAATGGCGATTGGTAAAAAAATTACGCCCGGGTGATGCTGAAAGATGACTTATCTTCTGCCATGAAATCGAGATGCTCATCCTAGAGGATCAGTATTTTCTAAATAATATTATCTGGTCAGACGAGAAAAACTTCAGCAGTAATGGTGTGTACAACCGACACAATAATGCATTTGGTCCAGGGGAATCACTTACGTATCCGCGAGACTAATAGTCAAGTGCGTTTTTCGTGCAACTGTTGGTGTGGGGTTGTAAAAAACCGGATCTTCTTAGTACATTTTTACGAAGGGCATCTGAATACGGAAAGATATTTGAAAATACTTGAAATTTTAAAAACTGAGAAAAATAATCTTCCGTTTGCAGAACTACAAAACCTTATTTTTCAGGTAAACCAACTTTACTCCGGCTCGTAACAGTCACAGAACAAAGGACTATCTCAATGAACACCATTCTTTCCTGGATCGGGACAAATTAACAAATAAGATGGCCGCCAAGATCCCCAGATCTAACCCCGTTGGATTTTTTTATGGGGCTATGTAAACAATTTAGACGTATTATTCTAAATAGCCACCACATGATAAAAAAGTCGACAGGGAGCGAAATAATCAAAAGAGTGCGACTTTTTATTTAATAGAATGGGACTCATTTTGAGCATTTGATTAATTTATTAATTTTGTATTAAAAATGTTAAAATTTATGGTCTTCCTTTTATTTCTGACACTTTATTTAGCACAAAATAATCCTTATCAAAGAAATCCTAAAGCCTTTCGATCGGTATGATAAAACTACATGGTAATTTTTTTCTAGTGTAGGGGGTTCGATTCCCGGTTATTATATAATAATATAAATATATAATTATTTAAAAATCTATTAATGCAGTTTAAATTGTTTTTTAAATTAAAATAATGTCTTTTTTCAGTAAAACATTCCAGCTACAATGTTCAAGGTACTTGCCCTCCATGTGGCATAGCCGTGGGACACCCTGTATTTCATCCTACTAATATTATAAACGTAAAAGTTTGTATGATTGTTACACAATTACGCAAAAACGAGTGATTGGATTTGGATGAATTTCGGCGTTTGGATAGTACTTGTATATGACGCAGAATAAAATACATAGGCCAGGCTTATTGTCTCGAAATTTTAATAATTTGAAAAATAAAGACATGATCTTCGGGTGCTATGGATTTGCGGGCAAACCTAGTACAGTAAATTTTTGACATTATAATGCATTCTTTGAAAAACATTTCTATGAGTGAGTTACTCTGCATGATGGGTATCTTTTGTTCCTTTAAATTTTCTCTTTTTCAGGATGTCAAAGATTTGGCTTTATACACGGCACCTATCAATATTCTTAGTCCAGCGCTTATTGACCTTTTGCATCAAACAACTACGGAAAGATTTATAAGAGCTTTGCTTTTATATTGTCAATATTATCTGCAGGTGAAGTAACAATACAAATAACTGTTTATTTAGTTAAGTTTACAAAAGACAATCAATAAAACGCTTCATAAACATGAACACTTTTGTATCACAAAACACCAGCGAGTATTTTATTTGTATATGATCAATATGAAATCAGCCTCCATGCAGACGTAGACACTATTTGTGTCCAGTTGCTTAGTGGGAGCTGTGTCCGGTTGCCACCACCACGGTCTGCTAAATCAACCAAAAAAAAAACGCGGAGCGCCTAATGGTACAAATAAAGTACCATAGCAATACGTTTTTGATTACTTAAATTGTACCTACTATTGTAACATTAATAATGTATACCTTTAGTAAAGTGAGCTTGTTCGGTATAATCAATATGTATTACCTGCCTGGGTGGGAGAAATTATATAAAAGACCTAACCGATACAGAACGATAATCACATTCGCGGCTCACATAATACGATTATCGGCGCGTCCGCTATAGATAAGCTGCACCTTCTTATGTGCACGAATAGTAAAATATCGATTGGAAATAAGCTTACACTTTACAAAACTTGCATCTGGTCCATCAAAACTTGTGTTAGTGTGGTTTTCGCTCACGCCAGCATGTCGAATCTCAATTACTTGCGGGTTATTCAAAATAGGTTGTTATGCAAATGTGTCTGAGTCCCGCCATGTACATCTCAAGCTGCTAACCGTTGTCACGCTCATGAAGTTGTCATCTAGACGCCACTTCGACAATGCTCCCCATCATCCTAACCCGCTGGTCAATAAGTCAGCTGACTAAGCAGCCAACCCAGACGCAGCGTTTCGTTACAGCTTCCGCGTAACGTCTTAATAGATCTCGACGACGCTATTACAACAAGGAACGCCGGCGTTCTAGTTAGAAATAGGGCAGGCAACACGGCATTCAAATCACCTAACCCACAACGGGTTTATTGCTGGTTTTTTGGCAGTAGATGGCCCTTCCGAACCAGTGATAGTACCAATATACGACTTCCTAAGCCGAGCCCGTGCCCTCTTGGGTGCCTTAGGCGTATCATATGTGTGTAGGAATTGTTTATGTTCCGGCTAAGCGACCTCAGCGCTAGGCCACAAAGTCCGGTGAAACTTGAAAGGTCATTAGGGCCATAAATAATTATTATGATCACTTGTGTAGTGAAGTCAGAGCCCCAAATTGTATTTTCAAGAAGTAAATGACAAAGACAAAAATTGAATTGTTTTGTTTACTACCTGAATTGACAAGTACTGTTGATAACTATTTAACTAATGAAAGAAAATTTGCATTTGCATTTGAATAGGTTCTAGACGAAATGAATCTACGTATGGCAGAGGGCGTAGGTAAAATTCGGACTATCGAATCGGATGTTAAAGAATCAGTATTTTCCACCAATTTGTCTGATCTGAGATTGCTGGTGGCCAAAGAGTATTCTGTAATGTTAATGGGTAAATATATGTCTTCTATTGTTGTTTGAAATTAATATTTTAATTGTCCAAGTAAATAAAACGATTGATTTCATTCTAAAGTTATTTAATTATTTCTTCTGTTATTTTTAAACCACCCTCTCATGAAGTAAGCTTTTTATAAATTATTTCATGATGAATAATTTAGAACACAATATGGCTGCAGATGTTATCTCTACTTTTAGTGTGTGTTACCCCAGCTGGAAAGTTGCTTTTAGAGTATTATGAGTGGGACGCACAATTAGATCGTCATCTGCTGTAAATGTGCGCTAAATTAAAAATTTGTGCGTATTGTCGTTTTGGAAAAAAAAAAACGATTTCTGCTAGGGTAATGCTGGTCCAGCAGGAAAATTCTTAGCGAATGATCGCTAAGAATTTTTGCGCTTTTTTAGGAATTTGTGCGCTGAAAAAATAATTTGTGGGTGTTCAGGTTTTCGAGATATTCCATTTCCTGCTGCGGTAATGTTTTGCAGAATCGTGTATCTCAGAAACCATTGAATGTGCGGCTGTAAAATAAACATGCACGACTAGCTCTCGATTTGTGCGAAATTATGTCGGAATTAGATTTTAGAAAATGTTTATGGTTTTCAAATAATCGGACTTTTTTAAAAAACCGAAAAATAATCACAGTGCCTACACGAGACAACATATAAGCTTGCTGAAACTGTTTTCAGTCCTACTTGATACCTTTCATAACTATAAAAAGTTTCAAAAGTGTACACGCATGCATTATTGAATAATATCCTAACAGTCCAAACAACGACGTCATAACTTTGACGTCAATGTACAAGATACCAGCTCAACTAGAGTTATTTCGGTGAGAACCAAATATTTGCGCACTTTATCAAATAATTTATAGTAACAATATCAGCTTGGAATGTTTCGTATGTATTTAGATATCGAGAAAAATCAATAGCAATAAACAATGGCTGATTATCCGACCAAATTCGAATGTCTACAAAAAAGTGACCGTTTCATAGTTTTTTTTTATTTATTTGAAGTAAAGGAAAACAATCAGCCAATACATAGTACTTACTTAAAAATAAAATACTAATTGGTAACACAAAAGCCAAAGAAGTTTCCAATGATGTTCAATTATTTTAGCTCATCGGTAGCAGATTGGAGAAGTTTTAAACAAAACACAAAATCATAAAACAAAAATTATAAAAAAAGGTGAAAAAATATACCTAAAGAATATAAAACTATTATTTAAAACATACAGCTTGTTTAAATTGTGAAAATGTGAGGTGAAATATATCTACATTATTAAATTGCTTATTATAATAATTAGTGATGCGAATCAAAAATTTATATTTATTATAGTTTGTGCGTGCAAACGGTACTTCAAATAAATCTGTATTGCGGGACGAAGGTCGTTTGCAACGAATACCAATTTGACTAACTAGATAGGGTGAATCAGTCAAGTTGTGAAGCAATTTATACAAAAATATTATGTCTCTGTTTTCTGCGTTCTTCTAAAGATATCATTTTCAGTTGGTTATCCATATTTTTTATTCTAAATCTTAAGTCACTTACAAATTTTCTTTGAATACGTTCAATAGAGTCTTTATGTACTTTATAATTTGGGCTCCATACAGTAGAAGCGTAGTCAAGATGTGATCTTACAAAAGCATTATATAAAATGATGTATGTATGAAGATTTTTAAATTCCTTACCTTGACGAAGCACGAATCCTAAAATTTTATACGCTTTATTAGTAACTATATCAATATGCGACTTAAAGTTTAGTTCTTTATCTAAATATATCCCCAAATCACGAACCCCATCAATTATTTTTATTGATTGTCCATTTAATTTGTAATCATACTTGATAGCTTTTTTCTTGCCAAGATGGGAGCCTAGAGGTACTCCAGATGTGACAGGAATAAATGTGGAGGTATAGCCTTTGATAATTACGGCTTGACATTGATCTAGTAAATAAGATTCAAGCCATCTTAGAAGGTCACCGTGTATACCGATATTCTTAAGCTTTGACAAAAGAACTACATGTGAGACTTTGTCGAAAGCCTTGAAATAATCGGTATACACGGCGTCAACCTGATGACCATCATCTAAAGCAGTAGTTATTTTATTAGTTAGCTCGCAAAGATTTGTCTCCGTTGATCGTTTATCAAGAAAACCGTATTGATATTTACTGATGACTGGTCTCATACAAGGGTATATTGAATCATATACAATTTTTTCAAAAAGTTTAGGTATAGTTGAGATTTTGAATATACCTCTGTAATTATCAACATTTTATCGATCTCCACTTTTTAATATAGGTACGACAAAAGATTTTTTCCAACTACTTGGTATTATAGAGGTTGGTAATGGTTATTGGTAGAGCAATAGTTTTCCAACAATTACGTAAAAACACTGGAGGAATCCCATCAGGGCCAGTGCCTTTAGTGATATCTAACTTCTTGAGATGCTTTTTGATTAGGTTTATGTTAATATCAACCGTATTAATATCAACAAAGGTAAATCCTTATCGGAACTAGAAATGAAATTTGAAATAGTGTCAGCAGGTTCAAAAA
The DNA here is from genome assembly GCA_923062675.1 of Marasmarcha lunaedactyla. Taxonomy (NCBI): domain Eukaryota; kingdom Metazoa; phylum Arthropoda; class Insecta; order Lepidoptera; family Pterophoridae; genus Marasmarcha; species Marasmarcha lunaedactyla. The sequence continues at coordinate 21,221,582 of OV281343.1, forward strand.
CGTTACGGAAATATTCATTGAATAATTCGGCTATATCTTGACCAAGGAATGCAGTACGATCTGAGAAATATATCGTGTCACGAAAATCTGTGGTTTACATTTTTGTCTTAAAAAAGATCCAAAAAAATTTTGAACTTTTTAAATATTATCTTCCGTTCTTTTTAAGAATTGGTTATGACATTCAGTTTAGGCTTGATTTTTGCAATTATCTTAGTTCAGAAAATTGTTTATAATCCGCCAGGTGCCCATATATTTTCCATTAAGCTGTTAGCAGTACAGTCGCGTTCAAACGTTTATTGCTAGATAAACAAAACGAAAGTTTTAACGGTTTTACTCGCGTATATTACTAAGAAGATATGAAGGTTTATTAGTTTACAAAAATTAAAGATATTTTATGAAGCATCTAAGGAGCATTACGTGTTTCTTCGAAATTTTAATTTTTTTTTCTATCGAGCGAGGTAAACTTTATCGAGTTTCTGAGGACATTATTGTGTAGAATATATCCTCTTGTTTCACATAATATTTATTACAGAATATAGGTACTTTACTACTATATTGTAAATAGGTACTTTGTGTCTTTCTTTAACTGTTGTGCTAACTCTGCTGACAACCAAAGAAGAACCTAAGAAGAACCTAGTTAAGAGTTTGCTGTGCTATAAAGAAATGGATAAGTAATGATTTTTTTATTTTACCAGGCACGCTGGACAGTTTCGTACAAGCTAGACGTGGGAAATTCTGATTTCGCTTTATCTTTTTACCCATAGCTTTTCTACAAATATTATTAATGTAAACTGGATGTTTGTCGTTTGATTTCACATGAAGTACTGAATTTATTTAAACGAAATGACAAATATAAACAGCAAGTTATATCTAGGACTGCAGCATACAGTACATAATGATGAAAATAACGGAAAAAATCAAAAAGAAGTTAATCGAATTACAATTTTTTATTTTTACTTCCTTTTCTTTTTCAGTGTGTTCAGATACAACATATTTATACCTGTAGGGTAGTCAAGTTAATCTCCAATCTGCTACCGATGAGCTAAAATAATTGAACATCATTGGAAACTTCTTTGGCTTTTGTGTTACCAATTAGTATTTTATTTTTAAGTAAGTACTATGTATTGGCTGATTGTTTTCCTTTACTTCAAATAAATAAAAAAAAACTATGAAACGGTCACTTTTTTGTAGACATTCGAATTTGGTCGGATAATCAGCCATTGTTTATTGCTATTGATTTTTCTCGATATCTAAATACATACGAAACATTCCAAGCTGATATTGTTACTATAAATTATTTGATAAAGTGCGCAAATATTTGGTTCTCACCGAAATAACTCTAGTTGAGCTGGTATCTTGTACATTGACGTCAAAGTTATGACGTCGTCGTTTGGACTGTTAGGATATTATTCAATAATGCATGCGTGTACACTTTTGAAACTTTTTATAGTTATGAAAGGTATCAAGTAGGACTGAAAACAGTTTCAGCAAGCTTATATGTTGTCTCGTGTAGGCACTGTGATTATTTTTCGGTTTTTTAAAAAAGTCCGATTATTTGAAAACCATAAACATTTTCTAAAATCTAATTCCGACATAATTTCGCACAAATCGAGAGCTAGTCGTGCATGTTTATTTTACAGCCGCACATTCAATGGTTTCTAAGATACACGATTCTGCAAAACATTACCGCAGCAGGAAATGGAATATCTCGAAAACCTGAACACCCACAAATTATTTTTTCAGCGCACAAATTCCCACAAATATAAGCTCTCTGCACGAGCACAATATTTCTCTCTGCGATCATTCGCTTAGAATTTTCCTGCTGGACCAGCATTACCCTAGCAGAAATCGTTTTTTACATTTTTTTACAAAACGATAATAACTACAAATTTTTTAATTTGGCGCACATTTGTAAATGTGTGATCTAATTGTGCGTCCCACTCATAACACTCTAAAAGTAACTTTCCAGCTGGAGTAACGCATACATACTTTTGTTTACATTTTCTAATGATTTGAACATTTATCTTTTAAATTGTTTGTTTTGTTAAGGTGGCGATGATATAACGAGGTTTCATCACATGGGTGAAGAGAAAAAAAGAAAATCATCGACAAATAAAGACGCTCGCTTGTCTGAAACTCTACTGCGAATTTCTATACAGATTATTTGGCTTGCACTGGGACGGAGAAGTTTTAATCACTTGGGTAATTTTGTTTTGATTTACAGTAACATGTACTATGAAGCCAAGCTAGGGTGTTTAAATTTCAAAACTTTGATGCTAGTAAACTTAAAGCACTGATAAAATATTTTTTTCCATGAAAAAAAAAAAGATAATAATCTTTACCAGATTCAGAAAAAAACATTGTAAACAATGAAACGTCAATGACCCTTTGGCATTTTATTCATGTTACCCATGCTGATTATCGAATTATTAAATCTAATCGCTTGGGCAAAGCGATAATCTACATCAACAAATCAACAACATTATTTTCTTATTAAAAATATAATTTCTTCTTATTAATGTAATAGAATTAACAATCAATCAGTCTTCTTTATATTAAAAAAAAAGTAGAATCAGACTTAACAGAAATAAACTAAATATTATGTTTTCTCCATTTTACACAATCAAAACAACAAAAAAACAAATAAAATGCATTTCTATAATCAATTTACATTTTTTATTCATATTATACAAGAGTTATTCTTTCATTAGTCTTTGTATTATTCAAAATCAGTCAAATTTTTTACATAATTAGTATGACATTCCTCAAAACAAGCAGGGTAAAGACGGTTTTTGTAAATCTTATACCTAAACCTCGTTTCCTTGCGCTTTTTCTTTTTGCTACACAGAAAGCAATTAAGGTTTTTAATGTTCCTCTTTGAATTTTCTGTAGTCGGAACGTCTATTTGCTGCTGGCTGTTGCCTTCGCCCCGGCCTTTCGATTGTAGCACTATAACTTGTGCGTGTACTGGAATAAATACTTCTTATTCTGATAACATCTTTGCCCTTTATGTTATAATCGACTTAAGTCATCTGCATAATAAGCTTATCCCGATAGCTCTAAAAGTTTGCCCTTCTAGGTAGTTTGCAATCAGGCAATAAAGCTGACCCCCTGCGAATGAGGGGTATGCGTACGCGCTACAGATATGGGCTTACCATCATAAACTCAGTTTAAAGTTGTCACAAAAAAATACTTATCGGATCTTGTTGTATCGATACATCAAAATGTCGATACGAATCGGGAATCGATACCTGTCATTCATCATTCATTCATCAGTCATTTTATGTCGATGATTATCCCTAATGTTTGTATTTAAAAAAAATGAAAGAACCTCAATTTTTTTATCTAATTGTATTTTTGTAGTTTTGCAAGTTTTAGCTCCAAGTACTTCTTAAAAGTTGTTTAATTCAAGGGTGGCACTGTTTTCTGAGAGATTGGTGTGCAATTTTAGTGTCCTGGAAGTAAGATTCTTGATGAAATTGACGAATTTATATCCGGCAATGGTTTGTTTAGAAATTTTTTTTTTGAATTTGGTATATTCTATACATAAACACCTTTGAACAAAAAATAAAACTAATGGTATCAACAAATAAGGTCGGCGGCATTGATGCGTTACATTTTTATGTTGTTCCAGAGTTAGAGGTCCATAGGCTGTTTAAGTCAGACCTGTTCAACGTTGCAGAGCACCAACTAAGTACGGGATATATAGAGAAAATGTGCCGTCATGAAAAAATTGTATATTTAGGAACTTGTCTTCGTCACGATAGAAAACCGTACACTCGTTCACCAGTGTTGAACGAGCTATTTTGTCGAAATAGAGAAATAGACTTCCGTATGTTGGGTCTAGGAACTCTTTCATGTTTAACGTGAGTATTTTGTATTTTCTTAATTTTTAATGATAATGCCTAAACGGTTAATATATATATTTTTTAAGAAAAAGATCTATACGGGACGTGGTTCTTGCACTCCCAGCGACATGCCTTTCTTAATTTTTTCCAACTGTAGAGAGATATATATTTTTTTTTTGCTGCCTAGGCACCCTCGCGGGAGGGAGGTGGAAGATGCGTCATGCATACCGCCCGCAGGTAAAGTCCTCTGCGGGGGGTTATGTGGGACTCACCAGAATGACACCTACCCACTAAAAACCACCTGTTGGCTGTAGTTATTACTGTTAGCCTTCATCGGAAGCGACACCCGTCGGTAAGTTGGGTGCGCTGGCGGAGACCCGCTAGCGGGTCTTCCGCCTGTAGTAAAAGTTGCACTGAAGGTGCTCAAAGGGACATGAGTTGGTGGCCATTCTGGGCAGCCTCCGGTGAAGCCGGGGCTGCGCAGAGGTCGGCCGAAGCATGATTTAGGAATCAATTCATTTAAATGAACCTATAATGAATTGAGAAGGGAACTATGCTCCGCCAGAGCTAGCAAACGCTCTGTCGGAGTACGTGAAGCCCTAAGTTTACGGGCTAAGACTGCGATTTCATTAACATCGATATTTTTCATAGCTTCGCAGACGATACGCATATCGTCTGCTACGGAGGATTGAGGAGTGGGTTTGTATGGGCGAGGAGCCGGGATGGGATTCGATGCGGGGCGCTGCCTCCAGTTTTCTGGGGCAGGCCTGGACTGTGTAGGCTTTGCAGCCGGAGGAACCCGGCTACGCAGCGGCGGAAAGTTTTCTTGAGAAAGGCGCGGAGCCTGTTTTGGTGCCGCCCTCTTGGAATTGGAGCGCATACAACGGGGTGTACGAGGGCAGCCCCTGTAATTTGCGGTGTGGCGGGACTGGCCACAAAGCACGCAATCGGGAGGAGAGGGAGTTTCAGGAGTGCGATTGCACTCCTTAGTGAAGTGAGGGACCAGGCACTTGACGCACCTGGGCGGTGCGCGGCAGCTGGCCGCCGCGTGCCAGTACAACTGGCACCGATGGCACTGGCCGGGATGACCGCGGCAATGAGGCGCCTCGATCGAGATCCCAGAGAGGCCTTATATAGAGCTAACCCCATTCAGGATCTCCCTGGACTTGGGAACGTTGGCGAGAACCACCAAAGCGAGATGGTGTTGCCTCCCGTACTTGCTGTGTATTTTATGCACCGCGAGTGCCGGGAAGCCTTGGGACTGCAGATCCTCCAGGATAGCCTCGTTCGATAATTCGAACGGGACTCCCCTGAGTACCGCTCTGATCTTACGCTCTTCTGACAGAGCATATAAAGTATGATAAGCATATTGCTTATCGGTGAGGAGCTTTGTTAAAGCACGAAAGTCGTCTATCGACGAGACTAAGATTTTAATAGATTCACCCGAGTTGGCCGCTCGGGTGTAATGAATCTTGTGCTCATTGCACAATGTCGAAACCTCAGTCCATTTACCCTTTTCCCGAAGGAAAACGGGTGGTGGGACCTTGGCCTTGACAGAAGTTGGGGCCGGAGCGGGTGTTGAAGACACCGGGGCAGCTAGCGTTGAAGACGCCGCAGGGGGTGTAGGGACGGGCGTCGAGGGCACCGGGTCTTGTTTCGAGCGCTTCTTTGAGCGCTTCTTAACAAGCGTAAAAGAGGGAGACTCAGGGCCAGTTGGGGTGGCGTCCGAGGATGACTCGGTCGTGGGTGCGCACTTGCGGCGCGGAGGGGCGTCTACTTCGCACTCCATGTCACTGGAGGAAGGGGACGCTGGAGAGCCTAAGACCAGAGGGGTCTGGGGGACTGGGGTGGCCTGAGGGGCCATTAGGGGAATTAACGCCATGATATGCGGGATAAGAGAATCAAGGAAACGATACTTATCAGCATTTATAGACATGCCTTCAGCACCGGTAGTTTCAAGTAACTTCTTCCTAATCTCATCAGAGCTTAGGGAAGCCATAGCGGAGGGGTTGGGGAGGGACAACAATATATAAATGTATATACTACCTATATATAGAATATAGTATATAGAACCTATCAACGATGACTAACTTCCTAAAACCACCCTACACGCAGTTGAGGACGACGCGGATAACTTACTCGAACACGAAGACTCGAGGCACCTGGAACGATGAATTCCGTCGACAAAGCTCACGTTCCACGAAGTACGGTTTACAACCCACTAGTCGCCGTGGAAACGGCGTTAGAAACTTATTAGATGTACGGTTAAAACCCACTTTCCGCCGTGAAAACGGCGTTAGAAACTTATTACGGTATACAACTATGAAATTATTTATTACGGCAACAATCAGTGATATTTGGGTGCTCGATTAGCGCGGGGGCTAAGGGAGCGGGAAGGCGTCTGCGATCGACGTGCGCTCGAGAACGCACGCAGACCGAGACTGTGTGTTATAGAGAGATACCAAATCGTCTCTATTTATATAATTTTACGATCTGCCGTTTTGCTTAATTATTTTTCTGTTTGGCTGGAATGTTCGTAATATATAGAATAAATTTTCTTTGGTTAAACCATAACGACATCATACTCAAATAAAATGGCCAAACTACTTAAACATTATTCATCGAGAAACAAAAACCTTGTTAAGAAAAAAGTTTGCAAATATTTCGATTGCGAAATCAACTCAAATATTATTTATTACATTTAAAAAGAATTATATTTAAGTTCGTTTCAAAGAAAAAAATTATCATTTTTCAAATTCCTAAAATGTACAGATTACGGACGGGCTATAAAAAAACCTATTACAAATAAAATATTTAAAAGACCTATTACATTTCAACAGAAGAAGGTAACTTGAACTCAAACAATTAACCACAACAAAAGAGAACGTTGTTATAGAACAACAAAAACTCTTATAAATTCTTATCGATCTTTAAAACGTTTAACATATTTAAAAAACAAATAAACCTTAAAATAAAATCATTATTTCTACGAAAACCTATCTGTGTTAGCATAATCGGCATTATTTACACCAAATAATCATTGTTTATGGATAGGAACCTACATTATAACTAAACCTTCGTATACCTTCGTAGCGTAACTAACATAGGTCAATACTGTAGTGTAACTCCATTGGTATTGTAGCAAATGTAACTTAATAAAAATTGTATCATTGATACCTTAGTCGTTGGAATAGCTTCGTTTACTCTAGCCCTTAAGTGATATATTTTCTACACAGAAACATAATTAAGTGTCCATTTCAGTTAATTTATGTTGTGCCTAGCCAGGTATCAAATAAATTTGGTATTGAAAAAATATTTATATGTTTCTTTATCGACAGCCTCACAGAGCGCTTGGCTTATATGGAAAATGCTATCAGTGCTCCTGAAGACTTGCTGACAATGTGCGGCGTCACCTTGGGTATTATCGGGATGGACCGCAACAGATTCGATATCATGTTGAGACCTCTTGCCGTCGATCTTGACAGAAATAGCAAGTAAATGTGAATTTTAATACTATAATATTACCAGGTTTTTGTAAGAGGTGCATGATATTAATGTGTTTCGTATGTAACTTGAAATTGTAATTGTCTTTTCTATGTAAAAATCATAATCTGTGTTGATCTAAAATAATCAGCATTCAGTTTTTCTTTTGATAATGTTACACGCCATCCTGCAGAATAAAATACGTAGATGACGTGATGGGAAAAAATTATGCAAGCATGTTATACAACGATGCATCTGTTTATTCTACGTGGGACACACAGAAAGTTTTAGGACTTGAAATATTTATTTTTCACCTTATTTTGACTTAATATCAAAAAACACCCTAATTTTCAGTCGAAAATTCTCGCGTCAAAATATCAGCTTTTTTGAAAAAGTCGGTGTCATTTTTGTTCGTTGAAATCTCTACTTATGATGGTGTAAAAAAACACACACATTACTACTATAGTAAATGTTCTCAGAAAATGCAAAAAATAAAAAAAAAATCGATGTCGAATTTTTTTTTAAATCATTATGTACAATTTCATCAAGCAAATGCGATTGCTGCAATTTTTTTCAAAAGTTTATTTATGAATTTCTAATTTCATTAATGACAGAAAATCTCATAAAATATAAATATGCATGTAAATAGTACTAATGAATTTAGATACTTCATTCTGATTACGTTACTCATTATTATTACAACAATATAACAAAAACAGTAGACGACGATTATTGATTCGATCCAGCGAGGTGATAAATACATGGAGTAGCCGTAATGTCCTATATAAATAAGTAGTTATGTATATCGACGAGGAAGAAGAGGAAGAACATGGTTATCTCCCTTTACTTATACAAAAATACTAATAAAAGAAAGAGATAGTACTATTTTTGTATGTTGTCACTAAAATATCAATCATGTAGTGACGTCATAGCAGGTGGCTAGCGTGCCACAAATCGCCATTTATTGTTACATTACTGTCAAAAAAAGCTGTCAAAAGTGATGTTCCGGAGCTTTGATTATTTAACCAGATATCGATGATCATTATTAATATGTTTTTATTTTTCATACTTTCCATGTAAATGATAACAGGGGCTTACGCAGTAAATCATATCGAAACGGTATTTGCTTTGCTTGCCGTTGTGCGAGTATTTTTGAATCAAAAAGGCGTGAAGAAAGAGGGAATTAAGCTTGCTTAGAATTGTTAAATTTGTTATTGAATATTAGTATATTATTGGTAGTTGTTTTGTCTGTTTATGAATCGTAATTATTGAAGACAAGCCAGACTTTAATTGATTGAACCGAAAACTTTGATGCTTGACCTTGAATAACTTTTTAAGCAAACATGGGATCTTTCGGTGTTTTATTTATAATAGTGTTATAAATAAAACACCAGGTCTGTACCAAAATTCAGCATTTTGGGAATTAATGCAAACTGACCGCTATTTTTCTGGCTAATTTGACGGGACTATATCAGGAATAAGAAAATAAACTGTATAGTTCTTTATTTTTTATATTAAAAGAATTATAATGAAAGTAAATAAACTATGATTATTTTATTTACGTCAATCTCTCGCAAAAGTTCATTAAATTACAATATTACATTGCAAGTTCTATATTTAGTTTTAAAATATCGATAGTAGATTCGATACTCTCTGTGCAACACTAAAAATGGACGCCATTTTATGTTACATTTCAAGTTTAGGTATGCACGTTTTTTTCGTACTTAGGGCCTGTCCATTAGTTAGAGGTCAATGGATTCGATCATTAATTTCATACCTAAGGCTCTTTAACCCAGAGGACCAATAAAATTATACAGTTGCATATGGTGATCGATCAGGTTGATCTAAACGAAAAATAATTATCCTTACTGACTTTATTGTGATACGCTTATGTTTATTGAAGGGATACCAAAGGGTCTTCGACGGCGGGTTTCAAAAGACTGTCTTCTGTGTCTACTAAACAATCATCAGTTATTTGCATGGACAGGGTGTATCCCGACCTGATACTACCAAGAGAAAATGAACCGTGAGTTAGCTGATTTGAATTTAAACCTGCTATAAAAGAAAAACACAACCTGGGCTAGGTCTCTGTACACCATCTAAAAAAATTGACAAATAAATGGTAATTATAGGAAAAATACCAATAATTTTATTTAATTAGTAGTTAGATGGTAAAAAAATAAAAAAGTCAACATTATTTGTGTACGTTTTAGCGGGCAACATTGAAAATGAGTCTTTTCTATTGCAGAAGTTGTCAAGTAAAGTTAGTTCACTAAGCAGAGGGGACAGCCACCTCAGTCACAGCACACTTCACTCACATCACGTTGATAATTGTCTGTCTGTTTGATTGTTTGTTGCGCTTGAGTTCTTTCTTTCGGTTTACAACTTTACAACTGTCAAATAAGCTAATCAATACACAAAACAATTCAATTCAATTCTTTGCACTTCATGGCAATCAGCCGTCGAAACTACTCGATACACAAAACAAAAAGGTGTAAGTAAACCTTAGCTGTCATAACGAAAATGATTTTTTCCGCCATGATTTTTGTTTGTTTGTGTTATATGCACAATTTCATTTCCTACCAATAAACAAAGTGTTTTAATAACAATTTAACAATCAAAAAACGTTCTAAGCATCTTCAACTATTTTTTGATAAAGTGTACAAAGACCTGGCACAGACACCTTGCATTTTGGGACATTTCTTTTAATGACTATTTATTTCATCAGGAAACTCAGGATATCAGAAAGGGCCCAATTGGTGTATTTTTGTCACTAATAAAATTATTTAAAAAATCCTTTGTCGTAAGATAAATACTGGGACTTTAAGATTTAAATAAACATTTTCTAGGTTGCAATTTCCACCCTCATTTCCTGACATGTTTCGTGCCATGCCAAATTGTGACTTCGTTCAAAGAAACCGGTGGCAGCACCGTCTAAGGAATCTTACAAAGGGCGTTAAGAAGAAGCGCTTTTAACGATTATATTTTAACTGACGTATCTTAAGTGCAATATGAATTAAACTTAATCATTTACATAGAGAAGTTGTTTTATTTTGTAAAGGTTCTCTTTCGTGCGGAAAGATTTGTATGTGACGGGATACGAATACAAGAAAAAATGGAATCTTGCACTAACACGAAACACATGGTTACTAGAGCTCGTAGCGTCGCACAGGAAATGTTTTTATATATATGTATTATGTGTTGTATTTGTTATATCAATTCATTATTTTGAGCAAGGTGTTGATAGTTTGATCAGTCATTTTTGCCTTTTATACACTGAGTGAAATTTTACGAAGCCACCTGGAGGGAAAGTACTCGAGCGTACTCCCAGTGGATAAAACTATTGTATTTCGAAAAATGTGTGTTAAACTTTAAAATTTTTCATAATGAACATAATTTTTGGACAGCAACCTTACTTATAATTGAGAAACATAGTTTGTTTTTTTTTAATTAGTACATTTTGATTCGCACATTTCGTAAGGAAGTGAGTTCCATAGTCTGACCGCATGAACGGTGAAGGAGTAGGAAAAGAAATCGGGCTAATGAGGTTTAAGGGAAAGTAGAGTACGCTTGCGAGTTCTGCAAAGTTTAAGGAAGCCTAAAGAGAAACGCTCTCCAAGATATCGGGGAGAGGATGGGCTTTAAAGGACATTATATAAAAGGCAGAGAATGCGAGTGTTCCTGCGAAGCCCCATTGGTAACCATCTGAGCTGTTTTCGATATTCTGAAACGTGGTCATATTTTTTAAGACCAAAGAACCGAATTCATGTATTCTGAACGCTCCAGCTTCTTTAAATTTCTTTTGTAGCACCTAAGTAGCGCACATCTGCATAATCTATGACTGGCTGCATAAGCGCATCTGCAAGGTTCATTTTGGGTGGATAAGGCAAAGAACTTTGAAGACACTTAAGAGCCGAAATTAGCACGCCACGTGAAGTTTCAGTCAATTTTCACGCCTTAGTTTTTTGCAGTATCGGTGAAAACCATGTACCATTTAGTACCACAACCCGTCATATATCGGTTACATATAATTATTTTGGGATATTTGCTTGGGGTTTGCTAGGATTTACACGGATTACAAAAGGTGTTGCCGATTGACTGATATATGGCCAAGATGTTTATTAATCGCGGCCATGGCAAAACCAACATCGCTAACAGTAAAATGGCGGTACATCTGCAAGTCGGCCACATAGAGGCGGTAATCATTTGAAAAACCTTATGATAGAATTAATCACAAGATACCAGCGTATAAACTCGGTCTTGCGACTAACCAAATTTTCTGTACTCAAACTTCAGTCAAACAAAACCCAAAGAGCTTTTTGATCACATTAAGAAATAGGATCGTTTGGCAAAAAAGGATATTTCAAGTAGCTTAATCATTTTTGCAAAAGTTTATGGTGTATTCTGTCATTTCTAGTATCTTATACACCCCTGTATAAATGTCCAGAAAGTGAAGGATAATCCTTTACCTGCGGATAGGTCTATTCATTTCCTACCTCAAAAACACAAAAACTTTTGGTAAAAGTCTCAAAATTTTTGAGTTATCAGTAGATGCCAAATAAAGAATGTTTGGCTAGCTGCTGCATATCTTAAACTTCTGAGTGCACAGTGCTGTTTTATATTAAACACGTTTTTTAGTATTGTTTTTATACTTTCATTAAAGTAAAATAGCGGAGGATAGCTGATTTCATGCTTGCACGTTTCATAAAAAATATCCTTACCAAAAACTTTCATGGGATTGGAACACTGACCTGTTTATATAATGCAAATATTCTAGTAATTGGATAGACTTCGTTGTCTAACCAATGACAGCTTTATTTTTTGAATCGCCTTTTGAATTGCACAAAGAAATCAGACAAAAACTGCATAGCTAAAATTGGTCCAAAGAAATAATGAAGAGGTTTTGTAACTAAGCGATTTACTGGATAAGTCTAGAATAGACATTTTATCAATAAAAATTATATCCAATTTTTCTCTTAACTTAATGAATATATTACACCCACTAATATATCTTCCAAGAGTATCCACAAATTATAGACGTAATACTTTTACTCATCGTTCTTGTGTGCAGTTGAACAGACTCCAAGGATGGTATCGATATTTTTCTACCAGCTTATCTTCAAATTGGAAAACATCTAACAGTTTCTTTGAGAAGCATGATTTGGGCAATCTTTAGCAATTTATTATTTATTTGCTTCATTTAGTACTAATTTTTATTGTGCAGATAATATTCATATGAAAGTTGTCAATCATAACTTTTGGTAGCGCGTATTTATGTTGTGTTATATATAATATACCTTATTCTTGATATGCTTCTATAAGTGGAAACTTTTATGTCTCTTTTGTTACTGGGTCTGTAATTTATGAACATGTAATTGTCGATAGTCTTCCTAATCTCAGTAGGTAAGTAAATTCCTGAATACCATATCTACATGGTGTGAAAAAATTAATATTTCGTATTTCGTTAGAAATCAACATGTTATACTCCGCACGCCGAATGATGATCCTTATGACGTTTCAACTGACAGTTGTATTAGTTATGCGAAACAATTTCGATAAAATACTGTTTTTTCAGGCAAATGTCATGTCATTCAGCCAGGTCATTCAACATAATAAGCAATATTTATTTATTTTGAAAAAAAGACTACGCGCATTGATGGACATAAAAAGTGGTCGAAAGAACGAAGAAAATTTGCTTACAAGACTGGGATCGAGATGTACAATACGACAATATCATTGAACAACCGTTAATAATAAACGTCACGGATAGCTGCAGTTCAGACTCAGATTTTGAAAATCCGATTGACCCTGTATCAGATTCAGATTGATATAAATAAAATACAAACTCAAAGCATTTGTTTTATATTTCCAACAAATTATCGATATTTTGTTTATCGATGTGTCCCTTCTTAGTCGATAACAGCTTGACGACGTAACTTTTGCAGCACGTACCATGTACATTTGCATTGAGTTTTTTTCTATTATTTCCGAACATTACGTAATAATTTCTTAATATTCATTTTTATAATTTACAATTGTACACAATTATGATTTTTTCGTCTTTTTAATGGACCTCTAAAGGATTTGATGTGATAGGACGTCAGTACAATGTTAAGCGCTAACGAACTGTCATAGGGATCATCATTCAGCGTGCGGATTATAGTGGTACACACCCCTCTCCTAATCCATCACTAAACTACGCATAAGGTTACCGCGCATTATAGTTAATGTTAAAGATCCACTTGACTTGACTTTTTATCTTCAGAATAATATTTAGATATAACTGATAATCTCATCTATTCTACACTAAGTAAAGGACTAATAGAATTTGAAATTTATTTCCACCCTACCCACCAAGCTACCACGAACTATTAGAAGTAAAAGTTAAGTATGTCCAATAAAATGAACATAATAACACACGAGTTATTTATAAATACAAATTGAGGCATGACGAATGAATTTGCCAAGTGACGGCAAAAACGTTACATAAGGTTTTAAAGCCTGCACTGATTCTTACATGGCTAAAAACACTCTCGATTGATTCACATTATATCCCGAAAAAAAACCGCATGAAATTCAGACCATCAGTTGGGTGCTTCGATGCCACCGATACACAAACACACATATACACAATTTACAAAGTATGTTTATAAATATGTGAAGTTCAATATACAGTAACGTACATATTGACGTGTATTTCAAATTCAAATTCATTTATTTGGTAAATTATACAAAGTAACAATTACAAGAAAATCGATTACAGCTACTTTAGTGAGCACTGTGCGGCTGTCATCGCCCACCTCCAGGTAGTATACATAAATACTAAATAATAAAATGTTGTACAAGTTTACAAACAAAATTGTCTAATATATACAAAACAAAAGAAAAATAAGAAAAAAAAATAGACAATATTACAGCAAAGTTATAGACATTTTGTAGTTTCAGGATGAGTTAATAAGTTTATGGGGTAGGTGTATGGGCGGGTGTGAAAGGTGAGATATGTGTGTGTGTGTGTGGCTTTGAGTATGTAATAACTGCTCGTTTGAGTATTTGGTACTGTTTAAATTAATATGAAATAGAATATTTTTTAAGATAAGCATTTTAATCAATAAAGAAATCTGTGGTTGCTTCAACGCCCAGACTTAAATTTCTCTAGTTATGTTGCCATTTCTATCTAAAATTAGTTTAGTAGGACTGATTCATTCATAATAATATATCACTGGACCTTTTTTTTAAAGATCCAAAGATTAAATGTAATAGTAACTGTAAATGATGGTCGAATTTGTACCTGTATCTGTCATAGTCAAATTGCGCCATTCAGATACTATTTTTTATTCAACCTATTATGATAAGCTAAGATGTTCACTATTTATAAACATGGTATCATGCTTGTGAGAAGGAGGAGAAGCCAATTTTTTTAAGGTCATCCAGACTGTTTAAAAAAAAATACTGGGAGTGTGTAGTAACCTATACTTTTCAGAGTGGGCAATAATCAGATTAGTTCTTAGGGGTCACATAATCCAACAACCACTACAATACTATCCATAGAAATGATAAAAAATACATACCTATTATCCCATTCTTTTGTTCAATAAACCAAATAGAAATCCTTTATATTGTTGATAATTCATAGAAACATTTCACAAAACGCGTAGCGCTCACAAGTTTTTTTATGTTTGAGTCATTATATAGCATTGGTTATTAAAACAAGTACATATAATTGTTTTAATTTTATCTTCTCATTTCAAGCAACGCTCATATCAAACCGTGGGTAGGGAAAATTTTATAGATACAAAAATGTTACTGACAGATATGATACCCGCTTCCAGAAATAAGTTCACAATTATACATTTTTTTGTGGTTTTTTAGTCCCATGACATTTTTATGGTTACGTATTTATAAACATTAAATTGTAAAAGTGTTTTAAAGCAATTGGAACAACGAACAGAATGTGGAGGTTCAATGATAAACACATTAAAAGTTTCCCCTAAAAATATACTCTTGACGACAACTCCAGTATTGCATGTCTTTTTAATTTAATTTACTACAGTATCCCCGACGTATTACAGTAAAGAAACAAGAAAATTTCCTTGTATACAAACAAACTTAAAATATACTTATAAGTTCTAAAACATTTGTTATGGCAATCCGTTCGAAAGGGTCTTCTGTCACTCCATCTCATGACCATTTTTAAGCTGTCATTTATTTATTTTAAATTGAATTTTTCGCCTTTTAAAATAACGTTTACTTTGTTATGACACAATAATTGAACTGATCCCTCTAGTTGTATCTAGTACATACTAGATTCATGGTCTAACGTATGCACAGCACAGAATGAATTTCAGTGGACCGGAAATAAAACTGACACGATTTAACCTTAAAATGTCACCATACAATTATTTTCGAAAAGACAATTAGCAATGTCGGTTGCTATGGATTGAATTATATTTTGAAAACGTATTTTTTATACTTTATTTATTTTTAGATATTTTGTATTATTCGGAGATTTTTATTTGTATCTAATATCGTACACTATGGACGAAGAAGAGGAAACTTTAGCAGGTTCTTACGACAACGGACACTGGTGGTGGAATGATCAGCAAAATTGCATAGAGTGGGCCAGGTATGTTTTATTACCAAGAAGAGATTATTTTACAAACGATCTTTATTTTATAGTAACTGCTGGCAATATTAATTATTAACACCGTATTTTGTACTTTTTTTATCACAGCAATGCACCGAACGTTCAAGAAGACCAGGCTTTAGCACCCGCCGCCACAATAAAACCACAGGGTGGGATTGCGCATTTCAGAGACGACATAGATGTCTTAGAACAGGTAAGTTAAAATAAGATTACAAAAAAGTATTGGTTTTATATTGAGTTAAAACAAATAATTACTGGCCATGTATATTGGTATTACTTGGGTCCCGTACGTAGTTTCAAATGACGTTGTAGCGACAGGTCGTTGAGGCGAAAAACTTTTAGCGTGGTACGCTGGAGCGAAAAATCTTTGAAGGGAATCGCACCAGGGCGAATGACACTGCAACGACAAAAATTTTGGCGAAAATTTTTTGTAATTACATACATGCTACTTTAAAACTATCTAAAAAGGTGAAATAAAAGACAGAAAGTGAAAGTTTTAGTTAAATCAACAAAAAACAACAGCTAAATTCTGAAAACTATTTCTTTAAATTTTCCTTTAATTTTGTTATTAAATTAGTATTCTGAGTCCTTGAAAGCTGCAATTTATTATTTCTTTCGACAAACCACAAAGCAGGTGGAAACAGGGGTCTTAAACGTGGATTTGAACTGTACCCAAAACGAAAGATGGCGGCGTTTATAATAGGTTATCCTGGCCAACAGGAGACTGGTAGCTGGTCCCATGCGTGAAAACATCAGGTTGGCTAATATATTTCGTATTAGCATTATTACTTATTTCGTAAGTAGGTTGGATCTTTGAAGAAATTTAGAAATTGCTACTTATCTTATGCGCTTGTAACCGCATTAAAAAGTTTTAACTTTAATTTAAAGTTTTAGGAATGCGAACCATTTTTTTGCATCCGGTATCTCCATCGGAGTCGATGTGTCCCGGATTACCCGCAGTCGCATGCGCTCGTAATAATTCCTAAAAGCAAGAAACAAAATGTAAAAACACTGTCTGCGATAGTGCTATGCAGTGTTATTTTACGATATATGTTGCAGTGACCTTTCGTAGGAACGAAAGTGTCTTGAAACTGTAAGCTCTTCCATCTTTACTTATAAATTACACGTTTGTCGCGACACTTTTCTACATAGTTTAGTTCATTCCACACCTCTCGACATGTAGATTAAAATTGGTTTGACAATTCTAGTTTTCGTCAGAATTTGATGTAAAATAGAGGCAACAGAATACCAAATATGCAGCCTACACTAAGTTGAGTAACTAAAATAATCATAGTCCTGTCAAACTAAATTTTGGTCTAGTCCTTTGTTTTCTGAATAACAAACAAGAATAAACTTAATTTAGTTCAAGTTTGGTCTAGTTAAGTTTATTTTGTGGAAACAGAATTGGCATCATTATATTGGTTAAAGACAGTGCATGTAATTGTAGAGGTATTTACTTATCAAAAGGGGAAGTATATATTACAGGATATAGGTACAGCACGTAAATTGTATGTCTTTTATTTTACCTTTTTAGTTTTAAAGTATATGTAATTACAAAAATTTTTCGCCACAACGTTTGTCGCTGCAGAGTCATCGCCCTGGTGGAATTCACTTCAAAAGTTTTTCGCTATAACGACCGGTCGCTACAACGTCATCCGAAACTACGTATCTACGGGTCCCGTATTACTATATGGTACATTATTTTCATCCCACAGATACGTTTCCGCAGGCGTTACCAAAGAAAACTTAATGCAGGTGAACCAGACATCATTAAACTGCAGGTTTGTAAATAAAATCTTTTTAATTTTGTTAGTAAAAATTGCGTAAAAAAACACCCACATTTGTTTACAACTAATCGAGAAATGATTTCTGGTCGCAAAAGGCATGCTGAAAAACTGTATATACCTGCCCAAAGATTAAGTTTGTTCCAAAAAATATTGTATAAAAATAAAATTTTAAATTTACCATTGAATAAATTTAAAAATAGTCTATTGGAATTTCTGCTATGTAAATTATATTATTCAAATAAGGAATTTTTAAATGACAAATATATTGATAATAAAATGTATAATAATTTTACTATATTAATAATTATATTGACTGTAATAAATTTTTTTGACATATATTAATTTAAAAATAATTTACTGAAATAAAATTTGTGATATCTTAATTTAAAATTTTGCACACCGACACTTGTCGGTAGGATATTGTGATACTATAATTACCTATAAATAAGACCTTCAATGTACCAATTTCTTAGCAAATAAAGATTTTTTATTATTATAGGATATAATTGGCTACTTTTTATCCTTAATGTCTGTCTTAAGACGACTTACGTGAACTATCTATAGGAACTGGAAACGAATGAAGAGACAAAATTAATCTAAAACGACTTACTTACATAACTAAGAGCAGTTTTTTGGTACATAATGCCATGTTTGGATTTGAGACCTTATATTTTAGGACTTCATTTCTTGTATTGCATTCCGAAGGAAAAAGCAAGTTGACACAATTAAAGATGGTGATTATTATGAGTAATAGCAACAGATATTTTATAATGTCATTAAAAGAAACAGATAGAAGTTGATTGTTTAAAAATGCTTTTGCTTTTCAGGACATTAAAGACTTGGCCATTTACACTGCACCTCTACATATTCTTAGTCCGATGCTAATAGAGCTTCTACATCAATTAACAACTGAAAGATTCATAAGAGCACTAATTTTGTATTGCCAATATTATTTGCAGGTAACCAGTATTTTTTGTAACTCATCACTTTTCAGTGGAATTTATTTAGTTTTGTCCATAACTCGTGATCTGCAAACAATAATATTTGTATTATAAGGTGTTTCCGCACGTTTCGACAAATTTTACTTTGCATCTACCAATGACGTTTTAAAGAGTTGTTATTTTTATAGAAAATGCATTCAAAATGTGTCAATTAGCGAGTCCGCAATGGTTTTAATACTTTTTCATATAATATGTTTGACTTATTTTACGTTATTATATTTTACTTTTGATTTAAAGAAATATAAGTTTATGTAATTTATTATTTAAGTTATGTTTTGCATAATAAGATATTTAAATATGTACCTGGTTAGGATAATATTGGACGAAATAAAATTGGGTTACAATAAGGGCTTAACGAAGATATTGATGCCATTAATATACAGACGTTTGTTATGGTAGTTATGATTTGAGATAAGAGTGTATACTCAATAAAATAAATAAAATTAAGTGGAAAAAGTATTATTTATTATGATGCAATACAATGACATACTTTTATTTGGGACCCACTTAATGTGCCATATCGTATAGCAAATTGAAAATGACTAGAGCTATTAAATTTACTGATTACGTTAACATATTTTTTACACCGACAAAAAATAGGGATAAATACCCTGCAGTGGGTTGACAATGAGCTGATGATGATTACTTTTTTACCGGGTACTTAAAAGTTCAGACTTTTAATTAAAATACTGTGTAAACTATACGTGCTAAAATCGGAACATATACACCTTCTTCACCTTAAGCTCATTATGTTATACTATTTCCATTTCTTTATTTTTCTATAGCTCCTGTGAAAACTTGTGCGAGCGTTTTTTTTACATTATGTATACATTATTTTATAAAAATATGACATTTTCTCACGTACAAGGTTATATAATACCAGAGTCGGAGAAACTGATAGGGATGGAGCTATATCAATAAACGTAACACGATAACGGACCCGATATTTTTTTACAAAATGTAAGAAACTAAACTACTGCCGGAGACTTTTGTACAAATTTATTAACTAATATTATATTTCATTATACAAGATGTTACACGTATTGATTCTTGATTGATAATGCCAACTTTTTTTAAATTTTCAAGCTGTTGTAAAATAAGTAGGTACGAGGACCTACACTCGACAATGAAACGAAATAATTATAACGACAGGTAATCTTTCTTAATTTATTTTAATCAAAATCTGATGAACCGTCACTGTCACTCGATGAGCTCTCCCCAGCATTTATTATAAGTTCCTGTACTTGTATATTATCGAATGCCACATGAATTTTCCAAACCGACGCTATAATGTTTTGGGTTCTTATCACAATTCTTTTCCCAGTTTTCGGCAGTTACTTCCGCACATGCATTTTTTAATAAATCTAACATCTTGTTTGCCATAAAAGGGGGATGGGTATTATACGGTTCTTCCAGAGATTGCACCATTTAAAATAGTAATTAGACTACAATTCGTAGTACTTTAGATTGTCACAATCTGGCTTACTGACGGATCTACATGCACTGTAATCTACGATCTAAAGGTATTCAGTTTCCCTTGCTAAAACATCAGACTGAGAAAGTCACAATTTGTCATATAGTCTAATCACTGCTTTATTAGATTTGAAGGCAACGGATAGTTTTTTTATTTAAAATTTTAAATTTTAAAAATAAATAATTAAGTTACAAGATAATTAACAGCCTTGGAGCTACTGGGAAGATCTTCGTTACATTCAACTATAGTAGTCGCTGGTTGCTCCTTGTTCATAGTGATTTTTAATCTATAAAACAATACCGAAAATGACGCGATTGACATAATTGCATACCTTACTTTAACATAATGAGCTTAAGGTGAAGAAGGTGTATATATTCCGATTTAAGCACATATATTTTACACTGTTTATTAATCATACGTCTGAACTTTTAAGTACCCGGATAAAAAAGTAATCATCATCAACTCATTGTCGACCCGCTGCAGGGTAAAAGCCTCCTCCCAGAGGGACAATATTGCATTATATGAAGAAGGTCTTTTTGAACTTTGGGTACCGGTTTCCTTTTTTTTTGTTCCCCTACACGGAGAGGGCAGGAGGATAAAAATGCTCTGACGCATACTCCGCGCACGCGATTGGAGTTATGTGGGACTCTATCCGAGCCTACCAGAGCCCTACCCACTAAAAAAACCCCCTGAATGACTCGTGCAATTTTTTGCCCCACAGCCTTCATATGAGCGAAGACCAATTGGAGAAAGAGGCCGCGCTAGCAGGGCCCAGATCGGGTCACCCGCTGGAATTTACATAGCACTGAAGGTGCTCAAAGCACTGAAGGTGAATTCTTAGCACTGGAGGTGTTCAAAATTAAATTAAAAATTGAAATAATTCGAACTTACGTTAGAATTAGAAGTTGCGGCCTTAAAGGCTTCGAGATCTAGTGTTAATTGCGTGGGATCGCCAGTGTGCGCGTTTCTCGGTCTAGCGACTTCGAACTTCGAATCTATGACAGGGGTAGTATACGAGACTGAATCTCGAACTAAGGGATTGGGGTGGGTTTCGGAGCGTTTGAAGAACGATTCTGAGAGTGTTTTGAGGTGCTGTTGCACTGTAGGTAGTTCAAGATCTCTGTGCAGATCCGCGTTACGCACGTACCAAGGTGCGTTTGTGGCCCTGTGGCAGAAGAGATTTTGAACTACCTGCAGTTTGTGCAGTTTGCCCACGCCCAACCCGAGCGTGGGCAAAGTTTGGCGAGGCATATGTTATGACGGGTCTAACGCAGACCTTATAAAGCGTACGTTTGTTTCGGAAAGACATTTTACTTTTCTACCTAACATACTCTATCATTACTCTATCGACGTTTGGCTTGAAAGAAAGCGTCTGGTCTAAGGTGACGCCTAAGTATTTAATACTGCGCTACCAGGAGATGGGAATACCTAACACTCGAATGTGGGGATCCTTGTAGCGATTACGGAGTTTGTGGTCGAATTGAATAGCAGAACTCTTCTCTAAATTGACATCGATACGCCATTTTTGAAACCAAACACCGAGGGCGTTTACGGCCTTTTGGAGTCTGGTGATGTTCTTCGGGACCTCGTGACCTTTGGTGTAAAGGGCGGTGTCGTCAGCAAAGAAGGCGAGTTCAACACTTTTCGGCGGGATGGCGATGTCGTTAGTGTACACGGTGTACAACAGAGGGCCGAGGGCTGAGCCTTGTGGGACTCCAGCCTTTATGGGATGAGGCGCGAAAAGCTTGCCTTCATGTTTGAAACGAAACGTGCGATCTTCGAAGAACGACGCGATTATCCTGACTAGGCAATCCTATTTTATAAAGTTTATAAACGAGGCCGCTGTGCCAGACTTTATCGAAAGCCTTAGCTACGTCAAAGAAAACTGCGACCGTATTTTACGCCGCGGATAGAAGCCGTCGTGTATGTACTCGACGATTCGATGGACTTGCTGAGGGCAGGAGTGCTTAGCGCGAAAGCCGAACTGATGGGGAATAATGAGAGGATCGCCATCCGTTGGAAATAGATGGTTCCGCATTCGAGAGAGTATGACTCTTTCGAAAAGTTTAGAAATGGCCTTGGGGAGGCTGATGGGTCTGTGATTAGCCGGGATATTCAGAGGTTTACCCGGCTTGGGAATACCTATGACAGTCGCTTCTTTTGACTGTCTTTGGAAAGTAGCTATGGTCAAAGCAGGAATTGAAGATGATAGCTAACAAGGTAAGCACCTGCTGAGGCAGGTGTTTTAATGCGTGGTTGGAAATTCCATCCGCACCCGGAGCCTTTTTGGATTTCTGACTTCTAATGAGAAGTAAGATTTCATCATTAGAGTCTGTGACGGGGTCAGCGGTGATGGGGAGAGAGTCTCTGCGACGGACTTCGTCCTCTACCGCTTAGATGTGGGTGGGATCCGCTGGTTGCGTGCTGGGCGAGCATTGTTAGGCAACGCTGTCAGCGAAGCATTCGGCTTTCTCTTAGACTTCGAAGGCAGTAGTGCCATCGGGACGAGTAAGAGGAGGAACGTGAGAGGCGGTGTCTACTCGTAAGGCTCGGGCCATACTATAATACGCCTGGTGGGACGATGAGATATTCATCGTGAGATCGTTCATTTGAGCGTCTCGGAGTTCCACGAGGCAAGATCTCACTTTACGTTGTAGCTGATTCGCAGCTGTTCTATAGGCAGGCGTGGGATATTTCTTGGCTCTCCGGAGAGCCGCGTTCTTAGCTTTAATAAGATTGCTAACGGCTAGGGGAAGCTTGGGTTTGCCTTGCTTAGCAACCTTTTCGTTATCGCTGATGGCTGAGTTGATAGCATCAGTTAGAGAATTGACTAATGAAGATTCATTAGTCAATTCTCAAAATAGATATTTTATCCAGGCTATCTGATAGATCGAGCGAGATGGCGAGCGGAGAGTTAGGGGCCTCTAAGGCTGAAACTAACGTATTTTTAAAGCCTTTCCAGTTGGTAAAGGTCTAAGGGGATGTGATGTTATCGTTAGGCAGTCCTAGCACGAGGGAGACGGGGCGGTGGTCAGAACGTAGGTCATCGAGCGGTTTTTTTTTTTTTTTTTTCTCTAACTACCTCCGGCTACAGTCGCCGCAGACTATATCATCTATTTTCCTTTCATTCCAGTTCTCACATTTATGCTTCTCGCACTTTCATTCCTCATACTTTGTCTTTCTATCATACCTCTCTTTCACTCTTTTACGGGTGGGATTTCCCGGTCCCTATCTAACTGTACAATCTGTTCTACACCTACTTCACAGTGTTTTCTTTATTTATTTTTATTTTCTGTTTGGGTTGGGTTGGGTTTGAATGCAGTCATTACAATTTATTTTATTTATACATTTCTGAAGTCTTATTGTGTCTATTTACAACTTTCCTTTTTTCTTTCTTTAATACTTACTTCTAAACTATATTATGCTTTTATACATTGAAGCTTTCTTATTACTAATACATCTTCTTAGGACTAGTACTTAGCTTAATTTATTTCTTATTGCTATACATTTTATTATGTTAACTTCAAATATTACACACAATATTTGGTTAGCATAGTTTGCTCATGCAGTCTTATTTCTTTTTATTACACGTTTTACAATTGTCGTACAAAATTCCAAGAAAATTTCTTGTTTTTTACAAGTTATTAGTTTTGACAACTTTTCCACTGTTATTTTTTCCTCTAGCTGACACTCTATATTATATCTATCTACTGCAAAAATTGGACACTCTACCAGGATATGTTCCACCGTTTCAGGCTGACCAGTATCACACGCACACGAGGGGTTCTCTTTGCGCCTGAATCTCGTCAAGTACTCCGAGAAGCCCCCGTGGCCCGTCATCAGCTGCGTTAGAATCCCTGCAGGCCTAATCTTCCTAACTGTTCTATATGCCACCAGCGCATTGGGAAAAAAGAGTTTTGTGACCCTTGCCGTGTCGCCATTCCTATATCTGAGGTCCCACTCGTCAAGCGAACGCATACGAGTGTTTCGCTTGACGAATGAGACGGGACACAGATCATAGTCAGGCTTTTTCTTGCTGGAGGTGGCAGCCTCCTTCGCCAACTGGTCTGCGCGCTTATTTCCCGCCAGTCCATTGTGTGCCTTTATCCAGTGCAAAACTAATGTTTTGTTTCCCTGAGATAAGGTCTTGATGTTCTTTCTGGTGTTCACAGCAAGGGGATGAGCGCTGTCCAGACTGACCACCGTTTCAAGAGCCGCCCTCGAGTCACTGTAAATTCCGAAGGTTTTTAATTTGCTACCGACTGCTTCCTTAGAAGCCCTGAATATGGCCAGGAGTTCCGCCTGGTAAACTGTGCAATATGGAGGGAGTGTAAGCTTGACGGCCTTGGTTTCGGATACTCTATCCCATATAGATAGAGCAGCTCCGACCCGGCCGTCAATCTTACTTCCGTCCGTGAAAATACGCATCTCAAAGTCACTATTATCGTCTAGGTCTTGCTGGTTGTTTAGCGTGCGGAACTCCAGGTCACAGTATTCAGCAGGGTGCGGGAAGTCGGTTGGGGCTACTCTTCGTTCCACGTCTCTTCCAGCGAGCTCCTGTTGGGGAACCCCCCCTCCTCGCCTCATATAGTACCGCCGACTCCTTTACGCGAAGGTCGAGGGGGAGGATTCCCGTCAGGATCAGTGCTGAATTCAACGACACAGTATGATATGCTCTACATATCTTCTGCACAAAACCACGTTGTGCAGAATTTAATTGAGCTTTAATACAGATTTTGCTTACCGAAGGTGCCCATACGCTGGCAGCATATAGAAGAATAGGTTCTATGGTGGCCGTGTATATTACGCGGATTACTTCGGGGTGCAAGCCCCACGAGACCTTGGCCGCCCTTGTCAGCTGTTTATATACCGCAACCGCCTTCTTGCACTGGTTTTTGATGTGCGTGTTGAATGTTAGTTTGTCATCTATAGTGACTCCCAAAAGTTTGATTTCTTTGGCGTTTGCAATGTCGATCCCGCCCATGTTCAGTCGTGGGGTGTCAAACTTGAGTTTCCTAGTGATCAGCATTGCGTAGGTCTTATGAGGTGCGAACTTTAACTTGTTTGCAACACCCCACGCCATCACCCGACCGAGAACGACATTGGCACGCATTTCAATATCTAGGGCTGTGTCACCATCAAAAACCAGTGCAATGTCATCCGCAAAAGCTTGCACATAAACTCCGTCATCGGTTAGTTGCTTTAGTAACGGGTCAAGCAGCAGGTTCCATAGGATAGGCCCCCCGATGGATCCTTGCACACAACCTTTGGTAGTGGTCCTACGTATCTCTTCTCCTGCATACCTCACTCTTACGCTTCTATCAGAGAGATAGCTGTCAAGTACCCTTCTCAAGTTCCACGGGCACTTTTCTTCTGCTAGCCGAACTCGGATTTGCGGCCACCATGCACTATCGAAGGCGCCCTCTATATCTAGCGATACCATGGATATTATTTTTCGTTGGTTAAGTTTTGTTCTTATGTAATTCGTCAGGTTATAGAGGGCGTCTTCGGTGCTCTTTTGGGGCATAAATCCGTATTGGGACATCGAGCGGTTCGATAGACCTGAGATCGAAGTTGATTCGCTTGACAATTGCAAAATCGAATCGGATGTCAGGAGAGTAGTTCGGGTTGTTGGGATAGTGAGTGGGAGTGATGGGAGAGATGACGTCTAAGTCGAGTGAGTTAATGATGTCGAGGAGAGCGATACCGCTGGTGTTGGTCGATAGGCACGTCCAGTCAGTATGTTTGAAGTTAAAATCTCCGAACATAATAACTGAATGGCGGAGGGCGAGAATGGCCTCAAAGTCGCTGCGGATTGGTCTGGTGCCACTAGGTATGTATTGAAGCTATGATGATGGTCGGATGACCAGTCATAGCCAATCTACACACAGTGGCTTCCATGTTGAAGAGAGGAGGGGTAGGGAGAGGACAGCAATGGAAACCTCTTTTGTAATAAATAGCAGTGCCGCCGAAACCGTCGGAGTTGGGCCTGTCGTTACGAGTGAACGCGTACTTGGGAATAGCGAATCCCCTGGACGGTTTGGAGTGAGCCACGTCTCTTGAAGAAGCAAAAAGTCTGGCTCGTTGTTCTGAAGAAACAGTTTGAGCTCAGGAAGGTTAGTACTAAGGCTACGAACGTTAAAAGAAACTAGGGATAAGCCCTTGGGTTTGATACGAGAGGACGCGGGATTTGCGGGTCTAGACATTATATTTACTTTTTTAACGAATTTATACAAAAATTTAATGTATAAAGAACTAAGTAGCGAGTGATGCTCGGCTTACGCAGATAGACGCTCTAGAGGAGAGCGAGCGGCTCGCAGTTTGCGTGCGAGTACGGAGATTTCCTTAATGTCGACGTTTTGAATGACGTCAAACACTGTCTTCATGTCCTCAGCTAGCGACGACTGAGGTGAAGACGACGGAGCGGGACGCGGGCCTACGGGAGCTACGGGAGCTGGGATAGGACGGGAAGGTGCAGGCTGAGCGGCCGGACGCTGACTCCAGGACAGAGCCGGAGTAGGCGTCGGCTGCTCGGGCTTTGCTTCCGGGGGTCCCCGGTTGCGCAGCGGTGGGAAATTGGCAGGAGTGAGCAGTGGCGCCGGTTTAGGTGCGGCCCTCTTAGTGGAGGAGTGCGGAGTGCGCGGGCAACCCCTGTAGTTTGCTGTATGGCCGGACTGGCCGCACAGCACACATGCAGGGGGGAAGTGGAGTCAGGAGTGCGAGTGCACTCCTTCGTAATATGGGGATCTAGGCACTTTACGCACCTAGGAGGGGCAGAGCAATTTGCCGCTGCGTGGCCCTAAAGCTGGCCCTACGACGGTTAGGATGCTTGACGGAGATGTTCGAGAGTCCGCAGATTGTGCGAGCCTCTCTGAAAATCTCCCTCGAGTTGGGAGTATTGGTTAGCACTACTAATGCTAACGGAAAACGTTTGCTGCGGTTGGAGTGCATCTTGTGCACTGCTTCAGTTAGAAACCGCGGTCTAGTGCGCTTTTTCGTGGCGGAAGAAGGGCTGAGAGCTGAGGCTTCGGTGGGACGGGAGCGCAGCGCATCGCTGGCTTCGATGGGACCGACGGAGACGCGGTTACTTCAATCGATTTTACCGGCGCGGGGGCTGGTTTTGAAGACACCAGGGAGGGCTCGGGTATTGATGATACCGAAGCTTTCTTCGAGCGCTTCTTGGAGCGCTTGGCGACAAGTTGAAACGCGGGCTCAGGAGAGCCGGTTAAGGTGACGGCATCTGACGACGTATCAGACGCGGGTTCGGAGTCGCTCCCGGGAGCGGTACGCTTGCGACGCGACGCGCGAGAGGATGTGAGCGATTCACAGTCCATCTAGGACGGGACGGGAGACGTGGGGGAGCTGTAGACCTGAGGGGTCTGGACGTTCGAGGCCTGAGGGGCCGGGGACGCGATATTTGCCTGTAAGGCCTGCGTTAGGACATCGTCGGATATGCTGACGCCGGACGCAACGAGCGCCTGGGCGAACGACCTAGCAAAGTTTACCAAGCTTTGCTGGTCTATTGGAGGGCTATGATAAAATAAGAAATAAAAAAATAATAATATATTAATATATAATAATGCCTAGGTTCTCTAACAAACCTAGCACCTTAACCTCCTTCCCCGCAGTAGGGGGGCTGGGGACGACGCGAAGTGCCCCTAATTCGGACAGCACTGTACCGTCACCCTGGGAAAGGCCCAAGTGCAATGGGATCTGGTCAGCCGGTTTCTTCTTAGCCTGAAGGGCCTTAGAAGCGCACCGGGGCAACGCTATCAGTCTTAGTTGTCACCGTTAAGTATCCACCTGATCAAACGCGATTCTACGAGGTTGGGTTGCACTGAAAGTGCGGGATTGACTACGTTACGACCGGCCGAAGCCGGCCGCATCGCGAGTCTCTGTACGAACCTCAGCGTATGAGTGTTGCTACGAATTGTCGTCGCGAGACGACAATCGTGACTCAACGGCTGTTGCGACCGTGAACACGTCCGAGCGGGGCCGGACGCAGAACGGATCTGAGAGTGGCGTTTGTGTATTGATACGAGCAAAGTCCTGAGACAACAATCGTGACTCGGCAGCTGGGAGCGACCGTCAACACGTCCGAACGGAGCCGGACGCAGATAGGGTCTCTGTTGTCAGGTTTTTATACACTCATGCGTTTTTCAAAGATATAAAATCATTAGTGCGTGGCTGGGTTCGTTCGAACAAACGACCCTAGGATTAACAGGCCAGCCACTGCGCCAACACAGCTCTGAATCATCATCATCATCAACCCATTTTCAACCCACTGCAGGGAGCGAGCGTTCTCGCGGCTCTGAATAATATGTGTTATGAATAAATGAATAAATATCAATAAGATAACGTGCCTTTTTGCTTCTCTAGCCTTCGTGATATTATTATTTTGGCCACTGCTTCAATTTTTTCTTTTTAAATTATATTGTTTCCTACTATTATTACCCATTTTAAAAGTTGGTGGTAACTAAATTACTAAATTTTTGTACCAAGAATATCAAAATTGATTGCAAGCTTTCGATACTTACGACAGAGTTCGGTAGCACTGGGCAAAAGCGCGAGAAAGATCGATTCGTCCACAGGCTGGAAGGCCTCGGCTGGTGCTAAATACTTTAGACATTTTTTTAATGATTTTTCAAAAGTATTTTTAAATGGACTTGAATAAGTAATAAGAAGTAAAAATTATTACTTTTTTAACAATACAAGTGTATCGAAAACTGCGACAAACTAGACTAAAATCCAACTTTTTCACGTTTCATATTTTAGCCTTTAAAAAAATAATATTTTGTACTATTTTCTCTATATACTCTTTTGACGACAAAACAGAGACCATAGCAAACTTTTTTTTTTATCGAACGGCAAAGTACGCATGTGTCGCCGGATTACAAGAAAAGGGGCATGAACAATGAATTCCTTGTAAAAAACTATCTGAAGAAATGAAATTTTAAATAATTTAAACTCATATTTCGATGCATATGTGTAATATTTTGATCAGAAACGAACACTAAAAACTCCAAAAATTGCAAGATTTTGTATGAACGCTCTTAACTAACTAACTTAACTAAGTTTATGTTACATTGTTTTAAGCATATTAATAAGTATTTGTTTTTTATAATAAATTTATTAAAGATAAAAATATAAAACCGCTAATTGCAAGTTTACAAAGAAAACAATTATTGCTTTGAGTTTTAATAATTAGGTATTTTTTTCAAAAATAGGTAAATATAGAAGTAGGCATTAGAAAAAAATTAATGTATTGTGTAACCTTTCATTTACAATCCTTATCAAATTTAACAAAGCATTGAAACATGTTGCCGTCAATTAAATATTCTTAAAAACAATTTTGAAATATATTATAAATTTACAATAGAAAAAATAAAAACAAAGAAAAAGAAATAAGTGCATAGTGGAGAAAAGATGGAAGAATTGAAAAAGATGAAATACCGCTGAAAATGAACCTCTCGGCATTGTTTTGTCAAAATTGATAAATACATGAATTAGTAGATCCTGAAATTTGAATACGAAATTTGAATATGCTAAATTCGACTTAAAACCCAAGAGTACTTAAACTGACCCCTAAATGCCTGGTTTTCTCTCCCCTCACATTTACATTTAAATATTTATAACTTCAAATTTATTAAATATTGAACTTCGGAGTGAACTGAAATATTGTTTCCTTCCTTAGTGATTGCAACATATGTAATTTTTAGATTTATGAAACACACCAGTCGGCATTTGTGGGTTTTTATGTTATAAAGGTAGGACAAGCATCATGAACTGCCATGTGTCAATATGTCAACTAAGGCGATTACCTCAATTTTGCTTCCCCCACAGAACTGAGACCGGTCACGTGTCTATACTACCCTTATATTATATCTACGGCATCTACTCTTTCATTACAATTCATCGATCGCCGCCCGGTACGGACCTGCAAGACGACTCCGATTGATTGGTCTCTTCCCGTTATTCAGTGGCACTCAGTTTCCTGACATCACAGTATAACGTGTTGGTTCCGTGAGGCATTCGCCCAGGCCCATTCGTTGCGGTGGGCGTCCCCATTACTAATGACGTTATAACGCAGGCCTTACAGGCAACAATCGCGTCCCCGGCCCCTCAGGCCCAAACCCCGGCCCCTCAGGCCCAAACCCCGACCCCTCAGGCCACCCACGCCCAGACCCATCAAGTCTACAGCTCTCTCGCGTCCCCCGTTCCATCCGAGATGGACTGTGTGTCGGACACGTCCTCTCACGCGTCTCTCCCGGGAGCGACTCGGAATCCACGTCTGATGCGCCATCGGACGCCGCCACCTTAACCGGCTCTCCTGAGTCCCCATTTCAACTAGTCGCTAAGCGCTCCAAGAAGCGTTTGAAGAAAGCCGTGGTGTCTTCAACACCCGAGCAAACCCCGGTGTCTTCTACACCCACCCCTGCGCCGCTTATGCCACTGGAAGTGACCGCGTCTCCGTCGGTCCCGTCGAAGCCAGCGACGCGCTGCACTCCCATCCCACCGAAGCCTTAGCTCCCTCCGCCCGTCTTCCTCCGCAAAAAAGCGCGCTGGACCGCGGTTTCTAACTTGTCCAAAGAGCACGAAATCAATTATCTTAAAGCCGCCAACGCAGGCGATACTATCAAGATTCAGGTCGCAACTATCGATGACTTCCGCGCGTTCACTAGGCTCCTATCAGTTAGGCAAATCGCTTATCACACCTACGCCCTCCCGGAGGAGCGTAAGATCCGCGCAGTTTTACAGGGCGTCCCGTTCGAGCTCGCAAACGATGAAATCCTCGAGGACCTTAAGTCCCAGGGCTTCCCGGCTGAAGGAGTGCACAAGATGCACTCTAACCGCGGTAAACGTTTCCCGTTAGCGTTAGTCATCCTGTCAAACACATCCAACTCGTGGGAAATCTTCAGAGAGGCTCGCACAATCTGCGGACTCTCGAACATCTCCGTCGAGCGTCCCAACCGTCGTGGGCACCCTGGGCAATGCCACCGTTGCCAGCTTTACAAGCACCGGCTAATTGCTCAGCCCCTTCCAGGTGCGTAAAGTGCTTCGATCTGCACATTACGAAGGAGTGCACTCGTACTCCCGACTCCACTTCCCCCCTACAGCCAACTACAGGGGTTGTCCGCGCGCTCCGCGCTCTTCCGTAAAGAGGGCCGCGCCTAAACCGGCACCGCCGCTCACTCCCGCCAACTTCCCGCCGCTGCGCAACCGGGCTCCCCCGGAAGCAAAGCCCGTGCAGCCGACGCCTACTCCGGCTCTCTCCTGGAGACAGCGTCCGGCCGCTCCACCTTCCCAACCTATCCCAGCTCCCGTAGCTCCCGTAGGCCCGCGTCCCGCTCCGTCATCTTCGCCTCAGTCGTTGTTGGCTGAGGACATGAAGACCGTGTTTGACGCTATTCAAAACGTCGATATTAGGGGAATCGCCGTACTCGCACGCAAATTGCGAGCCGCCCGCTCTCCTCAAGAGCGTCTCTTTGCATTAGCTGAGCATCACTCGCTACTGAGTTCTTTATAAACTCCTTTTTTAGTATAAAATAAATAGTAATTATAAATATAATGTCTAGACCAGCAAATCCCGCGTCCGCTTGTATCCTCCGAAACCCATCCCAATCCTCTAGTTCGAGATTCAGTCTCATATACTACTCCTGTCATAGATTCGAAGTTCAAAGTCGCTAGACCGAGAAACGTACGATACGAACGTAGAACATACGAACGTAGCGACGCAGCTAACGCTAGATCTCGAAGCCGCAACTTCTAATTAAAATGTAAATTCGAATTTATTCAATTTTTTTTTCTTTTCTTTCTTCTTTTCTTTACTTTCTCCGATTGGTCGTCGCTCAGATGAAGACTGTGTGGCAAAAAATTGCAGGCTCTGGTAGGCTCGGAGCGAGTCCCATATAACTCCGATCGCGCCCGCGGAGTTTGCGTCAGAGCATTTTTTATCCTCATGCCCTCTCCGTTGAGGGGAACAAAAAAAATCGATCACAAATCAAAACGAGATACATAGTTACATACAAACGTGACGCTTTAAATTGTGCACCATAAAATTTAATAAAAATGTTTTTATTGTTTCACAATGTTACAAATTTGTGCACTTACAAATACTTCTTTCAGATATACATTTTTACGAGTTCAAAGAATTTTACAAATTTATAATTAATATTTCACGATTAAAATTGATACATAAAGGCAAAAAATTTTAATGTATGCACGGTTGCCAGGGGTTCCCAAACTACGCTCAAAGGGCCTGTATCAAAAAACCTATTTTTACATGAACGAAACTCAGCTGTTGATATTTAGCTAGGATAAAACTTAAAAACGTGATTTTTACTGATTTCTTTACTAAATTCATAAGTATTTTGATACATTGATAATAATTACAAATAAACTTTCCAAAAATATGATAATTCATATTTATCTATTTAGAAAACGAGACGTGTAATTTCTACCATTTTTTGAAATATTTACTAATAATCATCGAATGCTGTTTAATCATCGAAATTGAAATCATTGTATCTACTATAAAATTTGCTAATGTCCAACTACAACAAAGCATTACGTAGTTGTGTTGTAAAGGACAGTGTGCACGTAGTGGCCTTAGTAATTAATGAACGCTTCCAAACAATGACGACCGAGTGGTGTAGAGGTAAGTAGCCCTGCCTCATACGCCTAAGGTCCCAAGTTCGAGTCCTGGCCAGGGCATTCATTTGTGTGATGAACACAGATGTTTGGTTTTGGGTCATGGTTGTTTGTATTTATATATGTATGTTTATACTGGGTTCCCCCCCAGTTCGCTGTATGGTCATCCATAACACAAGCTCTGCTTACTTTGGGGCCATACAGTTGGTTTGCTTGTCTGGGGAATAAAAAAAAGGATAACAAGAGTAAAGAAGTCGATAATGAGAAATGCTTTTCATTGTGTTTAATCCTTATTTCAGGTCCTGGAAGAAATGACTAACCGGAGAATTGAAGGCACATACAAAATACGAACAGACACGTCCGATGCCATAGAGGCCGTTTTTGCTCAAAATTTAGCAGATCTACGGGCGGTAGTGGCCAAAGAGTATTCCGTTATGCTCATAGGTAAACCAAAACTAGTGAGAAATACTACTGTACGAAATAATATTGTATGTTTTTGTATATGCACTTTAACACACACTTAACTATTTTAACACACAACCTTTTTTTTTAAATGCCCAGACAAACACACTATCTGTGTGGTCCCAAAGTAAGCAAAGCTTGTGTTATGGATGACCATACAGCGAGCTGGGGGGAACCCAGAATAAACATACATATATAAATACAAACAACCATGACCCGAGAGAAAACATCTGTGTTCATCACACAAATGAATGCCCCGGCCAGGACTCGAACCTGGGACCTTTGGCGTATGAGGCAGGGCTGCTTACCACTACACCACTCGATCGCCAAAAGGAAAAGTTGTAGGTTTAAGCTGTATTTTGATTCTGTCTTGTTGACTTCGTATTATTGCCTAAAACATGTCCTTGGCTCACTTGGACCACTTAGTAGTACAAGTACAAGTGCCCTTGTTTAACCTTGTACTGTTAGAATGAGTTGAGTGTTTAGTTAAAAAAATATACATAAAAAAGAAGTACTTACATGCAATTTATGAGAGTAAAAGTAAGGCTTTGAAATAGATCTTGATTCAGAATTAGGTGAAAGAGATGATAGGATGCAAAAATTTGGGAAGTGGAAAAGCAGGGAAACGTTCTTTCAGCTTTTGCCAATTTAAAACCGCCGTAGCACAAAAACGTTAAATTATTTGTGTTTTATAATAATACCAATCCCTTGACAAACACACCAACTGTATGGCCCCAAAGTAATCAGAGTTTGTGCCATGGAGGACCATGCACCGAAATGGGGGTGAAACCAGAATAAACATACAGATATAAATATCAACAACCATGACCGAGAACAAACATCTGTGTTCATCACACAAATGAATACCCCGGCCAGGATTTGAACCTGGGACCTCCAGCGTACGAGGCAGGGCAGTAAACCACTACGCTACTCGGCCGTCATAATTTATATTAGATGATTAAACGAACTTCCAAGTGAATTTCTAACGCTATTGTTATGAGTCGCTTCATTCGAAGATAGTATATAATTAAAAAGGTAGTCCTTTTAAGGTACTAGGTAACTTCGCGCAGTTTTAGAGTATGTCATTTGACTTATTCAAAAAACTTTCCGTCTGTTTACTTGATCAACCCCGGTCCCAGCAATTCTTCATTTTTTAGAGATCAAAACAAAACTTTTGTATGGGTTTCGGGAGGGACGGGTCCTTTATATATCTTCGAATGAAGCGACTCATATATTAGCGATAGAACTTCACTTGGAAGGTCGTTTAATTATCTATTATATTTCGTCGCTTCATTCTTTAGATAGTATATAATTAAACAGGTAGATTTTTATAGACTAAGTTTTGTTTTCTTTTGTCTTTACAAATTATAGTTCATTTAAATAGGTTAATTCATTAAATTCCTTACTTTAGTACATAATTTAAGAATCCAGTAACCTTTAGGCATTTATTATACACTTGGTGATTGCCAAATTAATTAAATCAATAAACAGAATAATTTTATTTTAATGAATCTCTTTATCGGAAGATATTGGGTGGTTTGTACCTTTATTGAGTACGGACAAGGCAAAGTCGTTTAGTGGGTCTAATATAGGTTTATGGAAAAAATTTGTAAAGGCCTGACAGTTTTAGGTCCACCCAGCCGTTTCTCGGATAACCTATACTGAGCACGTGCCGCGTGCTGTGTGCGCTGAACACACTCATGTCAACACCGCTCGTACCTAGCGCCTGCTTTATCCACCGACGTTATCATTCGACGCGGCTCTGTGAGGGGCCTTTCATGTTACAAACAAGAACCCCGAGTTCGAAGCTTTAATATTTTTCGTCACAAAAAATATAATCTTTTAGAGTCGATACAGGACATATCATTATGTTATTTTTAAAGATTGGCAAGGATAAAATGGGTTGTTTACGATTTGGGGCTGTGGTTTTAATGATGTATATTATGATTATGTGTACGGATGCAAAAACTATATTTTCTAGTTTAATGTCTGGACCCTATGTCGGTGCATACAGTTAACAATGTAACGGTAACCTATTGGTAATTTTTTCAAAAGTTAAAGTAACATAAGGATATCACAGATAAAGCTGATTAAGAACTAATTTGGATCCCAAGAAAATGTGTACTTCGATTTAGTTGGTTTCAAATTTATAGGCTTCTTGTAAAAATTTGCCTTATCATTGCCCATATCTTCGCCTTACAATAGAGACAAGGTTGAACGGTTTGAATTTAATGAACCGAATGAACAACCCTTATTAAATTGTTCATTTAAAAAACAAAGAAGTAATAAAACCGGTTTTTAAACATCAGTATTACGTAACGTACAAAACTCATATCATGATCTCAACGTGATGTTGTATTGACAACTAGTCATGGATGCCGGAGAAGCGAGCATCAACGTTAGGGTCTCTGGCGGACAGCCGCGCCGCGCCGGAGCGCCTCGCGGCACCCAGGGTAAGGCTGGAGTGCTTTGCTTTAATGCTGTTATGGGAGTTAATTAAATCTTTTGTTTCAATTCAAATCAATTATTGTTCTTACACATTTTATGACAAGGGAAAATGGAGGAAATGGTTTAAAATACGCAGAGGCCCAATTAATCGTAAACGCATCAAACTGCGACTGCATCCGGTTCAGGATACCTAGTTACAAATGCGTCACATTTGCAAACAAACATTAAAGCAAAAATCTATAAATTACGTTCCTCACCAAACACCATAGCCAAATGTGTCTAGTTAGAGTATTTAAATGTGGAAATTGAATACGACCTACCCTATTGATGTAATTAATAGCGGTGTTTTTTTTTTCAATAAGTAAAATAATATTGCACAATTCCTTTCTTCCCCGGCTTAACTTTTGAAGCTTAAGGAAACGGCTAGTAATTCTTGGTAATTGATATGGTATTCTTTTTCCCTATGTTTCCAAGAACCATAAAATTTATTGTTTTGGAATACTGCCCCCCAGCCTGTTCTGAATGTATCTGTATATTTTATACATTTGTGAAGTAACTGAACAGAAAAAGGTATATTTACTTATACTTTTCTACCAGATTAAATCTTCTTAATTGTTGCCTCATAGTTGTACTTATTTTGTAGCTAGACAGGTTGAGACCAGTACACCTATATGTTTGGCAAAATCTGGTATCGAGCATATTTGAAGTTTCATAAATGTATTTATTATTATAACGCTTATCGTCAGGTAAAGAAATAGAGACCATCGATGTTAAACATAAAGCCTAAAAAATTTATTGACTTTGTCAGTACTAGTCGATTTTTGTCCAAATTCGCAAGTTTCTTATAACTTCGGGCATAATTTTTGTAAATACCCCCGGAGCAACGGATAATCCATACTCGATCCAGACTCGTATGTGATTGGCTCAAACATATAGTTTTCTTGAAATTCAAAACGTAGGTATTTTTTGTAATTAACAGATATATGTACGAGTAGGTATGATCTTTCTTATCTATGTTAGCTAAGAAACCATTATTGGAATTAATTTAGAAGCTGTTTTATAAGCTTCCATTTTGAAGTGTACTATTTTTTCTACAAAATTGGATAATTTTATTTATAAATTTTTTTTGTTTAGTATGGACGAACCGTTTCCGCTGTTGAGTTTCGGCGCAAAAAATTTTTATTTAATATATTTGTTTGATATAAACTGGTCACTTGAGGTATAACAAGGTTTTACAGCCTCTAAATGTAACAATTTATTAATTGCTATTATCATATTCCGTTTTTCATTATGCGACAAAATATGTTTGGGAGTAATACTGGTGTAATTTTATCACGAAATGGAATTGAGAAACAGAATTTTATCCATTTTAAAATCGTTTAATTATTTGTTATTTTAGGCCAATAATCGTAGAAGTAATGGATTCGACCTGCGTGTACCTGAATTACGGTTGATTCGGTGCACGAGTCCCGGACTGGTTGAATTTTGCGTGGAACGCCGAATTCAAATGTGGACGCCGAAGTGGAGGCACTTTCCATTGACATCGCCCACCCTGTTTCACGGGTAACGAGGAGGTGCCCTCCAGTTTCACGACTGGGTTGACCGGTTTCCGTCGATGTTTGGGGAGTACTTAGATAGCTTCAGTGTACTTTTTTTATTATTATTATTACTTTTTTTAACACTTTATTATCTCCTTTTTCAAGAAGTAAGTTCATCCCACTATCTATAGCGGTTATTCCATAACTGGAGCCCCTTAAGCCCCGAAGTTAGAAATAATCTCTGGATCCATGTCGGAAATAATTCTGCCAACTGGCTCGGTTCATTCTGGGAGGTCGATGGATCCAGATTAGGGAGCGTCTACATAGAGGGCTCAAGTATTGCGGTAACCGAAATGGCTAGCCAGAGATTTGTCCACTGGGGGGGTTCATCATTATATTTAGATAATATTAAATATTACGTTTGGTAAAAAAAATAAAAATAATAGAATATTACGTAATACAGATAACGTGTTAAATCCCTTTCAGACTACACGCATTTTCTGTATTCGTATTAAAATTTTTAAACATTACTGAAAAAAAAAAGTCAAAAATAACAATACGAGTAGTATACAGCATTAATCGGAATAAGAAACATCAGGTAGAAGCCTACCAGGAATTTTTGCAGATAGCGTGATATATCTATTATAGATAACACGTGTTTTCTGCATCTTTCCGATAGCGCGAAATTATAGTTTATAGATACCTGCGAATTCTTATGAAAAAAACAAAAAATTTCTTCCCTCATCGGAAGAAATAACGAGTCGCTACCGATTATTCATTATTGTTAGTTCTAATTTTCGAACTTTTAGTACACTTTTACAGCATATTTAATATTAAACTGTTAAGTTACTCGTTGGTATAAGACGTGTGCTTGTTACCACGCACGAAAAAAGAATGAAAACTTGCCGGGACCGGGGTTGATCAAGTAAAAAGACGGAAAGTTTTTTGAATAAGTCAAATGACATACTCTAAATCTGTGCGAAGTTACCTAGTACCTTAAAAGAACTACCTGTTTAATTATATACTATCTGAAGAACGAAGCGACGAAATATAATTTTTGATTTATGACGTTGTATAAGATTATATTTTTATACCTTTATATGTGCGTACGTGAGGTAACTAATTAATATATATATATCTGAACGCTTAGCAAACACTCTAGTTTCGAAGTTTTCTGCCCACCCTTTCGTCTGTAGTAGATTCTTGTTAAGTTTTATGTAAGGTTATAATAACTGTGGTGTTCATTAGGTGGCGACGACACTGTGAAGTTCCATCACATGGGACCAAATAAAAAGATTAAATCGTTAACAAACCGAGACGTTCGTCTGTCTGAAACTATGCTACAAATGTGTACACAGATTGTATGGCTTGCGTTGGAACGGAAAAGCTTTAATCAGTTAGGTAATGTATACATAATATACCCTATGAACTCATATTTTTATTTTATTAATTTTTAACAATTCTAGCTAGATTTAAATTAACAAAGGACAATAGAAAATATAAACAAGAAGACATACAATACAGTTGTGTACTTTGATATTACAAAGGCCTTTGATTATTGGTTCCACAAGCAATTTCCGGCAAAACCAGAGAATTAAGGAATCCGTGGAACCCCAAAAGTTGATCTGAATTATATATTTATAACAAGCAGCAAGTTGCAGAGATTGTAAATTGATGACAATAATTTTTATTCTAACGTAGTTCGTCTTTCAAGGTTATTAAGTCTGGTGTATGACAGGTTTGCATCTTAGGACCTATATTATTTCTTCTGTAAATTAATGATTTACCATGTGCTCGTATGCTAAACATGTGTACACGTGTTTGCAGATGATATATCAATTATAATTTAATGAAATAGAAACACTCATATAAATAGCCACTCGACATAAATAATACAGGTGAAAATGAAGTAATAAAGGTAAAAATTAATAATTTGCAGGTTATTTTAAATAAATTATCATATCTTCAATTTAGTTCAACTCTTAGGCCCAAGACTAAACTAGACACAAAGTGCAGAGGGCAAAACATTCATGTGGAACACAAAATATTTTTAGGTTTCTCACTTGACAGATCTCAAAATCTGGAATAAGTAAAAAAAACCTGTCAAACCTTTGCTTAATGCCAAATGTTTCATCTGCATTAATCTTTGGCCTTTTGCTTTGTGGAAACTTGACTTTTTATTTAAAAAAAGACGGCGCTTTGAAGGCGCTTTGGACTGCCCCATCGGAGTTGGATTTTTTCCTTTGCAAGAAGTTATCCAAATTTCGAAAAAAAAAAGTTAATATGTTGACAAAGTCCGGGGAGTACAGTGGATGTCTTAGACATTCCAGTTGAAGCTCCTGTAATTTGGTAGCCGTCTGTTGTGCAGTGTGTGGTCTAGCGTTGTCCTGAAGGAGCAGTGGCCTAGAGTGATTGACCAGTTGTTTGTCAGCTAGCTTTTTCATCATGGTTTGCAGTTGCTGACAATAGA
Source organism: Marasmarcha lunaedactyla (assembly GCA_923062675.1). Classification (NCBI taxonomy): domain Eukaryota; kingdom Metazoa; phylum Arthropoda; class Insecta; order Lepidoptera; family Pterophoridae; genus Marasmarcha; species Marasmarcha lunaedactyla. The sequence goes on from OV281343.1 coordinate 21,261,388, forward strand.
CATCTGCCGTAATCGTTTGGCCAGATTTAAGAAAGCTGTAGTGAACCAAACGCTCACAAGTAACTTTTTTTGAGTAAATTTTCGCTTGGGGCAGGGTTTGGCTGGTTCGCCAGGGTTTAACCATTGAGATGAGCGTTTCCGATTGTCGTACAGGATCCACTTTTCATCACATAAAATCCTTTCATTATTGTGCAGGTTTAGTAATGTAACGCAGCAGTCGACGCACGCTTGTCGGTTTGCTGCACTCAATTCATGAGGTAAACCTCTCAAGCTTTTTCACCTTCCCAATTTGTGTTTTTGTCACTAACATCGCAGCCTACAGCTAACTCGGGCGTGGTTTGCGATGGATCCGCTTCCACAATAGCTTTCAATTCTTCATTATCAACTTTGATCTCCGGCCGTCCACGGGGCTTGTTCTGCAGGTCGAAATTTCCAGAACGAAAACGTTGGAACCAAAAACGCACTGTGTTTTCTTTTGCGACACCCCCGCCATACATAGCATTAATACTTCGAGTAATTTTTGCAGCACTAGTGCCACGGTGGACCTAGTACTCGTAAATAACGCGACATTTCAAGTTTTCTATTTTGTAAACTAAGTGGCAAAGAAAAAACAAAAGAGGAAAAAACAAATGAATTACGGTTTTCGAAACACAAATGCGTGAGAAAATTGCTGTGTAAATTTGAAATTGGAATTCTTAACCAAAGAGGAGAACATACAGATGAAAGTGACCAGTACGACAAAACGCCAATTTCATATGTAAAGACCTAACACTTTGAATTTTTGGTGAGTGGGTTCTAAATAAAATGAAATTGAAATTTTAATATTGTGAAATTCATGCACACTGATAGTCAAGGCCGAAATTTAAAGGCGGCAATGGGAGAATATTCCTATGAGAATAATTCGGGTTTTTGTTGGTTCGTCGAGTTTATATTATATTAATAGTTATATTAATAACTATATATAGTTATATTAATAACTATATATAGTTATATTAATAACTATATATAGTTATATTAATAACTAAATAATGACGTTAAAAACGCATCACTGAAATATTTATTCTTAGATCATGATTTCTTTGAAAAATATTTGAATTATCAGTTACGTTTATAGAAATTTAATTTGCGACACCAATATGATAAAAAGGTTTTAGTAAAGCCGACTCACGAAACCTTCATACGGTTGATGTGGACTTTGCGCGGTGTTTTTATGGATTTTTTAGGTGTAGAGATAAAATAAGACATAAGTTTATCCGGTTAGTTAAGTTGAATTGAGTTTATGTTTACTTAGAGCATTTCGTAGCCAAGAAAACATAAATTTATACTAGCTCAACAAAAGAGTCTTATACAGATAACGCAGTTGGTTTGGTGCATGTAAGAAGCTAAAATCAATTGTGTATTGTCAAAGGTCATTTAACTCCTGAACAAAAAGTTCGGAAAGGGCTTCCAAATAAAGTTCCAAGTAGACAAAAAAGAAGGAGTACTTCTAATATGCAAATGTCATGATTGTGGAGATGCTCATAAAGGTTGTAAATATGCCGTAGCTTTTTTAATTATAGCTGCACAGGAGATCTGGAGAAACTTTCCTCACATCAATTATTTGCTATTGGAAAAAGACTGAAAGACTTTCGTCGGAAAGTTGCCAGTTTAGCAGTCTTCTACAGATTACATTTTGGAGAGTGCGCGAATGCTCTTTTTGATCAGGTCAAAACCACACTCTCCTTACATCAGACTACTAGGCGCAGACAGGCCTTCCATCCCTTTATGGTAGATATCCCAAGAAGTCGAACCAAACGCTTCGATAGTTCCTTTTTGGTGCGGGTCGCCAAGGTGTGGAATGAACTGCCTGCGTCTGTTTTTTCTAGAAAACTATAGTCCTAGTTCTTTCAAGCGTCGAGTGAATAGGTATCTCGTGGATAGACGTGTAACACCTTCGTCTTCATCGTCACTTTCCATCAGGTGAGATAGAAGACAAACGTCTAATCCTTTTTCAATAAAAAAAAACAATAAGATCCGGAGATATGGGTAACACTAAATCCGTTACATCAGCCGATGTGAATCTGATGGACAAATTTCTAGTAACACTTTCTGGGTCAAACTGACAACCAGTGTTTTGAGATATTAAGAAGATAAAAGAGAAGCATTAAGTGTTTACAAAATGTGTACATTTTTTTTTTTTGCTGCCGAGGCACCTTCGCGGGAGGGAGGTGGAAGATGCGTCATGCATACCGCCCGCAGGTAAATTCCTCTGCGGGGGGTTATGTGGGACTCACCAGAATGGCATCTACCCACTAAAAACCACCTGTTGGCTGTAGTAAACGTATACTGTTAGCCTTCATCGGAAGCGACACCCGTCGGGAAGTTGGGCGCGCTGGCGGAGACCCGCTAGCGGGTCTTCCGCCTGTAGTGAAAGTTGCACTGAAGGTGCTCAAAGGGACATGAGTTGTTGGCCGTTCTGGGCAGCCTCCGGTGAAGCCGGGGCTGGGCAGAGGTCGGCCGAAGCATGATTTAGGGTTCAATTCATTTAAATGAACCTATAATGAATTGAGAAGGGAACTATGCTCCGCCAGAGCTAGCAAACGCTCTGTCGGAGTACGTGAAGCCCTAAGTTTACGGGCTAAGACTGCGATTTCACTAACATCGATACTTTTCATAGCGTCGCAGACGATACGCATATCGTCTGCTACGGAGGATTGAGGAGTGGGTTTGTATGGGCGAGGAGCCGGGATGGGATTCGATGCGGGGCGCTGCCTCCAGTTTTCTGGGGCAGGCCTAGACTGTGTAGGCTTTGCAGCCGGAGGAACCCGGCTACGCAGCGGCGGAAAGTTTTCTTGAGAAAGGCGCGGGGCCTGTTTGGGTGCCGCCCTCTTGAAATTGGAGCGCAAACAACGGGGTGCACGAGGGCAGCCCCTGTAATTTGCGGTGTGGCCGGACTGGCCACAAAGCACGCAATCGGGAGGAGAGGGAGTTTCAGGAGTGCGATTGCACTCCTTAATGAAGTGAGGGACCAGGCACTTGACGCACCTGGGCGGTGCGCGGCAGTTGGCCGCCGCATGCCCGTACAACTGGCACCGATGGCACGGGCCGGGATGACCGCGGCGATGAGGCGCCTCGATCGAGATCCCAGAGAGGCCGCATATAGTGCTAACCCCTTTGAGGATCTCCCTGGACTTGGGGACGTTAGCGAGAACCACCAAAGCGAGAGGGTGTTGCCTCCCGTACTTGCTGTGCATTTTATGCACCGCGAGTGCCGGGAAGCCTTGGGACTGCAGATCCTCCAGGATAGCCTCGTTCGATAATTCGAACGGGACTCCCCTGAGTACCGCTCTGATCTTACGCTCTTCTGACAGAGCATAAGTGTGATAAGCATATTGCTTATCGGTGAGGTTGTCGTAAAAAAGTGATTGTGATTTTAAGAGTTTGACATAATTTCTATGGAAATTCTTGCCAAGTGTCAAAGTTATTCTCCAGATAAAAATACCTGAGCATTGAAAAATCAGCCCAAAATAAAAGTGATAATTTATTATTTGTGTGATAAATAATATTCACTCAAATAATATCACGTCAAACCAGTGAGCGTTTACGCAGCGAACTTTGAAATGTTAATTTTTGTTTTGCACTAAATTATTTGTGCGTATACAAACTTTTTCGTATTTATTATATTCTTGTTATCGTTAGATCTTAGAGATAGGTTTATAAATTAGATTATGAAAGTTCCCTATTAATGCAGCGGTTTTTAACTTATCCAAATAAAATAAAAATATACAAAGAGTTACATTTATGCTTTAATTACATTATATAGAAGATGTAGTGTGACATGTTTGAAACCGTGTTGACATCGACTGCTTTAAAATTGTTGTGGCAAGAGAGTTGTTAGAAATCATGAGCATCTTTACCTGGATCTGCTGATGAAAGCCAGTACAACTAAAAATCATTGTTAACACGCACTTAAATTAATTGGAACGTTAGAAAGATTTAGAATAATTTAACACCTAGATTTAGGAGAACAGAGGTAATACAGACATCGTACAGTTGATATTCTACAAGCACGTCATTATAAATTTATATTTATATTTTACTCCTCAAAATTGATAGTTTCCAGTAAAGTTAAGAAATTTACAATTTTTTATGTTATGGACGCGTAATGTAATGAAAGGCTCTAATAGTAGAAAGCCTTTCACATTACATTACTTTTTCGGAAAGACTGTCATGAAATAAAACTGGCTAGAAATTTCCCAGGAGTAATTTTTTCAAATAATTTTTCAGGGCATTTTATCTCTATACAAAATAATTATTTTTTCCATCTATTAGCTTGACCAGACTCCGCATCCGTTAGTTGTATGAACGGTGGACCTCCACTTACAGCACCCGATCTTGAATAAAGCGACAGAGCCAGCCGGCACCCTCCTCAACCATATTAAAGGGGACTTGTCGTTGCAAGAGATTGAAGGCCTCTCCCAACCTGGTTTCAAACCCAGATCTTTTTTAAAGCTGCTTCTTGTGCCGTGAGCCTTTTTAACTGCTCTGGTACATTTAATAAAATTTGTTTTCAAATAAATGCTTGCATAATGCCCAACTGTTTAATTTACTTTGATTTCCCTATTTCTACTTATACACTGAAATCTGTTTCATTCGGTTTTTATGAATTTTATCAAACTACCAAGAATGAATGTCAGAAAAATAAAATTTTCAACTATTTTCAGAGCTTGAAGTACACAGATTGTTCAAGACTGAAGTGTTCAACATTATAGAACATAACTTAAAAACTGGTTACATGGAGGATATGAGTCCATACGAGCGAAACGTTTTAATGGGGCCGTGCCTTCGGCGCGACAAGAAAATTCAAGCTCATTCACCGCTGCTAAATGAAGTGTTTTGTTGTAAAGATATTGACTTCAAGATGATGGGTATTGGGGTTATCTCATATCCTGAGTGAGTTTATTCTGATTTATTTATTTACAACATCCATATCTTTCCATTTAATTGCCCTCTACCGATTATCATTGAAAAAGATATTAACAGATTTATGTTATTCTTCTAATAAATACAATCAATACATTGTAATGCAATGTTTACAAAAAATAAATGTATACCTAGTTTGTTGCTAGTAGTAAGATCATTTCGTTTGTTCGTTTCTGCCACAGACTTTCTGAACGATTAGAATACATGGCGAAGGCAATAAGTGCCCCTGAGGAGACATTTAGGAAGGCGAAGATAACCTTGGGCATCCTGGGAATGGACCGGTCCAGGTTTGATATCATGCTGCGACCTTTGCCTCCAGAACCTGAGATGTCTAGCAAGTTAGTAACGCACTATTCTAATTACGAAAGGTAGCAAGACATGGAGCGTGTATTGAACAATCGTCTCCTGGCATACCTTGAGTCCAACAAGCTCCTTAGTGATAACCAATATGGTTTTCGCAGGAGACGCTCGACTGAAGATCTTCTTGTGTATGCCACTCACTTATGGAGCGAAGCCTTGGAAGGTCACGGTGAAGCTATAGCTGTATCCTTAGACATTTCCAAGGCTTTCGATAGGGTCTGGCATGATGGTCTCTTGAGTAAGCTTCCAGCATACGGAATACCTGAAGGGCTCTGCGACTGGACATCTGATTTTCTGAGGGAACGGTCAATTCGAGTAGTCTTAGACGGCTGCTCTTCTGACCTAATGGCAATTAATGCCGGGGTACCTCAGGGATCTGTTCTCTCTGCAACGTTATTCTTGCTGCACATTAACGACCCCAGGCATTATTGGTTACGCTGATGACAGCACCGTTGTAGAGAGATACATGTCCAATGAGCGAGCGAGTCTTCAAGAAATCCGGGCTTTGAGAGAGTCCATGATTGAGCGGGTGGATTTGGCCTTAAAGAAAGTGGCCGATTGGGGCGAGTCCAACATGGTCAAATTTAATCCGTCAAAAACACAGGCGTGTTTATTCTCCGCGAAAAAGAGCAATTTCGACCTAACGCCCACTTTCCAAAATGTTTCTGTACCCTTAACCGACCACCTAGGGCTTCTGGGCGTAAATATATCGTCCCAACTAAACTGCGGGCAACAAATTGTGTCCATGGCTCAAACAGCTTCAAAGAAGTTGGGAATCATCTCGAAGGTCCGACGGTACTTCAGCCCTGAACAGCTACTTAATTTGTATACAGCTCAAGTTCGATCTTGTATGGAGTACTGTAGCCACCTTTGGGGTGGTTCTGCAAAGTACCAACTAGAAGCGATGGACGCAGTTGACCGAAGAGCCCGAAAAATTATTAACAACTTTGTCCTCACCACCAAAAAACTGCAAAGCCTCGACCATCGTCGGAAAGTTGCCAGTTTAGCTTTCCGACGATGGTCGAGGCTTTGCAGTTTTTTGGTGGTCCTTGGTCTTTCAAGCGTCGAGTGAATAGGTATCTCATGGATAGACGTGTAACACCTTCGTCTTCATCGTCACTTTACATCAGGTGAGATAGAAGACAAACGTTTTAAACGAAAACAAAACAAATTAGTAATTTTTTAGTTGACAGCTCAGCAGAGCCTCGTTCGTCTGCAGACTGCATTTGGCTTCAGAGCACAATGCAAAACGGCAACGTATAGCTGCTTTGTAGTATTGAAGTGCGGTCGACCGCATTGAACAACAAAAACATCGATGCTATGTGCCATGTGATCGGAATAGATAGGCATGTGACCAACAATGAGTTTCAGGTATTCTTAAATATCTCTTTAAGATTCAATTCTGTGAAAAAACTGAGCTCGCATTGAACCCCACACAATTTGACTGAGGCTCAGAAAACCGAACGCGTAACTTGTTTCAATGCCACCATTACTAGATTGAAAAGAGGAAGATTCAAATTTCGTGTGGGAAACACAGAAATTTATTGTTACGATGTAAAGACAATGCAGCAATCTAACGTGTCTTTCAAGATAAGCCAAAACCAACCAAAGTAGCGCACGTGCAAAGTGCTGAAATATTGGCTAATGTTTTTTACTACATGCCTTAAATAGTCACTGGTACGGGAACACCCAAAAATTCCGAATTATGTAATTCCGAATTTGAATATTCAGATTTTTTAAATTCCGAATTTCACAATCCCGAAGAGTCTTAATTCCGACTATTCAAAAACACGATTCTTATTTTACCGAAATTCATGAATATGAAATTTTAATTTTCAGACTTTCATTTGTACGAAGAATTAAAAACCCGCTCTGTTACTAGTCCGAAATATGGTATTCCGAATTTTAATTTTCCGAAAATTCAATGCTAACATTCAGATTTTGTATCTAAATAATCTAATAATATAATAATAAAATAAAAATATCTAATAATAATAAATTATAATCTTAATCTCCTGTGATAAAAATTAAAAAGGCACATTTTGAAATTATACAAACTAGGCGCGATGACGAGTGAAGCGAGGAGGAGCAGTTAGTCTGTATGTAGATAATACAGCCAAAAAGGGATTTGCATTTCAGTACATAATCTACATACTCAAGAAATAACTCGGTACAAAAAACTAAATAAACTTTCTCATTTCCAGCTGACTACTTGAATGCTCGAACGTATAAATTGATGTTCTCATGCAGTTTTGTTATTGTTTGTTATTGCAACCAAGATTATTCGGAATTTTGATATTCGGGATTCGTAATCTTGTTGGTGTCATTCGTTGGTGTCATTTAAAAATAGTTCCTTAGTGTTTTGTTTACGTATTGCATTTGTTTTCTATTGTGATTTACCTAGACAATCATAACAATTGTGGGCAATTGATTTGGTACAGATAAACTGCTAAAATTGCTAAATTTAAAGATATCGCCTTTACAAAAGTACCCTTCAGATAAATGTGTTTGTGAATTGTGACGAGTGATTTAATGACTATAATTATTGTTTAGTGATCAAACGTACGAACACAGTTATAAAAGTCACTGACTTTATCGACGGTGTTGTGTTGTTTTATTGGTCTTTAATTCATCGTACCATAAAAACATTTTCATATTTAGCGCCATCTACACGTCTTAAAAAATCTTTATCGATTCATCAATAGCGACATCTATATACTTATTGTGAAACTTTTATAACTGCAACTAAAACTGAATCATGGCAAAGTGTGGCGCGTGTGGACGTTTCCTATCAACCGCCACAGATGGAGCTACCTGCTGCAAATGCAAATTTGTATATCACCGTGAATGTGTTGCGGTACCAGATGGACATAAAATAAATTCAAAATGGGTATGTCCTACTTGTAAAAGTAAAATACCAAAAGGGGATAACTCACTTACCCCCGTCAAGCCATTACACGCAGACGACATTTACGATACAAAGGCGGGCAGTCCACCAGGGGGCGCTGCTGAAAACCACTCTGACTTGAGGTTTCTATGCAAGGAGATGCGAGCTTTGAGAGAGGATGTAAAGCTAATAAAGGATGAACTTACGTTCTTGAAAAAATCACTCGAGTTTCTGTATAATCGAGTAGATGATCTTGAAAGCAAGTTTAAAGATCTTGAGAAAAACGGGATAGGCAGCGCTGTTAACCCACGTGAAAACATAGAATATACCGTAGCTGAACTACAGCAACAAATAAAAGATCAAGACCAATCGTTCCTACTAAATGACCTGGAAATTTCCGGTATACCTGAGGGAAAAAATGAGAACACCGTAACATCGTTACCCTTATCACTAAAAAAACTGGAGTAGAGCTGGATGAACGGGACATTGTTAGTGCCACAAGAGTAGGTTCTACTTTTAGGAACCACTTGGATACTGAAGCGGCTAAACCACGTGTCATAGCGGTGCGGTTGGCGCGGCGCTGCGTGCGCGACTTTCTGCTGCAGGCGGCGCGCGTCCGCCGCGGCGCCACCACGGAGGGGCTACAGTTAGCGACGCCATCAGAGCCGCCGCGCCGTTTCTACGTCAACGAGCAGCTCACCCAGCATAATAGACAGCTATTTGCTAAAGCGCGAGAGGCTGGTCGTAACAAGAACTGGAAGTATGTCTGGACGCGAGAAGGTCGAATCTACACTCGAAAAGAACATGGCCTGACTGTTTACAGGGTTACAAATGAAAACGACATTAGTAAGATTTTTATTTAATGAATAGTTTGCTCTTATCTCTGTTTTTCCTAAAAAGATTTAATGGCTTCACTACAGATTCTTATCAATATCTTTCTTATGTACTGCTAAAAGAACTGATTGCTCATTTTCTTAACTGTATTTTCTTTATGTGTTGTATAAAATACTTATTATATTTAAAACTCATTAACAGTATAATATCATCATACTATATTTTAGTGATTCTACTATGTAATGTACTTGAACTTAAAGGTAATCTTTTAGTAAACAAGTTTGTAAATTATCATTGAAATGTTAGAACTAGTAGGCAGAAAACGTTAGGTTCATTGGTAACGTTTACATTGTTATATTTAATCTATTTTTACCCTTTTTTATTGTCAAAAATATCAAGAATATATTTAGTGAAATTTAAGATTTGTTTTGTTTTAAACACAAATTTTTTCTTGCACCAAGATATATGAAATGATTTTGGATTTCTGCATGCATTCTATTGTAAATTATATTTTCTATCTTTATGTATCAAATTTTTATTGTTTAGGTATTGTGGCAATAGAATTTGACGTTGTAACCAGAATAGTTTTAGTATTTTATGTTCAAATTGTGGGGGTTTCGTTCTTTCAAATTACAGATCGAACTATTCATAAACTGTGAAAATATTCATATACTATGTATCACAGAGCACTGGCTCACACAGTGTCAAATTATGTCTTCTTATAAGAATCATGTAATTGCTAGTTCATTCAACAGAGAACAAACAACTTGCGGCGGCTCAATGATCATCACTCATAAGAGCCTAACATTTAAAGAACGCACTGATATTGTAAGTCTGTCTGTTGAGCGATCAGTTGAAATAGCCTGTATTGAGATAGGGAATATTGTTGTAATAAGTGTATACAGACCCCCATCCTCACCATTTGAAGTATTTGAGAGCACTATGGATGAGGTATTACATAGAGTAAATAACAAAAACAAAGAAATAATTATTTGTGGCGATTTTAATATTGATTTATTAGTAGAGACATCACAAAGTAAACGATTCTTGAATCTTTTTAATTGTTACAACCTAAAAAATCTCTTCTTAGAGCCTACGCGAATCACAGCGACCTCAGCCACATGTCTTGATAACATTTTTACAAATTTAATGCCATGTACAAAGTCAGTAATTAATAAACTACAATCAGATCATAGTGGGCAGTTGGCCACTTTTGATATTGGGCTAAAAAAGACTTTAAAAAGAGAAATTACCTTTATACCCATGAATGAGAGACGGCTTGAAACATTTAGGAAAAATGTATTTGAAAAAACATTTAAATTAGATTACTGTGCAGATCCTATTACTCAATATAACTCTATTCATAATATAATTAGAAATGAATATGATTCTGTTTTTTAAAAAAAGAAAATATGTATAAATAATAATTTATTTAGGTTTAGTGACTGGGCAACAGTGGGAATATGCAAAAGTAGAAATAGATTATATGAATTGTACAGTGAAAGAACTTATAATCACAATAAGACATTTTATGAATATGTTAAAAAATATTCAAAATTATTTAAACGAGTTTGCAGTGTAGCTAAATCTAATTACATTAATAATAAAATTAAATATAGTACTAACATTTCAAAAACTGCATGGAATATATTTATCAGGAATTAATCATTATAATTAATCAGGAAACTGGGAAAGCAAAAGAACCACACACCAAATATAATTTAAAAATTAATGATAAAGTGTTGTCAACTGACAAAGAAGTTGCTGAAGCATTTGAAAATTTTTTTACTGCCATCCCTGTGTCAACTACTTCGAGTATTAATTCATGTTCCACTCTTGCACAGTCACTGCTAACGGAAAATGTAAATTCATGCAATATTGATTTTATTTTTAAACATGTTACTGTTCCACAAGTTTTAAATGCATTTAAAAGCATTAAAGTAAAAAATACTGCCGATTTAGATGGGATTTCTGTTAAAATTATTGAATCTGTCATTGATGGTATAGCCCCGTACTTAGCCAGTATATTTAATGACTGTGTTGATAATGGTGTTTTTCCTGATTTAATGAAATTGAGTAAGGTCATTCCAATATTCAAAGCAGGTAGTATGTCTGACCCTAATAATTTTAGACCTATATCTATACTACCAACGCTCAGTAAGATTTTTGAAAAATTAATTTTAAAACAATTACTTTTTCATTTTTACGGTAATAGTTTAATGAATTTTAAGCAGTTTGGTTTCACGCGGGGTCGCTCAACAACCGATGCCGGTGTTGAGCTCATAAAACACGTATTCAGCGCCTGGGAGGAGTCGTGTGATGCTATTGGTGTCTTTTGTGACTTGTCCAAGGCGTTCGACTGTGTGGATCATACTACTCTACTCATGAAACTGCACCATTACGGCATTAAAAACCGAGCGCTTGCCTTGATTAAATCATATATTTCTAATAGAAAACAGAAAGTTGCAATAAATGGAGAAAAATCATCAGGATCGGCAGTGACAATGGGTGTGCCCCAGGGCTCAGTTCTTGGCCCTTTCCTATTTTTAGTTTATATTAATGATCTGCCATCGGTCGTTAAGAATCAATGCGAGGTCATATTGTTTGCTGACGATACTTCCTTCTTTTTTAAAATCAAAAGACAAGAAATTGACTATCGAGCGGTGAACAAATGCATCTCCAACACAGAGCAGTGGTTCTCAGCTAATAATTTGCTCCTCAATGAAAAAAAAAACGAAATGTGTTAAATTTACATTGCCAAATGTCAAACAGGTAAACACAAACATTGTAGTTAAGAGCCAGGACCTGACTCCTGTAAACTCAACTGTATTTCTGGGCATAACCTTAGACGCCAAACTGCAGTGGGGACCGCATGTTGATGGTTTAGCAAAAAGGCTTGGCTCTGCCACATATGCTGTAAAAAAAATTAGACAAATTTCAAATGAAACAACTGCTCGATTAGTCTATTATGGTATTCTGTTGTGGGGGAGTGCTACCGACATCGATGCTATATTTATTCTGCAGAAAAGGGCGGTTCGCGCAATCTATCAGCTCGGTCCAAGGGTGTCACTTAGAAGTAAATTTAAGGAAATAAATATTCTTACCTTCCATTCACAATATATTTTAGAAAATTTAATGTATGTTAAAAAGAACATAACCTTGTTCAAAAGAAAAAAAGATCTGCACAATGTTAACACAAGAGGAAGAAATATGCTGGCAGCTCATAATAGCAGGCTTCATAAAGTCACTAACTCATTCATGGGTCAATGTATACGCTTTTATAATAAGGTTCCTGAGGATATCCAAGGTCTTCCTATTGACAAATTCAAAGAAACTATAAAGGAGAAGTTGTGTGCTAGAGCATATTATAAACTATCCGATTATTTGGATGATAAAAGCCCTTGGGTATAATCCCCTCATTAACAGGATTGTACTAGTATTTGTAACAAAGCATGTGTAATGTGTCTGTTTGTGCGATGAGTTCTTCGTCCCGATGAATATCTAAAGCGTCATTGTCACTAAAGTACGTCTTCTTATGGTAGCGTCGGGTGACGGGTCGCTCACTTCCCTCTAATATGGTTGAGGAGGGCGATGGCTGGATCCCGCGTTAACTCGTGAACGGGTGCCGTTTGAGGGTGTTCGTCGTTTGGATACTTGGGGGGAGGGAGACTTGCCGAGCTAACAGATGCAGAAAAGAATAATTTTGTATAGACATAAAGAGACTCTGTAAATTTATTTTGAAAAAAAATATACCCGTGAAGTTTCTTGCCAGTTCTTCTTCACGAAGGTTTTTTTCGAACTGGTGGTAGAATCATGTTTTATTTGACGTCAATAAGAACAAGTAATTGTCAATGTTGAGAAATAAATATTTGAATTTGAATTTGAACTTGAATGACATGGTGTTCGAATACATACATTGCACATTATTTCATTACATTATGTTTATATATGTATTCTCGTAGTAAATACATTGATACTTATGCTCCTTTTACCTGTTTAGTGCATAGTTTGACCAACTTAAATACTTATTTTCATGAATATGATAAAAAATATTCTCATTTGAATTATTATATTTTATGCACATACATTAGTTTTCACCCATACCTTTTTATATGTGTAAATTTTATCGAAGTGAATGTTTCTAAATCCCTTTTACCCTTTTTTATTGTCAAAAATAGCAAGAGTGTATATAGTGAAATTTAAGATTTGTTTTGTTTTAAACACAGAATTTTTTTCTTGCACTAAGATATATGAAATGATTTTAGATTTTTGCATGCATTCTATTGTAAATTATATTTTCTATCTTTATGTATCAAATTTTTATTGTTTAGGTACTGTGGCAATAGAATTTGACGTTGTAACCAGAATAGTATTAGTATTTTATGTTCAAATTGTGGGGGATTCGTAGATTCGTAGGATTCGGGGATTTTTATTTTAAAATTTCATCTAAAGATCCGGGTTGTTTCGCACCCATCCGCACCAATTGAGCAGATGTGGGTTTCGTTAACACTTAACAGTATCAAATTACTGGTTGGTACTGCTTACCGTCCTCAGTGGAATAATGTCGATAACTTTCTTGACAGTTTGACCGCCTCGTTAATATTCTTCTCGAATTTCAACAACGTGATCTTGTTGGGTGATTTCAATATCAACTTGTTGGAAACTTCAAACAGTGTGTCACGAAGATTTCAACAGTTTTTAACTTACAGCTCCCTGAAACAAGTTGTAACTGAACCCACTCATTTCTCAGTAAACGGTGAAACTCTACTAGACGTTGTGTGTACAAATGTCGATGTATTAAGTTTGTCTGTCGATAATATTACTGGGTCATTTAAGATTAAAATGAAAAAAGAAAAACCTCCTTCTCAATATTGTGTTTACCGCCCTTTAACTAAAATTAATTTGGACGATTTTAATACGGATTTGTTTAGTCAATCATGGGACAGTATTTTTGAATTGACAAGTGTTGACGAAATGGTTGAATCCTTTAATAATAATATTTTTTCTCTCTATGATAAGCATGCACCACAAAAAACTCTCTTTACACGTAAAAATTCTTTACCGTGGATAACGAATACCGTCAAATCCATGATAAGGCTGCGTAACAGGGCACATAAAAAATTTCGAATGTCCCAATCAGATACGGACGGAATCACTTATAGAGAGTTAAGAGGAATTGTGTCTCGTGCTATAGTCCAAGAAAAAAAGGCATATTATAATAAAAATATTAACAGTCAAATAAATAAAAATCCAAAAACCATGTGGAAAAACTTGAGATCCCTTATAACAATATCGCCACAAAACAAAGAACTGCCCACCAACCTTAACGATCCCAATTTATTAAACACTTTTTTTCTGGATTTACCTAAAGTGGCAACTGTCCCTTCGTCTGAGTTGAATTTTTTCAAGTCTAACTCTTTTTCTTCCTCTGTTTTTGATTTAAAACCTGTGTCTGAGTATGAGGTGGGTAGAATCATCCTCGGTATTAAGTCTAATTGCGAGGGCTGTGACCGTGTGACCAGGGACATGGTTCTTTTAACTTTACCTCATAACAGCAATAATTAATAGGTCTATTTCCGCCTCCACGTTTCCTAGCTGCTGGAAAACTGCGATCGTTAACCCCATTCCAAAAAATTCTAATCCTCAAGGTCCACAGGATTTAAGGCCCATATGTATATTGACGTTTCTTTCAAAAGTACTGGAATATGTGATCTATATACAATTGAAAAAATACATTGAGCAAAATAATATCCTGCCTGATCGCCAATCTGGCTTTAGGACGGGTCGCAGTACTGTCACGGCCATGCTTGATGTTGTGGATAACATTTAACTGGAACAGGATGGCGGTTGTGGCACGCTGCTTTCTCTGCTCGATTTTTCTAGGGCCTTCGAATCAATAGACATACCCTTGTTACTATCAAAGCTTAAATATTACGGTTTAAGCAAATCTGCAATAAAGTGGTTCTATAGCTACCTAGCTGGCAGGAAGCAGTGCGTTAGAATTCGTGGTTGGAATGCGCTCTCGGTAACGTCACAGGCGCTTCCAGTTAAGAGCGGCGTACCCCAGGGTTCCATTTTGGGACCTTTACTATTCGTGGTGTATACATCCGATATTGTCTCACAGATAAAACATTGTCAGTACCATCTTTATGCTGATGACACTCAACTATATCGTTCCTTTCCGCCTTGTGATATTGATGTTGCAGTGATGGAAATGAATTCTGATCTCGACAGGATAGCAAAGTGGTCCGAGCTTAATGCGCTTATATTAAACCCCAGCAAATCCAAATTACTTGTCCTTGGATCAAAAAAGCAAATGCAGCTTATAAAAAACAAGTCTCCTGTGGTAACTGTTGGTGGTCAAACCATAGAGCAGGTAAGCGAAGCTCGAAGTCTTGGTTTTATTTTGGACGGCAGTCTTAGGTTTGAATCTCATGTGTTGGAGCTAGTAAGATCTTGTTTTTACCGATTAAAAATTCTGTACGGAGTGAGGGAATTACTACAGGAAAGTGTTCGATCACTTCTATGTGAGTCACTTATACTCTCCAAACTAAACTATGGAGATATATTATTTGGTTCTCTCCTTACTCACCACTCCAAAAGACTTCTCCAACGAATTCAAAATGCATGCCACCGTTTTTGCTTCAAAATTCCTTCTCGATGTCATATAAACCCCTTCTTTAATGAAAAACGGATCCTTAATATGACGTCCCGTAGACAGCTCCACCTGGCTTGTCAGGTACATTCGGTTGTGATTGACAAATTCCCAAAATACTTATACGACAAGCTCCACTGGTCCTCTCAAGGGAATTCTTACAGAACAAGAGCTTCTTTTGGTGACGGCTAAATTTAAGAGTTGTGCCTTTCGAGGCAGTTTTCGGTATCAGGCTACAAAATGTTGGAACAATATCCCACCACCTTTAAAACTTCCCCTAATAAAAACTACTTTCAGGAAGAAATTTAAGGGATTTCTGCTAGAGAGACAACTTTCTTTGTAGCCTGATATTCGTTCTTACCCATCAAAATTAATTATAGTTACATAATAATATAATATTATATTCTGGTCTTGATGCTACTTTAATTTTCATTATTATTATTATTTATTTTTTTATATATTAATTGGTCACATATACTTCATATTAAAACATACATATGGAATGAATGGTCACTACCGGTGTGTTCCTGCGTTATGTTGTACCCGGCGGCAACTGAAAATCAGTGTATTATTATGTACAGCATAATAATGCAATGCTGAGTTTGTCAGCCATTTATTGCCACACTACTTATTACTTTTCATTATATTTAAGTACTTAGGTTGTTTCAAGTTGTATAGTTATTTTTTAGAGGTGAAATGAATTGCTATTACCTTTACTTGTTCTCCTTGTCCATTTTTTATTTTGTACCTGATGTGGTGATAATAAATCTTATATAATATTATTATTATTATTATTTTCCAATTCGGCATATTGATTTTCGTAATTATTAACGTTCGAAATTTTGAAGTTTCGAAGAAGAAAAATTCGGAATTATGAAACACGGAATTTTCATTTTCGGAATAATAAACCATACGGTGTTATAAAATTCGCAATTTTGAAATTCGTGATTATAACTTTCGGAATTAAGTTTTTCGTATTTATGTAGTGTACCCCATTGGTACACGACCATGTGTTTACTAGAAGTTAATGATGAAGTCCGTAAAATTAACCTGGAGTAAATAATAAATAAATCCCCAGACAAACACTTTAACCAAGGTATAGCGCAGAACTTATGAGCCATCCTGCTTTCGGTCCCGACCTGGCATCTTGTGGCTTATTAATGTTCCAAAATGTTAAGAGCCATACTGAGTTGTTTTTCTCTTTGAAATTAGTTTATTAGTATGAAAAGGTACATTGAGGCAAACAGACAATACTTTAATAAACAGTTAATATATTTTTTTATATTTAAAGTATTATTTTTCTTATTCATTCCGGAAATTGTTAGTGTAGCCATAGTACGCCCCACTTACCAAATGTTAGATATACCAGACATTTCTGGGGGGAGTATACTCAAAAGCTTGGTATATGCAACTTCATGATAGCGTAACTTTTACTAACCGTGGAACTGTTTTCTGGATTTTTCGGGATGAGTCCCGAAAAATCCATCAAGTCAATGCAGGATATGAAAATAGTAATAAGGAATAAAGTACTTTCTAAACTAATCTGCCGCGTGAAGTTACTGATTCGTTCAGTAATAGTTCGAATTTAATATTCAAACGTTGATTGTCTATACGTACTATTTAATTTTTATTTTGAACTGCATTTGCATTTTTTGCCATCTCACCTGGTGGTAAATCATAAAAAAGATGAGGATGTTACACGCCTGTCCATGCCGCCTTATCCATTCCTATACAATATAGGAAATAATATATGGGAGCAATACCTGCCCACGCCTCGTTGTCCAATGTTGAAATTTCGAGGTTATATTAGATCTAAAAGAGATTTCTATATTTAAGCTTACACCGTTTAAATAAGAGTTCACACCGTTGTGCTCTCTTTTGTGCACTCGTTCACTACTGTGATTAATCTAATTTTTTTGTTATGAAAGGGAAAAAAGCCTGAATTCTCAGCTAGCGTTTAGAAGAGTATCATCTATGAAGAAGAGTACTATCAATCTGATGCCCGACAAAGTGTACGCTGAAATCTCACTGCCTGATGCTGGAGAACCGTAAGTACATATTTTCTGTGTATGTGTCAGCACATATTATTTGTCACCGTAACATTTCAATGTTTACATGACTTAGAAAATTATAATCGA
This sequence comes from Marasmarcha lunaedactyla, assembly GCA_923062675.1. Lineage (NCBI taxonomy): Eukaryota > Metazoa > Arthropoda > Insecta > Lepidoptera > Pterophoridae > Marasmarcha > Marasmarcha lunaedactyla. The sequence goes on from OV281343.1 coordinate 21,279,224, forward strand.
CTTAAATCAATTATGTATAACGTAGTACTTATGTACAACGTTTTTGGGGAATAAACGCCCCATCAGTTCGGCTTTCGCGCTAAGCACTCCTACCCTCAGCAAGTCCATCGAATCGTCTAGTACATACTCGACGGCTTCTACCCGCGGCGTTTTAAAACGGTCGCAGTTTTCTTTGACGTAGCCAAGGCTTTTGATAAAGTCTGGCACAGCGGTCTCGTCTATAAACCCTACAAAATAGGCTTACCGGATCGCCTGGTTAGGATAATCGTGTCGTTTCTCAAAGACCGTACGTTTTGTTTTAAACATGAAGGCACGCTTTCCACGCTTTGTCCCATAAAGGCTGGAGTCTCTCAAGGCTCAGTCCTCGCCCCTCTATTGTACACCGTGTACACTAACGATATTCCCGTCCCGTCGAAAGGCGTCGAACTCGCCCTCTTTGCCGACGACACTGCCCTTTACACCAAAGGCCTCAGAGTCCCGGGTCTCATCACCAGACTCCAAAAGGCTGTAAATGTCCTCGGTGCATGGTTTCAAAAATCGCGTATCGATGTGAACCCAGAGAAGAGCTCTGCGGTTTACTTCGACTGAAACGCCGTCGTATCGCCGACAATCTCCAAGTTAGAATGCAAGGCATTCCCATCCCCTGGAAGCGCACTACCAAATATTTAGCCGTCACCTTAGACCAGACGCTTTCTTTCAAACCTCACGTCGATAGAGTAACGAAACTCGCACGTTTTTACTTAGGCCGCCTTTATAGTATGATAGGTAGAAAAAGTAAAATGTCCTTCAGAAACAAACATACACTTTACAAGGTCTGCGTTAGACCCGTCATGGCATATGCCTCGCCAATCTTTGCCCATGCCAAACCCTCCTGCACAAACTGCAGATAGTTCAAAATCTCTTTTGCCGCAGGGCCACAAACGCACCGTGGTACGTGCGCAACGCGGACCTGCACAGAGATCTTGAACTACCTACAGTGCAACAGCACCTAAAAACACTCTCAGAATCGAAACGCGCCGAAACCCATTCCAATCCTCTAGTTCGAGATTCAGTCTCATATTTCTCATATATCTCATATTCCTGTCTTAGATTCGAAATTCAAAGTCGCTGGACCGAGAAACGCGCACACTGGCAAACCCACGCAATTAACATTAGATCTCGAAGCCTTTCAGGCCGCAACTTCTAATTCTAGCGTAAATTCGAATTAATTCAATTTTTATTTTTCACTTTGAGCACGTTCAGTGCTATGTAAATACCAGCGGGTGACCTCTCCTGGGCCCCGCTAGCGTGGCCTCTTTCTCCAATTGGTCGTCGCTCAGATGAAGGCTGTGTGGCAAAAAATTGCACGAGTCATTCAGGGGTTTTTTGAGTGGGTAGTGGTTCTGGTAGGCTCGGAGCGAGTCCCACGTAACTCCGATCACGCGCGCGGAGTATACGTCAGGGCATTTTTTATCCTCCTGCCCTCTCCGTGGAGGGGAACAAAAAAAAGGGAATAAACTTTTACATTACTGCTTTATGTTTACAACGGTGCTATTATGCTGCTAAAATTTGGTTGTTTAGCCATTTTTATACATATCAGTTGTTGTGGTCTGATGAAAATAGCGTTAAATTAGTCATCATGTATTTAGACGTACTAGGATTTATGTGCATAAGTCTAAGTCCCATGAAAATAGTAATGTTGATTTATTATTACTTAAAAAATTAGTCTTAAATCACCCGACAGCGGACTCATTTGAAATAAATTAAACAATTTGATGGTTGTCGACTAATTACGACTTCCCAACATAAAACCTTAACTTCTTGTTGTGCTACCAGCCTATTCAGACTTTCATGAGGCTAAAATCAATAAAAAATCAGGAGTATCTGAATAAGACCTAAACTGTAAATTTTCAGGTTACCGCTACCTCCTGTATTCCCCTGCAAAGATCTGCATATGATACCATGCGGCATGGAGCAGAAGCATCGATGGCATCAACGTCTGAAAAAGCTGTTATTGAAGGGAAAACCAAGGACCTAATCTATTATAAATAATCTAAAATAAAGATTAATGCTTTGTATGAGAAGAATATGCAAAATGTCAATTGATTGAGGCATTTTTAACAGGTTGAAAGGCATGGGACCTTTCAGTAAAAAGCAAAATACTATAAACTCAACGATCTTTGATTTAAAAAATCTGAGTAGGATTTAAACCTTTACGAATTTCATCTTGTATTATTAAAGGTCGTTTGTAATGCTTTATATGTGACTTTTTTGGCTATGATCAGTAAAATATTCAGCAGGGTTATCAACTTAAATGAATCGACAATTAGTTATTTTCTTAACTATCACAATTTTATAATTGCACGCAACAAGTTTATTTTTGATTTCTTTTAGATCAGTTGAGTTCAGCGTGAGTGGAAATCATTCTTATAAATAACTAATTATAGTATCATTGTTGAACTTTTAATTAAACGTTCCAATTACTTACTGATATCGATGTATGACAAGATAATGGCACTTTTCTACTGAAACTGTTCCACTTTACATTACCTACCACAGAGCTACGAACATTACAATGGATTCTTCAAATATATAAATAATGTATAAATACTTATTATTTAATATAATAATTATGTTGAGTTCATTGATAGATTTAATACTATTTAATTATGTGGCCATCATGTTAACATTTTTTATTCATAGTCAATCGCATTATTTTCTTATATTTTATCTAAATAAGGTACAAATAATTTATTTATGCCTATTTTAAGTAGGATTAAGAAATAGTACTGAATTTATAACTTTTTCTCGTAATAGGTAAATAAAGTCGAAATAATAAAGTCGTAGATTATTTGCACGAAATATTTTCAACATTTGTTCGGGGTTTAAACAAACATGTGTCATTCAATTTTTAAAAACTGTGCCGAGGGACACAGTTTGTACAGCCTGAATGGATCAGATAATGATTTATATATGACTGAATTAAAGTGTAAAATCTAGTAGAAAAGTGCTTGCTGGTTAGAAACTGCATCTGGTTAGTATCTATACCAAGTAAGATATGAACTCAAAAATTTAACTTGTTTTATTGAAATATACCTTCTGTAACTGTTCTTGAACTTGGTTGGGCTGTTTAGCTCAAAACAGTGTCTGTTCATTCACGCAAATAAAAGTCATATAATATATGCCTGTTCCGAAACTATCTTCCCGTATCATCTAAGTATTACGCTAATATATTACCTAAGTATTTTTACGATATTATTTTTCTTTTTAGGAAGAATTTAATAAAATGATTTCAAAATATGTGTGTCTCTTTTATTTCATTTATTTCCTTGAGATCTATGCTTACATAACATGATTCAAACGCCCAGAAATCATAAAGGAATTATTTTGACTGTATTTTGTTAAAAAGAGAAAAAATGTTGTTCAAACTTACAAGATAGGTGACGTTATTACTTGACGTACTTGATTCGCGGATCTGGTAATAACGAAAATTCAAGTACCTATATAACATTTATTATATTTTACGTGAATGAAACTGAGAAATAAACAGAATTATGCAATGACGTGGCGTGTTATTTATAATTCGAATTCGAAATTCGAAATTAAAATATTAATGTGAAATATGAAATCAAAAGTTTTAATGTTATTTATTTCTTCAAGTGCCAATTCAACACGAAAGCCCTCTCTTACTGCCCAGTATTCGTAGCTCCGCAGCTCTTGTACTTACGAACTTTTGATAAACGTCACATATGACATTTGCAGGCCACTTTTGTAGTCAACTATGCATGATAGGTCTTCATGCCAGTAGTGTTAGTTGCTAGGCTTGAATAAAGTTCAAGCTTGCTGATTTATTATGTACGGATTGTAAGAACATGGTTATTGATAAATACTCGATATTTGGTACCGTACTGTATAGGATTTTTTCACTTTTTTATTTTATATAATATGGATTTGAAATGTGCGTGTGAACTGATCTTTGTGATCTTTTCAAAAAAGTTATTCAACTCCTACCAAATTTTCAGGGGATTTCGGAAAAAATTGTGAAAAGTCAAATTTGTGAAACCTTGAAGTTGACAAACAATCTATCCTTTTAAAAGTTATACTAAACGAGATAACACTTTTTTAAATTATTCATTTTAAACGTCGTGACCATGAACATAATATGTCGGATGTAAAAAAACCCTTAATACAGTAAAATATCTTCAGTAAGATGAAAACCTCAAAAATTTTTTTTCGTTTTTACTGTGCTTGAAAAATAGATTTACAGATAGATAGACAGAAAAATGGTCTTGAAATGGTCAGTAGACTTCAGCTCTTGTGTCAATTGAACCTTGTTAGTGTGTAAATTTAAATCTTTATTCAAAATTCGCATTAGTGATGTTCGTGAGATGTTCAATTGTTAGGCACGACGACGAGTCGAGGTTGACGGCTCTTCTGCCACACTATCGCGAACAACAGCAATGTTTTCCGCAGATCGAACTGGGCGAGCATGCAGAGGTGTTTTCACATTTCCTACAGACCCGGTCTGCTGAATTTGCGCACGATACGCCCGATTGTGGACACATTTATGCGGACCAAATAAATCACGAAGTGCACGAAATGCATTTTGATTTGAACTCCCATTTTCGTAAAAGGCTTTAACAATATTAACGCGCTGCTCAATTGTGTACCTCTCCATGGTTGAATTTTTTAAACATTGAAACCAAGAAATGTCAAATTAAGTTTGACAAAAAACTTGACATTAAGGTGTGACTCACAAATTAATATCGTGCATTATGGTTGGACCACCCTTTACTATATACACCGCTGACGTAACTGAAGTCTGTTTGAATAAATAATGTATTGCAAATACTGTCACAAGAAAATTAGCATTCCCTTCTCTGGATTTTAGTAAAAAAAAACATAGAAGAATCTGCGGCAGCTATGTTAACAGAGAAATGTAATATGGTAGAATGTCGCCGTAACGATTGCACTGGTTTAAGAACTTTCAATTATAATCTGTGTAGCACTATAGCTGTTGAACTAATCACTTTATCTCTCGATAATTATGAAGGCCGCAGGCTTTGAGAGTTTTAAAAAAGTTTTACTTGGCAAATACGTTTATTTAAAAATTAATTAAAAATTACAATATTGAAAATTACTACTAAACAAGTGACGATTCACCGATATGAGGTTAAAAAGTGATTTATGTTCAATTCGGATATTTCATGAAGCGTCGGGTCTTCGTCAGCGTTTCCTGTTTTCTGCAAAAGTAACTAGGTTGATGCAGCGTCGACGACGGCAGCGGCGGCGGCGGCGATGACCTCTTGCTGTGGCGGCACGTGTCAGGCCTTAGGCAATCGTAATGAGTACATTACTCATGCCTGTATGGTAGGCATATAACACCTCCCCCCGTAGATCACCAGATAAACCTCTTTGTTATAAACAATATGAAATAATAGGACTGATTGATACGTACCAGCAGCAAGTTCACAGCCCAATGTAAATAGCATTGTTCATTATAAAGCCCATTGCTTCAGGAAAACTAAATGGAGTTGCTACGATGATTTAAAGTATCGTTAATCAAAAATCTCGAAGCGTATAATAGCGAATTGTGTCGTATTTGGTGAAAGGCTTAATTGATTAATAGATGATTGTTTGATTAATAGATGATTGTTGTATGTTATTGAATGTTGTGTGTTGCAAATAACTTCTGAGGTAGATTTATTCAGAAATATTAAACTAAATTGAAAAATCCATGAGATGCTTTCTTGAATTCGCCAAAGGTATTTTTTTAATATATGACAACAATAGTAGGTAACTACGTACTAATTAGATATTTAGTAAAAATTAGGTATCAAGTATTTTCCCATTACAAGAACGTATTTTTGAAAACTTATTGTTTTAATGTTAGAAATCTATAGTTTTCTCGTAGTTTCGAAACGGTTTGACTTAAGTTTTTGAAGGTAATAACACTTTTGAGCCACTGTATGGATTTATGATTTACCCGCTATTCTGACGTCAGGTTGGCGGCTCATTTTGGTTATTTCAAAACTTTGTAAATGGCGAAGTAAAAATTCTCTTAGTATAGGTAACAGTTAGATAGAATTAACTTAATCTTAACAATTCAACTAATTTCATCAAATTACACCCGTGATTCTGACGAACACCGTTTTGCCTAGTGTAAAAATCTATTTTTCAAGCATAAGTAAAAACGCAAAAAACATTTTTGAGATTTTCATGATTGAATGCCTTCAGCTTAAGGTGTTTTTTACTTTCGACATATTATGTTCATGGTCCTCCTACACGACGTTTAAGTTGGATAATTTAAAAAAGTGTTATCTCGTAAAGTATAACTTTTAAAAGGATAGATTGTTTGTCAACTTTTAGGAAAATATTTTTTCACAATTTCTGATATCACTTTCTTCTACGTGTGTATGAGTTTGTATTTATTGATTAGAAGTCAAAATAAGGATCACTCAGTTGGGACTTTGGCAAAACTTTTTATTTTAAACCAGTAAGGTTTCGGTGAGGATTTTTGCTTCACAAATTCACACACAAGCATAATAATAACTTACAATGAAAATAATACATACTTATTGAGTTTAAGGCGGTGATTTCAAAGATCACGCGGGCGGCAAGTGCGAGGATTGTGTGATCCACATTTACAAGTTTCCAACGTGGCTTTCTAATGAATTGCGCTTTTGTGAGTAGCCTTCACAAATTGTTTACAATTTTTTTATATAATATACAATACAAACAATACATATACAATACAAGTTAAATATACACAGGTAGTGTATTCTCGTATACGCGCAATGACTTTATATTCAGGCGACCAGATTGAGAAATCCAGTTAATCAGTTGTATCTTTCTTTATTTACTTTTTCGAGATTCATAAATTAGACCAAGTAAGGAAATGTGTCCCATATATTAAAGCTTGTTTTAAGAATTGTAAATAGTTATTGCAAAATTTTTCCATATTTCATTGCAATAAAGGCCAAAAAATGATTTACAGAGATACGATCGTATCAATGTTCAAAACTGTCAGAATTTCCTTATTTCTAGTACTTGTTGTGATTTTACATAACTTAACCTACTTAACTACGCCCTTATTTTTATTCTCAAATATTTTAATATATCTGTGAGGGCGTTAGCTTTGCATGCTCCGGCTCAAGAGGGCTGAAGAGTCATTTCCACGTTCTTTAAGTTCGCAGGCAGCCAACGAGTGCTCATTTTTTGTTCAGGTTTTATTATTTGACTTCTTGGTATACCAATTATTCTGGTTTTCTTTAAGTTTTAGAAGGTAAACCAGTATTTAGGAGGGTTTGCCATCTCGCATTTCTTGTTACACCTTTTTGAGCGTTTACTAAAGTTCTTGAATGATTTGTTATTCACAAGGACTTATTGTATTTTTTTTTGTTTTTGTGAGGTTTCAAACGTCTAATGAGTTCAACTTGGCTTTGGTTGTTGTAGTTTCTAGTGGTTGTCGAAATTTATAATTGATGATTAATAATTGTCGTGAGGTTTCAAACGTCTAATGAGTTTAACTTGTCTTTGGTTGTTGTAGTTTCTAGTGGCTGTCGAAATTTATAATAGATGATTAAAAATTGTCGTGAGGTTTCAAACGTCTAATGAGTTCAACTTGTCTTTGGTTGTTGTAGTTTCTAGTGGTTGTCGAAATTTATAATTGATGATTAATAGTTGTCGTGAGGTTTCAAACGTCTAATGAGTTTAACTTGTCTTTGGTTGTTGTAGTTTCTAGTGGCTGTCGAAATTTATAATAGATGATTAAAAATTGTCGTGAGGTTTCAAACGTCTAATGAGTTCAACTTGTCTTTGGTTGTTGTAGTTTCTAGTGGCTGTCGAAATTTATAATAGATGATTAAAAATTGTTGTGAGGTTTCAAACGTCTAATGAGTTCAACTTGTCTTTGGTTGTTGTAGTTTTTAGTGGCTGTCGAAATTTATAATAGATGATTAATAATTGTCGTGAGGTTTCAAACGTCTAATGAGTTCAACTTGTCTTTGGTTGTTGTAGTTTCTAGTGGCTGTCGAAATTTATAATAGATGATTAATAACTTTTGCTAATAAGATTAACTTGTCTTTGGACTCGTATTTAATAGTTGATCAATAACTTTTTTTTGTTCAAAACATCAATCGAATAATTTTATGTATCTAGGTGACATCTTCTAACAGCCGTTACTTTATGTACCTAATATTTTTTTTGGGTAATTTTTTACCGACTTCTTAATAGAAAATGACTTTTACGGCTACTTGTTAACGTAATGTTTGTACCCGAAAACACCTAGTATACCTTCAAGCTGTCTTAGTTACACTCTACCTACATTCCACGTTTCTTGATTAACGTAATAATATTATTTACCTTGCCTTATTATAATTGCAAGGTCCCATGCCTCGCAGATGAGGGTCGTGTGGGGTGGGTATACTTTGAAAACGCCTGGCGGACCGTAAGAATTAGGCTCCCTTCATACGTCGATTGATCCTCACAGGTTTGCGACGAGCTATATTCGTTTTATTTGAACCGATGTTCTGGAAAACTTGGGCGAGGACGAAAAATATGATAGCCTTTCTATTTCTTAAAGGTGTGTTTTATAAAGACATTTATACATGTTGGAGCACATTTTTCTGTCTCTCGGAGCTTAATGTAGTCATCTTTAGCCATGATCCGTTTATCCGTTAGGCTTATTACGTAACTTCCCATAGTAAGACGTTAGCAAAAATCGCGCAGTACTGACTATTTAATCGCGCATTTATGGGTATATGCGCTTTTAAGATTCCTGGATGATTTTCTTTTGCATTTGTATGTATAAAAGGGTACCAGTAATTCGATATCATCTACTTAAGGAGTTGCAGAGGCTTTATAATAAAACAAATAATTGTAAAAAAAAACAACAATGCAAATTTCCTTAAAGAATTAATGGTGTTTTTAATTTGCAGATTGTTGATAAACCAACTGCATTTACATATCTAACAAGGCATAAATCAATTGACGAAGTTGTATTTCGCTAAGTTAATTTTTTCCGGCGAAAACATAAGAGACTATTTATTATTTTATAAGCCAAGTTTTCTATAAAACTACAATGTCTGTTAAATAATTGCTTTCAAAATTTCCCACTACCACAAAATATAATATCTGACATAACTACCAAACTACCATAAAATCATAAGTTCAAATGCGATTTCGCATGTCACAGAAAGGGGATTTATACGAACTTCAACTTGTGTAACTAGAAATTGCTATGTCGATGAACTAATATTTTCTACACAAGCACTTTTAAGATAGTGCAGATCTTAGGATGGCAGTAAACATTTACGCTACGTCCGTCGCGCGCCATTCGAGAGCGAATCTAATCAAACTTGCAAGTCCCTGGATTTGGAAGCAACGTTAAGAATAAGTACTGTTTGCGACTCGTGACGGGGTAACGTCACTTCTTGTTTATGGTACCGGGAGCCTGGGCGAAGGGAAATGGGATCGGGCAATGTTTGAAAACGCATAAAAGTGATTTTGGAATAGTAGTTTTAGAATGTTTGTTTTATTTGTTTATTTACATAGAGTTTTGCGAGACTGCATTGTGTAACGAGTATGAATTATTACTGATGTTAACTTTATGTATCTGTAAAGTATTTATTTGTTTACAACTGTTATAATGTAATGTTGAGTAAAAAGCCTGCAGTACGACTTCCGCAACGGCTCTCAGCGTCTCTTTATTTAAGTTTCTGACTACAATACATCCGACAGTTGCCTATCTATTATTTATACCCATAGAATATACGGTGTGAGTTTTTAAACTTATTTTCGTTATGTATTTTGTGGTAGATTGCAATATGTATATTCTGAAATTACCTACTCATTTTATAAATTAATGACAAAAGTTTGTTACTTTTCGTTTACAATTACAGGTACATAATCCAAAATGTATAATAACTCATGTAACTTAACTTAACAAAACACTCGTGTGTTATGGTTTTATATTTATTTATTAATACTTTACAGTTTGGCATTTAAAGTTTGTAACAAAAAAAAACAATCCATATAATAAGATTACGCAATCTTCAAGAACGGTTTCATTGCTCGGTAAATTAAAAAAGGCGAATCGAACCGTCTGTCACGGTTCAGCCGAGTCACTAAGGATTAAACTATCACAGCAGTGAAACTGAAGTTTTATTTCTCCTCAATTTAAGTACCAAAATATTGCGAAGGATTTATTTGAAATTAGTAGGTACATTATAAAAAATATCGAGCTAGGTGAATGGAAAAAAGTTTTCATGTGTACCTATTTTTAGGAGCATATAAAATGGTTAGACTTGTTAACTGTTTAATTTGTAATATCAATCAAAATTCAAAACCAGATAATACTTAACGCTGAGTGTGTTAAGATTAGTACTTCTTTGCTTTACATGATATTAAGGTACCCTTAAAACTCCCCATATAAAAGAAATCAATTATTAAAACTCGAGTTCAGCAGTCCATTCTGACGCTACCACTTGGAGGATTTCGGGGGGAAACTATAATGCAAAGTCTTGGCCTGCAGGTATTGAAGTGCTCAGTGAATAATATTATTCAATGATTGAAAATCCTGTTAAGAGTATTTTTTTATTTATTTATCTATTTATTTAGATTAGGTATTTAAGTTAATAAAAAATATTCAGTGCAGAGTCAATGTTAAACCCATTCACACCTAGAATAATTAGCATTTAGTTTCTAAAGTTTTTAAATTACATTTACCTTTTTGGCTTTAGCAAACGTAGTTTATATAATTAAAGAGTCATAATAACAATAATGATAAAAAATTAATCCCCCGCCGAACTGGGTGCCGATATATCGCTCCCGACCGCTATGGTTGAGAGTGAGAAGTCGTGGCAGGCGGTGCAAACCTTCTGCGAGGCCGTAATGCTCGCGAAGGAAACGGAGGAGAGGGCGAGGGAAGCTGCAGCACCCTCCCTTCCGCTTCGTCGCCGTTGCACGGGACGCCGGAGGGCGGCTTGCATCGCCGAGAGCTTCCCTCCCCCGTAGTCTGAGCCTTCACTGGCGGTTTCAGGGGATTCCGCCTCCGGTCCAGGGCTCGAGATGGCACGTGCGCTTCCTGCGCACCATCTCATGAGGGATGACTAGAGAGGGATCCCTCCCTCTCGGGACCCGAGCATCCCGACTCCGTGCGTCCAGACGGAAGCCGTAGGTGTTTAGCTGGTAGGAGTCCGGCATCACCCGACTACGGCCCGCGCTGGATCGAGTATCCATGAAGATTTTCCTGCGACAAAAAATAACGAATGACCGTACACCGAACTGGGGGAAACCCAGAATAAATAAATATGAACAACCGTGACCCGAAAACGTCAACCTGGGACCTTCGGCGTATGAGGCAGGGCTGCTAACTACTATGCTACTTAGCCGCCATAAGTAAACAAATAGTTTCTTTAGATTTGATAAGGATTCATAGAATTTCCTATAAATACCATTCAATATAAATAGCAAATAAGTCAGGCAGCGTACCTAGTGTGCGGCCATAACTGTGTTACTTAATTTCATATATTTTAATAAATAAATATGTTATCTAGTTGCTTTATGAGGTAGAAAAGAACTTTTATTTGTTATGAATTTGAATACAAAAACTGAACTTATAAATATACGTTAAAATCGTAAACCTGACTTAAATAACTGAGATGAAGTGATTACTAAGTGACTATTAAACAACTGCTGTGTTTCTGTAGTAACAAGTTTAAAGGTGTTGCAGTTAGTCTAAGCCCAGTAAAAACCCACTATTACATTACATCTGATAATCGCAGTAAAATTTATATTGAAATTGTTTAAAAAGTTAATAAAAACTATGAATATTTGAAAGTCCGATTGTCTAGCTTTTTGTATGTATATCGGTTCCTCGCGATTTTTAGAGAAGACCTTCTGATCTGAATAGATTTGCTGCACTTTCCGCTAGTCACTGCTGTAGGCATGCATTTATTTGTGAAAAGTACGTGTCTAATTGTTTAAAGCTTCAACTATTGATAACATAACGTAAAGCAATATGGGAATAAATTAAAATTGTAACACTAATAAAAACATTTTATTGTTATAAACAGAGCCCTCGTTTCTTTTATTAATAAAGTTTGTAATTGGACCTAAGTACTTTTGAAAATAATAATTCATTCTTCAACACTTAGTAACTGTTACTCTCAAAGTTAGATGCTCATTGCTCACAAAGCGTCGCTGGCAGAGAGGAAATTGAGTCTTCGCGCGGAAACCACGGTTCCTGCCGAAGAAATGTATTCAAGTCTAGTCGAACTTCCCCAGAAATCAATATTCTATACCATAAAATGTTTGTTAGGTCTTTGTGTTATTCTAGTTTATGGTATTTTGTAAACATTTTCACTGGTTACTTTGCATGTAAGTAAGATAAACCTAAGATATTTATTTTTAAATATGTTACCTGTGAGTAAGTAATCGATATTTTTCTGTAGGAACGAGTAATTACATCAAAACATAAGTTGAGTGCACGTGGTGCACTATTGTTTCCAAGAAGTGGAATTCCTTTTGGTCTTTAAAAACCCAACACACTAAACTCAAAAAGGAAATATCTATGAAAACGTATTTAAAAAAATCCAAAACCAAGTCGGTTAATAGCAAAGGTGGTTTTCTAATAATATTTTTCGCAACGCTAGCACTACAGCTAGAAACTATGCTTATGTATACCTAAGAACCGAGGTTGGATCCACGAATATGTCAAAAACAAAACCTTGCAGTATAAAAAAAGGTGAGTGGGTGGCAGAAGAGTGAAAATGTCTCAGAATACATCTACTTAGGCAAAATAGTTACTTTCCAAACGCGTCAACACAAAGAAATTGCACAACAGACAATTGAAGGAGCGTTTGGTCTATAAAGCGGTAATGAAGGGAGATCTCCCTATTTAAAGTTCAAATTTATAGACATATGCATTATCCTGACAGTGACACTAACCTATGGTGCACAATCATGGTATTTGCCACAGATATAGAATATCCAAACTCTAGGTTTGTCAACGAGCTGTGAAGCTTATTATCCTCGGTATGAAACTGCAGACAGAGTGCGGGGTACATATAAGTATGGAAGGGAGGCCTTTGCCCAGCAGTGGGACTGCGTGGGCTCACAACGACAACAACAAAGACACTTAGACAGTTTTTAGTTTATAGATTAAGATGTTTAGAATTTAAATTATTATAAAGTAACTAAAGTTTACCGGGACGTCTTCCTGTAAACACATGAATGAAAACAATTAAGCTAAGACCTTTGTGTTTTTTCTTAATCTCAGGAATATCTTTTTTTAGTCTTTCTATTTCTTATCTTATTCAGTATTATTTCGGCAAAGGTTTTTAAAGCAGACCAGCCTTATACCAAAATCGTATCTATTTTACGAAGCAAGCTATACGTGCCTCCTCATTTTCCTTCACGACTACACGAATATTTATGAGATCAGGCTTTTACATTCACAAGGATTTATTCGATTTATGTAGGTATTCCCCTTAAACTTGCTTCATATTTTGTGTCATTAAGTCAGGTTTATCACGGCCTCCATCTTGAGTGTGTTCTAGAAACGGTCGGGTGCGCGGGATTTGATATGTATCTCAAGTTATAAGGTCGTTCAAATAGACATTTATTTACTAATAAAAACGAAAATAAGTAGGGAGTCTCCTGATACAAAGTTTATTACAACACATTGACGGCTAAGTATTACCAAGTGTATCTTTGTTGGGTGGAACGGTTTTATCATTTTAATCTTTAAGCTATAAAAATAATAATGTACGACTTCTTGGGGCGCAAAGCAATAGTTTGAATTCTTATATCTACTCGTATTCAAAATTAGATAATTAAATAATAAACGCAGTTCCTAGCCTAAATAATAACTTTAATAAATAAATGAACTTACGCGTCATTTATGTCATATAATAATAAAAATTGGCAAACATCCCAATCAGAAAACAATAAAAATCGACATATTAAAAAATTGCGATTCAAAACCCTGTTACTATTAGTTCTATATAAGTAGAACCTCAGTTTAAATCACCTCCGTGAAGGCACACATTTTCAATAGTTATACAAAATACTCTAACACCTGTCATCAGCACAAAAAAATCCACAAAAGTAATTTTTAACTCTTGCGGGTATTTGCAGACTCTAATGTCCAGTAAAAAGTATTGAATGCTGGAATCGTGCAGTGTACTTGCATGTGCTAGTAAATAATTCCACTGCGGGTGGACATCGCACTGGCTATAAAACGAACAATACAATTTAGTTAGAGTGGCATTCATGCGCAGCGCTCTGATAGTTTTGAAGTTTCAATGATGTATAAAAAAGATTTGTTTCTAGTTAATTTATGATTATCACCTTATTTTAAAAAGGTGGTTTTTATCAAGAAACAGCGAATAGAACCATTTCTTTTTTCTTACTATCAAACCCTTGTATCAAGCTACGTTACTGGCACTAAGGAAATATTTCCATGTAAATTATGCAACGCTACCAAGTTATTTACATTAAATTATTAGCCTCCATTCCTTAGAATCCGAATGCCAAAACAAAAAATCTAGTTTGCGTTGTATAAATAATAAATGGTCACAAAATAATGGGTTAGTGTTACCCATTTGTCCGTAATGGAATAGTCTGCAGCAGGGAATTTGAAAGTTGAATTGAAGTTATAGTATGCAAAACGGTGGCAAAGTTGGATGTTCGATATACAGGTGAAATTTCAGGCGGTTTAAAAATTTCAAAGGGCTGGCCGTTATTTGTGACCAGCGCATCCCACATTGCATAATGCATGCAAATTTGATCGGCGTAGCTAAGTTCACCCTTTATAACGCTGAACCTAAAAATTGCTAAAATAATTCATGTAAATACTTTAAGTGCCGCTTTTAGAGCTTTGAAAATACACTCAATATATAAGCAACGTAAAAAATCTAATCAGCATTAATTTTTAGCGTGAATAAACGTCTAAAGATACTAAAGATGTTAATTAGGAAGCTCAATAGGATTTTTAATTGGCAACACAATGACGAAAATGGATTTAATTATTGAAGCTTTTGAAAAGGACAATGGGGATCGTCAGCGGCGATTGTTGTGGCATTGCGCACTTTCATGCAATTACTGGCAACTCCTAATGAGTCGCTCTGTGTAGTCGAGTTTCAAATTCTAAACCGATCGAGCGCGCATTTATTATTATTGTGTTTAAAGAACTTTGTTTCGATTATAATATTAACATACATATTTTCAATTCAATTACCTGTCCTTTGTGTAATTTACTATGTTATATTTAAATATGGGTAACTTACATGTAATTTATCGATCAGTACATGTTTTGTTACTTCTAAGTTTATCTGCGAAACACACAGTCTTTGTGTTATGGAATACTTAAAATTTTTGTTAAACCACACTTAGATCTCAATAGAGTAAACAATATTCTTGACATCGTAATGTTTTATTAAAATACGAACACAAATTTATAAGATTCAAAAGTTCATTCTTCAAATACTTAATTAAATTAAGAAAGTTTATTTAGTTTGTATGAAAACTTCCAACCTAGTTTCTTTTGGTAATCGATCATTGAAAGCAGTAAACTTGTCGGCACAGTTTGCTTTACCATATAGTTTGAAATAAGACGTTTCTAAAGTTCGATAAAACGAGAATGAAAAGTCTGAAGTCGTATGTAGGACAGGGAGTACGTAACCAGTAGAGTGTGTAGAGTTGTCGATAGGACCTTGTACTCGTAGTGTGTTTTGATTACTAGTAGATAAAATACATTTGTTCATACAGGTGTTTGTGTATACACAATTAGTAGTCTTTATTCTTTTAAGTCTTTATTTACGAATCATAGTTGTATTACATAAATAAGTATCTTCACCACCTCCATGTTTGTGTGAAATAAACAATTTTAATTCCAGATTTTATTTGTTGTATTTCATGACAAGTTCATCTTTCTTCAGAAGCATATATCTGCTTTATCTAT
This sequence comes from Marasmarcha lunaedactyla, assembly GCA_923062675.1. Classification (NCBI taxonomy): domain Eukaryota; kingdom Metazoa; phylum Arthropoda; class Insecta; order Lepidoptera; family Pterophoridae; genus Marasmarcha; species Marasmarcha lunaedactyla. The sequence goes on from OV281343.1 coordinate 21,295,170, forward strand.
TAACTAATAAGACACAAAACTAATATCGACACATTTTTTACTCTACATTTTTATGATAAAGATGCGATAAACTAAATGCCAACTAAATCCAAAAGAAACCGTTAAATTATAAGATCAACAACAAAAGGCAGAATTTCTCATCTCTACTCTACATGACACTTCGTCTAACGTAGAGTACGGCTCAGTCTTGCAGGTAGATAAAGTTTGTCCAGCTGAGTCGGGAGGCGGGATTAACGGCGAGGTCGCACGTCGACTTCATCAATTATACTCCTTCAGGAAGACTTGGGTTCGGTTCTTGGATGGCCAGGTTTAGTTGAGCAATTATATAGAATTTGTAATACGGAACAGTTCTTTTTCTGGGTGCGGGTCAAGTATTATTTAACAATCTTTTTTGGAAGCATGATAGCTGCGATCTACTGCTCGCAAAGAAATGTCTTTGAGGAGAATAACGACTGAAAGTGATACGTATTGTTTAAAACTCTTTATTTAAGAACGGTAAAAACCGTTGTAAGATTATGTTAAAGATGAACATTATCTTTCATATCAAGGTCCTAAAGTAATGTAAATAACTAGATCTGAGATAAAAGGCACAAAAAAATTTGGGGATTGCGTGAATATCGAATATTGGCTAGAGTATATAAAAATAGAAAAAAGTTATGTCCCTATAAGTACAAGTAACGTCTTTTTTTCATGAAAAATGCATGCTAAGTTGCCTGTTGAGAACAGCCCTGACAATCCCCAGTAGTCTTTAAAATCTCTAAGCATACGCTCTCCCATCTGTTACCTACCAAGTAGCAAATGCATTTTGCAAAATTATTGATACTTGAGCAAACATCCTGCCCGCGTCTATGTACAGAATGCACTGAATTTTAATCATGTTTACACATTTCGGATTCGGTTAATTGATTTCTATTTACCTAAGCATTTGATATGGCTATGTGATACATTGTAATGTTAGTTAATTATTTGAACACATGACTTGGCAGCTGAATATATATGGCATGTGCTTAATTTTTGATTTAATTTATACTAATGGTTAAAAACGCAGATTTGTCTTTGTAATTGTAAAGACGGAAGTCAGTTTTTTTTTGTTGGTAGATGAATCTTACTATACTACAAATTATATAAATGCGTGTAGTTGTATCGCTGTTATTTTTTCTACCTATTTCTATTTATTTGAGTTCTATGTCTTTACACAACAAAACACAAAAAATGTGTATGTATTTTGATATGCAGACACCTGGAATTACACGTAGTACGTACCAGGAAACAAGAATTTACGTCAACGATTAAAATGCAGGCATAATTAAGTGCCTAAAATTTTGACATGTGTCCGTATCGCAGAGGTAATAAATTCATAAAGCTTAATCCAGAACAAACAAGTATATTTAATTGGTAACATTTTTTTAAATTATTTGTCAATGGATATTGACAGAGACGGTCTTAATCGCTGCCTAAATTTAAATTTGCAATTTATATCTGTAAGCCATCGTCAGGCCTTCTTAGTAACTTCCGGGCAAATCTAAGATTTTTTTATCACCATAACGATATGTTTTAATTACACAGACCATTATTGCGTCATTTTCCAGCATAAGGCTTAAATAGAAATAACCTACAAAAGATTTTAGGTTCAAAGTCTAGTCTTATAAATCTTTAAAACTAAGCTAAAAATGTATTTTGCAAACAAACCCTACGCCATTTATTATCATTTGTCATCATACTTGCATTCTTGTATTTTTTCATCTGTGGCCAGCTTGTGTTTGTGAATACACTGTTGTGTCATCCAGGCAAAAATCCAATGCTGAAACCGACTCGTTTGCTGCTATATAAACTATGCAATTTAATTCTGACCTAGTCAACCCGCCAACTCTCTGGACTGAATAAAAATTGTTCTGCCAACACGTTCATATTTTTGATTATTTGTGTTTCATAAAGGAAGGTCTTGTTTAGATTTTTTGTTGCAGTTATATTGTTTATTAAAATTTTTCAATAATATTTGTTTTTTTTTAATTGCCTGTTTTTTTTTTTCAGGCTTGGTTCCTACAGTTGCGATATTTGTCTAGACTTTTTTAAATTCCGAATTGGATTCGCGTTGGTTTTCATCTTACCAAAAATTAAGTGATAATGAAGATGAGGATGTTACAGTACGAGGAGGAACTTGAAGGGTCCAGGACTAAGTGTTTTAGGAAAAGAAAACTTAGGCAGTGAATCCCACATTTTGGTGGTACAAACTAAAAAGGGTGTTTAAGTGTTTAGTTTGACTTTTAGGTGTGTTAACCATGAACAGATGTTCATGCACAAATATCAGCACCATCCCAAAGGCATCTACAGTATGAGCAAGTATACATGAGCAAACGCGGACTGTCGTTAAGCAGCCGTTCTGACTTAAAGTACCGCCGGACACTTAAAATAATTTCCAGTTTTTAATTCTGTCTACGCCATAGTCTCAGTTTGGTGCCCGAAGTTGAGTTTCGATATGGCAGTAATAGCCAGAAGCCGTATTCCGTCACTTCTGTAATTTCCTAATTTTTGTAGATTTTCCCGGGCATGAGAATTATAACTTTCAACAAAAGTTTTATCGACGCCATCGCCGACAACGCCAGCTCACAGCTGCAAATGGAATTAAAAATGAATAACTGAATAATATCAATACCATTTGTCTCTGACATCTTCTAAGGGCAGGCCTATGTCACTCGATGTACTTCTCCACACTAAGTACCTTTAGGCCGCGGGGTCGTCGGCGTTCGGTTTAAGTTAATTTTTGCATGCAGTCCAACGCGCGAAGAGTCAGTTTAGTAAAAAAGGCGGGTACGACATATCATGAACGGAGCGATTTACTTTAACGAACATTGAAGTACTATGTAATCGTATCGTATCGAACGCTAATCCATCGTAATTCAATGACTACAAAATAAGGATCTAAGTAGTTTAATTCATCATATGATTTTCATGGTCGTAAATGAATCGCTTTTAATAGCAGTCATTTAAACTTCGTATGAGACAATCACAATTTAATGTGCTAAATTTATGATTAGCATATAAAATGGTGGCATTGACGAAATTATTATTTTACCATCTGAATAAATTTTAATGAGCTTCCATAGATAACATTGTAAGGACCTACTTCAGAAAAATATAACTCTTTTATAAAAAAATCATATCGGGAAAAAGCACAAACCAGAGACAGAACTTGGCACGTACACGAAGACAGGTAACCATTATTTACTTTAGTTCGTTACAGCACGGTAAGCCATTGTTTAGTCGTTTTAGCCACTAAGACTAGTTAATGATCCTCTTTCAAAAGTGATAATAATAGACCGAACTCAAAGTTTTCTAATAGTAGTTTTAGTATTCTATTAGTCTACCGTGAGAGTCTACGTAGAGCACCGTGTTATATTCCAGAGCGTTTAAACAACGTGCGTGCTAGATCGGTTCCTTCCAGGTTTATAAGTAAAGGTTAGTTCCTTCTACCGAGCACTTATTTTTGCTCTGAACGTTGTTGGTTTGTACTAAAGTCTGCGTTATTTTTAGTTTTCTGTGGGTTAAGGAAGATTTTTTATTTTTTATATGTGTTTGTTTTATAAAAACATCCATAAAAATGATTATGAATCAGGCCTTTGTGATTTATTTTCTTATACGCATATGTTGTCAGTTCCCCTCCGTTTTGGTACCATACTGTTAGACTTATTACGTAGGAATTAAAATATATATTTATATTGTGTGATTTCCAGAGAAGATATTAATATGTAGGAAAACTAATGGGTAACTTAAAAGTTGCGAAAATAATTCATTCATAAACTCACTTCATTTTGGCTACCCTGTACTTGTTCTTATAAAATGACGCTCAAACTAAAATTTGGATACACCACGTGCTCTAGCCAAGTTGCAACCTATGATCGCTAACGCTAAAGAAAACTTGTAAAGTAACATGACGTGTATCGTTATAAAACGTGATAAATAGATAGTCACGTGATATGCTCACACAGTTTACGCGTTTTCAATAGCGTTAGCGATCATAGATTGCAACTTGGCTAGGACTCCATGGAAAACATATTTCAGAATAAATGAACAGCATAATTTACGATTTAATTTAAAATAAAATTTGCAGTAAGTATAAAGAATAAATAAATAAATAAATTGTCCATACTTTTGAAAACACGTTAATTGTTCCTCAAATACATTAAGATTGAAAAACATAAACTTCTCGTAAATAAAACATATTTTATTACTGAAGATGTATTCCTGTATGTATATTCTGGAGCTATTCAAATATAGCGCGCCTAACTAAATTTTGCATTACTTTGTTTGAACAGGGGTTGTCTATATTTAGATGAAATGGACTGTGGAACGGTGTTTCTGCCTGTCTCGTCTGCAGATTAGGTTTAAGACTTATTAGGTGACGTAAAATGGTTCCAAACAAGGCTTGGTATAGATGAAAGGGAGATAGATAGTTTTCTCAACATATTTGCGAGTGTATCATTTCATTTTATTTTTTTACTTACTGAAAATTTATTTCATCGATAAGTACTTAATACTATTTTTCTATTTAAATAATTATTTAAGAGAAATTGATTAAATACTGTCTGACGAACAGCAATATGCAAACTGTCCGGTAAGTGCGTAGTTTAAATCATGAACTCAAGAATAGATTCCCGATTTTATAAATAAATATTAGTAACCAATCATTTTATGATCATAGTAGACCATATTATAAGTATTTTTTGTATTATTTTAATGTTAAACCGTACTACATTATCATTTCTACCAGTATTGCAGCCTTTCAAAGAAGTCTAAGAACAGATAACGGGTAAAGCGCGACACAGTTGGGTTTTACCTTTTATTCTTAAGTCTTGTTCTTTATTCAAACACGGACAAACTCTTGCGTTGTGGATTGTACGGCATATTTGTATTCTTCAAATCAGTCTTCTTTCTATTTTTTGTTCACGTTTATCTTATAAAAAAAGCATAGGAACTATGTCATACTGCCTGGTCTGTCGTATATATTTCTTCTTTTATTCTACTATGATGATATTATGTTTAATGATGACGATTAATGTGAAAGTCAATGGTAAAGTCTTTTCTATCTGTCAGCGGACTTCTTGGAGCAAAACGAAAAACACACTACTCATTGGGTTTTTTATTTAATGCACTTGATAATTGAGTATTCACTGCACCATGCATACTACCTTTATATACTAAACAACAATATACGTACATTATAAATAAAAATCAATGAAGAAGCACAACTTGCTTCGTAGAATTGCCGCCAAAAAGTCTATTCTCCATGTATAAAACTATAAATGTAAGTACTTCTGTAATAATTACCGCCTTAAAAATAATTCACGTTAATCTATAATCGTAAAATGTGAAATAATTATAGACCACAAATAATTTTGAAATTCAATCATATCCCTCTATGTCCCATTTTGTTTACTGATTGTAAGTGACGTTAATACGGTTTGTAATTGACGTTTCATTTGATTTTAATTGAATAAAGTGCTGGGTTCAGATTGATCATAATTAACGTTAATATATTAAATGTTTACCGTGATTGTAATTAATTTAATACAACTGAAGTAAAGGTAGGTGAATAATCAAAACATCATTTTCATTTGAACTAATATTTTACAATTTTTACAAACCGCATAACTTCAAGAATAAAATAAACGAACTTCGGCATCGTCCTCGTAACTTTACCTAAATGGCAGTAACTTTATGATATTAGATTTTTGTAATAAGTGTATTTCCCAAAGTGCCACCATCCAGCCAAATATCTCAATCCCAATATTCCGTGCCGGTAAAAGCTGAGGTACAAGTACCACTCTTCTTCTTAAATGGATACCGAAAACTCCTTCGCTTTTATGCGAAAAATCTTTCGGAAAATAAATGAATCCATACCGTATGTAAATCGCATGCCGTCCAAAGTTTTTATTGAAAAACTTGAGAGTTGATGAAAATGGGACCGCGGGACGTTGAAGGTCCCCTCGTCTTATGAATTGTGGCATCTGATACAGGAGCTTGCGACATCCCGCCGGCGCAGCTTTGATCCGCTAATTTTAAACTTTATGCGTCTGCAGCGCTGCTCGGTATTATTATCTTTTCTTGACATTCAACGTTCCAATTACTAACTTGTAAATCTGAGAAGAAAGTAATACTTTTATTTACAACAAATTATGGCATTTGTGCTCAAAATACACCCTAATTATTGCACTAATGTAGAGTTGTCGTCGCCACAAACAGCTTGGAATTCCGTTAGTAAATTCCTCGCTGACGTCACCGCTCACGTGACTCACACACTCTTAACTCCTTACTTATTAATAAACATATCTAAAAAAATAAACTACTGACTTCCTTTTGCGTGCTCGCGAACATAAAAGTTTTTCGTGCGTATCATACAAAAACATAAATTAGGTAAATTTACTACTTTTCGTAGAGAGCATCCCCTTTGCGTAAAATATGTTTGTATGCCGAGGGTCAAGTCGCAGTTAGATCTCCCCTCACGAAACGACTTCAGATCGTCGGAATTATGAAAACTTTTTAACTTACAACTTTTGCAGCGATCGAGTTTTCTCATTCGTTTGTTGAGTTGTTGGCGGAGTTCGTGTGTCTCTTTCTGTCTCGTACTTTAGGTGACGGGGTCTGTAGAGATGGGAGATTTGGTAGATTTGGTGGTAGGTAGCAAGTGAGCCGGCGGCAGTACCGGAGCGAGCGATGCGGGGGACGCTCGCGCGCGCTCGCCTACTTAACTCGCGACTCACCACGATACTTTGTAAGTCGGCAGTTGGTAACTTTTGAGATAACAAACATTCCTAATACCGGATCAAGTTCGTTCAACTCCGATTATTTGAGTGTACGCGTAATCCCTAGTTTTGGATATAAAGCGTAATGTAAACAAACAAACATTGGATTGTTTGGAAAAGGCATTTATTGTATCTAGGGATTGTTTGAGGATGTTAAGCTTGTGAGGATGTGGTACCATGGAGTGTTGGACGCATGGGGCGCGGCCCTGGTGGTGCTGTGTGCGCTGGCACCGCTGGTCCCAGCGGCCGCCGACACCTGGACCGCCTTTCAGGAGCAACCCTGCTGCCGCTCGCTCTCACACCATAGAGTCAGGCACCATAGAGGTAAGTCACCTATTTACTATGTAAAGCCATGGATAGAAAATAATCAAAAAATATTTCTTTGAAATGTCTCTGATAGCTAAGAAACAAAAGTCATTACAGTGACGTAATGACTTTCGCCTGCAAGGGAGTCTTGCAGATAATGACTAACATCGCTTCTCATATAAGAAACAAAACGGAAATGTTACTCGTAGTTAGATCGTTTAATGATTTTATAGGTACTAAAAATGGAGCCTGTCAGAATAAGAATAGAAAAGAGTATGATGATATTTGCCGTTTAAAATACGGTATAAGAAGGAAAAATGAATATACAAATGGGTATGGAAGTAATGTAGGTACGCACTTTCCGAATATTCGGCCAACAAACCAAGCACAAAACATTATTTTATACCACAATTTAAATGCTGAATTTAATACAAAATTACAATTGACTTAATATCAACTCGTTTATTTAATTTAACTTCTTGGAAAAACATACCGTGAAATCAGAATTTTGATAATATTTCTCTTTGAAAATCCAAACATAAAATGAAAATAAACAAAGCTGTCAAAAATAGCACAACGTTCCAAAGTCAAAGTTCTAGAATGTCAACAGTCTACCTAGTCAGCGAATTTAGAAAAAAAAGGACAACTATAACTCGACAATTAAAAAAAGGCCTAATACCTACTCAGTCAATGATAACTCACTCTGACTCTCTGTGACTAAATTCAAAAAAGGTATACACAACTTAAACATACAAAAACGGTTCTCCCTCACATGTTTCGAATGTCTCTGCAGTTACGATGAGTCATTAGTATATCTAACTTGTTAGTAAATTAACTACCTACTCAAATATACATCGAAACTATTTCTCGAACCATGAACCCTGTTTTAATAAAGCGTTATTAATTAACTTAGAACAAACTTAATCGAAAAGTTAGTTTTACCAAATTAATAATTGATAACTATGGTCCTGTGAAATATTGTTATTCGAGCACTTTTAATTGAATAGGATTAATTTCTAGAAGGCCGACCTATTTTTCTTGTAAGCGAAGAATAGTATTGGTCGCCATCGAACATTAGAATAGCGGTATCCCTTTGGAAATTTTAATATTATTTTTAAGTATTTACTTTAAAAGACAAAATAGTTAAGACCCCATCATCTTATTAAATATTTATCTCTATGCACCGTTTGCATAATTATTGTAACTGGAAAAGGATCATGAATATTTATTAGCCAATAGTTGTGTACAAATTAACCGCTATCATTTTCGATCGTTGAAACACAATGACAGTTTGAATAAGTGTCTATTCATTGAACAACAATATACTTACCTGGGTATCATCTTGGATCTCATCCGTTACGCTCCATTAATTGGTGAGATAATATTACTTTATTAATTTTATTATTTAAAAAAAAAAAGAAAAGCTTCTGTCTTTTCTTTACTAAAAAGGTACACAATTACAAAAACTACAATCCTATTGGTTGTCCTGTTCATAAGTCCAAGTCTGAACTTGCTAAATCCAAATAAATAATTATTTAATCATGGGATAGCGAAATTAACCAGAGGTATCATTTTATTTCATTTCAGTAATCCTATGGAAACTTAAACCTTCTTGCATAAATCATTACATTTATTATTGCAATGACAACTGAATACTTTTGTCTTAGTTCATACTTTCATTCTTTTATTGTTTATCTTAAATTTTGGGGCGTTCATAGATTTTTTTAATCAACCAGATTTAATATGTGAATAAGGTGCATGCCTTACGCTCCATTAATCTTTCTCACCAAACTAACCCTAAACATTTTGCCATTTGTAATATATTTGCAAAACTACATAAAACATCCATAAAGTGAGTTAAAGTAAACTTTAATGAATATAACCTTATTTAATAGGTCACATCTTTTAACAACAATATAATCTACCTAAAGGCCTCATATGTATCATCCCTGTACGCTCCATTAGTCACTGCGGCATCGCTATCTTACACCGCCATCTACCGGCGAGATCAAAGACTTCCTGACTGCTTGATCAATGACTCCAACTAAAAGCACCTAAACAATTAATGGACAGGAAAAAGATTAATTACTCGATTTGGTGCTTTATGGAACTAACTAATTAATTTTATTGTATTGCTCCGGTGACTGTAAAATGCCAGTGAAAATAAGATTTGTTACGTGTAATTTTGTGATGTTTTTATTCAGTTTACAAATGAATTACTATTTCGTTAATAACTCTACAGATGAATAAAATAAATAATCACAAATAAAATATATCATATAAGAAGGTAAACTTAATTTTCTAAAGATATTAAAATTACTTTTTATAAAAAAGCTCAAACTCATGTAAAGAATAACAGTAAGTAGTATTAACTAGCTCTAAATTAACTAACTTCGATTAATTAGGAATATTATTAGAAAAAAACTGAGTTTGATTGTTATTTATTTTCTTCCATTTGCCTGTAATTATGAATAAAGTATACAATTGTCAAAATGAAGTATTTCCATAAATTTAGGTGTAGACACTGTTTAAATTTAATATTCATTGCAAATATATACGAGTCCAATACAATATACCTTATTCAAAAGGTGCTTTATTATTTCTAGTAGCAATAACTACGCAATATCATAAATAAATTGAAGACCACGCAGGAAGAACAAGGAATGTTAGTATTTTTTAAGAATTAAACTATTAATGCAATCTAGTGGTAGTTCGGCAACACTTTTTATTCTGATATTTCATTTAACGCTAGAACACGACTAGTCCATGACAGTTCGCATTTTTTATTTGAATAGGCTGGTTAAAAACAAGGAATGTCCGAGCGTAGTCGACAAAAACACGGAACGTCAGTCTGGTCAGTGCAAGCGCGCACGTTAGGCAAAAATCAATCTGTTTACAATCAAAAATGTTTATTTGCATATTGTAATCCTGTTTTGCAGGTCTTTCTGATTAACTTACGTATTGTTAAAAGATAATATTTTCCAGACGTTTATGAGAAATTATATAGAATTGCAAACTTAAAAAAATTATTTACTCGTAAATTCTTCTAACTGACATTCCTTGTGCTTCCCGCGTAATCTTCAATCAAACCATGTAGATATTTACTTATATGAGACTCACCTACGAATACCGTAAATCATTTAATCGCATACTAAAACCGATATGGTAACAAAGTAACAACAATTTAAAATAAATTTTTAAAATTCTTGCAGCTTTCAATTTAAAATGAATCCCGAATTCATTCCGGGAACATCTAAAAGCGAAAGTAAGACGATCCGACATCATTAGCAAGTAGTGAACATTCCTTCTTGACGCGCCGACATAAAAAACGCACCATATTAAAATGCTGGGCCGTTCACTTTATTATAATGCCATTTCTGGAAGATTTCATGTCGACTATATTGCCTGAATACGAAATAAATGATCTTGCTAATCTTCTTTGAGAGGCGTTTCAATTGAGTAAAAAAAACTCGTAAGTAATTAGGTATTTTGTTTTGCTTTTACGTCGGAAAAAATAACTTAGAATAAAATAAATTATTGTAACTAATATTTATTGTACAGGTGTTTCTTGCTACAATAATCGCCAGAAATTAATAAATTGGTAAAATATATCTGTAAAATAATACTTAAATATAATTTTAAATTTTATTTACAATATAATTTACAAGCACCCAGCTAAGATGTTTCTGAAAAACCATTTTGATGACGACGGTATGTCATTAAGCCCAGGATCAGAAAAACTTTGCCAGATGCAGTCGCTGCAGTAGAAGCACTTATATGCTATGAATCTTTTTATTTTTTCCTGTTCATTTATGAAAGTTATCACAATCTTTACTGCGTTTATCTTTATTATTATTTTAAACAGGAATTTCCGTTTATATTATTAAGTAATTGATGAACTATAAAATTTCAGAACCCATTTTAAAAATTATTATTAGATAGAAAAAAGAACCGGTATTTTACCGGTAGGTAGGTAGAACCGCGCAGAAACTATTTAAAAGATATTCAAAGTTAGTATCACTCTTTGTTGTTTAAATTTCAAACGACTTTTTAAATCTAATTTATTTAAACCACAATTAACATATTATATTCAGTTTTTCCGTGTTGTTTGAAACGTTAGCTCGTTAAGGGTCTTGTAAGTCTGTTGGAGCAAAAAACATGGCGGGGTGTAAAGTGCGGGGGGTACTCTGCAAACCGGCTCTGCTCAACTCGTGCGCACGCCGCAGGTAATTGACTCAGCTCGAGTCGACTGGCTAAATTAAGTTATTATAAACGAGCTAGTGTATTATAGATCCCTAGACTGTTTATTATAACGATGCGATGAATAAAAAGAACGTGGAACTTTAATAATGGATGCGGTAAATTGCTTTTTAGATTAATGATGAGATTTTATTTATGACTTCATCCTGATGGTAGTTGCTGTATGAGGTTTATGTGCAGTTTTTCAATATTAAGTTTTACTCGTATATGTATGAATAGATTTTGCTGTATTAAGATAGAGTAGGTATTATGCATTATTTTTTATTATAAAAATAATACTTTCATGTAGAATAAAACCAGAATAATGATTTAAACTGGATAATTTAAATAGCTTTTTATTTTAGACATACCCATTAGGTAAAAAAAATACCTGCCATTTATACATCTTTGCAAATCATGAAATTATCGGAATAGGCCGAAAAAAACCACAACGGATATTTTTAAGCTTCCTTATTTAGGATTAAGAGCTTTGAACAACGCGAACCCACCACCGTATTGCCAGTTGAATTTGTTCTTCTTATTGTTCACCATTCTCAGTTTGATTCTTAAAATTTTTAACAATATAGCTATTCTAAATGATGAATATCTTTAACTGTGGTAAGTATCCTTTGTGTGATCTACGGGACAATGCCCTAGTGTTGCGCGGCACGTGTGGTCTCTCATATAGCCTGGCATAATAGTGATGTTATCAACTCATGACTTATGAATGCACTTATAATAAAGAAAGATGAACGTATTTACTGTCTGAAAAATATTACTGTGTCTAGTGCTTCGCGTCCGCGTGGGTACTGGGGTTTGAGTATTTACCGTACCTAACTCATAAGTCTGGGGTAGAGTGTGTGGAGTTGTCGTGAAATATGTCAAAATAAAAATTATGTATTAAAATGAATAATTGCTTGGTTCCTATTTGTTTAGGTAACTGCAACTACTCAGAGCTTCGTGGTTTCGGTGATAAAGAGCCCAGGTACAAAACTGTGGACTCGTATGAGATTGACGTTTGAAACAGGAGTTTTACGGAAATATAAGCCCCTGAATAGCCTTCTTTAAGTTATCATCGTATGCTCTAACACATCAGTTAGTTCGAATAATTGAATAAGTGTCATCTATAAAAATTTTTACCACAATAAAAATTTTGAATTTCCTATCAAATTTTAATTTTAATAAACCTGAATGAAAATTAAGTCACTGGTTTAGGTCAGGATTTTTTGTTATTTTATGAATTTTACTTACTCTTGTTGACTTTAATAAAAGTAGCGTCGCTCACTCTTGCCAAACTCCACAATCCATCTATCTCGTCATCATTCATCATTCTGCCCTAAAATTAAGGACCACTAAAGAGATTGTGCGACTAAAAAAGATTTCAGCTAAGTAAACTGAATTCGCATAATATCGGATTTTTTTTATTATTTTTCACCAATATTTTTTTAGTATTAACACACCAAGTGTTGTACCATTTTGGAATCCTGATTAAAGGCGCCAACTTTTGATGGCACTTGCTAAGGAACTCTAGTACATTTTTTTTTTCAGGAGGCTCTGCCAAAGTCGAGATATTTTGAAAATGAAAATTCATTCTTCGGCAAAAAGTGTTATTTTCTAAGAAAATTTGTGGTAATTGTGTTATTATTTTTTATTATGATTTAAGATATGTTATTTAGGGTTGTGGAGACACGTTTTAAATGGACAAAAAAACCAACATTAACCACAATAACCAAAAAATGGTAAAAAAATGGAGAAATTCTGCTTTTTTTTGTTTAATGACCATAATTTCTAAAGAACATAGGATGGACTTTTTTTCTGATGATGGTTACCATCTATCCTATAGTCCCGTTTCGGCTTGACGTTGAATTTTGGTACACCCTGTATAAAAAAAATCTCTTAGATATTTATATATAGTTATTTCACCATACCGAATCGTAGTGAAGCTTTTAGCATAAACTTTCTGATTTGTGGCTACATTCATAGAATAGATAAATAAATGTGTGTTGGTGAACGGCTATACCGCAAATCACAGTTAACATAGTTAAGTCGCTTGTAAAGGAGGGCTTACACATCGCCTGGTACTGCTCGGAGATTTTCTATGCTTTGTTAACGCGAGTTCATATTAAGATTTACAATACTTTTATTATGTGGTAGCGGATAATCAATAATAGAAACTTCCAAATATTAGGAATTATATTTTCAGATTAATTAATATAAAGAACTTTGGTCTCATATCATCATATCACAAAAATATTGGGATAGTGTATACCTTTAAGTAAGTATAGCCCTTTTATAGGGTTAGCCGTTATTGGTATTAAAACTCCGTTATTATTTCGTCACAGTCCAATTTTTAGACAAAAAAAGGATTCCTTTGTGATGTAATCAGTTAAAATATTAACTGTTGTTATCTCGGCAGCATTCACATCACTCAAATACAAACGGCATGTTTCTATTAAACTATTGTTTGAGAAAATAAATTATTTCGTCACAAATTATAAATTCAAAATAACGAAATAAATTTTCAATGTAAACTCCGCCTTACTCCGCATCAGCCTAGTGCTTCATCCGTACAGTATAGCTTAGGTCGTGTAAACCGGCCCGACAGACGTGGTGGATGCTGCTTCAATTCACTGACGAGAACTGACTGACATTGAACTATAGACTTTACGTTACAACAATTTAAAGACAGAAAAACTGTTTGTGTATACCCAACTATTGACTCTTCAAACTTATAATTTGAAAATGGAATAAAGATGTTATTCGCAGCTACGGATACAGATTGCATTCATTGACTTTAATATCGTTAAGTTGGTAGGTATGTTTGAATCTGGTTTTTTCCTACATGCGTGAGAATCATGTCATGAAAATATTTGTTTGGTAGTAGTAGTCCTTGATTCCTTCTTATCATAGTGATTGTATGTGTTTTAGTAAAAATATTTCTCGTGAAGTTTGTTCACGAACATTTTTCTCTTATTACCTATATGTTCTGAATTGGTGGGAGTGTCAATAGTTAGAGCCGATGACCAGAAATATACATAATATGAAGCAGAAACACAAAACTGTCAATAAACTTAATTTCATTTTCAAAATATTAAGGTTGCACTGTATATCTGAAATATTATCTATTCGAGATCTATAACAAAGTTGTTTCAAATTATGTTTTATGGCGATCTAAGATTAAAAGTGGTAGTTTGGTACCTTTCCGTCAACCTTTGGACATTTAAATTATGCCTTATAAAAGTTTATTATCATACATTTTTTAATGATTTTACGAGCACGTTTATATCATTCATTTTGATCTTTTATGGACGCTGTTCAATCTTACTTGTTAAAAATGTAGTTATAATTCTTTTACATTGTTTTTAACCTATGGTTGTATTAATTGATTGTAAACGCATACATTTTATGTTAACAAAAACCTCGCCACAAAAAGGACAAATAAAGAAAAGTTTTTGCACAGGTATGAATGGTATATTCTACTGTCCCAACCTTCGTTGTTTAACTGTCTTTTTTGCCTTTCCAAAAGTAACTCACATGGACTCGTAGGTACATTCCTAATATCAATCATCAACTCGTATCAGTACAAAATAAGCATATCTATCAGTAAACCAACAAAAAACACTCTGACGAAGGCATTCAAATACAGTCCGTCAGTCGTCCGATAAGAGGCAACATGAGAGAACGTACAAAGACCTATCTGAGCTATTCGAGGTGACGTGTGTAGTCACGGCGACACCGATATTGTTCATATTTCAACTTACGACCGTTTGTAGGTACCAAGTACTTAATAGGTGTTCTAGAAACTACATAGTTTGGTTACTTATGTGTAAATACCCTTTGTACTTGGGATTGTAGGAAGGGTTTCTTCTATAACTTGTTGTTAACTAAAGTATACTTGCTTATGAAACTATTTTCTGTTTGTACACATTTGACAAATAACAATAAAATGTAAAGGTGTGGCAAATTGGAGGCAAAAAGCTATTCGGGTTTTGGCGAGGCGAACCGATTATTCGGTTTTTACCGATATGTATAGAGAACGAATTGACTTACGGATCAGCACTACAGAATTATTAAGTTCGGGCCGGCATTGCCGTTAAATAAATACTACCGACCCGAATGAGCAGAACATGTCGGTAGTGTCCCTTAGCCATCTTTATCGAGGAGGGCAAACTGTGCTTTAAGGAAAGTTATGTTAAAGAGGTTCGAACATTTTTCCAACTAACCTGCCATTAAAAAGTACTTGATAGAGAATAATCCATAATTTACTTTTTGAATACCTAACTTAAATTTATCATACCAGTCTTAACATGTTTTGGAATATAATAATATGTATTTAATTTGAAATAACAATTGTAATATTAACAAACAAAAAAAATTATAAAGTATGTTACTATTAATATACCTATGTATAAACGATTTAATCATTCGACATATAAACCTTGCGGGTTTTCGCCGATATGACATTCGTACTATGATCATTTGTAAATGTTTAGTACAATAATAAATAAAAAATAAAAATATAGTACGGTGCCTGCCATACTTAAAGTTGCAAATACCTAAAAGTCACTATTGCGCGTACCTACACCTGTGAAACATACGTCATTCGATACAGAAAATAATTACAAATATCTAATATTCTTTGACAAAATGTCGTAAGTGATTTGCTTTTCAAAATATATTAGATTTAAAAATAAAAATAAAATTTAATTGTTTTTGTATACATTTTGGTATGTAAGATGTTGTTGAGTTTTATATGTTAAGTTAAACATAGATTTTTCATATGACACAATATGTTTTTTTTATATGTGAACGTAATGCTACGTTTTTTAATAGATCATCGAACCCATATCACCGTTTAACCCGCGCGTTTTAACCAGTCGCACTGCTGTGATGCATGCGTCATATTTTTCGCCATGTGTAAAAAACTTCAAAGAAATCCAGGTACACAATCATTAATGGAACGACTTTTTTTGTAGCTTATGCTTGTAGTTAATAATTCAATGTTTCAAAACTGCAAAATATAAAAACTTTGAATATGAAACAGCCCGATGGAACAACGTAAGATTAAACTGTGCCCAAAATCAATTTAAAAGGAAAAAAATTATATAACTTTTTCAATTTTAATCATCTAGTAATATATCACTTACGACATTTTGTCAATGAATGCTTGTTATTTGTCATTGTTTTCTGTTTCGATTGATATAATATGTTTCATAGTGTACGCGTAAAAGTAGCATTTTAAGGTACTTGCAAGTTTAGGTATGCCAAAGAGGTTCGACACCCTTTTTGCTTTATATTTTTTGGGTTATATGATATGATGAAATTGACATTTGTTTTCATTATATTATTTTTAAAAGGATTAGTAGACAGCTCAAACAAAGTATGTCATTTTAACATGCTACATAAATCGAAGTCTTTTATAAATAGTTTCACGTACCTGCCGTATTAATTGCCTTATAGTATTTTTAAAACTGAAACTTAAGTGAGTAAAATTTAATAGGAATTGTATGACTTGGCTTTCGCATGTGTATGTGCATTATAATTCAAAATCCCAATCCCTTATTTATAGAAGTAAAACAAGATAATATTTATCTAAGATTAAATTACTTATGTTTTCTTTTATAGTTAAAATACGTTATTCGTTTGTCTCACGCAGTTTCAGTCTATATCTTATTTAGGTTTCGCTGTCGGCAAAGATTCACATAACAGCTCGTCATTAATTATGCACAGAATTCAAATGATTGACATTACAATGGGTGATAGATACTCTTAGCCTATAGTGGGTGATAAGTAATTGCTTACTTGTACAATTTATTGTCAAAATAGTCATTAGAAAACTAACATATGAGTAGGTTACGTAGGTTTAAAACATGCGTGGAAAGTATTACCGGATTTTTCGGACGCAGATACGCCACAAAATATTAAATTTAGCAAGCTTCTTAAATTACTTACGAATGACTTATTACAGTCAACATACGAACAGACAGTTTATTAATTAATAAAAAAGACCATAATTAACTCACAAAGCAAAGCTTAAAACTCAAAAAGGAGCATAGTATTAATAATTTTATTTCCATAAATGTTTACGCGGCGATTCAATTTTGTAACGGCAAAGCGGGAACCGTACTTCGAACAATAAATTGGCAATTATTTCCAATTTTTTGTGCAATTCATACCCGCCGGGTTGTGTTTATGGCAACGCTTAGTTGACTGAGATGATTGTGTAAAACGGTTGGCTAGAATCCAGCGGAGACGCGATAGGAATAAACTCGAACTCCGCCTGCAGAAGTTATGAACAACGTATGGATGAAGTGATGTCTTTTTTGACCAGATGTTGACTGTTTTGCGCATGGAAAGATCATGATCTCTTGGTTTAGGGTTGTTCGTCTGGCGTATAATCTAATTATTTGTGAGTCCGGTGTAAAAAGGTCTTTATATAATTATGTTTAAAATCAGTTTTAAGTGCCAATCCATGGCACATTGGCACTTATTATGCTATATAATTTAGCTTTCCTTTTCTTAACCACAATAAGGGTAAAGCTTATAACTAAAGAAATTAATAAACTAACCAATCAAGATTGTGCTCTCGCTATTTATGAAACTAAGTTTGAAATACATGATAGAAGCAACATAGACCTACTAACTATCTACGAGTAATATAAAGTTAACCAAGCATTATAAATAGGTACAGACTTTTAATATTTTATAGCCATTTAATATAACCTTCTTTTAAAAAAAATTTCGATGATATAATCTGTGAACGAACTTTATTCCATAAATAGAACCATGCAAAGCAAATGAGAAGATATGAAATGGAGAAAGAAAATACGAAAACTTCTTGAGCTTTTTTAAATTAAGCTTCTTTTATTTTGTTTGAATAATTTAATACGGGCAAAAACTGTCGAGGAATATAATATGTATGTTTTCTCATTATTGTTTGTTAAACTTTGAACTTAGAAAATATCAGGTGTTTCTTTTTGGATTTAACTAAACTCAAGAATATATGGAATTTTAATGTACTTTCAAAGAACTTTAAACAAACGTTTTTAACGATAGTTAAAAGAAAAGAAATTAGATGTTGAAAACCAATTAATATTCTAATGATTCATAGATTCAGGTAATACTTTATTACATCCGATCATCATTTTCTAACATAATTCAGGGGTAAAAAATCAAAAGTACGCCTGTAATAATTTCTGTATATCTGATCGTTTATTCCATTTACTCAGCTCGTTACATTCACAATTTCTAAATCTCCGCTAAAGTAGCTTAGATGCCAACTTCACAAACTCGATATCCGAAAGACTCTGAGACTCAAGTTTTCGTTATTCTGCGAACGCTACCTTGGCGTAAGAGGCGCATTCCATTAAGGGCGAGAATCGCTTGCGTGTTGTCGGGTCTTTTGTAGGCACCCTAGCATACTAGGAGACGATGACTCTGCAGGGGATTGCAGCCTGTACCAAGTCACCCGAATGTACCTCAGCGTATGAGTCGAGTTATCTTGAGTTACTTCTTCATGGATATTCGAGTTTAGAGATCGCAGTAATCTTGCGGAAGCGATATAGATAAACACCAACTAAGCCCAGGCTTGTAGTCACGACCCTATTCGATATCAATTTCCTTGCTTTGTAAAGACAACTATCCCGGTTACTGTAAGCAACTTTATTGTTTTAGGATTAGGTATCATTTTGCTTTGTAATTTTAAGATAGGAAGGCTGAGGGTTTTTCTGGAAGATCAAGTTATTATTTTTTTAATCGCACATTTCATAAAAATGGTGACAAAACCTAACAAGTTTCATTTTAAAATGACTTTTTGAGTAAATTAACTAAACAGGTTTAATAATTTTATATCCCTTATTAATACTTAAACATATTTTAATTATAGCCTCTCGTAATCATTTCACATACGAAATTTAAATACCCGATTCAAGAAATTACAATCTGATAAAACTTTGAAACAGGTAAAAATGCCACACTATAATTTGCTTATTTTACAGCCGCTCATTAAGCGGTATTTTATGAAGTTAATTATTTAATGCAAACTGTTAATAAATGAAACCAAAACTGGTAAACTAGAAATAATTTTATGCGTTTTAAGAAAGGGGGTCGTAAAGATTTTGTGTAGCTGGAAATTCTATTTGCGCAAAAGATACAAGATCGTACGAAAATCCATTCCCCCTTATTGGATAAAGTATGTTGATTGCAACCGATTCACCAAAAGATGTATGTTTGTTTGTATAGACCGGGGTAGACTCTGCGTGTTGCTTCTGAATCTCGACTGGCATCGCTCCAATCGATTCAATTTCATCCCGCGGGACGCTCTGTAAACATCCCTAAATGATAAACGCATAATTTAACGCCCCGGCGAAACGGGAAAAATTGTACAACCATTTATTCCTCCGATTACAGATGAAGACTGTGGCCTTACAATTTATGAGTTCACGTGTGTGAGGTCATCGCCTTATGTTGTTCCATTTTGTTGCTATATCTCTTAGGATGTTTTTTTATTTATTATTTAAATTGACTTGTCTTATTCTGTCATTACAGCTTGTTCTATTGTAATTTATTGTGCTCACTAACATGCTATAAAAGCGAAACACCGACTATATTTAAAAAAATACTACAAATGTTTAGTGTTAATAAATCTTTCTCTATTGCCAGTATATTATGGCCATATTCATGATGTGTAAATCGGTACCAAACCTGGTTTGCGAAACACATTTCGCGGCTGAATTTAAATATGGTAAAAATATTTTAACTTTCGACCACTTTATGTCATTTATTTTATTCAAAACTTCCCGATTACTCATTTGCAAAATCCATCCAAAATGTCTAAAAATCCGCCTGTGGAAAAAGTTATTCAAAATTCCCGGGTAATCCCGCACTCGCGAGCCTATTTCTGAAAATACATGGCTGTCAGTTTTTGACAGCGCGAGATGTTGGAATGGCGGCGTCGGCCGGCGCGGAGAATCCAATTTCCCACGGGGTACAATAGCGACGGACCGCGGCCGATATTATCGCTGTACCTCAGCCAGCCCACCACATAAATCTGCTATCGATAGTTTTTGGTAAAAAGCCAACTAGCATCTCCGATAGACACGAAACAAGTTGTAGAGCGAGATAGCAAAAAAGTTGGGAGTATCCTTCCTTTGTGCGGTATTGCGGAAGATGTTTATTTATTTCGGAAGGGCGACAGATTTGGGATTTAGCTTTATCTCCTACAATGTTGACATTAGGAGATGATACTAGTACCAAAAACGTTGTATTTATTCAAATGTTTTATTCAATTTACCTCATAATTGCTGAATAAAGAGTTTCCTTAAATATAGTCTAGGTGTGTTTATTAGTAAAAAGTTTACTTTTAGTAATAAATAATACGTTAATTATTACTGAATACAGACTGTTACGGCTATTCATATTTGCTATAAAATGAACTGTTTCACAGTTGAAATGTTTCACAGTTCATTTTAAAATTCATTTGAATTTCATGACATATTTCTTTCTGAGTAACGTGTTTAAATGTGCTTCTCCCACAGAAAGTTGTTGGCACTAAGCACAATGTTGAAATTAATTCGCGGTTATCAATTACTCGCATTGTTCGCATGTGATTGAGATTGTTAAATTCAGTTTAAAACAAAGCTGAGTCATCACAAGTCTTCACTTCGGATTCATATTCTAAGTAGTAGCTCTTGGCATCCATCTTGTGAAATTACAACATATTGTGTATCATTTGTGCGAGTCATGCAATCATAATGAAAATAAGACGTAACTTACTTAAAAGACGTACGGATGAAAATCGGTTCTCACGATGATGGTTGATCTCAATTAGGAAGAAATACGCCTCGCAATTAATACATCTTATCTTATAAAAACTGCGTGTGAAACTATTTTCCATTTTGGTATAGATCAATCTTTATTATTTTAAAGAATTATTTGATATGTAGTTAAAATGAAAAGTGGTGGCTGTGAAATTCTATTTATTTATTTTATTTATTTTTATTGAGAAAACCAACAGCATAATTATACAAGGTAAATTACAAAACATTGTTTAACTAAACATTATGCCAATAACAGGTTTCCCTACAATTTTTTAAAATAGCCTCAGTAAAATAAAAAAATTTTTTGATATTATAAAAATAAATATATATAAAAATATATATATATATATATATATATATATATTGTGATTATATATAATACTTAAACAGATGCAAAGGATAGAAGTTTAGTTATAATAATGATAATAATAATAATAATGTAATGTATGGGAATATAAATGTACATACACATATAGGTACATATACATAAACATACACACATATAATGCATACAAATTGCAACTATTTCGTTAAGATTTCAAGAAC
The DNA here is from genome assembly GCA_923062675.1 of Marasmarcha lunaedactyla. NCBI lineage: Eukaryota > Metazoa > Arthropoda > Insecta > Lepidoptera > Pterophoridae > Marasmarcha > Marasmarcha lunaedactyla. Next base: position 21,316,879 of record OV281343.1, read on the forward strand.
TTCCTTTCTGAATTTAGGTTTACTACAAGCAAAGATGTCTATTTGACTGAAGTGTTTATTGTATGTGTATGTGATGCGGGAAATGACACTGTTTTTAGTGTAGTTTGTGTGGTGTAATTGTTCTTGCAGTAAACCTGTGTGCCTCGTACGGTAGGATGGTGTACGGTAGTGTATTTTAGAAACAAGTTCAGGGCAATCAATTCGGCTATGTACAATGTCGTACAAGAGGCACATATCAAGCATAATACGTCTCTGTTCCAAAGGTAAGAGTCCGTGCTTCCTGCAGCTATCTTGATAAGTATTTTATGATATGATAAGATTTCTACTTTCATAAGTTTTACTTGATTTGAAACAAATTCAACTTGACGGTAAATATTAAGAAGAGCGAGTCCTAAGTATATTTATATATTCTTGGATGGTCTGAGGATATTATACAAAAAAGATCAGAGAAGATAATTTCTCATATATTTGTACCTTCTCTAATAGCTAATTCTACATAGTAACTTTAAATAATTAAATTAAGTGTCCTCTTTAATATTGTAAATAAAGAGCGCATCGGGTTTTTATTATGTTAAAAGAAAATCTGTATGATTCCAGATGAATTTGCATTACATATTATATTATATAAATCCGTACAGTATAAAACCTCCTCTGTAATACTTAAATTTTGTTTGTTTGTACATTTGGTTTGTATCTTAGTAATTGTAACACTGACCAGAACAAACACAAAAGTTATAGAGAAGCATGTAGTGTTTACCTGTTAGTGATTGTCACGCTAATGAGTTAAGCATGTAAGCAATTTATGTACTAAGGAGCAGTGTGAACAATTGTTGGTGAACCTTAAGAAACAAAAAAAAATTACAAGGAAGGTTGAATCGGTAGTTTAAGGCTGCATGACCACCAATGTAGTCCGAGGATGCTTGGCTTGGGCGAGGGGAAAAAATTACTAATAAGATTCAAATTCAAATATTTATGTTACAAAATTGACAATTTATCTAAGTTATATACAGCATTGCTCTAAACCCAGTTCGGAAAGACCTGCGTGGAGAAGTACTGACAAGAAACGTAGTGTCATTTTTTTTATATAAAATTATTCTTATCTGCATTTGTTAGCTCGGCAAGTCTCCCCACAAACTATACAAACGACGAACATCCGCGAACCGCACCCGTTTACGAGCATACCGCGAGAGCCAGCCATCGCCGTCCTCAACCATATTACTCTTAGAAGGACGTGAGCGAGCCGTCAGTGACTATACTGTATTATTTAATATATTTATCGGCTTACAAAAACACAAAATAAAATAAGCAATTAACTAAGCTTTTGTTAATACGCAGCCTAACCATAAAGTTCGATTTGGGTCTCAAAAATATGAAGTGCGTTCATGTATATTTAAATATTTTTTTTACACCTACGGCAACGTTTACGCCCCGGGGCGAGGCGTTTATTTTAGTAAACTGTGAGAATGGGGGCAACAGTGTAATCACCAAAAGCGGATCAACTCCCTAAGTCGACTACACCATATGGTGAAACCGTTACACGTTTTGGTAAAAAAATAGATATTATCTTAGTTTTTATGACTTTTTGTATGTTTGGCTACTTGGAACTTGGGCCAGGTAATAATTTTGAAGTTATCATAGAAATAATAATATAAGGTCGCTCTTATGATAAAGACTTATAGATATTACAGTAAAAATTTCATGCTATTGCAAAAAAGTCCAATTGGACTTTTAGGAGATTTTTTATTTATTTCAAGAATCACTATAACATGCCGATTTAATAAGATCATTAGAGCCTTAAGAACTGAGTCTACTTCTTAAATAAATATTTCATACAAAACAGCTAGCTGCTAGCAAATATTTGGATACAAAAATATCAAGTACAAAATATTCTAACAGTTTTTTTATCCTCAGTTTTCATTAAAAATGTAAATTAACTACTTAGTAGAGGTGGTAACCTAAGCATATCAAGTAATAAGGTTTATTTTCACAGCGCAGAGCTCGTTAATCATACGCCAGGTACGACTTCCGACTTCACACCGGGGAACAACTTACTTCTTATTGTTTTTAACTTAAGCATAAAATAAACTTGACGGCCGAGTAGCGTAGTAGTCAGTAGCCTTGTCTCATACGCCGGAGGTCCCAGGTTCGAGTCCTGGCTGGGGCATTCATTTGTGTGATGAACACAGATGTTTGATCTCGGGTCATTGTTGTTTATATTTATATAATGTATGTTTATCCTGGGTTCCCCCCAGTTCGTTGTTTGGTCATCCATAACACAAGCTCTGCTTACTTTGGGCCATACAGTTGGTATGTTTCGAGTCCGGGAAAAATAAAAAAAAACTTTAAAAGATTATTTATGGTGTACTTAGTAAGGATACAAAACAAATGTAACAAGTTTTTGGTAGTATGTGTTTTGTATGTGAATGCATTTATTGACTAAAAACCATAATTGCTACAACGACATATATGAATATTTTGTTACTATGTGTCGATGCTATTGAGAATGTAAGTCTTTAATCCACTGATTATTTTTGTATTAGTACTATAGTTTTATTAGTCGAAAGGAAATAGAATAGACGAATCCCACAACAGCCGAGAAACTAAAAAAGTTTGACATATAAAATGCCTTACATTACTTTAATTTTCTTCAATTATAAAACGCTTAGTGCCTAAAGTCCATATTAAATTCAAAAATAAAGGTACTTATGTATTTATGACCCTTTCTATATCATGTGCAGAATAGCAAAGTTCAAAATCAGTTATGAAGTGCATCTAAAAGGACATTGGCAGATCACCATACATGGTTTTAGATGGAGTTAAAGTGGAGCGTTTTGAAGTCAAAAATATCTAAAACTATAGGATATACATTCCGGATCCACTTTTAAAAACAAAATATTATGGAGTATGTCTAGGAACAATAATAATTGCATTTTCAATAAGTACTAATTTTGAGGTTATGATTTCAAATTACCTATATTTACATAGGTAAATACTACTATCACCAACCAACCATGATAATAATGACATGTAAATATTCATCAATATCTTTAACTTATCAACTAGTCCAAAAATCACAGCAATAATTCGTCGTAAGCGCTATCTATCGGAATCCTTAGGCACAAAGGCTTATAAAGTCACCTTATGAATTATCTGAGTCAGAGATAATTCAAAATCAAGGCACTCACACACACACACACACACACACACACACACACAAGTGACAAGTCCAAACGGTTTCGTTTTCAAGTCATGTTTTATCTCAAACTCGCCGGCAAAGGCAAAAACTGTACAGCCAAGGATAAGGACTCCAGTGAGTAATAAATCATGTTCACTGTGAGGAATATTTAAAAAAATATTCTTACATAAAAATGAGTCCTTACATACTGAAGTGACTGTATTTTCCTATATTAAAAAATTATATTGCAAAATTAAATACTTGTGACAGGAACTAAAACAAACGGATCAAGTCAAATCAAGCTTTATAAATCAACTTTTTTATGGAGACTTCTACACATGAAGCTTATATTATGGAAATTCACATTTTAAAAAAGAATAAACAAAAGTACTAGCTACTTTTCTAAACGCTTACTGTTTACTTAAATAAGGATTCGCAAATATTCTTTGCGTCCGCTAATTGACTGGTTGGTCGCATACCCTATATGACTTGTAAAAATTGCAGTAGATATATACTGTTACCCTTGCAAACCTGAATTGATAATATGAAGTATTTGATTGTATGCCCTTTTATGTAATTTCACACACGATTTATCATATCTTTGTAAAAGAGCTTCTGTACAGTGTGATCTGTATTAATCATTTAATTTAAACTAATAAAATACATTCTACGTTACAATATACTTATATAGATATCGTCTATAAATTTTTTTTATCAAAGCTATTTATTACCAATCATTAGACATTTATTCCACCTTTAAACACTTCAGGAGACAAACTGCCATTTTAAGTATATTTGATCGACTATCGCATTAAAAGAATATCACATTAGCAAGTATATCTATTCCGGTTCAGTGAGAGGTTCTACTCTGAAAAACGATATCGTATAATGCTTTGCAATAAAAATACTTTCCTGTTCGGGTAATGTCAACCGAGGAGACGCAATCTGCAATTGTTAGGTTTAATAACCCGGCAAATTAAAATATGACATCGTTTTTCCGAAGGCATGTCACTGCGTTCTGCGTTTAATTCCGTCATATTATATCGTTTCTCAGCGAACCAGGTCAGTTTGCAAAAGCAATTTATTAAAGGTAAGTTTGCAAACTCATCTTAGCTTGGTTTACCGCGCACCGGGTCGTTTGTCAGAGCTGCCGTGTGTCGCAAACTGATGGCCAGATATTGATGCTGAAAAATCACAAACGTTTGACATTTGAGTGCAATCGTAAATCTCAGGCCGACGACAGCGATTTATTCTCGAGCCGAGCGGTAAATCATGACTATGACGAAAGGTTCTACAAACAATGCTTTTTTAAAAATCTTTCACTTTGTAGACTTTTTCTATACTTATTCTACAAAATACCGACAAAATTTCGAGCCTGAAACTTAGTAAATGTTGAATTGTGTTTTTACAGACATTAAAAATAATACCTGCAAAAATCGAAGAAGAAAGTAGTTTATAATTTTTTTTGTAAATATCTTCAAGGCCACCCCGGAGAAAGCCTACGTTGCCTCATCGATACTGCGAACTGGGGTAAGCGGTAAACAAAAAATCTGTATTAATCACACAAATGTCTGTCCCTACCAAGACTCGAACCCTACCTATTAATGTTACAAGCAGGATTGGGCAAAGCAACACGTGCCCAAGAAAGGCTAAAACAACATACGATACAAAACTTTATGAGTGAATATTTCTGGCTTTGAAATGACAATTCAAACATTTAATTAATGCCAATATTTCCTAAAAGAACTCAAATCGAATGTAATTAGAACGTAATTTCGTTTACCCCTAACGTTTTCATATTTCGCCAGGCATTCAGTTAAACAAGCTATCGGGTTAGTAAATATTTCAGAGTATTTACCCTTGTTAGCTCCGTTTAATGAATGTGTCCAGTGAAGCGATGGCGCTGATTATTATCGCCAGTCTCGCACTTGGTTGCCCAGAATATTAATTAAAGTTTAGTCGTTGGACATGGGCCTCCATTTTGGACTCAGTAACTTGTATCCGGGCGTTCGAAATGTACGTAAAATTGATTCCAACCCGCCACCGGCCGAGGTCGTGGTAAGAGCCACTTTAAAACTCTCTATTACGATATTGCGTCTATTTTTCCTGTTTCATGCTACAACACCTTTTTAATTGAATCTCAATTGCGACGTCAAACGATTTTTTTACATTTATGCGGTATTTTCTTCTACGCGAACGATTTATAAAAGTGTTACTTTTGACATCGGATTACTTTGATCAACATTTATTTTTTCAGAACGCTTAATTAATCAATCGAAGTAATAAATCTGGATAAATTTTGTTCGCAGCGACAGGGCAGGCAGTTTATTTTCGTAAGTTGAAATATTAATTAATTTTTAATCAAACTATGCCGGGATTGGACATGTTGACATTGTTTATCGTTCCAATACTTATGAGTGCCTGTTGATTAATTCTGCTAATTGACTGCATTACACGACGTTTCACCAGTCGATTGTAATGTTACGAAAGGGATTTAATGTTGAATTGAACATTTATACTGTAATGACACTTTCGAGATTTCTCTTTTTTTAATGAAAGTGTCCCATATTTGAAATTGGGAATCGAACAATCGAAGCGTTATATAGAGAGGGAAGCAATTTTAGAACAATGAGGTGGTAAATTGCATCCGCTGGTCCAGTCTCCACCTACGCTCGGACGAGTTGTGGGCGAACGCGAAAACTGTACAATAAGTGCAGATCTATTTCTGCTTTGCTCCATAAAAGTTACTAACAATTTACAAAACCCACACTTTAAATTCTTTAGTAAAGTTTATCTATGTTTAAATCTGAGTTCATCTTTATTTAAGTACTAAACCTGAAATAGGCTTATTCTAGTTCAGTGAGTCCAGCGAAATTTGTCCACACTGTCATTTACAATGACAGCGATTACTAAAAGATTTTCCTTACGTTGTTGTGTTTCGTAGAAAGAAATATAAATCTTATTAATGTATAATACGTGAGGTTAAAAGTAACTTATAATGTAAGTTAATAATGTCTATTAAGAAGCAATTAGTAAGGAAGAAGCAGGCAGGTTGTGGGTGGGAGTTATGGCTCAGTTTAGTTTAGCCCGCGGACAATCTCCCGTGCGGTATAATAGCGTAATTGAAGTGTTTATACGAATTACAGTTATTATTTGTCCTATGTGCCTACTTTGACTAGTTGTTAGAATAATTTGGAAATTATCGTACAGTTTTGTAATAAGTAGGTTCGTGCTGGTGGGTAAAGTTTTAATGTTGCTGCCAGATAATAGATATGGGCACTTGTTATTATTTATTTTGTCGATTGGCTGTCGTTTATAGGTTTTTAAACTTCATCGGTGTACGTTGCTTTGGGCCGTAGTCACAGTGACACGGTGTCACAGTGAAGTAGTAGTTCATATAACTGATTGAAGGGTTCTCACCTAAGGGTAACGACTTTTGAATTAAGAAGTTGTATTTATACTCGTAGTTCATAAGGTTCATGGAAACTTACAGAGCTTCAAGATGATATCGGTTGAACGGTCAACATAATAATTCGTAATAGGTTATTGAAGTCGTTGGTTGGTACACAATACCACTTTAAATTTAGAACCTTTGGGATACCGTTTTGACCCTGCCTTTGTAGTGGTGACTCTTTTAGTAGAATCTACGAATAAATGTTATGAGAAGTGATAATAATTACACGTGTTCTATGATTATGAGGTTTATGTATGGTCAAGTGATGTTTCAGTGATGTGTTTGTTTTCGATATCTTTTCGATAACATTTCGATATCTTTGAATTTGTAAAAATTGCCCGTCGATTGTTAACAATTTTCTTTTTAATATATATTTTAATCGTATTTCAACTATCATCGTGAGAAATATAAAACCATAGTAACCTATATCAAAAGATTGCAAATGTATTCATAATATTTATCTTTTCTCTGAAAATACTCAACTAGAAAACTAGCCCTACTTTAGTATGTAGTAGTAGATGACAAATACAAAACAATATCATTGGTATAATTGACCTAAACGAGACTTTAAATTTCCACACGCACGCAAACTTCAAAAGAAGACACAATTCAATCTCCATGCTCATTTAATAACCCTTATTTACCTACATATATATTTCAATTTCAAATGTACATTTCTATAACCTAACATCGAGTCGCCGAATGTAAAACTCTTGACTTGTTTATTGGTTGGAACAGTCCTGGATCCAGGTCATAAATCAGCTGCATCGGGTTCTATCTTGTTCCACTCCATAAATTGACCATCCATACTTTACGAGGGCGACGAGAGGAAACAAGCCAGCGTCTTTGTGGACCTTGCCAAGGAATTTAATTTTCAATGGGTACATTAATGGTTATTCAGTAAGGTATCGGGTTACTAAATCTTTTTTTTTGCAGTGAAATTATTGTGTGATTGTTGTTTTTTATGTGTTTCGTGTTAACAGATAACGGAATATAGGAAGCTAATTGAAGAAAGTATTGATTTATATTTCAACTCATTTGGTTATTACAATACCAGAAACAAAATGAATCTAGTTCCCCGTTTTACCGAGATAGGGTTTCGCAAGTTTATTGTTAGGTTTATTTTGATATATGCGAGCTTATGTGTAAGTGCATTCATCGTCTGAAAATGCGTTAGCCAATTTAAATACAAAAATTATATTTTTTCAAATCGCCTCGTACAATCATTTTTTTTTTGGATACCTACTTTACTACCAGTACCACGGTGTCAACTGCGTTCTAAACATGGCTGGGTTTTAAATTGCCTGTTCCCCTCAGTAATTAAACTATCCGTCGTCGTAGAAAGTTAATTATTACTTACTAATGTTAATTCTATCCAGATAACAGTTATATAGCTAATTTATATAATCTATGGTTCTATATAAATATAAAAATACTACGTGACTGGTTGGCAAACTGTAATTTATTATTGTATTATTAATAGTAGTTTTTAAACATTTTATGATATATATTAACACATTATGACAAGCCAACATCTTCAAATACATTTATTACGTTAAGCGAGCTAATCTCTCCCTTGAGTTAAACTTAAACTCTAAGTTTAGAACTAACAGAGAGACTATTGTTCATTTGAATTTGGGAATTTAAATTATATGCAGTCCCCCAGATTTTAGTGCGAAATAAAATTCTCGCAGAAATCGTGGGTACATACTTGTTTTTATATGCTTCAAAAAAAAACATAAGTTATGTCGTTTTGGCAATCTCCAAAATAGCTGGTAATTAAAACACCCAGAGGACTGTATGTTTCATAAGCTCCTCGCCCGAGGCACTGGCCCTCCTTCATTAGGCGAACATATGTTAATTAAGCCTTTTCACACTGTATCCAAGAAGCTATTTTGTAAATTAACCAGTTAATACGTTCAGGGGATCATTTATTTTAATTTTACGAAATGAGATTGTTTTTAGGATCGTGTTTTTGGGCTTGCTTGGAAATTAATTATAAGTATTATATGTAGTTCTCGGCCTCAAGTTGTGTTTAGTCGGAAATGAGTAGGTATAAACAAATTTGTGTAATGAAAACAGATCTTTGTTTACTAGTTATAGACCCTTTTTTTGATTACCAGCATTTCGTTGTTTAGTCGTTTATAATGTAATTAAAATGTTATTATGGGACTATTTATCTACAAAACACTCTAACTCAAACAAACTACAAACCTCAAAATATTTGGTAAAAAATCACCTAAAAACTTGAAACTCTTCCCCGTTTAATATACGGCATTAAATAAAAATAAATCTGCCTTTATCTTGAAGCCATCTGACTCACGAATAATAAATAAGAAGCTTATAACATATAACAGCCAAGCTATACCTGATGTAGTTAAGAACTCTCCGATAGCACTAAATCCGCTTTCCCATAAATACGTCCTAAAAATCACCATCTAAAATAACTAATAATACTAAAACCTTTACACCCCCAAAGCCGGCTAATAAAGCCCAAATATATTCACGTGTAAAAGCTCAGTAAGAGCTAAGTTGAATGTTAAGTAGAAGCGAAAGCCTCCAAGTCGCTGGATCAATCACTGCTGGTGCGTCTCAGGACACTTGACTCCCTTGATGCCTAATTTAAATGCAAGGTCTCGTTTGATGGTCCCGGATTCAATTTGCACACCTCTTATTTTATTGGAATTATTGGGACGTTATCGATAAAATAACGCCGCTTCGGGACAGTTTTTGAAATGGAAATTTTCGGTAATAAATCAATTCTTATTGTTGTTTTATTTGTCTCTGACCTAGATATTGTATATTCAAGGTTTTTAATAAAAAAGCTTCAATTTTTGTTTGATACTAATTTGTTATTTTAGCACGTTCTTTATAACATTAAATTCTCTATAAACTTTATGAACATATATAAAATCACTTTATTTTCTAAGCAAAAAAATGCATTATTTAATATACGTTCTAGTTTTATTAACGTCACTATGAATATATATAAGGGCATACAATTTATAAAACACAAACGAATCCCTCTTGTGATTGTCGGATTTATGTCTCGTAAGTGAAATGTTTCTATTCCTTGTTTACTCTGTATGTGATTTCTAAACAAGGGTTTTAAAATTGAAACAATTGTCAAATAAAAGTCTCCGCGACATTAAAACACTAAAAACATTTAAAAATTATCGATCTACACCAACAATGCGAATTCAGCTTGCCAATGTTCCCCTGAATCAGAATTTAAATAAAACAATACAAAATACAAATCCAGCTTTTACGTTTCACAATAACAAGAAATAATAAAAATACTTTTATAAACTTAATACAGATTTATGGGGCATATTTCACCAGCCAAACTTCTTCGTTAGCCGTTTTTCAGCGATTTTAGTTCTGTGACCATACATTTTGTTTTATGCCCGTTTTGTGTATACCGAATACGCCCCAGTTACTGGGGGATTATGTTTATTTATTTGCGGGGATTAAGCTGGAGTAAGCTTAAACAGTGCATCGTTCGTACCCGCTGCTTAAACTCTGCTTAAACGGTAGCGTCAGAAGCGCCTGACTTTGTCCGCATTCTATGCTGCATTCCGTCCATCAAATGTTATGTTTCATGGGAGGGAACGAAAAGTTTTTAAATTTTAGAACTCTGGAAAGCGCTTGATGTTGTCTGTATGAAAAAAAAATGAATATGTGTTTAAAACAGATAAAATTATGTACATCTGCGGTGCTGAATTATGATTTTTTATAATAAAACTTTTGAATAATTAATTATATACTTAAATATTAATAATTTAACTTTTAATTCAACGAAGAATTTTGTATTACGTTGCTAACGTGAATAAGAAGTGAACTTAGTACTTATATACAAGAGATATCTTAATTTGAATTAAAAGGTATACCAATTTCAGCATTCAAAATCTATTCCTCAGTTAAAGTCAAACAGACAGTTTTGTGCAAATGTTTTCAGAAATATCTGCAACATCGTGGACTAAGCGACTGGTCTAACTGTCTGGTTGTCAAAAGTCCGCCCGCACCTTGTAGCGGAGCAGGTCATTGGTAGAACAGGTTGTGCACTGCTCTCGGTGAGGAGTCGGACCGATATGTTTTAAACGATATATGTTATTGGATTATTTAGTAATGTAGTAAAAATAATGAAATTGAGTAATTAAAAAAAAATATGATGAATCCCTTTATATTTTAATTTTATTTATTCGGGAATAATCGTGCTGGATAAGAAAATACACCTTTTAAATCAAGAAATACTAAATTTATTTTTGTAGAATGTTTGTTTTCCATTATTTTGATTAATTACAAACAGACACACAGACACACACGCGCACATCCATACACAGGCACATGCTTAAGAAAAATTAAATTCTTAAAATTAGGGTTAGTAAATTTATAAATAAGTACCCAAAATAGTGCGTGTAAAAACAAAATGTAAAACTCCGTAAAAATACGCTTCGTATAAAAATATCTATGAATAACTGAATGAACTCAAACATACTCGGTCTGCATCTGGTATTCTCGGACATCGATTTGGCATCATTGTAAAAGGTTCCCTCCACATACTACGCAGGTAAGTTATGCTGTCTGTTTCGGCAGTTCTTCTGATAAGAAGAACACAAATATAAAAAAAGAAAAAAATATCAAATTTAATGTTTCGATTTTCCTTTCTTACTTAGAAATATATTTTTAGACTAACGCGAGCCTCCCTCAGATATAATAGAAGTTTTCATCAAGAAAATTATATTTCCCATTTAACGAAACTATTAAGACAAGGGATAATTTTAAATACACTAATTGTTATTGGTCATTATCTTAATTGAAAGTACCTACTGACAAACAATTTCCGTCATGATAAGTAACGACGCTTAAAAAATAAAAATTGTTGTTTATTCATAATAGTAGATGAAATAGTTTCATAAGATTTATTTTTAAATTACTCCCACATGAAAATAATTTATTGATTTAAGATCGGCATTTTCATGTACAGGTATAACGTTTTGTAGATAGCGCTATTAGAATTTGTACAAAAATAGATCCTGCAAGTCATACTTATAATTATTATTTAATATTACATTCAATACAATTGACCCATAAGGGGATCAACTTCAAAACTTTTTCTGAATTAACCAACGTTAACATATGACTCACATTAACCACAGGTTAAGTAGTTACATGCAAGTAGTAAATCTGGACTGATATCAAAGGACGAAAATAAAATTTAACAGGCTCCATCAAAACGTCAGTCCAAGATAAGTAGCAAGCAATCTGGTTTTCTAATGATGTACTGTTACCCTTCGCGTGGGTGAGTATTGGTAAAGCTATCTGTTTGAGAGTTTGACCCTTATTAAAATAAGATTTGTGTGGAGATGTAACCTGTACATGAATGATTGATTTGGGGCTGATATCTGTAGTCAATAGAAATGTAGGAACTGATTTTTCAAGTTTCCAATTTCCTAAAATAAGATAGAAAAAATACTTGTTTTGTTTATGTACAGATCCATAAAAGCAAAGATAAAATATTTCTGAAACTTCCCAAAACCATAAAGTCATATGATAATTCGCGAACATGTCACTATCCACTAATTACTTTTTCTTCCAAATTCTGCAATTTCAATTCTACAAGTGCAATTAAAACTAAAAACTTATATTAAAACTAAAAGCCGGTGTGTCATTCTTGCCAAGTGCCCCACTTGGGACGTGCAGAGATTCCCAATGCGCCTTGATTTCCAGTTTCCCTATATTTCCCGCTTTGCCTCCCTCTACGCTAATCCTTTGTATATTTTTCGGGCCAAGAACGACGGATTATATTTTTGCTTATGTTATAAATTGTTTTGACATAATCTTGAACCCACAAACAGAGTCGCAAAGTTAAGCTTACGTAAGTTATTGTTGTATTTTGTGGCATGTTTCGTTTGCTGGGGTTTTTAAAGGCTGTATAGGTTTATTGGCCTTAATGCTTTTATTTGTATGAATATTGTCCAATTAACGGTAATACTAGGCAGTTTATTGTACAGAGTGTTTACGGCTGTAGAAAAAATCGTAATAAAGCCATGCAATAAGCTAAGGTCTACAATATTGAAAGCAGCCTTGACTCCATAGACATCAGTCATTATTTATGGGCTTTTCACTATACTACAAAAATATGTCATCCTAAAAATATGACGTCATGTATTGAATGTACTTTTACATGATTAATCACGTGGCAGGATGAAACAGTTATCAAAAAAAAAATGGTCGTGTCTTGTCAGTGTAGTTGCTTTCCGAATCGAACGACTGTATGTTAACTATTAGCATTACAGACATCTTTTAATTTTTTACATTTACTCTGTAAATTAGATTTCCAGCTGTCTCGCTTATGTTCGTTATAAAGTCTCGCGTGAAATCATCAAACGTAGTGTTGGACTAAAAAATATTAACTTATTTTGAATTTTGTTGTTTATGATAAGATTCCCATGTGTACATGATTTTTAGTACATGAGCCTGTAATCTTACTTAAATCTCAAATATTAATTTTCGAAGCAACTGATTATTTGATCAGTTAATTTTTGTAAGCAAATAATTAACTAGTCTTGTTTTCTAATAGTAGGTACATTCTGGATGCACTTTTTTCTTAGTATTCTGTTTATTCCCTTTATTTTAAATAACTGACTTATTTTTTTCAATATTGAAAATATGAGTTCCTTGATACTCACCCAAAAAAGCCTCCCAAAAATTTACTCACAATAAAACAATAAGAACTCCGACAATTTGCTCTCTCAACGAACATTTCCGTACTAGCAGTAGGTACGTACCTCATAAGGGGAACACGAATTACATCAATAAGAACGCATGATGTAGGCGCATGTAACCGTGAAACGGGGTATTTCTACCCTGGATGCGCTACTGAATACAAAATTCACATGTACTCCAATTATAGGAAAACGATTTGCTACGAATATTCTTGGCAGACTTGCAAATTTACCCTTGAATCAGCGAAATATATTTTATTTTGTTAGGCCTGGAATGTAATATGTGGGTTGATAAAGTGTTCGTTAAATTAGGAGTAATTGTGTAAAAATGTAATGGCATAATATTAAAAATGTAAGTCGTTTGTTCAAAGATCTTTTTGCTATCCTCTTAGAAATGAGGTATATATTGTACAATATTAAGTCACTTTCCTACTGCATAATTATCCTTAAGCAATAAAACAAGCTATTGCATTGCAGTGCTATTGCACTATACATGACTGGAAATATATAAGGGTCAAATCCAAAAAGGATGAGCGTGTTATTTTGCAAATATTTAAAGTATTCGTATTAAAAGATCAAGCAACATATCATATTAGGAAAGATGACTCTTGCTTGAATGAATTAAAAACATACGTGCTTAAGCTTTTTGGACTCTCGTGATTAGCTACAAAACCAGTAGCATAAACGAAAAGATAATTCTAAACTCAGCCTCTTCACCATAGAAGACTGGAACGTAGTTGATAGTGTAGTACAGATAGCCAAGCAAATTGCTGACCCCAGCGAAGTTTTGACAAAGCGCCATCTATCAAAACATTGATAAAACTGGTCGCGGGCTTAGATCGAATAGAGTGCAGAAAGTTCAAATCCCGAAATCTAAAATTATTTTCAAATAAAATTTTTATGTCGTTTTGATGTTTGTGTAGCTTTGGTTTTTATTATAACTGTACACCCATAACATAGCTTAGAAAAATAAAAAAAACATTTATTAAAAAGATAATAAAAAGCAAAATTTTCATTTTATTATAATTGTTAAATTCTTTAAATTCAAGCTATGATTAAACTTTAAAAGAAGGAACCAATATGCTACCTATGATAAGTAAAAATTTATATTGCTCAACTTTTTAAAGAATAGGATGACATTAATATAACTGTAATTGCAAATAAGTAAATAAATGACCAAATAGCGTTAATTTATTTATTTAGTAATGAACTTGGCATTATTATACTTAAGATTCAGAATGTAAAACATTTATCACACAAAAAATTTTCAACCTGACAATGCTTTTTTCTAACTTTACATAAAGAAACATGCTGTAAGTATTTAAAGCTTCATAAATTATTAATTAGGGTCCCCAAGGAAATCCGTCTCTTAGACATCAGCCTGTATAGTATCTATAAATTGATCCGCAGGGGGCTCGGGTAGTAGCCTCCGATATAATTTCACAAATGAACAGGCTGTGAGCTGTTTTCTTTTTTAAAATTTATTTTACTTGATAAGTTTTCACTTTGGTTTCACAGTGCTTCTGATATAAATGAAATGCGAGAGCTCCTGGCAACACTGAGATAAAAAATTCAATTGCAAAAATATTACAGTATTTTTTGAGGTATTTTTTTTGTCTCTTAATAAGCAACGTACAGCAAAAGATACTAAAGCAATGTCATTTTTAATTTTACAAGCGTGTCGTGATTTCACGACGAATAACTAAAAAACTGGTACATTGGAGAAAAAATATCTGCGCTAATTATTGAAATCATAATACAATAGATTACACTGTACAGCAATGAAATCAGTCCCGAAAGTCGCGAAGGGTTGCTATTTACGGATGGGTCCAACAAAACATTGAAGACTCTATAAAACGAGGCCACGAGAAATATTCGTAAAATATTACCCTCATACTGGACTGAAAGGTAAATAAGATAATTACGCATACTTGCATCTAGTCTCATACAGTATTTAATCAAACTGTCGTGCATAAAAAACAAAATGTACAAAGTTGCAGGAAACGTTGAATCTCACAAAAACACAAAGTGGGTTCCCGTATTCTCATAATTATTATTTGCATAGCAGGAAGTGACGTCACACCGCGAGATATCACTGCTCACGCTCGGCTGGTTGCGCCCGCATGCATTCGCTAGTTTCGTTGTCGTCGTGACGTAGTCATTTCGATGAATTCGTTCTAAATACACATCTAATGATTACTCTTTTTGTTTTTATATCTGTGTTTTGTTTTAGAGTATTTGCTTTCGTTAATGCAGATTTTGTTTGTATTGAATGATGTAGTTTGCTACCTCTAAAGCAATCATTAAGTCGACAATGTTTTTGTAATACCGTTAGTAATGAACAAAAGTCCTCCAAGTAATACTATTCTATTAACAACCTGAAAAAATGAAGACTGTTTTGAAACCGCATCGTGTTAAGCTCTGCATATGCGATAAGCCTCCAATTCCAATGAACAAAGGTCCTAGTACTATTTATAATAAAATAATAAACACAATCTATGTCAAATACCTACCAAGGCGATTTAGAATCTTCATATTAAAATGACTCATAATTGTAGGTAATGGTAGGTAGGTAAACCTGCAGTGTAATTACCAAAAAGGTTGTCGGCAAAATCTTATAAAAATATATAAGGTGTGAGGGTAGTGAAGTACGTATTTTATACAAATGTACCTCAGCTAGACGGTTAATAAAAAGGCGCCTTTCGTGTCAAAATTGTTTACTCATATATTTATCACTATATAGTATTTTTTTTTATTGAAAAAGGATTAGACGTTTGTCTTTTATCTCACCTGATGGAAAGTGACGATGAAGACGAAGGTGTTACACGTCTATCCACGAGATACCTATTCACTCGATGCTTGAAAGAACTAGGACTATAGTTTTCTGAAAAAATAGACGCAGGCAGTTCATTCCACACCTTGGCGACCCGAAATTATGTTTGGAACTGTAATAATCGAATTCAAATTCAAATATTTATATCTCAATATTGACAATAACTTGTTCTTATTGACGTTAAATAATAATGCAGGCCTAAAATATAAATTGGAAATTTTATTATATATGGAACATAGCACAGTCGGCCGCATAGGTCGCTTAACAGAATCAAAAGTGCAAAACAACTGAACACCCAACAAACTATAAGTTTTTGTCAAGATACAAGGGCGCAAAATAAACTTAACTTACAATCGTTCATAATAAGCATAACACAACTGATTCATAAGTTGCTAAAAGCTTTCATTCCAAAAGTCAAACTTTTGATTCTGTCGAACTTATGCGGACTGTACCTAATAATACAATATTTCATGACACAGAATGACATAATATTCTTATGCAGAACACAAACTTAAATGTGAGTACATAACTATTTTAATTTATTAACATACAACACTGAAAGTTATAAAATTAGTTTGAACAATTTATTCAAGCCAAGCTGAAATTTTTAACATCTTGGTAGGTACGGGAGCTTGCTGCTAATTTTCCGTTGCCTGTACTCATTTATCCAAAATGCCTTATATCAAGTAATAACGTCGTTTAATTTCAGACATAAATATTCTTTATAACAAGGCAGTAGAGTATATACAGAATACTTAATATACTGAGCTATTTGTGGTATCTCAAGAATATTATGTTTGTACAAAAATATTAAATTAAATGTTTCTTTAGCCTTTGCTGGAATTGTGAAACAAAAATATTAGATTTTAAAATATTGATTTTTGATGACAGACACTATATTTTATTTTAATAAGACTATATTTTAAATTTACATACAAATCTCGGTATTCTGCATTTTTGAGTAAATAAGTCTTTAACTATTTTACTGCAGTAGTGAAATTTCCGCCAAAACAGGGATATTTAAAGAGCCGCTCGGCGTAATGGCCGATTTACTGGAGAAAGGCGCAGCGGAGGTTGCATCACGGACGAGTGTAAGCTAAACCGTCTTATCTACCCCTCTTCCTTAGATATACGACTACACTTCCGAACAAAATGCATCTTTAACAACTCAGATAAGATTTTATGCTCCGAATAATGCCGGTCGGGTCAAATGACGGCTCCATGAATACTGAATGCTGA
This sequence comes from Marasmarcha lunaedactyla, assembly GCA_923062675.1. Lineage (NCBI taxonomy): Eukaryota > Metazoa > Arthropoda > Insecta > Lepidoptera > Pterophoridae > Marasmarcha > Marasmarcha lunaedactyla. The sequence goes on from OV281343.1 coordinate 21,334,308, forward strand.
GAGTGGGACGTAAAATAACTGTTACACCAAGTTTACATTAAACAACAAAAGCTTAACGTTTTTTGCGATCTTGGGTTTTCAATATAAAAATAAGTAACTATTACTGAAACCTTTTGACCAGTTTATGCGCCAAAATGTTTGTTTGAGGAACACTCGAAGCGAGCTCTTCCGTTCGATCATATGTGTTGGCAAGTGCAGGAGGGCAGAGGTCGAGACGCCGACACCTCGCGCGCACTCCACCACTTTGCTCTCACTGACCTACATCCGCTTGGCACCGCTCACAATCACCGCTTCAGCTTAATTGTCCCGACACTTCGAGTCTCTTAACGACTGCGCCGCAATCGCCCGATTTAAGGGGCGTTCCGAACACTGCAACTGCGTCGCTCCCGAGTACTCCCGACCACCCTTTGTGCAGATATCTCCACGACACCGGGTCAAAAGCTAGCCGCAGTCGAGATCCAGTTATGCAAATATTCACTTTGTTGTAATTCCAGTGTTTGTTAGCAAAAAGCGATTAAAATTAACCCGTATTTTGTGGCGTGCAAGACATAAAACTTGTGTTCTAATGACGAAAGGGGATTACAATTTGCCTTTGATGGCGTCGTCCAATTACATTAATCTGGCGCACTCGTGCCGAGGCGGCGCCGCAAGCGACTTGATTAAAAATTCTATTAGTTGAAAGGCACAGACATCTTAATAGATAAAGTGCACATCACCACTAGTGGTTACATTTTTAGAGAACATAAAAGTTAGCGAACAATAAAGGCCGTAATGTCGAGAATGTTCTGATATTTAAGCATGTGTACTAACAATTAAAAATTCATTTAGCTAATGTCTGTAGTTTCGAGTTGATAACTTGTTACGTGGAATAACAAAGTAATGCAGAACCTTTTGTTTGGGGATTTCTAATTTAATCGAAAAAGGAGTATTGTATTTTCATGGAGTTAGAGTAAAATATCTCAGTTTCAAGCTGGGTAGTGATTCTAAAATGCGATACATTGCGGCGTGGGCGACTGGCAGACAGATTTACGCGAGACCGCATATCACCGCATCTGAGGTGGATGGAAAGAAACGAGCTGCTCCCGCCATTTATTGCTGCTGAATTTAGTGCGTGAAGTGTTACTACATGTATTAGAGATGAGATTGGAACGTTAACGGAGAACTCACGTAGTTGTGATCTATATTATGGCTCGTCAAAGTTATTGCCAAGGTGTAACTTATGGCTAAACTAAGTAACGTGATGATTTATTGAGAACATGAATTGATGTTTGTTTATGGAATTCATATATTTAGACATTTGTAAAAGAACTCCATTGAAGAATCCAAACAGATTAACTTAGATTTTTATGTTTTCTGTAGAACATGAAACCCTGCTATCAATGGAAAACTACTCTAGGAACTACTCCTACATTTTAACTGGACATCTACAGACGCCGACAAACAGAATCCATAAACAAATATTTGAAATGGATAGGCATATTTACCAAACTTTTTTCGTAGCCAAAAGAATAACTATTTGTGCTCACACTGGTTAAACTTTGAACCGTTAAACATTTAACCGAGGATTGTTCTTTTGAAAGTAAACAGATAACTGTATAACACCAGAGAACTCCGTACAAATATGCTCTACTTATTTGTACAGAGATTCTGATTTACTTTCATAATGTCGCAATCCCAATTTATTTTATGTGATTTTAGTTTCAGTGTGATTTATTCATTGCATAATTTTGGGTTTAAATGGGTATTTGGTTTTAAGTTATAAAATATTTTTGTTAGACTGTTTATTGAAAATCCATTATGATTTAAAATTAATAAGTTTGTACTGACATTCTCACTAATTTTATTTATGCGAAAGTGAACAATTGCCTTTGTTTATTTGTTTGTCTGTAACTACTAGATAGTGATCGTCACAAAATTTTACTTTGTCGGGTGTACAGTAAAGAACAGCGTAGAGTAGCTTTCATCCAGAAAAATAATACTGCTCCTGGCAGGTACGCAAAACCAGTTACAAATACTTTTATGAAATAATATCAATTATATAGAGATTATCTCAAGAGGAACTGTCATTTAATTGGATCTTGTGGCCCTTGGTGTAAAATCTGGTAGATACATGACGTATAAATCCATGTCGAAATTATAAATTGATACAATCCACATCTTGATACAAACAATAGTAAAATAATTAATTTTGATGTTAGCTCTAATTGAGATGTAGATATCAACGGGTGTTTTCTCGTAAATTTAATTTTTTCATAACTGAGATATAACATAATAGCGTTAGCACAAAAAGTCAACATTTGATAATACTTATTCAAAATTTTATCTCAATAACTTTAAAACTAATTAGTACATATTAATTTAAGTCCCAAACTAGAAGAAAAACATAATAATCTTAGCTCGGTCTCTATAGCCATTAAAGCCATACGTTTAATTATATCCAGCCCATATGCAAATACATTAATAGCTAAAACGAGAACAAACATAACATATTAATTAATAAAAGTTTGCGACCAATGCGTGGACGTAAAAAAAGACTGGTTTAAAACCGGCATTAGCCCCTAGTTAGCCGACACTTGAATTCAAAACGTCGTTTTATAAAGCACTCTTTATAAGCAGATATCCTGTAGAGTAGCTAAACTGCGTCAAGAGATTATCGGCTATAAACTAAGGATAGTAAAATTATCATAAAAGTCTAAAAAATCGTAAATAGGATGAGACTTTGCTTGAGAATGAATTTTATGAAAAAGATAATATTAAATAAGATTTATAAAGAACAAGGCTGTGCATGAAACGTAAAAGATTATAGTATGATATTGCAATGGTGTCTGTGCTTAACTTATAAATTTAGTACGAATAACAGTAAATGTTCCTTATTCTTGCTTTATCGACAAGAAATTTGTGGTCTTAGAAATGTTATAACAAGCTTTATGATTCATCAATCTTTATTGGATTTTCTTGTGGAGTGTGAAAACTAGAAGTTTGAAATCTGTTTCTAAATTTGAACCTAAGTATATTGAGGAAGTTAATGCATTACTAATATGGAATAATTTCGAAATAAATTGATATTATTATTATTATTGTTATTGTTACTGACAATTGCTCAATCATATTATTTTGTTTCAATAAAACTAATCACTGTGTTCGCAAATGTGATTGATAAACATGGAATTTGATTGTCTTTCTAGTAATGTTAATTTAAAATCCAATGGTAAGCAATTCGTAAAAATAAAAACATGAAGCATAGACGAATAGTACAACTGTTTTTAATATTTTATTGAAATAACAATGAATCAATTCATTACATAGTGAGTGAGTCATTTAATGGATTAAGCTTATTTTAACTAAAATGCGTAAAATAATTTGACTTACACTCAACCTCTTTATGATGTCATAAAATAGCATCATTTTCTACTGTCGTGTCAATGTTTTCAATAAATAGCTACCATCAAGAATCCATAGAAAATTGTAGAGTTGTGCATTTCAAGAAATACAACCAACTTTTTAATGCGATTGTAAAAAGATAACTACTGCGGGATATCACCAACCGAATTGCTTTAAAAATGAATACTGCACAGAAATCAGAAATATTCAAATATGAACACCCTACTTTCAACAATTAAAAAAATATACATACCCATCTTTACATACCAAATCGTTATTGGAAACCGCAACGATAAAAAAAAAATATTAATTTGCGCACAAGGTTTTTGCTTTCTTTTAACAGACAATATACTAATTCCTTAAATATACCTGGAACAACAAAATAATAGTTGTCATTGTGTAACAGTGATGTTACAAAATTGTAGTAAGTTATCACTCTATAGTTCTACACGCTTTACACTCCATGTTCATTGTGCTTGTACAACCAGTAGAACCCGTTCGCCGCTACTGTCTTGCTGTTATTGTTTAACTTTCAATGGAATATATATTGTATGACAATTTTGAGAATGAATACAAAGGTGTTTCTCGTAAATTAAGTTCGTAAAAGAAAAAAGTTCAGATTCAAAAGCTGTATTGTACACAATAAACGGATTTAACTTATACTTATTTATTAAGCTGTTTTTAAATACAATGGCGCGGGAGGTTAACAATCGAAATCATCGGTTATATAATTTTCGACTTTGAAGTTACTTCGCTTCTTGCCACCTTAAAGGGACGTTTATCTATGTCGTTTTCTCACCATGACGTCTGTCAGCGCTTAGTTAAAATTGCGTTCCTGACAAAGTGACATGATATAAATGGCGTGACAGGTTGAAACTTTAAATAAAATCTAAAGTACAATGAAGAAAACTAAACTAAAAATATTTGACTTAAATAGAGTGATTAGTAATTTCGGTGAGTCTAATAAATAAAGTACATATACTATAGTCAAATCCAGAATTCTCTCCAGTCCTGAATATACTGGATCACCAAAATGTTCAAAAGGGTCGACTGAAAGGTCACATCTTCAACAGATCGTTATTAAACCTCTTTCTTGGAAAACTTTCTTTATAAGTTATATGCTGTTATATGCCAGAGTATTACGCTATTTAATTAATTAAAGACATTTTTCTTTGAAAAACTCACCTAGAATTTAAGATTTGGTTTTTTGTATTTCGCTTTTATGACCTTTTTGTTGTCTTTGTACGTAACAATATAGGCCATTAGATGCATTGTTAAATGCGATTATCAACTTAATTACCAAACAAAAAATATAAGTAATATTTTTATTAGTGTTCCTTTGTAGTTAGCACGCAACAAAACATCTAAAGTTATCGGTCGGTCTATCTACAGGCAACGCGAGTTTAAGTGGCATTAAATGCAAGCGACAGCGCAGTTTGCGTAGACTGCAGCTGCGTACTTGTTGCGGAATTCACCACGACTCCACCACCCATCTGCATAATGCCCTCATCATGACCGTACTCCGTTATTACAGATTTACATTTTAATCGTTCACCAACATTTTACTATAAATTAATTTGGCAACGGCAACTCTTGGTAATTGTTTAAATGCAATAATGACTATGAAAACTATTGGCTTTTCGCCAATCGTTATGACGTAATGTACAACTTGAATATGTTTAGTAATGTAAGCTTTTATGTGTTCGTTAGATATTTAAACAATGAGTTCATTAGCGATGTAATTGTTGTGGTATTTAATTGCTGCGCGGATATGGCGCGGCGGCTGCAAATTATTTACATGCGTGCTTTTACACGATAACGACGGACCGGTGCCGAGGGCAATTCATTAAGTTAATTTTCATGCGTTTTTACAAATAACAAGCAGTCTCGATCCCGTGTTAACAGAGCTCGGTACAATACCTGACTGATTTGCTACACGCAATATAAATAATGCGGCGTGTATAAACTTCGTTTGTTCTACTTTTGAAAGGTGCCGCCCATATAGGTACGGTTGTACAACTTATGTCTTAATAGTCACAAGTTCAACTCATAAATATTGTACCATGGGAACTACCACAATATTATCTGATAAATGTTTACACGTATATGTATATGTATTTTTCAATGTTTTTATGGAGATGGGCCAAATGTTAAATCAAAACTGTTTGTTAGTTTTTATTTTATTATTATTAATAATAATATCTACTACCCACGCAATACTTAGTTACACAAATCTAAGCCTAAATACTGTTATTTTGAGAAGTAGAATTAAATATAGCTCGCTTTGAGTAGGTCACTACGAAGTAATTGAACCACGCAGGTAAAATTCTCAACTGGTTTAATAGCGCTTAAGCCATGAATATTTGGTATATTTTAAAGAAAAAATATAGACAATTCACGTATCTATTTATTTTCATTGCAATACTAACTTAACCTATTGACTCAGCTCACTATTTAACATATACATTCTGCACACCTCGACCACACATTGTAAAGTAGCGCTTACACGAAACGTCGTAGGTATGTCGCTGTCGTATTAATATCACGACAAGTTGCGTGAGCACCTGCCAATAATGACGGACTTCTGTGTCCGCAGTTATAATTAGGCTGCCTTCAATTGCCTCCCCGGGAGGGCGCCAAACGTAAATAACGCGGGCTTTCATTCTTTGTATTTGTTAAAACTTGTTTAGAAATAAATATTTGTATTTATTGTTATTTCTATAAAGGTTTCTAATAATCCTTACCTTTACTTATAATGCAACGATACATAAAATGATAATGTTTAGAGCAATAAAAATATTAATGTTAATAATATAGTAATAAATCCCCAGACAAACACACCAACTGTACAGCCCCAGAGTAACTTGAGCTTATGTTATGGATGACCATACAGCGAACTGGTGGGGAACCAATAATATTAATACATACGAGGGGAGGTCAAAAAGTTCACGGAATGAGGGATAGGAGGCTAAATAAAACGAAATTTTTTTTTGGAAAAAAAAATGATTCGTCCTTGTCGTCGAAATAGGCCGAAATCGTAAAAAAAATTTCCACGTAGTTCTTTCTTTATCTTATTATAGACGTACGCAACTACTCACAGCGCAGTAGATGCAGTTATGCGAGATATTTATTTTAATACTATTTACTGGCAAAAAAGTATTGGGACAGATGAAATAAAAAGTTTTTTATTTTCTTTTAAAGCTTTTTTTATTTTTTTTAATAAAATGTTATCTTGAACTAGCAGTAAATACACCTTATGAACTTTCGGATACATTTTTATTAAAATATTGTAATTATTGAAATCCTTACAGTAGTATTTTTTCTTTTTGTGATGCCTATATTGTAGTAAAGATTAAGATGTTACTTTTATTTTTTTCCTTTCGTTACAGATCACATAAGAGAGTTCGCGTGTGGAACTTTCTTCTATAGAACTTTATATATGAGTGAAGAAAGAAATATACTTTATGTTGGTGCTATGTAAGTATACTATTAATTATGTTTTACTGTAATACAGAAATGAAGAAAAAAATGTTATAAAGTGTAATTTACTGAACATTTTGTCATGCTTATACAATAGACGTCTCTAGATTTGTCAGATAGATATTTATCTCTAAATGTTATATTATACAAGTTGTACAAACATCTTTACCTAGTTAATTAAATGGTATTCTGTTACTTGCAGAAATCAATAAACAAAGTATATATTTAAACTTCAGCAAGGGACGGTAACCCACTGGCGTAAACAGAGCAAAGATAGCTTATCAATGAATGCTGCTTCACATGGCTTAAAATGCTGTTGGGCATCCTTAGGTAGCTGTGCCTTCGGAGTTTTCATCGGCCTATGTGATAATAAATCCCCAGACTAACATTCCAACTGTACGGCCGCAAAGTAAGCCAAGCCTGTGTTATGGACCATACAGCAGTTAGAGGTGGGAATAAATGTACATAACATAAAAATTAAGAACCATGATTCCAGAACAAATATCTGCGTTCATCGCCCAAGTGAATGCCTCTAACAGGATTTGAACCAGGGACCTCAGGCGTACTATTTACTTATAGTTTTCTGTATGTAAATAGCATTACAATATAGATACAGACAGTGGTATTCCAAAGACGTACCAAAGCTAGTTAATCAGTAGCTTTTGGGTAAAACAGTCATGAACATGCTTATTTCTGGTTTCAAATATCATGATTGATGTATTTTAATTTAAAAGAAATCATGAAATTTAAAATGACAACGTTACGGAATATGCGAATAAATAAACAGCTGGCGTGTTATTTTAGGAAGCATGAGCAATTCCCTAAGTCAACGGTCTCCATTGCATAAAATGAAGTCCTGGCACGAAAACAATTATCTTTTATTTCTGTCGGCCTTTGTTTTGCAAAATGGTGAATTTGTCGTTGTTTGGTATGATTTCTGTACTAGCTCGTAGCTTCATATACGGTTCTTTCGAGCAAAAGCATTTATTTGTTACGATGCCATGTACCTTTTCTTTTATAAAATATGCAAAGTTATTATAGCTATGTTCGGGGATAAACATGTCTAATTTCATTAAGTTTTCACAATTCATTAAATAAAATAACAATAATTTGCTATTAATTGAAAACGGTAAAAGTGTCTTATTTCATATAAATATGTGTTAATTATATATAATATAATTCTCTTGTTCTCGGTAATAAATAATGTAACTTTACTGGGTGCGTGGGTAGATCCGATAAGATGTCAAAGATTCTCATGTTCCTAAATAAAACTTGATTGTAGTTATCTTTTGAATGAATGCTTGGCATTTAATATTCCGCTTTTTTATCTATTATTCCATGTGACAGACATTTATATGATGTAATCATAAAGTAGTTTTTTATGCAAGTAGAGATTATTTTCATACAAATGTTTATGTCTTAATCGAGCGAACCATTTTCAAGTGTTGAATTAAAATATTTTTTTCATAACCAAAAAATTTTTTAGAAAAACTTTAGGATTACATCTATCGTGGGGCTATATAGAGCAACCGAACGCATTCGGTTATTGTTTTGTGATATAAGGTTTTTTTTATTCTTGCAAAATCATAATCAACTAGGTATATAGTCTTGGACGAAATGGTTTCCGGCTTTGTATAACATGCTAATTTGTCGCCTTTGATTGTACAGCCATAAATCTGCTCAATAGAACGTGTAATTTCGTTTTATCACGATTACAATTGCCTGGATTATAAAGCTGTGCTTTCTACGAAAGATCTTGAACATTTGTTAATATTGTCTGTAAAGCAGGTATTAAGTAATTAACTTGGTTAAATGCGTTTCATATCTAAACTTATATATATATATATATAATAAAAAGTTATTTGTATAATAATGTTTTTGTTGTTGCTTTTGATTCATAAAGCGTGTGAATATTGTACAGGGTAGTGCAAAAAGTTACTTCAGTTAAGTTATATACACCTGGGTACCTATATCTAAAAATAGTCCATGTATGTTCCGTGATTTTTCATAACTGTTAGTATATAATATATCATACACACATGTGCTATTTTTACTTTAATACAAGTTTTATTATTTTCACTACTCCACTTTTATAAATGGTGCTGCATACATGCATGTTGTATTTCTAGTTTGCAGATTTTAATAAGCATACTACTTCGTACTTTACTTACTCGATATTTATTTGAAAGACTATATTACAAAGATTTTTAAGGTCGAAGGGCGGGTTTAAAAATTCTTTAATAATTACTAATCCAATGGTAAATTTTTTCCAAAATTTATTTTACTTGCAGTATTTAACTATGCAAAGTTTGACACGTAATTACTGCGTTATCTTCGCAAAGCACCGGTCGCTGTAGTAACGTTGCTGTTCAAACTTCACGCTCGTTATTGTTGCGAGGCAAGGAGCTCGTAAAAATGAGTTATTGCACTGAAAAACTTAATAGTGAAGAGGATCTTTTTAAATATTTTATTCATGAGTACCGATCGTAAGTAATATTTTAGTGTGAAAGTGTTGGTCTTGTTTGGCTCTTGATAGTAGATTTTTAGTATTTTTCTTATGATATAATGCTACGCAAACAAGAATAAAATATTTGTTATAATCTAAAAGAATCTACAGAAATAATATCTATGCTGTAATATTTTTTCATCTTTCCGTCCCTCAGGTTGTGTCTATTGTCATTATCCATTAAATACCATAATATATATTGACAAAAAATATGAAATTTAATTAATAGATAAATTTACCAAAACCTGCAAAAAACTTTTATATTTTTAACAATCTGCAAATAATGTAAGCATGGAATTTATGTATTTTGACAATGTCCAACTAAAACGGCTTAAATAGATAGCGTATGACCTATATTAGTAAATTATTATTTATTTATTTCAGAAACCGATAGTTACAAAATAAGTGTTTGAATACCACATTGGCATCTTTTACACCGAAATCTTATCTGGACGGTTATTTGAGCATAAGTACTGGTAACTGCTACCGTACTTACGCGGTCGGAATAAGTTACCTTTTGCTTTGTCTAGAAATTATCAAAATTGGTTTCGTCAGTATTTGAGATTATGGTTATAAAAAACCCTTTCCCTCCTTCCAACGCTATTAGAGAAACAGCAATAAATCAGCAACAAGAGGTGAATCAATTTCAATTACAAAAGACATTAATTGAGACTAACAGCGTAGAGTAGCAAAAAAATCTAAATTTAGCGAACCAATCCAATGCTATTTATACAGCTCGTTGAGCAGAACTTATAGCAAATAAAATAAATGAACTGCTGCATTCTGCACATATTGCTTCTCGGACCACAAAAAACTAGCTGAACAATTTTGTTCATTTACTTTTGTTGCTTCAGGACGCCTCAGTTCACACAAATAAATGGATATGGATTGCGATATGAAAATATTATCGGTAGGGACGCATCGATACGAGTTTTTATCGATATTGTATTTGGTATTAAGTGAGGTGCATTTGCAAAGAGCATTATTTGTAAAAAGTTTTCACTGGGTCATAGCCCGTAGACGAGCCCGAGACGTATATATATATATTAGGTCTTTACCTATGAAATTGCCGTTACTCACGAAATAAATGAAGCGTAATTTTTTTATATATTTTTTATTTCTATTAATCAAAATAATCACCCATGCAATCAATGCATCTTTGCCAACGCATTGGTAGCTTATTGATGCCTTTCTTGAAGAAATCAGCTGGACGGGAGGCAACAAATTCTTCAAAGGCATTTTGTACTGCCTCTCGGGTATTGAATTTTTTTCCCGCCAAGAAGTTAGCCAAATTCTGGAAAAAGTAGAAGTCTGTAGGCGCAAGGTCTGGTGAGCACGGCGGATGACGGAGAACTTCCAACCCCAACTCTTGTAGCTTGGAGACCGTCTGCTGTGCAGTATGAGGTCGCGCGTTGTCGTGCTGGAGCAGTGGAGCCGAATGATTGACCAAAGCTGGTTGGAGACGTGCGAGCTTCTCCATCATTGTGTTCAGTTCTTCACAGTACACATCTGCAGTAATGCTTGTCCCGTTTGGCAAGAAGCTGTGATGAATTACACCCGCGTTAGACCACCAAACAGAGACCATCACTTTTGTAGGGGTAAGTTTTCGTTTAGGGCATTGTTTGGGTGCTGAACCAGGGTCCAACCAACTTGCTGAGAGCTTATGATTGTCAAACAGGATCCATTTCTCGTCACAAGTAACAATGCGGTTCAGAATTCCTTCATTTGTATGCCTGCTGAGCAGTGCAAGGCACGTCTCCACGCGTACTTCGCGCTGGCGGTCATTGAGTTCGTGGGGTACCCAAGCTTTTTTACCTTGCCAATTTGACGCAAATGGACCAATATTGTTTTGATGCTAACGTCGAAAGCTGCTGCTAATTTAGCCGTGGATTGAGTTTCATCAGCTTCCACAATTGCCTTTAATTCGTCATTGTCGACCAAAGTTTTCGGACGACCACTGGGTTCATTTTTCAGGTCAAAATTTCCAGAACGGAAGCGGGTAAACCAATAACGGGTGGTGCGTTCGTTTGTAGTGTTCGCTCCGTAAACGTCGTTGATGTTGCGTGCCGCTTGTGCCGCTTTGCTGCCACGACGGTACTCATACTCCATAATTACTCGAATTTTTAACTTATCCATGATGACGAAAAATGTTCGAATGCGTTGAAAACAAAACACTAACTATTAAACAAATGGCGATTTATTATATATATACTTATATTTAAAATTTACGTTATAATTTTGATATTTACTTAGGTTTTGAATTTTTGTCTGCAATTCTCTCTTACATTGTTTCAAACTTAGATGAAAATTCACACAGGTTTTTGTTGTAAAAATCAAAAGCATTAATTAAAATTAATTCAACAGTAACAATAAAGGCGGACATGATCATGAAATTTACACGAGGTTAATAAAAGCTTACATGCTATATAAAAATACGCTTATCAAAATCCAAATTTTTATTATTTTTTAATTCAAATGTAGATAACGTGTAACTGACTATAAATAAATAAAAAATATATCTTCTCACTAAGAAGTTTGCAACAGGGTGTTTTTACTATTTTTGTGATTTTAGGTAACAATATTGTATTTGCATTATTTCACGAAGTCTGTTTTTCAGTTAGCTGCGAATGTTGAGGCATCTTATTATGATAAAGTTGCTTGTAAAACTACTGTTTAAATTGTTATAAACCTTCGAAATTCACAATGGCCATCTTGAAATGAAATATCAATAATTACGTTTGATAACATGTAGTACACAGATAAAAATGTACTTGGCCCTAAATAACACTAATATATTATAACACCTAAATAACCTATTTAAGTTACGACGAAAACAGCAATTAACGCGAGCGGAGTCACGGGTAGTAGCAAAGTAAAATTATAGCCCCTTTCGATTTATTGGAAAAACACAAAACATTGTCGCTAGATTGGTATCATAAAATATCCCCGATAAAAATGTTGTACCTCAGAATTTTCATTTAATATATTTTTTAGTTTGGACAGTGAAGTTCGCTGTGGCGCAGTTGTTACATTATGCTAACAAAACCGTTTTGTTTCAGGGACCGAATATTCAAGCTCAATATGTCAGATATTAGTCTATCACATTGTGAGGTGAGTTTTTAATTATTAATAACTAATTATGTATTAATAAATAATTTAACTATTCCTCATAGATTCTAACTTTCAACGCAATCACGATTTTTGGCCGATTGCTCTCGCTCTACCGCCTGAACCAAAGGTGAAAGGTTCGAAATTTGCTCTACATAATTTATAGCTTTCTACGCTTGCTTGCTGCGGATGTAGTTGATTTCATAACTATGATAGTTAAAGTAACTATACCCCTTGGGTTTAGACAAAGTAAGTCTTTCTGATAAAATTGGCATCAACGAAAAAGTAAAATAAGCTTTTTTATTCTTTTTAGCAAGTGAACTTTTAGAACTTCTTTTTAGAAGTGAAATAAACAACTTTAGATTAACGTAAACCTAGATTAAGTATATTTATTAGCAACAATAAATCCCTTCTCCAAGGATGACATAAAATAAAAGTCTTAATATAGAATCAAATAACAGATCCCATATATTCTATCTACACCGATTTCACGTTCGCCAAAACATTATGAACAAACGCAAGCCAGAATTTTATTTACGGAAGTTGAAAAGCAGAGAAGATATAAAATGAGACTGTAAATAACCCTGTATTTCGTGGTTCAAGATTTACCTTAGAAAGCATTTTCCGGCACTACACTAGATTTTTAATGCATCTTGAATCCACATACGCTTTTCCTACACTTAAGTATCATCACCTTTTAAAGGCAAAAGTCTTTGAAAGACATAAGCCTTTTCCAGCTAGCGCGTTTTAGTTTACAAGATTTTTATGGAAATATGTGTTTTTTTGAAAGTAGCTCCTTGTTTTTCTTGTTCTAGTAGCGTTTGGAATAGTTATGGAATAGTTAAGGTTTTTTTTAAATCGCGTGTGCGTATGAATTGCCATGAATGAAGTTCTTACAAATTATCGATTACCTAATACAAACTTTTCGATTATGTGATCACGTTTAGTTAAGTAATGTTGAGCAAGGTAAAGTATGGGGTTATATTGGTTATATTTTGATCTTTTAGTCCGTACATACATTACTACATAAATCGTGATTAATATTTTGTCAAAAAAATTTCATATGTCTCTCGACACTTCAAGAAAAATTAAACCAAATATGTTTTTATACAACCGGTTTAAATTTTTAAGTGCAAATTCTAAACTAATATTTTAGTGTTATAGTTCCAAATAACTCAAAATAAGTTCTTCGGCGTTGTCCTAAGACAGTGAACAGTAACAAGAACTCGACGCAACCCAGTGCGACAGAAGGTTAATGTCCTACGTAAAATTAATCTGTCGTTTTCGAATCATGGGATGTATCAGAGCGGTTTTGCTCGAAAGTTCATACTAAAAATTAAATTTTTTGGCGTTGCACTTGTCTCGTGGTGCTTCTACTGGCATGTAGGCCGCAAGCAAGGGATGCATGACATTTTTGGTTTGTTCGCGTGCGTTACGCCGGCCGCGTTCGTTGCTGACTTAGGACACCGCGTTAGCCATTAATAACAAAGAAAATAATCTAGAAACAAGCATTCGTTAGTTGATAAAATCATAATTCGGCGTGTTAAGTAATTTTGAGGTATCTTTTTGTATTTTTTTTCCAAAGAATGAATTTTTTTGAGAAAACAATTTAATATTTCTGATATCTGCCCAGTATTTAACTTTAAATCAATTTACAAAAAAAAATTGTGAATACCCTTAAAAAATGGGTCGTCACGAAGTGATCACGGAGGTTTTTCAAATCGCAATACAAAGTTTATTGTTATACCTGAAACGAAAAACTTTACAATGGTTTATGGACTTTTGTGACAGATATTTTTTGAGAATATATTGACTTGACAGTTTAATCAAGAAGTAAATACAGAAGTTTATGGTACTCCATGACGTTATGTAGATGTAGAATGAGAGCCAAATAAATTTGCGCATTATCGATAAAATAAGCGCAATCGCATTGTAACCTAATGTATTATAGAAAAGTGATATCTCCAACATGTATTCGAATTAGAATCCGGTTTTTACTTTACATACCGAATTCTAAAACCCTGATGTTTTTCACAACAGCAATATGTATTTTGTTTTTACCTCTAGTAATTGTCGCAAGTCTCAACTGTATAATGGAGAGGTATGAATGTTCAAAACATTCGCACAAGCTTTCACATTTACATTATTAGTGAGTAAGCTATTAAGATGATTAATAAATCCATGGAATCTTCAGAACTTGATATCTATTTGTAGATATTTTGTTTGATGAATTCCTTTCAAAGGCAATTGACGATATGTACGTACACTTTAATTAAAAGCAAAACAACATTAGATTTTCAGATCGAATTTATGTATAATTGCATGAAACTCTACATATTAATCAAATGAATTTCAGAATATCGAAATTATAAACTTTCATGTATTTAACTGTTTCAAACTATGGCGGTTATTTTACTATAATTCAATATATTTAGGGGATTCTTACCACGATTTTCGATTTTTATTGCGTGCGTCCGATATTCGATGCTGTTACAAGCACCATGATCGCGGACTCGCGGTAAGTTCATAAAATTATTTATTTTATTTTATTTTTATTTTATTTTCTTTATTGTAACAAAAAAATAATACAATGAGAGTACAAACTCTGACTGCTGAACTAGCGTAAGCTGTTTGTCGGCAGTCAGTTAATTCACAAAACAAGAGAAACTTATTAATTTATCACTTATACTAAGTTTAAACATATATAGAAAATCAATACATTATTTTACAAATAAATATGATTCAACAATATGCGCATTTGTGTGTACGAATGCATGTGTATTTGTAAAAAGAATATAAAAGGGTATGTGTAACGTATGTATGGTGTGTATGTGTGTGTGTGTGTGTGTATGTGTGCGTGTGTGTTTCTAATGTTTGTATTTTAAAAACATTGAATGTGGGAGGTTTTCAATTCAGAATTAGCAACGGGTTTTCTGTTTCTTCATATTTTAGGTCCTTTAGCCAAAGTTTTATTGTATGCTTGATTTCAAAATTTGTTAAATTTCTAGTTTTATATGTAGTGTTAAGTTTGTTGTATAACCTGGGTGCTACACTACTATAGTGTTGTTGGCCAATTTTACTATGAACTCTGGGAACTGGACATTTATTTATTCTTTTACCTGAGTTTTGTGCAAAGAGTATTGCATTTTTGTGATATTTACGGATGCATTGGTAAATAAATAACTTTCTCACCGAGAGATCGTTAGCTTTGTCATATACCAGATGTGTGGGATGTCTAAATGGTAAATTAAGGAGAACCTTAAGCACACAGCGTTGCGCTTTCTGTAGTTCAAGCATGTATGTTTTAGCTGCTGATCCCCATGAACAAATGAACAAAAATTATGGTTTCATGTATTTGTTTTTAGTGTTAATCATTTTACTTATTGTCATTTTTGGGCATCATCGCAGAATTATCACAGTTAGGTATGCGTCTCTCAAAATGTAATGGTGATTGCTCTGTCAGTTCTGGTATGATTTCTAGAAAATACTTTCAGCAGTGTTTATTACAGATAAACAAATCTTACCCCTTTGCAAAAATTAAAATATAAAAAAAATTGCGTTTATTTCAGTAATCTTGGTTACAACATATAATAGTTATAATATAATAATGGTATAGAGTATAACTGAATATTTCTTTTCCAGCGTGACGCCCTTCTCCTAGAAGCCAGCAACATAGCGAACTGTGTGAGCAAGGGCAAGTCCGAGCCCTTTGAATGTCGCAACCACATCAGGGTGTTGCAACCCTTGGGCGACGGCCAGCGGCTCTATGTGTGCGGCACTAACGCACACAGTCCCAAAGACTGGGTAGTTTATGTAAGTGACTCACTTGTTTTTTGGGCTTGAATATGATAAATGGTACATAAAAGGGCTAAAACAGAAATGTTGTAGCCCTGACACTAACTCTGAGTTAAATTCAAAAGCTAAAGCACCACAACGATACGTTTCAATTTCAGGTATTGGTTATAGTTACACGGTTATATGGAAACTTTGTGGAGTTCCACAAAACACAATATTAAGGGTCAATTGCAGATAGATCTAGTTAGATAACGATAAAATTTGCTTGAAGCTCAACTTTTAGTCTAGGGAAGGATTGCACAAGGCACATGTGATTTTCAGTTAGGATTAATGTGAGATGAACCGGCTGCAGTATTACGTAAAAAAGTGGTCAGAGATATTCGCTGTACGTCAAAAATCTTCATACTTTTTTTACTTAATACGGTATTTTTGACAACTAGCGACTGAAAAGCGAATATTGCTCGATTTTGCTATTGCTTTGCGGTCGTAAGTTACGTAATAAGCCCGCTGGTCTAAATATTGCAAGCTTTTTGTTGCTTTTGATACTGTAATCAATTTGTCTCTTGAGCGAGTATAGCCGATCAATTTAAGAGCTTTTTTAAATAGATCGGTCGGACTCAGTGTTTCGGTTTCTGCTTAGATCATTTTTTTCATTATGTTAGGCATTTTATGGAAATTGACAAAAAAGGCACGTATACTATCCAAGAGTTAGTTACTCCTCCTAAATTGGTGCTCTAAATGAATGCATCAAAATACTTCTCTAAAAGAGGCTAACAAATCCTGTTAAATGTAGGCAATTCTTTTTGGGGAATTCTTTAAAAGGCATTACAAATTAGAGAATAATTAACTCAAAACCTTCAACATTAAATCCAGTCACAGACAAAAAAAAGAAAATCTAAAGCCAACTCAGCTCAACATCTCTTGAAGCCACAGGAGATACTAAAACCCAAAAAAAAATCACCTATCAATGTGTACTACATCATAAATATCTCATATACTTGAATTTAAATTCGCCAAATTAAGCTGTAAGTTCTCTAAACTTTATTCTGTGAAGTAATTTAGCGCAAATGAAATAGGTAGGTGGGTAATTTTCTGTAGTGAGATCACCCTCGATCTGCTGAAGTCAGTTGGGCGTGACCGATACTTCATTTTGAGCGATATATTGCTCGAACAAGTTTCGATAGGTTCTAAGACTCCTTTTTATCGCTTTTGATGTAGGTTTATTACAGTGATATAGTGGTATTAGAGTTTCTTTATTAAGTTCTCATCTGGGCGGTTGTACAGTCCTTCCTATTGTAACCGCCATAATTATCACGTTCACGTGGTTGTGTTCCACTGAAAGGAAAGGAACTGCCAGTGCAATTACTGGAACAAAGGCTATATCAACCGAAGCCTACGATTGATAACGCATCATTAGTCGAATAATAATTTATATATATATCGAATAATAATATATATATATATATAATAATAATATATATATAATAATATCGATATATATATAATAATATAATAATATATATATATAATAATATCGAATAATAATTGTCGAAGCAGCATAAATCCGCTACAGAGTTATTGCGCGGTGGATCATCTGAATCGCATTTTGAATCTGCTAACCTAGTAAATAATTTTTTTACTAACTTTGGGAAATCATTGGCTGAAAAAATGCTTCATAAATCGCATTCGCCGTTCTTCACGTCCCACAATCAATTATCTAAATGCTCCTTTTTAAATTCATTTGTTTTATTAGATATTGACGAAACTGAGGTATCTAGAATTATCAAAGGCCTGAAGGACGATTCAGCAATAGGATGGGACAATATTTCTAACAAAATATTAAAACTCTTTCATCACATCCTTTGCACCCCACTAACCTATATCTTTCAAAAGTGCCTAAAAGACGGCATTTTTCCAAAATGTCTAAAGAAAGCTGTCATTATTCCAATTCACAAAAATGGCAAGAAAGATCAAACTACTAATTACAGGCCAATTTCACTATTAACAGGCATTTCAAAGGTTTTAGAAAAAATTATAAATAACAGACTTGTTCAATACTTGGAGAAACAGTCCATCCTGTCAAATACACAATTCGGTTTTAGGCACAAGCTGTCAACTGCCGACGCGGTGCTTGATCTTACTAACCACATAGTCCAGGAACTTGACAAAGGTAATCGGACTATGGGAATTTTCTTAGACCTCTCCAAAGCTTTTGATACAGTTTCTATTCCTACCCTATTAAATAAGCTTGAAAATTTAGGTATAAGGGGAACCCAACACAAACTTTTTGCAGATTACCTACACGATCGTTCGCAATGTGTAAAAATAGGAAATATCCTAAGTTCTGACCTAGTAAACACGGAATATGGAATTCCTCAAGGAAGTGTTTTGGGTCCCACACTATTCTTAATATACATTAACGAACTTTGTAACCTGAAAATAAACGGTGGTAAAATCATATCTTTTGCTGATGACACCGCTCTTTTGTTCTCTGCAAACTCAGATACAGAATTATATGAGCTTGCACAACGAGGCTTCAATGTAGTAAACAAGTGGCTACAGCAACACTTACTAACTCTAAATTCAGACAAAACTTATTTCATCCAGTTTTCTATGCGAAAATCAATTTCAGAAAACCCTAACCTATACGCGCACTATTGTATTGATCAAATCAATCATTCGTGTTCATGTCCTCACATTACTGCTACTAAAACAATAAAATACCTAGGTGTCATTATAGACGAAACTCTGTCTTTTAGACTACACATAGATGCGGTTAGCAACAGAATACGCAAGTTAATATTTGTTTTTAAAAAATTGCGCAGCATAGGACACTCTAAACTTATGAGGCAGGTATACTTTGCATTGTGTCAGTCGATACTAAATTACTGTATTACGTCATGGGGCGGAGCAGCTAAAACTCTTCTCCTTAACGTTGAAAGAGCCCAAAGAGCAATTTTGAAAGTTTCCCATTTCCGACCTTTCCTTTACTCCACTGAACTTCTCTATAAAGAGTGTAAAGTACTGACAGTCAGGCAGTTATTTATAATGAGCACAACTTTAAAACTTCATAGCACCCTTAACTATAGCACACAAACAGCTAACAAAAGACGGCTTGACATTGTTTGTCCACAAAGCACAAAAACGGCATTTTCTTCCAGATTTTACATTTTCCTAGGACCACTTCTATATAAAAGATTAAACACCAATCTTGGCATATATCCTCTGACCTACAACAACACTAAACGAATAATCCGAGCATCACTTTTGAGTATGTCCTACGAAGATACAGAGAAGTTATTAATAGTATTAAAATAAGATAATTAATGTCTCCAAAATGTTAATTAATTTTTTGTTGTATTTTTATTTATTTTTTCGTGTAGTATTAGTATTATTATTATTTTCTAATGTTTATAGTGGGACGAGAATTATGAAACACATTTTATGTAATATTCACTTTGCGCATTTAATTGTTAATGTACTTACTAGATTTAGAATTAATGTTTATACAGCATACTGTACTTAATTTAATAATTTGTACCTAAAAAACAGGTAATTCATAATTACTTAGTTTAGGTATTTGCCTAGTTATTGTTACCCTAGATCATGATAAACCGATATGATGACTTATCATAATTATAGTATCTATTGTAAATTTTTAGACACATATTATAATTGATATTTATGTAGTTTATCGTAGTAATAAATTTGTAAGTTCTTATTGTGTATTCCTAGATGTAAGTTTTCCGGAAATAAATTTTATTCTTAAAAAAAAAAAAAAAAAAAAAAAAAATAATCATAATCACTAACGGTAAATAAAACATCTATGACTATAGTTTGTTCGCGTTAAGAATGCAGTGACGTATCGTCTCAGCATTAGGTTATATATCCAATCCAATAGCATCACCGAAAGTAAGAAAACTTTTTCTAATACGGTAATCTCATTGGCTGGTATCTATAGTTGCATAGATGACTCACTGTATTCTTAACGCGATCGAACTATAATAATGTCCATGGGTGCAGATGCCACTTACCATCAGGTGGATTTCGAGCTCGTTTGCCAGCTATGAATATAGTTAAAAATAATATTTATAAGCGGCCTAGATTTAGTGCGCTAAAATCGTTAATATTTAAAATTTGTCCTTGATATGTTCTTTATGTTTACTTTCCATATTGTTACTAAAACAATGCTACAATGAAAAAAACAAAAGATAAAACATGAATGAGACTTTTTTATTTCCTTATTTGTGTAACTGTGACCAAAGAGTACCAAGAGACTTTTTTCCCGCCTGCGTTTTTCTAAAACCAAAGTTGCAAGTTCAGAAGTGCATTAAGTGTATGTCAAATACCAAATGAATATACTTTTTACGTTTTCATTTTCAATAAGTACTTTTAGTACCCGTTTGAAAAAACCAAACCATAACTCTCATAAAATAAAACGCACTTTTTAAGATTTTATCTAAGACGTGGATCTGGATCTGGCCTCATTCTGAAGGTAAGGAATGATAAGGCCGAAGATGAAGAATGCGCGGTTATAAAGGATCAGCAGGCTTTCTCTTGAAAACTATTTCGAGGGATTGGCAATTTAATTTTGACATTCGGTACTCTTAGCTTATTGTATACATTTCCAAATTTTATTTATTACACATTTCTAAACAAATTGACTAAATAAGTTTTTAAATAAGGAGTTAAATATCTACTTTTTTTCAAATCATCGGGCTATATGTACTTTTGCTTAAGCTAATTAATAAATTAGCTTATTCAATACTAAAAACGTATTAATTTTACTATCTTTCTTTACAGTTAAATCTAACACATCTTCCAAGGCATGAGTACATCCCTGGCGTTGGGCTAGGGGTGGCAAAATGTCCCTACGACCCAGCAGACAACAGTACTGCTGTCTGGGTCACAAGAGGCAACCCTGGGAGCCTCCCAGCCCTGTACGCTGGGACGAACGCAGAGTTCACAAAAGCAGATCCAGTAATTTTCAGAAATGACCTCTTTGACCTTAGGACGGGACAGAAGAAATTTAGTTTTAAAAGGACATTGAAATATGATTCAAAGTGGCTTGATAGTAAGTTTTATTTTATTTTATTTGTTTGTTGGTGTGTTTATTTAGATGTCTTAAAGCGGTGACAACCTAGAGCTAAGTACTAAAATTACATTAAATATGATATCAAACGAGAACTAGACCCGAGTAAATGTCATATTATATTGTAGGGTATACATTAATAAGGTATACTTGTACAAACTGTTTTTCAAAGCTATTCCCAATCAAATCCTTTTTTCCAGAAACAAATTTCGTCGGGTCCTTTGACGTAGGGGACTACGTTCTTTTCTTCTTCCGTGAAACGGCAGTGGAGTTCATGAACTGTGGGAAAGCCGTGTATTCCAGGGTGGCCCGAGTTTGCAAGCAAGACACGGGAGGCAAACACATCCTCAGCCAAAACTGGGTTACGTACTTAAAAGCAAGACTCAATTGCAGCATACCTGGAGAGTTTCCATTCTATTTCGACGAAATCCGTGAGTAATCAATGTTTCAGTTAGCTTGTGATATTTGTATTGGTTTTAGAGGCAGTTCAATTTCTTACGGAGTGTTTATAACCAGTTTTATTTGTTTTATTTGTAGAGTTTTCTATTTCTAACACGAATAATAATATGATAAAAGCAACAAGCATGAAAGCAACAAATATATATATCAATTGTGAATATCAAAAACGGAAAATCAATTTCTCCTGGGCTGAAAATAATCTAAATAACATGTAATATAATTATATATCGTGGACACAGTAACGTGGACAGAATCGTATAATTATCAATATTTAATAATTGAGTATTATTTTAAGTACCCAGTCATCATATGTTTATTTTAGTAGGATATATCTACGTTATTTAAAGCTACTTGCCTTTACCTTAGGCTGTTTTCATAATCACCTTTTTAAATAAAGAACTGTCATCTTACACTTGTGCTGTTTCAATCGAAGCGCGAAGTTAAAAAGCATAGCAAATAGTACCTACGAGACATGCACGTCCTGTGAGAAGTCCCGCGCACCTTTAAGACTCCTAGTTCAGCGAGAGTCAGCGATTGTCTTTAATTTGTCCAGAAGTGGAGGATGTGTAATTTTGTTTTCACAAAATATATATGATTACGTATTATGTGTCACCTAAGTTGGCAAATTAACTCCAGAGTTAGCTGGTTAGTCAGTTAAAAACGTCTCTCCATCTTTGTCAATTTCTATTAGACTGATACAAACTTAAATTTCTAACTCAGGCCTTAATTTAGGCTTTTAGGCACTTCTGGTATAATATAACGTTGTACTGAACTAATGAGGTTTGGATTTGGAACGTCAACAAAAAATTCATATATTAAAGGTAAAGGTAAAAATAATATCATAGCTACGAACGAACCAATAAATAAATTTGAAATCACACATTTGAAACATATTGTAACGCAAAAACAAAGCTTTTGGCTTTGTTCTGTGCCTCAGTTGCTCTATTCTAGTCAACAAAAAAATGGTGCAATGTTAAGATCTTTATTTCGAGTTCAGTAGTTGAAACCTGCAAGATCAAGAAAAACGTCTGCTGATGACAGTGATTTCACTCCGAAGTGTATTAAATGGGAAGGCACGTGCATTGTTGATAATATATTCTATCTGTAAAGTCGTGTAATTGTACTTCAAAGCCTATGAATATTTTTACAAATGGAAAAATAATAAATGTAACAAAACTACGAGCATCCGAGTTCGCGTTGTTAATGTTTTTTAAAAATTTATCTAAAAAACATTAGCCAAGAATGATGCAGTTAATTTATGATTAATGGTACATTTCTGATTCTTGTATTACTGATTTTTCTTATCTTTACGGGTGTGAAAAGCAGTGTATACTCCTCGGGGATAAACGAGTCTTCATCTTGGGCAGGCTCGATCCTTCTTTACATTCAGGATTCATAATTTCATCGTGCGCTTGTGAATCAGACGCGCGCCCAGACACTGCTTGATGTATGTAAAATTTAATTAACAAAAAGTAACAATAGAGAAATCTACTATTATATGAAAACTAAATTATTTAAGTACCTAATGAGGTCTTATCAAAACTCTCAAAATCAGTAAGTAAATTTTCAACTAGATATTAAAATATATTCAGCGTATAAACGTAATGTAGGTATATTGTTTCATAACAAACATTTAATCAAATGAAGTTAACTGACAATAGTAATAAGCTAAGCTTAAATTTGTTAACATTATTCCCTGTTTCCGTAAAATTATTTAGCTTTGTGCCAAATTTTGTGACCCTACTAATATGGGGACTCATTATATATTCAACTGAATTAAGGTATGGACAGGGCCACTAGTTCCTCGTACGCAATTGTTACTAAGCGTAGTAATAATAACTTAACCTAATAAATAAGGTTTATATGGAAATTTTCCAGTAATTAGTTGTTTCATTAGTATTTCTAGAAATTACTCTCATGTATAAGGAGTAATTTACAAGCATGATACCTTAGGAATGGTACAAGTTTGCATTTAACGCAATATTACGTATGTGAGCTAAGGTTTCATCTAATTCTTGAACTAATTAATATGCAAATATTAATAGTACTCAGTTGGTTGATAAATTATATTTTTAGGTTAAAATAACTTATTGTTGGTAATGTAATTTGTATGAATATAAGAATATAATCTTTCTGGAATGGACAACTGTCTTTATCTTTTAAATTTATTTTTACGAAGTTCACGACTTCAATGTTATCAAATATGAATAATAATAAATATAGGGCTAATTTACGGAAATTTTATAGGAACATAAAATATAGTGTGGAAAGATCTATGAATATTTCATATAAATTTAACGTTTTTCAAACAGAGAGTGTGTACCAAATGCCGGATGAGCCAAACAAGTTCTATGCGGCGTTTACGACGGGGTCCAGCGACGGACTCGTTGGTTCTGCTATCTGTACCTACACCATGGAAGACATCCAGGAGGCTTTCGCGGGAAGATTTAAAGAACAGGTGAGGTTTAAGATATTTCCTTTCATAAGCTAAACTTTTATTGAACCATTCAATGAAGGGCCACTCAATGAAGGTGAAGAATAATATACCTTTTCGTCAGCCGTGAGGATAAATATACAAAACGGATGCATACTAACACTCATATTTAAAAACAATAGTGATGCCGATCTGTGCCTATTCGACGCTTATCTGACAGTTGCCATGGCAATGAAAAAGCTTTTTGATCTAGTTGTAGGATTTGGCATTCCAAGGTATTTATTACCCCGGGTGAATATCATTACGTTCTTAAGTTTAACTATGATGGTATGATAGAGTATTTAATAAGAGCAACGTTTAAAGGATTGTATTGTGTATTGAACTTACACCAAGTACTTTTCTTATATGATAATTGGATATGTAAGTAAATGAAATTGTTTATGTAAGCCAAAGTTTGAAACTGAAATTTAATTAAGAATTACACTCATTAAATCACTAGGTTTGCAACCAAATTGGTCGTGATGTAAATAAACCGAATAATTTGTTGTCTTTTCTGTTTTGAAATCTTCTAAACGAAAACTAATGTCCAGTGGGCTTATCGAATCTGCGATTGGATTTTATATTGTTATTTATTAGTTAGCAGATTCTGAATAAATAACTTAAAGCTTGTTTCATAACATCTTTTAACATTTCTCTTTTATTAGGTCATTACATATGAAATTGGCGTTTTGTAAGGGAGGAACATAAAGTCAATTTTTTTTAAATAAAATATATTTATTTAATCAAGGTATGTACACTTTTGCCATTTCATAGGTAGTTCATTGATCCCTTAATTTAAAAAAACCATTCGGACGGAATCAATAAAATTTTGAAGGTGCTTTGGACTGCCTCATCGGAGTTGAATTTTTTACCTTGCAAGAGATTATCCAAATAATGAAAAAAATAGTCCCGAGAGTACGGTGGATGTCTTAGACATTCCAACTGAAGCTCCTCTAATTTAGTAGCCGTCTGATGTGCAGTTTGTGGTCTAGCGTTGTCCTGAAGTAGCATTGGCCTAGAGTGATTGACCAGCCTCGGTTGTTTAGCAGCTAACTTTTCCATTTATTTATTTATTTAACAATTTATGTACACACATTAGAAAATATAAAAAATAAACTTAAAATAAATGAAAGACAATGTACAAAGGCACAGCTTATTTCTAAAAGAAATTTCTTCCAGCTAGCCTGAGGCTGGAAAGTGTGATTGCAGTATGGTTTGCAGTAGCTGACAATAGACATCTGTCGTAATCGTCTGGCCAGATTTAAGAAAGCTGTAGTGAACGACACTGGCTCTAGTCCACCAAATTTTTACAAGTAACCTTTTTTTGAGTCAATTTTCGCTTGGGGCAGGATTTTGCTGGTTCGCCAGGGTTTAACCATTGTGATGAGCGTTTCCGATTTTCGTACAGGATCTACTTTTCATCAAAGGTAGTGATTCGATTTAAAACCCTTTCATTTTTGTGCCGGTTGAGTAATGTAACGCAGCCGTCAACGCGCGTTTGTCGGTTTGGAGCACTCAATTCATGAGGTACCCACCTCTCAAGCTTTTTCACCTTCCCAATTTATTTCAAGTGGATTAAAACAGTTTTGTCCCTAACACCGCAGCCAACAGCTAACTTGGGCGTGGTTTACCCTTAGTTCCTTATATAATAGCCTTCAATTCTTCATTATCAACTTTGGTCCCCGGCAGTCCACGGCGTTTGTTCTGCAGGTCGAAATTTCCAGAACGAAAACGTTGGAACCAAAAACGCACTGTATTTTCTTTTGCGACATCGCCGCCACACACTGCATTAATACTTTGAGACGTTTCTGCAGCACTGGTGCCACGTTGGAACTTGTACTCGTAAATACCACGATATTTCTGGTTTTCCATTTTGTAAACTAAGTGACGCAAAGAGAAAACCAAAAGAGAAAAAAACAAATGAACTACGGTTTTCGAAACACAAATGCGTGAGTAAACTGTATATATGTATAAATTTAAAATTGGAATTCTTAACCAAAGAGGGGATAATACAGATTAAAATGGCCAGTACGACAAAACGCCAATTTCATATGTAAGGTCCTAATATTTCTTGTACCTACATCGACTCGGGGCTTAAAACCCATAACGTTTCAAAAACTATAAATCGTATTAAAAAACCATACATCAAATCCATAGGCATGAATTACATATTGAATGCCAAACAAACCTTCAGGAGCGGCAAACGACTTTTAGATATACCATTTAAGATAGCGAAAGGAAAAGTTACCACTTGGGGAAGCTTACCACTGACCTACTTATGAAAGTTTTCGTTTTAAATTGAAAAGATGCACCTTAGCCTTGAAATATGCGTCAGAATTTTCGATAATTATTTTTAAATTGGATCTTGGATCTTGGAAAGCCTAGCTGAGACCTACATTTTTATATAATAATAATTAATTAGTATGAAAGAATTTGCAATAAAAAGTGGTTGTACCTCGATATCCATATTGTAATACTGACAACGTGACATTTTAAAATTGTATAAATGACAAATATAAAAATTTGTTCCGAGTCCATTTATGTATGTAAGCCAACATATTTTATTCCATTACGATGTATGGTTACACAAATATTATTATGTCTGCTTATTTTACACATAACTTACCCACATATCGTGCCCATTCTGGACATGAAAAGTAAATTTTAATAGTTAGTATTTTGGAATATGCTTAAAATGTCAATAATACTCGCTTCAACCTATAGTCCTTGTTAGTGTTGGAAGTATTTTCGATCTGCTAATTGTAAGAAAATCGGACGGGAATTTCCAATCGAAAGCTTTAGTTCAGTGGGTTCGCTGGGTAACCTAACATTCATTGTTTTGGGTCTTGGGTCGCTCCGCTCTGTTCGCAGTAAATTCTATTGTCATGGAGGAACTGCATTTTAATGTCTTCATTCTATAAAGTAATTTTCAGTTCTTTGGTAAGTTTTATGATGTCATTAGTTAGTGTCAAGACGATGCAAGTACATTTGGGAACGAATTTTTTTATATGTTTTGTTACTCATTTGGACATTTTTAGTGGTTCTGTTAACGGTTCTTGATTCTCATTTTTTTTTAAATAGATGTTTTTAGTAAAGTAAGTAAGTAGTTAGTAAAGTTATTTTGAAGTATATTGTTAAAAATGTTTAATTTTCATTAAAACTATTTCAGTGAAATAATGAACTGCCCGTTTCGTGTGATTCTGATGGTTCTGTCAAAGCTTAACAAACAAACTCAGTAGTTTCCAAATAATAAACTTTGATCAGTTCCTCAAAATTTGCTATCATTGAAAATTACCAATTTTTTTTTATCAGCTTTTAATTTTTTAAATCTCGGCAACAAGAAACCTAAAATTTTTATATTTGATTTGGGGGAAGCGTGTAATTTGACTTTTATAGCTATAAGTAGGTACAGGTATAAAATTTGTTGGTTTTTGTAGCCCCACTTGCGCAGAACTGAACATATGTTATCTGGGTGGTGTAACTGAGTATCGTTTTAACTAACTAACTGGCTAATTCCGGGTTTCATTTTTAAGGCAAGTTCTCGCAAGAGGGCTTCGTAAACTACAAAAAAACAGCAGAGTTCTTCCAGTAGTCCTACAATAATTTCTATTACCTTAACGGTGAAGTTCTTTTGTACCATTCAATACATCATATATCTAACACCAGAGTTCTCTACCCAGGCCACGTCGAGCTCGGCGTGGCTACCAGTGCTGCGCGCGCGCGTGCCCGAGCCGCGACCCGGCACCTGCGTCAACAACACCGAGGCCCTGCCCGACAACGTACTCAACTTCATTAGGTGAGTTGAAGGCACAGTAATATTAGTAAGGTGATGGCTGATTTACTTTTACTGACTGGCGGACTTGTGGTTGTACTTTAAAATAAAATTTTGAACTAAATAATAAAAATATTTTCTAACTATTGAGAGTATGAAAAAATTTATAAATAAATTTTTCTACTGTTTTAATTTTTTTGGAACCTTTGAATTTAAAACCGTATGAAAAGAATTGACTTTGAAGATCTGAAAAATCGATTCTTCGATTTACCAATCTAAGGTTGCCGTGCCTGTAGTTAAGTTTAAGAAAATAAAATTTAAAAAAGAAATACTACGAAGTACATTGGAAATAACTCGAGTCTACTATAAGTATCTTACTATTCCGCTATTTAATTTTGATAATTCATTGTTTTAATTTTGTATTTAAAGTTTTGTACTTAAAGAAGTTCGGTTGTTAATTTATTATTTTATTAGGATAATGTGGTAATCTATCTAGTAGATTTTCACAATATTCTCTTTCCAGACTCCTAGACTTGTTGGATAAGCAACATAATTGCTCGCTTTCTTTGAGAATATTTCCCTCGTTGCCTGTCTATCAACATGATGATAACATGAGTACAGAAAATGAATCAGATAATGCATTTTTTAACCTTTTTTTAGCTTTGATTTTAATTTAATTATAAACATGTTTTTAAATTTTCTTTCTTCGTTTTGTCCATTGCTTTAAGTATGAAAATTAAACGTATATAGCTTAAAGATCACAAAATAATTTCTTCAAATTCTTTCACGCAAACGATTAAACAGCGTTACCCTAAGCATTTTATTATTGATTTGATTCGCATTTGTCGTATTACCTATATGACGAACTATAAGATAAATCATGAGATGAACCACGTATTGCCAAAACAATCAAGTTCCACGATACCCTGTTTGGTAATGTTACGGTCTCTTGACAGTAACCTTCAGTATAACAGTTTGCATAATAACAAATTGGCCAGACTAATAGACCGCAAATATTCGTACCGTTTGTTCGGTTCGTCGCTTCCCAGCTATCATACCGCAGCTTCTGCCAAGGTTCCTTTGAGCTGTGTATAACTTAGACATCTTAGAGTGGGCTTAAATTCATTAATCAACGTTGCGGCTTAACATTTCAGTCGGAGCATTTAATTAAAATGAACGGTTGTGTTTCGCCGAGGCCCAGTGTTGTATAGATTTGTTAGTGTTCTGGGGAAATCAATTCCGAAAGCAGACTGTTTCAGGCCTGCCGAAAACAAGGCTGGAAATGTTGGTGATTGTAAGCCTTTGTTCCTGACTGATAATTTAATATGTGCTTGGAGTTAGCTCAAATTAAGTTACCATCGCAACGCCTTACTACAAACCCTTACTATCTCAAGCAGTGCATTCCCCATTTCTCGCACCACCATTTATTTCACTACTTCAACTGTACAAAAAAAGCAATCGACAATAAAAAAGCTAAACGTTCCCGCAAGATTATGAACAAACCCAATAAATACCAGTTTGAGATCCCGAAGGTCTTAGAATTAAAAGGAATCACATTAGTCTCCCCGGAGCGTGCCTGTAATTGGGTCACACTTGGAAGCACGCAATACTATGCTTCTGCGTATATACAATAAACGGTAAATGGTCCGCTTGATTAATTTCAACTTCAATTAAAGTATCGTATGATATTGTTTTATGATCGGTTTAGTTCATTAACGTTCAGAAGCTGGAAGAAAGCTGGTTTTGTTTTGTTAGATTTATTGATAGATCGGTACATTTTAGGAGTATATAAGTATGTCAATATTTTGTGCCTAGGAGTTTAATTAACTGACCATTGATCTCATGCTCATCAACATTATTTAGTCATACTATATGTTTCATAGTATTTATGATAGAATATTTGATATAATATACGTGAAAAAAAATATTATTAGCTTACTCACACAATTTGCAAATGAATATGTTTATTAGAAATTAGTTTTAAATTTCACTTTAAACTCTAAAGATATGCTGACGTTAAATCAAATGATCTTCGTCCATTTATAAGATAAATATTTTTTTGTAAGCCCAACGATGTGTCTTGGAACTAGATCTAATATCTTCGTCCGGAATGTCAATTTGTATCAGGTGATATAAATATCAACGATAAAATAGCCAAATAATGTTTAAAGTAAATTGGTAAATTTTTTTACTGACCACTGTCACTGTCAACTGTACATCACCAAAACATTTAAAAGCTTTTCTATTTTAACACAAATAAGCGGTGTCAGTATAAGTTTAATCCGGTACAATTAGGTTAACACGTTCTTTTGAGGACGGATAGCAAAACAGTAAATTACGTCTAAGGTCAAGGTTACTCGCGACGGGGTCAAGGTTGAGTTGACGTTGACATAACGCGTGATATGTAAGTCATAGTTTAGACATCAATTTATAACAGATTGAATCGTTATTATGATCGGGAACCTGGTATGACTCAACTGTGTTTGATAATTATATAACGCACTTATATTATGACTGCAAAAAATTGTTTAGACGTAGGCTGCCTAAAGGGTAAGTGAAATAGTAAAAATAGTTAGTTAGTAATAAAAGTTAATAGTAAAAATAACGCTACTATTATCCTTTCAATTTACGTGGTTGGGTTTCGGTTAAAAATTAGGAAAAGCCAGTTCAAATACTGGAACAAACGCAATTTCTACTAAAGCCTACGGTCGGAAACGCAGGGTTAGTCGATATAATCATCACAATTAGTATTCATAAATAAACCGTCTACGATTAATACTATGAATATATGTATCCGATAAATCCGATGTCCACGGATGCGGATGGCACTTATTATCAGGAGGGTTGCTTGCTCGTTGGCCCCCTATGAAATCAGTAAAAAAAATATATATATTAAAAAAGTTTATTATTTTCAAAAGATTCCTCTTCGATCCTTATGCACAAGGTCGAACCAGCTTTCAAAACAGTTGTATAACATAACATCTTTAGAGGTCAAAACACATCTCACGAAATTCACGAAGTGGATCCGTTGTGTGAGTGAGAGTACCTAAAGGCTCAAATCTAGGCCCATTTTTTTCTGTATTTCAAAACGGGTGAGTAGACTTTGTTTGTTAAGAGACTTCGGACACTGACTGATATGCATACATCCAGGATGGAATGTTTTAATTATTTTTATTGTTTAATATCTAATGGTATCCTACGTGGGAAAATGCAGACATCGAAACGTTCTTCGCTATGAAAAAATAACGGCTATTCGTGGAATATAATAAATTTGAAAATAGAGAATTTCTAACAAATTTCTTAAAGAGATTGGTATATAACCCTCGCATCCCAATAAATTTATGAAAATATTTTGTATAATCACAAGAATATTAATCAATTTAAATTTAAGATAGATAACCATAACAACGATTACTCTGAAGGACTAGGAACGACCATAGGAGTGCGCACTTCCAAAAGCAGCAAACCATGTATGAAATTTTCAAAACTTTTATAGATTAGGCGATTTTATAAAATAATACATACCCCCTGCTAGATGGATGGCTAATAAACTATCAGCGTGTCTAATTCAAAAATTTACAAATTACGTGTCCCATTTGAATTAAGAATGATTGGTGAAAAAATTAAAAAATTTAAACATTTGAATTACTTGTCACATGCATGCATTACCTGTGATTTGAGTTTGGGTACTTATGAGCCTAGACTGGACGACCTTTCCTTTATATGTCATTGATTAAAAACACTGACCCTACAGATCACACCCACTAATGGACTCCGCGGTGCGGCACGAGGGAGACACGCCAGCCTTCTACAAGAGGGACATCGTGTTCACCACACTGGTGGTAGACCGCCAGTTCGTGGACATGCTGGGGGATGACATCACGTACACTGTCTTCTATGCTGGGACTAGTGAGTATACCGAACTAACCTGTACTTATTTGCTTGAACGAAGCGTGTACTTATTTGCTTGTTTGTTGCAATATTTATTTAATTAATTATTAAGAGTAATTTTTAACTATGAAACCGTAATACGTGTTGTTAGGCGTTTCATAGTTAAAGTGCTCTTCCTTTTTTTATTGAATTTATTATAAAATATTTTTTTACCTTGTTCATAACTAATTGTAATAAGACTTTTTAATAAGCGCAAAACGTATATAGTGCACTTTAATTTAAATAAAAGTTGTTCTACCATTTACATTTATTAGGTTTTTCACATATTAACTTGCAATCAAAGCAATTCACACATTAGCTTTTACTGAGATGTAAAACGTGAAATTTTTTATTGACTTTTTTGTCATGCATCATATATTCTGTAGCTTTAAATACTTTTAAAATATAAATTTTGCACTCAACAACGCCATAATTTTCGTTATAATACCTTCTTACCACTATCCATCACCGCTAACTACATGCGAATAAGAGCAATCACAATAATTCACTCAATGAAGTTACGTGGCAGTAACTAGTTTGTGTAAAAAAGGAGTCGTTTTCGTAGTGAATGCGTATAATATCACGACACATACCTAATAGTAAGTATTAATACCTATTATAACTCTTGACGGTATATAAAAGCTGATATAGTCACATATATAAAGACAAAGTATAAAATATAAAGACATTTGTTCAAAGAGAGACTTGAAGAGAGGTTAAAGTATTCAAGATTTTACAGATTTAAACTGTTTTAGCAATACTACTTTTAAAGTGAAATTGCACAAAAGGATTCTCGCAAACATTGGCTTACGGAGTCAAGCTGATGTGTAACAAGACTGTATTTGAACCGGTTTCGTTGTCTTTTTTGACTGTACGAGCGCTTTTCTTACTGAAACAATGTAAAATAACTTTTGTTTGTTTGTAGACTTTGCTCATTTTCCTTTGTTGCTGGGTTTGAAACAGTGGATTGCCCGTAGCAAAATTCTACTCTTTTAACATAAAACTCATTAGTTTTCGACCCTAGAACGATATATGAAGATGAACCATATAATATTTAAAGATCTTAACTGTGCGACATTCACATGATGACGGTTACAAGCGACTTTGGTACCGCATTGAGGCTGTATTCTCTTAGCGAACGTATAGCTTCCCCACAGTTTCAGCCTACCCTCCAATTAGTACCTATTAGAGTACTGCTTTCTAGAGCTGCTTACCATAACTCCTGTAATAATTATTTCTAGAGAGAGAGAGTGTTTAGGTTCCATGGTGCGTTTACCCTGAAAAATCACTGACTAGTTTACACTGAGTAGAGACTGCATGTACACGGTTTTACACGGTTAAACGGATTCGTGTGACAATCAGTGATAAATATCTTTATTTGGTTTAGTTTTCTTTGTTGATTGTTATGATATTAATGTATATAGGATGGTATATTTGATATGGATAAGCTTTCTTAACTTGTATATTAATACAATCTGACACAATCAGCCTTCGCGGTTATAATTAAGGATGTATTCTATTATTTGTATGACATGACATATAATAGGTCTTTACCTATGAAACTGCCGTTTTGCCGTACTGGCCATTTCAAATGAAAATATTTTTTTTTTACTGATAATTCTAATTTCAAATTAATTTTATTTGACAAACATGGAATTCTTTTTCTAAAATCGTCATTTGTTTAATAGTTAGTGTTTTGTTTTCAACGCATTCGAACATTTTTCGTCATCATGGATAAGTTAAAAATTCGAGTAATTATGGAGTATGAGTACCGTCGTGGCAGCAAAGCGGCACAAGCGGCACGCAACATCAACGACGTTTACGGAGCGAACACTACAAACGAACGCGAGAGAACCAATTTCGAGAGCGAACTCATTATCTACTAACGAACATATTTAGAAAAGTTTGCAGCATATGGCCTTTATGATAGATAATTTTTTGCATCACACAAACACAAATTAAAACTTTAAAAGAAAAATTAACTAAAAGCGAATTACATATCATAAATCATTTCTTAAAATACAAAAGATTGAAATTTTAGGTAAGTGCTACGGCAAGACACAACGGTGAGCTCAACAGTATAATGTTCAAAGAGCATTCGCTAGTTTTCAGCTTTTGCCTTGAAAGCATAAGATGTATTATTATTACGTTATCAATAAGCCGTCGACGAGGTTTCATCTTAAACCTTGTTCCCGTCAAAACACTTCAATAACATTACGGAGCAAACCACCTAAACGAGTTAAATCATGAACACAGCAAATCAAAATCAATAAAATCCATACAATTACAACCCTCTAATAAATGGGTACCTAAACGTGACCTACAATAATTTATCTCAATTACATTTAATAAGGGAACGCTATCCTGATAATATTTAAACCAGGTTAATTCTACTTTGATACATTTCAGGCCTACTAAAGTAGAGGACATGTTCGCGGCTGATAACTTTGTAATTATATTTGTATAGGACAACTTAGCTAAACATTATGTTACGTTTGGCGTGTAAATGGCACTTTAACTAATATATTTAGCTTTTAGCCTCGATTAGTCTGGTAACTTTGTATCTTTGAGTACTGTGTTTGATGTGATATTTAAAAGTATTGATTTGTTGAGATTCAGTAAGTAAAGTTGAGTTTCTAACAATTGGATTACCTGTCAGTCAAATTAAATCAGATTAATGTGTTGCAATTTTAGGGTTTTAAGTGTTATATTATTATTGTAATTTAATTAAGAGCTGTGGATTTTGTAATAAATAAATAAACCAACATTTTTAAAATGAACACTAAAGCTTTACAAGCCAGATACAAATAAATTATAATCTTTAACAACAACATCGGTAAATTGTCAATATTTTAAATATTTTTTGGTTTCATTGTCTCATGTATTCGATCACATATAAAAACTAGATACACATTTTCACACGAATTTGGCACTTTTAACTGTTCACAATGGTTTAGATGATGTCAAGAAATTGCATTCAATACAAGTACTACATGATTTTAAAAAATATTATGAAAGCCGACAAAAACTGATATTTTTTACGAATGAAACTTGACTGTTGGTTTTGTGCTGGAATAAAATTTTTCTTGACAAAAACTCACAGGTATTTTAATATTAATTTAATGCAAATAATAACAAATATACTTCCCGAAAATATTTTTCCTTTCTAGAGAACTAGACATTTTTACTGTCGAAGTAACCGAATGCTACTAAATTGAGTGCCCAAATATGTATTTGGTAATGACGTTTTTATACCACGGATTGTGAATCTAGTTTTTATATGTGAGCGATGTCTAGTGGTCATAAGTATAATTTTGTCGGTTTGACAGTATTATATTCTCTCGCTCCGATCGCCGCCCGGTACGGCCCTTATTCAGTGGCGCTCAGTTTACTGACGTCATAGTATGGCGTGTTGGTTCGAAAACACAGTTTTTCTGGGTTTTCTTACTCCCTCCGAGCGCTGTCGAAGTGATTATTTTTCTTTGCGACTAAGTCTCTTAGTTTTCAAAGTGTTGTGCTGTGTTGTGCTTGTTGTGAGTGCTGTGTGTGCCCAACGTAAAGTATCTGGTTTAAGTACAAAGGATACCTAACGGTAACAACTGAAGCCAGTCCATTTATTTATATATTTTTCCTTTCTAATATTTTACTTATTTACTCTTCTTATTTATCTTTATCATATTTGTGTCTCTCCGTGTACATTTGCCCTTTTTGTCGGTAAAGGTTGACCCTAACGCGGTCAACTCTTTACCTGCGTGCCCTTTTTTAGGATTCTAGGTAGCGGCCTTCGGCAAACTACGGTTGGTTTTAAGTTATTTTCCCCAGCCCTTGTTTCCCCCTATTTCCCCGATTTCTAACTTGTGCAAGGAGCACAAACTTAACTACTTAAAAGAGGCTAACGCGGAAACTATAAAAATTGCGGTCAGTCCGGCCACACAGCAAACTACAGAGGTTGTCTGCGCGCTCCGCGCTCCACCACAAAGAGGGTTGCGCCTAAACCGGCACCGCCCCTCACTCCAGCCAACTTCCCGCCGCTGCGCAACCCGGGTCCCCCGGAAGCCAAGCCCGAGCCGCTGATGCCGACTCCGGCTCTTTCCTGGAGTCAGCGTCCGGCCGCTTCACCTTCCCGTCCTATCCCAGCTTTCATAGCTCCCGTAAGCCCACGTCCCGCTCCGTCGTCTTCACCTCAGTCGTCGTTGGCTGAAGACATGAAGACCGTGTTCGACGTTATCCAAAACGTCGACATCAGGCAAATCGCCGTACTCGCAAGCAAATTGCGAGCCGCCCGCACTGCTCAAGAGCGTCTCTTCGCGTTAGCCGAGCATCACTCGCTACTTAGTTCTTTATAAATTGTATATTTAGTATAAATTCTTTAAATAGTAAATATAATGTCTAGACCTGCAAGTCGCGCGTCCGGTCGTATCAAACCCAAGGGCTTATGAATTAGTTAGTTGTTTCATATTACGCTCTAGTTTCATTTAACGCTCGTAGCCTTAGTACTTACCTCCTTGAGCTCAAACTGTTCCTTCAGAACAACGAGCGAGATTTAATGCTTCTACAAGAGACGTGGCTTACTCCAAACTGCACCAGGGGATTCGCTATTCCCAAGTACGCGTTCACTCGTAATGATAGGCCCGAATCCGAAGGTTTCGGTGGCACAGCTATCTACTACAAAAGAGGTTTCCATTGCACTCCTCTCCCTACCCCTCCTCTCCTCAACATGGAAGCCACTGTGTGTGGATGCGCTATGAATGGACATCCGATCATCATCATAGCTTCAATCTACATACCTAGTGGCACCAGACCTATCCGTAATGACTTTGAGGCCATTCTCGCCCTCGGCCGCTCGGTCATCATGTTCGGAGACTGCAAAAAAACTGGACAAACTGACTAAACGTGCCTGTCGATCAACACCAGTGGCATCTCTTCAGACTTAGATGTCATCTCTTCCGTCACTCCCACTCACTATCCCGACGACCCGAACCATTCTCCCGACATCCTCGACTTTGCGGTAGTAAAGCATATCAACCTTGATCTCAGGTCTATCGAACCGCTCGATGACCTAGGCTAGGCTCTGATCACCGCCCCGTCTCCCTCGTGCTAGGACCGCCTAACAATAACGTCACCTCTCCTAAGCTTTTACCAACTGGAAAAGGCTTTAAAAATACGTAAATTTCAGCCTTAGAGGCCCCGAACTCTCCGCTCGCAATCTCGCTCGACCAATTAGATAGCCCGGATAAAATACCTGCCTCAACAGGTGTTTACCTTGTTAGCTATCATTTTCAATGCTTGCTTCGACATTAGCTACTTTCCAAAAGCTTGGAAAGAAGTGACAGTCATAGGCATTCCCAAGCCGGGTAAACCTCTGAATATCCTGGTCAATCACAGACCCATCAGCATCCTCAAGGCCATGTCTAAACTTCTCGAGGGAGTCATTCTCTCTCGAATGCCCGCATCATTTCCCATCAGTTCGGCTTTCGCGCTAAGCACTCCTGCCCTCAGCAAGTCCATCGCATCGTCGAGTACATACTCGACGGATTTTTTCCGCGGCGTTTTAAAACGGTCGCAATTTTCTTTGACGTAGCCAAGGCTTTCGATAAAGTCTGGCTTTCGCGTATAAACCCTAAAAAATAGGCTTACCGGATCGCCTAGTTAGGATAATCGTGTCGTTTCTAAAAGACCGTACGTTTCGTTTTAAAAACGAAGGCACGCTTTCCGCGCCTCGACCCATAAAGGCTGGGGTCCCTCAAGGCTTGGTCCTCACCCCTCTGTTGTACACCGTGTACACCAACGACATTCCCGTCCCACCAAAAGGCATCGAACTTGACTCCGACGAATAATTAGGCGTCACCCTAGACCAGAGGTTTTCTTCAAAGTAACACGTCGATAGAGTAACGAAACTCGACCGTTTTTGCTTAGGCCGCCTATATAGTATGTTAGGAGGATAAAGTAAAATGTCTTTCAGAAACAAACGTACTCTTTATAAGGTCTGCGTTAGACCCGTCATGCACGACATATGCCTCGCCAATCTTTGCCCACACTCGGTCGCTGCACAAACTGCAGGTAGTTCAAAATCTCCGCTGCCGCAGGGCCAAAAACGCACCTTGGTACGTGCGTAACTCGGACCTGCACAGAGATCTTGAACTACCTACAGTGCAAAAGCACCTTAAAACAGTCTCTGAAGCGTTCTTCAAACGCTCAGAAACCCACCCCAATCCTCTAGTTCGAGATTCAGTCTCGTATACTACCCCTGTCATAGATTCGAAGTTCAACGTCGCTAGACCGAGAAACGCGGACACGAACTTAGCCACGCAAATAACACTAGATCTCGAAGCCCTTCAGGCCGCTACTGATTGATTCAATTTTTATTTTTCATTTTAAGCACCTTCAGTGCTATGAATTCACCTTCAGTGATTTGAGCACCTTCAGCGCTATGTAATTCCCAGCGGGTGAACCCCTCTGGACCCCGCTAGCGCGGCCTTTTCTCTCCAATTGGTCGTCGCTTAGATGAAGGCTGTGAGGCAGAAAATTACACGAGTCACTTAGGGGTTTTTTTATTCAAATTAAAATTCAAATATCTTTATTTATGAGAATTGTGGTACATAAAGTTGTTACAGATGAAAATTATTGTTCAGTCACATTCTACCACAACAGTGGTACGTAAACATGTCAAATTTATAATAATTGATAATAATATAAAAATTGAAGGAAGAAAAAAATACTTTTTACGTTACAAGTTCATAGAAAGATAATGTCAAGTTAAATTTAAAAAATTTTCAATTAAAACTAAACTATATAATTAAAATTGTCATTAAACAGAGCATCATGTCAAATTATTGGAATTTTTATATATATTCCTGTAGAGAATAGAAACATTTATCTCTAAGCCAAATTATTATTTTCTTTTTAAACATTAACAAATATAGTTCTTTAAATCTAATTGGTAATTTATATTTTTTTCAAATATAACTAAATGACATGTGGGTCGGTACAGCTTAAATTTGTTCCTACAGTTCCTACCACTAACCACTGAGTGTTACTTAAAGTAAAGTGAATGCTGCTTAACAAAAACGCAGAGAATGTACATGCAGGCCAGAGGCAGTGTATTGAATTTCCTAAAGAGTGGCACTACAGGCACTACAAATCGCTCTCACGCACTTTTTTTGCACCCGAAATGCTTTACCAATCTCCAAGGAGTTTCCCCACAATATGAGACCATACGATAAAACTGAAGAAACGTCACCATGGTACGCACTAACTGCCGCTTCGGTTGACACGGTTTGTCGTAACCGTTTTATAGCATATACAAAACTCTCGAGTCTGTTGCAATCTGAAGCTACATGGTCCTTCCAATTACAAAACTTGTCAAGTATTATTCCTAAAAATGTTGTCGAATTCACTTCTTCTACTTTATTGGTTTTATGATTTATATTCAAGTCTGTTTGTTGTCTGCCATAATTTTGAAATTGTATTAAGTTAGTCTTGTTTACGTTAATTTTATATTATTATTACTCAACCATCTCTATAGTGGGTAGGGCTCTGGTAGGCTCGGAGCGAGTCCCCAGATAACTCGCACGCGCGCGCGAGGTATGCGTAAGAGAATTTTTTATATCCTCCTGCCCTAACGGGGAACAAAAAAAAATTTATATTTAGCCGTATTAGAGATAATATTTTAATCGTTTACATGGAGCAGAACTAGGTACGAAAGTATCCTTATTTTTATTTCAACCACCATGGTAGCTTGTATAAGTTGTATTCTGATTAAAGGAGTGGGATAGCCAGTGAAAGTTCAGGAACAAAATCAATTCCTAACCTACAACCGGCAACACATCATTTAAAATACTCAACCAATTTACTTTTTTTTTTTTTTTAATTAGAATTAGCAGGCGTTTGTCTTCCATCTCACCTGAAACTTAAACTTTAGCTTTAATCATGATCTATAAATGACTTCGATGTTTGCCCTAAACTTACGAATACCCCCACAGATAAAGGTGAAGTGTACAAGATAGTGCAGTGGCCGGGCGGCGGGTCGCGCGTCGGCGACGTCTGGCAGGCGGCGGGTTCGGAGCCGGTGCGGGCTCTCGCGCTATCCGCCAAGACGCATGCGCTGTATCTCGCCACGGACCACAGGCTGAGACAGTTGCCGCTACGTGCTTGTGCGCACCGGTATGTAGTTCTAGTATTACAAGTAGTAAAACGGGTAAACCGATTTATTAATTTTTTTATTTTTATTTTATATATTTATTAACTTTTTTGATTTATCGCCTTACTAATCGCCTTTAAATATTCGTATGTCTAATAGGTACAAAACATTTACTCATTAAAAAAATACCGTAGTAAATTAAATTATTGATTTCGAGTACAATCTAGCGCAGATCTATATATATTGCTATTTGATTTAATGATCCTTCATTGTAATATAATTAGGTGAATTTTTATTTGGGGCCTATCGTTCAAGCCTCTCAAAAGAGTATACACATAAACTTTCTCGATTGCAATAACTTAATAGTATTTTTATCGAGAGCATAGACCTAACTGATAATGTGATGACTTCATTATTACTGGACTCCTCTCCTATAGTTACGACAGTTGTGTGCGTTGCGTCCTGGACCCATACTGCGGCTGGGACAAAGAAGTGGGCGCCTGCCGCCCCTACACGCCCGGCCTGCTCCACGACGCCACCAACTCCACGCCTTCCATCTGCGAAGCCAGCGCCCCTTTGAAAACCATACGTGTGGGATATGGACATAGCGTCCATTTTGCAGTGTTCGGAAAAACGCCAGAGGCAATGAGAGATCAGACTGTGGTGTGGTATCACCATTCGAGGGAAAAGGGGCGGTATAAAATTAATTTTAAGTGAGTATGTGATTATTATGTTAAGAAGGTGAGAGCATCTTCATTTCGTGCAGGTTCATTTATAGTTGTGTATATGTATACGGTAGTATACGTCGAGTATAGTAACTTATCACAGCTTCTTGTGATAATCTGTGAACCATTAGTGTAAAAAAACTATGTCTTACTAGACACGTAAAAAATATATTTTCTGGTGACTACTTTTTAAAATTCATTTGTTTGTGTATCGACCATATTTTGCTCTTCATACGTTTCTTTTATTAACATTACTAGTTTGCAATTAGGTTACTGGAGTCAATTATTTTACACGGTATGGGGTCATTTATGTTTGTCAAAGCATTTTTATGTTGGACTAATACTGAATCAAAACAAGTATAAGTTTAAACATACAACAATCTCAATCATGTCATGTCTCAATC
This sequence comes from Marasmarcha lunaedactyla, assembly GCA_923062675.1. NCBI lineage: Eukaryota > Metazoa > Arthropoda > Insecta > Lepidoptera > Pterophoridae > Marasmarcha > Marasmarcha lunaedactyla. The sequence continues at coordinate 21,375,573 of OV281343.1, forward strand.
TCAAGTCATGGGTTCAAGACACTTTTTTTTTCAATAAGTACAAAATATAACGTTTTAAATGTAATTTTCTTTGAAATTAAAGATTATATAAAAGATAACAATGGAAGTATAAGTGATATCTGCAAGATAAAAAAGAAAATTATAATGTATTTTCGGGTGTTTTAAATTGTCAATAGCAAAAATTGAAATTCAACTAATTCTTTTGCTAATAAACTTCATTCTGAGAACTGATTTTGATTGAATAATTTCTTTAATATTAATCTTATCTTATTTTAACTTTATTAAAAAGTTCATAATAATACATTAAACAGAAATTCAGAGTGGCCTAATAAAATTATGAGTTTGAAAGAGCTCTATTTGGCTGAATTTTGGAAACTGTTTTTTAATGTACTCTTTGATTTTGCATACCTGATCTTAATTTACTGTAGTAAAATCTCAATAAATAGTTGTGTTTTATTTTATGAGATAATTTTCATTTCGTTTCAAAGAATAGCCACCGGTTATTTTTCCTTTTAACTATCTAAAAAATTGTAACCTCTAAATATTACAACCAGACATGTGCAGATAAGAATAACTTTGTATAGTCATAAAGAGACTCTGTAAATTTATTTTGAAAAAGATATACCCGTGAAGTTTCTTGCCAGATCTTCTTCACGAAGGTTTTTCCGAACTGGTGGTAGAGTCATGTTTTATTGTACATCAATGAGAACAATGTTGAGAATAAATATTCCATTTTATTTCATTTCATGTCTGCCTAGAGACATTTTTAATCTTTGCAAACATTACTTACAATTAGATTAAAACTTCTTTCTAAAATCCTCCAACTGTTTTTTAATAAGAAATAAGAGGCTGCTATTTTCTCACGCGATAAGAAGAAAATTTTCCAATCTAATACCTTTGCCCCACAGTTGGGACCGAGTGATCCAGACTTCAGAGCGTGGGTTGGTGTTACTGTCGGTGTCGGAGTGGGACAGGGGCCGATACGAGTGCTACTTCGGTCCCACTCTTGTTGCTTCGTATAATTTAGATATTGATGTAACTAGGTAAGTGCCTTTCATAAATGAAGTTTTAACGGCAAAATTGAACAGAATTTTGCTTTTGAAAATTCCTGATACATGCTTCTAGAAAAAGATTAATATTATTAATTCATACCTGAGCAATTTTTTTCAAAAAGGTGTTGTCAAAACTCTTGACTGGTTGCATTGACGAAATTGGATTTCTGTTAGCTTCTACTTTTAATAAAAAATTAAGGTGTTTGGATAAAATTAAGAATAGTGAAATGAATATGTACAACTTGTTTTGAGGCATGTTTTTAATGTTAAACAAACGACTCTCAGTGCCTTATATGAGATTTTCATCAATTATGAAGCCCAGGTATAAAAAAATTCCATAAGTTAAATTCGTCGCCACTAATTTTTTTAAAGATTTTACTCACAAAAAAAGTTTAGTCTAATTATGTCATTATTAAACGTCAGTAGTTTTGTACTGTAAAAAGAGGCACACAGCTTTGTACATAATTTCATCGCACACGCACACCAATCTCGTTATTACACTTATTCGAGCGCAGAACACGTAAATTGCTGCCTTTATCATGCTACGTTCAAATTAAGCGGGGACTTCATTAAGATGTGATTTTTTGTTTGGATAACGTATGCAAATTGCCAAATGTTTTTTTTGATTTTTCGATTGATGTTTTCTTTTATTAAAAAAATATTAGACGTTTGTCTTCTATCTCACCTGATGGAAAGTGACGATGAAGACGAAGGTGTTACACGTCTATCCACGAGATACCTATTCACTCGACGCTTGAAAGAACTAGGACTATAGTTTTCTGAAAAAACAGACGCAGGCAGTTCATTCCACACCTTGGCGACCCGCACCAAAAAGGAACTATCGAAGCGTTTGGTTCGACTTCTTGGGATATCTACCATGAAAGCATGGAAGGTCTGTCTTGTGTCTAGTAGTCCGATGCAAGAAGGGTGTGGGTTCAACCTGATCAAAAAGAGCATTCGCGCACTCTCCAAAATGTAATCTGTAGAAGACTGCTAAACTGGAAACTTTCCGACGATGGTCGAGGTTTTGCAGTTTTTTGATGGTGAGGTCAAATTTGTCTATAATTTTTCGGGCTCTTCGGTCAACTGCATCCATCGCTTCTAGTTGGTGCTTTACAGAACCATCCCAAAGGTGGCTACAGTACTCCATACAAGATCGAACTTGAGCTGTATACAAATTAAGTAGCTGTTCAGGGCTGAAGTATCGTCGGACCTTCGAGATGATTCCCAACTTCTTTGAAACAGTTTGAGCCATGGACACAATTTGTTGCCCGAAGTTTAGTTGGGACGATATAGTTACGCCCAGAAGCCCTAGGTAGTCGGTTAAGGGAACAGAAACATTTAGGAAAGTGGGCGTTAGGTCGAAACTGCTCTTTTTCGCGGAGAATAAACACGCCTGTGTTTTCGACGGATTAAATTTGACCAAGTTGGACTCGCCCCAATCGGACACTTTCTTTAAGGCCAAATCCACCCGATCCATCATGGACTCTGTCAAAGCCCGGATTTCTTGAGGATTCGCTCGCGCATTGTACATGTATCTCTCTACAACGATGCTGTCATCAGCGTAACCAATAACGCCTGGGGTTATCAGGTCATTAATGTGCAGCAAGAATAACTTTGCAGAGAGAACAGATCCCTGAGGTATTAATTGCCATTAGGTCAGAAGAGTAGCCGTCTAAGAAAACTTGAATTGATCGTTCCCTGAGAAAATATCTGATTGTAGCCGCAGAGCCCATTAGGTATTCCGTATGCTGGAAGCTTACTCAAGAGACCATCACGCCAGACCCTATCAAAAGCCTTGGAAATGTCTAAGGATACAGCTATAGCTTCACCGTGACCATCCAAGGCTTCGCTCCATAACTGAGTGGCATACACAAGAAGATCTCCACGCAAGCGTCCACTGCGAAAACCATATTGGTTATCACTAAGGAGCTCGTTGGACTCAAGGTATGCCAGGAGACGTTTGTTTTGTGTATTGTTCAATACACGGTCCATAAATTTGCAAAGTATCGAGGTGATTGCAATAGGTCGGTAGTTGATAGGATCTGCACGGCTTCCCTTCTTTGGTATGGTTGCACGTTAGCCAGGACGTTTGCTTCCAGGATTTAGGGACCTTTCCGGATTCCAAAGGTGATGTGTTATCAACATTTTAGTCGTAAACCCATAACGGAAAAGCAAAAGCGACAAATTACTACGAGTTTATTATTCGTACGTTCATGATGAATGTATTTTTTAGTTCAATATCTGGTACTTATTGGGTTTGAAAAGACCAACGGTATGCAAAGTTTTTGCAAACCAAAGTACACGTTTGCATATTTTGCTTAAGTTTGTACAATTGTAAATCATCAACAAAAAATACACGTCACAGAGCTGTTAAGAAACCCAGATTTAATTTATTTATCAATGCGTTAAATGTATATTCCACATATTAATTTATATCTTATTTCCAGATGCTCTCAACCTAGCAAGCCCCAAGAATACATGCAGGTGTATTCTGATTGGTGCCACGAGTTTGAGAAGTACAAGAGCGCCATGAAAGCGTGGGAGACTAAACAATTGGTAAGCATATGGAAAGAAATATTACAGTAGGTAATATGAGTATTACGTAATTTTTAGATTAAAAGATATAGAAAAAGCTAAAGTGAAACATTGGTGTTACTAATATTTAAATGGAATTGGCTAAACAACAATAACTTCAGTTTGTGAAATATGTAAATGATTTATTTTGTTTGTATCGCCAAAAATATAAAACTGTTTTTGTATTTTTACTCTCTAAAAATATTATAATAATAAATAAATATTGTAAAGAATATTATAACTACAACTTTTGTTTAGGAAGTTCCACATACCATTTCTTTTCCCTATACATGCAGGTTCTAAGAAAGTTAAACATTTTATCATGATAAGGTTCCAATCCGGTTGACGTTATCACATTATGCATAAAAATCTAAGGATTACTATCGAATTATTTATAGACTACATTGATATACAATCAAACATACCTAACGGTAAAAAAATTAAAACCAGGCTTGTAATCACGCAAGCTGTTTCGTATAAGAAAATAAACACTTTTGTGATATTAGATATTAGACAATTAAATAGAGTTAGTCACTAATTAAATAGACCAAACCAACTGGACTAGGAGGGACAGAATTCGGCCCATCGTTTAAATCCTTTACAACTGAATTTCAAAACAAGCAATGTGAAATAAGTGTCTTCAATGATTTGTTCACTTAGTCACAACCAAAATGCACCGAAATAAATAATACAAGCTATAAATAAATAGTCCCTTCGTCTAATTTGGAGGTAATAAAATAATCAGTAAACAGCATGAGCAGCATCTACCTAAATCTACAAAAATATTGGTTTGAATAGTAAATAAATCTTAAACTCAAATAACAATGTGAACTTGCGAAAAGAATAAATATTGGAAATGAATAAAAGTTCGCCTTGTAAAGTTAAGAGATTTTCTGTCATCAATCAATTGGAGCATGTCAATGAAAGTTTTTTCTTTGGATGAGAAAATTTCAAAGTTACGTAAATTCAAGACATTCTTCTTCAGATATTTATACTAACATTTGCAAAGCTGCACATAAAATCAAAATGTTCTTAGTATTTTATTTAAATAATTATTTCATTTAACCACTAACTATTTTCTTGAAGAAAAGATGTGTTCGTATTTTTCTCCTTTTTCTGATTCTGAAAAGGAGCCTGTAACAGTGAATTGTCTCGTTATTGCAAAAACAAGAGTTGATAAATATTTTAATTAAAATATTTTTTGTTTAAAACCCTTATATATCTTTGTCATTATATGTAATAATCTTTGTCAACTTCATTTTCAAAGGCACAATTATAACGGGTGGCCAAACAACCAATTTAACATTTCATAAATCGCAAATAAACAAAATCTGTGAAATAGAAATTATGAACATAGCAATATTATAAACAATTATAAACAGAAACCTGCTTAAAATTGGGTAGGCAAACCCCTTGAGCGGATATTTTGAGGCAGTCAAGTATAAATTAGAAGTAATTATAAGAATCAAAATGAGTGGCAGTAAAGCTCTTTTCAAGTACGAGTACAGTCTTGATTTGATACTTTAAAAACCTGTATATGGAGTTATCTTCTGGATAAACTCAGGTAAAATCTATAACTAACACTACATGCAAATGTATCTATTTTAAAAATGCATGTATACTTTATGGAACAACCTTATATGGGAAGAAAAAATATGCCACTTGCACTATTCAGTAGGACCTTCACCTAGAGCACATCCTCTTTCAAATCAATTATAAAATATTGAGTCATTCTAATTCAATTCGCAAGATTTGATCTGAACTAATATAACAAATAAAATTCAGATGAAGTATTTTAAAAACTGTGCCACTTAATATTAATTTAGACTTATCATACTAATATACTTGAACTGTATTAGTGTCAAATTTAAAAATGGAATCGTTTTTTAATCCAGCCATTTAAAAGCTTTTGCTGTGTCTGCCATTTTTAATTATTATATAATCTGATTAATCTGTATTTTTGCCACCAAATCGATAAGTATATTTTTGTATAGAATTAGCTTTTTTTATATAGAATCTAATTAGTTTTGGAGCTTTTTATAGAATTTAGGGAGCGCTTTCTTTTTCTAGTGATACTTAAAAGATTTCGTGGTTCAAAATAAAATTGAACGAAAATCTGCTACTAAGTTTGATCGAGAAATTTAATGCACTGCTAGATTTTTGAATAAACCCATTAAAGTCAATTATTTAGAGACAGGATTAATCTAAGTTAGTTGATTATAAATTTGAATGGAATGAAAGAGGATCTTCACGGTAACGAAATAAGCAAAATATCGTTAGAAAAGTTCCCTGTTCCGAAGTTGTAATTGATTCGTTTAAAGCTTATACGTATAGAGATAAACTTATTCCGTCTTTTATGGACAAAGATAAACATAAAGTTTAAGTGTAGGTCGAAAAAACTTTGAATAATTTTTCACATGGGCCTAAGTTATTTTCAATCTAATTATCGAACTCATACGCCGGAGGTCCTAAGTTCGAGTCCTGGTAGGGGCATTCATTTTTGCGATGAACAGATATTTGTTCTCGGGTCATGGTTTTTTATATTTATATATGTACATTTATTCTGGGTTCCTCCCCAGTTCACTGTATGGTCTTCCATAACACAAGCTTTGTTTACTATGTGGCCATACAGTTAGTGGGTTTGTCTGGGGATTAATTTATTTAAAAAAAACTACCTACTCTCCGTTTCTGTCCTCAACACGTGTATATTTTTTTACGTGTATTATTTTTATATATCATTGAATAGATAATGACATAAAATGGACTAATCGGATCATTGGCTCCGAAATCTGAACGTGGGTAGGAATGTGGTGGATTCGAAAATTTCTAACTGTCCCGACAAAATATGTCATATTGTCATATCAGTCATAATAATCAACGATGAAAATATTGAATCAAAATGCTTCGACCATTTTTCTTTTAATTAGTTAAACATAAAACGAACAAAGACTTATAAATATAATTGCTAAACAAAAAACTTTTAAACCAGAATTTATCTTGTTTCATTATATTTTTACATTTTAATTCGACGGTTAAAAAGTGTTTTATTGTGTATAATGAACCGTGAAAACATAAGGAAATAAAATTTCTGCTGTAAAAGTAGATATCACTTTTATACTTTTTCAAAGCATTTTAATACGTGAGCGAATAAATAATCTTTCGGGAAACGTTACCAAACTCTATAGCAATTTGAGACGATGTTAGTATTTTGCAAAGATTCCTCATTTACATGTCAAAGACTACAACATTTCCGTCATTATTAGAATCAGTTTTCTTTAGGCGAGAATTACGTATTCTAAAAGAATTCCAAAACTTTGTCACGAGTACCCCAATGGAATTTCAAATTCGGTATTGTTAATATTTATTTTCTTATAATTAGTTTGATAAACACGGTAATTTTAAATATTTTATGAAAAGTTTCTTCAATATTGATATGAAGTAAGTAATAAATTAGGATTGCGGATTTATCAAGACATATATAATAATTACCTACCAGTAGTTATTTATTTTTGTACTTAATATAGGACTTACAGAATTATTTTTAAAAGGTACCTATACATACATTTTATACATATCCTAGAAGTATCTTACCTCAATTAGTACAATTAAATTTACATAGTTTTCTTTTTATTTATTAAGGTTTGATACCTAGCTACCGAGACTTTTAAGAATCATCATATCATGCTCAAAACTGCCAATCCCACATTTCTACGTTTTCATAACCTTTGCCATAAATATTTACAAATGAAACATTTTCTTCCAAACAGCAATGTTCGAAGTCGATGAATGCAACGCAGAAGAACAGCATGGGGAACGAGATCCTGGCAACCCTGCGGTGATAAGGCGATCCTTGATTAATGAGTGATCACGTCGCACCGCCACTATACGTAACTTTACTAGGCCCCTACTACACAAACTCGGAAGGGAAAACTAAAAAATGCGTAACATTACTGTTGAGTCGAGATTATTGTTCGTTTGGGTGATGTACAAAGATATTTGCATATTCGTTTTTGATTGGCAATTTATTAGTACAATACACTCAATCCATCAAATTCCTATATTCAAATCTTCAAGAAAATTATGCATAATGGATATACTTTAATATACAATTTCATTCTACTCCAGGACCTAGATAGGAAATTGATAAAATCAAATAATAACTAATTGTTTTAAGCCCCAAGGTTCGTAGTTGGGGTGCATTAAAGGGGAATCATAATGTAGTAAGGGGATGATCTGCTAAAATAGATTTGTTGTCCGTTCCGGCCGCTGGCTTGTGATGGATCACTAACTGCGTTATATTTTTACTGCCAATTTCTTTGCGATAAACTTGTGAGGGATAAACCTTTGGTGCGGCCATGACTTTATATTTTGTTGAACTATATGGAAGCTTCTCTTAATTTATTAAGGAAGAGAAAATAAATGAAATTGAGCTGAAATTAATACTTGAACGAATGATTTTGATTGAAGGACTATTTTGGAAATGCTTCCGTTAGTAACTTAGCAAACTTAAGGAAAGCAATGTTTCACTCACTGGATTAAGAAGAGACCTATTTTTACCCACCTTCATTACAAATGTTCTCTAGTTTAAATTAACATGTTTCTCAGTTGTAAACAAACATCTACTTTTAGTTTTCCCTTGACGGGTGAAATCCGCATTAATCGACTCCGTTACAAGAGTGACTGATTTAGTATTTCGGAATTGTTTTGGCGTAATTTCACCTCCACATTGACATGTTATTGTAAATATTTAATATGGTATGTTGAATGCTAATTAATTTTGCTTAAATAAGACAAATAGAAGGATTATTTTTATTGTAATTATGTTGATCCTAATAGATATTGATTTTTACAAATATGTTTCCATGACATGTATTAATTGCTTTTCTGTTCTAAAAATTAAATAATCGATAGTAACATATACCTAAGCAACTACATTGAACTGTGTAAAAACTATTTTTCAATTTGTCTTATTGATAAAAGCAAGCTGTAAAACGTGTTAGAAGTCAAGTACGCAAATTGCTGTGATATCAGTTCTTTCTAAGTTACTGCTATTGTTTCATCACAATTCTGAAATGTTGAAGAAATTGTCAATGACATAGATTGTTAGTTTTTTTTTTATAAACTTAATTAGAACTCACATTGCACATTATACATGAATATGTGATAAATTAATTGAACATTTATTTGTCAGGTTACAGTTGTACGAATATAATTACTACAAATTTTGCTTGGTTTTTAAAACATATTGTTATCAAACCCATCACGTTTTATCGCAAGATATAAAATATAGTTTCTCGTCATTCTTTTGAACTGTTAAAATATATTAAAGGAAAAGAGTGCATATGAATTGTTGCTTTCTTCTTGTCTATTGCCCTGCAAAGTGTTCTCAAAATAAATAGAAAATCGCTATATGAGTGATACTTGAGCGTTCGTCGTTGGACGACGTACCTACTATCAATGTGTGGTTTTTTTTTCAAGATGTTTCTACTCCATTGATTCATTTTTGAACAATAATGTACCCGTGGTAATACCAAGACCTACGACTTGAGTCGCTAAATAGAAACAAAGTGGTTGTTTTCCTCGCATTTTTCCTGATAAGCGATCGGATATTGTGTTTCATTTTGCAAATTGTAAGTTTAGAAGATAATTCGAACGAATTTAGTAGAGTTGTCATTATTTTAATTTCATCTCGCTAGAATAGTGCCTTGTGATGCATGCTTAATATAAAAAATACATTATTTAAACTAGGTATTTTGGTACCATGGAAATTAGCAAAGCATCTAATAATTTTAATGAAAAATCTCTCAAAAAGCAATATAGATACAGTAAGTAAATAAAATTTCGCCAGTATTAAATCACTTATTTACAAAGTAGATGTTAACATAAATCGTATTTAAGAAGAGTAAATACAAGATAATGCATTTATTTAGAATAGGGTATCTATTAAATAATTTTGTTAATGCAATCATGTAATCAATAGTTTAAAAATTAAAACATCTGTAACCGATAGCGTGATATCTTATCGGATACATTATGAACTAAAATAATATTATAAAGGCTATTATTGCAAGCAAAAATTGATTAAATTTTAATAGCAAATGAACATAAACCCAGGACCCGGTTGAACGCATAATTCTAGAAACGTCATAATTTCACACCGAGTGATTCTGTCAGGACACAGGAGGTGAAGAAAAAATCCCTTTTCGAAATTCTCATGCATTGCCATTCTGCCTATGTATGAGCGTTAAATACGAGGTGGCTTTTACTGTTACCGCCGACTTTGTGTGTAAATACATAAACTTATGTTACTTTGAATTACTTATTTTTGATTGGTGTTTCTAGGCCTCCTACTCTAGAACGTTTCTGCTGCAGCAATTGCAGCCTTCGCTGTTTGTCTTAACAAAACTCAAACAATCTAAACTAAGCGCACATCTGAATAGAGATGCGTTTTAGAATAGGGGCCAAGATTATGTAACAATGTAATCGAAATAGATAATATAAAGACGTGTAAAAGTACGAAACTAATGAGATTTTGCTGAATAAATTTTGATGAACATGATACAATTAATAAATTGAAAAGCAAATTAATATGTCAAAGCAGGTTCAATTATGTAAGATCAATATTGCCAACACAAAGCTCATTTTGATGTTAGTAGATATTAAATTGTTGTATTTGTATTGTAAATAATAATTAGCAGCAAATTCGCTAAAATATTATTAATTATTTATTGTAAAAAGGTGATTAAGGTACTTTATAAGTATTGTTTTATAAAAAGGAACACAAGAAATAAATTATTTTAGATTTAATATTGAATGTTTTATTTCATTCTCATTTTTTTGAATATACTAACCATGCTTATGTCAACGCGACTGCGAAGCAATGAATGCGATTCGGTGTTACAATGAGAATCAGTCGAAACCATTTCAAAAGTCCCGTCTGCGCGTGGTTCAACCTTTTCAATCGTCAGTCATCAGATTTCTACAGATAGACAATATAATGGGAGGCCGCATAGCTTTGCTCCTAGATGCGTGAATGTGACCCAGGGTAGGAGTTCCCTGGCGAGCAGTTATGTTAGCAAAACACACGTTATTAAAATACATAAAGAACGCTTTCATTAATATGTAGGTTTAAGTCAATAAGTCCCTATTTCTGTGTAAACCTACGTACTAGTTGAAATACCTACTACTGGGGTGTAGTAGGTATTTCAACTAGAACAAAGACTGGATTTCCAATTAATCTAATATGTCAATTATGACAAGCACCTCACCAATAATTATTCTAAACATACACCCTTGATTGTACTTTACATTGATGGAAAGTGACGTTAGAGACTGGGACTAATCTTGAGGTATCCTCAAACCAGGACAATATCCATATCATTAGCCTCAATATGACTTCAGCCTTATTCCAAAACGCGGACTAAATATTGAACTAGGATTAATCCTGGGTTAAACCATGGACTAAATAAAACCTTATTATAAAACGAAGTTTATCGCTAAACCTCTGATAAGTATGGTACCAAAGATAAACCCGCGATAGACCTGGTTTAAGTCGAGACTAACTTTAGAACTACTGTCAAAACTGTCAATAATTGCTTTGTTGTTGAGGTTAATTCGTTTATTTATAATTTAAATTGTTAAAAATGGATATCGACATGATTTAGATCATGGATTTAGAAGATTTGGAATTCCTAGAGAGGTCTCGACGATGTGAGAGAGATCGCCGTCGTGTTAATCCATTCGGACTGAACGACGACGACTTCAAGTACAAGTATAGGTTCACAAAACGTTTCGGTCAAAAAATTGTGGATCTTGTACGTGATGACTTGGCTCAAGACCCTCGAGGATGCCCGTTGAGCCCTGAGCTTCAAGTAGCCTGTGCATTACGCAACTGGGCTCGCCATGAGGTAAGTGCCAAAGATAATCGCTATTTACAAGTGCTTGGGCAATGCTTCGTAATGCTCGACTGCAAGTTACAAGTATTAAAAATATTCTATATCTAATAATGTTCCTTGTAGATTCAAGACGATACAGCTGATTTACATGGTGTGTCTCAGCCTATCATCAGTAAAACATGCAAAAAGGTAGCAGACAGTTTGTGTAAAATATCGAAAAGATTCATAAGAATGCCTTGTTCTCTAAGTGAACAAGAGGAAACTATAAGAGAATTCCGTAACATCGCAAATTTTCCAACTGGCATTGGTGTGATTGACTGTACACATATAAGAATAAAGAAGATTAATGCAAATGGGGGCTAATTATATATTAATAGGAAAGGATATTCATGAGTTAATGTGCAGGTAACATTAATTAAAATAAGTTGTATTTTCACATTTTTATTTTAGTAAATCATGATAAAAAGTGGAAATTTATAGATTTTTTAAAAGTATTTATTACACTCATATCCTAAAACTTCACTTAAAGAGTACCAAGAAATTCTAATAGTTTGTATTTTTGCAGGTTGTTTGTGATGCTGACTTAAAGATAATGGATGTTGTTACTAGGTGGCGGGGGAGCGTCCATGATTCAAGGATTTTTAGAGAATGTCGTTTAAAGCAACGGTTCGAAGCAGGTGCATTTTCTGGAATATTGCTTGGTGATAATGGCTATCCCTGCACACCATATTTATTTACACCAGTGCGGAACCCATCATCATCACAAGAGGAAATCTATAACAGGTGTCACATCCGAACTCGGAATACGATTGAAAGATGTTTTGGTTTGTGGAAACAAAGGTTTCGCTGTCTATTGAGTGGAATGTTTGGAGATATAGAAACAGCAAAGAAAACAATTGTAGCATGTGCTGTTCTCCACAACATTGCCATTGATATGAGGGAAGACCTGTTTCCTCATGCTGAAGGTAATGTCCATCAATTTGATTCTTTGGAACCTACAGAAGTACAACATTTACTACCAAATTTATCTGTAAGGGGAAATATTAGAAGAAGACAATTTATTGAAACTCACTTTAATGATCAATTTTAATTATTTACAAGTCACAATATACTATCATATATAATCATATTCTTCTTTCTTCAACAATATTTTCAATTTACAAAATGTTTAAGTATAATAAAATCTGGTTAAAATGTGTTTTATTTATTTCATTTACTATAGAAAACTACTGTACCTGAAAATAAATGCATGTATTAGTTCAGCATTGTTCAGCACTCAGCACAACACTTATAGATAGAAATGTATATTTATTCGGGGTCCCCATACATTGTGTGGTCATCCTTAACACGAGCTCTGCATTGGTTGGATCTTACAGTTAGTCTGATTGTCTGGGGATTTATTATCTTTATTCAATACTGATACTGATAGAATGTAACTAAACCATTGATTATTTAAATACAATTTTATGGATTATATGGAACTATTACAAATACAATTTTAATAACTTATTTATATTTAACCTTGCTGGTGAACCTTGGACCCAGTTTTTAATTATTTAGGTTATGCTATATAGTCTACTTACATTTTATTCTTGTTTGTTGGCTAGCTTATTTTCTAAAAGTGATATTTCTAAATGTAACTTTTTAATGTTCAATTCAGCTATTTTATTATTGTTTTTATGTTCCACCTCCATGATTTCAAGTTGTCTTTTTTTATATTCCTCATTGGAACGCACAATGGATAGGCGCATTTCCTCGCTCCTGTAAAGTCATATAATTTCACATTTGTAATATTAGTACAGATTATGCCAGAGTAATGAAAAATCAAAGATTTTTTGTGTTGGTAATATTTCCGTCTCATATACCAAGTGTTCTAGGTTCGAGTCCGGATTAGGATAAACATTTGTTTGTTTGCAGGTCACGGATGTCTCCTTAAATGTATACATAACTTGTAATGAACTTATTATAGGAACAATCTCAGTTTGCTACAGTTTGTGTACATGTCTGGGTTTATTTTATTATTGTTCCTTGCAATGTACTTACATGTTTCTCTTCTGCACAGTCTTTCTTCTTTGTGGACTTCTTGTTGCTTCTGTTCTTCTGAAGGGATAATTTGATGTCACTGAAAACATTATAAATGCTTGTAGTAACAAAATCAAACATGTGAAATGTTATAGTTAATGTATGTGTTGGATCATAATTAATGCTTTAAGTATTTACCTTGTACCACTGCATCTGTACCACAGGTTTTTGCCTCAATATTTTCATAACTTGGCCCAGGTTTAGGGTCTTGTGCCATACTCATAGCCATAGTTATTGGAGCCTAAAATGTAACTAAATAAATTCACTTACATACTATAAATTTCTATGCAAATTACTTCTAAGTGGTCTTCTAGTATTTATACATAAGAAAGAATCTAAAATTGTATGGTCTGAAAACCACTGTTTATTAATAATTCCTTAATGTAATCAGAAGTTAAAATAAAATATATGACAAGCAAATACAAGAAATCTTATTTACCACTGCACCACTATCATAATCATTTAGTTCGAAAGCAAAGTCATGAGGAGCAATGGCTATGATTTGTTGGTCCTCAGTAGACGGTGATGGTAGTTTTTCACCTCCCCCAGTATTCATCTGCTTTCTCCTATGCTCTGATAAGTTAGCTTTGGCATACAACTTCATCCTCTTCCAAGCTAATTTAAGTTCAGTCTCTGACCTATGTTTTCCTATTAGTTCATTAAATCTACAAAAAAGGATATATTGTACTGTTATATAATAGGTGATAAAGTTCATAAGTGAGTAAAAGCAATAGGTAAGTAATTACTTGTTTGATATAATCTTCCACTCTTTTGCTTTCTTAATATTAGGTCTTTACCTATGAAATTGCCGTTTTTCACGAAATAAATGAAGCGTAATTTTTTTATATATTTTTTATTTCTATTAATCAAAATAATCACCCATGCAATCAATGCATCTTTGCCAACGCATTGGTAGCTTATTGATGCCTTTCTTGAAGAAACCAGCTGGACGGGAGGCAACAAATTCTTCAAAGGCATTTTGTACTGCCTCTCGGGTATTGAATTTTTTTCCCGCCCAGAAGTTATCCAAATTCTGGAAAAAGTAGAAGTCTGTAGGCGCAAGGTCTGGTGAGTACGGCGGATGACGGAGAACTTCCAACCCCAACTCTTGTAGCTTGGAGACCGTCTGCTGTGCAGTATGAGGTCGCGCGTTGTCGTGCAGGAGCAGTGGAGCCGAACAATTGACCAAAGCTGGTTGGAGACGTGCGAGCTTCTCCATCATTGTGTTCAGTTCTTCACAGTACACATCTGCAGTAATGCTTGTCCCGTTTGGCAAGAAGCTGTGATGAATTACACCCGCGTTAGACCACCAAACAGTGACCATCACTTTTCTAGGGGTAAGTTTTCGTTTAGGGCATTGTTTGGGTGCTGAACCAGGGTCCAACCAACTTGCTGAGCGCTTACGATTGTCAAACAGGATCCATTTCTCGTCACAAGTAACAATGCGGTTCAGAATTCCTTCATTTGTATGCCTGCTGAGCAGTGCAAGGCACGTCTCCACGCGTACTTCGCGCTGGCGGTCATTGAGTTCGTGGGGTACCCATTTGTCAAGCTTTTTTACCTTGCCAATTTGACGCAAATGGACCAATATTGTTTTGATGCTAACGTCGAAAGCTGCTGCTAATTCAGCCGTGGATTGAGTTTCATCAGCTTCCACAATTGCCTTTAATTCGTCATTGTCGACCAAAGTTTTCGGACGACCACGGGGTTCATTTTTCAGGTCAAAATTTCCAGAACGGAAGCGGGTAAACCAATAACGGGTGGTGCGTTCGTTTGTAGTGTTCGCTCCGTAAACGTCGTTGATGTTGCGTGCCGCTTGTGCCGCTTTGCTGCCACGACGGTACTCATACTCCATAATTACTCGAATTTTTAACTTATCTATGATGACGAAAAATGTTCGAATGCGTTGAAAACAAAACACTAACTATTAAACAAATGACGATTTTAGAAAAAGAATTCCATGTTTGTCAAATAAAATTAATTTGAAATTAGAATTATCAGTCAAAAAAAAAATATTTTCATTTGAAATGGCCAGTACGGCAAAACGGCAGTTTCATAGGTAAAGACCTATTACTTTCAGAAAAAAGAACAAATATATACCTCAAAATTACTTTACATAGTGAATTGCTGAGATCTGTGTAATAACTTTTAATAACTATTATTGAACTTTTTATCTGAATGTTGTAGCGAAGCTACCTACTTATCAAGGGATGTTGCAATAATCGGAATTTTCGGAATCGGAATTATCAAGTTTCATAAAGTTCAGTATCAGTGACAACAGGAGAATTGTATTGTCTTCCTATCCAATTTTATTGGAGCTTTCAATCAAGAAATTGTTTTTATTTAAAATAGATACCTACTTATCATTTTCATTATTGAAACAATGTTGCTTCAAGACAACATTCAGCAACAACAAGAAACATTCAGGGCTGTTTTCGTCTTATGCGACCTTATCATCTATTCTAGGGAAGAGATAAGTAACAAAGTGCCGAGGTAAGTGAGTAAAGTGAGATACAAAATAAAACAACATCATTGGACTTTATTCCTTTTGTTATACTGACGTGGTTCCGGACTATTAAAACGCTTGGGAACTCTCATCCTTTTTGTGTGTTAAATATTCATTCAATTAGCTAATATGTTTAATATTTATTTATTTAGGTTTATTGGGACACACACAGATTAAATGGCCAATAGCAAGATGTCAAATGGCCAGGTCCGAGTAAAACGTGTAAAAATACCCAAGTCAATTCCTTATGTTTAGAATACGAATGAAACCAATACTAAAAACAAAATATCCGCAGAACAAAAGAATATTGATAGATAACACACAGACATCGCGAATAAAAATCTTATTTTCCCGTTCTATTTGTTATAATAACATGCGGGCAATGTATAGGTGAGCGGTAGATCCGATAATTCTGCTGTGATTGACGATATATTCGGCGCCGTATTGACGGCTCTAATCCGATCCAGTACAAAACTACCAACGATCAAGCCTAAATGTAACAACTTAATTGAAATCGACGTTGCTCGGCTTATATTTAAGCTCAGGGATTTTGTAATCGATACCAACATTTTGTAGCTTTATTGTTCGTTCGTTCTTTTAAACTTCGTTTATTGTGGTAGAATTTTAAATGAAGAATACAAGTATAGATAATCTCTATTTCTGTCATAATTTAACGGCCTGGTGGAGTCGTTAAGAAACTTGTACAACTATGGCTCCGGGTTCAAATCCCGATGGATAGCAACATTGTTACGATGACAAAGTTGGTTGAAATGAAACTAAATGAAATGAAATATTTATTTCTCAACACTGACAATTACTTGTTCTTATTGACGTCAAATAAAATATGACTACCACCAGTTCGGAATAACCTTCGTGAAGAACAACTGGCAAGAAACTTCACGGGTATATTTTTTTTTAAATAAATTTACAGAGTCTCTTTATGTCTATACAAAATTATTCTTATCTGCATCTGTTAGCTCGGCAAGTCTCCCTCCCCCAAGTATCCAAACGACGAACACCCTCAAACGGCACCCGTTCACGAGTTAACGCGGGATCCAGCCATCGCCCTCCTCAACCTTATTAGAGGGAAGTGAGCGACCCGACACCCGACGCTACCATAAGAAGACGTACTTTTGTGACAATGACGCTTTAGATATTCATCGGGACGAAGAACTCAACGAACAAACAGACACATTAAACATGTTTTGTTACAAATACTAGTACAATCCTGTTAATGAGGGGATTATACCCAAGGGCTTTTATCATCCAAATAATCGGATAGTTTATAATATGCTTTAGCACCCAACTTCTGCTTTATAGTTTCTTTGAATTTGTCAATAGAAAGACCTTGGATATCCTCAGGAACCTTATTATAAAAGCGTATACATTGACCCATGAATGAGTTAGTGTTAACATTGTTAACATTGTGCAGATCTTTTTTTTCTTTGGAACAAGGTTATGTTTTTTTTACATACATTAAATTTTCTAAAATATATTGTGAATGGAAAGTAAGAATATTTATTTCCTTAAATTTACTTCTAAGTGACACCCTTGGACCAAGCTGATAGATTGTGCGAACAGCCCTTTTCAGCAGAATAAATATACAGAATACCATATGTCATAAGGCTGTGGAAGTAACCAAAATAGACTAATCGAGCAGTTGTTTCACTTGAAATTTGACGTGAAAAGGTTTTCACGTCATAGTTTATTATTATTTATTATGTCGATGAATCGTCGGATGAGAATACGTTTGTGCCAAATGCCACATACCTTGGTTTGTAGGAGAGCGAAATGAAACAAGAACTTTTATTTTTGAAAAGGTAAATTTCATCTTAATTTTAAACTAAATTGTCGAAAATCTACCCCAATATACTATTATTTTTACAATAGGTATGTACAACAATGTAAACAAGATTTTTCTTTTTTATTATTGCCATATCCATTTTTGGTGAATTGTTGCTATTCGTTCAATGTACTACGCAATAACTTGCACACGGCACGAGATATTTATTAGAATGAGATTAGAATAAAAGTTTGCCCCGGATCACATAATTAGAGTTAATAGTGTTAAATTAAGTATTTATCAATTTGGTAGTTAGTAAGTAACAAGCTGCTTGTTTTTAATGTTTTAAAATGTTAAAAAATGTTTTAATGTTAAAAACGACTTAATAAAAGATTTGTCGTTTATCGGTATGATATTAACATAGTTAAAGCGTCCGATATTTTTACTTGAAATTCTATTTGCGCTTTATTTAATTTGGGATTTTTCAGTCAGCGCACTAACATGTTTATAAACTATGAATTACTTTATTATATATAAATATAATAACTATATAATAATATTAACTGCAACTGGGTGGCAGGGAGCAATTATATGGACTTAATACAAGATAATAACTTCACGTCGCTAGGCACTCTGTTTACTGGATTTTAAGCACACTTTTGTGTCATATCCGTACGTAAAAGTAGCACAATATAGGGGTTTATACTTATGTTGATATGGTACAAACCCCACTCACTTTTTTAAATAAAAAAGTGATAATAATAATAAGTGATGCTTTAAAAAAAATGCATTCGTTACAATAGGAAATTTCCTATGATCATCGCACAAGGCACAGCCTCTATCGCGAGGCTCATTCACGACAGTACAGTTATGAGTAAAATCATTGAAATAGTATTATGAAACAAATTTGAATCGAAATCTAATACCTACAGCCTTAATAAAAGATACCTACAGCGCATTAAAATATTTCTATTTCTTTTCGAATTTTTTATATTAAGCAACGAAACACCCAAAAGAATTTCGAATACGCGCAATTATTCAAGAAGTGTAGAGTTAAACCTACTGCATTTCTTACTTCTTTATCTTTAGAAAATTTAAAAAACCAAAGCATTTTTCTTGTTATTATCTCGAACCATGTTATCTACATGTTGCTGACCAGCCCAGGGAGTGGGTGGTTGTTTTTTATCATCTTACTTAATTACCCGTACAATTAACGTTTAATATAAAATATTTGTTTTCGTTTTACCTATACTTAGACTATACAAGCTAAAACGTAGGAGAAGAATAATTGGACGTAGTTTAGCAATAAGGATCCAACCCACAAAAAAGTCAAAAGAAAAAAAAACCGGTCGACGTCGTATTTGACATATATATTTGATATATATACATATATATATATATATGTACTTATATATATGTATATATATGAGTATGTATATATATATGTGTATGCATATGTGTATATATATATATAGATAGATATATATAGATTTCATAGAAATAGCGAAAAGGCGAAGAACGCCAGACCGTTATTGATTCTACATTTAAAAATTATTGGTAAAAACCCTGCCCGTAAGCTGGTAATAAAGTTTCAAGCAAACTTGTGCTCGTTGTGATTTCCAACTCGTGTGCAATATCCTGAGATCTTAACCAAAATAATAATTTTTAATTAGGTCTAGTTTTGAGATATAAAGTTTGCAAACTCGGCACTAACATGTTGTTCTGAAGGCTGACATTCTTCGCTAGTGCACAACTTTGCAAAGATTTGCATTGCATTTCGGAAAACAGACGCTTTGTATTCACGAATTAATTATAATACATTAAACTTCAAAAAACTTCGTTATTGCCTTAAGCTTTTTTAGGTTTCTCCTAAGCTTAATTAAGATTTTTCGTTCCAAAATGAAAACAAGAATTCAGCAGTTGTTTTCTCAAGAAATGTTTTTGAATTTGGATTTGCATGTATTGTTGAGCAAGACCTCAACATTACTTTTTGGATAAGATCTCATTCGTATGGCAACCTCGGATGGCTTGCTGCACTTACTGACATGACACTTTGATGCTACGGGGCTCAGTGTCTCCCAATGTCTGCATACTTCTGTTGATAAACCTGTGCAGAAGATCAGGTTATCCTTGCATTGGATTCTTTAGTCTCCAAAAGCGATATGCTCATACATACCGCTGTCGTCCAGCTAGTCGTATTTCAGAAAGGTAAAAATATTAAACAATAAATACCAAAAACAATCTTATATGTGATTATACATATATTTATTTAATATTATTTCCTCTCAACCTTATAGTAATAGGAGTTTATACAAAATTAACTTAAACTAGGAATTTTGACAATGAACCTTTTTTTCTTCTCATTTCGCTGTCCTTGCAGATTGTGTGTGTTGTGAACCAAAGTGTTATGGATATATAGTCAATATATAATCAAAATCATTATAAAGTTCATATACCGAAAACAAAAGATATATGCAATTGTTTATGTACTAATTTATAAGCTGCTTATCGTTATCCGTTTAAAAGCTTCGAATTTATTTTTCAAGCTTATGCATTTAAGTATCCAACATTTAAAATTTTTTTATATACTTTTTTTGTGAAACTTTTACAACTAAAATATAACAAAAAAAGGTCTATCAACAATCTTTCTTACATATATTTAAAATTGAAATTCAATTATCTAAATAACCGTTAATTCAGAATCAATCAAGAAATAACATACACTCACGCGTGAAAATATATAGGTAATGGAAGGTACATGTAATATGATACGTCCCGTGAAGTTAATAGAGCGTGAAATAATTGCTCGATATGAGATACCGTATCTTTGAAGGGAACCAAACCCGTTACATATAATTCTATTGAAGTCCTCACTAAAGGAATTCGGATTATCTTTTGATCTTCCGTCTCGACTGCGTTCCTAGTAC
Organism: Marasmarcha lunaedactyla; assembly: GCA_923062675.1. NCBI lineage: Eukaryota > Metazoa > Arthropoda > Insecta > Lepidoptera > Pterophoridae > Marasmarcha > Marasmarcha lunaedactyla. Next base: position 21,396,395 of record OV281343.1, read on the forward strand.
TCTATATTCAATTTCTTGAAAATAACTGAATTAAATAAAGCAAGCGAAAACATATTTAGGGACCGAGCGATTGGCTCTTTTTTTCGTATATTCTATTTTCTTTGACCGTTTGTAAATAAGGCAAACAAAATGTAGTTCAATTATTACAAAAGTTTATGTAAAACTGTATTAAGCATAGTTATATTGATGAGTATACAATTTGCTTTACACAAGGTTATTTATAGCCTTTGAGGGCCGATAAGTTTCACAAGGCCTGGTGGTTTCGGGTATTGACACAGGATCAGCAAAGGGCGCCTCATCAGAACCTAAACAACACTACTATAAAAAAAACAAACCACAAATATCAAAAATATCTTGAACGCCTCATCAAGCCAGACAAAAGAAAAGCAAGTAATTGCTGATATTCTTCAGAGTACCAAAATAAAAGAAGATTTTTATCAATTTGTTTTACCTAGCACTGAACTACAAAATAACCAAAAAGCCAACGAGACAAATATTATCTAATTTCATCCTTCAATGCTTATGCAAAATACATTTTCAGTCTGTCTCAATATAAAACCCATGGTAGGCGCTCGGCGAGTTCGGCTGAGCTATCCGGGGCGATGAAGCGAGCAACATTGGCTCTCTAAACGTTACATAAAGGTTACATAACGACACATGATCGATCACACGCTGTAATATAACATGTGTTTTATTACAAAAACGACCTATATCACTTATTAAAACGTATCACGAAATTTGAGATTGAATTTCAGTGACATGCAAGAACGAGGTTAAATTAGCAAACAGATTACGTAAATATCTCTCAAACGAATTTTTTGTCTACATTTTAACGTAAATTTCACTGATGTGTTATTTTGAATGTGTTCATTTCTTATTTCAGCCGGTGCCCAACGAACCGAATAAATTACCGCTTCCATGCGACTCGTTGAGACTTTTTTTATTTTCGTGAAGAGACCGATAGTTTAATTTATGGCACAGCTGTATGCTCTTTTAGGAATTCCTTTGGGTGTATCTCAGCAGAGTACGAGGTACTTAACAATGTCATCATCATTCGGGATTTGGTTAAAGCTTCACAAATCTGTATTAATAGTTTAAATCTCGAGGGGCGTTATCGTAATATTATTATAATGTAAATTGACACGGATTTAATCCCGAGTTATGTCGCTGTGTACAATAACTGTTAATAATCCGTGGGGATCTCGCACCCACTTACGTGCTCGCTTATTTGTGTGTATTGTATCATTTGTATTATTTTGATATTTGCAATATTTTCCATGACTGCAGAAATGACAAGAAGAATGACACAGTCGAAGAAAATCTGTTATAGAAATAGATAAAGGGTTAATTTTATACAGACATATTGTATCTTGATGATAGACATTTTACTATTTTTTATAGCTCTGTCTTGAGTTATAACTAGTTAGCCTAACGAGGCAATGTATATATATATATACGCTTAGTATATATAGTAATATATATAGTTATCTCCATTTTTAAATTGAATAAGGCGTAAACGTGGAATAACATTTGCGATTATTAGATTTGTCAGGGGTATTTTGGAATACCTCTGAAAATTATTATTTAAAATAAATGAAATCAAATCACTGAAGAAAAGCGAAAAATTAAATAGCTCTCATTTTTAAACAAATGAAGATCAAGTTTAAGTTCAAATTATGAAAATATAATTTTCACTTAACTACTAATTAGTCGGCTAAACGGTTCTCGACCAAGTTTCCAGTTTTGTTATTCATTCTGGAAAGTTCACTCGGACATTTCATGAATAATCCTGTATAAAGGAAAGGGATCTTCATATGAAATGTAAATTAAATGAAAGGATAACAAAACTGTGGGCTCAACTTGTGTAATGTGAATTAATGTATAACCATAATATATGAGCAAATTTGAACTAAATGGAGTTTATCGAAAGCATCTATTCATAGATAAGTGTTAGGTTATGTGAAAGTAAGTAAAGTTAGAAGTTAGTAAGGGTAAACAGAAGAATTGATATGGTTTTGTTTTGTTGTACATCAAACAAATAAAATGATAAATGAGTCTTTTAAACTTAATTGAAACATGATAGCTTAATTAAACAAACGATAATTAAGAAATTTGTATGTCATTTTAAACTTCAAAAAAGTAAATATTTGATTGTTTTAAAGTATTTTATAAAGCTTTTTACACATATTCATTACTCCTTTGGTACAATTTTAAGCCACATTGATGTATCTCAAACTATCGTGTGTGTTTTTAACCACCAGAGGTTATAATGAATTTTTGTAGACAACAATTCATTCCATTGTCCAAATTCTATCCAAAATTCTATCCCACAACAAGAATTTAATAGAAATCAATAAAGCTTAACCAAAGTTCGACTCAAGTGTGTAAGTCTTGTTAATTTAACTTTTTTAATTTAACCGTTTTGGCGAGGTGTCGAGAGGATCTAATCAGATAGGCGGCCCAATTTAAAGCTTCAGCTACAGCCCTTGATAAGCCCCAGATTTAGCACATCCCGAATTTGTTGGGTAATTTACTCCCGAGATGCGAAGACAATAAAACTTTGCGCGACCTGTTTCAGTTTAACCGGTTTTATTTTCTTTCTTCTAATGGCGTCGTTTTTTACAATTAGATACTTTTTCATCTCTTTTTGTTGTTTTGGGTGAAAATATTTTGGCTCTTCATTTGTTTTAGCATATAATAAGGTTCATATAAATTAAATACTTAGAAGACGAGTTAATGTGATGAAAATGTTTTGATCATGAAATTTTGTTTTCTATAATTTTTGCAAGAAATTCAATTTATATAATATTTTATTTATATAAACAACTAATTTGAAAAATAGCGATACGTTAAAGTAATAAATTACAAAATATTGAATCCATAACATATCCCTCATGATTCGCACTAAGAGAAACATACACTTCGGTAGGTGTTACAATGATTTATGGTTCTAATTAAATACCTTCACGCAAACCATGAATTGTCCCAGGACAGGGAATATTCTATAAATCCTGCACTATTAGTTTTAGTCTGGGAATGAGAATGAATAGTCTTCGAAGAGATTTTCTTTGTAGCTCGTTCGCTCAGAGTGGCCCATTTCAAGGAATAATTGCAGCAATTGTTAACTGTGTGAAGCTACTTTAGAGTTATTTATTTCTCCTTTATTGAGATGTAAAGGTTTTTTTGGTACTTTATGGTATTAAGTTATTTATTTTTACAATCTACTTGCATTTACTACATATAGTTCACAAAAGCTTAGGTTGTTTTGCTTTATATAGGAGCAGTAAAGTATCCATTGAAATTCCTATTGGAGCATAAGTGCCAGTTAACGCTCTTTGGATTCCTGTCAACGCATAAATTATTCTGAACTAAAGGACGTAAGTGCCGTTATTAATAAATGAGTGTAAGACTTAATGTCATCTTCTGCCTCAGAATTTTGTTGTTGCATAATAATATAAATAATAAATAAATCCCCAGACAAACACACCAACTGTATGGCCCCAAAGTAAGCAGAGCTTGTGTTATGGATGACCATACAGCGAAGTGGGGGGGTAACCCAGAATAAACATACATATATAAATACAAACAACCATGACCCGAGAACAAACATCTGTGTTCATCACACAAACGAATTCCCCGGCCAGGACTCGAACCTGGGACCTTCGGCGTATGAGGCAAGGCTACTTATCACTACACCAATCGGTCGTCAAAATAAAATCCGAAGCTATCAAGTGTGTAAAAGTAAAAATTAGAAATGTTATATCTACGTGCTACGTGTGCAGTCAAAGCTCTGTGCTGTAATTGATTTTGTAGCATTCCCATCAATCTCTGCAGAAACCAAATGGTACCTTGCCTGAGAAACCATATATCGTTGACAGATGATTAACATATGTTCCAAATATATTCGATGATTCAAAACGTTCAAATCAATCTAAAGCTGCCGTAAATAATAAAGTAAAGAAAACAACAAACCCAAACCCCGAAAATCCCGAATTTCCCAAAAATAACCCTCCAGTTAATTGAAAGAAGTGCGCTCTTGTATCGTATCAGATTGAATTCGGCCCGCAGACTATATGTCTCCGTCAGTATTGGGATGCATGTCACGCCACGTTTGCTGCTGTCACGCATAACCTCATCCATCAACCCTTCCCGAAGGCTACACATGGCATAAAAACGTTCACGATCTTCTGATAACGGACTGTTAATCTGTGGCAAGTTGTGGATAAAGATTCTGAATCTGTGGTTGTGAGTTAAGAGACAGTAGATTTTTTTCACACTTACTTAAATTTTAAATTTTCTGAGACTAATTTAAGATTCCATGAATAAGGTTTATCTCTACTTTTATACAAACATTTTAAACAGGAAAGGAGTGCTTATACGTAATCTCTGTAACCACTGCTCCGCTAGCCATATTACGAAGTTCACTTACCTTTTTTTATAGAAAATCGCTAACACTTTAAGGTCTGAGTTATAGATATACTATACTGAATATTAAAATACTATTCAGTAACATTTAAAAAAATTAGCTACATACCTCAGACTCTAAAGCGTTAGCGATTATCGATATAGAAAATTTAACAAAGTTTATAATATGTCTACCGGTTCAGGAGCTTTTACGGGTTTGTAAAAGCCCTGAACCGATTTCTAAAATTCTTTCGCCAAAAACATTTCAGTAAGAAGAAGCACTGGCTATATTTTATCCTAATATTCTTAAGCGTTCAGGACAGTAGCGCGGGACAAAACACGCCAGATATAATGACACCTAATGTTCTATATGCGGTAAATACATTGATTTTGTAAAAATAACGTCTGGTCGGTACTTACGTACAGTTCTTCATACTTTTACCTGCAAATGAACCAAGTTTACAATCAATGGTTGATAGTTTACAAGGACTACAGCTATTCGGTACGTGAAGAAATAATTCGGGATAAACCAAACTCCATTTGGCGGTATCGCTTTTTTTATGTACCTACAGGGTTATTGGCAATTCGGTACCAGAGTAAATTAAAAGATACATATTTGTTTCTCTATTAGTAAAGGTCTTTCTTTCTTTTGTAATTTTTAATATCTCAACAGTCTCCTTATCTTTACCAACTCTATGCCTACAATTCACTACCAACGTTTTGTTATACATTGCAATGTTACAAAATATAAAACCACGTCCGATGCTACGTGATACAATACGATACGACGCAGATGGACAGTTCGCAAGTCTGCACTTCTAACCGCTAGTCAGAAGCCAAATTGTTTCCGGATCATTCGCTGACATCTCACTTCTCAGTAAAAACATGTGGCGCCAATATCTATCTTATCCTGATATTCAACAAAATACTGAAAATCTTATAGATTTTATTTTGTACTCAATATAATTTCCCTTTTTTATTAAGTACTTACCGCCTAGGAAAGATACTGTTTACCCAGTCAGCTACGATAAAAGCTTTTTCATTTCATAGAAAGCCTTTTTTAAGCTCTTTTTAGCCTTTTAATTTAAAAGAAAAATGATAAATAGCTTATCGGAACCGATAATGATAAGGTTCATGTTGTTTGAACAGATGATATAACTTTCTTATTTATAGTCCGATATCGCACTTTAATTGATGTTTTTTTAGTAATCAAATTTATGAGAACTGAATTTGCATTCGCAGTAAGCCCGAATAGGTCAACAGTAGATTGCCCTATTGTGGCTATTATGAGGCATAGTTAGGTAGCGGCTGAGTGGCGACGTGGTCACGTGAGGTGCCGTGAGCCGCCATGGATACCTGCCAATAACCAACAACTACCTTTACCCTACCATTACCATGCATGCACTCTAATTCTTACTCCAAACCCGTACTGTGTATTCAGACCAATTTAACCCTTTTTTATTTAACCCTTACATTGCGATTCCTGGAACATGAATCCGCAAATCACATAACAAATAATTTTATGCGGGTAAAATACGCTAATAGCACCTTTGAATTATTGCCGTAGACGGTCTTGTACTCTTGCGATATTATTATTGCTTACGCAAAGTTACAGGAGAGTTCAAAAGTTAATAGTATCGATTGGCAATAAAATACTGGGTTGCTCATAAAGATTCGTGTATTTTGACTACGAAAAGAGAATGTTTTGTATGGAGTCGAAATCTTTTTGTGTAATAAATCAGACGGCGTCCCGGCGGTACGGAAGAAGCAGTCCGCAAGTGGGCATTGCCGATACGCTGCTGCCCACAGCTTACATTTAAAATAAAATTCACTTACATTTCTATTTGAAAATTTCGAATTTTCAACAGAAAAGTAAAATGTTCGCTGCAATATCTGCAATAGCTGAATCACTTTATGGCTAGAGCTATATAGTATGACGCGCTTCTATCGTGCGTTACGTAAACTAAAAATGTATGTATTCTTATGAATCTACTATTATTTTGCGTCAGTAAAACACGTATAGAATTTAAAATCATGTATAGGTTATCTATACATACATATATATATATATATATATATATATATATATACCAATCTATACATATATAGATTGGTACTTAAAGTTTCTGCAAGAAAGATGAGCATCGAATTTTAAACGAATGTCGACCCTTAACTTTAGCTCAAGTACGAAGAAAGTTTGCAAGTGTCTCTCGGAGAGAGAGTAGCAAAATGAATTATTATTCCATCCAGAGAAAAAAAATCACTTTCCGGAGTAATGAAAACTTGAACTGATGGGCTGAAGAGGTACAAGTTCCGGTCGGTCGGTTATTACGGCAATATATTTCAATTACACATGAGAAAAAGAACAAGTCGTTTGAAGGAGCTGAGAGGGCAGATTACGTCGCGGAGAAATAATAAGAGACCCCGCTAACGACTCGACGATAACTTTTAGAAAAGAAAACGTGGGGGAAGCTGCCTCTCAACTGTGATTACGTTTATATATATTATTACTTTTTGTGTTTGAGTTCTATATTTACTCGAAGTAAACTTTTAGATTTGAGTTTCATTTTTGTGCTTTAATATATAGTGGTAAAGTAGAGCGTAAAAAAGTTTAGCATAAATTTTGAATAGTTGAATTGAAATCGAAATTTAAAGTTGAGAGTAAAAGATAACATTGGTTTAAAGTCTTTAAATTTAAACCGGAATTAAACTTTTCATGGTGACCTACCTGAACCTAAACAAATAGGAAATTCTTTATCTAAAAAAGTTAAAAGAAAAAAGGAAATTGAAGCGTTGTGTTCAATTTAAATTAGGAAACGTGACCTTCCGAGTATAATGACTGCAATATAATATAAGGGAGTTTAGGGTCCAGCGTAGGGAAAAGATTTGTGCGATTCACTGGAATTTAATTAGTGGACGAGCGGTAGAGTAACGAGGCAAAAATATTTATGTTTATGTCGCTGAATGAGACCGCAGCGCCCTCTGCCGACTCATGCCGAATATTCCATTAAAACATATCTGTGAAACATAAAAAAATATGGACGCTTGGAACGTTCGTTGGAGTTGATAAATGTATGATTTTGGAGCGTGACGGAGGTTTCTGTTATAGTTCTTGATGGAGTGGAGGAATAATTTTACTGACATTTTAGCTAACAATTATACTTTAAAATGTCTTAATTATTCTCTTTTTTTGTGTACTTAATTACGCAGATTTAATATTTGTAAACAATTTTCTGTATTCTTCTTTTGAATATATTCAATTTGTAATGTTAAATTGATTACTTTTATAACAATTCACTTGTTTTTTAAATATTCTAATGCTCATAGATAATTACTATTTTTTTAATTTATAAATTAAAGAAAAGATAGCCTAGGCAAAATAGGGTTTCTTTCAGAGAAAAATGTAATAGAGAGATATTTTAAATTGAGTTCTGTTCTTGGCGTACATAATAAGTCCTAAAAAGCTTTATACAAAAAACAGAATCCTTGGAAACCAAAATTTCTAAAGGAATACAATTTTGCAAACCTTTTCGAAGCATCTTTATTAAACCGTCTCATTGGTACAATTTTAGTGTTCTTCAGTTTTATTTACTTTGAATAAAATTAATAATAAATAAATATACTCAAGGTGTAGTTTACGGAGTGTTCTGGATGGTGGGGAGGGGGATGCTACAATAAACTACTTTGTATAAAATAAATAGGTTAAATTATGTCCATGACAGCGATTCAGTTTCTTGTTCCACACCATAATATCTACTTTATACCAGCCACATAATTTTTTTTCTATTGTCGTATCCGTTAAACGAACATGGGAACCATCTGAGTCTTTATGGCTTCATTTATGAGTATTTATTGTGATTATTTTAAGCTTCAGTTAGAATTGATTTGTTCCAGTAATTTCACTAGCTGTTTCCTCCCATTAGCTGGAACACACCCATCTTAACGTGGGTGGGCAAAGTAGGAAGGACTGCAGTACCATCCAGACTAGATCCTAACTAGAGAAACTTTACTCCCTCTAATAACCATAATTTTAAATGCAAAATCATATGCAGAATGACAAAAACTACAAAAGACCGAAATAATACACATCACCTTAAATTAAACTGGGTCATTACCAACTCGCTCAATTCACACAGGTAATAAACTTACAAGCATCGAATCCCGGACAATTACGGTCACTGCAATGAACCGTGACAGTTCCACGCCATTGCTCTTTATAACGATACTTTTATAACCAAAGCTTTTAATGAAACAATTTGAACATCACAAGAGTGGCTGCTATACAGCCTTCAACACTGTGTACTGCTTAATTACCGACGTCTACGGGAATAATTGGAAACTTGAGAAATGTATTACCAGATTTAAAACTCGTTTTAAAATTTGTTTAGGAATTTGTTGAGGTGATTGGTTTTACGGGATTAAACATTTTGTTGCTGGTTTTCTAGGAAGGTTTTATTAGATTTTGTAGGAATATTTTTGCTTGATTATTTTCTAATGAATTATATAAATGAACTGTATTCTTTTTAACATGTCAACTAAAATTTGTTCTTGCACGAACACTTTCTAATCTAATAGTTTGGCCATTATTGTTTATGCAGACGCGTGCTGTTTGTATGCTACATAGGAGCTTTTAAATAAACTGGAGCGTTGCAAAATATATCTATCCGTAACTCCCATACCGAAAGCGGATTCAATACGACTTCTAAACATACACATAATATTAATATGCATTTTTCATATCCAAAAGTTTTACATACATTATGCCACCATTATTTACGTGAAAAAATACCACATTTAGTACCCCAAAATATAAAAAAATATTTTTTTTGTATATAATATATGTATAATCTCCGTAGTCACAAAACTGTTCAAACTTAAACTGTCCAAATTGAACGACTTTCCTGATCTGATAGATTTCCGTCAGCATTGACTAAAGCTTTTGAAAACACAAACCCATCTCGCTGATTAGTCATTACTCATTCCTCCAGCGCATTATCGAAACAATGCGGGTTGAGCGACTTGACCAAATTCAGATGAATGCGCACAATGGAGCCGCCCGAAATTTTAGCAATCCACAACAAAATTTGAGTAGCTTAGGCTGTCCGCAAACGGTATATTTTAACCTCAGTAATGAAACATTCGGATTTTTTGCATAGTTCGGTGTTTTTATTTTTGTTGGAGATCTAAAAACTGTTTTAAAATTGAACATAACGTTGAATTTAACTTTGGATATGGAATGGATATTTTGGCTGTTACAATGAAAATGCCAGTTAAATGAATGATTTCGTTTGACTTTTCTTACAAAATTAATTTATGGTGTAGGTACTGTTGCCGGCTTTCGTGTAGGCCTTTGATCTTGGTTTTGATTGCTGGCCGCTGTAATGAATGTGACATGTATTAGTAGAACAATAAAAAATGATTTTAAACAAGAAACAAAAAGCAAAATATAACTAAATAATTGATTTAAATAAATAATTAAAACCATATTGAAATATAGTTTCTTTTTAGTTTTAGTAAAATCCACGTTAGGTCCTTGCATAATAAACGGACTTTGTATTTGTTACTTCAGAAGACTTCACTATTCATGTCCATAGATGCGGATGCCACTTACCATCAGGTGGGCTTGTTTGTCGGCGGTGAAATATAAAAAAATATTATACATGAAATATTAGTATTAAAGATAGTTTGTTAGCAACCTAAGTCAAACTCATCGCCTATACTTAGGGCCATCACGCCGAGCATTGTCCAATAACTGAATGGGTACAAATGAGTTCATGATTTAGTATCGGAACCGCGCTTGCCGATCTAAATATCGCTTCATTTCCACGTCATGAATACTTGTTAATCAAAACTGAGTTAAGCGCTGTTTTCATTTGGGATTATTCTACGGAGTGCTAGCTTTTGCTGTCACGTTCGACTGATAACTTCAACTAAACGAACACTATTTAGGATTCGAATATTGAGAATTAAGTTTCGTTACGTGATTACTGATTTGAATGTGTAGTTAATTGGTTAGTATGGATTTAGGATACAATATCGTTCTATTGATGTTAGAATAACGAAATAATGTTTTGGAATTAAACAATTTGCGGCCTATATCTTGTATTACAGTCCAACCAATTTATTTCTTCAGTAAAGAGTGGTGCTGTGTTCTATACGTAAATGAGGTTTGAAATTTAGTCCCAAAGCATTAGCTTAAATTCCTAACTTTGCTACGGAATAGATAAGTTGGCGGCACAGTACGTCAAATCTTCTTTGGCATAAAAACATAAAATGTGTCTGTTTTGACAAAGACTTACAATTATGAGACAAAAAAAAAGAAACAATGTTATTTACGGCCAGTAACATAAAAAGAGGTTTTAAATTAGCCTATGCAAATGAATGCCACAGAATACAAAGTGCAGCGTAACCAAATTACGCCACGTGGCAATAGTCACAGTCTAGTTGTTTAAGTGGTCACACAGTGGGTCCAGAGAGGCATGAAGTGAAAATCTGATTAGTGGGTGTGAATTCTGTTCCGGGATATTTGAATGTTTTATAAATAATTCAATTGCCATTTTCATTGGGTTCTGTTGAAATACTTTACGGATTTTGCGGAAATTGGATTTCAATTTGTTAGCGTTTAATTTCGTTAGGTATGTATTTATTATTATTATTTAATAAAAATTTTAAATAGTCGGGGCATTTGTTTTTGTAATGAGCACACAGATTTGTTCTCGGGTCATGGCTGTTTATGATGAAATAAAACACTTTTTAAACGGATTTTATCGCACCATCCCAACATATGGCAGGTGTGCTGTCACAACTTAGAGGTAATACAAGAGCAAATATTAAGGATTCTTACCAGTTTGTAAGTGATATAAACCATCTCAACATTGCTAACAATAAAACATGGTAAGTTTTGATGTCAAGTCTCTTTTGACCTCACTACCAATCAGAGACTACATTGAAGTAATTAAGAAGAAGTTTACTGAGTCAGGTGTACCTGTGGAGCATGTGGAGTTACTTGAAGTTTGCCAACATCTGGCTACTTTATGTGGAATCAAGAGTTCTATTTGTTAATCAACTGTGTATGCATGACGCATCTTCCACCTCCCTCCCGCGAGGGTGCCTCGGCAGCAAAAACAAAAAAAACCGATAAATACCTAAATGGGAAATCTCACCATCACCTGAGCAAATTATCTGCCGTAGGCTCCTCTTTGTTCCAGAGAGCACAAGGAATCTGCAACACTCTGCACATCGACGATAAACTCAAACATGTCATCGAGGTGCTTCGTAAAGACGGCCTCAAACCACTTCGTCGCCGCCGCAAAGACCGCGTGGAGCGTCATACAGTCAAACGCAGACCTTCTTTTCTTCCTTATGTAAAGTATTTAAACCGCTCACAAAAGTTAGTAAACATCTTCGTCAAGTTAAATTCGACATACTGTTACTAATTTCATTGTAGTTGTAGGTTTTCGTACATTCGTCAAACTAAACCGCCGCGTTAAAGAACACATAGCTGATATCAAAAGCAGAAGAGTAGTCTGCACTCTCAGAGCATTCCATGGACAAGCCCAAGCGTTGTTTGAGGTATGACTTCTTCACTAGCTAATCTGCAAGACCTCAAGCTGAAGATACTTTCAGCACTTTCTGTGTTAATCCTGAATGCTACGCTCGCATACTGAGAAACAGATGGAGATGGTTGAATTCTTTCATAACTGTCAAGGCGCTTGTCATCCTTAGTCACTCGCGACAACGGTGTCTGTAAAGGTGCCGAAATATCGAGTGACAATGTAAAAATATAATTACACAATAAAATCCGGTTACAACTTGTTTTATTTAATATAATGAATTGTAAAAGCTTAAGGAAATACATTGTTTATATGTATGTTTATTCTGTACCCCCCCACACCAAAGTTCGCTGAATGGGGTTTGTAAGTAACTAAGCTCGGCTTACTTTGGGGTCATAGAGTGTGTTTGTCTGGTGATTTATTATTAATTTTTTTATGCGAATTTGCGAAAACCTTTATTTTCTCTTCGTTTGTAAAGCTTAACTGATATCATTTTCTACGTTACCAAAAATACAAGTAAAATAAAAGCCGATTGACCTAATTACGTTTCCAGCAAATAAACCGAAGTTAATCGAATGGATTCTTCTGATTAGCAATGTAAGCATTCGGCGACGTCTTCCGTCCCTTTCTTATGTAATCACTGGGCTTTTACCAGCGATCGCAAATTCTATAAACACGTAAATAATACTGTTTTATTTTGTGCTCAAGAAGGTTGAAAGCTTAGGTGAATTTACAAAGTACAATTTTTGTTCAACTACTTATAAATATGGCTTATTGAAAAGTAGAATCTCTATTTTTCTCTCGTGAATTTTTCTCTCGAGTTAGCTTTTCTGGTTTTAAGAACTTAAAATAATACATTTTCAAGAAATATTAAATATTTAAAAAAAACGAATAATTATTTGAACTCTATCTAAATTTTCGATTGATTTTATCAATTGTGTATCGTTTGTAAAAACTATTTCTAAATGCAGTTTGTTCACTTTGTGCAATACTAATAGCGAATTACTTGTACGATTCATTGACAGGAGTTGTTTTCTCTAGGTGAAGTGTCTAGTACATTTATGGTCGCTGAGATTTACTGATGACACCACATTGTGGATGGAAACACGTTGATTTATCTGCTTTTTGGGTTATTAATTTGTTTTAAAAATATAGCACTTTTATTGTAATGTGATCAGAAATACAGCTTGTACTTAGGAGTAAGTCTATTGTGTATAGTCTTATTGCCGTCCTTTTTATATTTCCATAGTAGGCAAATGAGTACGTTATCCAGCTGTCGGTTTGTGGTATCAGTACATGAGTACTGTCATCGTTAATACATACTCAAAATCAATATTGAACAATAAGTAGATTTGCCCACTGTAAACTTAAGTTCCCTATAAATAGAACACAAATTTGTTTACGTTGCAATTATAAAGTGAAGAATAAATACATATTACCACCACCACTTTAACCGTCTTAACCGTCACTATTAATAATACACATAATTTTTAAACGCCAATCCAAAAAAACCAAAAAAAAACCTAACACTTGAGACGAATTACAACACCGTCTCACAATATCGATATTTTAACCGGTTACCAACATTAAAAATCTAATTTAATTAGAATTCGGCCAACATTAACTAACATGACTTGTACCTAGTGACCACTCCACTTAGCACTGAGCTATGTGCAAACTGATTAATTCTCGCTGTGAACAGTGCACCAGAAATATTAGCCCCGCAGATATGAGATTGGTAATTCCACTAATGCACTGGACAAATAACCTAGGTTTCTACCATGGAGTGGTAAACTTGAACTGTAGATCATCTCGGGTAATTCCTGAGGAATTTTAGGTTATTCCCTGTAGATATATTATGTTTGCACTTGAAGAAGCAGACAGCATCAGATGTTTTTTTATTTTTGGCTCCGGTTTTTCAAATTAATTACATATGTCCGCTTTTCTACAACAATATTTTAAGTCAGAAAAAACAGCTAGGCGATATGCTTCGATGATCCAAAAGTAATGGTGGTCAATATGATATAAGTTTATTGTAGTTAAAAAAAAATATTATTTCTCTACATAGCCTCCTAGCAAGTCAATACATTTATTCTTTACTACTTTAGTCAATACTTTTGGACACAATGCCGCATTAGGTTTGGTAATTTTCAACATTTTTGATGTCTAAATTGTATTATTTAAATCCTCTAAGAGATTAACGCTCAATGATTTGACATGCTAAAATTGCACTGTAGCCAGAACATCAGGCGCGACAGCGAAAATAAACCTAGATTTTATACTTCTGCACTCAAAGTTGACATTGCAAAATTACACGATTCAGACGAGGGTCCGTATGATTATACAAACAAATTAGCTTAAGCTGACCCGTTAGCAATAAGTTGTGTCTACAAATAATCTTAGCCGCAAATTTCAATGTTTTTATGGCATTCCTAAATCTACAACCAGATCGGTTAAAGGGAATTCGACATTCAAATGAAATGTTTTTGAGATTTGCTATTATATTTTATTGTTTTAATTACGTAACAAAATTGACAATTCAGTACGTAGCTCTTTGGTAGCGCTTGCTTTGAGTATTTTAGTTAATTCCTGGTCTAGTTTGTTCGGTCATAATCGACGATTCTTGACTTGACTTTCATTGAAATTACTCCTTTAGTTATTATTTATAGGTTGACAACAATTGAAAACTTTTTGAATGGCCTACGCGCGCCGATATTTCTATACAAAATTACCTATTTGTGTCACAAATTGGAATATAATTGTTGTGATTGTGAATACGTTTGATAAACACGTGATTGCGTAAACAAACAAATAATGTATGGTAGTAATTAGCTATTGTAAAATATGAGTCAGATGTCGTGAAAAATATGACACAATATGATAAGCGGTTCAGTTTGCTAGGTATAACAATAATCTGACTAACATCAAAAGAAATTTTGATTTACTGTGACTGACTTAAATCTGTTGTATGATTCTACAGAAGAAAGTACAAAAGCAGTGTATTGTTTCTATTTTCTGTAGAATCATTCTTAAAAAATATAACACTAAGTGGCGTAATGGTTAGTACTCTGCCTTATACGCCGGAGTTTCCGGGTTGGAGTCCTGGCCAGGGCATTCGTTTGTGCGATGAACATAGATGTTTGTTCTCCAGTCATGGTTGTTTATATTTTGTATGTGTGTACCCAGTTCGCTGTATGGTCACCCATAACACAAGGTATGCTTACTTTGGGGCCATACATTGGGTGTGCTTGTCTGGGGATTTATTATATGTGTAAGTTTATTTTTATCAGGTAATAAAAGAAAGATAACCTAAGTAATAAATAAACAAATACCTAGATAAATAGGAACTTAACTCGGCTACAATAAAATAAAAGAAAATACCTCAACACGGATTTTTACACCAAAACAGGATAACACTTAGCAAACACTAATCAGAAACTCCTAACCCAACTCGTAACAATGTCGGAAATAAATCTCCCAACCAACCTATTGACCTTGATTCCACATTTTCCACCAGCAAAAGTAATCAGGGCGCCTTTCAAACCAAACCCTTAGTTGTCTTATTTTATCGAGAAACTTCCATCCGCAAGAAAATTGCAAACGTCTTGAAGTCACGAAGAGTCACGTGATGATTTTTCCTGCGCATTATATGGCCGTAAAAAAAGTTTACGATTTTGATCAAGTCGCGCATCTCGCAGCCTCTTTCGTTTGAATTGTCTATCGTAAATACATACAGCTCCAGTAATAAGCTTTTTTGAAGGCTTAAAGTAACTGTCGATATTGTAACGGTATAACTAAATCTAACTATCAAAACAATCGAGATGTATTTTTATATGCTAAACTTTTAAAACCTTTTCTGGATGAAAATTTTAGCACTATGAATTGAAAGAAATGAAGTGCCACGACTCTCTATAATGCGGCTAGTTAGACTTGTATTTTATGTAAGTTTCTTTTTATCAGAACGAAGTAAACTTAGTAACATATCTGTTTACGCCTAATCTTCGTTTCACTTGAAAAATCAACAATAGGCATTTATTCTAACGTTTGTATCTAAGAGTGGTCACAAATAGAAATATTTTGCGCAGTCAATCAAGTCTCGTCCAAAACAAATTCAAGTAGGCAGTTATTTTAACTAATAAGTAATATGGCGAAAGAAGCATGCCGATGAAGAAGTATTAAGACAAATTGGTCAGAATCGTCAACTTATGTTAACTATAAATAAAAGAAAGCTTTTTTACTTGACTCATGTTGTTCGATACGAACGGTACTTGCTTCCCCAATAAATAAAAATAGGCAAAATCTGGAAAGAAAAACAAGTCCTGGCTAAGGAATATACAAGATTATATGCCTAGCGCCGCAGAACTAGTCCACCTCGCCCCAATATAAAGCAATATACGTAGCTGGTAGCCTATATTCATTTGTTGAAGAGGCAACCTAAGACTAACAATTAACAACAATTAACAACTAAAAGCATTTACTAGCATTGTACTTTTGTCTAGGGTGTTTATCAACCGGCACAAATTAACCCTAATTATTTACACATTGTGAAGCATCAAATTATCAACGTTTTTTTAATTTCTAGTAGAAAGGTTTTAACAGATATAACCTTAAACAAGTTTTCCGGCGCCAAACGTGTTTACAGAATTTCAACAATGCCCATAGCCCTTAAAGCGGCTAGACATACCTAATGGGCTAAATCAACATGAAATACGCCAGTAATTGGTGCCTGCGACGGTTCCACTCGATATTCGAATGAAAAAACAACAATCATACAAACATCGAGGCTCCCCTCACAAGTGTAGTCCATTCATTCCCCGGATGGATTAATTTCCGCCGTGAGATCGTAGCAAAGGGAAATACGATTGGAACAAAGTGATCCCGCCAGATATTTCATTTTACACCCATTTCGCAGCGAAAGGGTTAAAACCCGACAATAGTTCTTTTTAAATAATAAACTATTGTGAGTTATTACGGGCATCGATGAACATTTATGGCCGTTTTAGCGTTTGATTAAATCTTTTTTTTTTAAGGATTTTTTTTTTACATGTATGGTATATACAATATTTATATTTTATAGAAAAGGGAGTTGATTTTCAAACCCTATTATTTTTTTTAACAAAGATCCAATGTGTTAGAAATTTCGGAAATACATCACCAATCACCAATGTAACGTATACATGAAATACACTTACTTTTATGAACATATACGAAGGCATAGTCGAACAAGGGTATAAAGCAGGAACGAAAGTATAGGGCGTATCTTCCTGGACAGCTCTCCTTATACATATTGGCACAAATAAAAAACATAAGAACGGCATTATTATTACTTGTCTTTTTACTGTTTTCATAGCCGGCAAGTGAGCACACGGCCCACCGGATGGTAAGGTCCGCCCGCACCCTAGTGGTCCGCACCGTTGTAGCTGTTTTTAGGGTTCCGTAGCCAAATGGCACAAAACAGAACCCTTATAGATTCGCCATGTCTTTCTGTCTGTCCATCCGTACGTCACAGCCGCATTTAATTTTTTCCGAAATTTTAAGAACTGTACTGTTGAAGCTTGGTAAGTAGATATATTCTGTGAACCGCATTAAGATTTTACACAAAAATAGAAAAAAAACAATAAATTTTGGGGGTTGTTGTTAGTATGAGGATACTTAGAAATGAAACTCAAAAATATTTTTTTGGCCAAACCCATACGTGTGGGGTGTTTATGGATAGGTCTTCAAAAATGATATTTCGGTTTCTAATATAATTTTTTTTCTGAACTGAATAGTTTGCGAGACAATCACTTCCAAAGTGGTAAAATGTGTGTCCCCCCCTGAAACTTCTAAAATAAGAGAATGATAGAACTAAAAAAATATATGATGTACATTACCATATAAACTTCCACCGAAAATTGAATTGAACGAGATCTAGTAAGTAGTTTTTTTTATACGTCATAAATCGTAAACCGCAATTTACCTTTCATACAATCAACTCAAATATAAAAATAATAAATAAGAAAAAACATTTAATTTCATATACATAAACCTAATACATAAATCCTAAACCATTATTTTCTAATAATAAATTATTCCCGAATGCGCTTACCCGAACGAGCAGACACATGAGGCATACGTCGTCGACACTCGTGCGCGCGGAGCTAATTATTTTCGATACATCTGCGAATGCTAAATATTGTACGTTTATGATTTGATACTGTTCTCGTTGGATAAAATTAATTTCAATTACTTACATCGAAATTATTCTTTTAAACTCATTTACTGCCTAGAAATTGGTAAGATTTACTATAAAACGTCAACCTAATAAAAGTTTTGAGATTTTCTGTTCATTTCCTTACATCTTAATACATAATATACCTACCTACTTCGATAATACCTACTCATATTAGAATAAAGCTTAAGTGTTATTTTAAGTATGAATTCCTTGGCTGAAGATACTTTCTCCTATGTATTAAACCCAAATAACGTTCTGGTAGATGACGTTTTGCGAGCATTTCATGAAAAATTGTCTTGTCATACATCTTTCCATCCGCGGGAAGTGGGTCTGTTCGGGTTCCCGGAACTCATTGAGCCTGTGCCGCCAAATAAATCTCATCTCCAATTTATGATGGCAAATATATGACGTCTTGTATTTATTATATCAATGGTATACTACTCAAAAAATATATATTAATGCATTGTTTCCATACCTAGCAGAATTTAATATTCAATTTCCTTTGCGATGATGAGATTACGGGCTTTATGCAATAGATTTTGCCGTAGTCATTGGGCCTCGTCCCGACGCCTACCAGAACCACTACCCACTAAAAAAACCCCTGTCGGCTCGTGCATTTTTGCCACTCAGTCTTTATCTGAGCGACGGCCAATTGGAGAAAGAGGCCGCGCTAGCGGGGCCCAGAAGGGGTCACCCGCTGGGATTTACATAGCACTGAAGGTGCTCAAATGAAAAGTAAATAATTAAAAACATTAAAAATTTAAAAATAAAGTTGCAATAATTCGGATTTACGTTAGAATTAGAATTTACGTTAGAATTAGAATTTGCAGCCTGAAGGGCTTTGAGATCTAAAGTTAATTGCGTGGGTTCGCCAGTGTGCGCGTTTCTCGATCTAGCGACTTTGAATTCCGAATCTAAGACAGGAGCAGTATATGAGACTGAATCTCGAATTAAAAGATTGGGATGATATTCGGCGCGTTTGAAGAACGATTCTTAGAGTGTTTTTAGGTGCTGTTGCACTGTAGGTAGTTCGAGATCTCTGTGCAGGTCCGCGTTGCGTCCAAGGTGCGTTTGTGGCCCTGCGGCAGAAGAGATTTTGAACTACCTGCAGTTTGTGCAGGACGGAGGGTTTAGCGTGGGCAAAGACTGGCGAGGCATATGTCATGACTGGTCTAACGCAAACCTTATAAAGCGTACAATTGTTTCTGAAGGACATTTTACTTTTTCTACCTAACATACTGTAAAGGCGGCCTAGGTAAAAACGCGCGAGTTTCGTTACTCTATCGACGTGAGGGTTGAAAGAAAGCGTCTGGTCTAAGGTGACGCCTAAGTATTTGGTAGTGCGCTTCCAGGGGATGGGAGTGCCTTGCATTCTAACTTGGAGATTGTCGGCGATACGACTGCGTTCGTAGTCGAAGTAAACCGCAGAACTCTTCTCTGGGTTCATATCGATACGCCATTTTTGAAACCATGCACCAAGGGCATTTACAGCCTTTTGGAGTCTGGTGGTGAGACCCGGGACTCTGCGGCCTTTGGTATAAAGGGCAGTGTCGTCGGTAAAGAGGGAGAGTTTGACGCCTTTCGACGGGACGGGGATATCTTTAGTGTACACGGTGAACAATAGAGGGGCGAGGACTGAGCCTTGCGGGGATTCGCGGGTTGCGTGCTGGGCGAGCATTGAGACGCAATGCTGTCGGCGAATCATTCGGCTTTCTCTTCGTCTTCGAAGGCGATAGAGCCATCGGGACGAGTGAGAGGAGGGACGTGAGAGGCGGCGTCTACGCGTAAGGCTCGGGCCATACTATAATACGCTTGGTGGGACGGGGAAATATTCGCCATGAGATCGTTCATCTGAGCGTCTCGGAGCTCCGCGAGGCAAGATCTAACTTTGCGTTGTAGCTGATTCGCAGCTGTTCTATAGGCGGGCGTGGGATATTTCTTGGCTCTCCGGAGAGCCGCGTTCTTAGCTTTTATAAGATTGCTAATGGCTAAGGGAAGCGTGGGTTTGCCTTGCTTAGCAACCTTTACGTTTTCGCTGATGGCTGAGTTGATAGCATCAGTGAGAGAATTTACTAATGAATCTATTTTATCCGGGCTATCTAATTGATCGGGCGAGATCGCGAGCGGAGAGTTCGGGGCCTCTAAGGCTGAAACTATCGTATTTTTTAAAACCTTTCCAGTTGGTAAAGGTCTTAGGAGAAGTGGTGTTATCCTTAGGCGGTCCTAGCACGAAGGAGACGGGGTAGTGGTCAGAACCTACTTCATCGGGCGGTTTGATAGACCTAAGATCGAGGTTGATTTGCTGGACAATTGCAAAGTCGAGGATGTCAGGAGAGTGGTTCGGGTTGTCGGGATAGTGAGTGGGGGTGATGGGAGAGATAACGTCTAAGTCGAGTGAGTTGGTGATGTCAAGGAGAGCGATACCGCTGGTGTTTGTTGATAGGCACGTCCAGTCAGTATGTTTGGAGTTAAAGTCTCCGAACATAATGACTGAACGGCCGAGGGCGAGAATGGTCTCAAAGTCGCAGTGGATAGGTCTGGTGCCACTGGGTATGTAGACTGAAGCTATGATGATGGTCGAATGACCAGTCATAGCCAATCTACACACAGTGCCTTCGATGTTGAGGAGAGGAGGGTTAGGGAGAGGACAGCAATGGAAGCCTCTTTTGTAGTATATAGCAGTGCCGCTGAAACCGTCGGAGTTGGGCCTATCATTACGAGTAAACGCGTACTTGGGAATCGCGAATCCCCGTGAGCGGTTAGGAGTGAGCCACGTCTTTCGAAGAAGCAATAAGTCTGGCTCGTTGTTCTGAAGGAACAGTTTGAGCTCAGGAAGATTGGTGCTAAGGCTACGAACGTTAAAGGAAATTAGGGATAAGCCCTTGAGTTTAATACGACCGGACGCGGGATTTGCGGATATAGATATTATATTTATTTATTTAACGAATTTATATAAAAAATAAAAATAAAAATTTATAAGGAGCTTAGTAACGAGTGATGCTCAGCTAACGCAAATAAACGCTCTTGAGGAGAGCAGGTGGCTCGCAATTTGCGTGCGAGTACGGAAATTTCCTTAATGTCGACGTTTTGGATGACGTCGAACACGGTCTTCATGTCCTCAGCCAACGACGACTGAGGTGAAGATGACGGAGCGGGACGCAGGCCTACGGGAGCTGGGATAGGACGGGAAGGTGCAGGTGGAGCGGCCGGACGCTGCCTGCAGGACAGAGCCGGAGTAGGCGTCGGCTGCACGGGCCTTGCTTCCGGGGGACCCCGGTTGCGCAGCGGCGGCAAGTTAGCGGGAGTGAGCGGCGGCGCCGGCTTAGGCGCAGCCCTCTTAGCTGAAGAGCGCGGAGCGCGCGGACAACCCCTGTAGTTAGCTGTGTGGCCAGACTGGCCGCACAGCACTCAGGCAGGGGGGAAGTGGATTCGGGAGTGCGAGTGCACTCCTTAGTGATGTGAGGATCCAGGCACTTAACGCACCTGGGGGGAGCTGAGCAGTTAGCCGCTGCGTGGCCATAGAGCTGGCAGCGGTGGCACTGCCAGGGTGACCGCGGGGGTTGGAACGCTCGACGGAGATATTCGAGAGTCCGCAAATTGTGCGAGCCTCTCTGAAGATCTCCTTTGAGTTGGGAGTATTGGATAGGATAACTAATACTAAAGGCCTACCGCGGTTGGAGTGCATCTTGTGCACTGCTTCAGCCGGGAAACCCTGGAATTTGAGGTCCTCGAAGATTTCATCGTTCGATTTCCCGTAGTACTGCGCGGATCTTACGCTCCTCCGGGAGGGCGTAGTTGTGGTACGCGATTTGTTTTAATAAAAGTAACCTAGTGAACGCGCGAAAGTCGTCGATGGTCGCGACCTGGATTTTAATTGAATCGCCTACGTTGGTTGCTTTGAGATAGTTGATTTTTTGATTTTTGCAAAGATTAGATACCGCGGTCCATCGCGGTTTTTCGCGGAGAAAGACGGGCGGAGGAAGCTGAAGCTTAGGTGGGACGGGCGCGCAGCGCGTCACTGGCTTCGATGGGACCGACGGAGACGCGGTTACTTCGAGCGATTTTAATGGCGCGGGAGCGGGTGTTGAAGACACCGGGGAGGGTTCGGGTATTGAGGATACCGAGGCTTTCTTAGAGCGCTTCTTGGAGCGTTTGGCGACTAGCTGAAACGTGGGCTCAGGAGAGCCGGTTTAGCTTTTGCCACTTCTTTAGCGCTTAAAATGAATCCCTCTCAACACAATTATGTACCAGAAATGATGAGATCTCATTTGCTCTGTATGATTTTGAGCAACGATTTTTTGCTTTTTCCATCTACAGCTAGATCTGTTTGTGGACGTCCACCCGTAAATCTGTTATATTTGTTATATTACTTGCTACTACGAGACCCTTCATGGGCGAGTCCGACTCGCACTGGGCCGCTTTTTTTCAATAATGGTGACTGTGATTATTATATCGTCTAATGATGCGTTCCTACCGTAGGCTTCCGTTGAAATGGCCTTTGTTCTAGTAATTTTACTGTTTAAGACTATCGCGGTTATTAAAACTATTGTTTATGGAATTAACAGGATCCTTACCACAATATTTTTTTTTTAACTTCGTGTTTCCGATGTTTCAAAAATCGTGGTAAGAATCCCGTTAATTCCTTAAATAACTGAATAATTATACTCGTGTAATTGAATACAAAGTCAACATAATTTTGGAATAGTGCCACTTTATTTTGTGATTTTCTTGTTTAACATACCGCATTGATAAGATATTACAATTTTAAGGGCAGCTCTAACCATGAAACTAGTATTATTTGTATTGTCTTGTAATGCAGCAAGAAAAGAGATCTTGGGTTCGCGCCTGTTGCGGCCGAGATTCAGCTTTATGGCATCGCGGGCACCTTGCCAACTTCACGGTACATGATTATTAGGAAAATTTCTTATTCTTTCATACGCCACATTTATTCCGATATCGTGAAGCGTTTATTATTGCAATAAAAGCGTGAAAATTGGCGAAAGGACCGCGTTAATTTTATACTTCGTTCTATTTTCGAATTTTTATATTGAACAGCTTTCGTGTGAACTCCAAGTCTGTGTTAATCACGCAGAGTTTACCGAATAAATATTAATTTAATTTCAGGCTATTAATAATGAATCATTAAATTCAAACAGAAACTTTTCTCCAAACTACGTAAATAATTCCTTAACAGACACTATTTGTTACATTAACATCTTCTGAATTATCGAAGGGAACATTCCGAGAAGGGTTATGGTAATAAGTATGTGGAGTTTCTTTAATGGGGTAAGTTGGGAAAGTATTTAGACAAGAATGGGTATTAAGCATGTGTGGGTGTTATTTGTGGACGAAGTTATTAGTAATGTTTCCTGGGATCACCAACACATCCGTCTGGATTCCATTAACTAAGCAAGCTTATAGTTTCTAGCTTCTATGTTTGTGTGAAGCCTGACAAACAGTTCCAGTATGTTAACTGAGAAAGCAAAACGTATACAATCGTAGTTATATTAATGTATCAAATGACGTTTGTGTCATTTATATAAAGTACGAGTATTGTGTACGAATGTAGTCACGGCTATTTACATCCTTGAAGTTTAAGCTAAATTACTTTTCGGAAATGAAGATATCTAAGTAAGTAAATATATAATTTTTTTGCTTTTTAAGTTAACAGATCAGGTTTATTTAACATTATACTTGTGTTTTGCATCAACTTACGCTTTTCAAGGAACTTTTTAAACCAGGAAACTTAATAAATAAAATTCGCACTAGAACTATATCCAAAAAAGCAACACTTAGTAAATATTGAATATTTTATTACATATCCATGTATCAACCAACAAACATCAAACTAATTACAAATTTATCAAGTCTAAAACAATTTACCAAATACCGGTTACAAAAACTTTGTAGAATCTGCTAGCGGATTACCAGTTGGTCGGGAATATATTTTAATTCCCTGGAGCTGCATCGGACACGGTGCTTTTACTAAAATCCGGCATACGGCATACTGATAGATGGCACTTAGCGTAGATGGAGTTGTCCCCAGGAGTGCCTTTCGCTCTTCGCGCCGTTGAACGAGTGCCAACGAGAGCCAATCTGCGAGTATATTTGTAAAAAAACGCACGGTATCGACTGATGATGGAGATAATGTTTTGTCGCTGTAGAAATGGTTCAGTTACAAAATGTTCTCAAAACACTTCTTCTAAGATGTTTTTTTTTATGTCAAGTAACTTTTTGTCTGACAATTTGTTTAGTTGTTTGTGGTACAAATCCTATATTTCAATTTACTTTGTCTTTCAGTTGCCATGTACACAAGTCGATTAAGTTTTGTAATCTGGTGTCATGTGGCATTCTTCAATCAATGAGCTATACAAAAACAAGGTTTCATGTAAAAACTTTACAAATTTTCTCGTTCAAACATACAAATCCCTCAGCTTTTTTCTGATTTTAGTCTCACGGAAATATAATTATTTCAGGATTAAAACGAGAGGTCGCGAAGGGTGAAAGGATCCACGGGATTAATTGAGAGACTTAGAGCTGATTTTTCAATGTTCAGATACATTTTATCCGTGGAATAATTTTGACACTTGACAAGATTTCCCATAGAAATTATGTCAAGTTCTAAAAATTATTCTACTGATTAAAGTTATCTGAACGTTGAACAATCCGCCTTCATTCTTGAAAACTGAGTTTTTGTGCTGGAATGGTATCATAATGTTTAATATATAAAACAAATGCAAAAACTTGATAATTTAAACCCACTGCTTTACATATTTTAAATATATTTGTTAGTCAACACAGAATGAGGAGGCGCGCATTGGTTTTGATATTAATATTAATCCACTGGACATAGGGAATTTCTTTTGTAATATAGTTATGTGGAATTAATGTGGATGTAATAAGTTTATGTGGAATCAAAGAAATTGTGTAAAAATATTATTGATTGATTTTATCGGTCTCGTCTACGTAATTATCGTTTAATAGTTTTATAATTAATGGCAGGTTGCATGTTCAAAGAATCCTGGTAGGGGCAGATATTTTATTATATTTGCTTTCTAGTCATGGATGTGTATGTACGTTTATTTAAGTTTATTTCTAATATTTATATATTAATAAAAATATCTATGTGTGTTTATATATTTCTTAAGTTTATTTATCCGTTATCTAGTATCCATAACACAAGTTATTAATGATACTTAATTTGGGCTAGATAATGTGCTGTGGTTGTTAGAAATATTTATTTATTTATTATTCTCTTATTTTCTGTCTTAGTATCTATCGTAGGAATAGGTTTAGGTAGTATCTCATAAGATAGCAAGACGTAAAAGTCAGAAACAAGGTTTTAAATCCTGGAAAAGGGTAACCCTTAGTCGTTTGTCTGATGCTCTTTATTTCAGTGGTATCTGAATTAATGTTTGCAACAAATATTTAAAGATGTGGTGATATGCACTAACAAAATAAAATAAATAATTAAACCTTTTTATTTTCCTTTCCACGAATGGCTTACAATAATCAGAGTGAGGAGTCCACTTTTAAGCATGCCATGCCAGTACCATTATCATTACAATTTGAATAAGTTTTGTATACGTTATTTTAGTAATAATTTAATGTAAAAGCTACAAAACATGTAGTTTACTTATAAGTATTTAGTTACAGGCTTTCATAACTATCACATAATGTTACATTTTAAGTTAGTGCTAATGTTAGTTTGTGCAATAAAGTATTTTATTAAATAATAAGTGAAAACAGAACTAATACAAATAACAACAAAACG
Source organism: Marasmarcha lunaedactyla (assembly GCA_923062675.1). Taxonomy (NCBI): domain Eukaryota; kingdom Metazoa; phylum Arthropoda; class Insecta; order Lepidoptera; family Pterophoridae; genus Marasmarcha; species Marasmarcha lunaedactyla. Next base: position 21,422,340 of record OV281343.1, read on the forward strand.
AAATAATTTGTTTATAAATTTGCGTGCAATATTGATTTTGTAATATTGAAAAAAATTTATATAATGAATATGTGTTTGTGTAAAATATAGGTATGCATGAGGTTTGTGGTTATGGTGAGTAAAAACACAATGTGTGTCTGTGAGGTTAGTAAGCACTTATATAAGTGATTGTAAAAGATTTTTAGTCTCGTCATAATTGAGCGTCTATAAGCTTTTAGTGAGGATATATTTACAATCATAATATTTTTAGTAAAAGATATATATTTTTTGCTTTGGAATTTTTTACTAGCGAACTTGGATTTCGTTCGTGGAACAGCACAACCTTACCTCTTCTGCTTTAAACTGATTTATGTTTTTTTGTTGAAAATAAATTACTGTCTCTGTAATGTGTATCTGTAGGGAACTAAATTTTTTTGAAATGAAATGAAATCCGCGAGAAATATGGTGGGGACAGTTGGACGTCAGCGGAGAACAAATACAAATGAGGGTAGGTAATAAAAGATTATCGAAACAATGCTGTAAACCGCATTAATACATTGTAATCATTTCTTAGAAATTCAGGTATTAGTCCAATAAAGTATGTTTTTGGAGGTGCCATTATTTTAAATGTAACATTATTGTACATTATTGGAATTTGCGTGAACTGAGGATGTTTTTAAAATAAAGTTCCACAACTTTGTCATACATTTTTTTTACACCAGCTCAGTTCAAATATGACATTGCTTATTTTGTAACAAAAAAATAACTGAGCTTTTAGCTTATAATTATTAAGTGACCAATAATTTCTTAGGAAAAAATTGGTTTTAATGAAGACAAATATCTACATAATAATTTTAAAAAATAAAATGTACAAATAACAATAGCAATAATAAAATAACAATAACCTTTGTGTTCTTGATAACAAAAATGCAAAATAATATTTAAAAAATCTTATCTCGTAAACTATTTGGCCAAGAGCAATAAATTCATTGTTTCGGATACATAACAACCCCCTCTATCACCAACATTCCGTTGGTCTATTCCTTACGGGACACCCTGTATATATACAACGTTGATAAAAGCCAGAGGCATTAAATGAAACCACATATTCTGTGTATCATTATCAGGCTACACAACAAAAATAAGATCAATGTAAGCAATAGTTTAGTCACAGGAAGGTTTTTTAGTCTTTTCTTAGTTTCATTTAAACACTCTGTATCTTCCCGATCACCTAATCGAAGTTTATACTATAGGCATTTAACTATGTATCTCAGGGTCACCGGGAAACAACAAAATTCACGCGAGCGATGCGACGTTGCCGCTTTGTATCGTAAGTTTGCAATACAAACAAGGAAGTACCACTGTTACTAAATCTTTCCTTAAAAGAAAGTACAGGTTACGGTTATCTCACTCTAATGTAATAAGCGTAACAGAAATAGATCAGTATGTTGCTATTGCGCCGGCAGCGGCGGCTCGGCTAATTAGGTCAAGGGCACAATTTTTACTTTGTTTAGTGCGAAGACGCGTTGCATCCGGGGTGCACGTTGCGCAATTCAGCACAGATTATTGGCGCTCACGCGTCCCATTTACTAATGTTGTTAAGTTTTTATTGTGATAGGACACGGAATTTATTTTGTGTTAGTTTTACTTTTGTGACTGGACACGTAACTGAGTATTTAGGTTTAATTTTGTGAGTAGTTTTTAATTATTTTGTAAGTACGTTAGACATCCACAATGCCTCGTGCTACATACACGGCCTCAGAATACACTGACATGATTTTAATCTACGGGGAAGAGAAAGGTATGGAGACAGCCACACGTGTCCTAGGAACGCTCGCACTATAGTATTGGCAGTGCAATGGGCACGGGAAAACAAACCATTAGTAGCGCATCAGGAGGGAGTCCCACCGCAGCAGATAACTACTGCGCGTGAGCAACAGATTCTTGTCTATTTTGACCGCAACCCCACATCGAGTCTGCAAAGAGCCGCACGCCAGTTTTGAGTTTGCCATAGAACCGTGCACAACATTTTAAAAAGGAATAAACGCAAACCGTACAAATTGAAAAAAGTTCAAGCCCTTTTAAGAAGGGATTTGCCAGTCAGGCGTACTCACTGCCAGTGGATACTTGACAAAGTTACTGACGACTCGAGCTTTTTATTAAATATCATGTGGACCGACGAAAAATTTTTCGAGATATCTTCCGGTCCTGTTGCTGATTATACCGAAGAACTAACTACCCTTAGCCAATCATCGGCATTTATGGTACCAATTAAACAGAGCTCCTCCACATTCAGTGATGTCTTCCAGAGAGCGACTCACCTAAGTGTTTGGACAATGGATTGGTCGATTTGGACCAGTATGATGGCCACCACGGTCCCCGGATCTCACTCCAATGGGCACTTTTATCTAGGGGTTTGTGAATGGTGAAGTGTACGCGACAGACGTGAATACCGTAGAGGAACTTAAGAATCGGATTATTTTAGCGTTTATACTATTTCCATTTCCTTATTTTCTCGATGACAGCTCCTGTGCGAAACTTGTGCGAGCGTTTTTTTTACATTATGTATGCATTATTTTATAAAAATATGACGTTTACACACGTACAAGGTTATATAATACCAGAGTCGAAGAAACTGATAGGGATGGAGCTATATCGATAAACGAGATGGATAGAACTGTCATCGAGAAAATAAAAAATGGAAATAGTATAATAAATTAAAAAGTTTAACAATAAACAGTGACCTTATTGCACGATTAAATAACAATATTATACGTCGTTATAATTTGTGTACTATTGCAAACGGCGGACATTTCGAACAATTGAAGATTTAATGCATAAGTGTTACAGTGAATTATTGTTGATTATTATGATCATTGATCACACCGTCCAACGTTACCTACACCACATGTTTACATTATCATCCACATCAAACCCGGGCGCTCCGCATTATAGGTGTGTGAGCCGGTGTGTCCGGCGCCGCACACGCTATGTGATTCAAATGCAACGTTGCCAATTTGTTACGCAGGTGGCGGCAGGTCAGTCAACAAAGGATGTTTACATTTTAACTTAATTATTAAGCTATTTAAGTTCTTTGAAAAAAGTTTTTGTATACTTCTCGTAAACTTTTTTTTAATAGTTTTGGATTAACAGTAGGCACTTATAGTATATGTGGTTTCATTTAATGCCTCTCGCTTTTATCAACGTTGTATATATATATATGTATGTAAGGACATCTAGGGTCTGATTTTTGCATTCTGCCGTAATTACTCGGTACAAGCTAAACTAATGTACTAGAAATACAAATCAACTTTGTATTCTGATTGATACCTGATCTATGTGTGGGTACCAGGTCATCTCACATTTTAAGAGCATTGCGGCACGTTGAATTTGACTAGCTATTTGTTACCGACATTTGCAAAACAGTTGTTCACAAAGGCGGTTTGACATTTAGGAGTTCATTGTTTTTATTTTTGATTTTATTGAATCTGGTAATCTTTTTAATGTCATTCCAAAGCAAGATGTCCTTTGAAGCAAACTTATTGAGCAAAGACTTTTCGTACTTTATTTTTATTTTTTTTAGTTTGTTAGAATTGTTTTTGTAACTGTTATATGTGCTTTTAACTTTTTCGTTACATGGATCGATTTTGAGTTGCGTTTTAGTTTGTTCTGTGAGGAATACTGCTCAAGATATGATGGTACAAAATTAATTTTTTTTTTATTGAAATAGGAAAAGACGTTTGTCTTCTATCCCACCTGATGGAAAGTCACGATGAAGACGAAGGTGTTACACGTCTATCCACGAGATACCTATTTACTCGACGATTAAAAGAACTATAGTTTTCTGGAAAAACAGGCGCAGGCAGTTCATTTGTGGAATCGACCCGCACCAAAAAAGAACCATCGAAGCGTTCGGTTCGACTTCTTGGGATATCTATCATGAAAGGATGGAAGGTCTGTCTGCGTCTAGTAGTACGATGCAAGAAGGGTGTGGGTTCAACCTGATCAAAAAGAGCATTCGCGCACTCTCCAAAATGTAATCTGTAGAAGACTGCTAAACTGGCAACTTTCCGACGATGGTCGAGGTTTTGCAGTTTTTTGGTGGTGAGGTCAAAGTTGTTAATAATTTTTCGGGCTCTGCGGTCAACTGCATCCATCGCTTCTAGTTGGTGCTTTGCAGAACCATCCCAAAGGTGGCTACAGTACTCCATAAAAGATCGAACTTGAGCTGTATACAAATTAAGTAGCTGTTCAGAGCTGAAGTACCGTCGGACCTTCGAGATGATTCCCAACTTCTTTGAAACAGTTTGAGCCATGGGCAAAATTTGTTGCCCGAAGTTTAGTTGGGGCGATATAGTTACGCCCAGAAGCCCTAGGTAGTCGGTTAAAGGAACAGAAACATTTAGGAAAGTGGGCGTTAGGTCGAAACTGCTCTTTTTCGCGGAGAATAAACACGCCTAAATTTGACAAAGTTGGACTCGCCCCAATCGGACACTTTTTTTTAAGGCCAAATCCACCCAGCTCAATCATGGACTCTCTCAAAGACTGGATTTCTTTAGGACTAATTTGCATATCGGACATGTATCTCTCTACATTGGTGCTGTCATCAGCGTAACCAATAATGCCTGGGGTTAGCAGGTCATTAATGTGCAGCAAGAATAACGTTGCAGAGAGAACAGATCCCTGAGGTACCCTGGCATTAATTGCCATTAGGTCAGGTCATTAGGAACAGCCGTCTAAGAATTCTCGAATTGACCGTTCCCTCAGAAAATCAGATATCCAGTCGCAGAGCCCATTAGGTATTCCGTAAGCTGGAAGCTTACTCAAGAGACCATCATGCCAGACCCTATCAAAAGCCTTGGAAATGTCTAAGGATACAGCTATAGCTTCACCGTGACCTTCCAAGGCTTCGCTCCATTAGTGAGTGGCATACACAAGAAGATCTCCAGTCGAGCGTCGACTACGAAAACCGTATTGGTTATCACTAAGGAGCTCGTTGGACTCAAGGTATGCCAGGAGACGATTGTTTAATACACGCTCCATAACTTTACAAAGTATGGAGGTGATTGCAATAAGTCGATAGTTGATGGGATCTGCACGGCTTCCCTTCTTTGGTACTGGTTGCACGTTAGCCAGCTTCCAGGATTTAGGGACCTTTCCAGATTCCAAAGAGAGTCGATACAGGCGCGTTAGTATGGGAGACAACTCGGCTGCGCAGTGTTTTAACACAACTGCAGGTATGCCATCGGGGCCGCTGGCCTTGTTCACGTCTAAATTCTGCAAGCATTTAAGAACCTCCTTTTGGCGAATATGAACGGTACCCATTTTGGGTCCGAACTGAGGTAACTGGGGTGGGACTTTAGTCAGGCTTCCTCAGAGGTGGCAGCGATGGGCGACAGAAATTCGACTCAACCGACTTGGCCAAAGATCAGAAAGCTTTGCTTCCTGAAGGATATGATGCTTTCTTGTCTCCGATGTGGCCAATGTGGTCAAAGCGCGCTTTTCTGATCACCTTTTTGCAAGACTTGGCGGCAGCAATGTATATTTTCTTCAGTTCATGCGAATCCACGGCTTTGCTTCTGCGAGCGTCAGCCCAGGCTTTGTACGCTTCTTGCTTAAGCTTTTTAGCTGTGAGGTAAGCAGCATTAAACCATGGGCGACCTTTGGTTTCAAGGGATAGGTCAGCGTAAGGGATGAAATACTCCATTGCTTGGCCTATCACACTTGATTCAGCATCAGCGCAGCACGATGGATCGGTTGATGTAAAACAAGTCTGCCGCCAAGGATAAGACGCGAAAAAATGCCACACCTCATCCCAATCTGCTGACTTGTATCGCCATACTCGCCTAGCACCTTTTTGGCTGGTGTCAGGCGGCGAGTACAGCGACACAGATTTCACCACGCAGTGGTCGGATGTATCTAAAGGTGCAGTTACGGACACCGAGCACCTGTCAGGATCAGTTGTCAGCAGAAGGTTTAAGCAATATGCAGTGTGGCCGGCAACATCGGAGATGCGCGTGGGCTCGTGCACAAGCTGTGAGAGGCCTTGAGTCATGGAAAACTTAAAAGCCTCTGTTCCAGCGTGGTCAGTGTCCTGATGCGAGTATAGCCATTGCCCGTGATGAGTGTTAAAATCCCCCAGGAACTGCAACTGCACTGAGGGAAAACGTTGCCGAACCTTATCTGCTTCATCGCTGAGATACTCCATGAGCCTCGTTGTCTCCCGATCTCCGCTATGTGACCGGTTTATACTGGCGTAGACCAATTGGTCGAGGCTGGTATAAATGTGAACCCACATAACGGAAAAGTCCAGATCTTTCAAGTAACGGAGACGCTGACAACAGATCTCGTCACTGGCATACATGCACACCTCGGCGTTCGGGCGGAAATTGGACTCCAGGATGTACCCTGGGTAACAAAGGTATGCCGCGTCTGACGGATTGCAGATCTGCGTCTCCGTTAAGAAGAGTAGGTGAGGCCTCTCTGACTCAAGATGGTGGTGGACATCGTTGATATTTGAGTGCATTCCTCTGATGTTGCTGAAGTGCACTTTAAGAGAGAGGAAGTGCAACCGCTGTAGAACCTTACTCTTCTTGTGACCTTTCATATTAGTTGTGTGAGTGAATAGGGAGGAGGACAGAAGTTCAGTGAAGCGCTGCAAATGGAACCAAGCAGCTCGCAATAAACAACGCACCGATGGGGAACTGGCTTGGAGACTGCGGGGACGCCCGAACCCCCCCGGGGATTGTCATCGGGTCCTCTCTAACCAGTCGCCAGCTGGCATGATGAAGCCTCCCGGGTTTTTCCGGGTTTTCCGCTAGCCACATGCGAAAGGCTGCCCTGCCGCCTGGCAGGGCAGCCTTTCGCATGTGGCTAGCACACTACTTGGGCCCCTACTACCTGCGGTCGGCCAGCGGTGCACCGTTTCTTCAGATCCCGCTACCCTCCAAAACCAGTTACCCGGCGTGTCAATAAATTACGAGCTGAAGACAGTTCTCTGATGCAGCACGATTACTCAGACCTACCCTCCTCGATGGCTACACTAAACATTATGCCGGAACGCGACCATGTCACTTGGCGACATGGCTTTCTGTAGTAGGTGGTGACAAGCCACGGCCGAAGCCTATTACCAGAAGATACTGCTCGTTTAGCACCACCCAGGGACCACGTACAAGGCATCGAAGGCTAAACCTTGCGGACGCGAGCAGTTCCAGTTCCCAAAAAGATTTTTAGGTGCCGTGGTCTAAACGTGTTGTGTATTAAAGACTCTATTACTAAATTTTGTATGTTTACTTTAGATTGCAAGTTTATGTATTTTTGTTTCAAATTCTTTGTTGTGCGCTGTAAAGTAAACACTATAGCTTTTGATTTTAAGTTAAGTTTTCAGATACCTCATATTACTATTAGTCAAATATGCATTATGTGTCAATACGACATTCCACTGCTAATATACCTTTGAGTGTGCATACAAAACAGACACATACTCACAAACACAGACACACACTAAAGCACATACACAAGCAAATGCACGCACACTTATACATATAGATACAAGGACTTATGGTTCGATTTAAAATCACAGACTGGTTCCAGAATACCTTAGTTTATGCACCTTTAAATGTAATTTTACAAGGTCAAAAACTGTTTCCTAAGATACAGGTTACCTCCTAGTTTAGGACACAGGGCATCACATCAGAAGCTACTACATACATACTTCTTAATGTAATTGATTTTAATATGTTATGTATGTTTACATAACATAAATATGACTAACTTAAGCTTGTACGTGTAACTTTCTGAAAATAAAAATTAATATTATATTATTATTAGTATTATTATGTATAAGATGATATTTATAACTTTAGTAATATTAGGTCTTTACCTATGAAATTGCTGTTTTTCACGAAATAAATGAAGCGTAATTTTTTTAATATATTTTTTATTTCTATTAATCAAAATAATCACTCATGCAATCAATGCATTTTAGCCAACGCATTGGTAGCTTATTGATGCCTTTCTTGAAGAAATCAGCTGGACGGGAGGCAACAAATTCTTCAAAGGCATTTTGTACTGCCTCTCGGGTATTGAATTTTTTTCCCGCCAAGAAGTTATCCAAATTCTGGAAAAAGTAGAAGTCTGTAGGCGCAAGGTCTGGTGAGTACGGCGGATGACGGAGAACTTCCAACCCCAACTCTTGTAGCTTGGAGACCGTCTGCTGTGCAGTATGAGGTCGCGCGTTGTCATGCAGGAGCAGTGGAGCCGAACGATTGACCAAAGCTGGTTGGAGACGTGCGAGCTTCTCCATCATTGTGTTCAGTTCTTCACAGTACACATCTGCAGTAATGCTTGTCCCGTTTGGCAAGAAGAATGTGATGAATTACACCCGCGTTAGACCACCAAACAGTGACCATCACTTTTCTAGGGGTAAGTTTTCGTTTAGGGCATTGTTTGGGTGCTGAACCAGGGTCCAACCAACTTGCTGAGCGCTTACGATTGTCAAACAGGATCCATTTCTCGTCACAAGTAACAATGCGGTTCAGAATTCCTTCATTTGTATGCCTGCTGAGCAGTGCAAGGCACGTCTCCACGCGTACTTCGCGCTGGTGGTCATTGAGTTCGTGGGGTACCCATTTGTCAAGCTTTTTTACCTCGCCAATTTGACGCAAATGGACCAATATTGTTTTGATGCTAACGTTGAAAGCTGCTGCTAATTCAGCCGTGGATTGAGTTTCATCAGCTTCCACAATTGCCTTTAATTCGTCATTGTCGACCAAAGTTTTCGGACGACCACGGGGTTCATTTTTCAGGTCAAAATTTCCAGAACGGAAGCGGGTAAACGAATAACGGGTGGTGCGTTCGTTTGTAGTGTTCGCTCCGTAAACGTCGTTGATGTTGCGTGCCGCTTGTGCCGCTTTGCTGCCACGACGGTACTCATACTCCATAATTACTCGAATTTTTAACTTATCCATGATGACGAAAAATGTTCGAATGCGTTGAAAACAAAACACTAACTATTAAACAAATGACGATTTTAGAAAAAGAATTCCATGTTTGTCAAGTAAAATTAATTTGAAATTAATATTATCAGTCAAAAAAAAAATATTTTCATTTGAAATGGCCAGTACGGCAAAACGGCAGTTTCATAGGTAAAGATGTATACCTTGATGTCAATATTTGCACAAATACAAGTAATTTGGAAACACAAATTAAAATAAAACCCCGACTCACGGCTCACTCGATACTTTACATGGGGGCTGAAAAAATCACACACACTTTATAATCAAATGCTACATTGAAATCCGCATCCATGCCAACATCGAGATCGGTACAGAGATCATTGACAAAGATGCTACTTTGCTACAGCTTTATTTCGCGACTGCAATCGAACCAGCTCAAGTTGCTATCACAAGGTATCTGTGCGAGTTTTGGCGGGAAACCCAGATTTATTAGTTCAATTACCTGCCACAGAGTTACGAAGATTCAGAACAGTTCAGCGGTAGAACTAAGGATTGCCAGAGGCGGAACTCGCGGCACTGACAAGTACCAATTGCTTTTGACTTTAATTAAACTGTCAACGTCAGCATTTTCACAATATTTAATTTAATACTTATGGGCGATTTGCAAGTTTTACTTGTTTTGCTTTAATTAACTCAGTTTATCTGTGGATATATTTTTTAAAGCTGTGTAGACAGAACGTTGACACAAAATAATGAAAAATGAAAACAATATTTGAAAATCATAAACAATCGTCCCTGTGGATGACTATTATTTGTTGCTTCTTGGTTCTTCTAGTTCTTTAAAATAAATACAAAGCAAGAAAAAACCATTCAAACACCGAGGTGACAATGTAGGCAATACGTATGTTAAAAAATCCATCAAGCCTGTTATAATTTGATGTCAATATTACAAAATGCGTAAAAAAAACATGGCATAAAAATAGAAACACAGTAAAAGTGGCTCAATATGCTTAAGCGAGTAAAGGTCGATGGGCAAAGCGTGGCAAAGCCTGGCTTAGCAGACCACCAATCCTGCCGTCGATACAACTTGGCGAACTTTCAAATTTGTGGGTTGGCGCTCTCAAAGCTTTTGAACCATTCCCTCTTTGTGATCACTAAGTATGTCCGCATGCATATGTAAAGGTTTGATAAAACAAAGCCCGGTAACAATGAAATATTTATGTGCTTAGAACCGCAAAACCAAAATACTTTAGTTTCGTAAATATATCATGCACGAGCTTTAGTTACTAATTTTGGACATTCTTTAAGAGGATTTATTTGATTTAATGTTATTTGAGTATTTTGAAATTGTATTCATAATAATGTGAAAATTATTATAGTCAATATTAAGTATATTTAATGCTTTATATTTACAATAGTGTCGATTAAAATTTTTTATAAAGAACTTCGTTACCAAATTTTTAAGAAAAACTAATTATTATAGACGAAAAAGCAGTCAAATTTTACACTCTCAGCCACTTTTTAAAGGACAAGATGCCAAAACAGAATCATCTCCTTTTGTTTATCGTGTCTTAAAATTGTAAAAAGTTTTTGTAAATATTATTCCTTTAGCTTAACTTAATAACAACTAAGTTTCTGTCCGTCTGTCTTAACTCCGAGCGAAACTTAGCAGTGCCGCGATGTTGTTTGTAAGTAGCCTTGCATTTTATAACTATTTTATATTTTAAATATTGAAGTAAAATAATTTAAGATAGTGTAGGAAAATAACTGCTTTTAATTCTAATCGTTTCACATTCATCTTCGATTCCTGAAAACAAATACAATACGAATTTCACACTTGCATACTTTTATAGCGAATTGAATCAAACAGTTAAACTTTTTATGCAATAAGAATTTTTCTTTTTATATTCAAACATTGTGATATTATTTTAGAAATAAATTATTAAAACGTTTCTAAACGGGATTCCTATTCACCTCATAAATTTTATTGCTCTAAAATCAAAATCCTTGACAAGCTTCTTATATACATGACCTGCAATTGTCATAATATTTGAAACTCCGAATTTTGTTTTCACATACTAGTTTATTAGTAATAAAGCTTATAATTAATAATACTATTTTTATAATATATTTTTCTTCTTATTATTGTAGCTAATGTTTATCCTAAAATGCGCCTACTAGTAATTAGGTACGAGCACGTAAGGCCGACGGATACCATGTGCTTGCATTCCTGCCTGCAAACACGAATACAATATATACTTAAAAAAATGCCTTTGGTATGAAGTTTTGAAGTGACTTTTATAGATTTTCTTTGGTATGAATAGATATATTTATTACAATACAAATAAACTTTTTTTACGATTAGATATTAAAATTTTATTATGGTTATGACAAGAATTATTTCGGACAAAAGACAGATGACAAAAAATATGAATAACAAAATTATGAGCAATAAGTTTGTGAAACAAAATAAGCAACCTTCCTATATATGCTCTACCTTAAATATAAGATATGCTAAAGAAATTTCAAATTCATTAAACGATTTAATAACCGATAAGTAATATTTTCAATAAAATCATAAATTATAGATATTAAAAGACAAAAAAAATTACTTAATCGTGAAAAATTTATGAAAAATGTTATCACTTTTAAGTTGCATATCAGCTCTTAGCTTTTTAGAAATAAAATAAATAATATTTTAACACATAATTATATAGGCTCATGTTTTTTTTAGAAGGAAACCAATACATCCATTCAAAGAACCTATGCTAAACTCAGCTTGATTAACCCAGTGATCCAATAATATCTGACATCATCCTTATCAAATTCACTCCATCAAACATAAACTGATAGTCCTTCTCACGCTCTCACTATTTTGAAGAGTTAACATTATTTTAATGCCATCAATAGAAATTTTAATCGAACTTTATTTTAGAAAAAGCTGTTACAAAAATATCGGTACAATTTTGTGGATCTATCACAGTTATTGCATTGTTAGAATAAATCAATACATTATTTTAAATGGTCACGCTATTTTTTGTATATAGATACAACTTAGTGCCATCATAAAATCCTACAAAATTATACTGTATCTAAAATCAATGTATTTTTTACAATAACCAAAACCTGTTTAAGATAAACACCACCTTACCCTTCAATAATTTTAAGCCAGAAAACCGAGATCATCCCTCAGATCAATCCAATCAAACAGAAAACTAGCCAACACGTATTAGTTTCACAAAGTGGTCTTGTTATAAAACTAGTTTTCATCCACGTCTTCACTTTGTGTACGTCGGGAAAATAATTTTTTATGGTATATTTGTGTTTCTAAATCTGACAACTTAAAGCAAAATATCTTCTATCTATTGAGTAGTTAAGGTGTGTTAACGTAAAAAGCAAACAAATCCAATTTTGCATTTATAGAATACTAGATTTTGACTGCGGTTTCGATCGTGTATCCCTCGAAATGAGAGCAATGAACTTAGGGATGAATAGCTTATATATTATTTTATCTGCCTGCCGAATTTGTAACAAATCGATTCTGTCGTTTTGGCGTAATTGCGCAACAAACATACAAACTTTCAGATTAATACTATAGTAGGAAGTGTGATGTTAGTTTATAATACATTTTAGTATTAGAATGGTACCTACCTACTTACCCATATTCGGGGGGCGTCTGATATAAAGGTGCGCACTACACAATTCAGGCCGGCGTCTCGTTATATTGATGGAATGGTTCGAATGTGGGATAGTCTTGGTAGAAGTTGGACGTCACAGGGGAAAGAGGCGGGTGGAAGTTTGCCTCCGCAATCTGCCACTTTTTCGCATATACATCTCCATATTTTTTGGCAAAAATTATTAGTTATAGGTTCTTTTTTTAAATTATTCTAAATAAACATCGACTTGTTCCTGATACAACGCTCTCAAAACACAATCTTCTCAAATAATAAATTTATGTGCGCGCAAAGTATTTAAGTGGCATTTTATTACAATGCTCTATTTAAAAATAATCTTACATTCAATTAAATTATGATGCTATCTTGGATTATTATATTTAAGCATAATCATTTAAATAATATTTTCAATTAATTCAATGCTACCTTCTGCCGTCTTGTGTTTCGTTTGCTTACCCGAGAAAATGTACAAGTAACCGTAACTTGTGTAAGCAATCCGATAACAATCCATTCACTGCCAAGAAATACCATCAAGACAGTCCCAGTTCTCGCTCACAGGTGAATTGTCCTGAAGGTAAGCAAACATCCACCTCACTTGTCCGATCTTCGGCGACCGCGCTCATGAATATTGTAGCAGCCACACGTTCCCTCCGAACCTTCAGATTCCATACTTATAGCCAAAGCTTTCCTGCTCTGAATGCACACTGTAAATACACTTTAGATCAAAATACTCGGGTTTTTGTTTACGCAAAAAACGAAACTATACCCAAGTTCATAGTTTGGAGATGGGTTTTGTGTAATGTTTGCAGAATTCGGAACACACTCCGGGTTTAGTGCCGCCAAATGGTGCTGACCGTTTATTTGGATGTTGAGGGTGCGTGCTTTAGAAACTTGTTGAGGTCAGTTTATTGTTTACATTATGTTTTCACGATCAGTAACATTATTTTCTAAATATAGTTTAAAACTATATTTAAAGATATATTCGTAGAGTTAATACTCATTCGGTATACTTTAATCGGTTGGACATTTCGCCACAGAATTAACAATTAGAGATCAATTTTACTATAGCGGATACTTCAATTCTAATTTGAGTTAAATTGACGGAGACTGGCACTGGAAGGAAACTATCTGGCACATGGAAATATCTCGAAATCAAATTCAAAAATAAAATTAGTGGTTATTCCGTAGATTCTTAATATTAAAGCTTTATCTTAATGTTATGTAAATTTTGAAGCAAATAACATTATACTTAACAACTTATTGAACAAGAGCCAAAAAAAAATTTATTCATCAAAACCAAAATCAGTCCGCTTTTGTTTACGAATTTCTTCTCTCGTTTTAGGCGGGTAATTTTGATACTTGAATTCCGTATTGCGCTTTTACCGTGTTAAGTGGTCCGACGCGACGGTAATACGTCAAACCACCGTCTGCGGTCGCCATGGTAACCTAAATTAATAGCTGCCCCAATAGCTGACGCTGGATGACTAAACTTGAGGTGGCTATCCAAACTACGTTAGAGTAACAGAGCTTTGACAACCTGTGTATTTCCGTAGGTTAGATAATTTATTTGATTTACTCATTATGAAATTATTAGTTTTTTGTAGTTTAAACACTCTCATAATTCATGTTAATAAAGTTAAATTCAGCCTTTGTAACTTATTCAGGTCAATTATTGCCTCTTCTCAAATTTTAAAGTACTTCAATTTGCAAAAACACACATCTGTAAAATGTACGAAGTATCAACATTAAAATTAAATAAAGTTACGAAATTGATCTACTTAACCTCCTTTCAGAAAAGCCCCGACATGTCCATAAAAACTCAAAAACGACTTTTGTGCTTCCACGATATTAGTCCACTAAGTATTAACCCTATGTACATAGGGTTATGTACCAAGAGTTTGAATCCACAACATGAAAAACTGTTATAGCCCGGAGCGGGAGCGTTCTCTTTGGATGCACCTCGTTTTTAGTGTAACCCGCCGGATATTGAATTCTATGACGAGTTTTCGACATTCACGGATTGATATTCCGTTTTTAAGTCACCGTGTAATGAGTATTTTTGGGCTTCGAAAAATATATTCAGTGACAATGAGCCTACGTCATTGCAATAGGTAGTTTAAAGCTTATGTAGAGCAACAAAAATAAATGTTTTACTAGACTCGTATACATTTTGCCGAAAATAAATAAAGCTCTGCTAATATAAACTAAGGAGTACAAAACTGATTTTATGGATTATGGTATAAATAACATATATATATTTCGTTCTTGTAAAACATGATGAATAAAAAAAATTGGACGAGTTTTATCAAGGTTTTTATTTGTTAGTTTTGCTTATAATGTCGGTAAATTTTTAACATGGCTTCGAAGAGGCGACGTTGTCCAAACGATCCGGAGAGTTTTTGTGCTATTTTCGGTGAATATACTTTTCCACAGTATCGTAAATCTATCATGGACAGCTTAAAATTGCAAAAATTGACTACTTCGCAGTGAATATTCCCAATCAAGACACACCGTTAGTCATTTTGTGTTTGCGTGTTTCATGTGTTTGCCGGACCACCTTGATAAAAAGAACTGTTGGAGTCGAAAAGTGTGGCAATCGAGAGAGTCGCTAGTCGTTGCTATGCAAAATGTAATAAATCAACCTTTAGTGAATCAATTGATAGAAGATAGATTATTATTACTATGATTATAATTCACAAAAATAAATTAAACATAAAAGTAATTATACATAGAAAGTTACAATTTAGGCGCCTTATTATTTAAAAGCTATTTCTTGCAGGTAACCTAACAAATTAAAAGGAATAAAAATAATTACAAGAAATAATGTGATAGACATTGCAACTAATTACACATTTGTTATAATAAACTTACGTAAACAAATACGCACATCACTCATACACACAATATTATTAAATTATATTGCCACCGCTTTACATCAACTCGTAGAAAACTCATTATGAAACAATTTGTTAGGGCCCTTAACAAAGATGGTGCATGTATTGCTACCTATAAAACCAATTTCTTGTGCTAAGTTCAGAAAAGTTCAAAGCAGATATTGGCCTACAGATAAGCCGGTTAATCATAGATCCAAATATTGTCGAAACTATGAATGAGCTCAAAAAAGAACATAGAAATCATTCATTTTGGTAATTCAACATTTTCTGAGCAATCATAAATCAGAAAACTATTTACAATTAGTACAGGACATGTCGTCAAATTTGAGAGATTTTGTTGTTGCACTAAAGTTAAAACTTACATTTTAACTTCTCACTCACATTTACATGATTTTAGTTAGGAGTTATCAATTTCACCCAGATACAAGCCAGGATAGGAGGCATAATGGTGGCAGATTACTGCTGGCATCTAAGTCGGGATCTTAAGCAGGAATCTCATTCAAGAAAGTCAAATAAGAGACAACTCTGTAAAATAAAGTGAGTACAAATATAAAAAAACCTACTGTTGCTTTCGTAATCAGCACCAGCAATTTTACCAAAAATGATTAACAATTAAGTATGTCATAATAGTCATAAAAGTCTGAAAAATTTTTGCAGTATTGAACAGATTATTATCAAGCCAACTAATAATCGCGTGTTAAATTATTAATATTTGACCACAAGTAGCCATAACTGGCCGTAATTTTAGTTAAAACCATTACAGACTAAATAGGTGTTTTTCCGCCTTATTAATTCAATAAAGGAAATGCTGATAAAGGAAACGACTCGGAAATCTATAGAAAGTTTCATTTCGTATCAGTTTACTTTAGCAACGATCAGCAGTCACAAATTGGTTTGATACCAAGTTAGAAATTGCAATTACAAACTACTGCTAGCACTTGGAAACAGTAGCTTTTAGCCGAACTTTCAATTGCTTCATATTTGAATCCGGAAAAACGTTATTAGTTGCAAACTTAAAGTGCATACGAAAGCATGTTTTAGACCATGCAGATCATGTTTCCTTCTTTATTTCTTGATATATATTGATAAAACAATGACCTCTGTTTTTTTTTGTATTTCACTAGTAATTACGGTGACAATAAAAATAAGAATGAATGAATGAATGATTAATTTATTGACATAAACACACAACAAAAAAAATAGAAATTTACAAAATAGATTTACAAAGAAGAGATATTATATACAAGTAATAGTTACAAATTTTCCATTTTACTGCCGTGCCCGTCAAAAGGCTCCGGCTCAGCATAGTGTTGCAATAAAATTGCAACGCAAAATAAGAAGGATTACTCGTGTTTATTCATTTAACTTATTAGGTATTTATTGAAAATGAATAGTTATATCTTTGTTCCACAATCTTGTTAAAGAACGGTTTAACTGAACTGAAAATTTGGGATACAGAATAGAATTTTTTGCTCCTTAGCAATGCTTTTAGGCACCCTTCTCTGGGAGGGAGGTGGGCAGTGCTCATGAATACCACGCAGCCGGCTGGATAGTTATGCGGGAATCACTCTCTAGTAAACCCACTAAAACCCACCTGTATTAATCTGGCAATCTTGCTCTCACAGCCCTCATCGACGTAAAAGATGGAGCAGTATAATATAGATACTGTCTCACGAGTTAAAGTATTAAGAAGAAAACGTCCGACAGTTTTTAAGGTGTTGTTGAACTGTAGGTAGTTCAAGATTTCTGTGATTTCAAGTTTTATAGTCCGACCAGGCTGTCTATGAAACAGTATTTTATTAACCTCGGCTATCATGTTGAGATTTGCTTGATATTTTAATTATTTACTTGGTTTGAATGGCAACATTTAAATGATATTTGGTTATTGACTAGGTACGCGATTGGTTTCATGCTAACGTTTTCTTTGAATCATTGTTCCTTAAAAAAAATAGGGTACAAATACAATTACTCCGGATTTTATATAACACAGTTCTGTTTTAGTTCAGTTCACAGTTCAGTTTGAATACGAAATTACTAAAAAATTAACTTTTTCGTCTATTCGGTTCTATGACTTTCATAATAAAGATATATAAATCAATGAAAAACTGGCACTAATTTGTTACGATGTTAAACTATTATTCCCTGTTAGATTCCCCATTACATGTAAGAATTTTACCTGCACTATAATTTATAATAACCAACTTCAGAATTTAAAAAAGGTAAGCATATAACCTGTTAAGAATAGAGGAAGAAGCTTTAAATAAATAATCCCCTGCAAAATAAACTATGACTATACTATCATCATATGACAAACAAACGAGCCCATAACTATTGCATTTATTATTATTTTTACAAGAGAACAAAGCCGCCGGCTAAAACTAACATGATTATAAAAAAAATATTACTGTTTTTATACAGGGTTCTTGCCTGTGATTCATGTATATTGTTTTTAACATTTTTGCTTTTGTCTCTTTTATATTCCAACTGGTTTTCCAAAGATCAAAACCTTAACCTATAAAAAAAACAAAAGAGCACAAAACAAGACCATCAACATTTAAAAAAAGAATCCAAACAGCGTCATTATTTTCCTAAGCTCATTACGATAAAAATCCTAACGACTAGTCTAATAGCTGGAAAGAAAAAGATCACAAGTAGAATTCGGACAATACGTCATGCATTGTGAGGACACCGTCTTAGATATTAGTGTTACAATCAATCACGGCGTTGTTGGTGACGGCTCGTAATTAGGGGGGAAGCTGAGAGGACTATTCTGGATAAAGATTATGGTTACAGTCAATATAGGTACAGGGTGATGGAATCATCAACACAACGCCTAAATCGCAGGGTGGATCGATCCAAAATTTAAAAGGATATTATGGCAACCATTTGCTAAGATTACAAAAAGCTAAAATTTTACTCCATAAAATGGAAATGTAATTAAACTTAAGTGCCCTTTTCTAATAATAATGACAATCTTTATTTCCTAATACATGCGTACATACAATAGGTGGAAAATATTATTTTTGTGGCGACACATGTACAAGGCACGTGCAAGGTAGCGTGCAAATATTATAGTCAAGTTAATAATGAAATGAATTAAAATAAAATATACAGTAAATAAAATCATCATAATTCGGTACAATATGTCATATCTTCTAAGTCATTATTATTTAACATTGCATGTCTTTATATGTTTATTAATGTTGTATTACAATATTTCTACCAAAAATTGCAGGGCACTTTTGGCGGATTTAATGTTTTTTACAAGAATTTTAAAGACCTTCACCAGTACTATCAAAAACGATACTATCAGGTGTTTGACGTAAAAACTTTTTTAAATGAATATAAACAGTGTCTTCATAACAGTTAACTTTTCACAAGATCAATGTATCCCATTAGAAAGCTTATGCAATAAAAAATACAAATTTATTTGTGTAATAACCCTTAACTGGACGTACTGAATAACCCTCCGCACCAGTCCTGTACGCACCATAAGTGCAGGACCTGTCAACTGTCATCTGACGGACAGAGTCCGCACGGCGCCAAGGCTTGTGTCCTAATTAACCTTTGAGACAAAGTCCCAAACGTTGCTGTCTCAACTACGACAACTGCCTTTGTTGGACATAGGTCGAGCCTGCCAGTGACTTGTGAGAGGTAATTAGAAGATATCAGATAAAATAATAAAGGACTGTAATTATTTTTGGTATTTTTCCAAAACAATGTCATATTATTCATGAAAGAGAAATTATACTTTCACAACTGTTTTAGTTATGTATTTCTAGAGAGCCTTGTTATGTTTCCTGTCTTAAAATAAGATATTCTATTAATAGAATAAATATATTAATGTCTAATTTTTATAATGGGCAAATGGGGGAAAATGGGCATATGGGTGCAGACCACAATTCTGAGCAAATTTCCCTGAGAGGAATCGCTCGTATCAATAAAATTAATGTATAAATATTTGGGTTTGAACTAGTGGTGTGCAAACCAAAGACATCATGTGACCATTATCTTCATAAACAATGTATTATAGGTAATCTTTTATTTCTATGTTAAACATTTTTCATTCTTTATATATGCGCAATATGCTGACATTCAGGTAGTTAAAAGTTAATAATATGTGTTTTATACAATGTAATTTCACAATTAATGATGAGCGTGCAAACAACAGCCCATTTATTAATAGACCAATAAAATCAAAACCGCGATCAAAACAACCTCTAAACACAGTTTTATTTTCACTTTAATTACGTTGTTTTCTAATAAATAACTTCAAAAGTATTTACCCCCGAAGATAACGAGTGTTAAGATCGTGAATCTTCTTAATTACCAACAATGTTGAAAATTAAGCTTTAAATGAGTTTTAATTAACGAGTTTAAGGAGGAATATCTGACGTTGTAAGATACTGCGTTCAACACCCCCTTACCCCAAAGAGCTGTAAAAAAGCCCCTTTTCTTACCCTTAAGAAAGGGGGAGTAATTTCACATTGCAACGACCGTAACAGTTTTAGGTTTTACTCGTGAAAAATAATGTCTATAGTTAAAGATGAGATTAAATGGAAACTTCGCTGGAATTTTGGTGGTCTGGAGGTATTAAAATGTAAAGTGAGTAATTACGCATTCTTTTACAGAGTTATCAGAATTAATCTTTTGAAGCTTTGGAGTTTGAATTCGGATTTGGATGAAGCATTAATTTAGCAGAAAACGTCAATAATGAATTTTTTTTTAGGGTCAGTATAGCGGAAGTTCTGTGGGTGCCATTATTTGATCCGAACTTCAAAATTTTCAAATATGATCCCGAACACAACTAGTAATCTTAGTTAGAACCAAAAACGAATAAACACTCACTTTTTTCAAATGGGATCGATCCAACTAGTTTCGGTACGTACTCACTCAGATAATTTTGTGTAAATACGTTTTTATGCATGGAACGCTGGCTATTTTGAAAATTCGATTATTCATAGGTAAAAATATATTGGTTTCAAATTTAAAATTCCCTCAACTCTCTAAAATAATCAGTTCCCAAATATCTCTCGTGAAACTTTGAAATATGCTAAAAACTTCGGCACATTCTTTATTAGCAAACAAAGTCCGCCGTTTGTATGTAGGTCACCTGCCGAGCCAAATGAACCCAGGTGCTCTCACCACTCCACCAGGATTCCAGCCAAAACGACACAAATCAATATTGTGATGGCAAAACTTCAAAACACTTCCCCTTTTCATATATCGGGCAATAGAATTGAAAATTTCGAAAACAATGATAAATAATGAGTTTTGTTGCTTTGCCAATTGAATCGGGCCTATTTTTGGCTGAGCACGAAGAAGTTGAAGTGGGGTTCCTTGTTTGATTTGTGAACGGTTCTGCAACCACAAAGTTGTCTTACCATTCACAAGTTCTGATGAGGTTTTGTGTGTGTGTGTGATGAAGATATCTTAAAAGACACGTATTAATACAATCAATATTTTAAAAATGTCTTCCTTATTTGACTATTTATACCTCAAAGTTTGACTTTTTAAAATGTTCTTTTGCTCGCAAGCCTATGTTTTGTATCATTCTTTGTATTCTGTAGAAGACTGCTAAACAAGCAACTTTCCGACGATGGTCGAGGCTTTGCAGTTTTTTGGTGGTGAGGTCAAAGTTGTTGATAATTTTTTTTTTATGTTTTAGCAGAACTGTAATAAATTGTATATTCGAAGTCCGATGTTTCCATGAATTTTTAAGTACAAGCAAAGCCGCCAGCCACTACTGATTTTTGTATATTTATCGATTTATGTGTACGTTTTTGTTGTTGCTCAGCGATCATGTACCTACTTCTACCTTTCTACCTTTAAGTAGACTATCTATTTTAAGAACATCTTTGTCCCTGAATTCGTCAAGCCTTTTTGCAAAGTTCAAAAAATGGCTTATTGTCTTTTCAAACCATTAGTTTTATTACGCGTAGTTTTAATCCACTTTTTAAAAGCACCTACTTTTAAATGCATAATCATAACTAAGAAAAATTTCATATTGGTTCCAAAAGTTGAATACACATTGTAAGGCATTGTTTTTGGCTAACGTGTCATTAGGGTAGTTGAAAATCAAATTTAAAAAGGATTATTTAGTTGTGATTTATATGTTGATTATCAGATGAAAGTGAATTTAGATTAAATTTCATATTAATGTATCCGGTTATAATAACTTTTGTTTTTTTTTTTAACAAAGGGAGCTAATTAAGACATCGTAAACTTTAACAAGTTAAACCTTGGATAAAGTGCACAATAACAAATATTGAACTTTCTACAGAACCCTCCTCTTAAACTTAAGAAGAAAATAATAAGAATCTATAATGCCATAAAGGTTCATTTTATCATCCTTCTAGATATTCCAGTGGTTTAAGAGTTGATTTTGCTTATTTTTGGAAATGTTGGACCTAATGGTGATTATTACTTCCTCTTTTGTAGCTATAAGACATTCAAGAGGTATAATTAGATATGAATTACCATTTAAAGTAGCAATTCATACTCATATGTAGCTTAAAGTGGTACAACAGTGGTAAGGTGCTCAACTGTAGGTGGTATTCATTGAAAATTTTGAACCCATAGTTCATTTTATAGACTTAATTTATATTTATCACTCCTAAACAGTAAAAAGATGCATTTTTTACCCAAATAGCACCTTAAAGAACTTTAAGTCATAAACTTAGCTGCAATTATCACTAATGTGCTAGTTGAGTAGTTATGAGATAATCATCATAAGATTCAAAAGACTCTTTTAAGACTAATAAAACTTCAATTTTTTAACGTTACATCAATATTTTAGATTTAAATTATTAATCAAAACTTTTCAGTCAGATTATGTAATAAATAACTCAATTAAAAGTCCATATTAAAAACAAATGCATAAAAAGTTTGAAACAATAAACATAAATCGAAAGAGTCGCTTGAAAGCATATGACCGCACATTAAAATAAGCATTATGATAATGAGTGCATTTAAATTTACAATTTTTAATGAAAAATATTCAAGTCCATATCGGGGTGGTTAGCTTGAATATGGATAAATTAGTAGCAATTTGTGTCGTGGCTTCTGGAAGCCTCGTGAATGTGCAATGAGCGATTAAGGCTGAATTTCGGATCTCGAATAGCGAAGTGGTTTCAATTTTGATATTTTTAATGAGCGCAGTTTATTATATTTTATTAACATTTAGAGTCCAAGTTTTGCATTTAAAATCGGTTTATTATCATAATGGAACATGATAGTATTTCATCAAGTTTCTTTTTTATCTTTAAATATAATATACAAAACAAAAATTGTTAAATATTTTTATTAGCCGTCTTCATTACAAAAATTATAATAATCTTATACCAATTAATATTGTATGCAAACATATATTTTTTCTTCTAGATAGTTCGCAGAATTCGAATCCAAATATAACTTTCTAGCTTAATTTGTAGAATCTCAAATAAATTCACATGAATGGGTTGGAAATGTAGATAGCATTGTATCAAAGCTGGTGACCTATTAATGTGTAAATTTTGCATACCTACGGTCAATTAAGGTCTTGCACGAGCAGAAAGATAAATATAATTAGAACACATCATACAAATCAACAACTCCCAAGGTTTTCCCAAATATCCCAAGCGGGATTCATCTGCTTATTCGAAGCACTTCTACATACTACTTACGAAGAATTTTCACTTCGCTGGTATATTTTAACCAAAGTATATTTTTGTTTACCTCCGGAAAATAGAAAATAACCTATATAGACGCCAACAACTAATAATACAAGAAGGGAAACTTCCGCGTTTATGATATATTTGCGTGTAAATCTAAAGACAACAAATAGCCATAAATATAAATTGATGCCACGTACAGGCACAAACAGATATAAAAGGGAGAAAAACAGAGGCGGCGGCGGCGGTGGAATGCTACAAAATTTTCTGTATATGTGATTTCTTATTGCTAAATTGTTTTTGTGTTATTTGGATTTTCTTCGATGATAAATTTATCCAGCAGTACATATAAATAGCAATATAAATATTAATAATATCTCAAACAACAATGATAAATATAGGCCCTGCATGTTTTCATATTGTTCCTTTTAATATAAGTGCACTTAGGTTTAAATATTAATGCACCAAATGAAACAGTGATTTTCATAAATAACTTTAATTAAATAACTAAGGTAATGTTTTAATTATTATTAGTAAATGTTCTCTCTGACACCTGCAAGTATCGACTTTCGATTCTTTTCCCGGCCCTGACTCGTTTTAGCCCTATGAATGATGGCCGAATTGATTTTCTTTTATTGTTCTCTTTAAGAAATAAGCCAAATATTCAACTACAATACCCCTACTCGCGCAAGCACGTTTATCGTGCAGACAATAACTTCGTATAAACGGTGTTGTTTAAATTCAAAGAAACTGAACAAGTCAAACAGAAGCTATAAACTTGATTACGGGATTGAAAGAAAGAACAAACAGTGAAAGAAAATCAAAGGAAAAGAGATGTTTGCATTTGGTGTTTACTCAAATCGTGTAAATAAATCCGTTTTAAATGGAAAAAATTGCGCGATTTCTGGTATTGATCTAGTATCGAGGTACTTACCAAGCGCTCATAAATTTTATATGAAATGAAACTATTTGCTTTTTTTTTTTAATTTAAGTTAATTAAATGTCTTTTATATTTAATCAACAATTAGTTAAAATAATAAAGTTTAACCCTCCGTGCAAGAATTTTTTTCAGTTCCCTCTTTCGGTCATCTCAGAACGTAAGTTATTTTTAGTACATGTCAAAATAACCAATAAACTTCTCGATGGTATAGTCTGAATTAATAGACCATAATGCTTGTTTTGCCAAAACTCGTTAGCACATTACCTAAGAACAAGTCATAAAACGTAAAAATTATAAACATTTAGCATTAGTATCTTTACATGAGAAGGAGAAACCTCCTTTTATAATTGAGTATCTTAATTTTATTTTGAAAACTGATTGACAAAATTACCTTTATCATATCTAAGCCTAACAATTAAACTAAAAAAAAGCGGTTTTTTGCTCTACAACGCTTAAATGATCTTTTCATAATTTCTATACGGAACCATAAAAAGAAACGAAAAAGAAAAGAAGAAATGAATTATATCTTAACATGAATCATGCATAATAATATTAATCACGCATGCAGATATACAGCAATTCTTGATATAAATTCTGATTACAACCGGAAAAGGGCGACATCCATAGTAATTGCAATACACGAAGCGTTCTGCTACAACTAATCTTTCTTTTGCCGCCATTTTTTAACGGGTGACATCTTATTTTGCACCCGGCCATATTTCACCGCACACGTTCGCAATGAAATGCCGTGCATGGGCATAATGTAGTCATATTTTTAATTCGTGAAGGGGTTTCATTTCACTAAAAGGAATTACATTTTGGGGAGAAAAATAACGTTCAAAAAATATTGAACACCATTTTTAATATAAGCAGCTTAAACTCTATCCATAAGTTTACGTTATCTAAAAGACTAAATAATCCAGACGCTATTTGACTTTGTATTTCTAAATTGAAATTTAAATCTTACAAGAAATTGTTTTCGATAGCATCTTAATACAAAAGTGTTCAGCTTCAGACGTAGTATCGTATTGAAGCATAAAATAAGTTAAAGACTCGGTTTGATCTCGCAAAAAGGCGAAGGTCGAAATGGGGCGTCGGATCGTCGCGGCTGGCGCGGCGTGGCGCGGTGCGATGCGACTCCCCGCGTCTCAACTCAACTTTGACAGTTTATATGACCCGTGTAATGGCGCCTTAAACTAAATAAAGCCTGCGTTTGGTCCATGTATGGCTGAAATTACGCCAGACGTTACGCCCCCTAGCTCCGTCTCGACAATGAGATTAGAACTCTCTCGATGTGTTTGTGTAGCTACGCAATGAATTGTAAAGCAAGTTTAGGAGAACTTGGGAACTGAATGTGAAAGAGTTTTGTTCTTTTCGTTTGGTCTGATTGTTTAAGATAAGGAAATAAGACAAATTGAAGTTAATTGGAAGTTATTGAGTACCGATTTTTATGTTTTGTTGCAACTTGACATTTATTCATTTTGATCTATTAGGTGGAAAACTACAAAATTCTTAATGCTTTAGTTAACTGCGTTATAAATCGTTAGCCAAAATGCTTCATTTTATTCCTGGCTTTCAGCTGCCCAGGTTAGGAATAAAATAATTTTATTGTAAAAATTAATAGTATTTTTTCTTAATTTAATGATTAGGTAATCGTAGTGTAACAAATTAATAAAATATTGTTAACTTTTTCTTAGTCTTCAATTCCAAACGTATTTTGAGCTTACAAAATCAAACTTGATTATTCCACTAAATAATGCTTAATATCATAATTCCAGTACCTTGTTTTACCTAGACAATATAAAATTTTATGTGAAAGATGTTGGGCACTCTTAAGCCAGACCATGTATGGAAAGTAAAATGAAGCCTTTTATAATATTAATCTGTAACTACCCTTTATCTTAAGTTATATAATTCATGAAATGTAATATGCAAATAACATTATTACAAAGATAGCACCACAATGATACGATTCCTGATCAGTCTCAAAAATATGAATCCTTAACCACATAATCCGAGCGCCTAAATTTCAAAGAAGAATGGCGGGCTAACCAACTTCATGTTTTCTATGCTGTTCCGGAACAGCATCCATTCCTTTTGTGTCGTGATTGATAGTCCGGATTGGCTCGGGCGAGGCAGTCACAGGAGTTTACACACGGCTGCACCCTGGACTGATGCACCTGTCATACCCCCGGGCCAATCTGACTCAGAACTCTGACGAATGCAAATTGATCAAGTTATAGCACAATGATGCAAATTTTTCGAGTCGAATTTTACGGCGCTGATTTCACTGATCGGTACTACGGTACTTAATATTTATCAGCGTTTTATGGGTGTAATAAAGTTGATGATTCTGTATTGTGAGTCGTGTGTGGATAGCTGGAAGTAGGTTAATAGTTTTTACTTACTGTTTGATACAGTTTAAATATGTATTTTATATAGTAGTATCTTTTTAAAGTAACTCAAAACGAGTTTTAGCTATAAGTTAAAGCTTACGCAATGGATTTTAATTGCAACTGATTAAGATGAGTAATAAAATCTCAGAAACTGTTCAAACAAGTTTCATGTTTTAGACGTTTAAATACTAATTAACTTCATTAAATTTGCATAATTTTCTAACTACATAAACTCGTAACGGAACCAAAATAACTTGATAAAATTGATTAGCAAGCAAGTAAATTGTTGGCTTAAACTTTCTAATTGTCTTAAATTTAATAAAAGCTTAATTATTTCGCAACATCCTTTGTGAGCCTTTTTGAAAATAAGTAAACATACATATATGTTTGTGTTTGACGTAAGCTCCCGAATTGTACTTAAACGCTTATTAGTGTAAATATTTTTATTGGAGGCTAAAACAAGCTTGTATGTTTAAAGTTTTCATTTTGCCCCTTCTCTCTAAAGGGCAGAGATATATACCTATAAGACCTATCGAATTTTATGGCTCACAAAGGAAATAAAGTGTTCCCCGTGATAATAATATCAATGCAAAAGTACCTAATGAATCTTCGTGTAATTACTTGGTTCAAGTTTGCTAGTAAATATGTTCGGTTCTACTCCATTAATGTTTAATAGAGCGATATATTACGTAAAGTTTCCAGTCTTACCACCACCTGGGTTTTAAAGGTAGGATTTACTATCTACCGATATTTGAATCAATACTTAGTATCAAGGAAGTGGTAAAGTTTGTACATTATTACCTTTTAAAGAGTTTTTAGACAAGTGTGTAATAAACGGTTTGCACAAGAAAAGGTTGCTAGTGCAAGAACGTCATAATGTTTTTACCAATTTTATTTTGTTGGCAGGAGCCAAGCTTGTTGAACTTTGTTGACATGATAAACTGATTGACCTAGAATGGTAAGAACACCAGCAGCCGTAGCATGATGTGCCAAGACAAATCTTATGTCATCAAGATTTTATCAAAATTTGGCCGATATTATCTATATTCATTATTTCATGGTCGACCCCTTTTACTACGTAAGACTCATTGCAAGACAGAGACTGGTTGATTTCTTGTCTTGTGACTCTAGTCTTATGACGCCCGTGCTACGCCTACCACGGGTGTAAACACAGTATAGGTGGATTTATTATATTTGTTATTCATTCTCTACCAGTCAACCATTAATCAGTTGGAGAGATCAGTAGTGCGGTGTATACTTTTTGAAAAAAAAATTGGCATATAACTGGAGTGGATTTAGATCAACATAGAGATTAATGAGATGCAGTAAGGAAAGAGGTGTTCCTAGCTGTGTATGACGACAGTTAGTGTGTACTGGGGCAAATATACAATATAAGAATTCAGATAAGTACTAATATTTTATGATTGTAGAAATTTAGTAAAATAAATGAACTTCTCGATAGTATTTTTGAAGTGTGACCTGTATTGGAGAAGTCAGAACTGTTACAAAGGTACGCCCTGTGACTGGAACGTTAATAATTCTTATCAAAGCCAAAATTACCATATGACGTGCGAGAACGCAAAACAGTGCAAGATTACATAGCTAAAAGTGCTTTTTTACCAGAGATTTGTGCGGAAACTGTCTTACAACCTTGCAAGTCGCGGTAGTCCTGCAGTTTGAACTAGCTAGCAGACCTCGCACGCCTGCCGCTCAAGTCCATTTGTATATACGAAGACTACTCTGCGACTAGTTCTTACACACTAAAGATGAGCAAAGTGGAGCTAGAAAAATTAAGTAATTCTGTCAAAGGATTTTTCTTCGCTGATCTCCCAATTTCCTCGCACATGCGTGGCTGATATGCAGCATATTTGGTATTGCATTTATAACTATATATATACAATTATGAACAATTTGAATTGGAATTATTCAATAGCAAATTTGGATTATAATATAGCAAAATAGCAAAACAGGATTTGCACAAACAACCCTTTATCAAATAGTCGAGACCTATAAAAGCCTTTGTTTGTTACTCGTACATATTCTACATACCTAGTGGCTCCAGACCAACCCGCAGCGACTTTGAGGCCATTCTCGCCCTCGGCAATTCAGTCATTATGTTCGGAGACTTTAACATACTGGTCGATACCAACACCAGCGGTATCGCTCTCCTCGACATCACTAACTCCCTTGACTTAGACGTCATATCTCCCATCACTCCCACTCACTATCCCAACAATCCGAACTACTCTCCTGACATCCTCGACTTTGCAATTGTCAAGCGAATCAATCTCGATCTCAGGTCTATCGAACCGCTCGATGACCTAGGCTCTCACCACCGCCCCGTCTCCCTCGTGCTAGGTGCGCCTAACGATAAAGTCACATCTCCTAAGACCTTTACCAACAGGAACGACTTTAAAAATACGTTAGTTTCAGAGAGGCCCCGAACTCTCCGCTCGCGATTTCGCCCGACCAATTAGATAGCCCGGATAAAATAGATTCATTAGTCAACACTCTCACTAATGCTATCAACTCAGCCATCAGCGATAACGAAAAGGTTACTAAGCAAGGCAAACCCACGCTTCCCCTAGCCGTTAGCAATCTCATTAAAGCTAAGAACGCGGCTCTCCGGAGAGCCAAGAAATATCCCACGCCCGCATACAGAACAGCTGCGAATCAGCTTCAACGCAAAGTTAGGTCTTGCCTCGCGGAACTCCAAGACGCTCAGTTTAACGATCTCATGGAGAATATCTCCCCGTCCCACCAAGCGTATTATCGAATGGCCCGAGCCTTACGCGTAGACACCGCCTTTCACGTTCCTCCTCTCACTCGTCCCGATGGCACTACTGCCTTCGAAGTCGAAGAGAAAGCCGAATGCTTCGCTGACAGCGTTGCTTTACAATGCTCGCCCAGCACGCCCACCCGCCAATCCCTCTGCAGAGACTGTTTCCCCATCACCGCTGACCCCGTTAAAGTCTCTGACGATGAAATCTTGCTTCTCATTAGAAATCAAAAATCCAAAAAGGCTCTGGGTGCGGATGGAATTTCCAATCACGCACTTAAGCACCTGCCTCAGCAGGTGCTTACCTTGTTAGCTATCATCTTCAATGCCTGCTTCGACCATAGCTACTTTCCAAAAGCCTGGAAAGAAGCAATTGTCATAGGTATTCCCAAGCCGGGTAAACCTCTGATTATCCCGGCTAATCACAGACCCATCAGCCTCCTCAAGGCCATGTCAAAACTTCTCGAAAGTGTCATACTCTCTCGAATGCGGAACCATCTGTTTCCATCGGATGGAGATCCTTTCATTATTCCCCACCAATTCGGCGTTCGCGCTAAGCACTCCTGCCCTCAGCAAGTCCATCAAATCGCCGAGTACATACTCGAAAGATTCTATCCGCGTCGTAATAAAATAGTCGCGGTTTTCTTTGACGTAGTCAACGTTTCGACAAAGTCTGGCACAGCGGTCTCGTTTATAAACTCTACAAAAAAGGCTTACCGGATCACCTAGTCAGATTAATCGCGTCGTTTCTCAAAGACCGAATGTTTCGATTTAAACATGAAGGCACGCTCTCCGCGCCTCGTCCCATAAAGGCTGGAGTCCCGCAAGGCTCAGTCCTCGCCCCTCTGCTGTACACCGTGTACACTAGCGACATCCCCATCCCGCCGAAAGGCGTCGAACTCGCCCTCTTTGCAGACGACACCGCCCTTTACACTAAAGGTCACGCGGTCCCGTATAACATCAACAGACTCCAAAAGGCCGTAAACGCCCTCGGTGTTTGGTTTTAAAAATGGCGTATCGATGTCAACCCAGAAAAGAGTTCTGCTATTCAATTCGACCACAAACTCCGTAATCGCTACAACGATCCCCACATTCGAATGTTAGGTATTCCCATCCCCTGGAAGCGCAGTATTAAATACTTAGGCGTCACCTTAGATCAGACGCTTTCTTTTAAGCCACACGTCGATAGAGTAACGAAACTCGTACGTTTCTACTTAAGCCGCCTATATAGTATGATAGGAAGAAAAAGTAAAATGTCTTTCAGAAATAAACGTACGCTTTATAAGGTCTTCGTTAGACCCGTCATGTCATATGCTTCGCCAGTCTTTGCCCACGCCCAACCCTCCGTCCTGTATAAACTGCAGGTAGTTCAAAATCTCTTCTGCCGCAGGGCCACAAACGCACCCTGGTACGTGCGTAACGCGGACCTGCACAGAGATCTTGAACTACCTACAGTGCAACAGCACCTCAAAACACTCTCAGAATCGTTCTTCAAACGCGCCGAAACCCATCCCAATCATTTTGTTCGAGATTCAGTCTCTGCTCCTGTCTTAGATTCGAAATTCAAAGTCGCTAGACCGAGAAACGCGCACACTGGCGAACCCACGCAGTTAACTTTAGATCTCGAAGCCCTTCAGGCCGCAAATTCTAAATCTAACGTAAATTCTAATTCTAACGTAAACCCGAATTAATGCAATTTTATTTTTCAATTTAATGTTTTAATTCGTTACTTTTCATTTTGAGCACCTTCAGTGCTATGTATTCACCTTCAGTGCTTTGAGCATCTTCAGTGCTAATTAAATCCCAGCGGGTGACCCCTTCTGGGCCCCACTAGCGCGGCCTCTTTCTCCAATTGGCCGTCGCTCAGATGAAGGATGAGTAGCAAAAAATTGCACGAGCCGACAGGGGGTTTTTCAGTGGGTAGAGGTTCTGGTAGGCGTCGGGACGAGTCCCACATTACTCTGGATCGCGCGCGCCAGAGTATGCGTCAGAGCATTTTTTATTCTCCTGCCCTTCCTGTAGAGGGGAACAAAAAAAAAATAAAAAAAAACTCGTACGTATACCAGAACTCGAACTAGGGGCCTTTCAGTGTTCGTTATGCAAGCATTTCTCAGGCTATTGGTCAAACTAGCATCTGGGTTTGTTAACAAATTATCCAAATTTATCAAGGATTTATCAGAACTTATGCATGTAAATGAAATGGCTGCAAAAATATCATATTTTATTATGATAAAAAAAATTACTGATGGTACATCTGCATCAAGCTTCTAACTCTTCATAAATCTAAGTGAAAATTAAATAAAACACTTTTTACCGGATATTATCGCGTATATTTTAGTTAATTTTAAAATTATTTCGACGTTTCGGCATCTTTGCAGTTGCCGTGGTCACGATAGACTATAGTATAGTATATAGACAGTCTATCGTGACCACGGCAACTGCAAAGATGCCGAAACGTCGAAATAATTTTAAAATTAACTAAAATATACGCGATAATATCCGGTAAAAAGTGTTTTATTTAAAGTATGAATCGTGAAAATTTAAGAAAATATATCTAAGTGAAATATTAAGCGTGGTGTCTATGAGACCCCTCATTAAAATTTTACATCTAACATGGCATTCAAATATTATAATAATATTTATTATAATAAGCCCTAGACAAACACACCAACTGTATGTCTCCAAAGTAAGCAGAGCTTGTGTTATGAAAAGGCGAAATAATACATATATATATATATATATATATTACTTTGTATGTTTTATCATTATTAATTAATATTCTGTTTATTTAAAATTATTGATTAATTACAATATAATTTTTAATTCTTAAGTAACGTTCTTCTTTCAATTTTATAATATCTTCAACGTTTCATCCTTTGCATGCGTATCATAGCAAATTAAAAAATAAATGGATATTTGTATTCGTAATTTGCTAAGAAGTCACTGACTTCTTTGTTTCATAATCTGTAAGAAATTTCCAAACACAACAAACTTAATAAACTACATTCGGAAATCTTATTATTTTATATTAAATAAACTGCCGCCAAACTGTTCCTATCAATGGATTCAATACATTTTACATTTTAAATTAGGTTCAGCAAAATAAAAATCAAGATGGTTTTCGATTCCGTGACCAAACTGGCTGCGGTCATAAACTTAAGAAAACAATGCAATTTTCTACTCCACGAGAGGAAGCAGTAACACTTTGAGTTACAAATAAACAAAGGTCTCTGAGATTCAGTAATAAAACCAACTGGAAATGGCATAATTTTCAGGAAATGAATTCCCCGAAACCCAATAATAATTTGTATAATAAAACCTATGTGCCGTTTGGAAACGCGGATGTATTTTTCTAATTATATTTACGTTCTTTTGCTTTTTTCTCTCGGTTTACCTTTAATATAAGGCGACATGTAATTCCCAGAATAACTAAAAGCCACGTTAATTAATCTTTATTCATTATACTGAAATTATATTAGATCGACTGCCGCATTAAAAATTTCCCATCAGAAAAAAAAACTTCCAGGAAATCTATGCTTCCAGCTATGTCTAGCGACAACACACACCTACATCAAGACACTTGCGGTTAATGGCGCGTACCCGACGCTGCACTAACTTTGATATACATTTGTAAACTAAATTGCAAATAGTAAACATATATTTGCATAAGTGCTATTATAATTGGCGCACTCACGCAAACATAATCTCGTTAAATTCAGGAACGATTTCAATATACGGACTCGATATACTTTTCCAACATAAGAAAGGTCACTAAAATAAAATTACCAAAACTCACGTTGGATTAGGAGTAACACGGACCGCGGAAACCGCGCAGGTATCTAGTATTCGGATTATTCCAGTATGTTTTCCTTTACATGGCTTCATTTCCGCGTGGTTAATAAGATTTTTTAGAATCGCAAAGTGAATTAAAAATGCAATTATCGTTAAGTGCACTTTTCTATTATTCGTGAGCACGTCATTAGAACTAGTAGGTAACTGTCTAATTTAAATGTTAGTTTTAAATGGGTCTTTGTTCCCTAACCAGTAGAATGTTTTTTTTGAACCATATGGCTTTCATAAACGCATCTAAACCACAGACAAGGTAAACGAAAAAAATGTTAAAACAAATAGATTATAACTTCTCGTGCATCAACATTTCTGGTTAACTTCTATTATATTTCGTCGCTGTTGAGACGATACTCAACATGGCAACACTACAGTACTGCGAGGTGCCGAGTCGGGATGCAACTGTCACCTGTCACCGAGCGCCGCCAGCTGTCAACAGGTTCGGCTGTCATCGCTTACACAAGGCAGTCGTGCGCTCACGCATTTTCAGAAACATTTTTGCTAATAATATTGTTTAACGCTCCGAAGACGTTACCTTGGTACAGTGCTGTAATCGAATTCTTCAATACATATTTAACCTACAGTCCACTGCGTGTTATTTAACCACACTGAGTTCAGTACAGTCGCTTCATTCTTCAGATAGTATTTAATTTAACAGGTAGTCCTTTTAAGGTACTAGGTAACTTCGCACAGTTTTAGAGTATGTCATTTGACTTATTCAAAAAACTTTCCGTCTTTTTACTTGATCAACCCCGGTCCCGGCAATTTTTATTCTTTTATCGTGCGTGGTAACAAGCACACGTTTTATACCAACGAGTAACTTAACAGTTTAATATTAAATATGTTGTAAAAGTTGCACTAAAAGTTCGAAAATTAGAACTAACAATAAAGAATAAACGGTAGCGACTCGTTATTGCTTCCGATGCGGTAAGCCATTTTTAGTTTTTTTTTTTTTTTCAAAAGTGCTCGCGGGTATCTAGCAACTGTAATTTTGCTTTATCGGATGATGCAGAAAACACGCGTTATCTTTAATATATATATCACGTTATCCGCATAAATTCCTGGTAGTCTTCTACCTGATGTTTTTTTTATTATAAACTAAAATTTCGCTTTACCGAAAAGATGCAGAAAACACGTGTTATCTATAATAGATATATCACGTTACCCGCATGAATTCCTGATGTTTTTTATTATAAACTATAATTTCGCTTTTTTTTTCTTTTTTTTTTAAATGTCTCCAGACAAACACACCAACTGTGAGGCCCCAAAGTAAGCAAAGTTTGTGTTATGGATGACCATACAGTGAACTGGGGGGGAACCCAGAATAATCATACATATATAAATATCAACAACCATGACCCGAGAACAAACATCTGTATTCATCACACTAATGAATGCCCCGGCCAGGACTCGAACCTGGGATCTCCGGCGTATGAGACAGGGCTACTGACCACTACGCTACTCGGCCGTCAAAAAGATGCAGAAAAAAGATGCGTTGTCAAAAAGATGCTTTGTCGAAAAGATGCTTTGTCGAAAAGATGCAGAAAATACGTGTAATCTACAAAAGATATATCACGATATCCGCATAAATTACTGGTAGTCTTCTACCTGATGTTTCTTATTCCGATTAATGCTGTATAGTACTCGTATTGTTATTTTTGACTATTTTTTTCAATAATGATTAAAAATTTTAATACGAATACAGAAAATGCGTGTAGTCTGAAAGGGATTTAACACGATATCTGTATTACGTAATATTCTATTATGTCTATTTATTTTTCAAACCTGAAGGTCGTCATTAAAATTATTTACTTAAATATAATGATGAACCCAGTGGACGAATCTCCAGCTAGCTATTTCGGTTACCGCAATACCTTAGCCCTCTATGTAGACGCTCCCTAATCTGGAACCGTCGACCTCCCAGAATGAACCGGGCCAGTTGGGCGTCCACATTTGAATTCGGCGTTCAACGCAAAATTCAACCAGTCCGGGAGTCGTGCATAGAATCAACCATAAATCAGGTACACGCAGGTCGAATTTTTACGATTATTGGCCTAAATTAACAAATAATGAAACGATTTTAAAATGAATAAAATTCTGTTTCTCAATTCCATTTCATTACACACAAAATTATAAAATTACACCAGTATTACTCCCCAACATAGTTTGTCGCATAGTGAAAAAAGAAATTTGATAATAGCAAGTCATAAATGTTAGACTTAGAGGCTATAAAACCTTGTTATACCTCAAGTGACCATTTTATATCAAACAAATATAATAAATAAATATTTTTAGCGCGGAAACTCAACGGCAAAAAACGGTTCGTACCTATACAAAAAAAAGAAAATTAATATATAAAATTATACGATTTTGTAGAAAAAGTACACTTCAAAATGGAAGCTTATAAAACAGCTGCTAAATTCATTCCACATGTTTCTTAGCTAACATAGATAAGAAAGATCATACCTACTCGTACATATATTTGTTAATTACAAAAAATACCTACGTTTTGAATTTCAAGAAAATAATATGTTTGAGCCAATCACATACGAGTTTACGGCCATGCCGTATGGATTATCCGTTGCTCCGGGGGTTTTTACAAAAATTATGTGCGAAGTTATGAGTCACTTATTGTGAATTTGGACAAAAATCGACTAGTACCGGCAAAGTCGCTAACATTTTTAGGCTTTATGTTTAACATTTATTTATTTAAGGCTTGCCAACATCTTAGACACTAGACACAATCAATTAATACATTCGAGTTCTCATACGCTAGCGGTACTATAAGGCTTATAGACTAAGCGCCCAGACCATTATAGGCAAACACCACATGCATAACACGAAGTAACGTCGCAGTCTGAAATTACAGGATATTTAAATAATAATAAAAAAGACATTAATAAGTAAGAAAAAAAAAAGAAAATAGAAATAAAATTATAACATTTGTGGTTCACATACACGAATTTAGTCCAAACAACAACAATCAAAATAGGAAACTTGGATAAATATATGATGATAAAGTTAGTTGGTGATAATAGATTTTAGCCATTGAGATGTATCAGTACACTCCTCTTATAACATTGCAATGAAGCAGAGTGCAAGTCTACCGACTCATTGCACCCATTTACCAAACGTGAAAGTCTTACTACTGGTGAATTGTAACATCGAACAGATGTCTATTTCTTTACCTGACGATAAGCGTTATAATAATAAATAAATTTATGAAACTTCAAATATGTTCGAAACAAGATTTTGCCAAACATATAGGTGTACTGATCGCAGCCTGTCTAGCTACAAAATAAGTACAACTATGAGGCAACAATTAAACTCCCTAAATTACTGCTAGAAGATTTAATCTGGTAGAAAAGTATAAGTAAATATACCATTTCCTGTTCAATTACTTTACTTTATAAGATATATACAGATGCATTCAGAACAGGCTGGGGTGCAGTATTCCAAAACAATAAATTTTATGGTTTTTGGAAACATTGTGAAAAAGAATACCATATCAATTACCTAGAATTACTAGCCGTTTCCTTAGGCTTCAAAAGTTCAGCCGGGGAAGAAAGAAATTGTGCAATATTATTACGTATTGAAATAGGATGGGTGGTATTAAATTTCCTCATTTGAATACTTTAACTAGACACATTTGGCTATGGCATTTGGCGAGGAACGTAATTTATGGATTTATGCTTTAATGTTTGTTTGCTAATGTGACGCATTTGTAACAGGTATCCTGAACAGGATGCAGTCGCAGTCGATGCGCTTACGATTAATTGGGCCTCTGCGTATTTTTAACCATGTCCTCAATTTTTCTTTGTCTTAAAATGTGTAAGAAAAATAACTGATTTGAATTGAAACAAAAGATTTTATTAACTCCCATGACAGCACCAAAGCAAAGCACTCCAGCCTTACCCATACCCTGGGTGCCGCGAGACGCTCCGGACGGCGTTCACGCGGCGCGGCTGTCCGCCAGAGACGGCGTTCATGCTCGCTTCTCTGGCATCCATGACTATTTGTCAATACAATATCACGTTGAAGTCATGGTAGGAGTTTTGTACGATACATTCTCGCTCCGATCGCCGCCCAGTGCGGACGTGCAAGACCCCGTT
Organism: Marasmarcha lunaedactyla; assembly: GCA_923062675.1. NCBI lineage: Eukaryota > Metazoa > Arthropoda > Insecta > Lepidoptera > Pterophoridae > Marasmarcha > Marasmarcha lunaedactyla. The sequence continues at coordinate 21,459,569 of OV281343.1, forward strand.
CTCTGTTGATCGGTCCTTTCCCGTTATTCCGTGGCGCTCAGTCTACTGACGTCACAGTTTAGCATGTTGGTTCCGTGCTACGGTTTTCAAGGTTTTTCTACTCCGTCTGAGTGCTATCGAAGTGCGATTTTTCTTTGCGACTAAGCCCCTTAGTCTTCAAAGTGCTGTGCTAAGTTGTGTTGTGCTTGTTCTGAGTGCAGTGTTGTGCCCAGCGTAAGTAGTCTGGTTTCAGTGCAAAGGATACTTAACGGTGACAACGAATTTGTACTGAACCAGTCCTTTTATTTTTATTTTATTTCTCTTCTCTATTTTATTTATTTTTCTTCTATTTTTCATATTTATTTTTATCATATCTGTGTGTTTTCGTGTGTATTTATCCTTTCTATCGGTAAAGGTTGAACCTAACGCGGTCAACTCTTTACCTGTGTACCCTTTTTTAGGTATCTAGGTAGCGGCCTTCGGCGTACTACTGTTAGTTTTAAGTTTTCCTCCCCAGCCCCCCTACCGCTGGTAGGGAGGTTAGCCGCTAGGATTTTGCTAGGTTTTTAGGAACTAGGCATCTTTTATTATACTTATATTTATTAATATTATTGTCCCAACCCTCCCTAATGGATCCGCTAAGCGTTATTAACGCGTTCACCCAGGCGCTTGCTGCGGTAGGCGTCTACATCCCGAAAGACATCATAACGCAGGCCTTGCAGGCATCAATCGCGTCCCCGGCCCCTCAGGCCTCAACCCCGGCCCCTCAGGCCTCAACCCCGGCCCCTCAGGCCTCAACCCCGGCCCCTCAGGCCTCAACCCCGGCCCCTCAGGCCTCCAACGTCGAGACCCCTCAGGTCTACAGCTCTTCCTCGTCTCCCGCCTCGTCCGAGATGGACTGCGAATCGGTCGCATCCTCTCACGCGTCGCGTCGCAAGCGTACCGCTCCCGGGAGCGACTCCGAACCCGCGTCTGATACGTCGTCAGATGCCGTCACCCTAACCGGCTCTCCTGAGCCCGCGTTTCAACTTGTCGCCAAGCGCACCAAGAAGCGCTCGAAGAAAGCTTCGGTATCATCAATACCCGAGCCCTCCCCGGTGTCTTCAACACCAGCCCCCGCGCCGTTAAAATCGCTCGAAGTAACCGCGCCTCCGTCGGTCCCATCGAAGCCAGCGACGCGCTGCGCTCCCGTCCCGCCGAAACCTCAGCTCCCTCCGCCCGTCTTCCTAAGTGAAAAAGCGCGCTGGACCGCGGTTTCAAACTTGTGCAAAGAGCACAAAATTAATTACTTAAAAGCCGCCAACGCTGGCGATACAATCAAAATTCAAGTAGCGACCGTCCACGACTTCCGGTCTTTCACTAGGCTTCTGTCGATCAATCAAATCGCGTATCACACCTACGCCCTCCCGGAGGAGCGTAAGATCCGCGCAGTACTACGGGGCGTCCCGTTCGAACTCAGTAACGAAGAAATTCTCGAGGACCTTAAGTCTCAGGGTTTCCCGGTCACAGCAGTGCACAAGATGCACTCCAACCGCGGTAGGCGTTTTCCCTTAGCTCTGGTAATCCTTACCAACACTCCCAACTCGAAGGAGATTTTCAGAGAGGCTCGCACAATTTGCGGACTCTCGAACATCTCCGTCGAGCGTCCCAACCCCCGTGGTCACCCTGGGCAGTGCCACCGCTGCCAGCTATATGGCCACGCAGCGGCTAACTGTTCAGCTCCCCCCAGGTGCGTTAAGTGCCTGGATCCTCATATCACTAAAGAGTGCACTCGCACTCCCGAATCCACTTCCCCCCCTGCCTGTGTGCTGCGCGGCCAGTCCGGCCACACAGCAAACTACAGGGGCTGCCCGCGTGCTACGCGCTCCACCGTCAAGAGGGTCGCGCCTAAACCGGCGCCGCCGCTCACTCCCGCAAACTTCCCGCCGCTGCGCAACCGGGGTCCCCCGGAAGCAAAGCCCGTTCAGCCGACGCCTACTCAGGCTCTGTCTTGGAGGCAGCGTCCGGCCGTCCCGCCTGCACCTTCCCGACCCACCCCAGCTCCCGTAGCTGCCGTAGGGCCGCGTCCCACTTTGTCATCTTCACCTCAGTCGCCGTTGGCTGAGGACATGAAGACCGTGTTCGACGTCATCCAAAACGTCGACATTAACGAAATTTCCGTACTCGCACGCAAACTGCCAGCCGCCCGCTCTCCTCAAGAGCGTTTATTCGCTTTAGCCGAGCATCACTCGCTCCTAAGTTCGTTGTAAATTCTTTTACTTTTGTATGAATTCGTAAATAATACATTATAATGTCTAGACCCGCGAATCCAGCGTCCAGTCGTATTAAACCCAAGGGCTTATCCCTAGTATCTTTTAACGCTCGTAGCCTTAGCACCAACCTTCCCGAGATTAAACTGTTCCTTCAGAACAAAGAACCTGACTTATTCCTTCTCCAGGAGACATGGCTTACTCCAAAACGCTCCAGGGGATACGCTATTCCTAAGTACGCATTTACTCGCAACGACAGGCCCAGCTCTGACGGATACGGCGGCACCGCTATATATTACAAAAGAGGCTTCCATTGCTGTCCTCTCCCTACCCCTCCTCTCCTCAACATGGAGGCCACTGTGTGTAGATTGGCTATGACTGGTCATCCGACCATCATCATAGCTTCAGTCTACATACCGTGCGGCTCCAGACCAATCCGCAGCGACTTTGAGGCCATTCTCGCCCTCGGCCATTCAGTCATTATGTTCGGAGACTTTAACTCCAAACATACTGACTGGACGTGCCTATCGACCAACACCAGCGGTATCGCTCTCCTCGACATCACTAATTCCCTTGACTTAGACGTCATATCCCCCATCACTCCCACTCACTATCCCAACAACCCGACCTATTCTCCTGACATCCTCGACTTTGAAATTATCAAGCGGATCAATCTTGATCTCAGGTCCATCGAACCGCTCGATGACCTAGGCTCCGACCATCGCCCCGTCTCCCTCGTGCTAGGCGCGCCTAACGATAACGTCACATCTCCTAAGACCTTTACCAACTGGAAAGGCTTTAAAAATACGTTAGTTTCAGCCTTAGAGGCTCCGAACTCTCCACTCGCGATCTCTCCCGAACAATTAGATAGCCCGATTAAAATAGATTCAGTAGTCGATACTTTCACTGATGCTATCAACTCAGCCATCAGCGACAACGTAATCATTGCTAAGCAAGGCAAACCTGCGCTTCCCTTAGCCGTTAGCAATCTCATTAAAGCTAAGAACGCGGCTCTCCGGAAAGCCAAGAAATATCCCACGCCCGCATATAGAACAGCTGCGAATCAGCTTCAACGTAAAGTTAGGTCTCGCCTCGCGGAACTCCGTGACACTCAGTTTAACGATCTCATGGAGAATATCTCCCCGTCCCACCAAGCGTATTATCGAATGGCCCGAGCTTTACGCGTAGACACCGCCTCTCACGTTCCTCCTCTCACTCGTCCCGACGGCACCATTGCCTTCGAAGTCGAAGAGAAAGCCGAATGCTTCGCCGACAGCATAGTGGCACAATGTTCGCCCAGCACGCAACCCGCGGATCCCTCTCACATCCAGGCGGTGGAGGACGAAGTTCTCCGCAGAGAATCTCTCCCTATCACCGACGACCCCGTCACAGTCTCTAATGATGAAATCTTGCTTCTCATTAGAAAGCAAAAGTCCAAAAAGGCTCCGGGTGCGGATGGAATTTCCAACCATGCACTTAAGCATCTGCCACAACAGGTGCTTACCTTGTTAGCTATCATCTTCAATGCCTGCTTCGACCATAGCTACTTTCCAAAAGCCTGGAAAGAAGCGACAGTCATAGGCATTCCCAAGCCGGGTAAACCTCTGAACATCCCGGCTAATCACAGACCCATCAGCCTCCTCAAGGCAATGTCTAAACTTCTCTAAAGAGTCATACTCTCTCGAATGCGGAACCATCTGTTTCCAACGGATGGCGACCCTCTCATTATTCCCCACCAGTTCGGCTTTCGCGCTAAGCACTCCTGCCCTCAGCAAGTCCATCGAATCGTCGAGTACATTCTCGAAGGATTCTATCCGCATCGTAAAAAATCAATCGCGGTTCTCTTTGACGTAGCCAAGGCATTCGACAAAGTCTGGCACAGCGGTCTCGTTTTTAAACTCTATAAAATAGGCTTACCGGTTCGCCTAGTCAGATTAATCGCGTCGTTTCTTAAAGACCGTACGTTTCGATTCAAACATGAAGGCACGCTCTCCGCGCCTCGTCCCTTAAAGGCTGGAGTCCCGCAAGGCTCAGTCCTCGCCCCTCTGCTGTACACCGTGTACACTAATGACATGCCCATCCCGCCGAAAGGCGTCGAACTCGCCCTCTTTGCAGACGATACCGCCCTTTACACTAAAGGTCAAAGGATCCCGTATAACATCACCAGACTCCAAAAGGCCGTAAACGCCCTCGGTGTTTGGTTTCAAAAATGGCGTATCGATGTCAACCCAGAAAAGAGTTCTGCCATTCTATTCGACCACAAACGTCGTAATCGCCGCAACGATCCCCTTATTCGAATGTTAGGTATTCCCATCCCCTGGAAGCGCAGTATCAAATTATCATATCATACTTAGGCGTCACCTTAGATCAGACGCTTTCTTTCAAGCCACACGTCGATAGAGTAACGAAACTTGCGCGTTTCTACTTAAGCCGCTTAAATAGTATGATAGGTAGAAAAAGTAAAATGTCTTTTAGAAATAAACGTACGCTTTATAAGGTCTGCGTTAGACCCGTCATATCATATGCTTCGCCAGTCTTTGCTCACGCCAATCCCTCCGTCCTGTATAAGCTGCAGGTGGTTCAAAATCTCTTCTGCCGCAGGGCCACAGACGCACCTTGGTATGTGCGCAACGCGGACCTGCACAGAGATCTTGAACTACCTACAGTGCAACAGCACCTCAAAACACTCTCAGAATCGTTCTTCAAACGCGCCGAATCCCATCCCAATCATCTTGTTCGAGATTCAGTCTCATATACTGCTCCTGTGTTAGATTCGAAATTCAAAGTCGCTAGGCCGAGAAACGCGCACACGGGCGAACCTACGCAGTTAACTTTAGCTCTCGAGGCCCTTCAGGCCGCAAATCCTAATTCTAACGTAAATTCTAATTCTAACGTAAATCCGAATTAATGCAATTTTACTTTTCATTTTTAATGTTTTTATTTACTTTTAATTTTTGAGCACCTTCAGTGCTATGTAAATCCCAGCGGGTGACCCCTTAAGGGCCCCGCTAGCGCGGCCTCTTTCTCCGATTGGCCGTCGCTCAGATGAAGGCTGAGTGGCAAAAATGCACGAGCCGACAGGGGGTTTTTTAGTGGGTATGGTTCTGGTAGGCGTCGGGACGAGTCTTACATAACTCCGATCGCGCGCGCGGAGTATGCATCAGAGCATTTTTTATGTCCTCCTGCCCTTCCCGTGGAGGGGAACCAAAAAAAAAAAAAAATTGTACGTTACGTAATACTGATATGTTTAAAAACCTATTTTATTAGTTCTTTGTTTTTAAAATGAGCAATTTAATAAGGGTTGTTCATTCGATTCGTTAAATTCAAACCATTCAGCCTTGTCTCTATTGTTAGACGAAGATATGGGCAATGATGAGGTACACTTTACAAGAAACCTTTAAAATGAAACCAAATTTACAGAACAACTTTAAATTAGAAAGTATAGTTTTTGCATCCGTTGACATAATCATAATAAATATCATTAAAACCACAGCCCCAAATGGTAAACAACCTATGTTATCCTTGCCAATCTTTAAAAATAACATAATGATATGTCCTGTATCGACTCTAAAAGATAAAACTTTTTGTGACGAATAATATTAAAGCTTCGAACTCGGGATATTTGTTTGAAACATAAAAAGCCCCTCACAGAGCAGCGTTGAGTTAGACGCTAAGTCGGTGGATAAAGCAGACGCTAGGTACAAAATTTTACCATATAAAAAGATTAATAAAAATTAAATTATTCTGTTTATTGATTTAATTAACTTGGCAATCGCCATAAATGCCTAAATGTCACTGGATTCTTAAATTACGTATTAAAGTAAGGAATTTAATGAATAAACGTATTTAAATAAATTATAATTTGTAAAGACAAAAGAAAACAAAACTTAGTCTCTAAAAATCTACCCGTTTAATTATATACTATCTGAAGAATGAAGCGACGAAATATAATAGATGATTTAACGAACTTCCAAGTGAAGTTATATCGCTATTATATGAGTTCTATCGCTTCATTCGAAGATATATAAAGGACCCGTCCCTCCCGGAACCCATACAAAAGTTTTGTTTTGATCTCTAAAAAATGAAAACTTGCCGGGACCGGGGTTGATCAAGTAAAAAGATGGAAAGTTTTTTGAATAAGTCAAATGACATACTCTAAAACTGTGCGAAGTTACTTAGTACCTTAAAAGGACTACCTGTTAAATTAAATACTATCTGAAGAATGAAGCGACTCATATAATAGCGATAGAACTACACTTGGAAGTTCGTTTAATCATCTTATATTTAACATTGTTAACTACTATAAGGGAAGTAAATCAATATCTTTTAAAAGCCCTTTGAAATAAGTTGTATTAAAAAATTAGGAAAACCCCAAATTCTTGAAAATGGACTAAAACTCAAAAACAAAACATAATTATTTGTTAACTACAAAACGAAGGTAATAAAATGGGTATCCAATCAGGACAGGCAATTATTTGCGTAATCTGGGATATGTGTAAAAGGGTTCAAAGGGCCTCAATCAAAGTTTGCCAATCATCGGCGCAATCGTACATCTCCCGGGCAAAACTAACAAACACTCCATAGAGTCCACATTATCTAGGTATTGTGATTGTCCCAGACGTATATCAGTTTTTATAGCATTAGTATTTGTAGAATTATTATGTATGGATGGCCCTAGACCGGTACTATTAAATTCTTGGAATTCAAAATTTCTCTGCCGTACAACAAATAACCCAGCTTTTCCTTCGGCCTTCCTCACGATTACTTACAAGTTAAATTTGAATTGTAGGCCTTTTATCGGCTTGGTTGTACAGTTACAACAAGTGTTATTAGAAAACCATTACATGAAATATTTTATTAAATTAATGTTAACAAAAAGCGATTTATTTAGTTTCAAATTATTCCTTTAGTTATTCTTCAGTAATATGAAATTGTTCATTCTCACCAACATTCCGGATACTGGTTCATTCACTATAACTTTTTTTTTAGTATTATGATTACAACGAAAATTATATTCCCAATTATTTACCTACATAACCAATCCACAAAACGATAGCACACGTGCCAACCCGCCCTCAACGTCACATGGCTATTGTTCACAATAACCAGTCTTGAGTTTATCGCACGTCAATGTAATGATGTTAAGTTTACCCTTTGTTGCTTGTAGGCTTTTTGTTCGACAAAGCGTAGCCTTTTCTCGAGTTAGGCGGATTTTTCGGTCGAATAAAGAGGGACTCTAAGAAGTTGCATAAATTGGTGTACAGGATGGATTTTACTGTTTATTCGTGTCCTTTTATGTTTTTACAATTTTACTCACTTCTTACCGTCCGACATAAAGTAGTTGTGTTTTTCCACAACATGAGCACTAATTTAGTTGATAAGGCAATAAAATATTATAAAAAGTAATGGCTACCGGGCCTTTGTATTCATTTAATTCGTTTATTCATCAATGTATAAGTTTTATCCCCGTATTACAGTATTTAAATTTGAAGAACTACCATCACACCACGACAATACATTTATAAAATTACAAATAGGTATACATCTAGATAAATAAAACTGGCAATTTTTCACCAACAGGGACTTTTAATATCCGAAAGGTATAAAATATGATTTAATGGAATGGATCTAACAGTTTTGAATCCCGTATTCGAATACCACCCCTTAACATGTTATTTTAGAGAGTTTGGTATTGCGCAGTTTTTAATTTCCGGTTGACTCGCAACTTCCGGCTTTGAATGTATTAATTGAATACCTTCTCATACGTATGTGTTGTTAAACAACAATCAAGTAAATAAACCATAGCAAGAAAAATATAACTATATTATTGCACGATTCCACGTACAGGACTACGATTATAAGTTTGTATCTCTTAAATTGTTTTAAAATATCAAACATAATTTAATATAAAATGTCTTATGATTCGGAAAATATGCAAATGCATAATAATAAATTCAAGCACTTTGTAAATGTAACCGCAACATTTTTCATCACCTGTTACGCAAAATAAAAGTCTGAACCGCTACTCTATGTCACCGTCGCAAAATATGTGTTGCATTATTTTATGGTCGAGTTATCCATTAACATAGCTAGAAAATGAAAGAAAAGCTAACTCTGAAATATGTTAAGTAAAGTAGGATAGTTGCAAAGTATCTCCATGGTGACAAATGTTTTGTTACGCACTACTATAAAAGCTTAGAGCCAAATCTTTGTGAAAATTAAAATAAACGCGCATGGAGTGCGACTAAACAGAATTTATAAGGCGCCAACGTATGTACTTAGTAAAATAGTTATTTTAGTTCTATATAAACGTAATAAAATATTACGAGTAGAAATCACATTATGCTAAGTTTTTATGATTTTTGGCGACTTCCACAGCGCTTATGTGAATTTGTTTTTCACTTTGAATACCAATTCCTTAGTTTGAATTTTCAAGTGTTTGTGCTACTCGTACGTACTTGGGTGGTTAGGCGACTACCCTTTGTTCTGCGAATAGAACGTGAGAGCGTTAACCCGTCGGTGCCGAATATCATGATAACATCTTTGACAGTCGATACGGGAAGAGTGAATGGATCCGAAATAAGGCTTTTGGGTTTATTATGCAATACACAAACCGTGATATAAAACATCAGACAGATGTTGAATATTCGCATATTTTGACATTTTCAGATACAGAACCTAGACGAATCTTTAACTTTACCTAATTTAATGTTTTGATTTGATTAAGAAAATGCATGTTTTACATTTATGAACCTGTTTTCTGAAGTGCGTTGCTCCGGCTTTTCATCAAATATTGTATTTTTTTGTTTTCAGTATTTTGCTCGGCGATTATTTTTCATCTCATTTGAAGAACGGTGACGATGGAGACGATATTGCATCACGCCAACAAATATAGCTTACACTCGTGTTTAAGTTAAGCAAGGTAACAGTTACAGAAAACTGGACAATACAGATTTCTGACCGTGATATAATATTTCATCTCTTCTGTGTGCTCTTTCGCATTTCCAGGTCTTTCAAAATTGCCATTAAAAATTTGGTCGTTAAATTATTTAGAACTCCCATTAAAAACATTTATTCTTTAACCTTAACAACCACAAACTTGTAATATTAACCCAGCACCTGAAAGGTGTATATCATTAACGACCCCACAATAAGGTCATTCCACGTAAATAAGGGCTTCCAGTACAATCCTAAATGGGCAGAAGGGTAGTTACTCAAAGCTGTCAGCGTCACTCGCGCCCGCCCTCAGAGGAACTGCCCGGGTAAAACAAAGCCGGGATGTGAACTCTTTCATAGATTACAATTTTAAGCAAGCCTGCCCAATTGCTGTCCAAACTTTGCCAGCGCCATAAACAATTCACCTGCAATTTTTTGGTTGGAGTTTTTTGAGTTTGACATTATTTTAATATATTTACTTTAAAATAGGGGATTCCATTACTTTATTTTGCAAATAAAATTTTATATTCTAACTATAAAAATTCTTATTATTACCTAAATTATTTTAAACTAAATCATTTAATGCTGCTAACTGAACGGTGATTTCCAACTAAAACGAGATATCAGTTACTAATTTCATTCGATACTAATTGAGACGTTTTGGCGGATCGTAAGTAATAATGTATTAATAATATTAAAGACGTATCAAATCGTAAATATTTGTGCATTTGTTTTTGATACTGACATATAGTTATGTACATAATATAATGAACATACAAGTGGCATATTTTTAACTCGACCATCATAAAGTATCCATCATAAATTCACAAAAAAAACCTTGTTGAGATAATTGGTGTCAATGTTCAGCATAGGTATAATGTTTTTGTTGCGTTGCAAAAACATTAATCTCACTTTGACAGTGTCAATTTCTCGTCAAGAAAACTTCACAGAATAACTTCCGTCAAAGCAATCCACTTTAATAAATTTAATATTAAAAAGCGGCCGAGCAATCCGCTAATTTCTGAAACAAACGCCGGTTGACAGGTATAATCTAGGTAGTACCCAGAAAACGGTTTTTCCCAACATGTAGTGTTGCTCTTGGGAAATTTGCCTAATGTTCTTGGTATGAAAGTTTAAACCAAGTCGGCCATGTTTGACAGCTCACTTGCCATATAATATTTAGACTGAATAAATCTATGTTTTATGAATTTCTTCATTTAAATGTCAGATTGAGCCAAAACCGAAAAAAATGCAAATAAGTAAGCTTAGTAGCACTTGAACCTTTTTTTGTGAAGATTCATAATAAAGACAGCTTGTAATTAGTTCACTTCATCAAGAATTTTTCACAGGTACCAGATTATCTCGATTATTGATTTCTATTCAAATAATATAATGTTCAAAACAGAGTAAAATTCCTAAACTTAATTTACAATGCATTCTCCATTTGAGCATTTTGTATAATAAATAGCTCAGTTGACAGGTCGAGGCATTACTTCTATTTGTTATCTAATTATATCCGATGGATGCAAATAAATGGTAGAATAATTAACCAAGAAAATGAGGTTTCTAAATTTTATTACTTTTCCTGTGCAAACTTCTTAGATAGAAATCATGACTTTATTTTAGTATGAATTATTTTTTTTGTATTTATAGTTTTATTTTGCAAAAAAATCCTTGAATTCATAAACTAGGTCGTTTATATTTGTTTATATTCGTTTATAGTTTATATTGTCTCGTAGATACGTAAAAATGAAGCAGGTATAAATGCCAACATGCCATATCTTATCTCAGTTACTTTTAAATCCCCTCTTTCATTTAAAACAAAAACAAATCCACTCACTATCACACAATCTCAAACTGTCTGCGCCTTGACAGTTTATTCAAAACTAGTTTCAATATTTCAACAATAAAACATAAAATATGAACTGTAAAGTTGGAGACAAATAAGACGTCTCAGAATTTGGCATTCCTAGTCGGCAGAACGTCGTCTGCCTTCAGATAATGTCACCATAACAGATTATACGTTGGCAGCGACGCGGCTCCCGCTGCTGTTCGAGATTTAACTGGTGTTACGTTTTATAGATCCGGTGGAGAACAATAATTCACCGCGCGGATGTTAAGAGATTATCTTTAGAAACCTTAAGAACTATTGTAAAGTTTGTTTTAGAAGACAAGTTTTTGTGTTTGGATTGAACGAGTAGCTTATTTAATCATAAAGTATGGACCATCTCGTAGTGTTGGCTGGACGTAGTAGTCCTGTCTCTCAAATGGATCCAAATTCGAATCCTGGTAGACCAGGGTCACTGTTACATTCCTATTTATAAATTTTATTTTCATTTCCAGGCTTCGCTCTACGATCATTCTTATTAAAAGGCTCGCTCACTCTGGGATAGTTCAGTGGATATTACATAAATTAATCGTAGGTATTTTGATGATCATATAGATATTTCTATAATACTAATCTACGCGACCACCTCAATCTTACAAAACAGCAGAACCCATGGAAACCTGAAGGTTCTCATATAACCACATCCAGTAATGAATTCCTTGCGCACTGATACGATTACTGGAAGATATACGAGCAGCTGGTTGCTCCGAGCGCTAGTTCTCGGCAGGTAATTGAACTAATAAATCTCTAATGTAGACAATCCAACAGCGAACTGTGTCACCACGATGCGATTTAACCACTCTCTTACATCTTACATGTAGTAGAGGTGGTTACCTGACACTTCATTTATAAACATCAATTATTATGTAATAAAAGTATATGTTATAAAGGTGTTCCAGGCCTGATTCAAATCGTCCCTTTATATTCGATCAAGTGCTTTAATTAGTAAACTAATGAGGAAGTTACGAACGGAATTATTAATTTTTAAATCATTCTGACTAGCTATTTTTTATCAGTTTGACAAAAGTCACGATTAAACAATGTTGGCTTTATAAATTATAGCTTTACCAAACCATTACACCAAACAGTCAGCGAGTACCAGAAAGTAAGATTTCTACAAATATTTTACTTTAGCTTTTGATGTGATCTATCTTCGACTGAGTCCATCTAGTGCAGCCGCATCGAATGAAAACAACTTGTCACTAAGTTAGGGAAAGAAGAGTTTTAAATCAAATTAACAAAAACCAAATAGAAAAATACTTCATAATTTGCTACAGCCAACGTATTTCACATAAAAGGTGCAGTACCTTTGTATTTATTACCTAATTAAACTTCGACACCGAGGAAACACAGTTTATATATACGGAAGTTTACTATCTAGGTCTCAGCTGACCACCGACAATCTTTATAAAGATTACATCATAGCTGCTCAAAGTTGCTCGAGTAATCCGTTTAAGTGCAAAAGTCGTCGTAGTGCAGGTGTGTCCGAGGCACCCAGACACCGTGAAATTGGAGCCATAAATCCTTAGTCGCGCCAACCCCACAACCGCCCAGACGCGACAATTAAATCGCCTAAATCATGGATTACCTACCATTACACTAATCTGCAACGGAACTTTCTTCCTTCACTTACGACCGTCGATAAGAACGGCCTCATTTTCCAGGTTTATTTTCAACGTTCAAACTAAGCTATGTATAATCAAAATGTTGATGTTTTGTACGTTCATTTCCTCAAACTATTATTACGAAAATTCTAAAAATATTCGCCGTAAAATATAGTAATGGAACGCATTCCAGTGACTCATAAAAGGCAATAAATAAATGAAGGTGGCGCGTAAAAGATTCGTAACTCACTTTATTTTTCGTTGGTGACTGTCATTAGACTATGCGTAGTCGTAACCCTTTGATGTTGGTCGTAACTTGTTTATAGTGACACCTAAAATTAGAGACTTCATATAGTAGACAATAAGGGTTATAATTAAAACTTTGAAGGATAATGGATTGCGAAGTCTAACGCCGATAGAAAACATTTAATGTTCGGCTTCAACGGTGTTGTTTTTGGCGTAAGCCCATGAAAGCTTTTCACCTTTTTTGTTTCGGAAAGGAAGTAAAAACAAACCTTTATCGAAAGTATTTGGTATACCTTCGTCAGTGTCAATTAACGGTTGGATTTGGATGAGAGCAGGCCAACAGGCTTATGGGAATCCTTTGAATGGAAAAAACTACGTTGTTAGTAAAAATATAAAGTGTATTTGATTTATACATAATTTTATTCATAAAATGAATAACTTTTATTTTTTAAACCAAATTTGAAAGTTGTACATTGCAAACCCCTTCATTCATAACAATTTATGTGAGCGTAGACACGACGCTATCGGCAAAGGTACTTTGGGTGAAAATCAATGTCAACATTTGCTGTTCTAGGAATAAGACCTGTCAAAATTTAATATTTTCAAAACATTCCCACTTATGAATCGACGTTGATAATAGGTCTTTACCTATGAAACTGCCGTTTTGCCGTACTGGCCATTTTAAATGAAAATATTTTTTTTCTGACTGATAATTCTAATTTCAAATTAATGTTATTTGACAAACATGGAATTCTTTTTCTAAAATCGTCATTTGTTTAATAGTTAGTGTTTTGTTTTCAACGCATTCGAACATTTTTCGTCATCATGGATAAGTTAAAAATTCGAGTAATTATGGAGTATGAGTACCGTCGTGGCAGCAAAGTGGCACAAGCGGCACGCAACATCAACGACGTTTACGGAGCGAACACTACAAACGAACGCACCACCCATTATTGGTTTACCCGCTTCCGTTCTGGAAATTTTGACCTGAAAAATGAACCCCGTGGTCGTCCGAAAACTTTGGTCGACAATGACGAATTAAAGGCAATTGTGGAAGCTGATGAATCTCAATCCACGGCTGAATTAGCAGCAGCTTTCGACGTTAACATCAAAACAATATTGGTCCATTTGCGTCAAATTGGCAAGGTAAAAAAGCTTGACAAATGGGTACCCCACGAACTCAATGACCGCCAGCGCGAAGTACGCGTGGAGACGTGCCTTGCACTGCTCAGTAGGCATGCAAAGGAAGGAATTCTGAACCGCATTGTTACTTGTGACGAGAAATGGATCCTGTTTGACAATCGTAAGCGCTCAGCAAGTTGGTTGGACCCTGGTTCAGCACCCAAACAATGCCCTAAACGAAAACTTACCCCTAGAAAAGTGATGGTCACTGTTTGGTGGTCTAACGCGGGTGTAATTCATCACAGCTTCTTGCCAAACGGGACAAGCATTACTGCAGATGTGTACTGTGAAGAACTGAACACAATGATGGAGAAGCTCGCACGTCTCCAACCAGCTTTGGTAAATCGTTCGGCTCCACTGCTCCTGCACGACAACGCGCGACCTCATACTTCACAGCAGACGGTCTCTAAGCTACAAGAGTTGGGATTGGAAGTTCTCCGTCATCCGCCGTGCTCACCAGACCTTGCGCCTACAGACTTCTACTTTTTCCAGAATTTGGATAACTTCTTGGCGGGAAAAAAATTCAATACCCGAGAGGCAGTACAAAATGCCTTTGAAGAATTTGTTGCCTCCCGTCCAGCTGATTCCTTCAAGAAAGGCATCAATAAGCTACCAATGCGTTGGCAAAGATGCATTGATTGCATGGGTGATTATTTTGATTAATAGAAATAAAAAATATATAACAAAAATTACGCTTCATTTATTTCGTGAAAAACGGCAATTTCATAGGTAAAGACCTAATATCATTGTATCAAACGAATAAAATGGCTCAAAGATATTCTTTTTAAAGTTTAAACTCTACATAAATCCTAAAAGACGATATCCAACCTGTTGCCATAGTTATCAGGCTAGAAGAGATCCCAAGAGTATTCAATAACTTAACGACACGCGATATCCGACGTTCGAAAGTTGGTTGAACATTTCTACTAAACTTATTTCTGTTTGAAATGGTAGCACTGATACTACTTTGTTTCTAAAGGACCATGCCCATATTAGTATGGAGCTGAAAGTCAGCAATACAATGCAATGCCCAAATTACAGCTCTATGTCATATAATAACTTTTTAACAGTATTTATATGATATCTAGATTTAATGTCGTATAAAGCGCCGGTTCAAAAGATATTGGACATTAAACTTGATAACTTCCTACTTGTTTTTTATACATTTTATTGTTTACAGACAGCATTGCTATTAGTTTTTCACTAGGAACTTCATGATCATCACATAAGCTAAGCCAGATCAGTGTTCTTTTATATACTTATCTGTATGTTATCAGATAAACATGTCAGTTATTTGGAATTATCTAGTCTGTCTCCATTGTATAGTGTCAATATGTATGTGAAAACAATTTGGTTAGATACAAAGTATTACGACCGGGAAAAGGCTTGTAAATTAAGACACGATTACATGTTGAATGACAATTTATTAGTTAAAATAATGAGCTTATATACTAGATATAAACGTGTGAAATACAGTAATATTGAATCATATCATGATCTTACTTTTATCACGTGTGTTTACTGAATAGATAAACTCATCTCTGTAGGTCACGTCTGGGGACGCCACACTAAGCTTTAAGTACTCGAGTAAATAAATATAATAATATCAATCTAACTACTAATATCAGTCATGTTGAGTTTTATCTGGTCGATCGTATCAATAACAATACGCAAATAAAACCGCAACTCTATAATAATAGGTATTCGTTATCTTTGGTAACAAAACTATCACAACGAATGAATATACATGGACCAAAAGACGTGATTCCAGACCGTAATAAATAAAGCATGAATGAATGACTGAAACGATGAAACGTACTGCGATGTCAACAAGAACGTCTTATTTTTTTTTACTTTTATCCAGTGCTTCATATGGTTTAAAATTAACAACATAATTCTTGTTTTTATTTATTAGAGCAATCTTGTAATATACTTTATCTGGGCATTTCTGGGGCACAGATGGGCATTGACGTTTACTCATAATAAAGCAATGAAAGCTGTTTAATTATTGCTTAAAACACTAATTATGTAATAGTGTAAGTATGCACAATTTGGTATTAAAAATAATATTTCTTTTTAAATTGTAGTTTCTGAAGATAGCAGTAAATTAAATGTGCAAAAAGTAAAAAAAATCTATGACAGGATATTTTACGAATACTGAAAAGAAAAAAGCCACTAAGGAAATTCTTTTTTATTACTTTAACGATTTGACAGTCAAAGAAAGAAACAAAAATAAGACAAGTAATTCCTAGTTTGTGTCAATGTCATGTTGCAGCAACGTCGTTTACACATTGATTACTTTTAAGTTTTTAGGCACTGCAGATATTTTTTTATTTTACAATAAGCTTTTTGCAATAATATTTCCTTAACAGTTTTCTTGATTCAGTTGAGGGAGTTGTATTATAACAACGTATTTACATTCCATTAAAGAATTGATGCTTTTAGACAGCCTAAATTCAGGATACGCTAACTTATGTTACTCATAAATTCTAAGCCTATGTACATTTTTAAAGGTGATCAAAGACCATACGTTGTAAATCCATAATGTATTATTGTATTGTCAATGTATTGTAATTATTTTTAAAAAAACTTATAATATACTACTTATACACTACTATACTATATACTACTTAATATACATACATAAATATAAACAACCATGACCTGAGAATAAATAAGTATTCATCACACAAATGAATCGGGCATTCTCGCTCCGATCGCCGCCCGGTACGGACGTACCAAGACCACTCCGATTGATCGGTCTCTTCCCGTTATTCAATAGCGCTCAATTTACTGACTTCATAGCTTAGCGCGTTTTACGGTTTTTCTGGGTTTTCTTACTCCCTCCGAGCGCTATCGAAGTGATTTGTTCTTTGCGACTGACTCTTAGTCTTCAAAGTGCTGTGCTGTGTTGTGCTTGTACTGAGTGTTGTGTGTGCCCAGCGTAAAGTATTCTGGTTTTAGTACAAAGGGTACCTAACGGTGACAACTGATCCAGTCATTTTATTTTATTTATTTTTCCTTTCTACTATTTTATTTATTTACTCTCCTATTTTCATATTTATCTTTATCATATTTGTGTCTTTTCCGTGTACATTTGCCGTTTTTGTCGGTAAAGGTTGACCCTAACGCGGTCAAGTCTTTACCTGCGTACCCTTTTTAGGAGTCTAGGTAGCGGCCTTCGGCGAACTACGGTTAGTTTTAAGTTATTTTCCCTTGCCCCCCTACCGCTGGTATGGAGGTTAGCCGATAGGGTTGCTAGGTCTGTCAGGAACATTAGGCATCTTTTATTTATTTATATATTTATAACTTCCTACCAAGCCCTCTCATGGACTCGCAAAGCATCGTAAACTTTGCGAAAGCGTTCGCCCAGGCGCTCGCCGCGTCGGGCGTCTCAATCTCTGACGAAGTATTCACGCAGGCCTTATTAGCACCTAACGCGTCCCCAGCCCCTCAGGCATCAATCTGGGCCCCTCTGGCCACCAACACTCAGAACCTTTTGGTCTCTAGCTCCTCTCCCGCGTCTCCCGTGCCCTCCGAGATGGACTGTGTGTCGTACACATTCTCTCGCACCGCAAGGAGTGACTCGGGATCCGCGTCTGATGCGTCGTCGGACGCCGCCACCGTAACCGGCTCTCCTGAGCCCCCATTCCAGTTAGTCACCAAATGCTCTAAGAAGCATTCGAAAAAAACAGCGGTCTCTTCAACACCCGAGCCCACCCCAGTGTCTTTTACACCCGCCCCCGCGCCGTTAATGTCACTGCAAGTGACCGCGACCCCGTCGTCCCCACCCTCGCGGGCACCCTGGGCATTGCCACCGTTGCCAGCTTTACGGCCACGCAGCGGCTAATTGCTCAGCCCCTCCCAGATGCGTAAAGTACCTAGATCCGCATATTACGAGGCTCCCCCGGAAGCAAAGCCCGTGCAGCCGACGCCAACTCCGGCTCTCTCCTAGAGACAGCGTCCAGCCGCTCCACCTTCCCGTCCTATCCCAGCTCCCGTAGCTCCCGTAGGCCCACGTCCCGCTCCGTCGTCTTCACCTCAGTCATGGTTGGCTGAGGACATGAAGACCGTATTCGATGTTATTCAAAACGTCGACATTAGGGAAATCTCCGTACTCGCACGCAAACTGCGAGCCGCCCGAACTCCTTAAGAGCGTCTCTTCGCATGAGCTGAGCATTACTCGCTACTTAGTTCCTTGTAAATTATATATTTAGTATACATTCTTTAAATAAATAGTAAATAAAATGTCTAGACCTGCAAATCCCGCGCCCGGTCGTATTAAACCCAAGGGCTTATCCCTTGTTTCATTTAATATTCGTAGCCTTAGTACTAATGTTCCTGAGCTCAAACTGTTCCTTCAGAACAACGAGTCAGACTTACTGCTTCTCCAAGAGACGTAACTCACCCCAAACCGCTCCAGGGGATTCGCTATTCCCAAGTACGCGTTCACTCGTAACGATAGGCCCAACTCCGAAGGTTTCGGCGGCACAGCTATCTACTACAAAAAAGGTTTCCACTGCATTCCTCTCCCTATTGAAGTAACTGTGTGAAAATTGGCTGTGACTGGTCATCCGACCATCATCATAGCTTAAATATACATACCTAGTGGCACCAGACCAATCCGCAGCGATTTTGAAGTCATTCTCGCCCTCGGCCATTCACTCATTATGTTCGGAGATTTTAACTCCAAACATGCTGACTAGACCTGCCTATCGATCAACAACAGTGGTATCGCACTCCGTAACATCACGTAGCAACTCGACTTAGACGTAATCTCTCCCGTCACTCCCACTCACTATACCGACAACCCGAACCACTCTCCCGACATCCTCGACTTTGCGGTAGTAAAGCATATCAACCTTGATCTCAGGTGTATCGAACCGCTCGATGACCTAGGCTCTGATCAACGCCACGTCTCTTTCGTGCTAATACCGCCTAACGATAACGTCACTTCTCCTAAGACCTTTACCAACTGGAAAGGCTTTAAAAATACGTTAGTTTCAGCCTTAGAGGCCCCGAAGTCTCCGCTCGCGATCTCGCCCGAATCTCTAGATAGCCCGGACAAAATAGATTCATTACTCGATTCCCTCACTGATGCTATCAACTCAGCCATCAGTTTTAACGAAAAGGTTGCTAAGTAAGGCAAACCCACGCTTCCCTTAGCCGTTAGCAATCTTATTAAAGCTAAGAACGCGGCTGTCCGGAGAGCCAAGCTCTATCCCACGCCCGTCTATAGATTAGCTGCGAATCAGTTACAACGTAAAGTTAGGTCTTGCCTCGTGGAACTCCGAGATGCTCAGATGAACGATCTCATGGAGAATATCTCCCCGTCCCACCAAGCGTATTACAGTATGGCCCGAGCCTTACGCACAGACGCCGCCTCTCACGTTCCTCCTCTCACTCGTCCCGATGGCACTACTGCCTTCGAAGTCGATGAGAAAGCCAAATGCTTCGCTGACAGCATTGCCTCACAATGCTCGCCCAGCACGCAACCCGCGGATCCCTCCACATCCAGGTGGTGGAGGACGAAGTCCTCCGCAGGGACTTTCTCCCCATCACCGCCGACCCCGTCACAATCTCTAATGATGAAATCTCACTTCCCATTAGAAGTCAAAAGTCCAAAAAGGCTCCGGGTGCGAATGGAATTTCCAACCACGCACTTAAGCACCGCAGGAGCCCAGCTCCTCAAACGGGGGATGGTCCGGTATGCGAGATCATCCCCCCAGCCACAGCCATTGTGGTCGCAGCAGGTCACCTCACCTGCTGCGACTGGCTATCGTGAGGGAGATGGCGGGCGTACCTCCTTCTACCTCCCCCCTCCGCCTTCGACGGAGCAGCACTGCCGAGGCGTCATCCTCCCTACACCACTCTGCCACCTCCTTCTACGACATCACCTCCTCGCCGAAGGAGACCATGGCCACCCAGGCCTCTCTGCTACTCTAGCATGGCCTTTACCACGCTGAGAAGCGAGAAGTCCCTCCCGACAACAGAGGTCAACTCCTGAGAGAGTCATACTCTCTCGAATGCGAAACCATCTGTTGCAACGGATGGCGATCCCCTCATTATTCCCCATCAGTTCGGCTTTCGCGCTAAGCATTCATGCCCTTTAGCAAGTCCATCGAATCGTCGAGTACATACTTGACGGCTTCTATCCGCGGCATAAGAAAATGGTCGCAGTTTTCTTTGAAGTAGCCAAGGCTTTCGATAAAGTCTGGCACAGAGGTCTCGTTTATAAACTTTATAAAATAGACTTACCGGATCGCCTAGTTAGAATAATAGCGTCCTTTCTCGTATGTTTCGTTTTAGACACGAAGGCACACTTTCCGCGCCTCGTCCCATAAAGGCTGGAGTCCCTCAAGGCTCAGTCCTCGCCCCTCTATTGTAAAACGTGTACACAAACGACATTCCTATTCCGACGAAAGGCGTCGACCTCGCCCTCTTTGCCGACAACACCGCCCTTTACACCAAAGGCCTCAGTGTCCCGGGTGCCTCGGTGCCTGGTTTCAAAAATGTCGTATCGACGTTAACCCAGACAAGAGTTCTGCGGTTTACTTCGACTGCAAACACCGTCGTATCACCGACAATCTCCCTGTTAGAATGTTAGGTATTCCCATCCCCTGGAAGCGCAGTACCAAATACTTAGGCTCCACCTTAGACCAGCCGCTTTCTTTCAAGCCACACGTCGATAGAGTAACGAAACGCCAGTTTTTACTTAGGCCGCCTACACAGTATGTTAGGTAGGAAAAGTAAAATGTCCTTCAGAAACCCGTCATGACATATGCCTCGACAATCTTTGCCCACGCCAAAACCTCCGTCTCGCACAAACTGCAGGTAGTTCAAAATCTCTTCTGCCGCAGGGCCACAAACGCACCTTGGTACGTGCGTAACGCGGACCTGCACAGAGATCTTGAACTACCTACCGTGCAACAGCACCTCAAAACAGTCTGAAGCGTTCTTGAAATGCTCTGATACCCACCCCAATCCTCTAGTTCGAGATTCAGTCTCGTATACTACCCACCCCTGTCATAGATTCGAAGTTCAACGTCGCTAGACCGAGAAACGCGCACACGAACGTAGCCACGCAACTAACACTAGATCTCGAAGCCCTTCAGGCCGCAACTTCTAATTCTTATTTAAATTCGAATTAATTCAATTGTTATATTTCATTTTGAGCACCTTTAGTGCTATGAATTCACCTTCAGTGCTATGTAATTCCCAGCGGGTGACCCCTTCTGGGCCCCGCTAGCGCAGCCTATTTCTCCGGTTGGTCGTCCCTCAGATGAAGGCTGTGTGGCAAAAAATTGCACGAGTCATTCAGGGGTTTTTTTAGTGGGTAGAGCTCTGGTAGGCTCGGAGCGAGTCCCACATAACCTCGATGTTCCGACCAGGACTCGAACCTCGGAATTGCGGCGTATGAGGCAGGGCTACTTTATACCCACTACCCCATGCGGCATTCAAAATATGAATTTTTGTTTACAGAAGAAAACTGTTTTTGTTGTTTAGATTTCGAAACTAATTTCATTGGCAATTATAAATATAATACTGACAATAGTGAACCCCAAAACTGAAAATGTTACTTAAATACGTAAATTGTAACTGTCTTGGACTCCAAGAGGTCATACCAGTTCATGTTGGTTATATCATTATTTTATTTTGAGATACGTAAAAATATCCCATGTTTCTCTGGATCTATATTATTTGTTATGGCTTATATAATACGTAATGTACCTTTAAAAAATAATAGTTTCTTTAGGATATTTTTCAAAAATCTAACGAACTGTGTTACGAATTAGGGTTACGTTTTCGTAACTTATTAATGTAACTCGTTACTATTTTGGGGTAGCGTTCAGTAAAACATTTTAAACGGGCATTATATTTCTACTATTTCTGCAAATATATTATATCGGAATATAATATATTATGTTGAATGAAATATTATTTAGTTGTGAATATTTTACAATACTTTATTCTTAGAAATAGAGTAATATTATGCATGTTTTACTGTACCTATAACTGTATCAACTAAATCTTTCTTTGATTTAAATAGTAGCACTAAGTTAGCACAAGGTATTCCTAAATAAACTCTTTATATTTTAATGCAATCTAATTAATTACACTCCTTTTAATATAAGCAAGAAATATTTTAAGTCCGTTAGTCTCCGACAGTTTTGCCGTATTAATGATCTAATTTAAATCGCAACAGCACACTGAATATGAAGCTAAAATAGTTTTCGGGTAAAGGTATATGATGATAGGTTTTAAAGCAATATTCCTATGATTCAAGTCACACGTATGATGATTTGTATTTTCATTGATTGAAATAAGTACAGGGAGTTTCTCGGCTGCTCATCACCTTCAAGTTAACCTATTGTGTCGACCGCTGCCGCACGATTACAGTGCCGCTTGCTATATCCTGCAGCAGGGCAAGCGACATCAACTGTCTGAAAAGAAAGCTTTATACTTCAGTATATTATGTTAGTATGCCTATATTAAGTATACATGTACTGACCCATGCTTAATGAGCAAGTGACATGTGCAATGTTGCCGCCCTGTTGTCGTGCGTGTGAGTTGCGTCGAAAAAAAAAACGGATCCGTGCGCAGGACGACAATCGTACCGCTCCAGGCCCGTAGCCGCCTTATACGAGACGTCTAAATCAAAAGTGCCCTAAAATCTGAAAAATTTTGAAGTCTGTTACGTCCCATTCAAGTTACTTTGTCCATATGGAAAACTTGTATTTAACCTAAAACAAAATCAACAGAAAATTGCTTCCCAGCCACGTTAAACGTTCATTACAAATACAGCCTTTATACATATAACTAAATATTGTCCAGATTAAGTTCCGTTCCATAGGCTTTAATGTATAAGATAGAAAAGGTTCGAGTAGATTCCCGCGTCCGGTTTCCGTCCGGCCGTCGGCGTGTCCGGCCGATTCAATTTGGCCGGACCGACGAGCGCGACAAACTCCATTGATTGTTTCGATATTCCGGTCACAGAGAACTCTACAATTTTGTTTGTACTTTGCAGACGTAAATTTTATTACTAACTCGTACCTATTTTGTGAGAGAAAGCTAGAGTTTTGTTCAAAATTTTTAGGTGCTTATTATGGTTAGTTCATTGCTTCAATTTGGAGCACGTAACCCAAACCGTATGGGACATACATTATTATATCCCTTGAAACCTTGCCAACCGAATATGATCCTAAAGTAAGTAAAGCGCAATGATATGGAAGGCGACTAGAATTAACATGCATAGCTAAACTGTAAACGCAATAATAAAATATGAGACTAAAAATACATAAGTTTATGTAATAAAATAAGTTTCATAGAAAACATGTTACTAGACTAACTTTCAGATAACTTCAAGTATTATTTTGTAAACAACTAATAACACCACTCTCACACTTTGACAAGCCGTAAAATACGAAACACAGAAATAAAACTCTAATCTCGCTTATAAAATACATAAGCTACTTCCATTTCATACAGAAAATTTTGTTGATACAAACACAATTCCATGGAATCGTGTATATTCAACCCACGAGGAGCTTTGTTAGGTTTCACAAAAGAACTTCGGTTTGAAGACTCTGCACTTTCGCAGGACGTGTTCCACAATAGTGCCTAACTTTAACTTGCCTAACTTGGCCATGGTTAGTTTTGTGCCATAAGATTTGTTGGTTCTTATATTAAGTGGCTACTGGACGTGGTAAATACAGATCTCTCAACCTCACTGTAACACTGTGGCAAAAAGGTCCTAATCGTTGATTATTCAGTAAACTTGTACCTACGTACTTGAAAACAATTTTTTAATGGTTTTATAAATTACACATCTTTTATGAGATAATTGGCAAACGAGCATGCTATAAAGATATAAATCTTATTTTAAATCACTTTAAAATGGCATTGAATTTTCTAAGGTCGTCAAATACTTTGAAGTTTTTGTGAAAAGCTTTTGAAATTGTATTCTACCATACAACATTTAACTGTTTAAGATAATTGTTGAATTATAAACAAATAAGAAGTACTCGTCATCTTTTTATTATTTATATTATAGTTATTATACTCCAAATAAATTTCATATTCGATCGCCTATATAGGTATGTTTAATATCAAATTTGGTTGAGAAAACAACACCCATACATAATTATACGAACATAATAATCCTCGGTGACCTTTTCCATTTCGGTGGAACTGTAGCCGTCAAAACCTTTACTCATGCTTGCCTAGAACACAACAAGGTCCCAGGTATGAATCCTGATTGGCGCAGACATTTGTGTGAGTAACTCTCATTCTTTATATAAGCACTGCTCACTTTGGAGCTATAGCTCATTCTCGCTCCGATCGCCGCCCAGTTCGGACGTGCAAGCCCCATTCTCCGTCGATCGGTCCTTTCCCGCTATTCCGTGGCGCTCAGTCTACTGACGTCACAGTCTAGCGTGCTGGTTCCGTGCTACGGTTTTCAAGGTTTTCTACTCCGTCTGAGTGCTATCGAAGTGCGTATTTTTTCTTTGCGACTAAGCCCCTTAGTCTTCAAAGTGCTGTGCTAAGTAGTGTTGTGCTTGTGCTGAGTGCAGTGTTGTGCCCAGCGTAAGTAGTCTGGTTTCAGTGCAAAGGATACTTAACGGTGACAACGAATTTGTACTGAACCAGTCCTTTTTATTTTTATTTTATTTCTCTTCTCTATTTTATTTATTTTTCTTCAATTTCTCATATTTATTTTTATCATATCTGTGTGTTTTCGTGTGTATTTGTCCTTTCTGTCGGTAAAGGTTGACCCTAACGTGGTCAACTCTTTACCTGCGTACGCATTTTAGGTTTCTAGGTAGCGGCCTTCGGCGTACTACTGTTAATTTTAAGTTTTCCTCCCCAGCCCCCCTACCGCTGGTAGGGAGGTTAGCCGCTAGGATTTGCTAGGTTTTAGGAACTAGGCATCTTTTATTATACTTATTTTTATTAATATTACTGTCCCAACTTTCCCTTATGGATCCGCTAAGCGTTATTAACGCGTTCACCCAGGCACTTGCTGCGGTAGGCGTCTACATCCCGAATGACATCATAACGCAGGCCTTGCAGGCATCAATCGCGTCCCCGGCCCCTCAGGCCTCAACCCCGGCCCCTCAGGCCTCAACCCCGGCCCCTCAGGCCTCCAACGTCGAGACCCCTCAGGTCTTAAGCTCTCCCGCGTCTCCCGCCTCGTCCGAGATGGACTGCGAATCGGTCGCATCCTCTCACGCGTCGCGTCGTAAGCGTACCGCTCCCGGGAGCGACTCCGAACCCGCGTCTGATACGTCGTCAGATGCCGTCACCCTAACCGGCTCTCCTGAGCCCGCGTTTCAACTCGTCGCCAAGCGCTCCAAGAAGCGCTCTAAGAAAGCTTCGGTATCTTCAATACCCGAGCCCTCCCCGGTGTCTTCAACACCAGCCCCCGCGCCGTTAAAATCGCTTGTAGTAACCGCGTCTCCGTCGGTCACATCGAAGCCAGCGACGCGCTGCGCTCCCGTCCCGCCGAAGCCTCAGCTCCCTCCGCCCGTCTTCCTGCGTGAAAAAGCGCGCTGGACCGCGGCTTCAAACTTGTGCAAAGTGCACAAAATTAACTACTTAAAAGCCGCCAACGCTGGCGATACAATCAAGATTCAACTAGCGACCGTCGACGACTTCCGCGCGTTTACCAGGTTACTAGGATTAAACCAAATCGCGTATCACACCTACGCCCTCCCGGAGGAGCGTAAGATCCGCGCAGTACTACGGGGCGTCCCGTTCGAACTCAGCAACGAAGATATTCTCGATGACCTTAAGTCTCAGGGTTTCCCGGTCACAGCAGTGCACAAGATGCACTCCAACCGCGGTAGGCGATTTCCGTTAGCACTAGTAATCCTGTCCAACACTCCCGACTCGAAGGAGATTTTCAAAGAGGCTCGCACAATCTGCGGACTCTCGAACATCTCCGTCGAGCGTCCCAACCCCCGTGGTCACCCTGGGCAGTGCCACCGCTGCCAGCTATATGGCCACGCAGCGGCTAACTGTTCAGCTCCCCCCAGGTGCGTAAAGTGCCTGGATCCCCACTTCACTAAGGAGTGCACTCGCACTCCCGAATCCACTTCCCCCCCTGCCTGTGTGCTGTGCGGCCAGTCCGGCCACACAGCAAACTACAGGGGTTGCCCGCGCGCTCCGCGCTCCACCACCAAGAGGGTCGCGCCTAAACTGGCGCCGCCACTCACTCCTGCCAACTTCCCGCCGCTGCGCAACCGGGGTCCCCCGGAAGCAAAGCCCGTTCAGCCGACGCCTACTCCGGCTCTGTCTTGGAGGCAGCGTCCGGCCGTCCCGCCTGCACCTTCCCGACCCATCCCAGCTCCCGTAGCTCCCGTAGGGCCGCGTCCCGCGTTGTCATCCTCCCCTCAGTCGTCGTTGGCTGAGGACATGAAGACCGTGTTCGACGTCATCCAAAACGTCGACATTAACGAAATCTCCGTACTCGCACGCAAACTGCGAGCCGCCCGCTCTCCTCAAGAGCGTTTATTCGCGTTAGCCGAGCATCACTCGCTCCTAAGTTCGTTGTAAATTCTTTATTTTTTGTAAATTTTAAATAAATAAATTTTAATGTCTAGACCCGCGAATCTCGCGTCCAGTCGTATTAAACCTAAGGGCTTATCCCTCGTATCTTTTAACGCTCGTAGTCCTAGCACTAACCTTCCCGAGATTAAACTGTTCCTTCAGAACAAAGAACCTGACCTATTCCTTCTCCAGGAGACATGGCTTACTCCAAAACGCTCCAGGGGATATGCTATTCCTAAGTACGCGTTTACTCGCAACGATAGGCCGAACTCCGACGGTTACGGCGGCACCGCCATATATTACAAAAGAGGCTTCCATTGCTGTCCTCTCCCTACCCCTCCTCTCCTCAACATGGAGGCCACGGTGTGTAGATTGGCTATGACTGGTCATCCGACCATCATCATAGCTTCAGTCTACATACCGTGTGGCTCCAATCCAATCCGCAGCGACTTTGAGGCTATTCTCGCCCTCGGCCATTCAGTCATTATGTTCGGAGACTTTAACTCCAAACATACTGACTGGACGTGCCTATCAACCAACACCAGCGGTATCGCTCTCCTCGACATCACTAACTCCCTTGACTTAGACGTCATATCCCCCATCACTCCCACTCACTATCCCAACAATCCGACCTACTCTCCAGACATCCTCGACTTTGCAATTATCAAGCGAATCAATCTTGACCTAAGGTCTATCGAACCGCTCGATGACCTAGGCTCCGACCATCGCCCCGTCTCCCTCGTGCTAGGTACGCCTAACGTTAACGTCACACCTCCTAAGACCTTTACCAATTGGAAAGGCTTTAAAAATACGTTAGTTTCAGCCTTAGAGGCCCCTAACTCTCCGCTCGCGATTTCGCCCGACCAATTAGATAGCCCGGATAAAATAGATTCATTAGTCAATACTCTAACTGATGCTATTAACACAGCTATCAACGACAACGAAAAGGTTGCTAAGCAAAGCAAACCCGCGCTTCCACTAGCCGTTAGCAATCTCATTAAAGCCAAGAACGCGGCTCTCCGGAGAGCAAAGAAATATCCCACGCCAGCATACAGAACAGCTGCGAATCAGCTTCAACGTAAAGTTAGGTCTCGCCTCGCGGAACTCCGTGACACTCAGTTTAACGATCTCATTGAGAATATCTCCCCGTCCCACCAAGCGTATTATCGAATGGCCCGAGCCTTACGCGTAGACACCACCTCTCACGTTCCTCCTCTCACTCGTCCCGACGGCTCCATTGCTTTCGAAGTCGAAGAGAAAGCCGAATGCTTCGCCGACAGCATAGCGGCACAATGCTCGCCCAGCACGCAACCCGCGGATCCCTCCCACATCCAGGCGGTGGAGGACGAAGTTCTCCGCAGAGAATCTCTCCCTATCACCGACGACCCCGTCACAGTCTCTAATGATGAAATCTTGCTTCTCATTAGAAAGCAAAAATCCAAAAAGGCTCCGGGTGCGGATGGAATTTCCAACCACGCACTTAAGCACCTGCCTGAGCAGGTGCTTACCTTGTTAGCTATCATCTTCAATGCCTGCTTCGACCATAGCTACTTTCCAAAAGCCTGGAAAGAAGCGACAGTCATAGGCATTCCCAAGCCGGGTAAACCTCTGAACATCCCGGCTAATCACAGACCCATCAGCCTCCTCAAGGCAATGTCTAAACTTCTCGAAAGAGTCATACTCTCTCGAATGCGGAACCAACTGTTTCCAACGGATGGCGACCCTCTCATCATTCCCCACCAGTTCGGCTTTCGCGCTAAGCACTCCTGCCCTCAGCAAGTCCATCGAATCGTCGAGTACATACTCGAAGGATTCTCTCAGCGTCGTAAAAAAACAATCGCGGTTCTCTTTGACGTAGCCAAGGCTTTCGACAAGGTCTGGCACAGCGGTCTCGTTTTTAAACTCTATAAAATAGGCTTACCGGCTCGCCTAGTCAGATTAATAGCGTCGTTTCTTAAAGACCGCACTTTTCGATTCAAACATGAAGGCACGCTCTCCGCGCCTCGTCCCATAAAGGCTGGAGTCCCGCAAGGCTCAGTCCTCGCCCCTCTGCTGTACACCGTGTACACTAACGACATCCCCATCCCGCCGAAAGGCGTCGAACTCGCCCTCTTTGCAGACGATACCGCCCTTTACACTAAAAGTCAAGCGATCCCGTATAACATCACCAGACTCCAAAAGGCCGTAAACGCCCTCGGTGTTTGGTTTCAAAAATGGCGTATCGATGTCAACCCAGAAAAGAGTTCTGCTATTCAATTCGACCACAAACGTCGTAATCGCCACAACGATCCGCACATTCGTATGTTAGGTATTCCCATCCCCTGGAAGCGCACTGTCAAATACTTAGGCGTCACCTTAGATCAGACGCTTTCTTTCAAGCCACACGTCGATAGAGTAACGAAACTCGCGCGTTTTTACTTAAGCCGTCTATATAGTATGATAGGAAGAAAAAGTAAAATGTCTTTTAGAAATAAACGTACGCTTTACAAGGTCTGCGTTAGACCCGTCATGTCATATGCTTCGCCAGTCTTTGCCCACGCCAAACCCTCCGTCCTGTATAAGCTGCAGGTAGTTCAAAATCTCTTCTGCCGCAGGGCCACAAACGCACCTTGGTACGTGCGTAATGCGGACCTGCACAGAGATCTTGAACTGCCTACAGTGCAACAGCACCTCAAAACACTCTCAGAATCGTTCTTCAAACGTGCCGAATCCCATCCCAATCATCTTGTTCGAGATTCAGTCTCATATACTGTTCCTGTGTTAGATTCGATTTACAAAATCGCTAGACCGAGAAACGCGCACACGAGCGAACGCACGCAGTTAACTTTAGATCTAGAGGCCCTTCAGGCCGCAAATTCTAATTCTAACGTAAATTCTAATTCTAACGTAAATCCGAATTAATGCAATTTTATTTGTCAATTTTTAATGTTTTTATTTATTTACTTTTCTTTTTTGAGCACCTTCAGTGCTATGTAAATCCCAGCGGGTGACCCCTTAAGGGCCCCGCTAGCGCGGCCTCTTTCTCCGATTGGCCGTCGCTCAGATGAAGGCTGAGTGGCAAAAATGCACGAGCCGACAGGGGGTTTTTTAGTGGGTATGGTTCTGGTAGGCGTCGGGACGAGTCCCACATAACTCCGATCGCGCGCGCGGAGTATGCGTCAGAGCATTTTTTATGTCCTCCTGCCCTTCCCGTGGAGGGGAACCAAAAAAAAAAAAAAAAAAAAAAAAGGAGCTATAGCTACTGTAACATCGTAAATCAGCGTGATATCTTTAAACCTTTTTGAAGTAAGTAAATGAATGTCCTATATTTAATAGCTCAAAAAGAAGAGGACATAGAATCGCATATTCTTATTCATATTATAAAATATAATGAGTTATAATATAGTTTATTTCATTTCCTGGCGTAGCAAGTTGTCCCTCACATACGCTCGCTTTCCGCCGGCGCCACGCTTACAATAGTTACTGCCTCTGTGATTTACTTTTATTGTCATGCACCCCCTATTCCGTCGCAAGGATTATTCAAGAATACCAGTCTCGGGCTAACTTTGACGTGTTATGTGGAAATTGAGAAAAACATCTGCCTTTTGCTGATTTACATGTGGATATCTAATTAAAGAAAGCTGATTTGTTCTAAAGGTATTTACAATTTATTTATTTTGACGAAATACATCGAACAGACTCCTTTGGTTAAAGTTTAATAACGGAACATAGCTCACAAGGTCCTGAGTCACGGACCTCAAAATTCATGTTCCCGGTCGCCTGATTTTACTTGTCAAATGGTTAAGTCACTACGCAAACCAAACCGACAAAATACGACAAGACACGACTACAAAAAAAAATTATGCCGACGCGAAATATTTTGTCTTGCTCGCAAGCCCATGAATTACACAATTCTGCAAATTTTATGTCGAGAGAATGTAATTAAGTATGTGTGAGTAAATGTATGTAAAAACGTTTCCTATCCACTATTTTACTTTAACCAAAACTAAGACAATTTTGACCGATCGGTAGTATGGCTGTAACGAGTAGACTCATAAACCCAGGTCTTCAGTGTTTGGTAGGAACTGGCTTTTGTTTATTTATAAAAAATATATAGCAAAAATTATTACATAATATAATGACAACGGGGGCCGAAAAATACTTTTCATAAAGTTATATCATTTGTTACACTTATTATGCATAATATTTTGATCTTACTTCTTGTACTTAATGCCAGCATACTAATTACAAATCATGTCCTTTCGTCAAATAGTGTAAAATTTTTAAATATTTGTATCAAAAAATTTTTCGAAAATGTTTTTCCTTTTGTTTTCTCTTTTTTGTATGTTTACTATCACGAGTATTTTGTATGAGCATAATTTTATTTATTCTGGTTCATTCTAGCTGAATATTTGCCATTTCTATCAAAAGATTTGCTTTCATTGAAACCATAAGGGGGAAGTACGTGTAGAAGGGTACCGTTCTTTCAAATATATATAAATAAATATTATTATATGCTATCGCAGCTCCTGTATGCGTACAGTTTTCAAATGAACCGAAATAAAATGGTGTATAATAATAATAAATCCCCAGACAAAAACACCAACTATATGGCCCCAAAGTAAGCAGAGTTGGTGTTATGGATGACCTTACAGCGAACGGGGGGGTGAACCCAGAATAAACATATATATATAAATATCAGCAACTATAACCCGAAAACAAACATCTGTGTTCATCACACAAATGAATGCTCCGGCCAGGACTCGAACCTGGGACCTCCGGCGAATGAGGCAGGGCTACTAACTACTACGCTACTCAGTCGTCAAATCTGTATTTCTAATACCAAAGTTTTAAGTCCTTATGGTTAATATATACGTTTTTAAATAAAAAGTTATTTCGAACCCTATTTTAAGTAAAACTTTTAAATAGCGGGCACTCGAGGAAGTCTTGACGAACCTGTTCTAAAATATCACTTTATAAATTTTTCATTTAGTAAAAGAATATCAACAAAATGAAGTTAATACTAACTGGTTTCGTTCTTACGTGTAGAAGCTTCGATATTTGAACTGGAAACCATCTGGAAGCCAGCGTTGCACTGTGAAACCAACGAAGCATCAGCGAATCAAAGGCTTTTGTTATCACTGAACCTAACCACTTAAATCAACTTTTAGTTCAGCAAATGCATTGTATGGCGAAATTATTTTGGAAGTCACATCACTTTTGTATAAATTATTTGGCGTTGAAACTATGGTGCCCTAGGCTCAGGGTGCCCTTTTGTCTGAGGTCAAGAAATAAATGATGACATTGCCAAAAAGTTAAAAAGTCTTCATTGAAATTATTAAATGATTTGTAAATGGAACTCGTGACCCAATGCTGGAACTTATTTTTTTATCATTTTTGTTTAAAATACATCCATCAACATCAAAAAATATTGTATAAAACCATTGCTCATAAAATCATATAAAATATAGCATTTTAATCAATGTAAAATATAAAATGTATTTCAAGCAATATTTTAATATACTGTTGATTTATTGTACGTTTTAAGATTTTTTTATATTTTGAATTGATTTAGTTAACTCTGAAAGGTTTCCTAATTGAAATAGCCTGTCTACTATATGAATGGTAAAAGCAATGTAAAACTAAAATTAGTGTAGGTTGCTTTGAACAAGGTGCAAGGAACAATTTTTATACTGCTTTGGAACGAGGTATCGAGCAACTTGCTCCGTGAAATGAGGTGCCTTGAATTTTTTGTTTTTACAGCAATGAGGAATTGCGGAACCTGAATGTCTTATTCTACGTATACATACAAAGTCATATACGTGATCATTGAACAAAGGATTAAAATCTCCAAAGAGAACTAACAGATTTTTCTGTCGCGTCAAATAAAAAACTAGCATTTGGGACAAATATTTTCACGTTAAGTGACGTTTTATGGAGCACGTCACAGTGTATCGGGAGAGTCGTAAAAATTGTTCCGGTGAAATCATAAAGCGATCTGCAAGGTAGGATAGTTGTAGCATCGTGTATTACACGTCCCGGTCGGGATGGTCTTTGTGAGACTGACCGATTCTGCAATAAAATCTTTGGAACATTGGCACTGTGCTGTAAAAATGCTCGGACGTGAGGTAGGCTTTTAAGATGACTTTTCCCTTCGGATTGGAGGACTTTAGCCTTTGGATTTCTTCAGAGATTATAGCACTGCAATAAAATGTAGTCACCACACTTTGAATAAATAACAATAACGTAATTATAATCGGCATTTTACAATTGCATAGGCAAACGAGCACGTGACCAACCTGGTAGTAAGTGGAATCCACGCCCATGGACTTAATTTACCGTTGGTGTTTCAATTATTAATTGTAATTATGATCGACTAGTGACGCTTTTGACGACAGCTGACGAGGCATCAGTTGGAATTGTCTTAATTCCAGTAATTACATTGTCTGCTCCTTCACTTTACCCGGAACACAATCACGTAAATGTGATTATTATGGCGGGTAAAATAGGAAGGGCCGTAATAACGCTCCGGGCGAGATCTCGACAAAGAGACTCCACAAGCACTAGTCGTTAGTAAGACCTAAATGCCGTTGACTCTGTGAAAAGTAAATTTATAAATACATTTACTTGACAGGTGTCGTTTCAGTTTTGCTTTATAATAGGTCTTTGCCTATGAAACTGCCGTTTTGCCGTACTGGCCATTTCAAATGAAAATATTTTTTTTTTTGACTGATAATTCTAATTTCAAATTAATTTTATTTGACAAACATGGAATTATTTTTCTAAAATCGTCATTTGATTAATAGTTAATGTTTTGTTTTCAACGCATTCGAACATTTTTCGTCATCATCGATAAGTTAAAAATTCGAGTAATTATGGAGTATGAGTACCGTCGTGGCAGCAAAGCGGCACAAGCGGCACGCAACATCAACGACGTTTACGGAGCGAACACTACAAACGAACGCACCACCCGTTATTGGTTAACCCGCTTCCGTTCTGGAAATTGTGACCTGAAAAATGAACCCCGTGGTCGTCCGAAAACTTTGGTCGACAATGCCGAATTAAAGGCAATTGTGGAAGCTGATGAAACTCAATCCACGGCTGAATTAGCAGCAGCTTTCGACGTTAGCATCAAAACAATATTGGTCCATTTGCGTCAAATTGGCAAGGTAAAAAAGCTTGACAAATGGGTACCCCACGAACTCAATGACCGCCAGCGCGAAGTACGCGTGGAGACGTGCCTTGCACTGCTCAGCAGGCATACAAATGAAGGAATTCTGAACCGCATTGTTACTTGTGACGAGAAATGGATCCTGTTTGACAATCGTAAGCGCTCAGCAAGTTGGTTGGACCCTGGTTCAGCACCCAAACAATGCCCTAAACGAAAACTTACCCCTAGAAAAGTGATGTTTACTGTTTGGTGGTCTAACGTGGGTGTAATTCATCACAGCTTCTTGCCAAACGGGACAAGCATTACTGCAGATGTGTACTGTGAAGAACTGAACACAATGATGGAGAAGCTCGCACGTCTCCAACCAGCTTTGGTCAATCGTTCGGCTCCATTGCTCCTGCACGACAACGCGCGACCTCATACTGCACAGCAGACGGTCTCCAAGCTACAAGAGTTGGGGTTGGAAGTTCTCCGTCATCCGCCGTACTCACCAGACCTTGCGCCTACAGACTTCTACTTTTTCCAGAATTTGGATAACTTCTTGGCGGGAAAAAAATTCAATACCCGAGAGGCAGTACAAAATGCCTTTGAAGAATTTGTTGCCTCCCGTCCAGCTGATTTCTTCAAGAAAGGCATCAATAAGCTACCAATGCGTTGGCAAAGAAGCATTGATTGCATGGGTGATTATTTTGATTAATAGAAATAAAAAATGTATAACAAAATTACGCTTCATTTATTTCGTGAAAAACGGCAATTTCATAGGTAAAGACCTAATATGACAAAAAGTTTTATACGACTTTCTCATGTAAAAATACCTATTCAAAGACATGTTATTCAAAACATTCATATTTTTCAATTATATAAATCTAACGTGAAAGTACGTTAAATCGGTGGCTTCAATTCCAATTCTGTACAATAATAAAAGTAAATCAAGGGGAAGTTATCTATCTCGGAGGGCGGGTGAGTCCGGAAGGCGAGCATAAGCTTATGTTTGCATGTGGACCCCCTTGCTTCGTGGGGTTGGAATGTTCTTTATGGCATAAAATTAGGCTATCGTGTTAACAATTAATTTTCAGAAAATTTACAGTATATTTTGTTGCATATTCGAAAAATATCAGTCACTTTATATATTTCATTTAAAGTTTATGTTTCAAGTACTTACCTTTATGTACTTTTGGACAGCGAAATATTCGGTTTCATAAAATGGAATTCACTTCGCAGTCGTAATAGATTTGTAAATATTTGTTCGGACCACCTGAATGTCCGTGTGAAATTCTTCATCAGACTGTGAGTGTAGAGTACAATTTACTTGACATAGAAAAGTAGAATGTTAGAAGCGCCTTTTTCAACACATATTTCATAAGGCTTAAATAATAACTTTAAAACATAAGTTTGGATGGCTGTTAATCCGAAATTAACATTTTTCCCAAACTAAACGGACCACAAGTAATTCAAGATACCATCAAATACAACATGAAGAAACATATCTTCCCACAATCCATAAATAAACATTAAGCAGAATACATAATTGCACACCTATACCCCACAGCGCTGACACCCTCTTTCAAGTATAAAAAACCACCTTTAAATTGAATGTCATGTAATAAATTGTGAATTTGATATCCTATCGGAGGGTGACATTTCGCAAATTACTGGCCCCATTAATTTTACATTAGTAGGTGTATTAGCGGTGGATTTATGGCAATACATTTACGATGAGATTTATTTTTACTACCGCATATGGGTTCTTCAGTAAGCATACATTTTTAACGCATTTTAATGTTTTTTTTTTTAATTAGGTCAGTCTCCGACGTTATTGAGGTCTCTTAATTTAATTTATATAATACTAACATAAAGAGAGAGGAAAAGTAAACATTCAACAAGGAACAATTAGATCTTCTATTTAAAGTATCACAAAAACAAATAAATTCTTTCCTTAGTTTCTTCCAGAATATCAATGTCCATCTTCTCTAAGTAAATAATAAAGTGTAATCACGTATTAATTTAAAAAAAATTTATTGATTCGATGTGCGATTCTTTATATATAAACTGTTATAATGTCGAAAAACTTTAATCCAGATATTTTTTTTATCCAGACAAAAACCTGCCGACTTCAGTAAACTTAATTTAAAATACCTGTAGGATAATTGGAGATTTACACTAAAACTACACCATTCTTCAAATAAACACATAAAACTGGTAACTTAAAGCCGAATCTTATTAATAAAAAAAACTGAAGCCAGTATTCATTATAGCAAAGTCGGTGGAGCATATTGATCTGTTAGCAAGATGACGAGGGGAGCAAAGATTGAATTAACTTATCCGAAGAAAACCGAACATTATTTACGGGCGGACGGAACCGGCCCTTATCAGCTATTAATTATATAGATAATTAAACCTGACCACGACTTATGAATCTTGTGATATTTGATTGTGATAAAATAATGTGCTAATGGTAGCACGAAGTTTTGGTGGCAATCTACTTGGTAATCGAATTATTGGGCATTATTGTTGCGTTGTTGTTGTGCTTGGGGAAAGATAAACTAAGTGCTATGAATTTATATGTGCCTACTTCTTATATCACACTCGTTTTCATATCAACATTTTATCATTTCTTGATTTTATCTGTGAAACAATTTGTGCTGCATACGTTTAGTTTGTGTTTCATCTTGACAAACAAGACGAGAAAGAATTTTTTGAAGATCTTTACTTGTGATTTTATGTTACAAGTTGCAGATTTATTTGTAAAAGTATAGTCTATAGCACAATTTCTATCCAATGACGACTAGACCAAACCAACCTGACGACTGTCAACCGTGACTTCACTTACTTCGCCTACGGAAGCCCAAAGCGAATAACAAAATTATTTCGGTATCGTTTTTTGTCCTAGCTAAATGACCTGCGGCGCTCGAGGGTTAGTTGACCGGCCCGCCACAGGTCGTGGGCTCGAAATAAAAGATGGAATTATCTTCACAAACGATATATTTATTATTTCTGAGTTGCCGCCTCACATCAAGATATGCAGATAGAAATAGGTAGGTAGGTAGGGAACACTGGCCTGACGGTACGGTCCTCCGTTTGTTAGGTCGTCTTTCTCCAACCGGCTCCAGATATTGTTATCACGGATCCTTGTGGGTAAATTTTGAGCGTCCCGGGTCAGGTACTGGTCCGCAGGCTTCCTTGGGTAGTAATAATACCCGTCAGTTTCAGATTTAATAGTAATTCGTAAATCCAAATTGTAAATCCAAATCGTAAATCCTGGAATGCCAGAGAGAAAAAGCGTCAGAGGTGGTTTTAACAAAATGACCGTTACGGCGTGGCGTTTAGAGGTCACAGTGTCCCAGAAGAGGAAAAAGGGATAGTACTAGCGTTAATCAACGTTACAAACTACATTAGAAACACCTTACACTTAAAACACTTAATAGGGACAAATTAGAACTCACCCCAGCGGGATTAACTTCCAAATCAAAGTTAATAATGTACTCTTAAATGCGTCTCAATTACGCAGCGGTCCAGTTTGTTAGGCTGTTGAAATATAAATGGCCATCGCGTCGTGTTTAGCACGGCGACGTTCGCCCATCAAATAAGCACAGTGCTACAGACCAAATTATTGAGTTTCAAGTTCTTTATAGTGCTTATTTTATTTATTAGTTGTAAAGGGTTGAAAAGGAAATTCTGCATTTACTTACATTTACTTATATAGTTTCTTGGGCTTATATATTAATGAAACTCCTAAGACTTAAGGTTTATGGTTTGCTTGTGTTCATTTTTGACATAATTTTTCGTACAACTTAATCTTAATTTAATGCTAGTTGCTTTTTTTGATTTTTTACTATGGCGTATATGTCCCATTTTAATAACAACCTTCGACATGGTACCAAACTTTAGCGGTTAGAAATATGCATTTCTGCGTCATGCATCAACATATTAACGAAATCGTGATCGAAATTGACGAATTATTTCCCAAAAACTCGATGACACCAAACAAAGCGATACACCACCTTTATACTCCAATTATAAAACCCCAAGTCATAACAACACAATCAAATTGAAAGGTTATATTGAAACATGACCCCCTGGACCCACATGTCAGCTAGCAGACAGAAATAAAAGATTTTATTTTATACCACGAACAGTATGAAATATGTAGTTAACTCCGATCGAACTGCGACCCTATGTGCGTTATTCATTCTATATCTTGGCACTACATCCCACTGAAACTACTTTACGTAAATGCATTGATTTATAACTTAAGCACGTAATTTTTCGGGATATCTGCGAGAGTGGGTGCTTGGTACGTGGCCTGGGTGTTTTATAGATGTACTAAAAAGACAATACGATAGTATGACTCGCAGATTTTTTACGAAGTCATGGTCATAATTGCTGATCAGGCAGAATGATAAATGTTGGATGAACCAGGGAACTTAAGAAAGTTGACCCTCTCTAGAATTATTGTTTTGTCGAGGGGTCCTGTCTTCTTCAAGATTCCTAGGTATTTCCAAAAGTCAATAGCAATGAGCACTCAAATGTTGCGGAATAAGAAGGAGAAAGTGGGATAAAAAGGAGACATTGAACAATAAATAAAAAATCTTAACTAATAACCTCACAGTAAAATATTTGTCGATATTAAATTACAATTTCCTAAATATTTATTTTTAAAGAAATTCACTTACCATGAGTTAGAACCATTTCACAGACAAACATTTATAAAATCAGATCACCGTAAAACTTTTCTTCCTGTTTATTTACACCGAGTGAGCAATCGTCATTGAAACTTTTTTACTATTTTCATAGCCGGCAAACGATTGCACGACCCACCTGATCTTAAATGTAATCCAGATGTTTTATTTATAAATATTGGTTGTGATTGGAATATCGATTAAAGACGCGTAGCCGACCGTAGGCTTTAATTGGAATTGCCTTTTTTTCTTCCTTCCCTTTAACTAGAACGTACATTTAGTTATCATGGCGATCAAAATGGAAAAGACTGGAATACCGCCCAAGACCAGCTCTTAACAAAAAAATTAATTAGGAATACCGACATCAGTCAAGAAATGTACACAATGAAATGCGTAAACAGCCCTACTGGCACGTCCCGATTTTACCATTTTCATACCCGGTTTAGAAATAAACTCTCATAAACCAAAATATAATTCTACCTGGCCCGATGAACAGTTTAAGTTATGGTATGTACACAGGAGGGCTTAATGTCATATGGCATTTTCTACTAGCCAATCCTTAGGTAGTCGATAAAAAAATATGGGAAAGCAGTAGCCTAAATAGCATCGAACTATGTGTTTTTTTGTTCCCCTACACGGGGAGGGCAGGAGGATCTAAAAACTGCTCGTGTCCGCAAGGTTTAGCCCTCGATGCCTTGTACGTGGTCCCTGGGTGGTGCTAAACAAGCAGTATCTTCTGGTGGTAGGCTTCGGCCGTGGCTTGTCACCACCCACTAAACAAAGCCATGTCGCCAAGTGACATGGTCGCGTTCCGGCATGATGTTTAGTGTAGCCATCGAGGAGGGTAGGTCTGAGTAATCGTGCTGCATCAGATAACTGTCTTCAGCTCGTAATTTATTGATTCGCCGGGTAACTGGTTTTGGAGGGTAGCGGGATCCGAAGAAACGGTGCACCCCTGGCCGACCGCAGGTAGTAGGGGGCCCAAGTAGTGTGCTAGCCACATGCGAAAGGCTGCCCCGCCACCTCGTGAAAAATCCAGGGAGGCTTCATCGTGCCAGCTGGCAACTGGTTAGAGAGGCCCCAATGACTATCCCCGGGGGGGTTCGGGCGTCCCTGCATTCTCCAAGCCAGTTCCCCATCAGTGCGTTGTTTATTGCGAGCTGCTTGGTTCCATTTGCAGCGCTTCACTCAACTTCTGTCCTCCTCCCTATTCACACACACAACTAATATGAAAAGTCACAAGAAGAGTAAGGTTCTACAGCGGTTGCACTTCCTCTCTCTTAAAGTGCACTTCTGCAACATCAGAGGAATGCACTCAAATATCAACGATGTCCACTACCATCTTGAGACAGAGAGGCCTCACCTACTCTTCTTAACGGAGACGCAGATCTGTAATCCGTCAGACTCGGCATACCTTTGTTACCCAGAGTACATCCTGGAGTTCAATTTCCGCCCGAACGCCGGGGTGTGCATGTATGCTAGTGACGAGATCTGTTGTCAGCGTCTCCGTTACTTGGAAGATCTGGACTTTTCCGTTATGTGGGTTCACATTGATACCGGCCTTGACCTATTGGTCTACGCCAGTATAAACCGGTCTCATAGCAGAGATCGGGAGACAACGAGGCTCATGGAGTATCTCAGCGATGCAGCAGATAAGGTTCGGCAACGTTTTCCCTCAGCGCAGTTGGTGTTCCTGGGGGATTTTAACGCTCATCACGGGCTATGGCTATACCCGTATCAGGACACTGACCACGCTGGAAGAGAGGCTTTTAAGTTTTCCGTGACTCAAGGCCTCTCACAGCTTGTGTACGAGCCCACGCGTATCCCCGACGTTACCGGCCACACTGCATATTGCTTAGACCTTCTGCTGACAAATGATCCTGACAGGTGCTCGGTGTCCATAACTGCACATTTAGATACATCCGACCACTGCGTGGTAAAATCTGTGTCGCTGTACTCGCCGCCTGACACCAGCCAAAAAGGTGCTAGGCGAGTATGGCGATACAAGTCAGCAGATCGGGATGAGATGTGGCACTTTTTCGCGTCTTATCCTTGGCGGCAGACTTGTTTTACATCAACCGATCCATCGTGCTGCGCTGATGCTGTATCAAGTGTGATAGGCCAAGCAATGGAGTATTTCATCCCTTACGCTGACCTATCCCTTGAAACCAAAGGTCGCCCACGGTTTAATGCTGCTTGCCTCACAGCTAAAAAGCTTAAGCAGGAAGTGTACAAAGCCTGGGCTGACGCTCGCATAAGCAAAGCCGTGGGTTCGCATGAACTGAAGAAAAAATACAATACTGCCGCCAAGTTGCAAAAAGGTGATCAGAAAAGCTCGCTTTGACCACATTGGCCACATCGGAGACAAGATAGCTTCATAGATAAGCTTCAAGATAGAAGCAAAGCTTTCTGGTCTTTGGCCAAGTCGGTTGAGTCGAACTTCTGTCGCCCATCGCTGCCCCCTCTGAGGAAGCCTAACGGTTCACTGGCCCACACTGCAAAAGACAAAGCAGACCTTTTTGCTAATCTTTTTGCAGACTATTCACGTCTAAATAGTCAAGGTAAAGTCCCACCCCAGTTACCTCAGTTCGGACCCAAAATGGGTACCGTTCATATTCGCCAAAAGGAGGTTCTTAAATGCTTGCAGAATTTAGACGTGAACAAGGCCAGTTGCCCCGATGGCATACCTGCAGTTGTGTTAAAACACCGCGCAGCCGAGTTGTCTCCCATACTAACGCGCCTGTATCGGCTCTCTTTGGAATCTGGAAAGGTCCCTAAATCCTAGAAGCTGGCTAATGTGCAACCAGAACCAAAGAAGGGAAGCCGTGCTGATCCCATCAACTATCGACCTATTGCAATCACCTCCATACTTTGCAAAGTCATGGAGCGTGTATTGAACAATCTTCTCTTGGCATACCTTGAGTCCAACGAGCTCCTTAGCCAATATGGTTTCGCAGTGGACACTCGACTGGAGATCTTCTTGTGTATGCCACTCACTTATGGAGCGAAGCCTTGGAAGGTCACGGTGAAGCTATAGCTGTATCCTTAGACATTTCCAAGGCTTTTGATAGGGTCTGGCATGATGGTCTCTTAAGTAAGCTTTCAGCATACGGAATACCTAAAGGGCTCTGCGACTGGATATCTGTATTTCTGAGGGAACGGTCAATTCGAGTAGTCTTAGACGGCTGCTCTTCTGACCTAATGGCAATTAATGCCGGGGTACCTCAGGGATCTGTTCTCTGAGCAACGTTATTCTTGCTGCACATTAACGACCTGCTAGCCCCAGGCATTATTGGTTACGCTGATGACAGCACCGTTGTGGAGAGATACATGTCCAATGCGCGAGCGCGTCCTCAAGAAATCCGGGCTTTGAGAGAGTATATGATTAAGCGGGTGGATTTGGCCTTAAAAAAAGTGTACGTTGGGGTGAGTCCAACTTGGTCAAATTTAACCCGTCGAAAACACAGGCGTGTTTATTCTCCGCGAAAAAGAGCAATTTCGACCTAACGCCCACTTTCCAAAATGTTTCTGTACCCTTAACCGACCACATAGGGCTTCTGGGCGTAACTATATCGTCCCAACTAAACTGTGGGCAACAAATTGTATCCATGGCTCAAACAGCTTCAAAGAAGTTGGGAATCATCTCGAAGGTCCGACGGTACTTCAGCCCTGAACAGCTACTTAATTTGTATACAGCTCAAGTTCGATCTTGTATGGAGTACTGTAGCCACCTCTGGGATGGTTCTGCAAAGTACCAACTAGAAGCGATGGACGCAGTTGACCGAAGAGCCCGAAAAATTATTAACAACTTTGACCTTACCACCAAAAAACTGCAAGGCCTCAACCATCGTCGGAAAGTTGCCAGTTTAGCAGTCTTCTACCCACTAAGAACCACCTCACAGCCTTCATCTGAAGCGACGGCCAATTGGAGGAAAAGGCCGCGCAAGCAGGGCCCAGAAGGGGTCACCCACTGGGATTTACATAGCACTGAAGGTGCTCAAAATAGCAAAGAGAAGTTAAATTAAATTAAATTAACATTAGAATTAGAATTTGCGGCCACAAGGGCTTCAAGATCGGATGACAGCTTTGTGGAATAGTACGCTTGCGCATTCCTGGGCCTAGCGACTGAACTTCGAATCAAGGACTGGGGTAGTATACGAGGCTGAAGCTCGAATTAAGGCATGGGGTGGTTTTCAGAGCGTTTGAAGAACGCTTCCGAGAGTGCTTTGAGGTGCTGTTACACTGTAGGTAGTTAGTTCAAAATCTCTGTGCAGGTCCGCGTTACGCACGTACCAAGGTGCGTTTGTGGCCGTGCGGCAGAAGAGAATTTGAACTACCTGCAGTTTGTGCAAGACGGAGGGTTTGGCGTGGGCAAAGATTGGCGAGGCATATGTCATGACGGGTCTAAAGCAGGTCTTCGCGTACGTTTGTTTCAAAGGACATTTTACTTTTTCTACCTAAAATACTGTTTAGGCGGCCTAAGTAAAGACGGGCGAGTTTCGATACTCTATCGATGTGTTGCTTGAAAGAAACCGTCGGAACTAAGGTGACGCCTACGTATTTAGTACTGCGCTTCCAGGCGCATTCGAACGTTGGGGTCGTCAACGGGACGATGGCGTTTGGGGTCGAAGCGAATTGCAGAACTCTTGTCTGGATTCACATCGATGCACCATTTTTGAAACCATACACCGAAGGTGATTACAGCCTTTTGGAGTCTGGTGACGAGCTGCGGGACACTGTGACCTTTGGTGTAAAGGGCGGGGTCGTCGACAAAGAGGGCGAGTTCGACGCCTTTCGGCGGGATGTACAACAGAGGTGTACAACGGTGTACAACAGAGGGGCGAGGACCGCTTTATAATGCCGCGGATAGAAGCCGTCGAGTATGTACTCGACTATGCGATGTACTTGCTGAGGGCAGGAGTGCTTAGCGCGAAAGCCAAACTGATGAGGAAAGATGCGGGGATCGCCATCCATTGGAAACAGATGGTTCCACATTCGGGAGAGTAATAATCACTCGAGAAGTTTTGCCATGGCCTTGAGTAGGGTGATGGGTCTGTGATTAGCCTGGATATTCAGAGGTTTACCCGGCTTGGGAATGCCTATGACTGTCGCTTCTTTCCAAGCTTTTGGAAAGTAGCTAAAGTCGAAGCAGGCATTGAAAATGATAGCTAACAAGGTAAGCACCTGTTGAGGCAGGAACTTAAGTGCGTGGTTGGAAATTCCATTTGCACCCGGAGCTTTTTTGGACTTTTAACGTCT
This sequence comes from Marasmarcha lunaedactyla, assembly GCA_923062675.1. NCBI lineage: Eukaryota > Metazoa > Arthropoda > Insecta > Lepidoptera > Pterophoridae > Marasmarcha > Marasmarcha lunaedactyla. The sequence goes on from OV281343.1 coordinate 21,503,293, forward strand.
AATGAGAAGAGAGATTTCGTCATTAGACACTGTGACGGAGTTGGCGGTGATGGGGAGAGAGTCTGCGGAGGACTTCATCCTCCACCGCCTGGATGTGAGAGGGATCCGCGGGTTGAGTGCTGGGCGAGCATTGTGAGGCAATGCTGACAGCGAAGCATTCGGCTTTCTCTTCGTCTTCGAAGGCGGTAGTGCCGTCGCGACGAGTGAGAGGAGGAACGTCAGAGGCGGAGTCTACGCGTAAGGCTCGGGCCATGCTATAATACGCTTGGTGGGACGGGGAGATATTCTCCATGAGATCGTTCATCTGAACGTCTCGGAGTTCCGCGAGGCACGACCCAACTTTACGTTGTAGCTGATTCGCAGCTTATCATAGGCGGGCGTGGGATAGAGCTTGGTTCCCCGGAGAGCCGCGTTCTTAGCTTTAATAAGATTGCTAACGGCTAAGGAAAGCGTGGGTTTGCCTTGCTTAGCAATATTTTCGTTATCACTGATGGCTGAATCAGTGAGGGAATTGACTAACGAGTCTATTTTATCCGGGCTATCTTATTGGTCGGGCGAGATCGCGAGTGGAGAGTTCGGGGCCTCTAGGGCTGAAACTAAGGTATCTTCAAAGCCTTTCCAATTGGTAAAGGTCTTAGGAGACGTAACGTTATCGTTAGGCGATCCTAGCACGCGGGAGACGGGGCGGTGGTCAGAGCCTAGGTCATCGAGTGGTTCAATAGAACTGAGATTGAGGTTTGCCTCCGGGGGAGCCCGGTTGCGCAGCGGCGGAAAGTTGGCGGGAGTGAGCGGTGGCGCTGGTTTAGGCGCGGACAACCGCTGTAGTTAGCTGTGTGGCTGGACTGGCTACACATCACACATGCAGGGGGGGAAGTGGAATTGAGAGTCCGAGTGCACCCCTTCGTAATGTGCGGATCTAGGTACTTCACGCATCTGGGAGGGGCTGAGGAATTAGCCGCTGCGTGGCCATAAAGCTGGCAACGGTGGCATTGCCCAGGGTGCCCGTGAGGGTTGGGACGCTCGACGGAGATGTTCGAGAGACCGCAGATTGTGCGAGCCACTCTGAAGATCTTCCTCGAGTTGGGAGTGTTAGACAAGATGACTAACGCGAGAGGGAAACGCCTACCGCGGTTGGAGTGCGTCTTGTGCACGACTGCAGCCGGAAAGCCCTGGGACTTAAGGTCCTCGAGTATGCCGTCGTTACTGAGTTCAACCGGGATGCTCAGTAGTACCGCGCGGACTTACGCTCCTCCGGAAGGGCGTAGGTATTATACGCGATTTGTTTGACCGATAGGAGCCTAGTGAAAGACCGGAAGTCGTCGATGGTCGCGACCTGAATTTTGATTGTATCGCCTGCTTTGGAGGCTTTTACGTAATTAATGTTGTGCTCTTTGCACATGTTAAAAACCGCGGCCCATCCCGCTTTTTCATGGATTAAGACGGGAGGTGAGAGTTGGGCCTTAGCCGGAATGGGAGCGCAGCGCGTTGCTGGCTTCGACGGAACCGACGGGGTCGCGGTCACTTGCAGTGACATTAATGGTGCGGGGGCGGGTGTTGAAGACACCGGGGTGGGCTCGGGTGTTGAAGACACCGCGGTTTTTTTCGAACGCTTCTAAGAGCGTTTGGTGACTAACTGGAATGGGGGCTCAGGAGAGCCGGTTAAGGTGGCGGCGTCCGACGACGCATCAGACGCGGATTCCGAGTCGCTCCTTGTAGTGCGAGAGGATGTGTACGACACACAGTCCATCTCGGAGGGCACGGGAGACGCGGGAGAGGAGCTAGAGACCAGAGGGGTCTGAGTGTTGGTGGCCAGAGAGGCCGGGTTTGGGGCCTGAGAAGCCGGGGACACGTTAAGCGTTAAGAAGGCCTGCGTGAAGACCTCGTCAGAGATTGAGACGCTCGACGTGGCGAGCACCTGGGTGACCGTGTCGAGATTTTTCTTTGCGAGTCCATGGGAGGGCTTGGTAGGAAGTTATAAATATATAAATAAATAAAAGATGCCTAAAGTTCCTAACATACCTAGCAACCCTAGCGGCTAACCTAGGGAAAATAACTTAAAACTAACCGTAGTTCGCCGAAGGCCGCTACCTAGACACCTAAAAAGGGTACGCAGGTAAAGACTTGACCGCGTTAGGGTCAACTTTTACCGACAAAAACGGCAAATGTACACGGAAAAGACACAAATATGATAAAGATAAATATGAAAATAGGAGAGTAAATAAATAAAATAGTAGAAAGGAAAAATAAATAAAATAAAAGGACTGGATCAGTACAAATTCAGTTGTCACCGTTAGGTATCCTTTGTATTAAAGCCAGAATACTTTACGCTGGGCACTCACAGCACTCAGCACAAGCACAACACAGCACAGCACTTTGAAGACTAAGAGTCGCAAAGAAAAAATCACTTCGATAGCGCTCGGAGGGAGTAAGAAAACCCAGAAAAACCGTATCACGGAACCAACACGCTATACTATGACGTCAGTAAACTGAGTGCCACGGAATAACGGGAATAGACCGATCAATCGGACTGAAAAGACAACTTAGTTTGAATATCTGTGACGCTAGCAACAGTCATTCTTTCTTATTACTTATTGTTTAAGAAAGTACAGCATAACTCATGGTCAGTTACGTTTTACTTTACAGCATAATTCATGGTCTGTTACGTTTTACTTTCTTGGTTTTCGAAAATTTTGCCAACATTGTGTGTTATAATGAGTATTAACTGTTAACTATCGCAGTTAATTTCACTTTAATTTAATGAACTTACGGACGCGCGAACTAAAAATCTAAAATCGTGGTAAGAATCCCGTAAATTCACTAAATTATATAATTAATATATTTCTTATTGAGTTTAATTATGGATGGATTAAGTAACTACTAAACGGTATCTACTAACTTTATCAAGATATCCCTTTTTTACGAAGTTACCCGAGCTGCCCCGAGATACCCCGAGGTTCAGCTTTTCCGATTAAATTTCAAACTTTAGGATTCCAGATATACTAGTTAGATTCTCAAATTCGGAGACCCGACATCTCATCTGTGATGAGAAAACTAAACTTAAGGGCTCCAATGTCACCATCTCCGAGTTTCTTACAAAAATAAGGCAACAGGTTTTCATTGCAGCACGCAAACACTTTGGTGTTAGGAATTTATATATTTTTTTAAATACCGTATTATGTAATTTATATTTTTAATGACATATTCATATTTAACTTATTATATGTCCGATAGAAATTACTTCGCCGATAGCTTTTTCTCTTGCTCATTCTCCTCTTGCAGTTTTAGTAGTGCCGACAGTTTTCAATCACCACCTCTGACTTTGTATGATAGACTCTCTTCTGTCTTCTCCAAAGATCCCTTAAATTTTAAAGTGGTGCATATTTATGCCCAAAGCGTACCTAGTCACCACACTGACTTATTAGCATCTTTCAGTTCCGGTAATGTTGTTGCGTTGCTAATTTCAGAATCCTTTCTCAAACCTTCCCTCCCTTCTACCTCCTACTTTCTTCCAGGATTTGTGTTGATACGCAACAATCGTACTGGTAAGGGTGGTGGAGGTGTGGCAATTTACCTTCGTGCGGATATCCCATATAGTTTTGTGAGTGCCTCGCCAACTTCTTACTCAGGATCTGCTGAACATCTTGCTATCGAAGTAATAATGATAATAATACGACATACTAAAATTTTATAAAAAAAGTTTTTTACAGCCCCAATATGTATGTTGATTATTTCGATAACATTGAGAACTTTTTAACGTCTTCTGTCCCAGTTACGATCATGTACTTGTTTTAGGTGACTTCAACACGTGCATGATCAAAAACAACTCTCGATCGCGCAGACTGGAATCTCTTCTCACTTCCTCTCTCCCACTCATAACTTTCCCAATTGTGTTCCATCCCTAATAGACCTCATGATAGTGTCATCTCCTCGTAATGTTTCCGATCATGGTCAATCGACTGCGACCTTTTCCTGATTTAATATTCCTGTCCTATCACATTCGTCTCCCTAAACCTAAATCCAAAACTCGAATACTCCGCAACTTCACAAACATCAACGTCGATTCACTGCAGCACGATGCGCGTGCCATTGATTGGTCGTCTGTATTTAGTACCGATAACATGGACGTAAAATTATCTAACTTTAACGCCTTGCTTTTATAGTTGTATGACCGTCATGCTCCCCTGAAAAGCGTCAAAATAAAACACAATCCTACGACCGGGTTGTCGGACTCTATTAGGAAAACCATGTCATTACGCGGCAAAGCGAAATCGAGGTACAAACGTCGTCCTTCTGATCATAATCTCACTGACTTCAAAAATATCCGTAATCTATGCAACCGTCTATGTCGCGACGCCAAGAGACGGTACTTTCATAATTCCCTAGTCAATCATACCACTGCAGAAGTTTGGAAATTCCTTAAATCGGTAGGGATTGGTAAATCTCCTGTCTCTTTTAATACCTTTGACCTCAACTATTTGAACACACACTTTTCCAATCCACCATCTATTCTTACACCTGATATAAAAACCGATACCTTAAATGCATTGTCCGATACTTCCACCTTTTATCAGCCGTTTAACTTTTCAGCCATTTCTGAGGACTGTGTTGAGAGATCCATTTTCTGCATCTCGTCAGCAGCTGTTGGTATTGACAATGTGTGCTCCAAAATGATCATTTTGATCTTACCTATTGTATTACCTATACTCACCCATATTTTGAACCATTCCTTAGCTACCAATACTTTTCCTACCGCTTGGAAAAGAGCTCACGTTATATCACTTCCTAAAGTGTCTTACCCTAGCTCCATTACCCATTTTCGTCCCATTTCCATTCTATGCTTCTTGTCCAAAGTCCTTGAACACATTGTCCATAGTCAACTGTTGGCATTCGTTACTAGCAACAATTTGCTAAGCCGTTTCCAATCTGGATTCCGACCGAGCCACAGCACAGTATCAACACTCGTCAATGTGACAGATGACATACGCTGGGCTATGGAAAATGGATATCTCACACTAACTCAGCTTTTAACTCAGTAGATTTTGATATCCTTCTTGGTATGTTGCAATCGCTTAACGTTTCTCCTTCTTTGGGAATTAAACCAAGCCACCGGGCTTGGTTTAATTCCCATCTTCGAGGCAGGTCTCAGCGTTTCCGCCTAGATGAGTCATACTCTGACTGGTGTGATCTCTCTCCATTACTTTTCTCTATTTTTATTAACTTTCTAACTTCTGTCCTTTCATGTAACTTTCATCTTTACGCTGACGACTTGCAGATTTACCGTCATTTTCCTGTTTGCGATGTTGGCTCAGCCATTTCCGCTATTAATGACGATCTCAGCCGCGTTAGTGGCTGGGCTAAATCTTTTGGATTACGTGTAAATCCTAGCAAGTCTCAAGCCATGATCCTAGGTAGTCGATACATGCGCGGTTGCATTACTTTATCCGATCTTCCTCCTGTTGTGTTTGATGGCATTCGGATTGATTTCACTGACACAGCCAAAAACTTGGGTGTAATTTTTGATTGAAATGAAATGAAATGAAATGAAATGAAATGAAATGAAATGAAATATTTATTTCTCAACATTGACAATTACTTGTTCTTATTGACGTCAAATAAAACATGATTCTACCACCAGTTCGAAAAAAACCTTCGTGAAGAAGAACTGGCAAGAAACTTCACGGGTATATTTTTTTCAAAATAAATTTACAGAGTCTCTTTATGTCTATACAAAATTATTCTTTTCTGCATCTGTTAGCCCGGCAAGTCTCCCTCCCCCCAAGTATCCAAACGACGAACACCCTCAAACGGCACCCGTTCACGAGTTAACGCGGGATCCAGCCATCGCCCTCCTCAACCATATTAGAGGGAAGTGAGCGACCCGTCACCCGACGCTACCATAAGAAGACGTACTTTAGTGACAATGACGCTTTAGATATTCTCATCTCTCTTGGCGAACTAATGTTAGTGAGATCAGTCATAGACTCATCATTCAATACGTACCTTAAAAATCTTCCAAACCTTCCTTCCCTTATCGACTAAAATCTCCCTTGCTCAAAGTCTCATCCAACCCATCATTGATTATGCAGACGTCTGCTACTTAGATGTCTCTGAGGAGCTTCTAAATAAACTGGAACGTTTACAAAATCTCTCCATACGTTTCATATTCGGACTCAAAAAGCATGATCATGTATCGGAGTTCCGTAACCAACTTTTATGACTTCCTATCCGACTTCATAGAAACACGCAAATCCTCTGCCTCCTTTGTAATGTTCTCTATAATCCTAACTCCCCGCAATATCTTCGCGAACGATTTTCTTTTACCCATTCGAAAGAGGCGCCATGCAGAGCACATAAGCGTACTCTCCTTCACATACGTCCACATATAACAGACTTTTTCTCATATCCATTTATCGTTCATGCAGTCAGATTGTGGAATTCACTCCCTTATAATATCCGTGAGTCAGACTTATCTTAAAAAATAGAGTTAAAGACGTAGTGGTCTTTTCCCTTATTAAGTAAGTTTTTTATTGTTTTGGCATTTATAAATGTTCCTTTTAAACAACTTTAGATTGTGTATATTTTATTGTATTTTATTTTATTTATGTATGTATATGACTATATGTAAGTTTATTTACGGTGTTAAATATATGATTTGTGTATGTTTAAAGTAGGTACACACTACTTTGTTATAAACTAATCTCTCCTCTCACAGGTCGGCTGGAAGAGATTCTTTTAGAAATAAGCTGTTCCTTTGTACATATTTAGTCTTTAAGGTATTTTATACTGTTTTCATATAAGTGTACAAAAATTGTTAAATAAATAAATAAATTTTATGACACATTATCTGAAAGCTTATTAATAATTAATTAATAATAAAAATAAAAAATGTATACCTTATCAATAAAACATTTCGAAATATGTACATTACAATATGTGATTTATTTATAAAAGATAAATCCCCTTTTTCTAGTTTCACATGTAACAAAATGTTTAACTATTTAAAATGTTAACTACGGCATTTCGTGTGTGTGGAACAAAACGCACAAAGTGCTATTTTATTTAATTTAAGCAACTAGACTAACAAAAAATCTCAAAATTACATTTTGAACGCTTATTCAATAAAATATTAATGTTATTTAAATCAAATATGTCATTTACATCACAAATACAGTTACAATACACCCTAGATAAAAATACAAAATCGTAAAACTTATCCGACACAATTGAAAACATCGATCTATAAACACCTTCTAGCAACAACCCTTAGAAAAGGTCCTCTAACTCGATCCTGCGAACCTGAAATAAAATCTCATATAAGCGATAGGGTGAAGCCATACCTCTGTAATTCAATTTGCCAGGCAAAGACGCGGGAGCAACTTGTCCCGACTAGGCCGAAACAAGCCCATGTAATCCTTCAAATCCAAATTAGATTTTCTTTCAGCGCCTCCTACTATTCAGGTTTGCCGTCTAGGCGCTACTCCAACGCCCTGCTGCAACTAATTGGAAATAAATAACTTTTGATGCAAACTGAAGCGTGAAGTCTCTTGATTTTGGTTTCAAGTATTATTAGAATTGTAGCTTTAAGCTGTGTGGGATTGTCCTGCATTAACGAGTCTAAGATGAAATTAGTAGGTTTACGTACAAAAAATATATTCCAAAAGTAAATTTTTTATATATATATTTAATTATTTTTTAGTTAAAGAATAATATCGTCTTATATATCTTAAATTTTAATTGGAACATTGTAAATAAGTACTTATTGTATCTCCTAGCCAATTTAGGCTATTTTAAATAAAGTAGCAATAAATTGTAGAAACAATGCAGGCTTTATTCGGTAAATTAATATTACCTAAATTTTACTATTAATTCTACGTTCGCTCAGCTCGACAAAAGACCTTCCCTCGTTTCACCGTTTCTTCGTCTTTACGGTTATAAAGCAAAGATTTTCGGGGTGTAAGGGGGAGTCGCCTACCATCAAGACTCTCCAAATGCCAACCTCACCTGCCCGTGGTCCAAACGTTGCGCTTAACTGAACTTATATTCCTCTCCCCTATTCACCCTACCAACAACATAATGGAAAAGTCCAAAAAGAAAAATAAGTGCCGACAGCGGATGCTCTCCCTCTCCCTAAAAGTACACTTCTCTAACATCCGAGGAGTACACTCAAATCTCCACGATGTCCATCACCACCTTGAGACAGAGAGGCCGCACTTATTCTTTCTGACAGAGACGCAGATCTGTGATCGTTTGGATCTGGCATACCTGCATTACCCAGGCTATATCCTGGAGACCAAATTTCACCCCAATGCGGGCGTGTGCGTGTATGTCAGAGACGAGATCTGTTGTGGGCGTCTCCGATACTTGGAAGTTCCGGATTTTTATAGACCTATTGCAATCACTTCCATAATTTGCAAAATTATGGAGCATGGCCTTGGAAGGGCACGGAGAGGCAATAGCCGTATCCTTAGATGTCTCCAAGGCCTTTGACCGGTTATGGCACGAAGCCCTCTTGAGCAAGCTTCCTGCGTATGGCTCTGCGACTGGATTTCTGATTTCCTTAGGGAACGGTCAATTCGAGTTGTCGTCGATGGCTTCTCATCGGACCTAATGGCGATCAACGCCGGCGTACCTCAGGGATCTCTTCTCTCTGCAACATTATTCCTGCTGCACATTAATGACCTTTTTTCATCGGAAGGCATTATTGGTTACGCTGATGACAGCACTGTTTTAGAGAGATATGTGTCCAATGGGCGAGCGAGTCCGAACGAGATCCAATTTCAGAGAGAGTCGATGATCGAACGGGTTTATTTGACACTATGTAGGGTTTCCGTTTGGGGTGAAGCCAATCTTGTCAAGTTCAACCCTTCCAAAACCCAGGCGTGTCTCTTCTCCGGTAAAAAGAGCACATTCAACTTGACGCCCACTTTCCAAGGTGTATCTGTACCGATCACAAATCATCTAGGGCTTCTAGGCATGACCATCACGTCGAAACTTAATTTCGGTCAACAGACTGAAACCATGGCACAGTCAACTTCCAAAAAATTGGGAGTCATCGCAAAGGTCCGGTGGTACTTCATCTCCGAACAGTTGCTCAACCTGTACGCAGCCCAGGTTCGATCCTGTATGGAGTACTGCAGCCATCTTTGGCATGATTCGGCTAAGTACCATCTTGAAGCGTTGGATTCTGTCGACCGAAGGGCCCGTAGACTCATGTGACGACAAACTTACTTCTTCGAGACTGCAAAGTCTCGGACATCGTCAAAAAGTGGCTAGACTATCGGTTTTTTACAGATTGCACTTTGGAGAGTGTGCAAATGCTCTTTTTCAGCTGATCGAACCTTCGCCCTTTCTCCACCGATCAACCAGACGCAGACAGAAGTTTCACCCGTTTGTGGCTAGCGTGCCGAAGAGCCGAACTAAACGGTTGGATAGCTCATTTTTGGTTCGTGTTGCCAAAGAGTGGAACGATTTGCCTGCGTCTGTTTTTCCAGACAAATATAACCCTGGAGCTTTCAAGTGTAGAGTGAATAGGTACCTCTTGGACAGGCGTGTATGACCCTCGTCTTCAGCGTCACTTTCCATCAAGTGAGATGGAAGACAAACGCCTGCTAATTATTAATAAAAAAAAAATAAGTAAAAAGATAGGTTCTTAATTTTACAGTAAATATGTTTTAAAACAAAAGGAGACGTTTCATTTTCGGCTAGCGCGATGTACACCAGTTCGAAATGTGCGAAAAAATGTGGTAGACATCTAAAAATATTTAAAAATTATACCCTGCATTATGTTCTACTTTGAAACAAAACACGAAACTACATATGGCCACACCGAGGTGCCGTTTCCATACTCTGCATTGTTGAACAAAAATATGAACCAGGTTCCTGGCGGACGCATATTTTTACGTAAAAATGAACGATCACCCGCTATTTTGGTAAAAGATGTAGAAACTCTAAATAAAATGTAGTACATAGTTAATTCAATTTTGTTAGTTAGCACGAATTTAATTTAAAAAAAATGTAAAATTCGATTTAAATGTTTTTACCTAAACGCTCGGGGTTTAAGAACGAAAACAGAGCAATTTCATATGTCTGTGCTAAAAAACGATTATGATTTAATTTTTGTAACTGAAACCTGGCTAAATGAATCTGTGTTTGACGGTGAATTGATTGGTAATAGGTATACACTTTTTAGACGCGACCGATCATCTACTATATCAGATCGTACTAAAAAAGACGGGGGAGGTGTTTTACTGGCGGCATCATCTTGCTTTGAATGTATACGACGTCAGGATTGGGAGTCTCAGTGTGAGGAACTGTGGGTCACTATCAGGAATATTTATGGACCTAACATAAATATATGTGTAGTATACGTGCCCCCTCCAATAAATCAAAATTATCTTGATTTACTGTTATCTAATATTACTAATATTACTAATAATATTTTCAATAAAGCTCAAAGGGGAGATATAAATTTAATAATAGGTGATTTCAATTTCAGTGGCATTTCTTGGAAATTTGATAGTACTCACGGTAACTCAAATGTTACAAATTATAATACGTTGGAAAGATATTTTTTGGAATTTGTAGCTTTTAATGATCTTTCTCAACACAATCATATTCAAAACAAAAATGAACGTAGATTTAGTTTTGTCAAATAGTTCTCATCACATTATCGTTGAAAAAACAGAAACGAATTTAGTTCCAGTAGACGATCATCATCCGCCCTTACTCGTACGCATAAGATCACATGGTTTTAAGAACATGAAACATAAAAGAGAGCCTAGATTAAATTTTTACAAGAGTAAATACGATGAAATAAACAAGGCCTTCAGTGAAATAGATTGGGATCAGGTTTGGCAAAATGCAAATGACGTTAACAAAATGGTAGGTTTATTTTATGATGCCATATATAAAATAATTAATGAATATACTCCTTCAAGAAAACCCCAGAATGATAAGTATCCGGTATGGTATAGTAGTGCAGTAGTAAAATCATTGAGGGAAAAGGCCAAATACAATAATCCTCGAGATAAGATCGAATACGACTATTTACGGGTTAGATGTAACAAAATGATACACGACGAATATCAAAGGTTTAAAAATAATATAGCTTCCATTTTAAAAACTAATCATAAGTATTTTTGGAAATTTATTAACAATCAAAAAAATCAAGAAATAAAAATTCCAAATAAAGTGTTCTTAAAAAATGATGAATCTAAAAACGGTCAAGATATTAGCAACCTTTTTAATAAGTATTTTAAATCAGTTTATGGTATGGATACGGAAAATAGTGTCATTTTTAATTCCAATAATTACCAAATTAAGCAAAACAATAACTTGGTACTATCTAATATTAGAATTTGTGAAGATGAAGTAAAAAATTATATCTTAAGCCTAGATTGTCAAAAAAGTCCCGGACCAGATCTTATTCCGGTGATATTCTTGAAAAAGTGTGTTGAGTATTTAAAGATGCCATTGACACGAATATTTGACATCTCATTGCAATCGGGCGTTTTCCCAGAGCTGTGGAAAACTGCACAAATAGTTCCTATACATAAGACGGGAGACCATTATAACGTAGAGAATTACAGGCCGGTATCAAAGCTAAATTGTATAGCTAAGGTTCTTGATCATTTTGTACAAAAAACTGTTCATCGTCATGTGAACCAATCACTGATAACAATGCAACACGGATTCAGGTCAGGTAAATCAACTGCTACAAATTTAGTTCACTTTGTAACTGACATATCTAAAGCTTTGGATAGTGCCAAGGAGGTTCATACGATATCTTTTCTTAAGTTTTCACGATACATACTTTAAATAAAACACTTTTTACCGGATATTATCGCGTATATTTTAAAATTAACTAAAATATACGCGATAATATCCGGTAAAAAGGTTTTTTATTTAAGGTTCATACGATATATACTGATTTAAAAAAAGCATTTGACCTAGTAAATCACAGCTTACTTATCCAAAAATTATCATCTTTTGGCATACATGGCTCATTGTTGCGTTGGTGCGAATCTTATCTAAAGAATCGTTCAAAAATGACCGTAATTAGAGGTTTTTCATCAGATGTATTTTTTGTTCCTTCAGGGGTTCCTCAGGGGTCACATCTTGGACCACTGTTTTTCTTGATATTTATTAATGATTTAGGTAAAGTTATTTCTTCAAAATTTCAAATGTATGCCGATGACTTAAAAATTTATAGGACCATTGATTCTTTTTTAGACACACAATTACTTCAAAAAGACATTAATGAATTTAAAAAAATGGTGTGATGAAAATCTAATGAAATTAAATATTAACCCTGAAGTGACAATAACGGTTTTTAACAGCGTTGTTCGCAGCATCTTAGAATATTGTAGTTCGGTGTGGAATTCTAGTTATCAAGTGCATATAAATAATCCGAACGTATTCAAAAAAAGTTCTTATACCATCTAGCATACTCGGACAACAAATGTAGGAAGTTGTGCTCTTATAAGGAAAGATGCGACTATTACAGGGTGATGCCTCTAGTAACACGAAGAAAAACATTAGACATAATATTTTTGAAAAAATTAATTCAGGGTCAAACAGATTCTCACGAATTGCTCGCGCAGCTAGAATTCTGTGTTCCACGCCCCGGAAGCCGCTTGACAAATCGTAAGATTTTAGAGTCGGCTCCAATAAAGACCACCACTGGAAGACATGCTCCAATTCAAAGAATGATATGTTTCGCAAAAAACACAAGAAGTGACTGATTTATTTTCTGATTCTGTAGCCTCAATCAGAGCAGCAATAAAATAATGCTAAAACTCAGTATTTTAGATTATTCAATTGTTCATCATAGTTAGAAGATCTTTTAAATAAATGTAAAATCCCCACATGATTATACTGTTTAATGCATGTTGGATTCACATCTAGTAGGTGATGATTAAGAAACGAACACTGTTTTGTATTAGAATTAAGTTTAAATTGTTACCAGTTTTGTGAATTATTAAATTTAAAAAAATGCAATCCTAGGAACACCCGTACAAAAGCTAGCCAAGTGTCCCTTAAAAATTGAAATGTCTCTTTTGTTGCCCTCGCTCATGTTTATTGCTCGCTCAGAGAACTTTTTCGTACAAAAATAAAAATGTTAAACAGCAGTAAATCCGCTATTGCTGCGGAAGTAGTTTTATTCGAGTCGATAAAATAATTTGAATAAGTATTTTATTCAAATAAAACTACCTGCTGACACCTTAATAATGGCAAAGGTTATTTATAATAATATATTTAAGGCAGTGATGATAATTCTGCTTACTATAGCTCATAGGCAAATCCCATAGTGGACACAGTTGCATGAATACCTACAGGTTTTTGTTTTAGATTCATAAATTCCTAGTCCTAGAACCTAGTCAAATTTTATCATGACTGTATCACAGTCATGTTACTATGATATTATCATGTCACTATGATAACATAACATCATTATTTGTTTGATATATTTGTTTTTGTACAATAAAAAGTGAAGAAAGAGTACGACTCATATTTTTTACTTATTTTTATAAGAAAAAAAGAGATGGGTATTAAAAAGCAGAAAAGTAAATAACCGATGACCTGATTTAAAAAGTCTGATATAATACTTTTTCGCTTTCCCAACTCAAAACAGCGATTCTTCGCATAGATTGCGAGATCGGAACAAATTGCCTAACTTTTTGGGTTAAAAGTGAAAAGCCTACTCTCATAAAGCAAAGTAAGTACACAATGTAAATATAAGTACATATGAAAAGGAAACTGATTCGATTAATACACAAGGCAATCACTACCGAAATCTGAAGTATTTTTGAAACGTACGTTTTAATTTCCGCCTAGCTTTGTTTTCGGAGGGAAATTTGATTTGAACAAGAGCCGACCGATGAATGCGAGCCTGTAACATCCTCTAATATTCAATTCAATTATGTCAAAAGATGTGAAGTTATACAACCTTTTATTTCACGAGACGAACTCGTTACGTGTTATCGTAAAAAAATTCATTTACTGAAATTGCCTGTTTTATGTTGTCCTCGATTAGATTGAACTCGGAGCTATTTTACACGTTGAAGGTTTGACGGTGTAAAATTTTGTTCATTAATATTAAGTAACGTTTCGTTCCAATTTCAAAAAGATCTCGTATAAGGTTGCATATAATGTCGTATAATGCTGTAAGCAGAACTGTTCCTAGCACTGTTTCTAATATCTTAAACTTTCCGCAAGCTTAAATTCCTTTCATGAACGCTTCACTATTTTACCAAAAGTTACCAGGTTCAACTCAAAGTTTCATTTGTAGGTTTAAAACTTTATAAGTCAGAATTTTAGAAAAGCTTATATTTACACCGACTTCATAAAAGGATGAACATCTATTTTTGACTGTATGTTTAGCTTGGATTGTCATTTCATGCAATTTACGTAACTACCAATCTACAGCCCCAGCGTATAAATTCTAGTTTTTATTTTAATATTTCAATATCTCATATTTTACTTATTCCAAACAAACATGTTCGTAAAAACGGAGATTTAGAGTTAATTAAATACTAGCTTTTGCCCGCGGCTTTCCTTGCGTAAATAAAAGGAGTGGTAAGTTTAATTTTATCTTATGTAATTACTATCAATTAAAGTTAAATACAATAAAAACATCTAAAAAAATAGAATAGATAACTAAATAAATAGGAATTGATCTTCATGCTTTGCTATTTTAAGTTTATGATTCCAAACTAATCTTAATTAACGCACCAGTAGCAAATAAAAATTACCATATTTAAATTTAAAATTAAATCAAATATGGAAAATCCAGATTTTCTAAAAAAAGTACATTAACTTAAATGATTTGTTTAGATGATAACCAAAAGTTTGACTTTTTCAGTGACTCTGAATAAGTTAACTACTAATATACTTATCAAAAAATGTAAACGCGTACCTACCCACTTTAAATAACATTCGAATAATTTAATCTTTTCAAATGTTATCCTACCAACATTAAAATATGCGCTACGTTCTCAACGTCGTAATTTTTTTAATATTTGTCCAAATTAAGTACTGTACTAGTCGTAGTTTATCAATTAAAACGAACGTAAAAATTATCAAATCTGTCTTCTTTATAATATTAGTGTAGAGTAATTCTAAGAAGAAATAACGTTTTCGGTTAAACCTTCCAAGCTAACACAAATAGTAGACATGTTTAAAAGTCCTAATCTAACTTGTAAGGTACTGGGTGTTGATGGAGAGAAATCAAATGGAAAAAGGTTACGTTATCAAATTCAGAAGTCTGGGTCACAGATTACATTTAGATTCAGATTACATATGAAGTTGTCCCTTGAACTTTTAATCCCAACATTTTAGGGAAACTTCTAAGAAATACACAAGTAGGTGCACTTCAATATCGTGCTTATAAAATGTATCTATTCAAATTTTGTTAGAAAAAGTAAGTAGTACAGATAAAAAATACGATTACGTTTCATTTTTTAACACAATTATGATAACAAAAAGTGCGTGTACTCAAAATAAAAGGTTAATTTCAATATCAAAGCGTAAATTCCTCTAAAATCTGTAACAATTTTCGACATAATGTCTAAATTGCAAAATGCGTGCCACGGCCACATATAGGGCTGGCACACGCAACATCGCCTGCTCCACTATCGAATCACACCCTGTTACATCGGCTCAGTGTTTGTAAACGTTATTCAAAACATCGGCCATGTTTGGTTTTATCGCTTCTTCTTGTTTTGACAGCCCTAATGGTGATCAATTAAAAGCATTGATGGTTGAAGTTAATAGCTTTTTGGACTTGCTTTATTAAATGAAAAGGATTTTTCTCGTGACATGATGTGGTTATTGTTAGTATTTATAAATTTATAAAGATAAATAACAGTACAAAATCAAATAGCTTAAAATGTTTATGTTTCCCGTTTTCCTCGAAAAAATAATTCATAACTGTCTTTCTTTTA
Source organism: Marasmarcha lunaedactyla (assembly GCA_923062675.1). Classification (NCBI taxonomy): domain Eukaryota; kingdom Metazoa; phylum Arthropoda; class Insecta; order Lepidoptera; family Pterophoridae; genus Marasmarcha; species Marasmarcha lunaedactyla. The sequence continues at coordinate 21,519,237 of OV281343.1, forward strand.
CTTTTAAACGTATATAGTTTTGTTTCAGTATTTATCTAGAATAGGTGATGGTTCAATAACTGTTCGGATATCATTGCGTTTGCTCTTTAATGTAGTAGTTAAGTATAACTTATGTGTATGATTCAAAGGTATTTTATCTTAACCAAGTATTAACGTTGAAATACAAGTTAAAAGTTGAAAATTCTTTGTTTATGAAGAATAAATGAAAAACCAAAAGTAAAAGACCAGTTAGCTTCAAACAATTTAATGTAAACTATATATTTAAATAGCGAAAAGTTTTGCTTAACAAACAACTGTTTTAAAAAAAACGACGTCTTTCGTTTTAGGCGGCCTTTGATAACGATTTTTGAAACACGTCAAATTTTTGCTAAAACCTGGACCCAATAAACCATTATGAAAGTTTCTTAAGCAAAACCGCCTAATAAGTTTATCCCAGACATTATTCCAACCTTCTCGTCCGAGGTCCGAGACATTTTTATGCCATGTTTACACGAGTCAAGGCGCGTTCGCAAGTTAAGTGATTGTAAGTGGAGCGAGTGGCGCCTCGCCGGAAGTAGTTCCAGCGTGACGGACGCCGGAAGTGATGCTGGATCGAGTTCGTTCGTTATGTCTCTTTATCCGAGTGCCCACTTTATGTGGGAAGGTAGGTGACGTGCAGATTTTCTAAAATGGAACGTCTCTTGTAGTTCGCTCGGGATAGATGTGAATTATTGTCATGTTGGATAACGTGTATATTCTTGCCCCTGTTTAGATCCCTGTTTGAGAAAATTAATAACATCTGATATCTGAACATCTTGAGAATAGTTTGAACTTAGAAGAGTTATTTATTGTATATGTATTATTGTAAGTTTAGTAAGAACATAAGAGTGACATGTCTAGAAAGATAAAAGCCTCAGAAATTTAAAAAAAAGGAAATAAAGGTTTACTTATATTCTCTTTCACGTTCAATAAGATTTCAAAACCTTATAAAACCTAACTGCGAAAACAATACATAAATTACAAACTCTGTCTAGGTTAACACAACTATCAATAAATAAAATCAATACTTAATAATTTTACAACCAACCTAAAAAACATAAGAATATAACTTAAATCCTCCGACTCCCGCCTTAATCCTCTTAAATCGATCGAAAATCCCCTTAATAAAGAGCCCGAGTACCAACATCTTAATGAAGCTATAGCTTTTAAAAATCTCAAAGTCTGTAGTTCGGAGATGTCAAGTCGTTGAAAACGTCATTTGTTTTTGTAATGTCTTTTCTTATGACTGGGCGTTAAGTCCAACCAGTTTATCTGATCAGTACAGGGTGGTGCTGCGTTCTACGCATAAGTGAATTCGACATTTAGTCACGGAAGTTCCCTTTTTTTGCTACTGCGAGTAGATAAGTTGGTGGCAGTGTAACGATTATTTCGGCCATTGTGACGGCTGCCAAAGACGTACAAAGTTGGTCGTAGCTGGAATGGGCAGCTTTTGTTCATGGACGTATTGTTCGCATAGATTGCGGGATCGTTGGATTTGTTCACACAATGGACATGTGTTGGTTTATTTGGCTCTTTTGCTGGATTAGTACGATGGTGTTGGTTACGTTAGAGGGATTACGATGTGATTACGTTTATTGGATAGAAATAAGCTTTAGTTATTACTTTATTTAGTTACTTTGTAGGCGGACACTAGATATACAAAGTAGTAAAATTGGCACATTTTACATTTTACACTTAGTCAAGCAAAACAGCAAAAATCTGATCTCATAATAGATTCACGTTATTATGCACTAGCTATTATGCACTAGCACAACATTCACTGAAATAGTGTGGTTTATTTTTAAAACACAAACGTACACCTTAGATTCGAGTAAAACCGCTTGTTTGCCAACTTTTATCTGTACAAAAATAAACATTTAGAAGTTTCTTCAGAGTCAACTTGAACTAATCTTTTGAAGGTACCTACACAGTTCAAGCCAAAACAGAACCCAAGTAAGTGCATTTAGTCTTGCGGTTGCCGGGGTCACGCCGTCGCCCCGCCGTCGTCGTGCCGTCACGGGTTGGTTCCCGCCAAAACTAAGCAGACATTTGCACTACTTCACGCCGAAATGCCGGAAAATGCTTTGTCTACCATCTATAAGGAAGTCTTCCAACTGGTTTTTTAAATTTTTTGCGCTTAACAGTTCACGCACAGAGTGTTCCTTTCCTTTTATAACGGTATGGGTAGTTAAAATACATTGTTAAATACATAGAATATAGGAAAATAAATCGTTATTGAAACCCTTTAAAAAGCTAATTAAAGTTTAAGTAATTCAAGGGATTCTTAACACAGTTTTAATTTTTTATTTCGAGTTTCCGATATTTCGACCCTGTTGCAAGCGCCATAATCGAAACAATTCAAACAAACAGAATCAAAATGTTGATAAGGGTCCCGTGAATTCCTTATTTTTTTTTTTTTTTTTTTTTGCTGCCGAGGCACCCTCACGGGAGGGAGGTGGAAGATGCGTCATGCATACCCGCCCGCAGGTAAATTCCTCTGCGGGGGGGTTATGTGGGACTCACCAGAATGGCACCTACCCACTAAAAACCACCTGTTGGCTGTGGTAAGCGTATACCTTTAGCCTTCATCGGAAGCGACACCCGTCGGGAAGTTGGGCGCGCTGGCGGAGACCCGCTAGCGGGTCTTCCGCCTGTAGTGAAAGTTGCACTGAAGGTGCTCAAAGGGACATGAGTTGGTGGCCGTTCTGGGCAGCCTCCGGTGAAGCCGGGGCTGGGCAGAGGTCGGCCGAAGCATGATTTAGGGATCAATTCATTTAAATGAACCTACAATGAATTGAGAAGGGAACTATGCTCCGCCAGAGCTAGCAAACGCTCTGTCGGAGTACGTGAAGCCCTAAGTTTACGGGCTAAGACTGCGATTTCACTAACGTCGACATTTTTAATAGCGTCGCAGACGATACGCATATCGTCTGCTACGGAGGATTGAGGAGTGGGTTTGTATGGGCGAGGAGCCGGGATGGGATTCGATGCGGGACGCTGCCTCCAGTTTTCTGGAGCAGGCTTGGGCTGAGTAGGCTTTGCAGCCGGAGGAACCCGGCTACGCAGCGGCGGAAAGTTTTCTTGAGAAAGGCGCGGGGCCTGTTTGGGAGCCGCCCTTTTGAAATTGGAGCGCATACAACGGGGTGCACGAGGGCAGCCCCTGTAGTTTGCGGTGTGGCCGGACTGGCCACAAAGCACGCAATCGGGAGGAGAGGGAGTTTCAGGAGTGCGATTGCACTCCTTAGTGAAGTGCGGGACCAGGCACTTGACGCACCTGGGCGGTGCGCGGCAGCCAACTGCCGCGCACCGCCACCGGCAACTGGCACCGATGGCACTGGCCGGGATGACCGCGGCGATGAGGCGCCTCGATTGAGATCCCAGAGAGGCCGCAAATAGAGCTAACCCCTTTCAGGATCTCTCTGGACTTGGGGACGTTGGCGAGAATCACCAAAGCGAGAGGGTGTTGCCTCCCGTACTTGCTGTGCATTTTATGCACCGCGAGTGCCGGGAAGCCTTGGGACTGCAGATCCTCCAGGATGGCCTCGTTCGATAATTCGAACGGGATTCCCCTGAGTACCGCTCTGATCTTACGCTCTTCTGACAGAGCATAAGTGTGATAAGCATATTGCTTATCGGTGAGGAGCTTAGTCAAAGCTCGGAAACCGTCTATCGACGAGACAGTGATTTTAATAGATTCACCCGAGTTTACCGCTCGGGTGTAAAGGATCTTGTGCTCATTGCACAATGTCGAGACCTCAGTCCATTTACCCTTTTCCCGAAGGAAAATGGGTGGTGGGACCTTGGCCTTGACAGAAGTCGGGGCCGGAGCGGGTGTTGAAGACACCGGGGCAGCTGGCGTTGAAGACGCCGCAGGGGGTGTAGGGACGGGCGCCGAGGGCGCCGGGTCTTGTTTCGAGCGCTTCTTAGAGCGCTTCTTAACAAGGGTGAAAGAGGGAGGCTCATCAGGGCCAGTTGGGGTGGCATCCGAGGATGACTCGGTCGCGGGTGCGCGCTTGCGGCGCGAAGGGGCGATTTCTTCGCACTCCATGTCACTGGAGGAAGGGGACGCGGGAGGGCCTAAGACCTGAGGGGTCTGGGGGACTGGTGTGGCCTGAGGGGCCATTGGTGGAGTTAACGCCATGATATGCGGGATAAGAGAATCAAGGAAACGGAACTTGTCAGCATTTATATAAATGCCTTCAGCACCGATACTATCAGCTAACTTCTTCCTAATCTCATCATAGCTTAGGGAAGCCATTGCGGAGGGGTTGGGGAGGGACAATATGTGAACCTAACAACGATGACTAACTTCCTAAAACCACCCTACACGCAGTAGGGCGGTTGAGAACGACGCGGATAACTTACTCGAACACGGCACTTGAAGTCCTGGAACAACGAAACCCCGTCGACGAAGCTCACGTTCCACGAAGTACGGTTAACAAGCCACTATTCGCCGTGAAAACGGCGTTAGAAACTTAGAAGTACGGTTAACGAGCCACTGTCCGCCGTGAAAACGGCGTTAGAAACTTAGTACGGTAAACAACTATGAAATTTGGGTGCTCAATTAGCGCGGGGGCTAAAAGAGCGGGAAGGCGTCTGCGATCGACGTGCGCTCGAGAACGCACGCAGACCGAGACTCGTGAATTCCTTAAATCATCACTTTCTTATATATTAACATTCAAACACCGACCAAATCATTGTGCGCAAATTTGACATGAGACAACATAGTATTCCCGAATAAGAACCTTTCAATGACTAGATATCAGTATTTTTGTTGCAAACTGTCAACTGTACAGATCACGACCACAGTCGCAGCTAAAGCTAGTTTTAATTTAAAGAACTAGAAGTCCCGCGCGGTTTAACCGGCGCGCTCGTTCCCTAGGGAATTTTGTGATAAAATACAACAATGCAATACAGAATATAACTATGGTACTACTGGATAATGTGGTTGTCTAATGAGGAAATAATTTTACAATCGAATAATAATTTGGGAAACTAAGACAGATGTTCCCACAGATGTAGATCACGTTGTAATTGGTCGGTTGAAGAACGCCTCGTCGCTGCATCACGAGAAAGAAGGTCGTAAGCAACGCTCGTCTCCAAAAGACCTAAATACAGAATTTATTGATTGCATTTAAATAAACAAACAAACAAACGACTATTTCATGTTTTATAATAATAGTGCCTATTGAAGTATAAATAAGCCTTAATTAATATTGTAAAATTTCAAAACCGGCATGACCAAAAACGACATTTTGGTTCAGCTACTCTTCACATGATCGTAAAAAAGAAATGCCGAATTATATACATTATAAGATCCTTTATTAAGAATAAACAAGCTTGAAGGCATAATAGTTATGAAAGCGAATAATACTAAAAAAGTATCTGGTATTGTAGCTTTGAGGATAAAAAGATTTAAGGTGGACCTGTGTAAATAGAGGCTGATTTAACAAGTAACAAGACGACAAGCTCTCGTATAAAATTTCTTATCTGTAGAACTGGGGCGAAGATGAATCCAAGTCTAATATTTATTTATTTTATGGTTTTTGTATCAACAATATTAAATACATTATTATGTATTATTAAGATTTATTAATCTTATAAATAATGTACAACTTCTTTCTGGACGCTTTCTGACCCAGGACAAAGTGGTCGCGCATTCGTAGTAATAATTTAAAATAAACCGCACCGGGGCCCTAGCCAAGTTGCGAATCTATGATTGCTAACGCCTTAGCACAATCGTAAACACTACAAATAATAATAATAATATTTCTAACAATCACACCACATTATCTAGCCCAAATTAAGTATCATTAAGAACTTGTGTTATGGATACTAGATAACGGATAAATATACTTAAGAAATTTATAAACACACATAGATATTCTTTCTTCTTTTATAAATATTATAAATAAACTTAAATAAACATACATTACACATCCATGACTAGAAAGCAAATATCATAAAATGTCTGCCCCTACCAGGATTCGAACCCGGGACCTCTGGCATGGTAGGCAAGTCAATGTAGGTATTTTAAATAAGTCTTATTTAAAGTGGAACTGTATTTTGTTTCAAGGTAACTATTCGATAAACCTTCCGTTTTTCTAAACTTAGTTTTATATTGTTATTTATTTTGGAGTCATGGCTGTTTATATTTATATTAATGTATGTTTATTCTGGATCCCCCCAGTTTACTATATGGTCATCCATAACACAAGCTCTGATTATCATATGATTAGATACCATATGATTTGTCTGAGGATTTATTACGTTATCCTAAGATAACGTATTTGAAGTTACCATTTCTAAATGTGCATTTAAACTGAAGATTTAGGATTTTTATTTATAAATACACTCACTCAAATCAAATCACCACTTCAGATGAAATAACCAATGTGACTGCGAGCTTTCAATCTTGACAAGCAATTTTACGGTCTTACAGCGAAACAATATGCCGCATAACTCTAGAATATGTAGCAATATGCTGAGCAATAACAGAATAATACCTGACAACGAAATAGAATCCATATTTCATAAGCACTTGTACGCTTAAAATATTGCAATGAAAGCGTTACTTTTTCCTCGACGCCGTAGTGAAGATAACGTCGGCTGATAGAGGGGACTTACTGACTTCTTGTCATTTCCTAACGGTGGTTTATTACGTTCCGATTGTTCTGCGATTCCTTCATGTCAAAATGCTTTGAACGCTTACCTATTGAAGTCTGTTTCTGAGCGTAAGTCTTTCTAGAAGCATATCAAATGCAAAATCACATTTTTATAATGTTTTAAAAAAATAATAATAATTATTATTTATTCATAAAAATAAGATATTAGAAGATGTAAAAATAAGATCTGACAATTATTGATAGAAAATATAAGGATATTTATAGTTGCGAGTATATACCCGTTGGAAAGTGTCGTAGGATGCATTTATTAAATTAATACATTTTTATTGTACTCGTGACATAAATATATTTTTAGATATTAAAATCAAGTGACGTACTGAAAAGCAAAACTTTATTTTAGTGAACATATGTATTAGAGATTTAAAAGAAATTAGGACATTAATTTCAAAAATAGTTATTTTATTCTATATCTTAAAGTTTCAGTTATCATCACGATTGGGTTCGAGTCGCCGACTATAAACCCGATCCTTTAAGATTCATACGCCGACATTTACGCGCACAATATTTCATGGTGGGTGCGAGCAAATTTTATATGCACAGAGACGTTGTTTCCTGTAGCATGTAGCCGTGGATGAACAAGCTTCACTTCTTAGATTCCTGCGAATATTCCGGCGATTGCATCGCGTAAATGTGCTTGTATTTTACACTGTTTACGAACTTCTGGGACATGATTGATTCTAAAAGAGATAAGATTTGTATTCAAAGAAGGGACGTTTTTATCGTTTTTAAGATTTTTCGAGTAAGAAGTCGCTAACTTAAATAGGTATTTAAATTGTTTTAAATCACCTAAACTTTTTAAATTGTCGAAAATGCACAGTGTTGATAAGACAGAAACGCTAGGTTCTAATAGTAATATGACACAGTTATACGCATCACCACTTATGTAAATAGATAAATATTTTTTACTGCATTTGAAAAAGTTTATAAGTCATTCATGAATCCATAAACCCCCTCAATTACTCTAAAAAAGTTAGCACCGCGTTATTCCGCAACAAAGAGCATTACTAGTTACATTAAAATTTTAATATTAAAAGCGACAACTTCAGCGGCGTCATTCGAATAGTCGTAAACGGGCTGTATTAAATGTTATTATAAATTCATTAATTCACTCAAACATCTGTAAGTGTTATGACGGTCATAAAAACCTCATTTGCGCTGCGGTTTAACGATCCCAGAGGCTAATCCAGCGCTGTCACCGGCTGAACAACTCCAAATTGGCAATCATAATTTACCTTAACGCCCTAATTTTCTAATATAATAAGGCGTCTTGTAACAAAAAAGATTCGTCTAAATCTGTTACTCTATATTAACATAACCGCTCTGTTAAATGGACTTGAGATAATTTGTGGACAAAGTTCGGCGTGTAATACCTCGCAAATTGCCGGATAAGACTGTGTGAGACAACTGTTAGTTTTAATTAAACTGCTGGTTGCTTGCGGGAATACTTGAAATGAGAAAATTATTCTAATCTTATAAGCCTGTCGTTGTACGAAGTTGGTTGAAATTAATATGACGCAGAGCGCGGTGCGGCGCTGCGGTCGCGTGTTTTGTTTTCGTATGAAATACAGTGAATTCGTTTACTGTTACGGGTGGAATCTAAGATTTTTTAATCCAGGTTTAGGACTGAAAGAGTTTCCGAATACAGTTTCCAAATACTTTTGCAGATATTTCCAATACTATTAATAATTTATTCATTAATGTTAAGTGAATCAACAAATTAAAACTAAATATAATAACAGCAGTTAATTTATTACTCAGGTCAAGTTCTTAACTCATCAAAAACATGCTTCTAAAAGTATTATAGATAGTACGAAATTAAGAAAACAAGGGTACCTGGCCCATGTAGTTGTAACGATATACGTTAGCCTTCTGTCAACGTAAACCTTGTTTGTGATAATACGCTTCATTAGCAGATTATTTATTATTTTAAACTGAGACGTACATAGTCCGTCAATGTCAGAAAAAGCAAACGCTCTGCTGTTGCTAGACATTATTTTATCAGTATATTTATACAGGCAAATCATTTATAGGAATCATGCTTTAAACAAATGTAATCAAAAAGTCAAAGTCTGTAAGAGGTATTTATCCCATTTGTATAATAATAATAATAATAATAAATTCTTTATTTGCTAGTATAAGCGTTACAATAGGTCTTAATTTTTAATATTAATGTCCGTACATATACTGCTACAATGTCAGCGTGCAAATTTACATAATGTCAATAATTAAAATTATTAAGTTAAGAGATTTGAAATATTTACACTCATGAAATTTATACAATAAAGCTATTCAATAAAAACACATGTCACATAATAAAAATTGTGTCATAAATCAAATAAAATAGTAAATGTCAAAATGTAAATAAAAAATAAAAATAAATTAAAACAGTGTAAATGATATGTCAAATAGTTAATTTAGTGATTAAATGTAATATTTAAATTAAATTAAATGTTAAGTCATTATAATGTTTTGTCGTTTAGATATTCCTACACACTATAAAACAGTTTATCTAGTAATAAGTTAAATAGTCCAGTTTTGAATTTTTTTTTTTTTTTTTTTTTTGCTGCCGAGGCACCCTCGCGGGAGGGAGGTGGAAGATGCGTCATGCATACCCGCCCGCAGGTAAATTCCTCTGCGGGGGGGTTATGTGGGACTCACCAGAATGGCACCTACCCACTAAAAACCACCTGTTGGCTGTAGTTATTACCGTTAGCCTTCATCGGAAGCGACACCCGTCGGGAAGTTGGGCGCGCTGGCAGAGACCCGCTAGCGGGTCTTCCGCCTGTAGTGAAAGTTGCACTGAAGGTGCTCAAAGGGACATGAGTTGGTGGCCGTTCTGGGCAGCCTCCGGTGAAGCCGGGGCTGGGCAGAGGTCGGCCGAAGCATGATTTAGGGATCAATTCATTTAAATGAACCTACAATGAATTGAGAAGGGAACTATGCTCCGCCAGAGCTAGCACACGCTCTGTCGGAGTACGTGAAGCCCTAAGTTTACGGGCTAAGACTGCGATTTCACTAACGTCGACATTTTTTATAGCGTCGCAGACGATACGCATATCGTCTGCTACGGAGGATTGAGGAGTTGGTTTGTATGGGCGAGGAGCCGGGATGGGATTCGATGCGGGGCGCTGCCTCCAGTTTTCTGGGGCAGGCCTAGACTGTGTAGGCTTTGCAGCCGGAGGAACCCGGCTACGCAGCGGCGGAAAGTTTTCTTGAGAAAGGCGCGGGGCCTGTTTGGGTGCCGACCTCTTGGGATTGGAACGCATACAACGGGGTGCACGAGGGCAGCCCCTGTAGTTTGCGGTGTGGCCGGACTGGCCACAAAGCACGCAATCGGGAGGAGAGGGAGTTTCAGGAGTGCGATTGCACTCCTTGGTGAAGTGCGGGACCAGGCACTTGACGCACCTGGGCGGTGCGCGGCAGTTGGCCGCCGCGTGCCCGTACAACTGGCACCGATGGCACTGGCCGGGATGACCGCGGCGATGAGGCGCCTCGATCGAGATCCCAGAGAGGCCGCAAATAGAGCTAACCCCTTTCAGGATCTCTCTGGACTTGGGGACGTTGGCGAGAATCACCAAAGCGAGAGGGTGTTGCCTCCCGTACTTGCTGTGCATTTTATGCACTGCGAGTGCCGGGAAGCCTTGGGACTGCAGATCCTCAAGGATAGCCTCGTTCGATAATTCGAACGGGACTCCCCTGAGTACCGCTCTGATCTTACGCTCTTCTGACAGAGCATAAGTGTGATAAGCATATTGCTTATCGGTGAGGAGCTTAGTCAAAGCTCGGAAATCGTCTATCGACGAGACAGTGATTTTAATAGATTCACCCGAGTTTACCGCTCGGGTGTAATGGATTTTGTGCTCATTGCACAGTGTCGAGACCTCAGTCCATTTACCCTTTTCCCGAAGGAAAACGGGTGGTGGGACCTTGGCCTTGACAGAAGTTGGGGCCGGAGCGGGTGTTGAAGACACCGGGGCAGCTGGCGTTGAAGACGCCGCAGAGGGTGTAGGGACGGGCGTGGAGGGCGCCGGGTCTTGTTTCGAGCGCTTCTTAGAGCGCTTCTTAACAAGGGTGAAAGAGGGAGGCTCAGGGCCAGTTGGGGTGGCGTCCGAGGAAGACTCAGTCGCGGGTGCGCGCTTGCGGCGCAGAGGGGCGTCTACTTCGCACTCCATGTCACTGGAGGAAGGGGACGCGGGAGGGCCTAAGACCTGAGGGGTCTGGGGAACTGGGGTGGCCTGAGGGGCCATTGTGGACATTATCGTCATGAAATGAGGGATGAGAGAATCTAAGAAACGGAACTTGTCAGCATTTATATATATGCCTTCAGCACCGGTACTATCAACTAACTTCTTCCTAATCTCATCAGAGCTTAGGGAAGCCATTGCGGAGGGGTTGGGGAGGGACAATATATGAACCTAACAACGATGACTAACTTCCTAAAACCACCCTACACGCAGTAGGGCGGTTGAGAACGACGCGGATAACTTACTCGAACACGGCACTTGGAGTCCTGGAACAACGAATTCCCGTCGACGAAGCTCACGTTCCACGAAGTACGGTTAACAAGCCACTATTCGCCGTGAAAACGGCGTTAGAAACTTATTAGAAGTACGGTTAACGAGCCACTGTCCGCCGTGAAAACGGCGTTAGAAACTTAATACGGTAAACTATGAAATTTGGGTGCTCAATTAGCGCGGGGGCTAAAAGAGCGGGAAGGCGTCTGCGATCGACGTGCGCTCGAGAACGCACGCAGACCGAGACTGCGTGTTTTGAATTTGTTAGTTGGCAGGTTTTTATATTTAGATGGCAACTTGTTATAAAGTCTTATTGCCATACAGTAGACATTGTTACTAAATACGGCTAGTTTTTGTGAAGGAATATACAATTTTTCTTTGTCCCTTCCGCGCCGTCCGGTCACATCACCACTACATTGGAACAGGTGTTTGTTTTGTTTTACAAAACAGCATATTTCATATATATATAGTGATGGAAGTGGCAAAATTTTCAACTGTTTGAAAAGTGGTTTACAGCTGTGTTGCATATCTTTATTACAGATTGATCTTAGACATTTCTTTTGGATATAAACACTCTGTCAGCCTCTACTGAATTACCCCATAAAACTAAACCATATCTTATATTGGCTGATACATAGCCATGATAAGCCAGTTTTGCTGCTTCTATCGACACAACCTGAGCGATTCGTTTTAAGGCGTAAATAAATCTGTCTGTTTTTTGGCATAACTTGTTCACATGGGCTTTCCAGTTACAGTACTCATCCACTATAACCCCAAGAAATTTCGTTGATTCTGATATTTCTAATTTTGTATCATTATATTTTATGTCAAGCTTTGATAAATTACTATTGTATGTCTTAAATTGAATAATTTTCGTCTTATCTATGTTGATCAATAATTCATGAGCATCTAACCAATCTATAACGTCATTTAAAGCTTTGTTTGATTCTTTTTCAGCGTCAATATTTTTTTCACAACTGATTGTAATGGTTGTGCCGTCAGCAAATAATATGCATTTATGGTCAATTTGATTTGGGAGATCATTTATATAAGTGATAAGTGATGAAGATATGTAGAAGTGTTTCATAAAATGTATGTGGTAAACTTTGCAGTTCATAAAAGTACCTGTATATGGCCATTTCGGTGAGTTAAATTCTATTTTATAATAATAATAATAATAATCATTTATTTGCAAGAATGTGTGCACAATAAGATGTTGTTGATAATAGAATTCCCAATTCACAAACTGCCAGATAATGGCGTGCAAATATTATTGGTACAAATTTAGGTTACCTCCTCTCAAAAAAATTTTAATTTTTAGTTTACATGTCAATCTGAATATAAAATTAAAATTAAAAAAAAATTAAAATTACAGTCATGGTTCTCAAGTCAACATTACTAATGTCAATCTACAATAAAAAATAAAAATTACATTCATTCAAATATTAATAAATATTAATTAATCCAGTCTATAATAACACTTCTCTATCAATAACCTGAATAACTTATGTTTAAATTCCAAACCGGTCAGATTTTTATAAGAATCCTGGAGGTGATTAAGGATGGTGATATATTTGATATGGTTATATTTTCGTGTTTGATTTATGTTCCTATCGCAATGTTTCAAAGGCCTTATGTACAATACAATAAATAAAAGATATGCAGGCATTTCTGGATATTCATTTCTGTCCTTTCCACATCTTCTCATGTGACATACTTTTGTAATAAGAGCTACCTATAAAAAATTAAATATTTTTAAATTGTTTTAAACGAAATCTATATCAAATGTAATCCCGAATTCTTTATTTACAAACAAGAATATTTACAAAACGTTCTTAAATAGCGAACCAACACGGCAAATCCACTAGTCTTTTGGCCACTTTGTCTTATGTACAACTACAATTTAGTTTAGTAGTAGTTTAGGAAATTGTAATTAAAAAAATGTAATTACAAATGTAATTTAGGCGAGGCGTTCTATCTTTAATTCTTTTCTTTCCTTGTTATTCCTTATCCTAGCGTTATCAAAAAGTAAACAGGCAGCTATTTCACGTGTCGGTTAAATTCTTTCTTTAATCATTTAATAAATTTATTTTAAAAACAAATACTTATTACTATGCTTAAAACAATGTAACATAAACTTAATAAAGTTTTACGTTCATCGCATATAAACACAGACATCGTCGGTAGCTAATTGTTTTTTAAGAAACATACTTAATATCTTTAACACACAAGTTCACGAGTTCATAATGAATATTTTTTTACAAACCAAAAAACTTGTTTTTCGAATTTTAATGCGTTATTACTTACCCATCACCTAAACTCTACACCAATAAGCACTAATCGATATTAGATATCGATTATCAACGAATCTAACGTTCAAAAGAGGCTTTACGTTTAGTTCATTTTAATGACAGGAGTCGTTCGATCTTTGAGGAGATAATCTCCAGTATCAATTTGAGAGTCGTCTGGTCCGAGAGTCTTGGGGACAGCATTTCATTAAGCGGTAGGAGGCAGGAAGCAACAGAGCCGGGACACCTGAGACTGGGGGCGACTGAGTGAACTAAGTCTGTGCTATTAGAAAAAAACTTGAAGTTGCAATGATGTGCTTCTATTGATATTATTAGTAGACTATATTTAATGGAATTAAGGCTTTGGTGAGATTACTTTTTTTAACTATGCATGCCTACAATAAAATAGTTTATGTTTATGGTTTCTGAAAATTTTCCTTGTACTATTATTACGTCTTAGCTGAGTTTTGTCTCCGTAACATGAAATACATTTTGTAAATACTAGGCCTCATAATCGAAATGCCCTGAAATTTTAGGGAGACGGTGATATCTCTCTGGTATCAACGTCTTATAATTTAAACAAACAATAAGCCCTACTCGCAATACTCATTTTTATATATACTCATTACTTTATTACATTATTTATTATACTCATTACGCAGCTTTACCAGGCATTTGAGGCTACAATAATTTTCAGGTATTGCTTAAATAACTTTTAGGTCGCCTCCTACAGAAGTAGCCCAATCTAACAGCCATCGTTAACGTCGTACTTACGTCGCATCGTGAAGGTTTTAATTAAAGAAAATAAAAAAGCTAGTATAAAACAACTTATCTCATACAGTGCAGTGCAGGTTACACTAATTATACCAGGTGATTGTTTTCCGAGCTACAGTGCAGAGCAGAATTACTGCTCCCCGCTACAGCAACTAGCGCGGCCGGTGGTTGTCAAACTTTAGTCATTTAACTTCAAAACAGCTTCCTGTTGGCGCTTTCTATTACAATAGTACTGTTTATAATTTATATTGACAGTAAAGATTATTTGGATGATTTCGAAGTATTTTATAAAGGTTTAAACAAATTGCACTCATACTTCTTCTTTCCTTCAGAAGACATACAATCGTTTGCAAAGGGTAACAAGTTTGAAAAAAATTGGGTTAGATTATTTTGCATAATATATTCATAATACCTAATATAATTAACTCTCCATAGGTATATTTATTCTTGTTATATATCGCCATTACCAATGTATTCCGTTACGATATAACACTCCACATTATTGTAATTACTATTGTTTCAACATTTTGAATAAGTTTCTTCGTCCAACAAGAAACCAAAATAACGTGTAAAAGTTAGATTGAAATAATATCGAGAAAGCGAACTCTTGAAAATAGAATTACCCTACAAAAAGGGTAATTCTAGCTATCTTATTAAATTCTGAAGTAGATATCAGTAATAGATTTTAATAACAATAAACTTGTAATTATGTATCATCTGAACTTTGTCAAGGTTCTGGTACCCACGTGGCAGTATTTGTGTTCAAACAATATCTTTAGTCTTTTTTTTTTTTTTGCTCCCGAGGCACCCTCGCGGGAGGGAGGTGGAAGATGCGTCATGCATACCGCCCGCAGGTAAAGTCCTCTGCGGGGGGTTATGTGGGACTCACCAGAATGGCATCTACCCACTAAAAACCACCTGTTGGCTGTAGTAAAATTCGTTTTACCGTTAGCCTTCATCGGAAGCGACACCCGTCGGGAAGTTGGGCGCGCTGGCAGAGACCCGCTAGCGGGTCTTCCGCCTGTAGTGAAAGTTGCACTGAAGGTGCTCAAAGGGACATGAGTTGGTGGCCGTTCTGGGCAGCCTCCGGTGAAGCCGGGGCTGGGCAGAGGTCGGCCGAAGCATGATTTAGGGATCAATTCATTTAAATGAACCTATAATGAATTGAGAAGGGAACTATGCTCCGCCAGAGCTAGCAAACGCTCTGTCGGAGTACGTGAAGCCCTAAGTTTACGGGCTAGGACTGCAATCTCCCTAACTTCAACACTTTTGATAGCGTCGCAGATGATACCCATATCGTCTGCTACGGAGGGTTGAGGAGTGGGTTTGTATGGGCGAGGAGCCGGGATGGGATTCGATGCGGGGGGCTGCCTCCAGTTTTCTGGAGCAGGCTTTGCAGCCGGAGGAACCTGGCTACGCAGCGGCGGAAAGTTTTCCTGAGAAAGGGGCGGGGACTGTTTGGGTGCCGCCCTCTTGGAATTGGAACGCATACAACGGGGTGCACGAGGGCAGTCCCTGTAATTTGCGGTGTGGCCGGACTGGCCACAAAGCACGCAATCGGGAGGAGAGGGAGTTTCAGGAGTGCGATTGCACTCCTTAGTGAGATGAGGGACCAGGCACTTGACGCACCTGGGCGGTGCGCGGCAGTTGGCCGCCGCGTGCCCGTACAACTGGCACCGATGGCACTGGCCGGGATGACCGCGGCGATGATGCGCCTCGATCGAGATCCCAGAGAGGCCGCATATAGTGCTAACCCCTTTGAGGATCTCCCTGGACTTGGGGTCGTTGGCGAGAACCACCAAAGCGAGAGGGTGTTGCCTCCCGTACTTGCTGTGCATTTTATGCACTGCGAGTGCCGGGAAGCCTTGGGACTGCAGATCCTCCAGGATAGCCTCGTTCGATAATTTGAACGGGACTCCCCTGAATACAGCTCTGATCTTACGCTCTTCTGACAGAGCATAAGTATGATAAGCATATTGCTTATTGGTGAGGAGCTTTGTTAAAGCACGAAAGTCGTCTATCGACGAGACTAAGATTTTAATAGATTCACCCGAGTTGGCCGCTCAGGTGTAATGGATTTTGTGCTCATTGCACAATGTCGAAACCTCAGTCCATTTATCCTTTTCCCGAAGGAAAACGGGTGGTGGGACCTTGGCCTTGACAGAAGTTGGGGCCGGAGCGGGTGTTGAAGACACCGGGGCAGCTGGCGTTGAAGACGCCGCAGGGGGTGTAGGGACGGGCGTCGAGGGCGCCGGGTCTTGTTTCGAGCGCTTCTTAGAGCGCTCCTTAACAAGCGTAAAAGAGGGAGACTCAGGGCCAGTTGGGGTGGCGTCCGATGATGACACGGTCGCGGGTGCGCGCTTGCGGCGCGGAGGGGCATCTACTTCGCACTCCATGTCACTGGAGGAATGGGACGCGGGAGGGCCTAAGACCAGAGCGGTCTGCGGGACGGAGGTGGCCTGAGGGGCCGGTGTGAACAGTGCCATGATTAGAGGGAGAAAGGATTGCAGTGTGCGAATCATATGAGGAGGGCAATGAGTGCCTTGGGCGTCGTAATCAGCGATCAGCTTATTCAGAAGCTCCTCGGGGCTTAGGGAAGCCATTGCGGAGGGGTTGGGGAGGGACAACAATATATAAATATATATACTATGAACCTATCAACGATGACTAACTTCCTAAAACCACCCTACACGTAGTAGGGCGGTTGAGGACGACGCGGATAACTTACTCGAACACGAAACTCGAAATCCTGGAACGACGAATCCCCGTCGACGAAGCTCACGTTCCACGAAGTACGGTTAACAACCCACTATCCGCCGTGAAAACGGCGTTAGAAACTTATTAGAAGTACGGTTAACGACCCACTGTCCGCCGTGAAAACGGCGTTAGAAACTTATTACGGTATATAACTAGGAAATTATATATTACGACAACAACCAGTGAAATTTGGGTGCTCAATTAGCGCGGGGGCTAATGGAGCGGGAAGGCGTCTGCGATCGACGTGCGCTCGAGAACGCACGCAGACCGAGACTGATGTTTAGTTTTTTTTTTTTTTTTGCTGCCGAGGCACCCTCGCGGGAGGGAGGTGGAAGATGCGTCATGCATACCCGCCCGCAGGTAAATTCCTCTGCGGGGGGGTTATGTGGGACTCACCAGAATGGCACCTACCCACTAAAAACCACCTGTTGGCTGTAGTTATTACCGTTAGCCTTCATCGGAAGCGACACCCGTCGGGAAGTTGGGCACGCTGGCGGAGACCCGCTAGCGGGTCTTCCGCCTGTAGTGAAAGTTGCACTGAAGGTGCTCAAAGGGACATGAGTTGGTGGCCGTTCTGGGCAGCCTCCGGTGAAGCCGGGGCTGGGCAGAGGTCGGCCGAAGCATGATTTAGGGATCAATTCATTTACATGAACCTATAATGAGTTGAGAAGGGAACTATGCTCCGCCAGAGCTAGCAAACGCTCTGTCGGAGTACGTGAAGCCCTAAGTTTACGGGCTAAGACTGCGATTTCACTAACATCGATATTTTTCATAGCGTCGCAGACGATACGCATATCGTCTGCTACGGAGGATTGAGGAGTGGGTTTGTATGGGCGAGGAACCGGGATGGGATTCGATGCGGGACGCTGCCTCCAGTTTTCTGGGGCAGGCCTAGACTGAGTAGGCTTTGTAGCCGGAGGAACTCGGCTACGCAGCGGCGGAAAGTTTTCTTGAGAAAGGCGCGGGGCCTGTTTGGGTGCCGCCCTTTTGAAATTGGAGCGCATACAACGGGGTGCACGAGGGCAGCCCCTGTAATTTGCGGTGTGGCCGGACTGGCCACAAAGCACGCAATCGGGAGGAGAGGGAGTTTCAGGAGTGCGATTGCACTCCTTAGTGAAGTGCGGGACCAGGCACTTGACGCACCTGGGCGGTGCGCGGCAGTTGGCCGCCGCGTGCCCGTACAACTGGCACCGATGGCACTGGCCGGGATGACCGCGGCGATGAGGCGCCTCGATTGAGATCCCAGAGAGGCCGCAAATAGAGCTAACCCCTTTCAGGATCTCTCTGGACTTGGGGACGTTGGCGAGAATCACCAAAGCGAGAGGGTGACGCCTCCCGTACTTGCTGTGCATTTTATGCACCGCGATTGCCGGGAAGCCTTGGGACTGCAGATCCTCCAGGATAGCCTCGTTCGATAATTCGAACGGGACTCCCCTGAGTAACGCTCTGATCTTACGCTCTTCTGACAGAGCATAAGTGTGATAATCATATTGCTTATCGGTGAGGAGCTTAGTGAAAGCTCGGAAATCGTCTATCGACGAGACAGTGATTTTAATAGATTCACCCGAGTTTACCGCTCGGGTGTAATGGATCTTGTGCTCATTGCACAATGTCGAGACCTCAGTCCATTTACCCTTTTCCCGAAGGAAAACGGGTGGTGGGACCTTGGCCTTGACAGAAGTTGGGGCCGGAGCGGGTGTAAATGACACCGGGGCAGCTGGCGTTGAAGACGCCGCAGGGAGTGTGGGGACGGGCGTTGAGGGCGCCGGGTCTTGTTTCGAACGCTTCTTAGAGCGCTTCTTAACAAGCGTAAAAGAGGGAGACTCAGGGCCAGTAGGGGTGGCGTCCGAGGATGACTCGGTCGCGGGTGCGCGCTTGCGGCGCGGAGGGGCGTCTACTTCGCACTCCATGTCACTGGAGGAAGGGGACGCGGGAGGGCCTAAGACCTGAGGGGTCTGGGGGGTCTGAGGGACGGGGGTGGCCTGAAGGACCAGTTTGGAAATCAATTCCTCGATGTGAGGGAGAAAGGATTGAAGTGTATGAATCATATTAGGGGTGCAGTAAGAGCTTTTAGCGTCGTGAGCAGCGATCAGCTGATCTTGAATTTCCCTAATGCTTAGGGAAGCCATTGCGGAGGGGTTGGGGAGGGACAATATATGAACCTAACAACGATGACTAACTTCCTAAAACCACCCTACACGCAGTAGGGCGGTTGAGAACGACGCGGATAACTTACTCGAACACGGCACTTGAAGTCCTGGAACAACGAATTCCCGTCGACGAAGCTCACGTTCCACGAAGTACGGTTAACAAGCCACTATTCGCCGTGAAAACGGCGTTAGAAACTTATTAGAAGTACGGTTAACGAGCCACTGTCTGCCGTGAAAACGGCGTTAGAAACTTAATACGGTAAACAACTATGAAATTATATATTACGACAACAACCAATGAAATTTGGGTGCTCAATTAGCGCGGAGGCTAAAAGAGCGGGAAGGCGTCTGCGATCGACGTGCGCTCGAGAACGCACGCAGACCGAGACTGATGTTTAGTCTTACCACATGAGTAGATAAACGGAACAGAGACAAAGCTTCATACAACCGCACGAATCGGTTGCACAACTACGCGGGGCATGTGTGCGTGACCACTGGCCGCTTGTCACGTACGCGGCGAGGAATGTCAAAAGAGATTGTCAAAAGGCACAGCTAGTTGACAATCTCAGGGTCAATGCGACGCATGTTGTTTGTTTTGTTAGTTGCAAGTTTAAATAAAAACATGGTATTTTATTATTTATAATGGTTGTTTACTGTACTGTGTGTATGAATAATACTAGAAAAAATAAAATTGAATTGCTCGAGCAAAAGTTTAGCGAATTTTTCGATCTTGAAATAAATAATGTCAATATTTGCAATGAAATACTTAAACGTATTAAAGATTATAAATTTGATATGCCATGTGAGTGTTTCCCTTTAGATTACTCGAAAAAACTATATGTTAGATTCAGAATTTACCACACCATCAAAAGAAACAATAAATTATTAAAAATTAAAAATTATAAAAGAAAATTATTAGAGTTAGTAATTTGTAAAGTATTCTATCATACTGAATAATGAAACTATTTAACAAATGTTTTGTTTAATTTGTCTTAACCTATTGTGACAACCCTACCAAAATAGGTAACAATTTTTCACGTTCTTAAGAAGCTTTGTCTCTGTTCCGTTTATCTACTCATGTGGTCTTACGATAGTTAAACGTTTTATAATTTAAGTATTTTTTTAATAAAACCTCCAAAAAGTACCCCCAAAAGTTATTCGGTTTAATATAGTTACTCTTTTAGGGCAATGATTCATCTGGACTTGTACCTATGTAATCTAATGTTACCTTTTGACTATTGACTGACTATATGACCCAAGACTGGTTTTTACATGTGATGTTATTTTTACGGGTGCACTAATGTTTAAGTGAAGATCGCTGTATGAGCGCTACCAAAAAATTACCATTCAGGAGCCATAGAGTTAGCGCGTCTGTTTTGAGGACGAAAAATGTAAAAAAAAAATTTATCAAATAAAGTTTGTTAAATTTTATAAAAGTCACTTCATAAATAAAGAATAAAGAAGAAAGATTTGCTACATTATTTGAATCAATAAAATTCTAAACCAGTGAACCGAATTTAAAAGTTCATTCATCATAAGAAAGAATTCTCAGTAAATCGTCAAAATCAAGTACAACCGGAAGCGTAGTAGGGTAAAATTTTATTTATTATTTTAATTCATAAAATAAAATGACCAGTAAAATACGTAGTTTTTGAATATTTTCCGGGGTTTATTTTTTTAAACATTGAGTAAATATTTTTTTAGAAGAAATGTTACTGTTAAAAATGTGTCAAATGTTAGATCCATTTCTTGTCCTTTTCTTTTCCGACAAACCGAGTGTGAATATCTGTCAACATGCTCGACGTTCATCGAAGGAAACTAAAAACGAAACTAAACTCTTATAACGTAACCACAATAGCTTGTCGAAACACGTCAGTCTCGGTTATCGTGCGGATTCCTTCGCACGTCGATCGCTGACTGCCTTCCGCCCTATATCTAGTCCCCGCACTAGTTGAGCGCCCTCGTTTTCATACCGTCGTTTTCACGACGTGTAGTCTCGTACCGTAGCTTCCTTAATTTCATAGGATCGTCGTATTCACGACGCATCTTCGACATCATCGCCTGCAGCTCGTCGACGCCGACCTGCGTCACCGTCGCCGTCATGTTGTCACTCAAAGTGACTCCACCCCCAATTTCTGACATGCCTCAGGTCCCACGACCCGTATTCTTTCGGAATAAGGAAAAATGGACCGAGGTTTCGAACCTGTGCAGAGAGCACAAGATCCTCTACACCCGAGCGACTAACTCGGGTGAATCAATTAAAATCTTAGTCTCGTCGTATAGCGATTTCCAAGCCCTAACTAAGCTCCTCACCGGTAAACAATATGCTTGCCATACTTACGCTCTTCCAGAAGAGTGTAAGTTCAGAGCAGTACTCAGGGGAGTCCCGTTCGAATTATCGAACGAGGCCATCCTAGAGGATCTTCAGTCTCAGGGCTTCCCGGCACTCGCTGTGCATAAAATGCACAGCAAGTACGGTAGGCCTCACCCTCTTGCTTTCGTGGTTCTCGCCAACGTCCCCAAGTCCAGGGAGATCTTCAAAGAGGTCAGCACCATATTCGGCCTCTCTGGGATCTCGATCGAGAGGCGTCGTCGCCGCGGTCACCCCGGCCAGTGCCACCGGTGCCAGTTGTACGGGCATGCGGTGGCCAACTGCGCCGCTCCGCCCAGGTGCGTAAAGTGCCTGGGCGGACTTTACGAGTGCAATCGCACTTCTGAAACTCCCTATCCTCCTGATTGCGTGCTTTGTGGCCAGCCCAGCCACACCGTAAATTACAGGGGCTGCCCTCGTGCACCTCCTATTCGTTCCAATTCTAAAAGGGCGGCACCCAAACAGGCCCCGACCCTTTCTCAGGTAAACTTTCCGCCACTGCGTAACCCGCTTCCTCCAGCTGCACAGCCTACACAGCCCAAGCCTGCTCCAGAGAACTGGAGGCAGTGCCCCACTGCAAACCCGAATCCCATCCCGGCTCCTTGCCCATGCAATCATCCCAATCCTCGCTAGCAGACGATATGCGTATCGTTTGCGAAGCGATTAAACATGTCGATGTTTTTAGTAGGTAGGTGCCATTCTGGTGAGTCCCACATCACCCCCGCAGAGGTCGGTATTTTCCTGCGGCGGTATGCATGACGCATCTTCCACCTCCCTCAGGTGAGGGTGTTGCTTCGGCGGATAAAAAAAAAGCTTGTCGAAATACATTTAAAAACATAAAACCACACACCTCATATCACAACCTGAATTTCCCTGAATCTAATTCAAGTAAATTGCTTGAAGAAAGTAACTCATACGTAAAGTCAATTGGAGACAAGTGAGTGAGCTGCCTCTTTAATGTTCGATTAATTTATTCAGTAGCAAGCTGCCTCTGAAACCTTAACAAGTTACATTAAGAAAATTAACGAATAGTAGCTGGGGTTCGTTCGCACGACGCCGTGATGGACGGCGCGCGTACCAATGATGTCATTTGCTTATGTAACATGTATAGTAAAGTTGAGATTGGATGGAAAATTAATAAGAAGTGTAGTGAGGTTTTCGGGGACAGAGGTTTGTCATTTTGCTTTTCAAGCATTATACCGAACAGGGGGTTTGATGGTCCACAATAATTTTTTATTAGGTTTATACGGTTTATTAGGTGGTACTGTAATAATGGCTTTTTTCGATGGAGTATTTGCTCTTCACGGTATTAAAAAATTAAGTAGGATTAGCAAAAGCTACTTCAAAGTTTGTTTTTTGATCACCATTTTCACAGTTCTATATAAGTTTTTTCAAGGTAAAACAGTAAACCCAATTTTTATTATTTTTATTTAATTTTCCTTTGTTTACGAGATTATAGTTATATGAAAATCAAAACAGAGCCTGATTGAATGCTATATATACTAAGCTAGCAAATATCTCAGACATAGGTAAATTATGAAAGTAAAACTGGCTTTTCCCGTGGCTTGTTCATGGAAAACCAATGGCAATATATAAAGTTAAGTGAACTCAACCGAAACATGCCTTTAAAAATTACAGATATGTACGAAAAAAAAATTGTGTACCTATATGTTTGTGTTAGAAAAGAAATAATCATGTTCTTAATTTAATGTTAGCCTGAAATGAACTTATGCAAATTCCTTTTTCAACCAGGCTACTACACGTGCAGGTTGTGTCCCCGGATGCGTGCGGCTCAACATCAGACTGAAATAATCATAGTGTTCATAAGGAAGCTAGACTTCAACTCTATTAAGATATCTATAAATATATATATATATAACCAAAGCAAAATCACTTTAAATACTTGGAAGAACAGTAGTGAGCTTGAACAAGTTCCTAAATTTATGAAAATAGCAATACAATTATTTACGTATTAATCGTGTAAAAGCGGGTTGCACGCCAGAACACAAAGAAGACCAATGCGACAAACGATGAAATATTGAAATCACTTCACTGTATATAAAAAAAATTGTTTTGTGATAACATTAATGTTTAGTATGAAAAATTAAATTCACTTTATAACTTACACTTTTGTGTTCTTTTATAATTTTAAACTGTTACTCTATTGTCTCCTAAACCCTAATCTGATAAGCACTAATCGATATCTAAACCAACTAATCGAACGCTCCAAACTTAAGAGGCTTTACGTTTAGTTCAATTAAATGACAGGAGTCGTTCGATCTTTAAGGAGATTATCTCCAGTATCAATTCGAGAGTTGTCTGGTCGAGATTCTTGGGGACAGCATTGCATTCGGCGGTAGGAGGCAAGAAGCAATCGAACCGAGAAACTTGAGACAAGGGGCGACTGAGCGAGCTACTAAGTCCATGTTATTACGAAATTTGTAAAGGTGTACTTCTGTGGACAAAATTGATAGATTGTATTTTATGAAATTACAGCTTTGGTTGGTTGAAGTGACTTTATTTTAACCACATAAAATGTCTGAAATATTATACAGTTATGTACGTCGTTTTTGAAAACTGTCCTTATTGTAATTGTACGTAATAATCAAACGTTATAAGGGAAGACTTATCTTCCCACGAAAACCTAAAATATCTCTTGTATATACTAGCCCTCTAAAATCGAAACCGCTTGGAATTTTAGGCAGACGGCAATCATCCTCTATATATATTCCGTCCTACTCGCAATACTGTTCGCAATAGTCGTCTGCAAGCCTTATATTGCACACTGCTTATATTCTTATCGTTACTCAAATTTTCAGGTATTGTTTATATAATTGTTTAACACAGAAGTATTTAAAGAAAATATATTAGCAAGTATAGAACAACCTATCTTATACAGTGCAGTGCATATGACGCAAGTTACGCTAATTATACCAGGTGATTGTTTTCCAAGCTACAGTGCAGAGCAGAATTACTGCTCTCCGCTACAGCAGCTAGCGCGGCCGGTGGCTGTCAAACTTTAGTAATTTAACTTCAAAACATCATCCTGTCGGTAGTTTCTATTACAATAGTAATGTTTATAATTTATGTAGGGTGTATAAAATTTTTTGGTGATATTGTAGATTTCTTTTTGAGCTAAAACGAATTTTATAAATGAATTTTAATAATGTTAAGTGAGTCATTTTCATAAATTTTAAAACTACAGCTTTTACTCACGAGTTTTTGTCGGTAAGGTCCGACTAGTTTAGGACTCTACTAGTTGGAACTCCCGACAATAACTCGTGAGTAAAAGTTGTAGTTTTAAAATTTATGAATTTTACATATATATAATATGTATATTCTTTTCTTTTTTTCAAGAAGTCATACAATCGATTTATGAACCAATCTATGTTATCTAGTCATTTGCAAAGAGGAACTATAAGTTTGAAAAGAAAATTGGGTAGGTAAGGTACATATAATGTACATAAGAGCACATAATATAATGAACTATCTATATCTATATTGTTCAACAGTATCAATTTTTGTACTGAGATACATTACAATTGTGTTTCAACATTTTTGAAAAAGTTTTTCCACCTAACGCGATACCAAAATACCGTGTAAAAGTTAGACTAGAATTTAACAACTCTGGCTACATGAAATGTTTGAAATAAAGTCTAGACAGTGAACTGATGAAACTACTTAAAGAGACATTGTTCTGAAGAAGATAACAGGTATGGTTTTTATAATGCTTGTAATTATGTTTTTCTAGCTTCAGCTATCCACGTGGGAGCACTTCGTATTCAAACTATAGTCCTAGTTCTTTCAAGCGTCGAGTGAATAGGTATCTCGTGGATAGACGTGTAACCCTTCGTCTTCATCGTCACTTTCCATCAGGTCAGATAGAAGACAAACGTCTAATCCTTTTTCAATAAAAAAAACAATCTTTAGTTTTGCGATCTTTAACGTGGAACATCGTTCAACTATCGTCGCTCCTGTCAAAAAGTACATGCAGAACATTGCTGTTGGTATGTTAATATATTTCATTACTTTGCACAGAGTTACTGAGCTCTCTGTCGCTATTACACTCGAGTAGAAAAAGTATAAAAATAACGAGTTTCTGTATTCCAATTTGTACACCTATGTACAATTTGGTCTAAATATTGGATAAGCTGAAATGTTGGTTAAACATTTTTATGCCTACCTACGAATAGTAAAAATATGTTTCGAACGTTCAGGTTACTGGCCAACAAATGAGCATTCGACCCACTAGATGGTAAGTGGCCTCCATGAATATCTTTAATCGTGTATTTTCTCAAGCGTAGGTACATTTACTTGACCATTACATTCCTAGTTTCATAAACTTTTCTACAACAATATAAAAAGTTTTCAATCAATACAAAATGTTTATTTCAGAAACATGCAAGTATCAAACGGTTTGATTCGTTCGGAAAGGCTTTGTTGCGGGTTTGGCCCGAATGTAGTCAACAAAAATGGCACCCGCGCCTTTGTTGTAAGCCACGGAGTGTAAATTGATAGTGGCTTTATACAGCGTGTGTTCACTTTACCGAAACTGGCCTTCTAGTGAACATGGAAATCCAGGACTTACTTTTACAATTGTCACTGGTTTAGTTTGTGTCGGTGAGCTTGTAGAGTATAGCGTGATAAAGCTCTGGAAAAAGTGTTGAATAGTTCAATTACAACGTACGACTTGGCAATAAAGAACGCTTTCTAACTATCGTAGATAGATAACTAAAATGTAATTTTCTTTGTGGTGTAGTTAGGTAATACTTTAGATTATTTTTACAATTAAAAACTCCGTGTTGGTAAGTTTTTCATATAAACTTTCGTTTATCTAGTTGGCTTCGCTTAGCTGTAAAAATCATTTTTGGGAAAAGTGGATTCTGAAAGAAGCCATGAGCACAACCATATAGTTTAAATTCTTGAAATATAAAACACTAAAATCAGTTATGTATTTTTATAATCGATAAACTTGGAAAACACTGAGCTGACTTAGTTTTGTATGTCATTTTATGTTTATTCAGAAGTTATATATATTATAAAAGGAGAAGATTATATATTATCATATTATATTAGGTCATTACATATGAAATTGGCGTTTTGTAAGGAAGGAACATAAAGTCAATTTTAAAAAAATATTATATATTTATAATATATTTTTTAAATTGTTTTTAATACTCTAATTATCAAAGTATGTACCATTGCTATCTATGCACTTTTGCAATCTCATAGGTATTTCATTGATCCCTTTACTACTAAAACCATTCGGACGGGAATCAATATAATCTTTGAAGGCGCTTAGGACTGCCCCATCGCAGTTGAATTTTTTCCTTTGCAAGAAGGTATCCAAATTTCGAAAAAAATGGTATTCTGTTGGAGAACGTCCGGGGAGTACGGTGGATGTCTTAGACATTCCCATTGAAGTTTCTCTTATTTGGAAGCCGACTGTTGTGCAGTGTGTGGTCTAGCGTTGTCCTGAAGCAGCAGTGGCCTAGAGCGATTGACCAGCCTCGGTTGTTTAGCAGCTCATTTTTCCATCATGGTGATTCGATTCGATTTGCATTCGATTTGCAGTTGCTGACAATAAACATCTGCCGTAATGGTCTGGCCAGATTTAAGAAAGCTGTAGTGAACCAAACGCTCACAAGTAACTTTTTTTGAGTAAATTTTTGCTTGGGGCAGGATTTGGCTGGTTCGCCAGGGTTCAACCATTGCGATGAGCGTTTCCGATTGTCGTACAGGATCCACTTTTCATCACAGGTAATGATTCGATTTAAAATCCTTTCATTATTGTGCAGGTTTACTAATGTAACGCAGCAGTCGACGCACGCTTGTCGGTTTGCTGCTCTCAATTCATGAGGTACCCACCTCTCAAGCTTTTTCACCTTCCCAATTTGCTTCAAGTGGATTAAAACAGTTTTGTCACTAACACCGCGATATTTCAAGTTTTCTATTTTGTAAACTAAGTGACGCAAAGAAAAAATCAAAAGTGGAAAAAAAATTAGCTGTAAAAATTTGAAATTGCAATTCTTAACTAAAGAGGATATAATACAGATCAAAGTACGACAAAACGCCAATTTCATATGTAAGGACCTAATATGATGAAAGTTTATATATTTTCGAAGTTCTAGCGCACAACATATAAGATTCAATAATTTATTTTTGCGTGATGCATATTTGTGATATTGTTTTATTTATGTTCAATGAGTATTAACGAATCATAAACAAATCTGTCTGTGCCGAATCCTTTGCTTGTGTCTAACTGAAGGATCTGGAAAAGTAGTTTGTGTGTTCAAGAGTTTTCATGGAAGTAAAATATTTGAAAGGCATTTCAAGATAATTTGGCAATATAGCTTAAATGTTACTCCTACATAACGTAGATGTCCAATACTTGTGCAAATAGGTCCAGTAGCTTATCGATAACATATACCAAACAATATTTCCTATTTATTATAACAGTGATCTTTTCTTATTGATCCAGTTGTTTGGTCCAGCTCATTGATGTGAAATTATCCTCTTTGCTGCAAAAAAGAATTAACTACCAATGAAACTTTATTTAAAGTCAAACAAAAAACCTTTCTAAACTTAATAACTTATTAATTGATACTGATCGATATATCATTTTGTACATTTATACAAAGATAAACAAATAATTAGATGTAAGCGATAGCGTCGTTACATATTGCCCGTAGCTTTCACATATCCATACCAATCACACAATATGTTAATTCGATATTATCTTCGCAACCATGCAAACCAACGGTGTTTTCGATGGTGCAAATTGTCGATCAAGTGACCACTTTGCTACGGCAAGTAAAAAAAATATTTTGAGTGAAACCTTTTTCTTTGAGAACCTTGTTTGTTTCCATGAACAAACTGCCGGTCAGGCGATTTTAATAACTTTTTTGTATTCTCGTACTTTGTTAGGGGTTTATTTATATTAGTTACAAACAAGTTATATCTTTATTGACAATTTGCATATAAACGAAGCATATGTTCATGATCTTGTTTAATATATATTTATTACGTAAAAATAAATATTAAATATTACATAAAAATTGATCAATCTAAAAAACTGTTTATTTTTTTCAAAAATTCACAAAATATAATATTTTACTGCTGATCAGCTGTATCTTAACTTTTTGTGAACGTACGTTACTTATTTATTTATACTTCTTTTTCTCTTATACGAGAAAAAAATTGAAGCTACGCTCTTAAAGTTCAATTCAGAACCTGCTATTGCAATGTCGAAGAATTTATGGTATGGCTCTCATTTTGAAATAAAGCTATTCTCTCTAATATATTGTCACGTAGTTAAATATTTCATTTTATGCCCCCCGGTGACTTTTCAGCAATGGCCGAATCTCTATGTAATGCACGCTTTTGCAATTGCTTTTGTATTATAAAACGTGCAGATTTTTCCAAATGGCATGCCTTATGAATGTAAATGGTCTTTTGCATACGGCAATGCTGAATTTTACTAATGTGAGAATTGACCAAATTGTTTTGAGAAGATGTGTAGGTTTATTTTGTGCTAAATGGACCAAAAATACCTTTTATCATAAAAACATTTAATCTGTATACGAAATATTGTTACTTGTTAATAATATGTACAATATCTTTAAGCATAATATTCGAAGCCAAAGATTATTTTAATGAGAAATATATTTTTTTTAATTTTTGTTATTAAAATATAAAACTATCTACCGTAAACCAATATAGTATTGTATATGTATGCGTATTTTATACTCAAAATATTCTTGCAATCTGAGGCTATATTAAAGAATTATTGCTGGTTTAGGGTCATATACCTTGTCACTAAATTAAACAATCAAAAATGTTCTTCTGAATTGATGTAATAACACCAAATATAAACTGTACGAAAAATTCCTTTAAAAAGAACATCTTCGTGAACTTGTAACAATGTCGGAGAACGTGGCAAAGAGAGACATCAAATATTAAGTGCTGTTTTCTTATTTTGTTTATTACGCCATCTTTATAAAAGGTGTACAGCTGGGATCCTTCCCACAGGACGATTAGCGTCGGACCCACAGAAGGGGTATTCCCAGTCTGACCCATACTTTCCAAGGTTAACACAACTTGAAAAGAGGATAAACAAAACAATCTAATGTTCAGCCTCGGTCATCAATTTGCAAAAATTAGTGGAACAAGGGGCCTCGTTAAAACGTCAGTTTAATTTACAAGGTAATTCTACTTTGGTGCTGGTTTTACAATTGCGAGGGTGAAAATGGTCAGATTTAATTTGTTACAAAATTTGAGGTTGCTAGAAAGGCACTAATTGTGTTAAATAAGATGATGTCAAAGGATGTAGCGTTAAAGATGCCTACATATAAAATACTCTTTTAAAATTGTTGATGTAAGTATCACAGAAATAAGTATTTAATATTTATTGGTTACAAATTTTGAGTTTCAATTACTTAGGTATAGAGTGCGCATGTTGCTCTGTAAAGCTAAGTAAACTTACAACTTATGTTAATCACATAGGTCTGTGCACAATCACATAATGCTTTCAATAAAATAAAATGTCAATTAATACTAAGCATAACAATTGGTAAATACTTTTTCATTTTTATAACCTCAAGACATTTCTACAAAATATACCAATAGAAGCACAGACTTTTAAGGTTTACAATAAAAAAACTAATTCAAGAATATAATAATGTATATTTCGGCATAACACACACATTATTTCTAAAGACCTAAAAAGAAGGTCAGAGCTTTAACTGAAACACAACCATGCAAACGTTGTCCTCATGAAATATCATGGACACTAGATCTTAACAAAAGAAACTCTATTACTACTATAAACGTCTAAAAATAACTAAAAAAGCCAAGGCTCTAACTAGAATCTTATAGATAAAAAACCACTCTTTCAGAGGAAAGTAGGACTAAATATAATAGTTTTAGCATTTATAACTCCCGTGTTAGCAAGTGTGACGGTGTAGATTCGTTGTCGTGCATCTTGCTTGTTTAATTTATTGTTATATAGGTCCTGGGCGGTAACTTTGCACGCTGCATTAAATTTCAACGCAATAGCGGTGGTAACAAAGATATAGATTTATGGAAGAGGCTTGTCGGTGAAATAATATAAAATACAGATAATAAGTTGATATAACTGATAGCCTAATATTTATACTAGTCCTAGGTGCAAATCTTAAGGGACAATATTTATTGTATTTTTTTTATATATTTAAAAAAACCAAAAGAACACCATGTATGTCCCACCGCAGATGAGCAACGAGAAGCAAGTGCATATTACCAATAGTTTTGTCGTTACATGAAAGAATGAACGCCAAAGAATTTTAGATTTGAAAACTCGCTTGTCACGACGAAAATCTTATAGCAAGAGTAGTGAACAGTCAGCAATAAACAATTTACATACGTTTCTCTTTTACTGAAATCTCTTACAAAGTTCGTTTCTTGAGCAAAAAAGAATTGTGGATAGTTCCTCGCTTTCACGCCGTGGTGGCGGGCTTCCTAGACATAGAATTTTTTTTTTGCGGCCGAAGCAACACCTTTCGATAGGGAGGAGGAAGATGCTTCATGCATACCACCGCAGGCATACCGGCTACTGCGGGGTGATGTGGGACTCACCAGAGTGGCACCTACCTACTAAAAACCACCTAGCTGGCTGTGGCATGGGAATGCTGAGCAGCTTTCATCGGAGCGACACCCGGTTGGGAGGTGGGTGCGCAAAAATCACATAAGGTGCAAGTGATGGATTGGGCGATAATTAATCGGCCTGAGCAGCCTTAAGCTGGTCCAGGCTCGCCGAGAGCTGATACGGGGGATCCGAGAGTGCATTTTTCGGTCTACGGACTTTGTACCTCGACGGCATGGACGGAGCAGTGTAACTTACACAGCGCACTTTTTAAATTTAATTTAATTTTTAAATTTTTTTAATTTGCACTTGCGAATGAGGGGGTTAAGACGCTCTTCGGATCGCTTGAAGAAAGCGGTGGAGAGCGTCCTAAGGTATTGTTGTATAGTAGGTAACTCGAGATCCCTGTGCAGGTCTGCGTTACGCACGTACCACGGAGCATCCGTGGCCCTGCAGCAGAAGAGATTCTAGACTACCTGCAGATTAAACAGAACGGAGGGTTTGGCATGGGCAAGGATTGGGGTGGCATACGTCATGACTGGTCTGACGCAAACCTTAAAAAGCGTTCGCTTGTTCCTAATACACATTTTGCTGCGCCTGCCTAACATACTGTTTAGGCGGGCCATGTACATACGGGCGAGTTTGGTGACTCTAAGTATGTGAGGTTGGAATGAAAGACATAGAACTAGGAAGTCACATTTTTATTTTTCGAAATGGACAGTTTATTTATGGCCCTTTTAGCCTTTTAAATTTCACCGGACTTTGTGGCCTAGCGCCGAGGGCGCTTAGAGACCCATCAGCCTCCTCAAGGCAATGTCTAAACTTCTCGAGAGAGTCATACTCTCTCGAATGCGGAACCATCTGTTTCCAACGGATGGCGATCCTCTCATTATTCCCCATCAGTTCGGCTTTCGCGCGAAACACTCCTGCCCTCAGCAAGTCCATCGAATCGTCGAGTATATACTTGACGGTTTCTATCCGCGTCGTTATAAAACAGTCGCGGTTTTCTTTGACGTAGCCAAGGCTTTCGATAAAGTCTGGCACAGCGGTCTCGTTTATAAACTCTACAAGATAGGCTTACCGGATTGCCTAGTCAGGTTAATAGCGTCGTTTCTCAAAGACCGTACGTTTCGATTTAAACACGAAGGCACGCTTTCTGCGCCTCGTCCCATAAAGGCTGGAGTTCCTCAAGGCTCAGTCCTCGCCCCTCTGCTGTACACCGTGTACACCAACGTCTTCAACACCCGCTCCGGCCCCAACTTCTGTCAAGGCCAAGGTCCCACCACCCGTTTTCCTTCGGGAAAAGGGTAAATGGACTGAGGTCTCGACATTCAAACACAAAATCCATTACACCCGAGCAGCCAACTCGGGTGAATCTATTAAAATCTTAGTCTCGTCGATAGACGACTTTCGTGCTTTAACAAAGCTCCTCACCGATAAGCAATATGCTTATCACACTTATGCTCTGTCAGAAGAGCGTAAGATCAGAGCGGTACTCAGGGGAGTCCCGTTCGAATTATCGAACGAGGCTATCCTGGAGGATCTGCAGTCCCAAGGCTTCCCGGCACTCGTGCTGCATAAAATGCACAGCAAGTACGGGAGACAACACCCTCTCGCTTTGGTGGTTCTCGCCAACGTCCCCAAGTCCAGGGAGATCCTCAAAGGGGTTAGCACTATATGCGGCCTCTCTGGGACCTCGATCGAGGTGCCTCATCGCCGCGGTCATCCCGGCCAGTGCCATCGGTGCCAGTTGTACGGGCACGCGGCAGCCAGCTGCCGCGCACCGCCCAGGTGCGTCAAGTGCCTGGTCCCGCACTTCACTAAGGAGTGCAATCGCACTCCTGAAACTCCCTCTCCTCCAGATTGCGTGCTTTGTGGCCAGTCCGGCCACATCGCAAATTACAGGGGCTGCCCTCGTGCACCCCGTTGTATGCGCTCCAATTTCAAAAGGGCGGCACCCAAACAGGCCCCGCGCCTTTTTCAAGAAAACTTTCCGCCGCTGCGTAGCCGGGTTCCTCCGGCTGCAAAGCCTACACAGTCTAGGCCTGCCCCAGAAAACTGGAGGCAGCGCCCCGCATCGAATCCCATTCCGGCTCCTCGCCTATACAAACCCACTCCTCAATCCTCCGTAGCAGACGATATGCGTATCGTCTGCGACGCTATGAAAAATATCGATGTTAGTGAAATCGCAGTCTTAGCCCGTAAACTTAGGGCTTCACGTACTCCGACAGAGCGTTTGCTAGCTCTGGCGGAGCATAGTTCCCTTCTCAATTCATTATAGGTTCATTTAAATGAATTGATCCCTAAATCATGCTTCGGCCGACGGTCACCAACTCATGTCCCTTTGAGCACCTTCAGTGCAACTTTCACTACAGGCGGAAGACCCGCTAGCGGGTCTCCGCCAGCGCGCCCAACTTCCCGAATGGTGTCGCTTCCGATGAAGGCTAACGGTAATAACTACAGCCAACAGGTGGTTTTTAGTGGGTAGGTGCCATTCTGGTGAGTCCCACATAACCCCCCACAGAAGAATTTACCTGCGGGCGGTATGCATGACGCATCTTCCACCTCCAACCCGCGAGGGTGCCTCGGCAGCAAAAAAAAAAAAATTTTGACCTGAAAAATGAACCCCGTGGTCGTCCGAAAACTTTGGTCGACAATGACGAATTAAAGGCAATTGTGGAAGCTGATGAAACTCAATCCACGGCTGAATTAGCAGCAGCTTTCGACGTTAGCATCAAAACAATATTGGTCCATTTGCGTCAAATTGGCAAGGTAAAAAAGCTTGACAAATGGGTACCCCACGAACTCAATGACCGCCAGCGCGAAGTACGCGTGGAGACGTGCCTTGCACTACTCAGCAGGCATACAAATGAAGGAATTCTGAACCGCATTGTTACTTGTGACGAGAAATGGATCCTGTTTGACAATCGTAAGCGCTCAGCAAGTTGGTTGGACCCTGGTTCAGCACCCAAACAATGCCCTAAACGAAAACTTACCCCTAGAAAAATGATGGTCACTGTTTGGTGGTCTAACGCGGGTGTAATTCATCACAGCTTCTTGCCAAACGGGACAAGCATTACTGCAGATGTGTACTGTGAAGAACTGAACACAATGATGGAGAAGCTCGCACGTCTCCAACCAGCTTTGGTCAATCGTTCGGCTTCACTGCTCCTGCACGACAACGCGCGACCTCATACTGCACAGCAGACGGTCTCCAAGCTACAAGAGTTGGGGTTGGAAGTTCTCCGTCATCCGCCGTACTCACCAGACCTTGCGCCTACAGACTTCTACTTTTTCCAAAATTTGGATAACTTCTTGACGGGAAAATATTCAATACCCGAGAGGCAGTACAAAATGCCTTTGAAGAATTTGTTGTCTCCCGTCCAGCTGATTTCTTCAAGAAAGGCATCAATAAGCTACCAATGCGTTGGCAAAGATGCATTGATTGCATGGGCGATTATTTTTATTAATAGAAATAAAAAATATATAAAAAAATTACGCTTCATTTATTTCGTGAAAAACGGCAATTTCATAGGTAAAGACCTAATATTTACTTAAAATTTTCTTTATTTACATTTTCCTTCTTTCTTACTGACAGATTGTCAATATTTTATAACCAGTTGCTTTATTATTTTTCTCAGTACTTAGTTAACATTGAGGGCCTTTATATATTGTTTAATATTTTTAGAAGAAATGTTACTATTACCTTAGGTTTTCACGGTTCATTATATTAAATAAAACACTTTTAACGGATACCGAATCGTCGAGTTAAAATGTAAAAATTAAAAGCAATAATATCATTGCTTGTTCGTTCGACGCCTTATTGACGGCGCGCGTACCAATTATGTCATCTGCTTATGTAACATGTATAGTGAAGTTGAGATTGGTTTGAATATGATGTATAAGTGTAGTGAGGCTTTCAAGGACAGAGGTTTGTCATTTTGCTTTTCAAGAATTGTACTAAACCGGGGGTTTGGTGGTTCACAATTACTTTAGACTGGCTTTTGTTTTCACTACGGGGCTACTTACAGGAGTTGTTTTATGAACGTCTGGAAGTAATTGAGGCGGGCTTATTAGGGCCACTACGATAATGGCTTTTTGCGACGGAGTAGTAACTCTTCACGGTATTATAAAATAAAGTAGGATTAGCAAAAGCTCCTTCTGATTTTGAGTTTGGATCACCGTTTTCACAGTTCTTTAGAAGTTTTGTTCCAGATAGAACAGTAGATCTTCATAATTTGTTTATTTTTATTTATAACAATACATTTATAATGCACAAAGATAGAATACTAATTTTAATTTATTTGATTTGATTGATAACAGATTCGGATTGAAGTTTTCCATCCAAAACAGAAATATTTTAGATACATGCAAGATTCAAATGATTTAATTGTTTCCGTTAAGGATTGTTTGGCTCGTCAACAAGAAGGGCAACAAGAAAGCTGCCTTTGTTGTAAGCCACGAAGTGTTCCTTGTAGTGAACATGGAAATCTCAGTTTTATTTTTACAAACTGTCACGCCTGTACATCTTATAACATGTCAATGAAGAAAACTTTATGAGTGTTGTTAATAGGTAACTGAAATTTTAATGTCACATTGCTTTTTTTATTTATTTAAATATAGGAAAGTAAACTGTGAATTGATAGCGTGAGCAAAACGAAAATCACTGTTGACGTTCTTCATTGGTTTTTCTATTTAATGCACACGACTATGAGTATTCACTTCACAATATACTATAACCATGAAGCACTAAATATTAACTTACGTACACAAAATAGCAAATTCTATGAAGAGCACAAATGTTGCTCCGTTGCAATACCGCCATCATGTCTCTGAAGAGATCAGTTTAAAAGTATGTATTTCCTACTAGCTCCATGATCTTGTAAGCCTTTGCACTGAAAACAGGTCCTCAAATGAAAAACTCCGTGTTGATAAGTTTTTCAATTAGTTGGTGGGCACTATCGTTTCTAGTTGGCTTCGTTTAGCTGTAAAAATCATTGTTGTGTAAAAGTGGCTTCTGGGAGACGCCCTAAGGTGCGATCTGCTTATACAAATGATCCTATATTTTGTCGTAAGGTAGAGCTGGTCGATTTTTAAATTGGCAACTCTGATTAAAATTTTGAATGTTACTAAGAAATATTTAAAAGAAAACCGAGGATTTTGCAGGGTCACTTATTTATTGGAGACAAAGTAGATTTTTGGAAGTTTTTGTAGTTTATGTGGCGCTGTCGATCTATACAATTATATTGCAGAAATTTATATATTTTTGAAATTCTAGCGCACTAAATTTAAGATTCAATAATTATTATTTTTTTGCGTGCGTGCATTATTGTGACATTGTATTATTTATGTTCAATAAGTATTAACGAATCATAAAGATCAAAACTCTCACAAGTGAAATAAAACTCAATTAAATAACCTGCGGAAACTTTCTCACCGGAAGGTATCCGATCTAACTGCAATATATCCCTACTTCCATAAGTGTCGTTCTTAAATCATGTAAATAATTCTGGCATACGAAGGTGCGGTCGTATAAACTCGCTTTACGCAGCCTCTACACGACCTCACGCTGGCTAATTAGAACATAAATCTGTCTGTGCCGAATCCTTTGCTTGCGTCTAACTGAAGGATCTGGAAAAGTTGTCCGTATTTCAAGACTGAGTTTTGATGGAAGTTTAATTTTTGAGATGCATTTTGAGTGGAAAACTTAATGTAAACACGTTTAAAAAGTTGAACGTTTATGTTTTCTTGGTTTTGGTCGTTGCTGCCTTATATTAAGGAAAAGTGAATGTATTTTCGGAGAATAAGGCCATTTTTGTTTGATATATATCTACTAGAAGTCCCACGCAGTTTCAACCGCGTCACTTCTGTCCTCGTAGGAATTTTGGGATGTAGCGAAATACGATATAGCCTATATGTTGCTCCTAGATAATGTAGCTGTCCAATATTATTAATAAGTCCAGTAGTTAAAAAGTTCATCGATAACACAAAAATAAAAAAATGTATATTTCCCATTTATTACAACAGTGGCTGCTTCTTGTTGGTCCGGTTTAGTCCAGTTCTTTGATGCAAAATCATCCTGTTTGATGCTTAAACATTTACTAAATTAAGAAAAAGAATATCCTACGATGGCTGGATCCCACGTTAACCCCGTGAACGGGTGCTGTGTGAGGACGTTCGTAGTATTTTATGGGGAGAGAGACTTGCCGAGCTAAAAGATTCTGATAATAATTATTTTGTAAAGACATACGAGCTATTCTAAATTTATGTTGAAAAAATGATACCCTTAAAGTTTCTTGCCAGTTCTTCTATACGAAGGTTTTCCCGAACAGGTGTTGAAAATAATGAATTTGTAGTTTACCCAAGATCCGCTTTACTTTATGGCCATTCCATAATAATAACATGACATTATTAAAACATAGACAAATAATTGGATATAAGTGATCGCGTTGTTTCATATTGCCCATTGCTTTTACGTATCCATACATACCACTTACACATGATTACGATTTCCTCGACCGTGTAAGTTGTCGATCAAGTCACCACTTTGGTACAGCAAGTAAAAAAGCTTTTTCCAGTGAAACCCAAAGACTTATTTGTTTACTTTGAAAAACTTGATTGTTTGCATGAAAAAACGGCCGGTTTGGCGATTATATCTGTTATAACTTTTTTAAATACTTGAATTTTGATCGGAGTGTATTATGAAGTATATTTTAATCATCTTAAACAATATGTTTTTTACAAAAAATTGCGTTTATTGTTCTCTACTATAACTTTTAAAGTTTAAAGAGTAAATAAAGAGAAAAAAATTAAAGAGGAATTAATCAGTGAAACAAAGAGCAGGACACAAATTGTATTTACATTTGGTTAAGAGCCTGAAAAATTCGATCTATTCATTTGGGTAGAATTCGTCGTGAATTTAGAAAACATTATATCTTATCGCTGAGCAGCTGTATCTAAACTTTTTATGAACGTACGGTTCTTATTTATTAATACATTCGATTCATTCCTTTGCTCCTATAACAGAATAAATTGAAGCTAAGCTCTTAAAGTTCAATTCAGAAGCTGCTATTGCAATGTCGGAGGATTTATGGTATGGCTCTCATTTTGAAATAAAGCTATTCTTTCTAATATATTGTCACATAGTAAAATATTTTAATTTATGCCTCCCCCGGTGACTTTACAATGTCCGAATCTGTATGTAATGCACGCTTTTACAATCGATTTTACCAAATGCTTAATGGATGGAAATGGAGTTTTGCATACAGCAATGCTTAATTCAACTATATTGAGGATTGATAGATATGTTTTGATAAGATTGTGCAGAGTTGTATAGTGTAGGTTAATTGTGATGATAGAATTTTATAGATAGTTCGAAAGACAAGGGATCTCGTAAAAAAAGGTTAATTTATTTACAAGGTACTTTGGCTTTTGTACTTTGTATTTGTACTTTGTATTTGTATTCTATTTGGCGCTGGTTTTAAAATATCAAGGGTCAAAAGAGTCATTCGTTTTAAAATTTGAATTTGCTGGAAAGACAATAACTGTTGTGTTAAAAGATGTGGCGTCAAAGAAAGATACCCACATTTAAAATAATCGTTTTATACTTTTAACGTAAGTTTCAACGTAATGAGTTTTCAATATTTTCTTATTGCAATGCTATATACTAAGCATGTCCTTGCTTATTTGATCATTTGAAAAATGCCTCAAGAAAAATACGTCATTAGGGTTATATCAAAGCTTAATTAGGAACACGTTTTTGGGAAAAACCAACACTATATTGCTTAAAATCTAAAATGAGTGTTATAAATCAGAGTGCAAGTACAGGTGGGGGAAATTGGATCAATTACTCAGTTCTAGGTTCAGATCATTAACGTTCAGCTAGCGAACCGCGAACAGCATGATTGGATTTACAACCACCAAACTATCCCGTCCCGTTAAAGGGAAATATATTTTGTCTGTCTCTTAATCCTTGAGACCCAGGTTCTGTAAACTGGCTGGGGCAGAATTTATTAATGAGTCATATATTTTTTCTATTTTAACAAGGGTGACCCAGTTATTATTCGAAGTCCAGAGAAAATGCTTTTGATGTTTGTTCTTACATTCTTTACTTGGAGAGAAAGAAAATCTTTCCTACTTCAATAATTACATTCATTTTTTAACGATTATTTACAATGGAGATCTACAACCAGAAATATTACTTACAGAAGGTAATACCTTTTTGGCGTGAGGCCTTTGTGTTCGTGAAACCAGCTGATAATTGGCATTTACATCTTCGACTATAATTGCACTATTTATTAATACTGATCATTTTATTTGAGTATTAATAATGGTGCCTCACTGACCGCTGCACTAGCACTTGACCTTGTCATTATACAGGAAGACAACCACGTAAAAAGTGTAATACTAGATCTTCTGACGAAACCAGCACGTATAGTTTGAGCATTCATAACTTCCGTGATAGCAAGTGTGACAATGTGGATTCGGAGTCCTGCATCTTGCTTGTATAATTTATTGTTATACAGGTCCTGGAAGGTAGCTTTGCAGGCAACGTTAAATTTAACACAATGGCGGTGGTGACAAAGATAAAGCTATATGGAAGAGACTTGTTCATGAAATAATATGGAATAGATAATAAAATAAAATAGGTTGATAGCCTCGAAATTTACACTAGTCTTAGGTTCAAAGCTTTATAGACAATTTTGATTATTTTTTTTATTATAAGTTTACGATTATTGAGAAGCAAGTGGAGCTAGAAACCAGATATGAGCTGGCAAAGAGAAGCAAGTTTATTGTGCCGATAGTTTTGTCCTTGAGCTATAAGCGAGTGTACGAGCCTGGCGGATAATATATCGCTCGTGAAGTAGAATGTACGCTGGTAAGTCTCTCGCCGAATGTTGTGAACGCAAAGCGACCATCGCTCAGAGTATTTTATGTTTGAAAGCTCGCTTGTCACATCCGAAACTTATAGCAAGACTCGAAATCTCTTACGTACGTTTCTTGACTGAAAAAAATAGTCAGTAGTTATCCGTTTTCTCACCTGCGGCGGTGGCACAAAAACTTATACTTAACTAGTATATTTTGCCGTAGTATAGCCTAGCAAAATTCTTTGTACTGTATAACTTATAAGTCATTTTTATTATTTTCATTTTCTGTGTGTACATAAATTATTAAATAAATAATAAATAGATATAGAACGAGGACGTCACAAATTATTTTAGGGCAAAGCTAGTACCCACACCGACTTAATGGAATATACATGGAGGCGTTGACGATACATATCTACTTAACACAAAAATTGCCTTCAAATAATTTCCTAAAAATATCATTATGAATCAAATCGTTTCATAAAACGAAAGTTTTGAACTCATTTTTTATTTTTAAAATCATTCAGTTGTAAATTGTTGTATTCTAATATCATTTAAAGAATTGATCCACTAATCATGCAAAGTTGATATATCATTTTTTATTAATCACTTGTATTTGAATATCGGTTCCAATTTTATCAGTTTTTCGTCAGGTCTGTCATTTCTTAATGATCACTTAGAAACAAAAATATCAGTTTTAATACTTGGTTGGTGTGGTTTTCATTCAACAGGTTTTAATACTCACTTTTATTATTTTAAATATGATATCACAGTTCCTAAATCCTATATATTTTGAAGAATAACAACAGCTACTAGAATATTTAGTGTATTCTAGTTCTTAAACTAAATAACAAAAATAATAGTATTATCTATATATTTCTTTTTCGCGACTTTGCCCAGTTTTTTACTCCAGCTTTCTGGATTATATATACTTGGATATCCTTCCATGTGCCCCTTAACAATTGAACGCAAAGTTCGATGATCGGTTGAGTCGTTAACATGTGAAGATGTGACAAAGAAGCAAAAAATTAACAAAATCACTAAATATTCCACTATTTTACATTCATGTAACACCCGGTATGCAGTTCAAGAATAGTTCAGGGTTTTATATAAACACCAGTAAGTACACTTTCCCAAATTGTTGTTTCACACAAATTGTCCAAGCTCAGGATCGTCGAATCATAAACTAACTTTTGCTATTCGCTTTACGAAGCTTTCAATTTTATGTATTTCACTGTAGATATGATGGAGACAGGGAATATTGTATGCATTTTACTACTTTACTTTAATAATCATGAATCTTAGTTAAAGTGTTATAGAAATAAAAAAGGTTTTGAATGCAGTGTGTGGATAAAATGTTTTATATTTTAAGTAAAATTTTAATAGAACCTCAAAAGGTTTTTCCCAAAAATTCTTCGCGTTATTGTTATATGGCAATGCTTCACCTGGACATTTAACAATATAATCTGAAATACAGTTGTTAGTATAACCAACTGTAATTCAGATACCTTCTATGTTAGTCATTTTTACGGGTGTACTTGTATTTAATGGAAGTTAGCTAAAACGACCAACTAAAAAAACTACTATTTAGGGGCCATTTGTTTTGGGATGAAATAAGTAACATAAGAAAATTGTTGAAATAAAATCTTTCTTAAAAACGTCAAAAATAAAAATGTCGCAGTCGGAAAATGTCTTTTGGTGAATGACTTTTGGCAAATCTATAATATTGCTTTACTTTGATTATAAGGAAGAAATAATAATGATTTGCTTTATAATATGTAATCGATTAAATTAGAAACCATTGAACCAATCTAAAGCATCTAAGTATCTAAGTAAAATCGTGCAGCGTGCACCTCAAGTACATTTAAAAGTAAAAGTGACTTTGTTTAAGTGAAATATATAAGTGTTTGAGTATTTTGCCAAGGACCTTACACGTGCCATCATCACGTTACCATCTAAATGTATACAATATGGGTTGGTTTGTAGAGATTCCTGCTAATCCCAGTTCAAAAGCCGCATTAGACGTGTATAAAATGCTTATTAACTAGTTTCATTCGAGGTACCAACCTTTTAAAAACCTTTTTAAATAGTGTATAAGTTAGAATAAAATACATTGGGGCTTACATATTTTACTGTAAGAAAAGTCTCTAAATAAATAAATAATTTACAAAAAACCTCAAAAGTTTCCGAGACCGAATTTAAAATTTTAAGTAACCGATTATTTCTTCAAAATTGCTTTTCATTTTCTTAAAATGTAACTTCTTACTGACAGCCTGTCAACATTTTATAACCTTTGCTTCAATTATTTTTCTCAGTACAAGCTTTAGCATTTACTTTATGTCATTTACTTAAAATTCTGTTTTTATAAATCCAAACAAACGACACAAACTTTAATTTTCATTTCTTTGATTATTTAGATCTGTTACGCTTAATAACGTTTAATATATCTTGGCATTTCACGTGTCATTATCACACCGCAGATACTATATTCATGTTTTATCTGTATTTTTTATTTTATGAAAGTTATAATGACTGGTAAGCTGACATTAATAACGTTATCCAGCAAAGAACTTACCCACAACAAAAAAAGTGCTTTCTTTGTCACAGTCTCCTTGTTTAGTTTCACGATTCGTACAGCACGTCTTGGACAATAAAACGGTTGTTATTGGACAATTTTTTTGAAAATTTATTTTTGTGGTTTTATTTATTGAATGATATTGAATGGGGGTAAACAAAGGGCGGTGATTTAATAGGGTGTAGGTCCTCCTCTGTTTCTTATGCATTCACGAAGCCTATTTGGAACACTCTCCATGAGGTTAATCACGTTTTCATCAGGAATCTGTTCCCAGCAGAGTTTCAGTGCGTTGACCAGTTCCTGACGACTGTTCACAGCAGTAAAATTTAACAAAAACCTACTTCTTGTACCAGGCAAGGCTGCTACATTTCAAGATCGTTGGGATGACAGATAAACCAAAAAATTCAAGATGTTAAGTGTCACCAGAAAATTTATTGATATTACCAAAACACCACATCATTGATTTTCTGACACGTGCGTCTGCAGAATAGAAGTTATTGGTAAATTAGTAACGCGTTCATAGTTATTGATTGTGAGACCTGAGAATTACAGTGTCAACTGATATATAGTATATTAAATTCTGTTACCAGGTATATTAATAGTTTTAGGTGTGGTTATAATGTCACGTTAAGTAGCTTAGTTAATATAAAATTGAATATTATAATAAAGGCATTAATATTTTAAAGCAAATACTTACTACAAATACTAATAGAAACTGCTTTCAAAGAAAAGTTGTCTATAAAAAGTGGTTATATCTGCATATTGAAATGAAGTAAAATAATGACTAGTTATTTTTCTTTATTTTACTTCATT
The DNA here is from genome assembly GCA_923062675.1 of Marasmarcha lunaedactyla. Taxonomy (NCBI): domain Eukaryota; kingdom Metazoa; phylum Arthropoda; class Insecta; order Lepidoptera; family Pterophoridae; genus Marasmarcha; species Marasmarcha lunaedactyla. Next base: position 21,562,672 of record OV281343.1, read on the forward strand.
TTCAATAAAAAATTGTAAATTGTGCGTACTGGTATTTTTTGGGATATTGTAAAAAATATATATTACACATCTAAAAGACAAACCTTTTTTGTTACTGTGCTTCATATCTATATACAACGTTGATAAAAGCGAGAGGCATTAAATGAAACCACATATCATCCACGGAAACGCAGCTCTAGCTCTGCGAACTTACCGAGAAAGGTATGGAGACAGCCACGCGTGTCCTAGGAACGCTCGCACCATAGTATTGGCAGTACAACGGGCATGGGAAAACAAACCATTAGCAGCGCATCAGGAGGGAGTCCCACCGTAGCAGATACCTACTGCGCGCGAGCAACAGATTCTTGACTATTTTGACCGCAACCCCACATCGATTCTGCATAGAGCTGCACGCCAGTTTAGAGTTTGCCATAGAACGGTGCATAACATTTTAAAAAGGAATAAACGCAAACCGTACAAATTTAGAAAAGTTCAAGCCCTTTTAAGAAGGGATTTGCCAGTCAGGCGTACTCACTGCCAGTGGATACTGGACAAAGTTACTGACGACCCGAATTTTTTATTAAATGTCCACATGGACCGACTAGAGCACATTTACACGCAATGGAATATGGAACCAACAAAATCTCAGATACTGGAATATTGAAAATCCACGCATGATTCGGGAGTCAGAGCATCAGTACCGCTTCTTTGTTAATGTGTGGGCTGGTATACACAGGGACCAGATTATTGGTACTGTTTTTATTAACGGCACCCTTAACGCGGCAAAATTTTTGGAGATATTATCCGGTCCCGTTGCTGAATATACTGAAGAACTACCCTTAGCCAATTATCGGCATTTATGGTACCAATTGGACGGAGCTCCTCCACATTCAGTGATGTCTTCCAGAGAGCTCTTACCGAAATGTTTGGACAGCAGTGGATTGGTCGATTTGGACCAGTACTATGGCCACCACGGTCCCCGGATCTCACTCCAATGGATTTTTTTATCTGGGGGTTTGTGAAAAGTGAAGTGTACGCGACAGACGTGAATACCGTAGAGGAACTTAAAAACCGGATTATTTTAGCGTTTAATAAATTAAAAAGTTTAACAACAAACAGTGACCTTATTGCACGATTAAATAACAATATTATACGTCGTTATAATTTGTGTACCATTGCAAACGGCGGACATTTCGAACAATTGAAGATTTAATGTGTAAGTGTTACAATTAATTATTTTTGTTTATTATTTTCATTGGTCATACCTTCAAACGTTACCTTATAACACATGTTTACATTATTATCCACATCAAACCCGGGCGCTCCGCTGTGTAGGTAGGTGTGCGAGCCGGTGAGCCCGCCGCTGCACGCGCTATGCTATTCAAATGCTACGTTGCCAATTTGTTACGCAAATGACGGCAGGCTACTCAAATGCTATGTTGCCAATTTGTTACGCAGGTGGCGGCAGGCTACTCAACAAAGGATGTTTACATTTTAACTTAATTATTAAGCTATTTAAGTTCTTTGAAAAATGTTTTTTCGTATACTTTTTTTTTTTGATTTTGCAAACTTCAATTCTCAAAGTTTTATAAAATTAACAACTTCAGACATTAGATGTTCGTTGATTCTTTGTAAGTTGTTTAGAATGGGTTTTCAGATCTGGAAAAATAGGTAACAGAGGTTTCATAAGTTTTAACCAACAAGTGAAATTTTTTCACATTCAAATCGAAATCAATCTATTTAATCTAAAGGCAATAGAGAAAAATACTTTAGTTTTTTTTTCCGATAAGGTTAGGTTCTGCATACCCAAATGAAGAAAACTACACAAATGAAGAGTACGCGATGTCGCTGCGAAAATCTCACTTTACTCGAATATATAAGTAGTTGAAGTAGTTAGGTAGTAAAGTTTTGTTTGTTAAGCTCTAGTCCGGAGCGGTACTACAGTCCTTCTTTTTGGCCGCCATAAGAAACAAAGTTTCCGTTGTTTTGTCGGGTTTTGTCCGGTGAAGGGACGAAACAACTAGTGGAATCACAGAGACAAGGGCTATTCCAACTGTCACCGAAAACATAGTGACAATCAATGTAATTAATAAATATCTACGATTAATTATGTCGGTGGCGTGCTCGTTTGACGAATTCGAAAAAAGTAAAATAATTGAACATAGTTTTATAGTTAATTTAACTGGGTTTTTTAAGCTTTTCGGAGTTGAGTGTCGAAGGCATTCTCAATCAGGCTCAAATAGTGTTTTCTCTTGGTCTTTTTTGAAAGTGTTGTAATAAAACTGTACAAAATGATAGAAAACGGGCTTTGAAAGATGTTTTGTGTTTACTACTTTATTGTTAAATGCCGTGGAGAACTCTTCTTTCTTCCGAGAATACTCCACCTGAAAATCTATGATCGCAGTACGAACTAACAAATCTGCTACAATTACATCCAGACGTCCATACAACAACTCCTGTAAATAGCCCCGGAGTGCCAACAAAAGCCAGTCTAAAATAATTGTGGAGCACCAGACAGGGGGCCCCTGGGGGCTGAGGTATGAGGCTGTCCCGAATTATAAGCTGCTCCAATAAGCGATGGCCCCCGGGGATATCCCCGCCGTGTGTTACTTCTGCTGATTGGAGAAAATAATACTACTACATAAGTAGGTAAACTTACTTGGACAGGTTATTATTGTTTTAGGTTATTCAGTTTTAAAATAAAAAGGAAGTTTAATATAATAAAGAGCCTTATTGTTCATCAAGAACAACCCGATTATGGACAAAATATTGACAAACCTAATGCCTCATTTTCAGTCCCAAGACAATTTCGACAAGACATTAAAAATTAGTTTTGAAGTTTATAATTAAATGATGCATTTAAAAAGTGAACGATGTCACATGGTAAGTTTTAGATCCCAAAACTGATTTCGAGATTTGACGTTAAGGATTTTTGTAACTACCCAACTGTCAGAAGGAGAGTTATGTTTTTCGAGTGTTCGAATGTATATAATTTCCTTGGCACGCTCTTCATCTTTAACCGCTTGACATTTCAACAAACAGTAAGGTGCGGTGTATTTCGTCTCAGTAGTGACATTATACAGGACATTGAATACATTTTTTCCGGAATTCCCATGGAAACAAACATGAGAAAATAACTTTACTCGTCAGGTTTTTCAAATTTCTTAGATCGGCGGCTTGTTAAAATATATATATAATAAAATAAAATATATTAATATACCCATTAAATAAATAAGTAAATCCCCAGACAAATACAAGAACTGTATGGCCCCAAAGTAAGCAGAGCTTGTGTTACGACCATACAGCGAACTGGGGGGGATCCCATAATAAACATACATATATAAATACAAACAACCATGACCCGAGAACAAATATCTGTATTCATCACAGAAATGAATGCCCCGGCCAGAACTCGAACCTGGGACCTTCGAAGTATGAGGCAAGGCTACTTACCACTACACCAATGGGTAGTAAAATTTTTTTGTAAGTGCACATAGATTGAAATTGCATCATTCTAGGGTCAGTTACAAACTATCCCAAGCTTCACCTAAACAATGCTAATTATAACAAGTTTTCTTCCTCTTTGTAGCGATATACTTAAAATGAATCATTGTAAACATGTACACTAATGCAAAAGCACCGTGTAGCCGTGGGTATGCGCACGTATCGCAGGTTCGATAATAGTTCAAAATAGTTTAAATACTTATTGTAAAAAAATTTTTTTCATTGTATGACTGTTTGATGCCATAATAAATAAATAAAAAATAAATAAAATAAAATATTCGCTCATAAAAAAAATTACAATATAACTCTTCAGAGATATTTCAGCATCGTGAATTATTTGTTCCTTAATTACCTTTGTAATACATTGGTTCACTGTATTTTATATACTGTCATATAAAAATACCATGAGGAATGCCAAGAAATAACACATTTTTGCGACAGATTTCTACTAAAACAAAGAATAAAAAACTATTAAAAAGATTTCTTCTTCTTTCAATTTTTAAAAATATATAAAGCAAATGCTTCAGCAAGTACCTACTGAAAAAAATTATTAAACAGTGTTGACACGCTGTCAGTAAGATATGAAGGAAAAACAAAGAAAAACAATTTGAGGAACTTCTCGGTTACTTAATATTTTAAGTTCGGTCTCGGACACCTCTGAGATTCTTGGCAAAATACGCAAACACTACGTATCCCACTTAAACAAAATCACTTTTATTTTTCACTTATTTTTCTCAAAACCTTTCTTACGGAAAACTAATTGTTAAGATCGGCTCACTGGTGTCACATTGTATCGATTGCATATACGACCGCGTGGCGTAGTGGTAAGTAGCCCTGCCTCGTACACCGGAAGTTCAATTCCTGGCCGGGCATTCATTGGTGCGATGAACATAGAATTTTTGTTCTCGGGTTATGGCTTTTTATATTTATATATGTATGTTTTGGTCTGGGTTCCCCCCCAGTTCGCTGAATCCATAACACAAGTTCTGCTTACTTTAGGGCCATACGGTTAAAGAGTTTGTCTGGGGATTTATTATTATTAGGTATTATATAAAGAAGCAAATCTTTACTATTTATAATAAAAGAAAAATAAGTATAAAAGATTTGCCAAAGTTTGGTCCTTTTCCGTCTGTGAAATTTTTCTCTTTGCCTTTTTTGAAGAAAGATTATATGACATTAATTTTCTCATTTTATATTTTTCATCCTTAAACAAACGCTCAAACATTTTGGCCCCTAAATGGCCCGTAAAAATGTAAGCTAATTTAGCGAACCTCAATTAAATTGAATACAGCTATATAAATGACATTACAAGTATGAACCTCTTTTCGGCTAACATAAACACATACATCGGTTCAAGTCCTGTGGGTTCAACATAGAGCCCTAGCGAATACATAGCCTATTTGACAGCCAAAAGCAGCACAACTTTCTACAATCTTGTGACTTTCAAAGATGTCATGTATTTCAGATACGGACATTATTAATTATATCGGTATTTTATGCCAAGTTTTATTTATCTGATTAAATAACCAAAATATTGGGCAAGTTGTTCTTTCGCAGCACTAGATTTGTTTATTATTAGTTAATGATTGAAACTGAATGCACGTTCCACCGTTCGTATAATTCGCTTGGGGGCATAGTAGCTTTATCAGCGAGGAGTGTCTTTACAAAAGGGGATATTTACATATATATATATATATATATATATATTCCATATATATATACATATATATTTATATTTATATATATTATACATACAGGAGTATACAGTTTTGTTATTAACGCTAAAGTCACAAATTCGTCACTTAGATCCTAATCAAAACATAACATTCTCCAAGTAAAGTAGCTTAAAAAATGAGTTCTTGTTTCAAAAGGGGATATTTTGACCCCTAGAATATAGCTATGTTCATGCCCACTTTATTCTTACAAAAAACTATATTTACAATTTGCAATTATGATGGTTTCAATTAATCTTTTCAAAACGAGATATTTACTTTCATATACATTTACATAGTGTGTTTTTATTTCTTTTAACTTAATTGTTTTATGCTCTATTTTTTTAACGTAATCCAATATACGAGTATCGTATGTTTTGAACGCATTCGTATTTTTTTTTACTCTGTTACGTTTGTCGATGGTCTGTGATTGATTTTTCAATCAAAATTCAAATTAAAGTCAAAGTATTTGTGGTGAGTGTCGTGTTGATTTAGTGCTTTTCAGGAGGTCATTTTAACTGAATTTGGACAAGTTGACCAAATTATAAATGAAAAAACTGTAGAACAATAACACTTTTTTTTAATCGCATGTCATTTCTTTTATTCTTAATTGTTTTAAAATGAATAACTAGTATTTTATTATGCTTTACAATAATATGTAAGTATACTGCAAAAGGGGATATTACCAAATAGTACACAACCAAAAGGGGATATTTACAACTAGATCAGAACAAATAGGGATATCATAAAGCTTTCTGTGCAAAAGGGGATATTTAATTTTTGGTTTGTTTTGTACCACTAAATTAGAAAGAAAAAATATTTTTTAAATATGCCCTTCTATTAATCTTATTACAAAGTACCAACATAGCTATGCAGTCTTTGTGTAGATCTGTGTGTCTTGTCTTTGTCGGTTTTGTTAATTTTCTGAAAAAAAATTATAAGATGTAGATATCCCCTTTTGTAAAGACACTCCTCTCTTGAAAACATAGCAAAATAACTAGGTAATAATTAACTTAAACAACGCAAAGTTGTAAACTGCACCCAAAACCATATACATCTATAATATTTTGACTAAAATTCATAGCTAACTAGAGTAGTAAAATGCATACAATGTACCCTGTCTCCATCACATCTTCAGCGAAATACATAAAATTGAAAGCTTCGTAAAGCGAGTAGCAGAAGTTAGTTTATGATCCAACGATCCCGAGCTTGGACAATTTGTGTGAAGAACAAATTGAGAAACTGTTCTTATTTGTGTTTATATAAGACCCTAAACTGTTCTTGAACTGCATACCGGTTGTAACATGAATATAGAGATGTGGAATATTCAGTAAATTTGCTTGTTTGTTACACCTTCACGTGTTCTCGACTCAAGTGACTTAATTGATCATTTCAGGTGTATCTTTCACCCAGGCAACTTGATTCTGCGTGATACGTGAGCTAGCTGTTCTTAATATTGCAATTTAAAAAAAAACCTTGATAACTGCTGACATTCACATTACGTATTAAAAAAATTAAACCTTAGAATTCATCGCATTTCACTTTACAACCTAAAATTACCGTTTACGAGGTTGAGTTCCAGTTAAACCGAAAGAGCAGCTAGTGGGCAAGTCAAGTGCTATTCCAGTGGACGGCAAGGTATCATCATCGATACTCTAATAAAATGATCAATTTTAATGGATGTGTATAATAGTAGATGTAATTCGGGTGCAACTTCATATCACAAAGGCTTAACGCAACAAAGGTTTTACCTCACGTACTATATCTACTTCGAAATTCGCATATTCAAAACCTGCTTAAAGTGTATGCGTATGTATCATAAAAGTAGGAAATATTTTCTATTACTGAAAAATGCCTCAACTAATAAAGATTAATAACACATGCAAATAAAATAATAAAATGTATAATCCTCGGAACAAACATCAAAAATATTATTCCTAGAGCCTATGTTAGGGCCTGTGAAGGAAAATTGGGATATAATTAAATATTTTACAAATAGCAAATACACATGACTCATTAGAAAAATATTCTGCCCCAGCTAGTTTACAACCTCTGGATCTCTAGCAATACGAGGCAGGAAAACTGAAATAAAATGTGTCCAAATGTAAAATGTGCTAAATTTCCAAATGTTGTAAATACAATCATACAGTTTGTGGGACACTAGATGAGTGTAAATGATCTGAACCTTATATGTAATTGATCCAGTTTCCCCCGCCTATACCTAAGCTCTGACCTACAACCTTCATATTAGGTCTTTAGAAATAATATTTTTCCGAAGACATGTTCTTAATTCAGTTTTTTGTTGGAAACATAACAACGTCTGTGTTTTTGTTGGAATATTTTCTTGACATGTCTTGAAAATAAATATGAAAAAGTATTTTCAAACAATCAAATACGCAATTACAATGTTTAGTAGTAACCAGAAAATAATAAATACTCATCCATCCCATCCTCCATCGTTTGACGTAATTACAATTAACACAATACGCGCCTTTGCAGTAACCTTAAATTGTGAAACAAATTAAATCTGAGCACTTTCACCCTTGAAATTTTAAAACCAGCACCTAATTACAATTGCCTTGTAAATTAAGCCGTCGTTTTTACGAGATCCCTTGTCTTTATAACACAAATTTTTGCAAAGTGATGACCGGCGCTGAACATTCAATTTTTTTCTTTACCCTCTTTTCAAGTTGTGATAACCTTGGAAAGTATGGGTCGGACAGGAAATAACCCTTCTGTGGTTCCAACGCTAATCGTCCTGCCGGAAGGGCCCCAGCTGTACACCTTTTATACAGATAGCGTATTAAACAAAATAAGAAAACAACACTAAACATGTGATGTCTCACTTTGCCACGTTCTCGGACGTTGTTACAAGGTTATAATGGAAGTACGAAGATGGTTTTCTCCTACTGGAATTGTTCGCGCATTTCATGTTTAGTTTTATTGATTCAGTTCAGAAATGAAATTTTTGATGTTTAATTGATTGTTTAATTAGGTTACGAACAATAATTCGTACTAATATTGAAAGCCTCAGATTGCAAGAATATTATGAATAAATAAGAATATATTATATTGATTATAAATGTTTAAAATAAGGTTCTCATTGAAAGAGTGTTGCGCGTCGAATATTATGCTTAATGATATCAAAATAATTTACACATGATTAACAAGTAACAATATTTTGTATACAGGTATAATATTTTACGCTATTTTCGCGTATTTCCGCTCTTGCCATAACACGAGCGATTTTGCCAATATTTTTCTCCAGACGGGACAAGCTTTGGTCCCTTTGGTTCTGAAAAATTTACCGTCTTTGAATTGCCCATAGTTTGGTCCCGGTAGGGTTTATAGAGCTGCATGTGGGATTGGATTGTTGAAAATTTGATTAACTTTCTAAAAGTACTTGCTATTATTTGTCGAAAAACGCAATGTTCATTTTTGAGTTCATTTTCAAGTTGACACATAACTTTTGCTTTATATTTTCTTTCATAATTTTCAGTAGGAAAACCTTGGATATCCTCAGGAACCTTATTATAAATGCGTATATATTAAGCCGTGAATTAGTAAGTGACTTTATGAAGTCTACTATTATGAGCTGCCAACTTATTTCTTCCTCCTGTGTTAACATTGTGCGGATCTCTACATACAGATATGACACTTTAAATTGTCAACAATGGTTTATAGCCCGGTAGAAATCAACATTCAAATCGCGAAATTTGATGTAGGCCGACTTTCTTGTAGTGCCAGTTAGGGTGGTGTGAAACCAAATTTGCAACTTCGAAAACCACGCATAGGATTATTCACTTTTTGCCTAAAGCTTTTTGTAAACTATCCGATTATTTGGACGCTAAAAGCGCTTGGGTACAATCCCCTCACTTACAGGCTTCTACTAGTACTTTTAATAAAACATGTGTAATTTGTCTTGTGCGTTGTCTTCTACGTTTCGATTAATGTCTAAAGCGTCATTGTCACTAAAGAACGTCTTCTTACGGTAGCGTCGGGTGACAAGTCGCTCGCTTCCCTCTAATATGGTTCAAGAGGTAGATGCATGGATCCCACGTTAAACTCCTGAACGGGTGCCGTTTGAAGGTTTATTCTTTAACATCACTCTATGTGTGTGAATTCACTCGTCGTCATACCCGAATATTTGTTATAATTATTTTATATACAAGTATTTGGTTTGGGGTTCATTTATATCAAAATTAAGTTCAAATTCAAATATTTATTTCTCAACATTGACAATCACTGGTTCTTATTGACGTAAAATAAAACATGACTCCACCACCAGTTCGGAAAATCCTTAGCGAACAAGAAGACTTCAAGCAAGAAACTTCACCGGTATATATTTTTTGCAAAATAAATTTACAATGTCTCTTTATGTATATACAAAATTATTCTTATCTGCATCTGTTATATCGGGAAGTCAAGTGTATTTGGAAAGTAAAAAAAAATTTAAAAAACTAAACGCTATATTATAAAAATACTTGTGTAATATTTCCAACATTATAATACTAGTTCTTCATAGTTCTTTCAGTCTAAAATAATACAAAAATATAATATTTATCAGCAGACAGCGGAAAAATTACAAATAATTAAAAAACAGTAAATTAACAAAATCACCTGAACTCGACATTCTAATTCATTATGTTATTATTAGGTTGCTGTAGTTTATTACTATAATAATGTTCTAAGATAATCCTAAGCTTACCAAATAATCTGAAAAATATAAAAAAGAAAACAATCTTCAAATAAATGACCCTCCAAAACCGTATCTCTTAACTCGTATCTCTTCAGTACTCCTTAGAAACATGCAAAATTTACAATTAGAGTTGCCAATTTAAAAAATCGAGCAGCTCTACCTTACGACGTTACCTTGGCACCCGTCTCCAGCATAAACAAAATATAGGACCATTTGTATGAGCAGATCGCCCCTTAGGGCGTCTCTCAGAATCTACTTTTACACAACAATGATTTTTACAGTTAAACGTAGCCAACTAGAAACTATAGTGCCGACCAACTTAATTGAAAAACTTATCAACACGGAGTTTTTCATCTGAGAACCTGTGTTCAGTGCAGAGAGCTCTCAAGATGATGGAGAAAGTAGGAAATAAATACTTTCTAAAAATTTTTTAAATGTGAGTTACATTCGTTGCAAGAAACCTCTTTTAGAAATAACCTGTACATTCATGGGTGTCGGTACACAAATTATCAAACAATATTCTAAAGAATTGACATTGAGATTTGTAAACTAACGATTTTTAGAAAGATTTTCAAAACTTTACATACTCATTTTACAAAATTCCTGACATGGCAGGGACAAACATTTGTGTGATAAAAGATATTGACGGCCGAATGGCGTTTTTGATAGTTGACCTGCCTCATACGCCAGTGGTCCTAGGTTCGTGTCCTGGCCGGGGCATTCATTTGTGTCATGAACACAGATGTTCGTTCTCGGGTCATGGATTTTTATATTTATATACGTATGTTTATTCCAGGTTCCCCCAGTTCGCTGTTGGGGCCCTTTTGGTCGCATAATTTTTTTTATCATAATGTAGTTTGGTATAACAGTTTCAGCGTAAACCTTTTTCGCATAAATTTAAGCATAAGTTTCGCTTACTCTAATTTTCCTTATCATAATTTTACACGGCATAAATGTAAAGGATATAACAGTTATACGTCTAAAGATAAATTATCATAAAATACAAAACGCATAATGGAAGTATCCATAACCTCTTAAGTCATAAATGTAAAGTAAAAAAAAAACTTTTGGTGCCTAAGTTATAAAGATCAGATCATATGTAATTACTTTATGTTGAGTCTTGAGAGTAACAATAAATAATATTAGGTGCGACATTGAGGGCAGCGAGGAGGAGCAGTTTAGTCAGTATGTAGGTCATGCCAAAAAGCGATTTGCACGTGAATAATAAATAATAATATTTGACCAAGATTATTTAAGAAATGATGATGATGAATTGTAAATAATAATCTTACTATAATCAAAATATATAATACAATAATACAAATCCGAATTGGCCAACCCCGAAACCACGCGGTACTTTTATGTCCCGCCCTAGAGTTAAATTGTTAATAATTATCTCAATATAATCAAAATATAATACAATAATTGTTATTGTTATTAAAATAATTCAAATTATAATAATGAAAAGTAATATAAGCAATAGCCCGTTAAAGATCATTTCTTAATGAATACTGTGATTATTTTTTTAAATATTATTAATTCGAATCGACTTTTCTATATTCTTCTTTTTCTTGCTGGTGGTGGTGCTCCAATTAAAACTTATCAATTTCTGAACAGGTTATTAATTTTATAGTCCATTTGTTTTTGTCAAATTATGGTATTGTATATGTATGACTTGTAAACTCTATGCCAAAAAATGTTATGATTAGTAATTGCTATTGTAAAATGATTTATGCATGAACATTTTATGCAAATATATTATTATTATAAATGAAGTTATGGGGAAACAAAGTATACCTTATGATTTATTCTGTACGAAAGTTATGCGAAACATAACCGTTTGATACTTGCATGTTTCTGAAACATAAATTTTTTTGAATAGAAATTGTACAAAAAGTTAATGAAACTAGAAATTTAACGTTTTTAGATGTTTGAATATTTTTTATAGAAAACAGAGTTTGTTTTGTTAAGGGTTCGTCTGTAAAGGTAGTCTTTTTTATTGTAACGTTAACATGCTGTAATAGTCATGTAAACGTGGTCGCGATCCAATCCAAGCTAAAGAACAGCCAGTGAAATAACAGGATCAAATACAATTACAAATGAATCCTACGGTTTGCAACCACCACTAATAATGCAAGGTACACCATAGGTACGTAATTATACGTTTTATATAAACCACTCGACTGTAATAACAACAAAGAGCTCAGTAACTTCATGAAATATTACCCATAGCAATGTTTTGACAGTAGCTACGGTAGTTGACTGTTGCTTCACGTTTAATTATTGCAAGACTAAAGATTGTTTGAATACAAAGCACTCCCACGTGTATAAGCTGAAGCTAGAAAAAGTTCAGTTGGGACATAATTACAAGTATTATAAAAGTATATAACTGTTATCTAATTCTATATAGTTCTAGTTATAGAGTTCTATTTTCGACAGTTCGCTGTCTCGATGTTGTTTCTAACATTTCACGCAGCGAGGGTTGTTCAATTCTAGTGTAACTTTTACACGGTATTGCGTTAGGTGAAAATCTTTTTCAAAAATGTTGAAACACAATTGTAATGTATCTCAGTACGAAAATCGATAGTGCTGAACGGTACAATATTAATAATTACTACGCTTTAAGAAAACCTCCGATTTACCATGTTTACGAATCCCAATTACTATCTAGTGGGTCTAATGTTCATTTGCCATAGCCATTAACAAAAAACTGTACATATTCGAGGAGGGTAGGTCTGAGTCATCGTGCTGCATCAGAAAATGTCTTTAGCTCGTAATTTATTGGCTAGCCGGGTAACTGGTTTTAGAAGGTAGCGGGATCCGAAGCAACGGTGCACCGCGGGCTGACTGCAGGTAGTAGGGGGCCCAAGTAGTGTGCTAGCCACATGCGAAAGGCTGTCCCGCCACCTCGCGAAAATCCCGGGAGGCTTTATCGTGCCAGCTGGTGACTGGTTAGAGAGGACCCGATGACTCCAAGCGAGTTCCCCATCGGTGCGTATTTATTGTGAGCTGCTTGGTTCCATTTGCAGGGCTTCACTCAACTTCTGTCCTACTCCCTATTCACTCACACATCTAATGTGAACAGTCATACGAAGAGTAAGGTTTTACAGCGGTTGCACTTCCTCTCTCTCTGAAAGTTTATTTCTACAACATCAGAGGAATGCACTCAAATCTCAACAATATCCACCACCACCTTGAGACAGAGAGGCCTCATTAACTCTTCCTAACGGAGACGCAGATCTGTAATCCGTCAGAATTGGCATACCTTTGTTACCCAAGGTACATTCCGGAGTCCAATATCCGCCCGAACGCCGGGGTGTACATGTATGCCAGTGACGAGATCTGTTGTCCGTGTCTCCGTTACTTGGAAGATCTGGACTTTTCCGTCATGTGGGTTCACATTGATACCGGCCTTGACCAAATGGTCTACACCAGTATATACCGGTCACATAGCTGAGATCGGGAGACAAAGAGGCTTATGGAGTATCTCAGCGATGCAGCAGATAAGGTTCGGCAACGTTTTCCCTCAGCACAGTTGGTGTTCGTGGTAGATTTTAACGCTCACCACGGGCAATGGCTATACCCGTATCAGTACACTGACCACGCTGGAAGAGAGGTTTTGAAGTTTTCCGTGACTCAAGGCCTCTTACAGCTTGTTCACGAGCCTTTTTTTTGCGATTTTTCGCGTCTTATTCTTGGTGGCAGACTTGTTTGACATCAACCAATCCAATGTGCGGCGCTGATGCTGTATAAAGTGTGATAGGCCAAGCAATGTAGTATTTCATCCCTTACGCTGACCTATCCCTTGAACCAAAGGTCGCCCATGGTTTAATGCTGCTTGCCTCACAGCTGAAAAGCTTAAGCAAGAAACGTACAAAGCCTGGGCTGACGCTCGCAGAAGCAAAGCCATGGATTCGCATGAACTGAAGAAAAGATGCATTGCTGCCGCCAAGTCTTGCAAAAAGGTGATCAGAAAAGTTAGCTTGGACCACATTGGCCACATCGGAGACAAGATAGCATCATACCATTCTGGAAGCAAAGCTTTCTGTTCTCTGGCCAAGTCGGTTGAGTCGAACTTCTGTCGCCCATCGCTGCCACCTCGGAGGAAACCTGACGGTTCACTGGCCCACACCGCAAAATAGAAAGTAGACCTTTTTGGTAATCTTTTTGCACATTGTTCACGTCTAAATAGTCAAGGTAAAGTCCCACCCCAGTCACCTCAGTTCGGACCCAAAATGGGTACCGTTCATATTCGCCAAAAGGATGTCCTTAAATGCTTGCAGAATTTAGACGTGAATAAGGCCAGCGGCCCCGATGGCATACCTGCACATGTGTTAAAACACTGCGCAGCCAAGTTGTCTCCCATTCTAACGCGCCTGTATCGACTTTCCTTGGAATCTGGAAAGGTCCCTAAATCCAGGAAGCTGGCTAACGTGCAACCAGTACCAAAGAAGGGAGCCGTGCAGATCCTATCAACTATCGCAATCATCAATATATTGCAATCACCTCCATACTTTGCAAAATTATGGAGCGTGTATTGAACAATCGTCTACTGGCGTACGGAAAGCTTACGGAAATAAGCTTCCAGCTTACGGAATACCTAATGGGCTCTGCGACTGGATATCTGATTTTCTAAGGGAACGGTCAATTCTACTCGAATTGGCGGCTGCTCTTCTGACCTAATGGCAATTAATGCCGGGGTACCTCAGGGATCTGTTCTCTCTGCAACGTTATTCTTGCTGCTCATTAATGACCTGCTAACCCCGGGCATTATTGGTTACGCTGATGACAGCACCGTTGTAGAGAGATACATGCCCAGTGCGCGAGCGAATCATCAAGAAATTCGGGTTTTGAGAGAGTCCATGATTGAGCAGGTTGATTTGACCTTAAAGAAAGTGTCTGATTGGGGCGCGTCCAATTCAATTCAAATTCAAATTTTACCCGGCATAAACTTAGGCATGTTTATTCTCCGCCAAAAAGAGCAGTTTCGATCTAACGCCCACTTTCCAAAATGTTTCTGTACCTTTAACCGACCACCTAGGCCTTCTGGGCGTAACTATATCGTCCCAACTAAACTTCGGGCAACAAATTGTGTCTATGGCTCAAACGGCTTTAAAGAAGTTGGGAATCATCTCGAAGGTCCGACGGTACTTAAGCACTGAACGGCTACTTAATGTGTACACAGCTCAAGTTCGATCTTGTATGGAGTACTGTAGCCACCTTTGGGATGGTTCTGCAAAGTACTAACTAGAAGCGATGAACGCAGTTGAACGAAGAGCCCGAAAAATTATTAACAACTTTGACCTCACCACCAAAAAACTGCAAAGCCTCGAGCATCGTCGGAAAGTTGCCAGTTTAGCAGTCTTTTACAGATTACGTTTTAGAGAGTGCGCAAATGCTCTTTTTGATCAGGTTGAACCCACACCCTTCTTGCATCGGACTACTAGACGCAGACAGGCCTTCCATCCCTTCATGATAGATATCCCAAGAAGTCGAACCAAACGCTTCGATAGTTTCTTTTTGGTGCGGGTCACATAGATGTGTAATGAACTGCCTGCGTCTGTTTTCCCAGAAAACTATAGTCCTAGTTCTTTCAAGCGTCGAGTGAATAGGTATCTCGTGGATAGACGTGTAACACCTTCGTCTTCATCGTCACTTTCCATCAGGTGAGATGGAAGACAAACGTCTAATCCTTTTTCAATAAAAAATATAGGGTTTTTTTGTACCCAATATTTAGACCAAATTTTCTTAAGTGTAGTTGGAGAAGTTGGTGGCGGCTCAGGTTGGTGAGAATTGCTTGTACGTTGTTCGCCTGTGGGCGCTCCGCGTACTAAGATGCTACAACACTGCAGGGGATTTGAATGCCAATCTGAGCCTGAACCAATTTTCCCGATTACATGGTGTACAAATTGGAATACAGAAGTTCTTTACTTTTATATAACCTACTCGACTATAATAACAACAAAGAGCTCAGTAACTTCGTGCAAAGTTACATGTTTTGCATGTACTTTTTGACTACGGTAGTTAACCGTTGCTTCACGTTTAATTATTGCAAGACTAAAGATTGTTTGAATACAAAGCACTCCCACGTGTATAAGCTGAAGCTAGAAAAATATATAATTATAACTAGCATAATATATAACTGTTATCTAGTTCAGAACAATGTCTCTTTTGATAGAGCTCTAGTTTCAACAGTTCGATGTCTCGATGTTGTTCCAAACAGTTCACGTAGCGAGAGTTGTTAAATTGTAGTGTAACTTTTACACACGGTATTCTGGTATCACGTTAGGTGAAAAAACTTTTCCAAAAATGTTGAAACACAATTGTAATGTATCTCAGTACATAAATGGATAGCGCTGAATAATATAGATATGGATAGTTCATTAAATGACGTCCTTTTTATGTACGTACCTACATTTTATTTAAACTAACCTAGCCCTTTTTTTCAAAACTTGTAATAACACCTTCCATATAACTAAGATTTTCAGTCATAATTAGTTTAAATTACCAGGATGCACAGAGATAATCGAATACAATAGAAAAGATTAGCGCCATTGGATTGATTTATGAACTGAAGCTAGCTTTTTTGCTACAAAATTCAAATGCTACCCAAAATAAAATAATAAAAAATATAAAATAAAATAATTTATTGTTCATACATAACTTTTCATAAAATTAATGTAAATTAATTAATTTAAATTAATTAAATACAAGGTTTTAAGTGTCATTTGGAAATTTCAGATAAGCTTAAATAACTTTGCTGTTTCTTTTACCTCAAACTGGTTTATGTATTGATATCAGACAATAAAATTGACAAAATAAATCACATACCCAACCCCCGAAAATCTCACTACACTTCTAGTTCCCATTCCATCTCAACTTGTTACATACATTAGCAGATGACATAATCGGTGCGCACGCGCCAATCGTGGTGTCGTGCGAACGAACCCCAGCCACAGTGCGTTAATTTTCTTAATGTTTCTTGTTAAGATTTCAGAGGCTGGTTGCTTCTGAATAAATTAATCAAACATTAAAGATCGAAGCAGCTCACCGACTTGTCTCCAGTTTACTCTACGTATGAGTTAATTTCTTTAAGCAATTTACTTGAGAGATGGGATTCAGGTAAAGTCAGGTTGTGATATGGCGATCTAGTTCTATATTTTAAAATGTATTGTGATAAATTATAAGGATTATATTTTTAAAGATTTATACGAGGACGACTTTTACGACGCTGATATTTCCGAAATCGATTAATTATACAATCTTAAAACTTAGTTTTGAAGTTTATAATTAAAAATGTGTGACTTATTATGTTATTTCTTACTATAAAACATGAAATCGGCCATCAAAAAAGTGTACGATGTCACAGCGTTTAGTTAATTATAATTTTGGGTTCTAATTATAACGAACTTAAACTACAATAAGTTGTACACTACATCTATAGCCTTGTATGTCTGTAATACTTTTACTTAAATTGAAGGCTATTAAACTAAAGTAGTAAGGTAGCATACAACGTATCCTGTCTCCATCATATCTTCAGCGAAATACATACAATTGAAGGCTTCGTAAAGCAAATAGAAAAACGTGACAATTCGTGTGAAAGAACAATTTGGCGAACTGTTCTTACTTGTATTTATCTAGCCTATAATAAGACCCTTAACTAATCTTGAACTGCATACCAGTTGTAACATAAATATAGAGAAAGAGTGGAATATTCAGTAAATTTGTTAATTTTGTTGTTTGTTTTTTAAACTTCCCGTATTAACGAATCAGTGACTCAACCGATCCTTTCACGTTTTTACGGGCACAAGGAAGGCATAGAGTATCTTTCACCCAGATAACTAGATTCTGCGTGCTACCTGAGATAGTTATTCCTAATATTGCAGTACTTACTAAAAATACTTCATAACTTTTGATATACACGTTATATATTTGACGCTATATTGGGAGTCATCACATTTAACTTTCCAACCTGCAATTACCGTTTACTTAGTTGAAAAAGTAGCTAGTGTAATGACAAGTCAAGTGCTATTCCAACGGTCATCGAGGCATCATCATCGGTATTATTTCTTCTTGGAAATTCTCATTGTCAAAAACTGCTAAAAAGTGTATGTTGTGATAAAATTAGGAAATACTCTCTATTACTGACTAATACCTCTACAAATAAAGAATAATGATATATGCAAATAAAATAATAAAATGTATAATCCTCGGAACAAACATCAAAATTATTATCCCTAGAGCCTATGACTTGGACTGTCAAGAAAAAGTGGGGTATAACTAAATATTTTATAAGCAGAAAAACATATGACTCATTAGACAAAATATTCAACCCCAGCTAGTTTTATGGCTCCAACAATATGAAAAATTAACAAAAATTTAAATAATAATGTGTCCAAAATGTGCTACATTTCCAATAAAGCGGATGACGAGGTGGTGGACGAATGCTTGTAAATACAATCATACAGTTTGCGGTTCACTAGCTCAGTGTTAATGTAAATTTAAAAAAAATCGATTTCCCCCATCTATACCTAAGCTCCGACCTATATAACCTTCATTTTAGGTCTTTAGAAATAATAGTGTGTTTTTCCGAAAGACATGTTCCTAATTCAGTTTTTTGTTGTAATCCTAAAAACGTCTGTGTTTTTGTCTAGATATTACGTTAACATGTCTTCTAGTTATGAAAATGAAAAAGTATTTTCAAAT
Source organism: Marasmarcha lunaedactyla (assembly GCA_923062675.1). Taxonomy (NCBI): domain Eukaryota; kingdom Metazoa; phylum Arthropoda; class Insecta; order Lepidoptera; family Pterophoridae; genus Marasmarcha; species Marasmarcha lunaedactyla. The sequence goes on from OV281343.1 coordinate 21,581,272, forward strand.
GATCAAATACGCAATTTAAATGTTAAATTTTAAGCATTGTCACCAGAAAATACTTACATTAAAAATAAAAAAAATAGATATTTTATACGTAAGCGTCTTTAGCGGCTCATACTTTGACATCATCCTATTTAACACAATTAGCGCCTTTGCAGGAACTTCAAATTTTGTAATAAATTAAATCTGAATTTTAACTGTCAAAATTTAAAAACCAGCACCTAGGTACAATTACCTTGTAAATTAAGCCGTCGTTGTTACGAGATCCCTTGTCTTTATAACACTAGTTTTTGCAGAGCGTTCCGGCAAAGTAATGACTGAAACTGAACATTTGATTGTTTTCTTTACCCTCTTTTCAAGCTAAATGTTAACTCTGGATACTGTAACCCTTCTGTGGGTCCAACGCTAATCGTCCTGTGAGAAGGATTTTTTTTTTTTTTGTTCCCCTCCGCGGGAAGGGCAGGAGGATAAAAATGCCCTGACGCATACTCTGGCGCGATTCCAAAGTTATGTGGGACTCGTCCCGACGCCTACCAGGACCATACCCACTAAAAACCCCCTGTCGGCTCGTGCATTTTTGCCACTCAGCCTTCATCTGAGCGACGGCCAATTGGAGAAAGAGGCCGCGCTAGCGGGGCCCAGAAGGGGTCACCCGCTGGGATTACATAGCACTGAAGGTGCTCAAAGCACTGAAGGTTAATACATAGCACTGAAGGTGCTCAAAATGAAAATCAATAATTAAAACAAAAATTAAAAAATTGCAAAATAAAATTGAGTTAATTCGCATTTACGTTAGAATTAGGATTTACGTTAGAATTAGAATTTACGTTAGAATTAGAATTTGCGGCCAGAAGGGCCTCGAGATCGCGTGACAGTCTGGTGGATGAGTACGCTTGCGCATTTCTGGGCCTAGCGACTTTGAACTTCGAGTCTAACACAGGAGCAGCATATGAGACCGAATCACGAACTAGAGGATTGGGATGGGTTTCGGAGCGTTTGAAAAACGCTTCAGAGAGTGTTTTGAGATGTTATTGCACTGTAGGCAGTTCAAGATCTCTATGCAAGTCCGCATTACGCACGTACCACGGTGCGCCTGTGGCCCGGCGGCAAAAGAGGTTTTGAACTACCTGCAGTTTGTGCAGGAGGGAGGGTTTGGCGTGGGCAAAGATTGGCGAGGCATACGTCATGACGGGTCTAACGCAGACCTTGTAAAGTGTACGTTTGTTTCTGAAGGACATTTTACTTTTTCTACCTAACATGCTATTTAGGCGGACTAAATAGTGACGAGCGAGTTTCGAAACTCTTTCGACGTGTGGCTTGAAAGAAAGCGTCGGATCTAATGTGACGCCTAAGTATTTAGTACTGCGCTTCCAGGGGATGGGAATGCCTAACATTCGAACGTGGGGATCGCCATCGGGACGACGGCGTTTGTGGTCGAAGCGCATCGCAGAACTCTTTTCAGGGTTCACATCGATGCGCCATTCTTGAAACCATGCACCAAGGGCGTTTACGGCCCTTTGGAGTCTGGTTACAAGGTGCCGAACACTGTGGCCCCTGGTATAGAGTGCGGTGTCGTCAGCAAAGAGGGCGAGTTCGACGCCTTTCGGCGGGATGGGAATGTCGTTGGTGTACACGGTGTACAGCAGAGGGGCGAGGACTGAGCCTTGAGGGACTCCAGCCTTTATGGGACGAGGTGCAGAAAGCGTGCCTTCGTGTTTAAATCGAAACGTACGGTCTTTGAGAAACGACGCTATTAACCTGACTAGGCGATCCGGTAAGCCTATCTTGTAGAGTTTATAAACGAGACCGCTGTGCCAGACTTTATCGAAAGCCTTGGCTACGTCAAAGAAAACCGCGACTGTTTTATAACGACGCGGATAGAAACCGTCAAGTATATACTCGACGATTCGGTGGACTTGCTGAGGGCAGGAGTGTTTAGCGCGAAAGCCGAACTGATGGGGAATAATGAGAGGATCGCCATCCGTTGGAAACAGATGGTTCCGCATTCGAGAGAGTATGACTCTCTCGAGAAGTTTAGACATTGCCTTGAGGAGGCTGATGGGTCTGTGATTAGCCGGGACGTTCAGAGGTTTGCCCGGCTTGGGAATGCCTATGACTGTCGCTTCTTTCCAAGCTTTTGGAAAGTAGCTATGGTCGAAGCAGGCATTGAAAATGATAGCTAACAAGGTAAGCATCTGTTGAGGTAGGTGCTTAAGTGCGTGGTTGGAAATTCCATCCGCACCCGGAGCCTTTTTGGACTTTTGATTTCTAATGAGAAGCAAGATTTCGTCATTAGAGACTGTGACAGGGTCGGCGATGATGGGGAGAGAGTCTCTGCGAAGGACTTCGTCCTCCACCGCCTGGATGTGTGAGGGATAAGCAGGTTGCGTGCTGGGCGAGCATTGTGCGGCAATGCTGTCGGCGAAGCATTCGGCTTTCTCTTCGACTTCGAAGGCAGTAGTGCCATCGGGACGAGTGAGAGGAGGAACGTGAGAGACGGTGTCTACGCGTAAGGCTCGGGCCATGCTATAGTACGCTTGGTGGGACGGAGAGATATTCGCCATGAGATCGTTCATCTGAGCGTCTCGGAGTTCCACGAGGCAAGACCTAACTTTACGTTGAAGCTGATTCGCAGCTGTTCTATAGGCGGGCGTGGGATATTTCTTGGCTCTCCGGAGAGCCGCGTTTTTAGCTTTAATAAGATTGCTAACGGCTAAGGGAGCGTGGGTTTGCCTTGCTTAGCAACCTTTTCGTTGTCACTGATGGCTGAGTTGATAGCATCAGTGAGAGAATTTACTAATGAATCGATTTTATCCGGGCTATCTAATTGTTCGGGAGAGATCGCGAGTGGAGAGTTCGGAGCCTCTAAGGCTGAAACTAACGTATTTTTAAAACCTTTCCAGTTGGTAAAGGTCTTAGGAGATGAGGCGTTATCGTTCGGCGGTCCTAGCACGAGGGAAACGGGGCGATGGTCGGAGCCTAGGTCATCGAGCGGTTCGATAGACCTTAGATCAAGATTGATTCGCTTGATAATTGCAAAGTCGAGGATGTCAGGAGAGTAGGACGGGTTGTTGGGATAGTGAGTGGGAGTGATGGGGGATATAACGTCTAGGTCAAGGGAGTTAGTGATGTCGAGGAGAGCGATACCGCTGGTGTTAGTCGATAGGCACGTCCAGTCAGTATGTTTGGAGTTAAAGTCTCCGAACATAATGACTGAATGGCCGAGGGCGAGAATGGCCTCAAAGTCGCTGCGGATTGGTCTGGTACCACTAGGTATGTAGATTGAAGCTATGATGATGGTCGGATGACCAGTCATAGCCAATCTACACACAGTGGCTTCCATGTTGAGGAGAGGAGGAGTAGGGAGAGGACAGCAGTGGAAGCCTCTTTTGAAATATATAGCGGTGCCACCGAAACCGTCGGAGTTGGGCCTATCGTTACGAATAAACGCGTACTTAGGTATAGCGAATCCCCTGGAGCGGTTTGGAGTAAGCCATGTCTCCTGGAGAAGGAATAAGTCAGGTTCTTTGTTCTGAAGGAACAGTTTGATTTCGGGAAGGTTGGTGTTAAGGCTACGAGCGTTAAAAGATACTAGGGATAAGCCCTTGGGTTTAATACGACTGGACGCGGGATTCGCGGGTCTAGACATTATAATTTATTATTTACGAATTTATAAATTATAAAAGAATTTACAACGTACTTAGGAGCGAGTGATGCTCGGCTAAAGCAAATAAACGCTCTTGAGGAGAGCGGGCGGCTCGCAGTTTGCGTGCGAGCACGGAAATTTCGTTAATATCGACGTTTTGAATAACGTCGAATACGGTCTTCATGTCCTCAGCCAACGACGACTGAGGTGCGGATGACGGAGAAGGACGCGGCCCTACGGGAGCTACGGGAGCTGGGATGGGTCGTGAAGGTGCAGGCGGGACGGCCGGACGCTGCCTCCAAGACAGAGCCGGAGTAGGTGTCGGCTGAACGGGCTTTGCTTCCGGGGGACCCCAGTTGCGCAGCGGCGGGAAGTTGGCAGGAGTGAGCGGCGGCGCCGGTTTAGGCGCGACCCTCTTGGTGGTGGAGCGCGGAGCGCGCGGGCAACCCCTGTAGTTAGCTGTGTGGCCGGACTGGCCGCACAGCACACAGGCAGGGGGGGAAGTGGATTCGGGAGTGCGAGTGCACTCCTTAGTGAAGTGAGGATCCAGGCACTTTACGCACCTGGGGGGAGCTGAACAGTTAGCCGCTGCGTGGCCATAGAGCTGGCAGCGGTGGCACTGCCCAGGGTGACCACGGGGGTTGGGACGCTCGACGGAGATATTTGAGAGTCCGCAAATTGTGCGAGCCTCTCTAAAGATCTCCCTCGAGTTGGGAGTATTCGACAGGATTACTAACGCTAAGGGAAAACGCCTACCGCGGTTGGAGTGCATCTTGTGCACTGCTGTGACCGGGAAACCCTGAGACTTAAGGTCATCGAGAATGTCTTCGTTACTGAGTTCGAACGGGACGCCCCGTAGTACAGCGCGGATCTTACGCTCCTCCGGGAGGGCGTAGGTGTGATACGCGATATGATTTAATGATAGTAGCCTGGTAAACGCGCGGAAGTCGTCGACGGTCGCTACTTGGATTTTGATTGTATCGCTAGCGTTGGCGGCTTTTAAGTAATTAATTTTGTGCTCTTTGCACAAGTTTGAGACCGCGGTCCAGCGCGCTTTTTCACGCAGGAATACGGGCGGAGGGAGCTGAGGCTTCGGCGGGACGGGAGCGCAGCGCGTCGCTGGCTTCGATGTGACCGACGGAGACGCGGTTACTACGAGCGATTTTAACGGCGTGGGGGCTGGTGTTGAAGACACCGGGGAGGGCTCGGGTATTGAAGATACCGAAGCTTTCTTCGAGCGCTTTTTGGAGCGCTTGGCGACAAGTTGGAACGCGGGCTCAGGAGAGCCGGTTAAGGTGACGGCATCTGACGAAGTATCAGACGCGGGTTCGGAGTCACTCCCGGGAGCGGTACGCTTACGACGCGACGCGTGAGAGGATGCGACCGATTCGCAGTCCATCTCGGACGAGGCGGGAGACGCGGGAGAGCTGTAGACCTGAGGGGTCTGGACGTCGGAGGCCTGAGGGGCCGGGATTGAGGCCTGAGGGGCCGGGGTTGGGGCCTGAGGGGCCGGGGACGCGATAGTAGCCTGTAAGGCCTGCGTTAGTACGTCATCTGGGATGGGGCAACCGGACGCCGCGAGCGCCTGGGCGAATGACCTAAGAACGTTTACAAGGTCCATTGGAGGGCTTGAATATGTAATATATAAATATATAATGTATGCCTAGGTCCCCTAGCAAACCTAGCACCTAATTAGATAACAAATGCCTAGAGTTCCTAAATAAAAACCTAGCAACCCTAGCGGCAAACCTCCCTACCAGCGGTAGGGGGGCTGGGGAGAATAACTTAAAAACTAACCGTAGTACGCCGCAGGCCGCTACCTAGAAACCTAAAAAAGGGTACGCAGGTAAAGAGTTGACCGCGTTAGGGTCAACCTTTACCGACAGAAAGGACAAGACACACGAAAACACACAAATATGATAAAAGTAAATATGAAAATAGGAGAAAAATAAATAAAATAGAGAAGAGAAATAAATAAAAATAAAAAGGACTGGTTCAGTACAAATTCGTTGTCACCGTTAAGTATCCTTTGCACTGAAACCAGACTACTTACGCTGGGCACAACACTGCACTCAGCACAAGCACAACACAACTTAGCACAGCACTTTGAAGACTAAGGGGCTTAGTCGCAAAGAAAAATACGCACTTCGATAGCACTCAGAGGTCGAAATAGACAACCGTCACAGAAAGAACCTTGAAAACCGTAGCACGGAACCAACACGCTAAACCGTGACGTCAGTAGACTGAGCGCCACGGAGTATCGGGAAGGGACCAAACAACGGAGAACGGGGTCTTGCACGTCCGCACTGGGCGGCGATCGGAGCGAGAATGTGTGAGAAGGATCCCAGCTGTACACCTTTTATAAAGATGGCGTAATAAACAGAATAAGAAAACAGCACCAAATATGTGATGTCTCTCTTTGCCACGTTCTCGGACGCTGTTACAAGTTTACAATGGCAGTACGAAGATGTTCTTCGTACAGGAATTATTCATACAGTTTATATTTAATGATATTGTTTCAGTTCAGAAGTTTCATTTTTGATTGTTTAATTAAGTGAAAAGGAGAACGAACAATAATTATGCTAATAATGAGAGCCTCAGGTTACAAGAATATAAAAAACGTATATTATATGCAAATTACATACAATATTTAGCAGTGGCGATTGAAACTTTATTTGCTTACTTTATTTGTGTGAATATTATTTGTCGAAAAAGGCAAAGTTTTGCAAAGCATGCCTTTTATAGTGCGAAAAGAGAAAAAAATATGCGTGGTGTGTGCACAAGTTTTTCGAAAATCCAAATTTCTATCTAGTTAAGCATTGCTTTATGCATTTCCTAATGCAAAAGTCCATTTCCATTCATAAAACAAGCCCTTTGAAAAAATCTGCACGAATTATAATAAAAAAGCGGTTGCAAAAACGTGCATTACATACAGATTCGGTCATTGTTGTAAAGTCACCGGGGAGGCATAAAATGAAATATTAAACTATGTGACAATATATTACTTAGAATAGCTTTATTTCAAAATGAGAGCCATACCATAAATCCTCTGACATTGCAATAGCAGGTTCTCCATTGAATTTTAAGAGCTTAGCTTCAATTTATTTCTCGTATTGGAGCAAAAGGATGAGTAGGTATCGTACGTCCATAAGAAGTTTAGATAAAGCTGATCAGCGGTAAGATTTTATTTTATATGACTTTCTGAAAAATTACTAGCTTCAAATGCATCTCAAAAATGAAACTTCCCTCATAATTCAGTCTTGAAATACAGACAACCTTTCCAGATCCTTCAGTTAGACGCAAGAAAAGAATTCGGCACAGACAGATTTATGTTCTAATTAGCCAGCGTAAGGTCGTATACAGGCTGCGTAAAGCGAGTCTATAATGCTTAGTCAAGACTGCTGACACAACATCCCTAAGTTCTCATGTAATACCTTTGTGTCATAGCCCAGTTATTCTATCTCAGTACTCGTAATTAATGAACACACTTACTAAATCTTGTATTTTTCTATTTCATTCTACTCCAATTGTTTAGTGTTAAGAAAACCCATTATTTTAAATATACCATTTCAATGTAAATAAGTTTTTCTTTTTTTAAAAGGTGATTTACAATGTCCCGTATAACATTGGTGGCAGCGTAAAAGGGATATAATATATTTGTGTCCCAGGAGCCTCACAAAAGTGTTAATTGTGAAAGTGCAATTCCCTATAAAAGGCAAGTGTAATAAAATAAAAGTGAACAGTGAAAATTCAACATAACATCATATAAAGTGAGGTCGAGTTGGTACCCAATACCTACAACAACAGTTAACTACAACTATCTTCAACATCTTCAACATGTTCTCATTGAATAAAAGCCCCTTTTAAAAAATATGATTAAAAAAAAAATCTTCAACATAAATCTTGTAGTTTTCTATTTCATTATATTCCAATTGTTTAGTGTTAAGAAAACCCATAAATATACCATTTCAGTGTAAATAAGTTTTTCTTAAATTTTTTAAAGTGATTTACAAAGTCCTGTATAACAGAACGAAAGGTTCTTCCTTCAACCTTCCGTTGAGAATTTCTTGTATGACCGCTTTGTTTTCATGATTCTTAGATATGTAGCTAAACAAACAAATGCTCTTGATATTGTGATCGTGTTTCATATAAAATAAATATAGTTATTTATTTTATATGAAATACGATCACAATATCAAGACCAAACGTTAATTAATGTAGAAATAGCCGGAATTAATGTAAAAATAACGTAGAAGAAATAAACAAACAAACATTGATCACACGTAAAATACTTGATGTAGTGATGGTGAGTTAGAGTGTTTTGATAGTAGAGGTTCTTATGTTCAGATCTCTTCCTATTTTGACTTCCATAATATTCACGTTTACGTAATTGAATTCCGGATAAAGGGAAGGACCTAACCGGAGCAAAAGGCATTTCCAACTACAGCCTACGTTTAGTAACCACATTCAATATTGATAAATGAAACACCTTCGCTTTGATATCCATAGGTGCGAATGCCGCTCATACCATAAGGCAGGTCGCGCGTTTGCCAACTATGTTAACAGAAAATGTTTGTTTATTTATCAAGAAAACCAACAACGATACAATGTATTAATCACACAAAATGTAACATCTATAAGGATAGCTAATAACAGTTTTTCCTTTATAACTAAATATTATACAAATTGTTGACTTATCAAATCTCAACATTTTAAACATATTATTTAGGTAGTAACTTTTATATTATTTATTATTTCTTTTTTAGAGTAAGTATTGGTTGAATATGTCGTATAGAAAAATAAATATATTACTAGTATATCGCACTGATATATGATCAACATCGATAGTGTATCTGTTTACGTAAGTATCTCCTTAGATTGCCTATTAAAATCCCAAACATACCACGTAATAAATCCGCCTTTATTATTTTAGTATATAAATACTACAGTATAAAAATACTTGTATAATATTTCCAACATAAGAATACTAGTTCTTCATTAGTTCGAGTGAAAAATAATGAAAAATATAATATCTATAAGGAGACAGTGAAAAAATTACAAAAAAATAAAAAGCAGTAAAAATAACCAAATCACTTGAATTCGAAATTCCAATTCGTTATGTCTAAACTTACCAAATAATCTGAAAAATATAAAAAGAACAATATTTCTCCTCCCCTGTATAAGTGTCCCTCGGTATATCTTCAATATTCCTTGAAAACATTCAAAATTTTAATCAGAGCTGCCAATTTAAAAATCGAGCAGCTCTACCTTACGACAAAATATAGGATCATTTGTATAAGCAGATCGCACCTTAGGGCGTCTCCCAGAAGCCACTTTTACAGAACAATGATTTTTACAGCTAAACGAAGCCAACTAGAAACGATAGTGCCCACCAACTAATTGAAAAACTTATCAACACGGAGTTTTTCATTTGAGAACCTGTGTTCAGTGCAAAGAGCTCTCAAGATGAAGGAGTAAGTAGGAAGTAGATACTTTCTACTAGTCTCTTGAGTTATTTCATCTAGTACGCCGTTTTTTCATATTGATTACTGAAAGAAAAAAAATTAAGAACTCACATTGGTTGCAAGAAACCTCTTTAGAAATAGTCAATTATTAAGAATAATAAATTATGAAAGTTTAGAAAGCTTTGCAAAACTGTATATACTCATTTAAAAAATCTTAATTCATTGATGGAAGACACTTGTTTAATAAACGAGACTGACGGCCGAGTGACGTAGTAGGTAATAGTCCTGCCTCATTCGCTATTGGTCCCAGGTTGTAGTCCTGGCCGGGATATTCATTTGAGTGATGAAACACAAACGTTCGTTCTCGGGTCATGGTTTTTCTGGGTTCCCCCCCCCCCCACAGTATGGACATCCATAACACAAGCTCTGCTTACATTGGGGCCATACAGTTGGTGTGTTTGTCTAGGGATGTACTAAAAAAGTGGCATATGTTTCTTTAAAATACCAGCTATATTTACTTTTTAGCCAAATTACACCTTGTCGTTTTTACTGATCATCATTTCCCACGCTTTATCAAACTATACTCTAAAAGCTCACCGACACAAACTGAACCAGTGACAGTTGTAAAAATAAAACCTGGATTTCCATGTTCACGAGAAGGCCAGTTTCAGTAAAGTGAACACAACCTGTATAGAGCCACTATTAATTTACACTCCATGGCTTACAACAAAGGCACGGGTGCCATTTCTGTTGACTACATTCGGGCCAAACCCGCAACTAATTAAACCGTTTGATACTTGCAGGTTTCTGAAACATATTTTTTGGATGGAAAACTTATTAAGGTTTATCAAAAAGTTTATGAAACTAGGAATCGAACGTTTTTATATATGTGTAAAATGTATTTTATAGAAAACATAGCGGCTACAGTTTGTTTTGTAACGGGTTTCTCTGTAACAGCTGAAATAGTCATGTAAACGAGGCTGCGATCAATCAAAGCTAGGAAACAGCCAGTGACATAACAGGATCAAATACAATTACAAATGAATCCTACGGTTTGCCATACGGTGAACCATCATTAATAATGCAAGGTACATCATAGACACGTAATGTAATAAGCGAAGGGATATCATAGAACTGTACCTACACTTTGAGAAAACCTACGATTTAAGATGTTCACGAATCCCACTTACCATCTAGTAGATCGAATGTTCATTTGCCAGCCATTAACTCAAAACTGTAAATAAAAACTTTTTTGTACCAAATTTTTAGAGCCAATTTCCTTAGGTAGAGTCGGGGAAGTCAGCGGACGCTCAGGCTAGGGAGAGAATCGCTTGCGCATTGTTCGGTCTTTTGTAGGCCCTCCACATACTAAGGGGCTACATCTCTGCAGGGGATTTGAATCTGAATCTGTAGCTGCACCAATTTCCCTGACTGTACATAGGTGTGCAAATTGGAATGCAGAAACTCGTTACTTTTATAATAACTTACATAACTAAGTAACTCTATTTAGGCATAAAATATTTAAATTTACCTATAGCAATGTTTCAATGTTCAAACAACCAAGATTGTTTGAATGCAAAGCACTCCTCGTACATAAGTACAAGTATTATAAAAATATATAACTGTTATCTAGTTCGGAACAATGTCTCTTTTAACAGAGTTCTAGTTTCAACAGTACGCTGTCTCGATGTTGTTTTAAACATTTCACGCAGCGAGAAATGTTAAATTGTAGTGTAACTTTTACAAGGTATTTTGGTATTGCGTTAGGTGTATCTCAGTACAGAAATAAATAGTGCTGAACAATATAGTAATGTATAGTCAATAATAATAATAACTCTTCATTGCTCAAAAAATAAAAATTACGATAAAAAATAATTTCCAGTAAATTACTTAAATCTAATGTGGGCAAAGGTGGTCTTTATCACTTTTCTTTCAGACAACCTTTGTGTAACTGGAAATGTAGTAAGCGAGCGGAAAATATTTTACTAAATAAAAATAAAGCTCTATAAGCATATAAACATGCAACTTTTAATATCTATAAATATATATACCAATTAGTAATATACATATGTAACATTAAATTACAAAGATACATATACAAGTTCAATCAATAATTTCTCTAGAAGGATATTGTGTAGTCTTTTTTTAAAGATAGTTCATTACATATTGTCCTTTTCATGTTTATTTTATGTAAAGTGTAGGTACTCCATTCATAATACTTAGATTGATTAATAAATCGACTGTATAGCCTGTTAAGAAAAAGAGTATACTAAAAATTAATTTTAACCTCTACTGCAAACTCTCAATATCATGAAAAAAATCTTAACTCTTAACATAAATTATAAACATTATTATTGTCATAGAAACTACCGACGGGAAGCTGTTTTGAAGTTAAATTACTAAAGTTTGACAGCCACCAGCCGCGCTAGTTGCTGTAGCGGGGAGCAGTAATTCTGCTCTGCACTGTAGCTCGGAAAACAATCACCTGGTATAATTAGTGTAACCTGCACTGCACTGTATGAGATACGTTGTCCTAGACTAAAAGTAAGTGTAGCTTTAAGAATACATCCATATGGCAGCAGACGACCTTTGAAGTTGTGAATAATTTTGCGAGAAGAATTTAATAGATATCGACATTCTGAGGCGTTGAGATAAGCGGAACAAGTTATGAGACCGGAGAACAAACGCCGTCTGTTTTAAATTCTAAAAGACTTAGATATCAGTAGGAAAATAAGTCGTCTTAACGCTCAGTTAAGAAGTAAATACAATTATCTAGACGATGTCCAAAAACCATATACGTAACAATGCTTTAGTATGTGGTTAAATTTAGTAGCCTCACCTAACCATAGCTTTAATTATTTTAGTAGTATTTAATAACATTTTAAGTTTAAATAATATCAACAGAAGCACAGCATTGCAACTTCAATTTTTTTCTAATAACATGGACTTAGTAGCTCGTTCAGTCGCCCCTAATCTCAGGTGTCCCGGCTCTGTTGCTTCCTGCCTCCTACCGCCGAATGAAATGCTGTCCCCAAGACTCTCGGACCAGACGACTCTCAAATTGATACTGGAGATTATCTCCTCAAAGATCGAACGATTCCTGTCATTAAATTGAACTAAACGTAAAGCCTCTTTTGAACGTTAGATTCATCGGTTTAAATATCGATTAGTGCTTACTGGTTTAGAGTGTAGGAGGCGGGTAGGGTAGTAACAGTTTATAATTATGAGAGAACACAAAACTGGTATTAGGTTATAAAGTAGCCTTATTTTTAGTTATTTACGTAAAAACCAAAAGAGTTTTTAACATACTTAGAGTATATTGACATAATTGTAAAGGGGGGTAAAGGTTTTCACCGTAATCGATTTTTTTACTTTGGCTAAGAGCCGTATTACACGATTTACACATACAGGGTGTCCCAGAAATGACACGTAAGGGTGACACTGGAGGTATATTGACTTTAGTCCTATCAGATAACACCGCATACCTCTAGTAAAAGTTTTCTGGTTTTCGAGATATTGCCACTTTTATGATTTTTATGAAATTTCCACTATTTGGTCCTTTTTTGCCTACAGCTGCAATAAATATGGCACATCTTCTATCAAAATAGGTAGATGATTTTATAAAAAACCTAATGTAGGTCTGCATTTAGGGTGAAAATAAATAGTTATGTGCTTCTGCAATTTCATTCATTAGTAATTTTGCCACAAAAGACACCTGGACCTGTTATTAAGCATTATCATGCAGTTCTACTACTTTCCAAGTAGCGCGCCTTTCATGAAAAAAGTATATTTTCTAAGATTTGGTTTAAAAAAATGGCTTTTGAAAAGGTCATTAAACAAGCAATTTTTTAAGATGATGTGCAGTATCATCGCGATACATTTTTTTGCACAGAAATCAGTTAAACTTTAGTCAGGTTTTTCGCAAAGAAATAAAATAAAACAATTTAACTCTTTTTCTTAGCATAGTGTGGTAGTTTCCGTCAAAATTATTAAAAGGTTGTCTCAATTAACTATTAAAAATAGTCTTGGTAAAAAACCGTTATTTAAAAGATATTTATTGCAGCTGTAGGCAAAAGACCAAATAGTGGAAATTTCATAAAAATCACAAAAGTGGCAATATCTCGAAAAATAGAAAACTTTTACAAGAGGCATGTAGGTGTTATCGATAGGCCGAAAGTCAATCTACCTCCAGTGTCACCCTTACGTGTCATTTCTGGGACACCCTGTATATAATGTGCTATCGTATTTATACATTTAAGTACTTTCTCAAATCCACTTTTTCCACCCATGTAAGAGTGATTTTCTTTAGTTAATTGCAATGAATAGATTTTGTAAGAATAGAGTTGAAGTCTAACATTCTTATGAACACAACGTTTCGTAAATCTGTTCGTTGAGCCGCACGCAGCCGGGGGTACAACCTGCACGTATAGTAGATTCCTGGTTAAACAAGTACATACTTTGCACAAGTTTATTTTAGGATAACATTCTCACGGATCGTGGTGTCATTAACAATGTGTTTCTAAATACGAACATTTTGACCTGTAATATTTTTATAAGAATGTTTCTCATAAGTTTACTTGGCTTAGTATATTAATATAGCTTCTTCTATATTTTCATTCTTGGTTTAAAATAATTTTACAAATAAATAACGTTACCTGTAAGTGAACTGTTTGGCAAGCAGCTTTAGCAGCCCACTGAAGAAACTCGATACTAAAGTAGAAGATTACATTCGGAAAACCCACTAGTAATCTAAGAACTTGGAAAATATTTCCCGCCTTCTGATGTTACGTGAGCAAGTCGCGGGAAACAGCCAGCTCCGCTTTCATAATGTTCTTATGTCTGAGAGGTGTCCGGTAGCTTAGTGTCTGGATCAGTCAATCAGGTTCAAACAGTATTCTGTTTTGGGGGTCAATTTCTAAAGCACTGTGAAAATTGTGATCCAAAACTAAGCTTTGAAGGAGCTTTTGCTGGTTCTATTACATGTTTAATGGCGTAAAGAGCAACTTTTCTTTCGAAAAAAACCATTTACACAGTACAACCTAATAAACACTCCTCAATTACATCCAGACGTTCATACAACAACTCTCGTAAGTAGCCCCGGAGTGCCAATAAAAACCAGTATATTTTAGAACATCAGACAGTGGGCCCCTGGGGGCTGAGGTATGAGGCTGTTCCAAATTATTAACTGCCCCAATAAGTGATGGCCCCGGGGACATCCTTGCCGTCTGTATCTTCTGCTGATTGGAGTACCTAACGAAGTAAGCCTGCTTGGACAGAGCTTGAAAGAGCATTGACAGACTAAAAACATAAGATTAAAATTCTCGCTTCAAGTATCAGTGAGGTAAGAAAAATTACAATCGGTATACACACAGACATGAATTGCAAACAAAAGCATATGTTTATAATTTAAACTGTCTTTATCAGGATTGGACATGATAGTGCTGCTGCCATTTATAAGACAAAAAGTTATTTTTTCAGGTACATAAGTTTTTAGAGCGGACATAAATTATAAAAGGTTCAGTCGTAATTAGTTTATTTTCCAGGATTAAACTCAGTGATGAAAACAATAGTTAAGGCCAGGAAACTAGCTTTTTTGCTATAAAATGCAAGTATTATTTGGAATTCTCAATTAAGCTAAATTAACTTTACCGTTTAGTTTTTACTTCAAGCTGGTGTCTTGACAACTAGCATCAGACAATAAAATTGACAAAATAAAATACATACTGATGTAAATAGCGTGAACATACCACTTACCCCGAAAATTCATATTCCATCCAATCTCAACTTCACTATACATGTTACATAAGCAAATTACATAATTGGTACGCACGCCGTCAATCAAGGCGTCGTGTGAACGAACCTCAGCCACTGCGCGTTAATTTTCTTAATGTAACTTGTTAAGATTTCAGCTTGCTACTGAATAAATTAATGGAACATTAAAGTGGCAGCTCACTTCCCAGACTTGTCTCCAGTTTACTCTACGTATGTTACATTCTTTAAGCAGGTTACTTGTATTAGATTCGGGATGAAGTCAGGGACAGGATATGTAGTTCTTTATTTATGAATATATTGCCATACATTATTGTGCTTATATTAATAGAGATTTAGTTTCCTCTGATACAAGTACAGCAATTTGACAATTTTAAGGGGGTCCGTAAATTCTGGGGACAACCCGTAAGTTTTTGTCTGGGGATTTGTTATTGTAATTATACAATATACCTACACGAAATTTTTTTATTTTTTATAACTATGAATATTAAAAAATATTAAATTACTTTATATAATATTAAAGACCTTATACATGGCCTACTACATTATTTATATGCGTGAAACAATATAAATTGATTAATTTTATCTTCATTCATATTAATATTTTATCTTACGAAACATAATAATTTAAAAACGTCTATTGTTAACTAGTAAACCGGAAACTTGAATTATTAAATTACTTTTTTAATGCTAAGCTAGAAAAATAAACCATCGATGCTTCCTCTCGGCATTCATCTCTATAGAACAAGCGTTAGCTTTAGGCAACATCGATGGTACTAGTAGGCATGACATGTGTCCGTCTAAGCATTCCTAGAAAAGTATTTAAATGTAGCAACTAAAAAGAAGAATTTAAGCACAATGAGCGTCGTACTAAACCAATGCTTACTAACATTTACGAAGCCATAATTTAACCACACCAACGCAAAAAAGCTTGACGGTCCGTCATTAGTAAAAAAAAAGTAAACCTAAAATAAATCTTAACTATTTCTAAATAAACGTGATTCTATTGATGAAATGTTACGTACATAACTGTTCCAGCAGATATACAAAAATAAATCATCTTCGTTCATCATATACTTTTTCCTATCAAGATCTGAGCACTCGGTTACGAAAGTATTAAAAATACAAATTAATATTCGTTTCGCTACGAATCATTTTTACTTTCGCATAATTTAATGACTATAGTTAAAATACTTTCTTTTTCAATTACTCATGTCTAACTTAACCCTCCGCTCTTTGAAAATGATATCGACCAGTGCAGTGATCAAATGCCATTTTGCATATAGAACAGACAGCCTAGTATACCTGTGTTCGGAACCAACAGCCGACGGTTTTATTGGCGTTACTAATGAGTTGCTAATTCAATTTCACGGACGCAGGATGTATAGTCAGCGACCGTTGTAAAATAATTTGTTGCCAAATTTAAATTCTTAAAAAATATATATCTATATGTTATAAAAAAGTTTGCTATAACATACGCTACTATACATTGTTTTAACCAAAACCTCTTTTTTTCTATAACATTTCAAGCACAACCAAGATTTTATAAGTAAAATCAATAATTCTGTTGTTTTATTTCTTGGGTTACATTTCGGGTCACTAAATAATTTAGCACAAATTATGTTTGCATAATCCTCCAGAGGAGCTACTGTGATCTATTATTTATTGTTGCTTGCCAACATTAGTACCATATTGCTATTAAATACAACTTTAATGTAAGATCGTTTAAAGATAATGGCTTTAGATAAAAATAGTTGGTCGCAAAACCTCAACTTGTAGTCCTTTCGTAAATTGTCCCCTGTAGCTCAAACAGGCTTTAAATAAAGTGAGATAAATTTTCGTAAACTAATAAATAAAATCAATTATGCACGACTGTAAGTAAGTAAGTTCAATACCATTTTAAAATAACACACAAAACAATTGTTAGCAATATTTTTTTTTACAAATATTAGGTCTTTACCTATGAAATTGCCGTTTTTCACGAAATAAATGAAGCGTAATTTTTTTTATATATTTTTTATTTCTATTAATCAAAATAATCACCCATGCAATCAATGCATCTTTGCCAACGCATTGGTAGCTTATTGATGCCTTTCTTGAAGAAATCAGCTGGACGGGAGGCAACAAATTCTTCAAAGGCATTTTGTACTGCCTCTCGGGTATTGAATTTTTTTCCCGCCAAGAAGTTATCCAAATTCTGGAAAAAGTAGAAGTCTGTAAGCGCAAGGTCTGGTGAGTACGGCGGATGACGGAGAACTTCCAACCCCAACTCTTGTAGCTTGGAGACCGTCTGCTGTGCAGTATGAGGTCGCGCGTTGTCGTGCAGGAGCAGTGGAGCCGAACGATTGACCAAAGCTGGTTGGAGACGTACGAGCTTCTCCATCATTGTGTTCAGTTCTTCACAGTACACATCTGCAGTAATGCTTGTCCGGTTTGGCAAGAAGCTGTGATGAATTACACCCGCGTTAGACCACCAAACAGTGACCATAACTTTTCTAGGGGTAAGTTTTCGTTTAGGTCATTGTTTGGGTGCTGAACCAGGGTCCAACCAACTTGCTGAGCGCTTACGATTGTCAAACAGGATCCATTTCTCGTCACAAGTAACAATGCGGTTCAGAATTCCTTCATTTGTATGCCTGCTGAGCAGTGCAAGGCACGTCTCCACGCGTACTTCGCGCTGGCGGTCATTGAGTTCGTGGGGTAATTAGCCGTGGATTGAGTTTCATCAGCTTCCACAATTGCCTTTAATTCGTCATCGTCGACCAAAGTTTTCGGACGACCACGGGGTTCATTTTTCAGGTCAAAATTTCCAGAACGGAAGCGGGTAAACCAATAACGGGTGGTTCGTTCGTTTGTAGTGTTCGCTCTGTAAACGTCGTTGATGTTGCGTGCCGCTTGTGCCGCTTTGCTGCCACGACGGTACTCATACTCCATAATTACTCGAATTTTTAACTTATCCATGATGACGAAAAATTTTCGAATGCGTTGAAAACAAAACACTAACTATTAAACAAATGACGATTTCAGAAAAAGAATTCCATGTTTGTCGAATAAAATTAATTTGAAATGGCCAGTACGGCAAAACGGCAGTTTCATAGGTAAAGTCCTATTATTATAATAATTGTAATAAATTTCTTTATTTTGGCAACTTCGCCCAATTTTTAACAAAATAAAATAAATCAAAAATAAAATAAAACGTAAATCAAAATTGCAACCCAAATAAATTAAATCAATTAAAATTTAACAAAAAAGAAACTTAATTTTAAAATTACAATCAAAATGAAATTAACATTATGGGGCTGTAAATAAAATCAAAATGAGAATAATTATAAAAAATCAAACAAATGTGGCGCAAACAAATTCAAAATTACCCGAGACGGTGGCGACGCTGTGTGTACACGCGCGGTGCGAACGTCATCGGTGAGATTGACCCCTGCACTAAACGTTACTCCTAGACTAGGCACTGATGGACGAATGCAAATACAGTATTACTGAAACTGTCGACGACTGTTACTTTTTGTACGTAATTTTTGTGTATGTATTTAGTATTAGATTGACATCTATATCATTTTTTTTTTCTATAAATGCACAGACAATAACAGAATTAGGTCGTTTTTCTTTCAAAGTGGTGCGAGAAAGCTCGGCGGTGTTTAGAAAAAATCAACCAATCGTATTACTTCATTTTCTTATCTTCGCTTAGCTCATCTCTGTTGCAAAGCTTTTTGTTTATACGAACTGGCATACGAGGATTCAAGCTTGCGAGCTAAGGATACTGTGCATTTGTGTATAAGGTGATGACCTAAAGGAGAATGGGCATAATTGTATGGATCCAGTCCCAAAGACATGTTCTTAAAACTGGTTTCATAATGATGCGTAGGTACAAAAATAGTTCCCCAAAAGCTTAGTTGTAAGAAAATATTATTGATGCTATTATTAATATGTACACATTATTAATATGTACATATTATTGATACTATTATTATTATGTGCACAAAGAAGAAAATGACGGGCTCGTACATAATTTAATATTAAATAGCCTGAAAATAACACTCTTGCTTTTCGTTTTAAAACTTTCATTCTGCAGCAAAAAAATAGTTGAAACTCACTATTCTAGAAATAAATTTTTATAGAGCTTAGATACCAGTAAGTAGTATTTTATCCTTAAATTAAATGGAAGAATATGTACTGTATTCAGTATACATAATCTATGGCGTACTAGCGACTTCTGGTTGCCAAAGTCTAATTTTAATTCATTGAATCGTCAACCATAATTATATTGCAACAAGTTTAGTTTTATGTATAACAGCTTAAATAAACTGTTTGAATTTTTAGTGCATATACAATTATTTGTAAAATCAAGAATAAATAAGAATGCTGTTTTCTTGAAAAAAGAAATAGTAGCACGGCTATTATATTATATATAGTAAATATTATAACAATGTTGACATATCTATCCTGCAAAACATTTCAACCATTGACATTTATTTCAAGATTAAAAATGAGCACAATTTGACCAAAAAATAAGCCGATTCCATCAAAGGGGTTCTTAAATAAAATTTATTTGTATATTTGCATTATGACCGCAACGTAGATCCACAGGTCTACATATTTTTATTCATGAGATACAGTCCGCTGACGGACAGCGGAGGCCTAGTAGTTTCGTTGGAACCCGTTCAGTACGGAACCCTAAAATGCATCAATTTACTGTTAATTGTATCAAAAATAAGCTAAAAAGTTAAACCTTTAAAAAGTTTATCGATTTTATACCCAAAACGACTTCGTTTTATCACATATTATTACACCTTCTTTAAAACTGTTTTAAACTCTTAAAACACAGAATATATTTCCGATTTACGACCCACTATTCCATCATCATAAATATATTTTCTACAGAGGCATCTTCATAAAATACTGCCATAAAGACAGACATTACTCCTTGTAGTTTCAAAAACCCCAGTAAACCTTTACAAAGCGTAGTATGCCAGGTACAAATAATAAAGCAAAGTCAAACATTCCCCAGTCTGATTGTTTCCATTAGGTTAATGCATGATATAAAACCTTTGTATTTATTCTTTATGTGAACCGAGTCGCCGTCCCGTCCAAGGAAAAGTTACCTAAATAAAAGAAACTTTGATTCCCCCAAATATTCTCAGTCTTTTGGAAAAATAGTGGTGCAGTTCGGGTTGGGGTGCGACCACACGATCACAGAATGTCTTGGTGCCTATGGCTGATGCTAAAAAAAAAATTAGATTCATACTTTTGGCTACGGTACACCAAGTTGCAGATAGGATTCCTTTAAGGGGCAAATATACTTACATATATATTTTTTTCATTTGCTATCTATCAATAATCATTTAATAATAATGTGTTTTTTTATAATTTAAGAATATAATTTTAATATTTTTAAAATCTAAATTGTTAGCTCTCATTTGATAATACAATTTTATGAACGCTGTCTTGGAAGATAATTTTTCTCTCAATCTCTATAAAATTATTTATTTCACTCTTGTGTGGGTTCCGTTCGTTTCAACCATAGCAATGTAATTTGTTAAAAAAATCAAGAGAATGCAATGTTAAAATAGTTTTATACGTATTTATAAATTCTGAGTACTGCCATGTTACCACCGATCTTTCGACGACGGACTAATTTTCCGGTACAATCGTGTGCAGTCGGCCTAACAGTATTATACGAAAAGTTTTTGTAACTTACGAGGATAGTGGATTAGGAACATAAGTTTATGGAACTGCGAACTATTTGTTTCGGTGTGTAATTTTATTATGATGTCTGGAACGATGTGCCCAATCTGCGGGATGAATGATTCACCGTTTGTAAGTAATTTTGTAAATTAAAAAGTTGAGTAACGTTACTGTTACTTTCAGACTTTTTGTGGTCAATAACAGTTTAGTTAAAAAAGTTAGAATTTTACTTACACTTTGTGAAGCGACTTTCTATTTGTTCTTATTTAAAATACACAACTGTTGAATAAGTTGTGACTAGTTGGTCAGATATATATAATAATATGCGTAAAGATATATATACTCAAAGGTATACCGGAAATATTAACACCAGCTTCAGCCGAGTCTACCTCAAATCCCCCCGAGCACCATAAGTCAACTTTAATATTTTGTGGATGACCCGTTTGCTTCCCTTACTGGCTGTCGCTTCCGATGACAGCTGAACAGCAAATTCTTGCGACAGCCATTAAGGTGGTTATTAGTGGGTAGGTAGCTACTCTAGTGACTTCCACATCACCAAGCAGATGGCGACGGGGTACGCACACCATACAGTGGGTGCCTGCTTAGGCGGATAAAAAAATGGAAAAAATAACTTCATACTTGAAAGTTCAGGCCTGCATTTGTTACAAAATCAAAATATTTTATTTCATATTGTTTTACATTAGAGACACTTAATGTATGTGAGGCGACCACGAACAAGCAAGAAATTCGGCTTTGAAGAGGTAGGCGAGTAAAAAGAGTCGGCGGAAAATTACACCTCTTGGCACTATTTTATAAAAAATGTTTAACACATGGGATCGAAGGACAATTTGACGACTTGACGTATGTATATAAAGATTTATTTTGTTTATAGGTACAATGCAAACAACATTGTTGACTACTTTTTAAATTATGAAAACCACAATACCTCTTGTTCTAAGCCCTTTACACTAAAATGACGTTGTAGTCGTTCCTGAAACACGAAATCATGTATTCACTACATATGCTACAGAGACTACTTAAGTTCAAATTTTCAAGATGAAAACCCAAAGAATTACAAAATTAATTACTTAAGATCCAAAAACTTGTTCAACGACTATTATCAATCATTGTACTTACCATTAACTAGCACATATTATAAAACATCTAAGCAAACGTGCAAAATTCAATATTCTAGCGAGCACATTAACTTATTTCGAATACAAAAAGGACTCATAGAACTTATTCCGTACACAATAGCTGCACGCACAAGTGAACTGGCAGCTGCACGAAGTCTAAGGAAATAACATGCTTTAAACTTGGAACATTCAATGACTGGATACTAACTTCATACTCTGGAGTAGATAAGTTTATTTTGATTGGAGTATTTTAGTTCTATACATATTTTATAAATTTATTGTAGTTTTTTCTTTAAATATTTGAATTTATGTTGAAGAGTGCTTGATCTCATCTCGCAAGTTTTTTAAGATTGTACATAATAGTTAAATAATCAATATTATCTACCTGGTGAGGAAATTGAATATAATTATAAGTAAATCCCTGAAACTAATATTCGTTAATGTAAAATGGTTATTATAATAAAAGCTGTAGCTTATTGGGATATCTCCGTAAGCAGTATTTAGTATCTGCAAACTTTTATAATCGTAGGTGTGTTCCACGTGTCGGGAAGTATTAGAACAGAAATGAAATAATTAGAGAAAAAATTAGTTGATCCAACTTAAAGGCAAAGGTCTATAACATGTATAAGTTCATGATGTTATTATGAGAAAATAAAAATAAAAAATTTTAATCATAGATCCGATGTAAATACCTTCCAGGCACTTAGTTTTATATATCAAGGTCCTGATAAATAACTTTTAGTTTAAAATGCACAACTTAGACTTTCTTTTGCGTCGAAAATATACTTTGTTTTCCAGAAAAGAATGGAAAACCCAATACTTTGTTTAACCTATTTAAATTTTACAGCTCTGCTCTATCCGATGGCAGATAAAAGTTTTATTCTTGAGCCCGCCTAATGCATTCAGTAGTCCGTCCAATGTAAAATAGCTGAGCAAACAATTGTTAGACTAACATTCAGTGCCAAGAAATAATCTCTTACATGACATTTACATAGATCATGTGCGGTGGAGTTGCCAAAACTGTCTGCCAGGGGACGCTACTTGCAACTAAAACAATATTACTTAGCTAAGTTGCTGACGTACGTAGCACGTACGAATATGCATATTTGTGGATTTGATTTTTGTTCAAAAGGTAAAGCTTGGTTGTTATTATAATACCGCGGTAATGACTTGGCATGTTAAAATATCAACTGCTGCCTTTTCTTATGAGTCAGTAGGCCTCCATCACGTATGTTTCGGACGGTAGAGACCTTTTTTCAGAATAATTAATAGCCCATGTCCTTTTATGGTGCCATTTCAAGATATATACAACATTTCATGGTGTTCAGTTGTATATATCAGGGTGACAATTATAAACTCGCTTTAGTATTATTAGTGAGGAATGAGTTAGGATGTATAGTTATTGTCAGCGCATAGTTTTTTATTTATTGTTTCTAGGATACTGCTTTGATACACAATCTTTTTTTTTTTTTGCCGCTGAAGCAGCTCCCTCACGGGACGGAGGTGGAAGATGCGTCATGCATACCGCCGCAGGAAAATACCGTCCTCTGCGGGGGTTATGTGGGACTCACCAGAATGGCACCTACCCACTAAAAGCCACCTCTTTGGCTGTGGAAAAATTTTACCGTTAGCCTTCATCGGAAGCGACACCCGTTGGGAAGTGGGCGCGCTGGTGTCGCGCCACTAGTGGGTCGTCCGCCGGATGTGAAAGTTGCACTGAAGGTGCTCAAAAGGACATGAGTTGGTGGCCGTTCTGGGCAGCCTCCGGTGAAGCCGGGGCTGTGCAGAGGTTGGCCGAAGCTTGACTTAGGGATCAATTCATTTCAATGAACCTATAATAAATTGAGAAGGGAACTATGGTCCGCCAGAGCTAGCAATCGCTCTGTAGGAGAACTTGAAGCCCTAAATTTACGGGCTAAGACTGAGATTTCCCTAACAACAATATTTTTGATAGCGTCGCAGACGATACGCATATCGTCTGCTACGGAGGGTTGAGGAGTGGAATTGTATGGGCGAGGAGCCGGAATGGGATTTGTGTGTGCAGCGGGGCGCTGCCTCCAGTTTGTCTGGAGCAGGCTTGGGCTGAATAGGCTTTGCAGCCGGAGGAACCCGGCTACGCAGCGGCGGAAAGTTTTCCTGAGAAAGGGAGGCCTGTTTGGGTGCCGCCCTCTTAGAATTGGAGCGCATACAACGGGGTGCACGAGGGCAACCTCTGTAATTTGCGGTGCGGCCGGACTGGCCAAAATCACGCGATCAGGAGGAGAGGGAGTTTCAGGAGTGCGATTGCACTCCCTGGTAAAGTGAGGCACCAGGCACTTTACGCACCTGGGCGGAGCGGCGCAGTTGGCCGCCGCATGCCCGTACAACTGGCACCAGTGGCACTGGCTGGAGTGACCGTGGCGATGAGGCATATCTATTGAGATGCCAGAGAGGCCGCATATGGTGCTGACCTCTTTGAAGATCGTCCTGGACTTGGGGACGTTGGCGAGAACCACCAAAGTTAGAGGGTGACGCCTTCCGTACTTGCTGTGCATTTTATGCACCGCGAGTGCCGGAAAGCCTTGGGACTGCAGATCCTATAGGATAGCCTCGTTCGATAATTCAAACGGGACTCCCCTAAGTACCGCTCTGATCTTACGCTCTCCTGGAAGAGCGTAAGTGTGGTAAGCAAATTGCTTACCGGTGAAGAGCTTGGTTAGATACCCCGCAGGTTGCAGGTTCTGCAGGGTCTGCAGGTTGATGTGGGACTCACCAGAGTGGAACCTACTCACAAAAAACCACCTTCACGGTTTTTTTCTTGTTGAAGGGCTAAAAAAAATATTCTGAGGGTATAAAAAATGCTCTGACGCATATACTGACGCGCGCCATCCTGGTTATGTGAGACTCGTTCCGAGCCTACCAGAACCCTACCCACTAAAAAAACCTGAGCCATCTGAGCGACGGCCAATTGAAGAAAGAGGCCGCGCTAGCGGGGTCCAGAAGGGGTCACCCGCTGGGATTTACATAGCACTGAAGGTACTCAAAGCACTGAAGGTTAATACATAGCACTGAAGGTGCTCAAAATGAAAAGTAAAATTGAATTACTTCGAATTTACGTTAGAAATAGAAGTTGCAACCAGATGGTTCCGCATTCGAGAGAGTATGACTTTTTCGAGAAGTTTAGACATTGCCTTGAGGAGGCTGCTGGGTCTGTGATTAGTCGGGACATTCAGAGGTTTACCCGGCTTGGGAATGCCTATGACTGTCGCTTCTTTCCAAGCTTTTGGAAAGTAGCTATGGTCGAAGCAGGCATTGAAAATGATAGCTAACTAGGTAAGCACCTGTTGAGGCAGGTGCTTAAGTGCGTTGTTGGAAATACCATCCGCACCCGGAGCCTTTTTGGACTTTTGACTTTTAATGAGAAGCGAGATTTCATCATTAGAGACTGTGACGGGGTCAGCGGTGATGGAAAGAGAGTCTCTGCGGAGAACTTCGTCCTCCACCGCCTGGATGTGAGAGGGATTCGCGGGTTGCGTGCTGGGCGAGCATTGAGATGCAACGCTGTCAGCGAAGCATTCGGCTTTCTCTTCGAGTTCGAAGGCGATAGAGCCATCGGGGCGAGTGAGAGGAGGGACGTGAGAGGCGGCGTCTACGCGTAAGGCTCGGGCCATACTATAATACGCTTGGTGGGACGGGGAGCTATTCGCCTTGAGATCGTTTATCTGAGCGTCTCGTAATTCCGCGAGGCAAGATCCGTCTTTACGTTGTAACTGATTCGCAGCTAATCTATAGGCGGGCGTGGGATATTTCTTGGCTCTCCGGAGAACCGCGTTCTTAGCTTTAATAAGATTGCTAACGACTACGGGAAGCGTGGGTTTGCCTTGCTTAGCAACCTTTTCGTTGTCACTGATTGCTGAGTTGATAGCATCAGTTAGAGAATTTACTAATGAATCTATTTTATCCGGGCTATCTAATTGATCGGACGAGATCGCGAACGGAGAGTTTGGGCCTCTAAGGCTGAAACTAACGTATTTTTAAAGCCTTTCCAGTTGGTAAAGGTCTTAGGAGAGGTGACGTTATCGTTAGGCGGTCCTAGCACAGGGAGACGGGGCGGTGGTAAGAGCCTAGGTCATCGAGTGGTTCGGTAGACCTGAGATCGAGGTTGATTCGCTTGACAATTGTAAAATCGAGGATTTCAGGAGAGTGGTTCGGGTTGTCGGGATAGTGAGTGGGAGTGATGGGAGAGATGACGTCTAGGTCGAATGAGTTATTGATATTAAGGAGATGGATACTGCTGGTGTTGGTTGATAGGCACGTCCAGTCTGTATGTTTGGAGTTAAAGTCTCCGAACATAATGACTGAATAGCCGAGGGCGAGAATGGCCTCAAAGTCGCTGCGGATTGGACTAGTGCCACTCGGTATGTAGACTGAAGCAATGATTACGGTCGGATGACCAGTCATAGCCAATGTACACACAGTGGCTTCCATGTTGAGGAGAGGAGGGGTAGGAAGAGGACAGCAATGGAATCCTCTTTTGTAATATATTGCAGTGCCGCCGAAACCGTCGGAGTTGGGCCTATCGTTACGGATGAACGCGTACTTGGGAAAAGCGAATCCCCTGGTGCGGTTTGCAGTAAGCCATGTCTCTTGGAGAAGCAATAAGTCTGGCTCGTTGTTCTGAAGGAACAGTTTGAGCGGAAGGTTAGTACGGAGACTACGAACGTTAAAAGAAACTAGGGATAAGCCCTTGGGTTTGATACGACAGGACGCGGGATTTGCGGGTCTAAACATTATATTTTTTTTTTAATAAACGAATATATACGAAAATTGAATTTATAAAGAGCTAAGTAGCGAGTGATGCTCGGCTAATGCAAATAAACGCTTTTGAGGAGAGCGCGCGGCTCGCAGTTTGCGAGCGAGTACGGAAATTTCGTTAATGTCGACGTTTTGAATGACGTTGAACACGGTCTTCATGTCCTCAGCCAACGATGACTGAGGTGTAGACGACGGAGCGGGACGCGGCCCTACGGGAGCTACGGGAGCTGGGATAGGACGGGAAGGTGCAGGTGGGGCGGCTGGACGCTGCCTCTAGGACAGAGCCGGAGTAGGCGTCGGCTGCTCGGTTTTTGCTTCCGGGGGACCCCGGTTGCGCAGCGGCGGTAAGTTAGCAGGAGTGAGCGGCGGCGCCGGTTTAGACGCAGCCCTCTTAGCTGAAGAGCACGGAGCGCGCGGGCAACCCCTGTAGTTAGCTGTGTGGCCGGACTGGCCGCACAGCACACAGGCAGGGGGGAAGTGGATTCGGGAGTGCGAGTGCACTCCTTTGTGATGTGTGGGTCCAGGCACTTAACGCACCTGGGGGGAGCTGACCAGTTAGCCGCTGCATGGCCATAGAGGTGGCAGTGGTGGCACTGCCCAGGGTTGCCGCGGGGGTTGGGACGCTCGACGGAGATATTCTAAAGTCCACAGATTGTGCGAGCCTCTCTGAAGATGTCCCTCGAGTTGGAAGTTTTGGTGAGGTTAACTAAAGCTAGCGGAAAACGCCTACCGCGGTTTGAGTACATCTTGTGCACTGCTTCAGTCGAGAAGCCCTGAGACTCAAGGTCCTCTAGAATGTCGGCGTTACTGAGTTCGAACGGAACACCTCGTAATACCGCGTGGACCTTGCGCTCCTCCGGGAGGGCGTAGGTGTGGTACGCGATTTGTTTAATTGAAAGTAGCCTAGTGAACGCGCGGAAGTCGTTGTTGGTCGCGACCTGGATTTTAATTGAATCGCCTGCGTTAGTTGCTTTGATATAATTAATTTTTTGCTTTTTGCAATGATTAGATACCGTGGTCCATCGCGCTTTTTTTCGTATGAAAAACGGGCGGAGGAAGCTGAGGCTTAGGTGGGACGGGAGCGCAGCGCGTTGCTGGCTTGGACGGAGCCGATGTAGTCGCGGTCACTTGTAGTGACATTAACGGTGCGGGGAAACGCGGGCTCAGGAGAGCCAGTTAAGGTGACGGCATCTGATGACGCATTGGACGCGGGTTCGGAGTCGCTCCCGGGAGCGGTACGCTTGCGACGCGACGCGGGAGAGGATGTGACCGATTCACAGTCCATCTCGGACGGGACGGGAGACGCGGGAGAGCTGTAGACCTGACGGGTCTGGACGTTGGAGGCCTGAGGGGCCGGGGTTGAGGCCTGAGGGGACGTGATAGTTGCCTGTAAGGCCTGCGTTAGTACGTCATCCGAAATGGCGACGCCGGACGCAACGAGCGCCTGGCCGAAAGACCTAGCAAAGTTTACCAAGCTTTGCTGGTCCACTGGAGGGCTTGGGACTACAATATAAAATATATAAATATATAATAATGCCTAGGTTCCCTAACAAACCTAGCACCTAAACCTCCCTACCCGCGGTAGTGGGGCTGGGGACGACGTGAGGTGGTGCCCCTAATTCGGACAGCACTGTACTGTCACCCTGGGAAAGGCCCTTGGAAGCGCACCGGGGCAACGCTATCAGGCTTCCCCTGATCAAACGCGAGTCTACTACGGAGTGTGTTGTCAATAAGTTGACAGCAAAAACTGGCCGTAGATCTGACGAGGTTGGGTTGCATTGAAAGTGCGGGATTGACTACGTTACGACCGGCAGAAGCCGGCCGCAGAGCGAGTCTCTGACTACGTAACAAGCGCCAAGCGTCAAGTACGTAGCCAGTAAAATCAGCCCGAGCCTTGCAACTACTATCGAATTTAATCGACCGTAGTAAGCTCAACTCTGTTGTTGCTGCTCCCACCGAGGTGGGGTATCTATTTGAGGGGAACACAGAGTGCGGGATTGACTACGTTACGACCGGCCGAAGCCGGCCGCAGAGCGAGTCTCTAACTAACATAACAAGCGCCGAGCGTCAAGTACGTAGCCAGAAAAACTATCGATATTAACTATCGAATTTAATCGACCGTAGTAAGCTCAGCTCTGTTGTTGCTGCGAGACTGACTTAGTTGCAGCCGATTGAAACCGGCCGCAGCGTAGGTCCTCCAAAGGCTTATCTCAAGTCGTCGAGGACGAAGCGAGATTTGTACGAATCTCAGCTTATGAGTGTAGCTACGAGTTGTCGAGTGACAATCGTGACTCAACGGCTGGTGTGACCGCGAACACGTCCGAGTGGGGTCGGACGCAGAACGGATCTGAGAGTGGCGTTTGAGTATTGCTACGAGAGAAGTCGTGAGACAACAATCGTGACTCGGCAGCCGGGAGCGACCTTCAACACGTCCGAACGGGGCCGGACGCAGATCGGGTTAGTGTGCTTCACGGTTGTGGCATGGGAATGCTATGCAGCCTTCATCGGTGCGACACCCGATTAGGGAAAGGGGTGTGTATATTTATAGTAAGTGTCATCCACGAAGTTACGCCCCTTTTTTGTAGTGTGCGCCCGACCATAGAACAATAATGTAGTGGACCGCGATTCCTGGATGGCACTAACTATTTAGAAAAACAATTTGCTTATGGACTTATGTTTGTATTAAAAAGAAATTTCTTTCTGACAAAGACAGAATTTCAATATAATCCTACCACAAAGTAAAAAAATGAAAATGAAAATTTTATAAAAACTAGTGAGTTAAAATTTGTATCTAAATTTCACGAGGGAAAAACTATTAAAAAATATCATGTAAAAATTTTCGTAGCAGCGTCGAATTTAGTTATCCTATAATTTGTTCAGAAACGCTCATACAATTAACACAAGTATAGTAATAATCCTGTTATAATAGGCATCATTTCAATCACATTCCACTCAACAATGCCACAACTGCAGCTAGTTCCCAGGTACTCATATCAATAGCTAGATCAACGGTCGTAAGCCTTAATTGGCCTAGTTCGGTCGCGATCCCAACACTAAATACAGATTTGCACAACACTAATCCCGACTGATCCGCCCGCATATACAACTCGTATATCTTTTCATACTAAATTGGCATTCTGTTGGCGCGTATTTCTATTAATTGACAAACAGGGCTGGTGTTTAATACAATTTTGGTATTATTGCGTGAACAATGAAGAGTGTTAATGTTATCAGAAGTGTAGGTGCTTATTGTTTTAATTGTTTTTATGTTAATATTAAACCTTTTCAATTTATTGGAATCTAGTGATAAAAGATATACAGGGTGTAAAATAAAGGGAGCATAATACTTAAGGGTCAGTAAGTATATCATTGTTAGAATACACTGTAAAAGAATTGGAGTTAGTGGGGCTGGTTAAGTTTCACACATTTAAATTTTTTTACTTCAACATCTTTGACAGCCCTAGGTGGTTTTCATACCTACCTACGCATGAGGCGTGCGAGGCGCAAATACATAAAAAATAGGAGTTTTTTATTTATTTGAAATCAGTAACTAAAATCGTGTCCAGTCGCGTCGCATTACGTGCTACTCGATAGGTTGGTAAGTGACGACGGCTGCGCTCGCCTCATGCATGGGTAGATATGAAAACCACTTAGGGCTGTCAAAGATGTTGAGTAAAAAAATTTTAATAAAAAAATATGGAAGTCTTAACCAGCCCCAATAACTCAAATTCTTTTACAGCATATTCTAACAATGGTATACTTACTGACCCTTAAGTATTATGCTTCCTTTATTTTACACCCTGTATAGGTAGATAAGACGTTGTTATTCTTCAGGTAATAGATAGGAATTACAGGAAGACCATTCTGGCTATGGTCACCAGTCACTTCGTAGTACAGCTTCTAAACTTAATTATCTGTAATAGACATTCGAATTAAATCAGCATAAACCTAGGCATAGATTTTTTGTGGCATGAAATAGTACTACCAGAGATGACCATCCAATTATTCTTTTTTGATGGCGGCTTGAACATCAAAAATCTAAAATTAATTACAACGCAACATCACTTATCACAATAAACTTTTTTATTAATACAATAAACCTTCGTTCTCTTCCTAAGTAACGCAGTAAATATCAAAGCAGGCGCTATTTACGCCACATATAAAAACAAATGAACCCAAGAAAGGTGGCTTATTTACCAACTAAACAGAGGGCGTGATTATCCCAAGATCCCGGGCCAATTCCACTGTTTAAGAAAGATAAACGAGACCAAAAGAACTCCATTCGACGGAAACTTGTACCTGACTTTGCTTCTATCACAATAGCACCCTAATTACTAAAGAAAAACCTGCTCACGAAGATAAAAACCTCAATTTACGTGGCACGTGGTATTGTGTTTAATAAAATACGGTTTTGCAATAAGAAATCTTTGGTTTTTCTGGAGGCAAATTTTGGCAAAGTCGTGCCTATATTATTGTAGAAACGTTAGTTTATAAAATTATTTAATTAACTGGCGTTCTAAGGAAAGAAGTTTTATTTAAGACTGGTTTATTTTGAGCAATATGTTCGAAGTTTTAGCATACCAATAGTCTAGCGTTCGTAGTACGTGTTTTCGTTTTATGTCATTAGATTTTTTATTTATTAAGATTTGTACGAATTTTTTTTGGAGGCCTTTGGAATTTTAATTCAATTAATAAAACAACTCATGATTAGTATTTAGTTTGCTTAACAAATAAATAAAAATAAACTTAGTTAATATTTAATACTCATGTCACAGAAAAATTAATGAATGGTGTACGTTCCTAATCTCACATACGTATTAGAAAATAAACCTTCGTTTAAAATGTTTAAGAAATTATTTATGTATAGGTAGATGTTGTGTTATGTCTTTGTCTGATTTTCAGCGCCTTAAAGTGTTAAGTATATTTTCATAAAAAGGTAATATGATAAGAGTTGGTTTATTTCATAAATATTTCGTGAATATGAAACCTAACAAGACCGAACCTTCCAAGAAAGCTTGACGGTAAAACAAATTACTTCACTAATTTCAATGTTGACGAAAATCTCAAGCGTAGGAAAATAATTCAGTTTATTTTCAGTTTCTCATTTCCCGCACTTCTCCGTTAATCCTATTATAATATGCGCGCCTTATTTGTAACTTTCAAATTAAATAATAAAAAAACAAATAGGCCACTCGGCCTCCGCAAAGTAGGGTGCCTTATAACTTGATTCCAGGACGCAATTACATTGCAGTCCATTTTTTGTATGGTATTCAAGAAACTTAGTACGACTTGCCAACATTCGTCATTTCGTTAACATTATTCCACCGGATGCCTGCTTTTTCACCGTCTGCCTTTTAATGAAGCTCTGTTAAACGGATATGTAGTGCGAGGGTAGCTGCCACTTAACTGCCTGCTAAAATAGAGAACACGGCCTAAATTTCATTTTAAGTCAGCTTTTAAACTGACACGGATAAGCTATACGATCGCGCTTTTAAAACCCACGTAGAAAATCTTGAAACTTGCTTAATATTTAATGTGAAGACCAGTTTTAGGTTTTCTTTTGAAAAAGCTTGCACCCGTTTAAATAATTTATGACATCGCGAGCTCAAAACTAGGTAATAGAGCCTATTTTCTTCGTTTTATATTCAAATGTTAGCGAAATAGAAATAGGTAGGTCAAATACAGCTGGCTTTCGTTAAGGCTCGTCCGACTCTTGATTCTGCTACGAACGTGATTACTCTCTAAATATTCCACTCTATTGTGCAATCCGGTTGTTGTCATGCGAAGAAGCGATGCTAGATGTACTCGTGAATTATGTAGTAGGTCGGCGGCGGATGTACCATTTATCCAAATTGTCGCCTGTGACGCGCCAGCCAAGGGTGGAGTTAAAAATGAACGAGCTGTCACAACCCGCGGAGGGTAGGGTGATCCGTATCTGTTGAAAAAATAAGACTAAACGACATCATACGGGAGTTTTTAATACGAGTTTTTTTGGATTATTTTTGGTGTGTAAAACCCTTCAAGATACGCATTTTTTGTAGCCAATATACATTTTCAAGATTTATGTTCATCACAATAACATAAATATGAAAGATAAGAAAGCTGCTCATGGTCAACAGAGTTTTAGTTGGCAGAATGTTTTGACACTTGATACATTATATATAAAAAGTTACAACTACACCCCTCATAACATAAAACAATATTACAACTACAAAATGTTTTGTATTATATTTAGTATTATAATTAGTATGAACACAGGTAAACCTATTCTAACAAAATTTTCCTCCAATGTAACCTCGTTATTAAAATTAATTAGTCCAGAGCTGGGTTAATAATCCAAAAATTAAATGTTTTCTGTAAACCTCCAATTGGTACGTGAGTTTTATTGGCCTCCGTGGGAACAGAATTGCTCATAATTATAGCAATATGAGAATTGCCTTTTCCACTAACCGCTCGCATGTCTATAAACTGTTTTAATGTAGCATTATGTCTAATTTCATAATATTTGTAGAGGTCGGTCTGAATTCCAAATGCTAGATTAATGGAAAAATGGATTAGAAAGGCAAATCATATATTTAATAGACTGCACAATAATTTGTAAGAATGTATAGGTACATGTTACTTTAAGATTTCTATATAACCTAACAATATGATAATGATTGCTCCGCGAATTTGTACTTTATCTATATTCGATCTTAGTCAAGATTTCCCCGAATCCCTGTCCTGAGTCACGTCTCTGAGTACAGCCTTAAGAATTATACCTACTTGCAAAGGTTTTCTAACAGATACTTTATTTTAACATTGCTAGTTATAGGACTTTGTTTATATCTTTTTTGATTTTTTGATTTATAGATTTAGGAGACCAGCATAAAAGGTATAATACCTAAAAACTGTTTGAATACTAACACCGTATGACTGTGATCTATATTTTTCATGTTTGCGTACAAAAGTGCTGTTAAAGGTGGTTTTATCAATATAACAGAGATGTCGGTATTATCTGTCCCGGAACGAATAAGAGATAAGGTAAAGAACCTTAGATTTATGAAGTTAAAAGAATCCTTTCTTCAACTAGTTATATCTTCGGTTTACAATATATAACGATGGAACTCAATTAGATGAACAAGTGGATAACACCATTGTCGACTACAAGTTTAAAATGAAGGAGCAGGTAAATCAAATAATAAAGGAAAATTGCATTATCGTGCCGGTCTAGATAGTCGAAGATTTCACGGAAAAAGAATTTCATTTTCTACTAAAAATGTTCTTTATAGGAAGCAAGTCGGGTATTGTTGCAATCAGGTCTTATTTACGGAAGACGGCACGATCCGGTATCTATTGGTAGTTGATTTAAATTGACTGTTACTGCCTATCAATTTGTTATTGAGGTTATTACATGTAATAAATACGTAAGTAATAATGTGGCAGTTCCAGGTGTCATCTTTACCAAATCGGACTGCATTAGATTTCATTATTTAAATTCGATTTATACGCTTTGATTTGATTCCAAAACAAACTTATTAGGCATTTAGATTTTATAAATGTAATTTTAGGGCCACCCACCCTCCACAATTGTAATAACTTCCTTGGAGGACAGGCTGGCACATCAGGATCAAATAATTCTTTTAAAATCATTAATAACCATGTTGAGTAGCCATATGAATTAAAGCAGATTCATTTTCGTTTGTTGCCGCACCTATTCTAGAAAACCATTCAGCAATGACAATGCGACCTACGAACTCAGATTCTCGCTGCGACCGTCGCCCGGTACGGACGTTCTAAGACCACTCTGATTGATCGGTCCCTTCCCGATATTCAGTGGCGCTCAGTTTACTGACGTCACAGACTAGCGTGTTGGCTCCGTGATACGGTTTTTCTGTATTTTTTACTGCCTCCGAGTGCTCTCAAAGTGATTTTTTCTTTGCGACTAAGTTTCTTAGTTTTCAAAGTGCTGTGTTGTGCTTGTGCTGAGTGCTGTGTGTGCCCAGCGTAAAGTATTCTGGTTTTAGTACAGAGGATACCTTACGGTGACAACCAATTTTACTGATCCAGTCCTTTTTATTTTATATATTATTTCCTTTCTACACTTTTATTTATTTACTATCCTATTTTTATATTTATTTTTATCATATCTGTGTCTTTCCGTGCATATTTGTCCTTTTTGTCGGTAAAGGTTGACCCTAACGCGGTCAACTCTTTACCTGCGTACCCTTTTTAGGATTCCAGGTAGCGGACTTCGGCGAACTACGGTTAGTTTTTAAGTTATTTTCAGGCCAGATATATCGAAGGCCTTCATGGCCTTCGTTCGCTCGCAGTGTCCAGACATCTGGACAAAATTCGAAAGTGGGTTCAAACCCACAACCAAAAACCCGACAAAAAAAGAGAGACGTCAACCCGTATCCACCAAGCCCTTACGCGATCGTTCTAGCTTGCGCTCGTCCTTGGCTTTGTCCACTCGTAGTTCATCGTCGATGGATTGCGATACCCTGGCGCCCGCCCAAGCCATCGAATCCAACGAGGGATTCACCGTCGTCGCAAAACGACAAAAAAGGGCCAAGCCCTCGGACATATCCGGCGATGAGTCCAAAACTCCGAAAAAGCGGGCGCCGCAGTCCATGCCCGCGTCAAATTCAAATTATATCTCTCCTACCCACGAGGCCAAGCCAACCGGTCGGCATCCGCCTCCTATTTTCATCCAGGATAAAGCGGCTTGGACATATGTGTCCACACATATGTCAAATTTAAAAATCGCGTATACACACGCGAAAAATACCGCGATTGGCATCCGCGTAGAGACCGTCGTACCTACCGATCACCGCGCCCTCACCAAGTACTTGAATGAGAAATCCATTGAGTACCAAACTTACGCGCTCGAGGAGGAGCGCGTTTTACGCGTCGTCCTTAGAGCCGTACCGAAAGAGATTGAGTCAGAGCTCCTTCTCCAGGATCTTGAAGACCAGGATTCCCGGTCATTTCCGTCCAGCATATGTATGGCAAAGATAATATGCCGTATAAGCCAGTGTTGGTAACACTAGATCACACCCCTGAGGGCAAGGGGATTTTCAACCTTAAAACAATAGCACAACTTTCAGGGATCACCGTCGAGATCCCTTTCAAACGTGGTATACCCAGCCAATGCCATAGATGCCAAGTCTATGGCCATACGGCCCGAAATTGCCACGCCAAGCCCAGGTGCCTCAAGTGTCTGGGTGATCATGGCACTGCGGATTATCGAACCTCCTGCATGCGTGTTATGTAAGTCAGTTGGCCACACTACCAATTACCTTGGATGCCCCAGGGACCCAAAGCCCAACCCCGAAAAGGCGCAGAAGGCAAAGCAAAGGTGTCCACCCTCTGCTTGCTCGGCCCGCCCAATAAACCGCAGCCTCCGCTATGTGACCCTCACGGTCCTCCACCGCCTCCCAAGAATGCATGGGTGACCCCACCTAAACCCATGGCAGCCCTCACCCTCCCGTCTTCTCAGGTACAGCAGGTCAGGTTAGCACCTGCTTGCATGCCTTCTCCTCTCGAGGCCAGGTCCCATGGAGAGCCACTTTCAGACTTCGCGCTTGTAAGCGAATTCGCCTCAAGTTTCAACTTGGGAGAAATCACCACTTTGGCTCGCAAACTACGAGCCACAAAGGGTGACTTCCAGGCGACGTACTTCGCCGCGATCGAACACCAGGCGCTTATCGCCAACGTCCAAAAATTCAATAAATTTAACTTTGAAATGGCGTCCTCTAGATTAAAACCTCAGTCCCTTACTATCGCCTACTTCAACGCCGATGGTCTCAAACCTCAGCGTAATGAAATTCATGAACTCCTTTGAGAATTCCAAATCGACATCTTACTTGTGCAGGAAACCTTTTTGAAACCTAGTCACAAGGACCCGAAAATAGCGAACTACAACATCGTCCGTAACGATAGGCTTACCCTCATCTATTACAAAAGGTCACTACACCGTATACCTGTCGATACCCCACAGCTCGAGAATATCGAAGTTCCCTGTTGTAGAAAAGCGATGAGCGGCCATCAGCCAATCACGCTGGCATCCATCTACCAACCACCAGATAAAGCTATACTTCAAAGTAACCTCCAGTCGCTACTCGATATGAGTCCCTCCGTAATACTAGCTGGTGACTTTAACTCGAAACATTCAGGTTGGTACTCCGTAGTTACCAACCCAAACGGCCGTCGTCTTCATCACATGTTAGATTCGCTAACTTGTGATGTAGTGGGTCCTCGGGAACCGATTCACTATCCCTATAACACAAATCATTGCCCAGATTCTGGATATAGCAATCCTACAAAGTGTTAACTTAACGGTACACTCAGTAGAAGTCATCCATCAACTTACTTCGGATCACCGACCGGTAGTCACGCAGCTAGGTATCCCAAGTGACCCCGTTCCTCAAACGAGGGCACACATTGATTGGGCCAAACTAACGGAAGCCCTTAAGGCAACCGACAGCCCCGACCTGAACACCATTCCCGATTCACTGTCATCCATCGAGGAGACCAATGCAGCGATCGGTGCTTTCACCAACCACATTCACACTGCTATCAGTGCATCTTCCAGGCGGGTTCCGGTGGCGAATGATCACCGCTGGATCCTGCCTGAGGATGTGAGGGAGTTGTTGAGAGCAAAGAACGCAGCTATCCGGGCGTACGATTACGCTCCGACCGAGGCAAACCGCATCCGTATGAGGGCCCTACAGCGAGATGTTAAATCTCGCATACGTGAATTGCGCTCTAACAACTGGGACGCGCTTCTTGAAGAGATTTCGCCTTCGCATCTGGCTTACTGGAGCTTGGCGAAGTCTCTCAAGATGGACTCTACCGCGTCATCGATGCCTCCGCCCCTCAGGCCTCCGCCCATGACTCCCGCCTTCGATGACTCCATAGCTTAGCCCAACAATGTACACCAAGTACAGAAAGCACCAACGCCCTCCACAACTGTGAATAGCACAGTCGTTACTTAATGCGGCAACCCACCGATAGAGACCCTCCAACCGGTAACGGTGGAAGAGTTACAGATAATAATTGAAAACTTAAAACCGCGGAAAGGTCCAAGTTCAGACGAAATACCAAACAGGGTTCTGAAAGCTCTCCCACTCGCACTCATACAACTGTTAGTAGATATTTTCAATAACTTACTAACAAACTGCTCCTTTCCGCAAACGTGGAAGGAAGCAATTGTCATAGGTATTAGGAAACCTGGAAAACTGGCTAATCTACCTACAAGCTACCGTCCTATAAGCTTGCTGTGCGCGATAGGCAAATTATACGAAAGGATCATTTTGAACAGGCTTCGAGAGGTCGTCAATTC
This sequence comes from Marasmarcha lunaedactyla, assembly GCA_923062675.1. Lineage (NCBI taxonomy): Eukaryota > Metazoa > Arthropoda > Insecta > Lepidoptera > Pterophoridae > Marasmarcha > Marasmarcha lunaedactyla. The sequence continues at coordinate 21,619,099 of OV281343.1, forward strand.
GAAGCACCTGTTACCGGATGAACAGTTCGGCTTTAGGTCCCGTCACTCCTGCGTCCAACCTACGAACTATGCGACAAATTTATGTATTTGTATATTGTAATTAAATTTATAATTTGTTGTTACTTAAATATTTCAATCTCTCACTTCGCAAGACCTCAAAAATCAATTTAAGAGCAATATCATCTTTTTTATTTATTTTGTAAATGTAGAAAAAACTTTAATTTGGTTTAATAACCCTCGATTAATTTTAATCTCCCTTTTAATTTCTTGGTAGGTATTCTAAATTCTATATGGAAATTGTCAATTTATTAGAGGAAACTTTGCTGGATTGCAAATTATTTAGTAAATATTGTTGTATAAGTGTATTGTTCTGTTTGTTTCCCAAATTAAAAAATTAAAAATATTGGAGTTAGATAAAAGAGACTGGCATGTACGTATGATCGCGCAAGATAACCAAAACATACCTACCTATGTAGGTAGATATGTGCTTAGGTATAGCCCTACCAAAATTTTCTACCAAGCTATCTGTGAAGCGGAGTTTTTTGAAACTCGGGTGTCATAAATATTTTACAATAATAATGTTACATTTACATTTTAATAAAATGACACATTACTAGCGACACTTGTCAGTTCATGGATATGTTGGCAGTTCTATGCCTACTGAGACTACGCAACTAACTATTATTATAATAAGTTTGAAACTACACGAAAACCATGTCCTTGTCTGCTTTGGGTAGTCGTAGCACGAGAAGCTGAGAAACATGTGCCCAGCACACACGGCATATTGTCTAGGCTGCGATTTTATCAAAGCTAAGCGAGGAAACTTGTAGGGGATCTACGTAAAATTGCCTAGGTACCGCATTCTCCTAATTAGAGAATAAATAAATGAAGTAACCCCATGGGTAGATTTCTTCATTGATCATCGCCCAAATACTTTGCGCAGATTTAATGGATACGAAAGCCTAAAACGATAATTACTTGACACCACAGACTTATAATGTAGATGCCTAGTGTATAGTTTTAAAGCCATACTATATTCGATTAGCTTGTTACACTTTATTCTTATCGTGCATTTTGATTTTCATTGCTGGTTGGACTTAAATACAAATTAAGCATTATTATTACGATACCGCAACGAACGTTTTAGTAATAGATGCTTCTATCTGTCCCATAGTACCTATACCATCTTATGCCACCTTGTTCGGCCGAGCATGTGTGTACTAATTGGTATATGTGTGAGTGTGGTTCACGTTCGTTATTTTCTCGCTGCAAACTCGGTCATAAAAAGTGGGAGCAGTGCCGTGAGTGTTTCTCTCTCTTTCCCACTCCGGCCATACGGGATAACGTAGACGCCGTATAGTGATGTGTATTATTGCTGTCGATGAGTAATATCAATAGTGTATTTTTATAGGTGGCTGATAGAAATTAAAAACATGTGTAATTTAATATGTTTATTAATCCTAGCGTCAATATAAACCAACTTCAATAAGTACATATCAAAATATAGTGTATGATTAGAACTAGTACTTACTGTCTTTGATATTTATAATAAGGTTAGATCCAAAGATTTAAATCAATAGATGTGCCCCTTCGGTACAAAGAACGTACGAAATTTGGTTTCTACTCAAAGTTGTGCATGCACAAGTGTTCTCTCAGTATCCAACGAGCGCTTGTCGTGAGTGGTATAGTGCAACAACTTAATGTACACAGTGTTTTTCTTTAAAATTAATAGTTTAAGAAGAATTATGCCGTCGTGTCCATTTCGGGGGTGTAAAAATACAAGCCAAAACACAAACAAGGATAAAGGTGTTACTTTTCATGCATAAGTAACTAATTACGAATCATTGTATGATTTATTGGCGTTGCTCGTCTCTGTCGCACGGCTGCATGGCCGCGAGACGCGGAAGGGCGGAGAAGCGTCCGGCTGCCATAGAATAAGTAATTAGATACAAATAGAAAGGCCAACTCATTACCTACTTTTAGTTATGTTTTGTTACATAAGTAACAGTTGAATAGACTATAGAAGAATGCAGTTGGCATAGACAACATCACCCATGACATGATACTTCAGACACTACCTTACACACTTGACGTTATTACTGTGATCATAAATAAATCAATTACCTCGTCCACGTTCCCCGATTTATGGAAAGTATATTTAGTTCGCCCCCTACCAAAAATTAGTACCCCAAACACATTTAATGATCTACGGCCCATCAGCATTTTATGTTTTCTGGATAAGCTCTTGGAACGTGTAGTTTACAAACAAGTGAGTCAATATTGTAAGAGCAACGATATTCTCCCCTCACTTCAATCTGGCTTCAGACGTGGTCGTAGCACAGCTACTGCTATGCTTGACGTAGTAGATAAGGTTTTGACTGCCTAGGATCATGGAGACGCTACCATATTGACGCTTCTTGACTATTCACGCGCTTTTGACTGTATTAATATTGACATTTTATTATCCAAACTTTCATTTTACGGTTTCGAAACTTCAGCCACGCTATGGTTCAACAGCTATCTTAGAGGACGCTCTCAAAAGTTTGTTGTTGAAGGACCCGATGGAACAAAAAAAGAATCTTCTTTTAAACCAGTTTCAAGGGGTGTCCCGCAGGGATCCATTCTAGGGCCTCTTTTGTTTATTTTATACACTGCTGACTTGCCAAGCTGCATAAAATCCTGTAGTTACCACTTGTACGCTGATGACCTCCAAATTTTGACTCATGTAAATAATGACACTATCAGCCACAAGATAAAAGGTCTTTACCTATGAAACTGCCGTTTTGCCGTACTGGCCATTTCAAATGAAAATATTTTTTTTTGACTGATAATTCTAATTTCAAATTAATTTTATTTGACAAACATGGAATTCTTTTTCTAAAATCGTCATTTGTTTAATAGTTACGGTTTTGTTTTCAACACATTCGAACATTTTTCGTCATCATGGATAAGTTAAAAATTCGAGTAATTATGGAGTATGAGTACCGTCGTGGCAGCAAAGCGGCACAAGCGGCACGCAACATTAACGACGTTTACGGAGCGAACACTACAAACGAACGCACCACCCGTTATTGGTTTACCCGCTTCCGTTCTGGAAATTTTGACCTGAAAAATGAACCCCGTGGTCGTCCGAAAACTTTGGTCGACAATGACGAATTAGCAGCAGCTTTCGACGTTAGCGTCAAAACAATATTGGTCCATTTGCGTCAAATTGGCAAGGTAAAAAAGCTTGACAAATGGGTACCCCACGAACTCAATGACCGCCAGCGCGAAGTACGCGTGGAGACGTGCCTTGCACTGCTCAGCAGGCATACAAATGAAGGAATTCTGAACCGCATTGTTACTTGTGACGAGAAATGGATCCTGTTTGACAACCGTAAGCGCTCAGCAAGTTAGTTGGACCCTGGTTCAGCACCCAAACAATGCCCTAAACGAAAACTTACCCCTAGAAAAGTGATGGTCACTGTTTGGTGGTCTAACGCGGGTGTAATTCATCACAGCTTCTTGCCAAACGGGACAAGCATTACTGCAGATGTGTACTGTGAAGAACTGAACACAATGATGGAGAAGCTCGCACGTCTCCAACCAGCTTTGGTCAATCGTTCGGCTCCACTGCTCCTGCACGACAACGCGCGACCTCATACTGCAAAGCAGACTGTCTCCAAGCTACAAGAGTTGGGGTTGGAAGTTCTCCGTCATCCGCCGTACTCACCAGACCTTGCGCCTACAGACTTCTACTTTTTCCAGAATTTGGATAACTTCTTGGCGGGAAAAAAATTCAATACCCGAGAGGCAGTACAAAATGCCTTTGATGAATTTGTTGCCTCCCGTCCAGCTCATTTCTTCAAGAAAGGCATCAATAAGCTACCAATGCGTTGGCAAAGATGCATTGATTGCATGGGTGATTATTTTGATTAATAGAAATAAAAAATATATAAAAAAATTACGCTTCATTTATTTCGTGAAAAACGGCAATTTCATAGGTAAAGACCTAATATTACTTTTAAATAATGACCTTGGTAACATCTTGAAATGGTCTGAGAGAAAGTCGCTTGCCCTCAACCCGTGCAAAACTGAATAAGTGCTTCTAGGTTCTAAACAGTGCGTGGAGAAACTTAGCAAAACTAATATTAAATAATAGTAAAAGGAAAGGACATCAAACGCGTGAAATCAACTTGAAAATTTAGGACTGTTAATGGATGAGAACCTTAAGTCGAGTAGCACATTGAGGATTGCGTTCGAATTAGTTTTTTTCGTCTAAGCGTTCTCTATAGAATACGGGACTATGTATCCGTGGAGCTTAGGGTTCAGCTTTGTGACAGCCTTGTATTATCAAAATTGTCCTGGAGATCGTTGCGAAATAGAAATACGGTACGATCATGAACTCACCCCCTCGCCATTTGATTCCTGAACACCGTACATCATCATTTCGCAGCAGTTTCAAATATTGTGCTAGAAAGTGTTGGAAGAACATACCTCCGCCTTTTCGAGAGTGTGGTTCAAAGTCAAAATTCGAGAGCATGTATAAAACTTTTTTATTATGTTCACAATTTAGTAACTCTGTGTAGCGTTACATAATTATTTGTCCGTGTCCTCTTTTTAATACTAACACTTAAGCTTTCATATATCTACATCCACCAAATATAAATATATTAATTCGTAAAAGGCAGTGTACCTGATATATTTCTTATTTTATTTTATTTATATTTAGTGTCTTAACATTAATACTTTATACTTTAGTGTCTCAATATACTGAGCGAAATGGCCTTGCGCGGCTGAGCGTGCGCGTTACCCCATCTTCGGTGTGAACGGAAGAATAGCGTTGCAACTGTCCTTAGGTTGGAACATAAGCTGAGTTGGCACCCTTTGGCACACACAGTACGAACAAATCAACCTTTTGTCTTGCGCAATTAGTTTATATGTTTTTGTTCAAGCTATTATGTGTGTTCCTATTATTTATTTACTTCTTTTTTACCCGTTTTTGTAGTATTTTTTTTTGTTTGTTTTGTTATTGTGTGTTCTAATAAATGCTTTCTTTCTTTCTTTCTAACAAAATTTGGCTTAACAAATTTTTTGTGAACCTTGGGCTTTTTAGTTATTTTTCGGCAAGGCAGTTTTGCTTTTTATTTTGTTTAATTTGACTTCTTCCTGTTTCTAGTAAAAATACACTGATATATTAACTAAATCTATCGTTTAAAACTATCACGGTTGTTTCACAGTTTCAGAAAAATAGCACAACCGTCTTGTTGCGAGTGACATTAAAACAAACACAGAATGGCGGTGGACCATTGAGTGTTTCCACCTTGACAAAACATATTTGAATGATTTTTTTGTATTTGTCTTTGTTCAAAATATAATAAATATATGCGATCGATATCATTACTTATTTGGTCAAAAAACATTATATCAAATGAGAACTGTCATCGAGAAAATAAAAAAGTGGAAATAGGTGTTCGTATTTTTTCTTTTGACAAATAAGACAACAAAAGTAGTATTCATAAAAATGAACTTTACTAAACGTATAATTATTAATTTGTTAATACATCAAGGCATCAGTGGCCAATACAGGTAAGCTAAATAAATCCAATACAGCATTCTTGCTAGCAGTACTATAATTTTATTATTTTCTTACATTCCTTCTTTTAACATAAGAATACTTTTAACAATTGTAGAAAATACCAATTTGGTATATAAAATCTGTATTGTGACAATGTTACTTAAATAAAAAGATTTCTGCAGATAAATTAAAATTAAAATGCTCAAGCAAAACGGGTTTTTAATATTTATAAGAACCTTAAAACTGACACATTATTGAACAACATAATTCTTCAGTGCAATATAGCATTTAAAATTAGTCATAATCAGATAGCATATATCCTATAGAATATTGAGTTGTTTGTAGTGAAATATTTCTGACATTTAGACAAATTAAGTAACCATCTATTAGACTACACAGCATAGCATATTTGTTGGTATGTTGTGCAGAAAAGCTCAAAACAAAAAATTAAACTCAATTAAACATTTATAATTCCATGCTATACAGAATGTACCAACAGCCTTGAAGAAATACACTATTTCAAGTCAGAATTTTGATTACACTCACTTTCACTATACTATATGATATAAGCACACTGTTTTATCACTTGATCAAGAAACACTTAGCACGGGCGGCGATCGGGTCCACGACGACGCGGGGCCGATTTAAGAATGTTGTCAACACGGAGAATCATTTCTGCAGCTTCAGAGGCAGACAGTAATACTTGACGTTTGACTACATATGACTCGGTGATACCGAGTTTCTTCATGTCTCCGATATGACCATGGTCCATGTCTGAAAATATTAATTTGATGAGATTTTGTTGTTAAGTGTAAGAATTTGATAGGGATAGGATTTTAGAATTTCCATAATTAGGAAGTTAAATTCAATAGTCACCTTCAATCCTTTAATAAGGGTTAGCATTTATTATCTATTTATTGTGTATTGACTATGTAATGTCTATATATTCCTACCCAAATTACAGAATATGAGAGTTTTAAATAGAAGTAATGTTTACCATTTGGCTCAGGGCACAACAACATAAACTGTATGGACGAAACATGTTAACTATGAAGTATCAAACTATGGACTACTCTTGTTACTATTTACCAACTTTAGTATTCTATTTAAATTTCTTTCTTTTTATCTTTCTTGTTTTTTATGGTGCTCAATAATGAGCAATAATTGTTGTCATTACTTTTCTAGCTTTACAACATCCTGCAATATCGTCCTAAATTATGAAATTGAATATGAGTCAACTAATGTGGTCTAATACATAGCAAGTAGTTAATACAAAAGCTGGACTGTTATGTTCACGCATCATCAGTCTTATGTTTTTAGTTTCACATTTCAATACTTATTTCTCCAAAAACGATACTCACCAAGCCCCATAGTAGTTTCACCCTGTGCATGGCTGGCCCTCAATCTCGCGATCAACTCTGCGCTGTCATAACCTGCGTTATCAGCGACGGCGGCTGGTAGCCGTCTTAGTGCCACTGCGAAGGCCTCGGCGGCGGCAGCTTCTTTGCCAGGAGTGCGAGCCGCTATGCGAGAAACAGCTTCTGCCATTAGCATTTCGCTGGCACCTGTGATGAGAGAGATATGTTTTATTTATTATAATGGTGAGAATTGAGATAGATTTATGTGAAAGATCAATAGCATTAACTTCATTTGTAAATGATATAGAGAGCATTGATTTGATGGAGCTATTATTCAAATTGTCTGATGAAAACTTTAAATAATTAGTACCATAATAATTAGTCAAGAATGATTCAAGTGGAACCATTGCTATCAAGCAATGCTTAAAAATAAATACTTAGCTAATTTTTTATTGATTAGCAATGATTTTTAATACCTATTAGGCCTTTATTTTTTATTTGATGTTAAGTAAATTGATTCATATATGATTTTTTGCTAAATTAATGAACTTTGAAAAAAATTAAAAAACAAATGAACTTACCGCCACCATAAACAACTTTAGGTTCCTTGACTGTAGCGGCCAATACACAAAGGGCATCATGAAGAGATCGCTCAGCTTCATCTATGACTTGCTGAGTGGCTCCTCGAATGATAATGGTGCAAGCTGCTCCCAGTTCCACTCCAGAGAAACGGATGAGACTCTCCTCACCAATAAGCAACTGTAGGAATTCAATAAGTTTACATGACTTCACTTCTTCAGTATACAGCAGTAGTTTACACTGCTAAAAGACTGTTACCAATCACTTTATGTACTAATATGAATATGCTGTTTGAGTTAGCGGGAAAAACTGAAGTAATAAATAACTTAAGGGCCTAAAACTACAAGACAAACATGAGTGGAATTATAATTCAACTTTTATTCGCAACCATTATTTTTCATAGACCTTATATTTAGAATACAATTCACACAATAAAAACACAACTAATACAGCAAAACCACTGACCTGTTCAATAAGCTTGCAGTGTCCAAGTTTGACTTTGTCAGGTGAATCAAAAGTAGATACAATTTCACCGCCAGTCACAAGAGCCAATCGCTCAATGCCGTCAAAGTCTGCATGTTCAATCGCCATGACGCCTGCGTCCGCGAATAATTGCTCAGGGTAGTTATAGATCAGCTGTCTGGAATTTTATAAAATAACATTTATAAGTGATTACTGAAGTAAACATATTTTAACAGAACATTAATGGTATTTATTCATTGTGGTAAAAACATATGTGTGCTATAGTAGTACAAATTCAAAATGTTTAAAAGTAAAATGCCTATGTACAAATATGAATAAAAGATATATAATACAAAAAAATCATGTTGTTTTGCTCAAGAAATGATGTGGAAAACAAGTATAGATACCATATCTCTTTTTTTCAAGTTTTTGATTTCTAAGAAATAATTTTACTTACTTGATAGTGAGGGTCTACTTACAAAAATATAAAAATAATAGAATGGTGAGAACTATAATTAAGTTTTAACCTTGATTATTTGTTAAATCTGAAATCTTGTACAACCTAAACAGCCTTACCTGTTAATAAACACATTGCACTTGTGTGCCAAAATCTTGTTAACCTTGTCCTTCATTTTCTCTTTCTCTGCAACTTCGAGTTCTGCAATTTTGGCCATTGAGTCTACTTTAATTGTGGATCCAAACACCTTGATTTTATCTGTGTCCATGGGTGTGTTTGCAATCAGGATGCTGGCATTCTCTATGCGTTTTGGTTGATGAACACCAACCTGAAATCATACCAAGTACAATATTTATAATCTTGTTTAAAAGTGTGCTTAATGTAAAGTATGATGTGATTATTTTTAAGTTGGACAACATCTACAACATATTTTAAATAAATTTGTGATTTATTTAGATAAAGGATTTTAAACCTAGGATCACTATCATTAGATCCTCAATAGCTTAAATAAATTAAATTCATACATTTGAATAAATCTATAAAATATTGAAAAATTACAGCCAAAGTAAAAAATTATGCCACATCTAAATATTTTTTTGTATATACCTTTTTATTTAGAAGGAAACCTTCATCCAGGAAAGACTCTTCAAGAAGACCACCTGAGATCTTAATAATCTGAATAGCTTTTAAGTTTCCAGAGCCCTTTAACCTGAGTACTGCATCTACAGCTAATTTTGTAAAGTGTCTGTAAAGTAGTGAAAAGGAATAAATATTTGTAATGAAACAATAGACCAGGAAACTCGAGATAAAAAGATTTGGTTCAATTTGGTTCAAAACAAGCAGTACTAACTTATAAATGTATCTATGTAACATTAGATTTTTAACATTTAATTTTATATAATATACAAGGTGTAACATAAAGAAAGCATAATACTTAAGGGTCAGTAAATATACCATTGTTAGAATATACTGTAAAATAATTGGAGTTATTGGGGGTCGTTAAGAATTTCAAACATTTAAATCTTTTTACTTCAACATCTTTGCCAGCCCTAAGTGGTTTTCATACCTACCTATGCATGGGGGGCGCGAGGCGACGATCGGCGCGGTGCCGAGCGCAGCCGTCGTCACTTACCTATCTATCGAGTAGCACATGATGCGATGCGACTGGACACGATTTTAGTTACTTTAATGACTTAAAATAAAATAAAACACTTGTATTTACGTATTTCAAATTATTTTTTAATAATAATGAAATGAATTTTTTAATAATAATATTAATAAAACGTGTCTTTCATACTAAGATGGGAAAAAAACGATACAATAGTAGTAATTTAAATATGTCATACTCAAAAAGTAAAAACACTTTACTAATTCACACGTAATAGGCTGCGATATGGGATGGAACGCGCGCGACGACAGTGTATGCACATTAGGCCAGTATCACAAAAAAGGCTCAAAATGTCCACCTTCTTTTTCAATGCACAAAGCTGTCCTAAGAATCAAGGACGCTCTGGTGTTCTGCAACATCTGTGGGATGCCGCGTTTATTCTTTCTAGCATTTCTTCCCGCGTATTGGACTCCTTTGCATATACGATACTTTTCACATAACATTTACGCTGGCGGTAAATTTCACAAGCTTCATTAATGGTTTAATAATGGTTACGAGCGGTGCCAACAGACAACATCATGTCATAGAACTCATTATTCGAATAAACATGCCGTGCATTTTGTTCATTACTATCACGTCAAGATTTTAACATTAACAAAATAAAATTGGGATACAAACTAACGATCACAAAGGCCACGAAGATACAAAAATTAAAAAATAAAATTAATACGTAATAAGTAAACGAAAGCATTAGATTTTTTCCTTGAAAAATTTTAGGGTTCACCATAGCGAAATAATAAAAAAACCTTAATTTTAAGTAGGTACCATCAGAATCAGTTCCAGTCGACCACCCATAGGCGATATTCAAGGCAGCACAGTGTCTCTATTTTGTTATTTTCGTAAGGGTTCGTCAAGTAGTTTTCAATCGTAAAATACTAAAACTTTTTTTGCTGACATAATATTAAAATCCTATCTTAACTTTAAATCTTAAAATTAACTATTGGTCAACTTAAGTACTTAACTTACTTCAACTCATCATAAATCTAATCTAAAGCAATTTAGTTGCTTTTCAATAAGTATCTACTTTGGAAAAAAAATTTCTAAAATAGTAGGTTATAAAAAATAATGAGTACGGAACCCAGTCTATTTTCGAAATGAATAAAATTGTGGGCGGACTCAGATGCATCGCCGCCACACGCGCCGCGGACTTGCAAAAGCCGAAAAGCGAGGGAAAATTTATTTTGACTCCACGTGGACTCGCATAGAGCAGTAAATAAAGAGATTTTCACTTAGCAAACTAAAAAGTAGGTACCTAGATAACAATTCGGAATTATTCAAATGATATTAAAGCTTTACTTTAAGTAGTGAAGGTACACGACCTTACGTAGGTAAACACTTATGTTATATTGAGAAGAAGTTTTAGAGCAGAAGTTTTTAGAAAATCACATTATAACTAGTAAGTGTATGATATTTTTACGATGTATTTCCATTACTAAAACTGGGCGTCCGCACCTAAGTTTGTCATGAATCAGTTTTATTTCGTTTTCCCTATTATTGTCGTTTATTACGACAATTATGTATTCTCATTAATGTGACTTAACTTTTTAATTTTTTGCTGAAGAAAATAACTCAGTTTACCGTGACATATTACTTAAACTAAAAATCATGTACCTAAACTATCTCTCAATAAGTACAGTTAAGCTATATCATTTATATAATTCACCGCTGATCTTAAAGACGTGTGGCCGGAGTGCAAGTGTTTTGTTGCACTATATATATTTTCTGATTTAGGTGTTTTTGTGTGCAGTGGTAATCTAGTGCCTATGTTTTAGTTGTGTGTGTGAACGTGTTAATAAACGCACTAATGTGGGTGCATGCATATTACGAACTTCCGAACTTCGAAAGAGAGGTAAGTAGGTACCTACGTACTTAGTAGAAAATGTCATTTTACGGATCCAAACATAACAGGGACTCATATTATTTATACTTATATTATACCAACACGAAGGGGAACGTGTGAAAGTTTGTGAGGTTGAGCGAATGTTTGTTAAGTGATTTTATCTCTTGCGCGCAATAACTTCTAAATGGGTTAGGAAGCAATTTGGAATTTAGGTAAACCGTATGCTGAATGAACACAAAGAAAGGGGTTTGCTTTCGTTCACTTAGTTATAATAATTTTTAAGTTATTTATTATAGTTCCTTCGTATCTTTTGTGAACGTTAGTCGCTAAGGTAGGTAGCTATTTTATTAAAGTTAAAATGTCTTAAAGGAGGATATTAACGGCACGTGTATTAATCCAACGAGTCTTATGTAGTCTTATAGCTTACTATGAGTAGAAGCCGCTCACGTCGTAGGTAATCCGAGTACCAGTTCACGACGAGCTGGCGATCTTTAGGACGTCAATCACATGGTGAAATGTCACCTCAGATATGGGGTTGTCAGTGTATGATTCACACTACATTATAGGCCAACATACTTAAGTAACAATTCCATTGGACCCAAGATACCTAACACCGGAGTGAGCGCCGCGCCGCCTCGCGCGCATTATGCATAGGTAGGTATGAAAACCACTTATGTGCGGTTTACATGTATTAAGTAGTTAAGTTGGTAACTAAATTTTAACTAAATTTTAAGTTACCACATGTCACTTGTGTGTCCGGATTAAGTAGTTAAGTTCATAAGTTCAATGAAGATGAGCAGTGATGAATGTCAAGGAATTCGTCAATTCTGTACTTAGATATAATGTTTTAAACGTGATTTTAGACTTTAGAGAAGAATTTGATTCGGAAATTAAAATCTTTGCAAGATTATGTATTTTTCTAAATTTCTTACGTCGACGGGTCGACGTCGATCGACGGACGATCGATTGGTGTGGTACCTTTACTAATTAGGTACCCTTAATAATCACTAGAGGGATATCAGCCTCTCCCAACTCAGGGGTGGCGTCAGACAATTGTAGGCCATCACGCCAACTGCGGGTTGGCAGACTTACCAACTCAGGGGTGGTGTCAGACAATTGTGGCCATCATGCCAACTGCGGGTTCGCAGACTTACCAACTCAGGGTTGGTGTCAGACAATTGTAGGCCATCACGCCAACTGCGGGTTGGCAGACTTACCAACTCAGGGGTGGTGTCAGACAATTGTGGCCATCATGCCAACTGCGGGTCGGCAGACTTACCAACTCAGGGTTGGTGTCAGACAATTGTAGGCCATCACGCCAACTGCAGGTTGGCAGACTTACCAACTCAGGGTTGGTGTCAGACAATTGTGGCCATCATGCCAACTGCGGGTTGGCAGACTTACCAACTCAGGGTTGGTGTCAGACAATTGTAGGCCATCACGCCAACTGCGGGTTGGCAGACTTACCAACACAAGGGGTGGTGTCGTCGACTGGTCGACGGTCGATCGATTGGTGTGGTAACAAGAGTGGTGGTAATAAGAATATTTTAGTATTCTTCCACAAATTTTAAAGTAGAAACCAAACTCTACTCTAACATTAAAAAAAGAGAAAATGCGACATATGAGCTCTTGCCGCCACCCGCTTTGTCAACTTATGCACTTAACTTAGAAATCACGTCCAAACGTGTTAAGTGAGAAGCCCCGCCCACCTACTTATATGAAAAATAGAATGAATCCTAATCTACTTAATCACTTGCGTACTAAATTTTAAGTTACCACTTGTCACTTAAGTGACTGTTTACAAGCAACTTTTAACTTAAAATTTAGTTACCAACTTAACCACTTAACGCATGTAAACCAGCCATTAAGGCTGTCAAAGATGTTGAAGTAAAATAGTTCCAATTCCATAATAGTTCCAATAGTTCCAATTCTTTTACAGTATATTCTAACAATGGTATTTTTACTGACCCTTAAGTATTAAGCTTCCTTTATGTTATACTCTGTATATATTTTATAAACATTATGTAAAAATAATTTCATCACAGGGAAGAACCAGCCACCAAAATTTTGAAATAGAAGGCACTGCCTTAATTTAAGTGTAACTTTCAACAGTTCCCATGTACAATGATTTGTTATTTTAAAATTTATAACAGAAATTCTAACTTAAGCCCTCAATTTTCACAGGTGCTATTGTCAACATGATTTAACAACAAATACACTACTTACTCTTTATGGTTTGACAAAATCTTGGAACTTAAGGTGGTTCTTGCTATGTTTTCAAGATCTGCCCGTAATGCTGTTTCATTTAAGTTCTTTGCATGATCAAAGCTAGCTTCTGCTAAGGCCTGTCTAGCAGCTTCTACAGCAATTCTCCAACCAGCAATGATTGTTTGGGGGTGAAGTTTTTGTTCAATTAGTTTTTCAGCCTCACGGAGCAGTTCAGCAGCTGTAAGAAGATTTATTTAGGTAATTATATAAGTACCAACAATATTTAAATATATATAAATAAAACAGGGTTTTCTGGTTTTATGAAAATACAACCATAAGTTAACACAAAGTTTTCAGACTCACATAAATTCGAGTTATTACATATAAATGTGTTGCATAACTTCAAACTAGGATAAATCCAATTATGAGATATTATAAGATTTTGGTATCAAAAGAAAATATGTAAAAATCAAGTTTTCAAACCGTTTTATCCTTAAATAAATAAAGACATAAATCTACATAGTTTTGGAGAAAAAAACCGTTAAAATCTTTATATTTTATCAAAGTTAGATAGACCCATTAGGCAGTTTTTTTCAAATGTTGGTAAATCCATCCCAGCCAATCAGCAAATTGCATTTTGCTCAAAATGGCCGTCAGTTGACGTAATCTCTGCTTAAACAACAGTGTGTTCACCTGATTTTTATTGTTTATTTATATTAATTAGTGAGTTTCACTGGATAACTCCATCAAAATTGTGTCACTGCAAACAGCCTAATATAGAAATCCGTTGTAAGAAAGAGGAAAGCGCGCAGATATGGCAAGTATAGTACGCCTGCTACGCGTTGTTTCGAAATCCCGAGTTAGCACTAGTATTGTGCAAATCATCATTTATATATCGATTTATTTATTATTTTGTTGTTCCGCTGTTACAGAATAATTTGGATGCAATATGCATAACTGTGCCGTCAGATTTGTGTCTTATCTTAAGTCTTACTATTCCGGTACAGGGGTTGCTAAAACAATCAATAAACATGGCCAAACGGTTCAAAAATTTAAACCAGAAAAACTGCACTTGGAGTCAGCCAAAAATTATAATTTTAAAAGAATGTGTGGTTATATTGTTGAATCTGTTGAATGCGACCATTACTTTAAATTCTGTTGCCTTATTATCAGTTTTTTTTAAATATATCCGAAGTAGGTAGAGTGGATTTATCCGAGTTTGAAGTTATGTGACTCAAATATTGTTTAAACAATCGTTAGCTCAGTTAATATACCACTAAATATTTAATTAATTTGAATATTGATTTTTTGGAAGTTTTATTTGCCTAATATTATAATAAATTACCTAATACTGTCACTGATGTGGTTCCATCTCCTACCTCATCATCTTGAACTTTAGACATATCTACTAATATTTTAGCAGCAGGATTATCAACACCAATTGACTTCAAAATAGTAGCACCATCATTGGTCACTTCAACCTGCAAAGATACAATTTAAGTAATGTAACCTCGTACGACTACATATGCTTTGATATAAATTGAATAAGTATAAAATTTACCTGGCCAGCACTTCTGCCACAAGAAACCAGAATTTTATCCATTCCTTTAGGACCAAGGGTACTTTTCACCAAATCGCCAATCGCAATGGCTCCAATAAAACTGGACATGCGAGCAACCTCGGCTTTTTCTTCTTCTGCCTCATTTTTGAGGATTCTTATAGGGTTTAGAGAAGTCTGAAACACAAATTCATATGACCATTATTACAAAGCGCACGTGCGGTTAGGTTGCAGCGGTTATCACTTTTGCAAGTATCACGAAAAGTTTACAATGTATAAGATAGATAGTAAAATAATTCAACCGATCTGACTGAAAATAATATACCTGCTTACCATTTTGGAATAATTCTTTACTATTTAATGAACAAATCCCGAAAACAAAACTGTATTTGATCTCACTTTCTCACGAGCAATCAAAGAGAATATACCTAATTCGAAATTTTTCAATTTGAGTTAAAACAATTGAGTTGCCATAGTAAAAAATAATAATGTTTGAAACGCACCAGACAATGTAAAGCCAACATTACCGACTAATTTGCATTGAAGGAATGACAGTTTTGAATTGTTTCCTTATTAAAAAATATTCCTAAATACGTAGCTCATAAAATAATTAAAACAGAACTCTAATTAATTTAATTACTCGGAGAGAGTTGATGCGACTTTTTGGTTAAAGGAATTGGTAAAGTCTATGTGCGACGCATTCTGATATCTATATTAAAATTTATTTTCGGAAAATTAAATGCAAGCATATGTAACCCGGTGGTGTTTGCTGACTGCTATAGTATTTCAAATGTAACCATTTGTAACCGTCATTACAGTTGCTTGTATTATTTATGTTATACAGGGGTCCCAAAAATAAAATTTACTTAAATGTAAATTTAAAAGATAAAGGAGACATTCAATATTTAAGGGACACTTGGCTTGCTTTAGTACGCGTGTTCCTAGGATTGCAACCCAAACTAATTAGTGATGCTACGCATGATTGCAATAAATAAATGGAACGAGTTTTATAAGCCGATATTTCACAATTTCATTTAGTTTTGTCTCAGGAAAAAATATTCCAATCCGTAAATCAGCCACACTACATAATTTAAAAAAAAGCGCTATCGATCATGTTCATGCTTTATTAATTCTGTTGTTACTTTTATTTTACTATTTGTCGCGTATCCAATTTAAGAGCTCTTTTGGAGTTTTTCGTTCGATTTAATTATTGTGCTATAACCGTTATTGTTATTTACCATTTATCTAACAACAGTAAACATTTGATTTATAAACGAGTAATTGGTCGTGAGTAAAGGGATATTTTGATTATTTCAGGTTGCAAAAACTATTAAGATTATTGTAATCGATTATTAGACACCTGCAAAGTCATACAAGTGTTAGTTATACTTTAGTTTTAAATATTTTTGTAAGTCGTAACTCGCAGTGTTAATCGATTATTGAATCCATACAGTCAGCTCTATTTCTTCAAAAGAACCTGAACAAACCACAGACTAGAAGGACAACAAGTTGCCGCAGACTCAGTAGTGCAAGCATGCTGTTTCATATTTTCGTTCAATAATGTGGACTATGGAAACGTCACTTCATGGAGGTCATATGATGTTTGGTTTTTTGTTTCAAAGTAGAACATGATGCAGGTTTTAAATATTTTTAGTATGTCTACCACATTTTTTCATACATTTCGAACAGGTGTACATCGCGCTAGCCGAAAACGAAACGTCTCCTTTTTATTTTACATACTAGACTATCTAATTTACAATAGGAAAGAGGCATACAACTAAAATTATAAAACAATAAAATTGTACAAAGGGCAAATTGGCCATAAGGCGGGCTTTATGACGAATTTTCTGACAGTTCGGAAAAATAGTAAACAAAGTACACGATACATACAGACGATTTTTTTTAACGTATATCGTATAAGAAAGTGAATGAAATATGGTCATAAAGCCTGGTCTGTCGTAAATATCTATTATGGATTATTTTGACATTTATTTGAGTGTTGGAGCTCTGCATAGGCTAATTTTGGTATTTTATAAAGTTTCGTCTTCTTTTCAGCCTTACTATCTTATACTATTTAATCGGCCAGCTTGTTATGGCGCCATCTATCAAGGTCACTCGAACTATTAGTTTTTCCTCGATTTGATTGAGAAAAATCCCTCATTGCCGCGTAAAATAAGTTCCAGACTAATAAAAAATTTAAATGCCATCAGATAAATTAAGTTCGTTTTCTCAATTCACTTTTATTTTCGCTTCCATTTTCTTTTAATTCAAAATGCTGGCGTTAATTGGGCTATATCAATAATAACACGCTTTTAATAAATAGCATTTAATAAGTAAATAAATTAGTTAAAGCCAAGTTAAATAAATCTGAGGTTAGGTAAACTCTAAAGAATGGGCAGCCAATGCATGGAAGAGATCAGAACAAACAAAAATGTTTTTAATAATAAAACCCTAAGAAATGAAGTACAATAGATGCATTAATGAGCTAAAGTCGATTAAAATTAAAAACCATCAATACATAAACAAACCCCTAACTCTCCTATCCAGTCTGATCTACCTACATTCACATTTACATTTTACTGTTCTAAAATTACAAATTAAATTAAATATTGAACTTCGGTCTGAAATGACACATCTTTTCGTTGTTATCAATTAATTTTATTTTTACACTAGGGAAAAACACAAGTCAGCATTTTTGGAAGTGTTTCTATATTTAAAGTCAGCAACTTGCTCGTTGATGGAACAGTTAAAATTATCAATCATTAGTCCATATTTTTTCCATAGTCTGTGAATTAGTCATCCATTCTTCAGTCAGTCAGTCAGGCCAGGCGCCATATTTATCTACGTGACCGACTTCTGCGGGCGAGTTGTAAACAGCTTATATTTCGCTTGTGTTTAGTTTGTTTACTTGTAAATTATATTTTATATAAAATGGAGGACCAAGGCAGTTCCGCCCCGCGAGTAAGCGACAAACGCTTAGCGCAAACGCAAGCAAAAGTTGATGAAGTTGTAGGCATTATGCGTGTCAACGTCGAGAAAGTTTTAGAAAGAGATCAAAAGTTATCGGAGTTGGATAATCGCGCTGATGCATTACAACATGGTGCTGCTCAATTTGAGCAACAGGCTGGTAAGCTGAAAAGGAAATATTGGTGGCAAAATCTAAAAATGATGTTAATCATGGGTGCCATTGGAGGAGTACTACTCATCATTATTATTGTGTGGGCAACAAGTGGAAGCGGCAACAATTCCGCTCCGGCAACGAATCCCCAAACAAATCCTTAAACCTACTATGGACAATATTATTACATTGTTTCAAGGATGCAAAAGTTTCTTGTCTTTTATACTGATATCTACCTGCACAATGAATATTCATTAATATTGACTGACTAAAAAAGTAATTGAATAAATTGTGTCATATGTAACAACTATCATCATATTGTAGGCAATAATCTTAAGTATTATTTAGAACTTATAATTCACTTAGGTAATTAATTTTACAAGATTTGTTCTCTTATGACATCATCAAACATTAAATCACATTCAAGTAATGAATTGCCCATGATGATGATATTTGTTGCTTTAATGCCTGTACAATAACAACAAAATAGGGTCAGTCCAACATTTTATATTCTTGTTAATTTGATTTATTCCAATTTGTTTATTCTTATTTACTTTAAGCTATCAACTGTAAATTGTAGCGGGTGCCTTAAACTTCTAAACAAATAATTGCATTCTTTCACATAAGAAAATAAATTTTTTGTTATGGTATTATATATTTATAAATACATATCTTGCAAATTAAATATTAACTTTAGCAACAGTTAGATTTACCATGTAATAAAACATATTGAGGTGTCAAAAAATTTATAATGTATGACTGTTGTATACAAAAGACTGTCTGTTCTCTAAGAATTTTGACAATATTCTTCAAATTCTGTAAAAACTATTTACACAGTATTAAATCTATTTTTGGGCTAATATACAAAATATTTACACAAAAACTTGTTCTACTTTAACAGAGACCTGTACAGATTTATTAATATAATATTATAGTATAAGTCCTTTACATTCTGTCAACAAATATAAAATATTTTCCGAGCTTAAAAATGAGAAACAATGAAGAATTTAATTGATTAAAAACTTTGACTGTAAATTTAATATATATTGTATTGCTTAATTTTAAGATGTTTTGCCAATTGTGAATAGTTTTGTACAATGCCTTTTACTATATTTAAAGATTAGCACAAAATGGATCTAACAAATTAGAAGCACAAGTATAGGAAAAAGAATGATCATGTCATGAAATTTGTACTTTGTTAATTCTATACAATTATTTTAAGCAAGTGTACAGTTGTTATCATAATTACAAATTTTGATGATGACATACAAAAACTGTTTTAAGATAGTATGTTTAATGCATTTAATGCTTTTTGAAGTGTTCAAAAAGAAATCTGAGGGGAACTGGGACCAAAGTATGCATCCTCGGTCCTTTTATTATCCGGATTGTATGATGGAACTAATGTTGATGTTGTATATTAAACATAATATCCTTTATCATAGTTGTTTATTGTATAAGAAATAATAAATGCATGTATTCTTCATTTCCAAATTTTTTTTGTTTTAAAATACCTTTGGGTTTGTCACTAAT
Organism: Marasmarcha lunaedactyla; assembly: GCA_923062675.1. Classification (NCBI taxonomy): domain Eukaryota; kingdom Metazoa; phylum Arthropoda; class Insecta; order Lepidoptera; family Pterophoridae; genus Marasmarcha; species Marasmarcha lunaedactyla. The sequence continues at coordinate 21,638,934 of OV281343.1, forward strand.
GTAATTAATTATCACAAAATATCTTGTGTCATCTTTTATAAAACTCACTGTTCATGGTACTATAAAATATGTATGCTGAGTTTCAAAAAACGTTAATAAAATAAAATAGTCACTAATAAGAACCAATTGAGGCATGCTGTATAAAATTTTATTATTAGTCTACCAAATCATATATTTTATCTTTAACTTTGTGTCCATTTTTTTGCAAGTAAGGCCTCTTTGACAGCTCCATAATATGAGGTCGCGTGGGTAGATATACATCCCACAACGGAAATGATGAATAACATTACAAACTAACACCCGTTAAGGAATTTGAATCACTTTACAATGGTATCTGATCTTTATCTATTAATTGCACAATATTTATAAGAAACTTACTGATGCTCGCCATATAAGGTAATGTTGGCTCAAAGTTATTTTAACACTATGATAAATACTGTACTGTGATTAAAGATTTTGTGAACATATCAGCAATAGAGTAGTTAGTTTAATAGAAATCCCGTACAACAAAATGGAAAAACCTGACAGCATTGTTGGGTGTCTATGCGAAATGGCAATTATATGCCTGACCTATTGAATAAATACCTGCATATTTATAGGTCTTACAGAGGTGTACGCATTATGTAGATTTCCTTGTTTAGGACAATAAAGTTCACATTAAAAAGCAATATAATTTATACAGGGTGCTCAAAAAAGTATTTTATAAAAAATATTCCAGATTGAGTTAGTCTTCAACCATTCGACAGCAAAAAACCGTTTTTTATTTGGACTTATAGTCTTTCCATAAAATTTCTAAACATTTAGAGTTAAAGCGCGCGGCCACACACCTATCCAGATAAGGCGTGGACCATGCGATCAGCTGGGAGGTAATTACACAATAGAAAAAACGTAAACGTAGATAAATAGATACATTATTACTATTATAGATACATTATAACAGCTTTCTCACATTTCCAGTCACACAAGTCAAATGGTGGAGACTTACTCAATCTGGAATATTTTTTTGTAAAATACTTTTTAGAAAACACCCTGTATATCGCACTAAAGCCAAGCGCGATTACACTTCGCTCTAACATGGCTCTAATCTTCTAACGAATCAACAACCTGATCTACTTACACTCGTGACCAAGTTTCACGACCTTTACAAGCGTGAGACAATGTTATAACGGAAGGGTTAGGTTTCTTTTCACATACAGTAAGTCAAGAAGCTACTAGGTACGTACAAAATGTCAGGGAATGTGGATGTCTAAACTGCATTGTCCGTTCCGCTCTGAAAGATCTTACGTCCTATACTTTATTATGGACTTGACTTCGTAATGTTCCTGTGTGCTGCGCTCGGTAGTCGCAATATTTTCTTTTCGTAGACATTATCAAATCAGTTTTTAGGAATTTAAACCTAGGTCTTCACTATTTGGGACTTCTTAGAGGTACAACAATTAATAAGTGAATTAAAAAATTACATAACTTGTTAGGCAGGTACCTACATGAAATCACAGCACGAATAGGCTATTAGGAATATCCTAGCAAAATCTTTTAATATTCGTTAACCTGGAGATCTATACTTGGCACTCGAAACTTTACTACTTAATGAGAAGGAAATACTGTCATTCATTAATTTTTATTCATTTGTTTCGGTTGTCTTATTGCAAGTCCTAAAACCCCTGTTCTTACTCTGTTTTACAAATATTAGACTTTTCATTAAGATTATTCTTTGATTCTTGAAAAATTAACTAGATACAGCAAAAGTTATACCAAAGTGTCATTAAATCTAAAATAAAATAAACATCGTTTTATAGGTACCTACGCCAATCGACAACTTATCTAATCTAATTTATTTCATTCTGCAACAGATTTCCATACAAAGACTGCGGTAGTAACCTACCTACAGAATGGTGTAGGTAGGCTCAAACCTACACCAAATTACTACACATTTCTGGGTAAGGCTATTTAAATATTTAATGTCGTCATATTGACTACGTCACGCATGCCTTGATACCTGCCATACCTAATTAAGTAGTCAATAATGGTTATTCAACTTTAATATCAACTTGATATTGTAAAAAGCAGTTTAAGGATGTTTTTGTGCGTAGTCTGGCATAAAAAGTATGTTTAGTAGGTAGGTATAATCTGTGTTCTATTGTGGTGGTGAGGCTATTCTTGCAACAAGTGAACGAACTTTATCTTTGTAATCAACATTCCTGTCGAATACAAAACAAGAGTTGCCTTTTCTATCTATTCTGTGGCATAGCAACGTATTTAGGGAAATAGTTTGCTAGATTTTCTTTCTTTTTTTAAATTAAATGTAGGTGGACATGTTTTTGAATATTGACATATTCAAAAACGTGCAAAAGTTTGTCTTGCCTGTAGAATGACATCAAAATTGGCAGTTACGTATTTAAATATATTTTGATATTGTAATATTGCACCTTCAGCTATTAGGGCAACAATTTATGTACTCATAAATTACACTCTGACTAATCGTGTTCAAATGAATTCTTTTTGGTAAAATATATCCATGTAGTAAGGTAGCTTTTTCATATAGATATTTACTAGTTGTTCATGTCATTCAATTACCTAAATTAGTAACGAGTGAAAACTGTGTTAACCAAAAAATATTCGACGTTTAAACGCTGTCCCCAAGGTTGGGACATCATCATTAACGTGTCACAAACTGATTTACTTTATGCAGCTTAGATCCGCCGCGCGCGCTAATTTAGTTAATTAAGTACCCAATTAAGTTGGTAACTAAATTTTAAATCAAATGTCACTTGAGTGTCCAAACGGATCAAGTAGTTAAGCTCATAAGTTCAATAAAGATGATGAGTGATGAATGTCAAGGAATTCATGAATTCTGTACAAAGATATGTAATAAACGGGATTTTGAACAAATTCAGAGAAGAATTTATTTCGTAAGTTAAAACGAGTTCATTAATATGTTTTTTTCAAAATTTTCTACTTCGTATAATCGACAAGCATTCCTATTTTAAATATTCTTCAACAAATTTTTAAGTTGAAACTAAACTCCACTCCTAAATTTTGAAAAAAAAGAGTAAATGAAAAATAAATATGAGCTTTCGTCGCCAACCGCTTTGTCAACATGTTTAGTGAGAAGAAAATAGAACGAATCCTAATCTACTTAATAACTTGCGAACTAAATTTTAACTTACCACTTGTCACTTAACTGACTGTTTACACGTAATATTTAACTTAAAATTTACCAACTTAACCACTTAATACGTGTAAACCGCGCATAACCGCCGATACGCTTGCGAGACTAGACGGAGTGGTTGTGTGCGTTTTCTATAAGTTTCGGCGCGAACTTTGATTCTCCTTATTTTTAGTAGTGTGGTTTGACTTTTCCGTCATCAACGTGCCAAATAGAAAGGTAAGTGGCGTTTAATGTAAATATGAATTATGTTTATAAGGTCCAGGTCGTAAAGATCATAAACGCTCTCTGTTTTTAAACTTTCAAGGGTTTTTTTTTAAAATCTAAATAATTACATTATCGTCATTAACATGTCAGTCATTCACATGGTTTTACGTGTCTTTCTTTAGACACGCTAATGATGCTTTGAATGTCGAATAGCTTCAATCAACTTGTAATGCCACCTTTACACAATATAAGTAGGTATTCAGCATCTTGAATACAACAACTTATGCTTGTTTTTCTTTTGTAGCAAGAAAGGATTACTATCGCGAAAAAGAAATAGCAATCGCGAGAAGATTTATTCTTAAAATAGAAATTAAGAGAGAGAAAGAGAAGAGAGCAGATAAAAAATGACCCCGTTCTTCAGCAGCAGTTAAAGGAAAAACAGATACTAAGGTTCGAAAAAAAAGAGAAAAGAACTTATCTAAGAATTACCGAGATGACTCCGACAGACAAAAAAGAAATCAACGAAAAAAAAATGAAAATTAACTTCAAAAAGAACAGAATAAAGTTCAACAGTTGCCCGGCCTCTCTAAGCCCGCGACACGAAGTTCTAGTTCTCAGAACATCAATGACAGACCATCTACCTCGAGCCCAAATAGATCTTCACTTTCGGTAAATGTCCATAGGCGATATCGATATAAAACGACAAAAAATCAAGAAAATGAATATAATTATTGAAAATATGAAAAAAAAAATTGTATTATAAATGGCTGCGACGCGTATCAAAAAATAAATGTAGCCCCAAGAAGGTCAAAGATATAATTGATGGCTCCAGTAAGAAACAGGAAGTGAAAAATTTATTGTTATTTGGAGGGGTTTTAAAATCTGGCTTGACTAAGGCGTAAAGTCGACTTAAAAAACGGACAAAGCTTCATTTTTAAAACACAGAAATCCTTGGAAAAAATTTGGTATATTTGGATATATGAATCTGCTTACACTACTTTTAAGAGAGACATTGAAGCATTTTCGGAAGAAGATGATTAAAGCATGAATTGCGCAGGAAATAAACAATATGTACATGTCAAGAAAGGGGTAAGAAAGCAAAAAAGATACCTACACAACCCTCTCAAAGTACTTCATCGAAAATTTAATGCTGCTCACCAGTATGCAGTAAGTTACTTTATTTTTGTCGAGACGACCTTTTTGGAGCGTGGCACCAAAAGCTATTGTTTGGGAGACATGTGTCTCCAAACTATGAGGCAAGCCGGGCCTGTAAAGGAAAAAAATTACCTACTACGAATTAGATAATAAAGAAGATGGAAGTGTTGCAGTGGGAGAGAGCAGTAAAAGAAATTAAGGACAAAGAAGGCAAAGGCAAATAAAACTTGTAGGGAAACGAAAGATCTTGATTTCACTATAGACCGTTGTTAAGAAACTCGAAGAAATGTTGCCATTTTTGTACAAACTCTCAACAAGTATTGTGATTCAGTACTGTCACATGAAATCGTTGAATGAAAAACGTACCAAAAAAAGTTAAAGCTTAAGCTTAAGTATAATCCATATGGACTTTAGGGAAATAAATTCATTTAAATATGATGCAGAAATGGGTTTTCATTTTGGTGGCAGCAGAAGTCAGCTCTCTTTGCCTACGGCCGTTGTAGATTACTACAATAGATACACAGAATCATCCGAAACCCAAACCCAATCTGGGTCTGAAAGAAAATTCAGTGGTAATTGATACTTTGCACCATTTTTCTGACTCTGCATGCTGTCAATACTGCAGGACTATGTTTGAAATTATCACTAAACTTTGTTAGCACATGCAGTCTCTGAAAAACTTAACTTAGAATTATAGCGATGCGGGACATGGGAAAAGTCCTGCCAATGGTGTGGGCGGTGTACTTAAGCGGGCTGCAGACCAGTTAGTCAGTTACGGTAAGACGATCTCCAACTGCGACGAGTTCGTAAAGGAGCTTTTCGATGCAGTTCCAAGTGTTGTCTGAATACGACACCCTAGAAAAAGACTTGCTCCTTATACCAACAGATTAAAAGCGCTCAGAGGGACATGAAAATCCATCAAATACTTTGGGATTCAACACGGAAAGATTAGATCACTTTACGCAAACAAAACTGTGATGTTGGTATCTTCCGAAACAGTTCAGTTGTTTGTCAATTCAGTCCACACGGCAACCATTTTTGCTTTTATGGGCATCGTGCGGTTTTCAATGATATCACAAATAATATGTTCCCAAAGAAAAATGCAGAAAAAGTTAAAATAATTTCTAATGTTCTCATATCGCCAGCATTACTGACACTACAAGTACAAAATAGCATCTCCCATGATGTAAATGATAAAGATTTCCCATCACCTATAAAGCATTTTAAAACTCCTGAATACAACGCAATACAAACGAATGAAGCAATTACTGGGAGCAGTTACCATTTAGCAAAACTCTTTTCAGCCATTGCTGAAGTCAGAGTCATTACTCTGACATGACTGAGGATGATATTTTTGTGCCAGAAAGCGTCGACCTTTTAAAAGATGATATTAAACATGCAAATTGTAATGGCAACGACAGTTACTTTACTATATATAAACAAATATTGAAAAGTGGACAGGTTAGCTTTTGCAGCGTAAGTAAGTGATTTGAAATAATTGGAGGGTTTGGAGCCTAAAATGCAAGCTTGGATCATTGCGGAATTCAAAGAACAAACGTTGTGTCCAACGACAAGACCGGGCATGTGCACTGCCGCTTCTTCCAGGAAAACAAAGGGTTCGAATCTGTTAAGTTGCCTTAGCCGGAGAGATGAAGATGAACTATCAAGGAGGTCACTTACAGAAATATTGCCTAAGCCAAATATTACGCGTCTAAGACAGTTACAGTTTAACGTAGTTGATTTGATCCTTTAAAGCGATTTTTAAAATATTTTGAATTAATGGTTTTAAGTGCAGGTTTTGAATCTTCGCTTATATTTTTTATTTAAGAGTACAGTATGTTCCTAACAAAGAATTTCTGATCTCAATAGATACTATTTTTAAATTCATGCCTGTTGCAGAATAATGTTAAATCGTTAATTAAATAGTTCATAGTCTCGAAGGATTTACTCGTTCCTATTATTGTTTAGATAAGTATTAATTTGAAAAGACTGGCCCTTACATAAATACGTACTGCAATTTTGTAATAAAACTAAATACCTACTACTCAGTTGTTTTATTTTTTATTAGAAAGCATAACATATACAATCATTAACATGTATTTCCTCATTACTTATATCATTTACGTGTTTCAGAATATCATTCGTGTGTCTTCCAATGTCTTTGAATGTGAATATCTCGCAAAATATTGAAAATGACAAATGAGTTTTGCCATATTTTAGCATGCCCTTCGACACAAATTGTTGCAAGCGATATTGTACTATAGTATTGATGTGATAAACAATTTTAAATTATAAATAAAATTTGAAAACTGTTATAAAAATTTGTCCATAATCAGATTTCGACCCAGGTACTTAGGTATGTATTTGGTCCATTGCTTTACAAACAAACTTACTTCGGGTCTGCACTAAAAAGCATCCGTGCAAAAATGGAATGAAAATGCATAGATGGTGTGAATATCATACCAGTCTTAATATGATCGGCGACAACATGTCCAAAATGGCATATAGAAAAACTTTCAAAATTTTAACACTCGAAGTAGTCGAAGCTGCATACGGTGATTTAATTGTCAACTTTCTAGATACAGCTGCATAAGGTGATAAATTGCATCAAGCAATAATTAGCTGTAACGCAACGATACAGGATTTAAATTTCAAGTGATTTAATTTATTCACAATTCTGTAAATGTGGGGCTTAACATGGGCTTAACTTAGGACACGATTACGTCAATGTTGTATAAGACCCACCGTCCATTTGATTTTATGTGAATGAATTGGTCACAGGTATCAAAATTGAATCTAAATTAAATAAAAAAACCGATACTTTGTTTTCAACATATAATAAAGTATAGGGTGTTTTGATAATTTGTTTATTATTGATTACTTCAGGATAATATGCAGGTCATTAAAACCCCATACAAAACACCATAACTATCAAAACTTGTGGTATGGACGACCATACTACGAACTGAAGATGCAACTCGTGTTTATTCTATAGAAAATTTAAATGAAAAATAATTAGAAAAAACACTTTTGATGAAACCACCTTACAAATGTCTCTCTTTTCCGGTATTTGAACATTGGTTTATGAGGCACGGCTACTGACAACTAAGGTGAAGCTGTCAAACAAATAGCTTAAAAAGGAACACTGTAATCCATATTAATCAAGTACCCATAATCTAATATCTGTAAAAATATCTGTTATGACAACAATTTTATCGAACAACTTCACGAATCACCTGAAATAACTCATGCAGTATTCAACAGTTAATGAAACCATAATTGCAATTAACTAAGCAGGTACTTGATCAGAATATAAATAGTATCCAACTCTACATTCCAACCTACTATATAGCTATTCATGCAAATACGAGCGGGTATGTTTAAATGATAGTTACTTTACCATTTAATGCTCATATCTTTGTTAGTCCATGACTTTGTTTTGGTATCTGTTACACTGTTTATAAATAGTATTTTTTTAAATTAATAATTAGCAGGCGTTTGTCTTCCATCTCACCTGATGGAAAGTGACGATGAAGACGAGGATCATACACGCCTGTCTAAGAGGTACCTATTCACTCTACACTTGAAAGCTCCAGGGTTATATTTGTCTGGAAAAACAGACGCAGGCAAATCGTTCCACTCTTTGGCAACACGAACCAAAAATGAGCTATCGAACCGTTTAGTTCGGCTCATCGGCACGATAACCACAAACGGGTGAAACTTCTGTTTGCGTCTGGTTGATCGGTGGAGAAAGGGGGAAGGTTCGATCAGCTGAAAAAAGCATTCGCACACTCTCCAAAGTGCAATCTGTAAAAAACCGATAGACTAGCAACTTTTCGACGATGCTCGAGACTTTGCAGTCTCGAAGAAGTAAGTTTGTCGTCACTTATGAGTCTACGGGCCCTTCGGTCGACAGAATCCAACGATTCAAGATGGTATTTTGCGAAATGATGCCAAAGATGGCTGCAGTACTCCATACAACATCGAACCTGGGCTGTGTACAGGTTGAGCAGCTGTTCGGAGTTGAAGTACCGCCGGACCTTTGCGATGACTCCCAATTTTTTGGAAGCTGACTGTGCCATGGTTTCAATCTGTTGACCGAAATTAAGTTTCGACGTGATGGTCATGCCTAGAAGCCCTAGTTGGTTTGTGATCGGTACAGATACATTTTGGAAAGTGGGCGTCAAGTTGAATGTGCTCTTTTTAACGGAGAAGAGTCACGCCTGGGTTTTGGAAGGCTTGAACTTGACAAGGTTGGCTTCACCCCAATCGGAAACCCTACATAGTGTCAAATCAACCCGTTCGATCATCGACTCTCTTTGAAATTGGATCTGGTTTGGACTTGCTCGCGCATTGGACACATATCTCTGTACAACAGTGCTGTCATCGGCGTAACCAATAATGCCTTCCGATAAAAGAAGGTCATTAATATGCAGCAGGAATAATGTTGCAGAGAGAACAGAGCCCTGAGGTACGCCGGCATTGATCGCCATTAGGTCCGATGAGAAGCCATCGACGACAACTCGAATTGACCGTTCCCTCAGGAAATCAGAAATCCAGTCGCAGAGTCATGATGGTATGCCATACGCAGGAAGCTTGCTCAAAAGGGCTTCGTGCCATACCCGGTCAAAGGCCTTGGAAATATCCAAGGATACGGCTAATGCCTCTCCATGCCCTTCCAAGGCCATGCTCCATAGATGCGTGACGTACACTAGAAGGTCTCCTGTTGAGCGTCCTCCGCGGAAACCATATTGGTTGTCACTGAGGAGCTCAATGGTCTCTAGGTACGTCAGGAGACGATGGTTCAATACACGTTCCATAATTTGGCTAATTATGGAAGTGATTGCAATAGGTCTATAGTTGACTGGGTCGGCTCGACTGCCCTTTTTTGGTAAGGGCTGTATGTTAGCAAACTTCCATGATTTTAGAACTTTTCCAGTCCTTAGAGAGAGTCGATATAGACGTGTCAAAACAGGAGACAACTCGGCTGCACAGTGCTTTAAAACCACTGCGGGAATGCCATCCGAACCACTGGCCTTATTCACGTCTAGATTTTGTAAGCATTTGAGTACCTGTTTCTGGTGAATTTGGACGGCCTCCATCGTGGGGCCGAATGGAGGTAACGTGGGTGGGCTTTTACCTTTGGAATCTAGACGTGAACATTCCACGAAGAGATTTGCGAACAAGTCTGCCTTCTCTTTTGCGCTGTGGGCCAAAGACCCGTCAGGCCTTTGCAGTGGTGGCAGTGATGAGCGACGAAGTGTACTTTTAGGGAGAGGGAGTGCATCCGCTGTCGGCACTTATTTTTCTTTTTTGAATTTTCCATTACTTGAATAGGGTGAATAGGGGAGAGGAATAGAAGTTGAGTGAAAAGCAACGTTTGGAACCAAGCAACTCGAGTGGTCAGACCCACTGGTGGGGGACTCACATGGAGACCGTGGGGACGCCCAAAACCCCCCGGGGATCGCCATCGGGCCCTCTCCATCCGGTCGCCAACCGGCTCGATGGAGCAACCGTATTAAGAGGGAAGTAAGCGATATTAATTGTGTGTTAAACAAAGTCCCACTAGAGCTAATGTTCTGTTATAAGCACGAAACTAAAAGTAAAAAAAAACCTTATTGTAACTAAAACCTATGTATATATATTTTTTCTTGATTCAGAACAAATGTTGCAATTTTGTCTGTTTAAAATACATCTATTAATATGTACCTGTCAACGTTTGTGTTTAAATATTATTTTATTTGAAGATAGAGTTACACGTAAGTAGGTATCTAGTATTCCGGAGTTGGAATGCTACCCTTCAAGAAAATAAAACTTCTTATGTCTTAACTTCTTCGCATGTAAATAATATGACGGTATAGCAGTTACGTATTTTTCAGTAGCTATCTGCTTTCGTAGAGTTGTTTTCGTGTAAACGACAATATTATAGAGCATGAATCATAAATATTTGAATAAAAAAAGAAAATATTCCTGTTCCATGTGTAGGCAGACGATGAATCCCCGTGAGAAATCGTCTCGTTGATGTTCACGTGGAAATACGTAGAAATGAGTCATTGTTTAGGTACCTATGACGGTATAGTTTCAAAATATGAATACTTTGGAGTTAGAATGTAAATAGTTTAATCAGAAGTCTGCAAGGGACATTACACATACTATACATTCAAACAATTGTTGTGCAAAAACGAAAAAAACATAATATCTAAATTATAGTAAAAAAAGGATCAGCAAATGTATCTATAGTAACAAAGGCCATAACGACTGTCACTTTCTTCAGCAACGTGTTATATAAACAACTAACACGTACGATTATCGATCTCTTTATCTTAACCATCATTTTGAACTCTACAATTCACCCACGGATACCAACATAGGAAAGTGAACCGAACGCGGCCTTTACAATAGCAACATAACTCAAAATAGCTTTTTCACTTCCTTAGATCTATTTTTGTTTCCTGCTTTCATAGGGTGGGCATTACAAATGGTTTGCAGCTGAGGGAATCTAAAAAGCTTCCTGGTAAAACTAATGTTTTCAATATTTAGAATGCCATTTATGTGGAGTTACAGTGGGAAACAAATTACTTTTGGAGTAAACTAAATTAGTAATTAATGCTTCTGCGTGGTATTAAGACATTTATAAATTTTGAATTGTCATGGGAGTTTGGAAAAGACTCTTAAAACTGATTCTCATGTCATTATTTCTTTCGAATGAGTCAAAAAGATTCGAAACGTAAGATTAAAGATTCGTCAAATTTCTTTATATATTGTTACGGGTTGATAAACTGAAAGCCATAAGTGATCGACAATACCTAAAACTTCAAGTTATCTCTGACTGTCCGGCTTTTTTCTTTGCCGCATTCTCATTATCTTCAGCAGACCTGTTTAGTAACCAAGAGACGTCCACCGTTTCCTTCATAAACAAAGTATGTTACATAAACAAATTGTTGATTTACGTATAGCAATGTACTTAAAACATATTGTACGGATAACGAGGGCATTTTCGAACGTTTGTCATTTATCAACCGTAGCAGTGGTTCCTTTGAATGCGCATAAAAGAATGTGAATTTAAAAATATTATCATGTAAAAAGTAATATTTGTATTTATTCATACTTTCCTCTCTTTTTAATTTACTAAGGTTTTAAGATACGTCTTATACTAATAATAAAAGATAAGATAGTGGAAAATTATTTAATGTTATACTTATAAGTGGTTCCGGTTGCACCAAGTGTCTTCTGGTACATTTTATTTTTTTTTTTTTCTACTAATTTATTCATTATTTCAGCGATTGCCAGCTCTTCTGATCGTGTTTAATTTTTTTTTGTTTTGCGCCTAAGCAGGCACCCTCCGCAGGGAGGGAGGTGGTAAAAGCGACATGCATACCCGGCAGCCCGTCTGCAGGTTGATGTGGGACTCACCAGAGTGGCACCTACCCACTAAAAACCACCTTGATGGCAGTGGCAAAATTTTGCCGTTAGCCTTCATCGGAAGCGTCACCCGATTAAGAAAGCAGGTGCGCATTTTTAATGATTGGTCGAAGAACTTTTTATATTTTCCGATACAATCCCCTTATTCCCAAAATTTAACCTGTTGTTCCAAGGAAAGATATTACTATGTATCGTGAAAAGACAAATGCAAATAAACTTTATAGTTGTTTAACCATAAAAAACAATTAGGTACTTACGTAAAGTAATTTTGAAGGATCTTTTTTAAATACTTTTTACCTAAAGAATGAGGTAGAAGACAATTTGAATATTTCTGATTTCTGATTTCTTTGAACGTCGCGGAAAAGTGATCTTTTTGAAAGGGCATTACACAGTTTATTATTTTACCTAGAATAAACAACTCTACAATTTTCTATGGATTTTTGTAACAGATTTGCAAAGAGTAGTTAAAAGACGATGCTACTCCATGACGTCATATAGAGGTTGATAGGGAGTCAATTTAATGGTGTATAATCGTTAAAATAAGCACAATCCTATTATTCTGCGAGTTATTACTAACAAAATATATTATAGAAAAGTGATATCAAATTCAAATTAAAATATTTATTTATTTCTCAACATTGACAATTACTTGTTCTCGTTGATGTCAAATAAAACATGACTCTACCACCAGTTCAGAAAAACCTGCGAATAACTTCAATCTCCAAATGGTAACTATAAAAGCTTCAAAACGAACGACTCTAGTCTCTTTTATGTCGGGGATCAGTATAATTATGTTTGTGTGAGTAAATGTATGTGTGGTAGTACCAGAGTATTTTTTACTTTGATCAAAGTAGGTATATTAATTTATTGGCTTTTTAAATATCATTCAACTTTATGGCCTTACGCTGAGGGCGCTTAGCCAGACCTTAAACCTACTCCTACATAACATACGCCTAAGGACACCCGAGAGGGCACGGATCTTGGCCTAGGACGTCGTATACCTATAGAAACTACCACTGAATAGGAAGGAAGGAAGGGTAAGTAACTAAATGAAATCTATGGATCTCTACGACTGTTAATTAGAAGGTTTTGTTTGTTTGCTTCGTTTTGATAGATAGATAGATAAATAGATAACAAACCGAACGTTTAAAAATTATTTCACTATTAGGTAGCTTACATTAAAATAGGTTCTTGTATTGTAAACAAATACTTATTTGAAGTCAACAACTGATTTCTTGAATTTGAGTTTCAGCGATAATCATTTGTAGCTATAAATATTGCGGAGACGTTTTTTTGGTAACATTTATTTTATTAGAAAGGCAAGGAACTACGCCATAAAGCCTGGTCTAGTAAATATTTCTCTTTTTCATATTACGATGATGATGATATTGTGAAAGATAATTAAGACGATGAAGGTAAAAGTTTATATTAAAATAATAACGTAAGTTTACTATCAACAAACGGACTTCTTGGATCGAAACGAAAAAGTCTGTCTACATTCCTTATTGGATGTCTATGAGTACTGCACACTATCATCATTAGATACTAACACTAACTAAGGTACTGAAAAGAAAAATTTATCTGTTCGTCGTATTGCCACCAAAAAGTCTATTTCATAGACAAGATTGGCTTTTTACTCTACAACTTAAGATTTGGTGCTAATAGTTATAAAGAGAAAGTAATAAATAGATATAAAGTTATTGATTTATTTGGTTGTGAAGTTTTCAAACTCCATCGACATTACAAATAAAACAGCAACATTGGCAACTATTGGTATTTAAAAAGCCTCGCGCACCTAATCTGTATTAACTTTGATATCTATAAGTCGGATTAAAGTAAAAGGCATATTTATTACGAGTATACGCATATGTATTGAAGTGGCAAAACTATAATTTCAGAGTTATGCTACTTCAATGATGTCATGTAAACTAAGATGGATTAACTTTAAATTATAAACTTGTGGTCGAAGAGTGTCTTTTGTTACGAGTTCGTCTGGGGCAGTAAAAAACTAATATTAAATGACGACATACATTGTTGTAGAATCGAATAACTTTGAAATAACGTCATCTGATCGAGTTTTGTTTAGTTATTTATAACTACTATTACTTTCTTTCTAAACTAAGCATAGCCAAATTCAGCAGCACGCCATTGTGATAAAGCTTATTTAACCATAAAAATGTTAAATTGGGAAGATTGCTTTTAGAGGGGTCAAAAGTATTTTAACCCCTGAAGGGCATTATCGATGTAACTAAGTTATCAAACATAAATTAATTCTTGGAGTAAACTTTTTCTTTTTATTGGTTTATTGTATTTTATTATATTTTATTACATTTATGTTATTCATTTTTGTTTATGTAGAGCCTATTCATCTTTCAGAGATGTTCAAGGTGTTCTACATATTTAAGTCCCTTACCTAATATTTCATTTTGTTTATGTTTATTTTTCATTGTAATGTTTTCGATACATAAAGCTTTGAAACTCTACAATTAATTATGTATTAAAATTTCTTATAGGTACATTGTTTTATTAAAACTATTTTTTACTCATATTTATTTAAGAATATTAATCTATTCATAAATTATGAATAATGTAAAAAAATGTGATAAAATTTTTTATTAACATTGTTTTCTACTATATTTATCTATAACCTATTCATGAAAATTCCAGTTTGCTTAATCTGTACCATAATCAATTACCGGCAGACTACAACTAAATAGTGAGAAACGGAGGAATAAATACTCTCCATGATAAAAACAGATATAAAAAATAACAAATACTTTAAATAATATCGTCGTTTTAGTTCTGAATGGTGAAAACAAACATTTTTAACAAATCGGTTGTGGGTTTGAGTTCCGTGGCTTGCAGACTTCCGCTGCTCTTAACTCTTGTGAAATTGCCAAAATTTTGTCGTAGACGCAACAACATTTTGACATAAAATTCTCTTTAAGATGTTTCTCTCCTTTATATGAATGAAACTCTTATTCTCTAGACTGGCAATAGTGTTAATAGTGCTGAAAAAATCACCTATATGAGCCACCTACATCTAAACCTTAAGCGTTTTTGTACACTTCGATTAAATAAATCACTTTTGTCATCTCAAGTTTACTTAGTTTTAGTACTTATTGTTATAAATTTAAGTTAGTACCTAATTAGGTAGAGGTGCGTCTGATTCTGAAAATGCTTCACATTACATCCACTATTAAACCAATTGACAAATTAAAGCTCAGAAATCAACTACTTAAAGTAAAATCGATACTAAAAACTAGCCGATAATTCCAAAACAATTAATATATAATTTGGCTATCCAACCGCGTGTTATTCAAATTGAATGAAAACACAGTAACAAAAATATCTTAATGAGTAACAAAGCAGCCAACAAATGATCCACATTTAGTCGTCGTCTTGATGGCCATAACCAGAAAACTAAGCGAAGATGAATCATCAATTAAATTACGTAGAACCAGTCGGGCTGCGAGCACCTTAAGGCGCCAACGACGATGACGGCGAGATGTGGAATGAGCGAGAAGCAAAGTGTGGGCTGCGCGAGTGACGCCGTGCGCCGACTGTTCGTACTTGAGGCTATTTAAAACTGCGCGCAACTCCAACCCGCCGAGTCCGCCGCTAATGATCAGTGCTGCCTTGTCTACCGTGCGATCCTAACGCCACAGCGTGACTTGTGTTTACACGAAATCAGTGTTTGTTTAGTTATCTACAACCCCTAAAAATGGCTGACAGTGGTCTTAAAAGAAATATCCCCATCAAACTCGGAGACTTCTCTGTCATCGACACTGAGTTCTCGAGCATCAGGGAAAGATTCGACGCCGAAATGAGAAAAATGGAAGAAGAAATGAGCAAATTCAGATCGGAATTAATGAACAGGGAAAGCAACAACTTCTTCAAGAGCACAACTAGGTATTTATTAGACCTATGTTTTTATTCTAATTCTTGAATTAAAGTAAAATTTAATCAGTTTTATTAGCACTTAAACTTAGATTAATTAACATTCAGATTACGTCTTACGTTTGACACTCAGCTAATTAAAACCATGTGGGTGTTAAGTCTCTGAATCAGATTCTAATTAGAATTCAAAGGATATATTTCCTCATCTGATTTTGGTGTGGGCGAATAGCCATTTACGTTTGCTTGTAAGAAATAAAGCCGGCACTCGGTTTTTTATTGCACGGACTGCATTATAATTCGTGTCGTTGCGATTACGTTGCCAGCCAGTTTCCCTTTATGGGGATCTTGAATTTAAAACGTCGCTGTTTCGAAATAGTCGACCACCTCGAACGGCCCCGGCGTCTTGCGACGTGGGCAGGTACTTTAACAAGAATTCAAAAAGCATTATTCGGGAGCAGGGCGCGGAACGCCTGCAAACGTCTCAGCCAGCCGGATCCATTTAAAGCGTGCAACGATACGTAAGCCCGACGCCAGATGATGTCATAAATAGAAATAGCGCCAACCGAGCAGCTCAACTATAACATTTTGTTGCTAAAACACAGGAAAGAGCGAAATTGTAAACACAATGTTCGAGCTGACTCTACATTATGTGTACATTGGCATGGTACATAGTTACGCAACGCTAATAACGAACACGCGTGCGTGTATAGCGTTGACGTGCCGAACATTTTTATATGAATTTTTCATACATAGTATTTCTTATTTGCTTATAAATGTATTAAACACGTTTACGTCATATTTTCGATGTCACAGACTTTCTAGATCCGGTCAGTAACGATTAAAGCGTTGCAGTAGGTATAATACTGGTAGACTGCACTGAAAATAATGTTTTGCCATGAATACATGACCTACTTGGAGCGACGAGGTGATTTCAGCAACCAATATTTTGGTGACGTAATACAGTCCAAAGCTTGGCACTTAAAACTGCGTAGGGTTAGGGCAGCTCGTTCTGTTTAAAATTACAACATCGTAAAGTCAATAAGACCAAGTAGCTAAGGAAACATAATGTCGTCATAAATATTTGTACCTACGTTGTTTGTCAATTTTCGAGTGGGCAATGGTGACTTGTCCGCCCAATGCTCAACAAACCGTGTAGGTTTAACATACGTAATGAGGTGACTTATTTGGTAAAGTTGTCAATGATAATAACGAACCACGTTTAACTGAATAAGTTTCAATGTTGCGAAAGTATTCAACACAATATAATATTGGATTTCGAAATCGTCGAACGATAAACAGTCGGGCAGCGTTAAACGTCAAACAGAACATTTAGTTAACGTTAGCAGCTGCGATAAATTTAATGTTTACGATAATTACCTAAACTCGTTTGGCTTGATGAAGTCATCCACGAACTATCTATATACTTGCAACTGCAATCAAATTAAAATAAATTGCGGTGCTTATATATATTAACTGCAGCCAGCTTCATAAAATTGAGAGTTCAATTGAGATTTATGCCTTGCAGATTCAGTTTTCGTTTACAGCTTCATAATATTAAATTACATCACAGTTATAGCAACATGTACAAATTGTATTACTTGTATATCGAGTTACCCCTTATTTAACACTTGCTACCGAATTCGAAACTGTTGTGGATTCTCTCACGCCTCTTGCCTTTCATTTGTATCGTTTTTTAGAAACGATCGATATCGATACAGTTTTGAATTCACCTTGAGTATTAAGATCCTACCCGCGTGTATATATTTATATTTATTCATTTTTGAGATATTAATCTACCATACCATACATACATACCAGTATACCAAATTTATGAGAAATCAGCTTTTTAAACTAACAATTAATATTGCTTTTTGCATGTCTTACAATTTTGAATCTGCCTCCTCCGGAGGAGTGACCAAGTCTTCAGAAAGGTAACGTCTAAAAGTATAAAAAGACTAAGTATATAATTGTCAAAAACATGTGTTAACAATATCTTCTCGGGTTTTGTAATTGTATGTACAGTATTTCTATTTATTGCATGTGTGTTGCTAAGCTTTTCATTTCTATTAACTCGCACTCTCTTTATGTAGCTCTATGTTTGAAGTAGCGCTCGTTATTAGATTACTGTGTTAACGTTCGAAACAAGTGAACACGGTATTGGTGCCATCGCACTCTCTTGGACTTATTGTTAGAAATTCACTAGTCTACAATTTTGTATCATAAAATAGTGAAATGAAACGGCTCATTTTAAATAACATGAAATTTTTGAATTTTTTCACATGAAAGTTTGACTTTTTTTGAGATTAGTTCTCAGGAAACGGCCCATGAAAAATTAAATTTCCGTGCACAACTTCCCTTTTCTCGAAACGTTTCGTTGTAGTTTTAAAATTTCATAGTTGCAAAATTCGGTATTTGTATTTATAAGTAATTTTTCACACCTAATGCTTAGTGATTTTAGCTATAGTTGAGGAAATCAATGTAACGTGAAAACATTACAGGTTGGATAAATAAAATAGTCCTACTGACTGGTTCTCGGCTCAGAATTCAGTTCCAATTGACTTAATTGCCGTTATTAGAAGATAATAACTTTATTTTTAACCAGGCAAACCTCAATACTAATACTTTATTGTTAAATAGGTAACTAACATAGTAGGTAATTTACTTATTTGACTATTAGGAAAAGTTTGAATCGTTTTAACAGTATTTTTTATCCGTAATAACATAAGCATTTGTTTTATTGTAATGTTTTAATGAATATAAAGTCGCTCTGTGCGATGAAAAAATTACTTTCCAAAGATTGTAAAAAAAAAACACGAAAATCTTGGCTGCAGATCACTACATTTGGTTTTGCGAATATCAAATAAGCTCGAAAATTCGTTTTCATTTGTTCGAATGTGAATCCACATTTATTGCAAAAAAGACTAAGATAAACATATTATAATTAATCTCAATAGTCCTTGAAACGCACTCTCTTGTTTAAACAATAGCGTTGTGTAACTTTCGGCAGCGTCTGAATGTTGAGCGATTCGTTTAAAGGTCTTGAGACACATTTCACCAGGTTGATCGACTCTGTTAAACTTGGCAATGCATACCAATCTTTGGTACAATTCCAATTTGCATTCGTACCATTTGTGCCGGGCCGATCATTATTCACAGTCTGATAAATCGGACGTGAATCGAGAGAATTCTTTGAATATCCAGATTAATTTTAGATTATCGATTGTGTGATTAGATCTGCTGAATTACGCTCTGTTACGGCCCACGCTGAATTCGATGAGATCATTTTGTTGACAGTGACCTTCGTCGTGCACTCCGGCGCATGACATCAACTGCCGTGTGATAATCAATTGTTAACGAGAAAAAAATATACAACATTGTAGACAAATATTATTTGGCGCCAATTGTATACTTGACTGTATTTTTTGTAGAGCCAGTATTACAAGATTGTTATTTAACGAATAAGAACGTAATTAGGGATTTCTTGAAAATAAACTGCTAGGATATTGAGTGAATGGACGCTAATTCAACTCAGTTGAATATTTCCTTCCCCTTTTCATAATTCGTGCGACTGAGTGAATTAACTCAAAAAATTCCTAACTCATTATTTTTCCCGGTACCGAAAATTCAAAATTTGCATTTGAAATAAACGTCGACGATGTGTTTAGCAAGTGTTTAGCATACAGTCACGGAATATTTGTTTGGAACCAAATGTGAATTCACGTGTAATTAAATTCGTATATTGACTCTATAAAGGATGTATGAATTGTTGCTCATTAAATACAGATAAAAATATTACGGCCATGACTTAGAATGCGCAAAATTGAATTAAATGGCAGCTAAGCCATAAGGTTATCGTCCTCAAAATTATCGTAACAGTTATATCCTATCGCCTCATAAGTTATGTCTCAAATTTATTTACATCTGATTTACATATACTTAGCCCGACCTGTTCTAAATGCATATCAAAAAAAGAAAAATTGTCCGCTAAGGGTGAATTGGGACAACCGGTTTCTCCTGACTATATATCTACTTTTATACGTCTTTGAATTAGTGTTTTAATATGTTCTTTTTTTTATATTCTTCTTTACTATTAATACTAACATTTTTTGCCGATGACTAGTGTAGTCCAATACAAACAAGAAATACAAATTTTTAGTCACGGTTTGTTCTAACAAGTTGGTGAGCACTTTAAATGAGTAAATGAACACATTAAGCAAATATTGAATAGTTGTGTACTTGCATGTTTAATGTAGTAGTTGGGATCTTTTTGTAATATGTTTTCTTAGAAGTACCTATCTGTCAAAGTTGAATTCATTGTTTTTTTAATTAGTGGGACGTAGTAGTATTTGTTATGAATGATAATTTCAAATTTGCTACCTCATGAGTGTTGTAATTAGAACAAGCTTCTGTCTGTTGCTTATTCCAACACTTCCAGCTTCCAGACTTGATACACCCAATTAAAAGCAATATCTAAGCTTAGTCTTAAACTCACCAGAATAAATAAACTAGCATACGCATATTTAACTTTTTTGTTTTTTTTATACCATTCTTGGCATACTTACGTTCCACCAAAGCCGCAAGCCTCAGTTAAATCAACTCTCAAAATCTCTTCTAATCTCAATTTTCAACCTCCAGCTCAACCACATCATCACAGCACAGTGACAGCAGACAGCTGGCTGAGCCCAGCCACTGGGACAGCCTGAACTCTCCTCTCATCCAGGATGAGGGAGACGGCAAGTCCCTGAAACTCCGCTTTGATGTCAGCCAGTACACCCCTGAGGAGATCGTCGTAAAGACCGTGGACAACAAACTATTGGTGAGTATTTGGAGGTCATTTTTATTAAGCTACTTTAGTAGAAAATGATTTTGTTAAAACCAAAATAAAGCTTCCACATAGGTAACTTGTACAATAAATTGATTGAGTAAGCATTTATAGAAATTCATGGCCAACCATAAGATTAAGGTGTCCGATTTTAGGATAGTTTTAAAGAAACGATACTGTTCGATAGTACAAAATGGTTAACATAAATTGTAGTCATGTAAAAAATGTTGTTCTAGTTCTAGTTCCAATGGTTATCTGCCTAGGTTTCTTAAACAAATGAAGTATAATAGAGCAGAGGCACGCGTTTCAATCTAGCATGTCAACAGACGCGGTCGCTAGCAAAATGGCTGGTGTCAAGAAAAGCTATATCAATTAATTAACTACGTCTACTACAACGACGCTTTGTTAGCTTTTTATGCACGGCAAGCATAATAGCCTAAGCTCACATTAGAAACATGTAAGAACCTTAATGGCGTGAACGTAGAATTTCTCAAAACAACGCTAATTAAGCGTGACGAGACGACATGCAGCGTCAATCGAAGGTTCGAAAATTAATCTTGTCACGTCTAAAGCTAATGATGATTAATTATACTTGAATGTAACAAAGGATTTTACTGACAGTTTAAAAAATAGCTCGGAACGTAGACGGCTGTCTCGCCGGCGACATGCCAAATTACGCTGGCCACTATCACTTTTATGCACGAAAGCATTTCAGTTTCATAGAGGTTGACGCTCGGGTTATAGCGACCTCTATCATTTACATGGAAATGGGTTTTTGTTGCAAATTGGTCTAATGGCGCTGTAATTTTCGTTTCCAGGTGCACGCTAAGCACGAAGAAAAGTCAGACACTAAGTCCGTGTACAGAGAGTACAACAGAGAGTTCTTGTTGCCCAAAGGCACGAACCCTGAGGCTATCAAGTCGTCGCTATCCAGGGATGGCGTGCTCACAGTGGAGGCTCCTCTGCCACAACTCGCCATCACCGACCGGAACATCCCCATCCAGAAGCACTGAACGCGCTATTCCATACTGTTAATAATTTATTTAATTTACGTTAAGTTAAGGACTATTGGCGATATTCTCAGATATTTATTTTGAATTTTTAGAGAATCTCAAAAGAAAAAAAAATCTAACGTTATTTTATGTTGATATTAATGATATAACTGGTGTCTAGCTGATTCCAAGGATATTGATCTTAAAGCACAGTCGCGCACGCACTGTTCACATTGAATGTTGCTTTTAGGTGACAACGCTTTCCCTGTGATTATAAGAAGTTCGTGCATTTTACTGTTATTTTTTGAGATATATTTTTTCACGAAGAAACCATTAAAGCTAGCTGTAATAATAACTGACCGTTTACCCGCAACTCGGGAACACTGTATGGAATTGGGAGCACCATGAACTGTATCTCATTTACAAAATATAGAGGGTAACAAATTTAGAGACTTAATCGAAAGTGTTCATTTCTCTCATTTAACATAAGAAGTCTAAACAACTAACCCAAAGTATAAATTTATAAAGTGTCTTACATGTACAAAACCTGCCATAGCTTCAGCTGGTAGTCGGCTGCTTGCAGCTGTAACGATGTTATTGAAACCTAAAGCTTTTAAATCGATACACATTTATATTTTAGTACAAACAGTTGTTACAAGTTTTAGATGTCAATAAAATTAAAAGAAACTCCATACAGTATTTTATTTCATATATTATCTACCCAACTAGCTATGATAGCGTTTTTATGTGTAGAGGTTTGATGGAATTCGTACCCCTTATACTCGTACATACCTATATCTATAATAATACTTGCGTCATAAAGTTGTGACTAGATAGAATAGTCGTTTTTGTTATAACAAACACACAAAACACAAATCTATACTCTATGGGGATATAAAGTCACATTATAAAAAGGATCTACTTATTTTAATGAATAAAAATACCTTCTAGGTAATAAAATCCTTAAATGTAAACTTATCTCTTTCACAATACCAGAGCTGTGGATTGAGTATTTATGGAATATGGTAGGAGGTTAAAAAAAAGCTCTTCTCTGACTTAAAGGTCAGAGAAATTTGTCACAATAATTCTGAATATTTAGACATTGCTATATATATACGCAACTGCGCGTAGGTGTCTAAAGGGTGGGTTGCACGATGAACTAGAACCATAAAAATGCCGTTGAATCTACGGTTTATTAAAATATGGGTTCCGCCATTTTAGCAATGGTTTAATAGGACCACTTAACTAACGCTTACCATAACTGCTCGATTTTGACCGGTTAATGCTATAGTTTTAGTCGAGTAACTGTCAAAGTGTCGCTGTACATATTCCAATCATAACAATATTATAATAGATAATAACAACATGATGCTGCACGCAACTGTTGAATTCTTACGTAATTTTTATTGTTTTTGTTGAAGGTAATATGAACTACAACAATAACTGAGCATGTGGTGCAACTCATCCTAATTAATGACTTTAGGTATTGTGTTAAGTAATGACTGGCGTCTTAACTGGGAACTTGCTTTTCCCCATAGTTTCGATTTAATCTAAATAGGTCAAGTTTATAAATGATACCTTAACCTACTTATTAAAAATACGTTATTTATCGACAATTTATTCATACAGGGTACGATATGATCATACCTATTTAAAGTCCCATTTTGAAATCGATTCGAGTTTTCAAGGTTTCAGGTGACCTTATTAAGTACAATTAAAACAATGGCCACACTTAAGTTAAATCTTTTCTTAAGTTTTCACGATACATACTTTAAATAAAACACTTTTTACCGGATATTATCGCGTATATTTTAGTTAATTTTAAAATTAAAATAAAAGATGCCGAAACGTCGACACACTTAAGTTATTTAGCGCCTTTAGGAACTACGTAATAGATAATAAAAAGAGGTGATAAGTATAAGAAGGTTTAAAGTTACACCAACGATATAATATTACAAAACGAACAACCAAGGAACTTCTTGTTCGAAGCATGAAAATGCATTAATTAACACAGAATGTGAATATTATCACAGTTTACCCATCTATGTAAAGTAGGTTACGAATTATATAGAACAATGGAAAAGCACAAAATAAGCGTTGAAGATGTTGAGTAGCATGAAAGATCTTTTATAAACTACAGGATGTGCTAATTAAATGCTTGTAGGTTAATAGATGCTCTTTCATCGTAAATTGTAGAACAAAATCGGCGATATAGTCGTGCTGACTTGGCCGTATAGAAGATCTCTTACCTAAGCAAATAAACTAATAAATATTGGAAAGATATGTAATAAATACAACATTGGTACATCTATAATATGAACAGTTTTTTTTTCCAGACAAACAGACCAACTGTTTGGTGCGAACTGGGGGGGAACCCAGAATAAACATACATATATAGATACAAACAACCATGATCCGAGAACAAACATGTGTGCTCATCACACAAAAAAGAATGCCCCGGCCAGGACTCGAACCTGGGACCTTCGGTCGTCCAGGAGTCTTGTAAGAGGCATCACTGATTCATATTGAACATTGTATTCGGCCTGCCAAATTTTCGTTCCAAATAGGGAAGACATTTTAACTCGATATAAAGATGAAGACGACTATTGTTGATTTCTTACGTTTTGTAACTAACTACGTTTTTTTTACTATTTTCATAGCCGCCCGACGAGCACGTGGCATCCGCCATTAGTCGTTGGTGGTTTATTTATTAAATCGACTAAGGATGCGTTGCCGAGCGCAGGCTGTAGCTGGAGTTGCCTTTGTTCCAGTACTTGCACTAGCCGTTCCTTCCCTTGAACCGGAACACAATCACGTTAACGTAATTATGGCGGTCAAATAAAGAAGGACTGTATACCCAGACGAGATGTCACAAAAGGAACTCTAATACCACTAAATGTTATTATGTTAATATGCATTTATTCGTTTTTAAATCGGCCTTAATAAGTAGAAAGTATATCGGTAAGTAAATACTGCACGACCAAAAAAAAGCACGCTTAAAACGTATTTTAAATTGCATGTAAACCACCAAGTATGAATAGCACAATTAATATGCCTACACTATTAATAAATTTAAATGCAGAATTCTAGGGCATCCGATAACGTAAATAATGTTTATAAAGCTTTCGTTGAATCCATTAAACTTTTCCATACAACATCGAGCAGACTGGCACGGTTTTACTTCAAAAGTAGGTCAGGGAATCATTGGCTTTTAAAATACATGACGAGGTATCCCACCATGAAGATTATCTAACACGCTAGCTGACTAGTCACTCACTGCTAGTGACTCAGTGAAGAACAATTTTTTAGTAGAATGTACTAACTAGATCACCAATTTAACGCATGATTCAACTAGGATGGACTGAGTTGATATAAACAATTACAGGCTACTTGGCTTACGTTTAAATCGAATTCAATGCGTTCTAGAACGGGTTGTGTAATGTTTGGTTTAGTTGCAAAATACTATGAATGTTCAAAGTGCCCCGTCAAAGCTTTTACTGTTTACTTTTATTGTGGAATATTTTATTTCTGCAGTTTAGAGATTTGGCAAAAACCAAAAGCCACGTACTTAGTTTTTTATGCCTATGTAGGCATAAATATAAATTGACGCCGAGTGGTGTAGAGGTTACCTCATGCGCCGGAGGTTCAGGTCGAGTCAGATCGGGGCATTCATTTATGTGAGGAAAATAAATGCTTGTCCTCGGGTCACGTTTGTTGATGTTTATATAATATATGTTAATTCTGAGTTCCACCCAGTTCGCTTATGTTCACATAGTAACACAAGCTCTGCTTACTTTGGGGCCATACAGGCATTTATGTCACTACCTTTTTACATGTCAGGAGCCAATACCTGACATTCAATGTTATGCTAGACATAAATTAGATTCAACAGAAACCCGAAAGGAATATACCTCGGGTTCATGTGATGAAAATCCATTACTTGTTTACTAAAACTTTGTATACATACATGTATATTTTACCATTCTTGCTGTTTAATTTATTCTTTACTTTAATTTTGAGTTTACTACTCATTGAGTTGAAGAATAACATTTCTAACCACTAGGTGTTAGGTACATTTTGGAATATTGCTGGTATTATGTTGTCTCAATAATAAATATCTAAAAATGTATGCATGTATGTAAATATGGAGTGGATGATACCAACGGCCACGACACGTGGCCAACGTCCTTTACAGGATCATGAAATAGTGTAACAAACTGCGCCGGCTATGACAGAAAAAAAAAAAAGAATTACCCCTTTAAGGGATTGGCCATTTCGATTGGAGGCGATAAATAATTTATCATTTTAACATATTTGTATCATAATCAAATACAGATTATTGTGTAAATAAAATAGGTCAAAACGACGAACCTAACCTAACTAGTTTAAACGCAAAACTTGCAACTTTCGATTACAGGTTTGTGCTTTTCCTTTAGCATTTTGCTAGGAAAATAAATTATATTATAATTAGCATATATCAATATGCTAATTATAATTTAATATAATCTAATTATATCTTTTCCAAAACATTCACCAAATATCCATGTCTACTGTCATTTAATAAGTAAAATAGGTACCTACATATTCAAAAATTATTTTATTATAATAGGTCTTTACCTATGAAACTGCCGTTTTGCCGTACTGGCCATTTCAAATGAAAATATTTTTTTTTTACTGATAATCCTAATTTCAAATTAATTTTATTTGACAAACATGGATATATTTTTCTAAAATCGTCATTTGTTTAATAGTTAGTGTTTTGTTTTCAACGCATTCGAACATTTTTCGTCATCATGGATAAGTTAAAAATTCGAGTAATTATGGAGTATGAGTACCGTCGTGGCAGCAAAGCGGCACAAGCGGCACGCAACATCAACGACGTTTACGGAGCGAACGCTACAAACGAACGCACCACCCGTTATTGGTTTACCCGCTTCCGTTCTGGAAATTTTGACCTGAAAAATGAACCCCGTGGTCGTCCGAAAACTTTGGTCGACAATGACGAATTAAAGGCAATTGTGGAAGCTGATGAAACTCAATCCACGGCTGAATTAGCAGTAGCTTTCGACGTTAGCATCAAAACAATATTGGTCCATTTGCGTCAAATTGGCAAGGTAAAAAAGCTTGACAAATGGGTACCCCACGAACTCAATGACCGCCAGCGCGAAGTACGCGTGGAGACGTGCCTTGCACTGCTCAGCAGGCATACAAATGAAGGAATTCTGAACCGCATTGTTACTTGTGACGAGAAATGGATCCTGTTTGACAATCGTAAGCGCTCAGCAAGTTGGTTGGACCCTGGTTCAGCACCCAAACAATGCCCTAAACGAAAACTTACCCCTAGAAAAGTGATGGTCACTGTTTGGTGGTCTAACGCGGGTGTAATTCATCACAGCTTCTTGCCAAACGGGACAAGCATTACTGCAGATGTGTACTCTGAAGAACTGAACACAATGATGGAGAATCTCGCACGTCTCCAACCAGCTTTGGTCAATCGTTCGGCTCCACTGCTCCTGCACGACAACGCGCGACCTCATACTGCACAGCAGACGGTCTCCAAGCTACAAGAGTTGGGGTTGGAAGTTCTCCGTCATCCGCCGTACTCACCAGACCTTGCGCCTACAGACTTCTACTTTTTCCAGAATTTGGATAACTTCTTAGCGGGAAAAAAATTCAATACCCGAGAGGCAGTACAAAATGCCTTTGAAGAATTTGTTGTCTCCCTTCCAGCTGATTTCTTCAAGAAAGGCATCAATAAGCTACCAATGCGTTGGCAAAGATGCATTGATTGCATGGGTGATTATTTTGATTAATAGAAATAAAAAATATATAAAAAAATTACGCTTCATTTATTTCGTGAAAAACGGCAATTTCATAGGTAAAGACCTAATATATATATCTATGAATTATTTATCCTTTTATAAACTGGGTAGGTATTACTAATAACTAATCCCAATGATCCCAGATGATCGGCAAAATTAATCAGCAGCTACAAGCCATTTACGCGAAGTGACTTCATTGCCAAATGCATATGTGACAAGGCCACAGAAATTGTGCAGTTTGCAGTAGTAATTTTCAATCTCAATGTAGTCAGCATTACATCACTGTCGCCTTCAAGACGGTCGGTCAAACTAATGAAATTTTATATTATATGAGTTATGCATCCTTGGTACAGCCCGACCAAATTATCTGTTCAGTAAAGGGTGGCGCTCATTCTACGCGTAAATGAACTATGACATTTAGCCACGTAAAAAATGCTGTATTTTTCAGTTTTTGCTACTGAACACATAAGTTGGCATTGTACAGCTGTGTAAATGTATTTATGATTTTTGGAGCGTCTGAGTTTATGACTAATGACTGAAAAACGCGCGGTTAGAACATTTGGTTATTTAAAGAGTTTTATTTTAGCAAGGATATGAGCGTCATTTGACTCTTGAAGTGTTTTATTTGATGTTTTCTGAAAACACCTACGTTATTTTTGTCGGATGTGCAATGAATCATTTGGAATGATTGCATGTGGGTACCCATTGTTGTATAAATGCATTTATGAGTAAGTGCAATGTATCTCCTAGTTTACTGGGAAAACCGGGAGTAGAAATCAAATTAAAACTTTATAAAACTAATATTTTCAACACGAAACTGTACCTATGTTTAATTTTGTAATATGTGCACAGTATTTACCATTATATTTTTGAACAAATTAATTGTTATAAAATAATAAGTAACGTTTTTAACCTTATTTCGTTCGTTCGTGAACAATTGATTACATATAATTATCAAATTAGACTTACCATTTCATGGAAAAAATTCGCAGGTCTCGAAGTCTGTTGAAGAATTTTGAACCTTAGCGGCTTTAGACAAATATTTGCACCACTGTGCCACGGGGATACTCTTATAAACGGTGTGTACCATAGTCTGTGACCGTAACCTTAATTTGGAATTATTTGTCTCTGTTTTGACTATAAGATACTGCTCCCTTCCATTAACAGGAACAAAACTACGTAAATACAATAATAATTATGGTAAAAATAAAAGTGATCAAAATCCATGTTTATAACCTCGTAAAAACGGTGCCTACTTATTTTCACAGTAGTAACGAGCGACGATGAAACTGTGAAAAGTGATTAATCTCATCACTTGAAACCTCTGGCATGCAATGTAACAGGGCTGATCCAAATCTGTACATAATTTTAGTGGCATACTAACTATGAAGTCGATCTACTAACCATTATGATACAATAATAAATCAATTTATTTCAGGCCCATAGATGACTGGAGATTTCAGTTTTATATAATATAATATTTCTAACAATCATATACTAATAAAATGTGTAATGTATTGTCCGTTAAGTTATTTTAAGACTGAAATCAATAAAATGTGCTTAGACTTATCTCAGTTCAAATAAAAGGCGCTTTGTTTTTATACTACGTAATGATGAAAATTCAGTAAAAAATAATAGCTGCTATTCTGACAAGATTGGTGTCACCTGTTTGAATATGCATTCTACGTCGTATATAATAAAGACGCTACTTATTTGAACATTAACTGAGATAAGTATAAGTTCGTTCTATAGATTTCAGCCAAAGACTACGTTAACGCCAAGCCAAGGTGTGTGCAGACGGTGGGATCAATTTTGCTAATTGGCATCATCGTTTTGACACTATCCGAGCATTTAGTAGAAAACTGTAAGAACTTGATGGACTGAAAAAAAACTGTGAGATTTAACACTTCTGATCACTTTAAATGATCACTTGTGTGTGTAACGCATATCTCAATCATTAATACAAGTTTTGAAATACTACTGCCTATTATCGTAACATGCAAAATGTTTATATACCGCAAAGCTGCATAGGTACTGTACTGTGCTTTTTTAGGACAGCTAAAAGTTTAAACATCACTGTAATGTACAATATTATTACCATTTCAGGGTACGGCGTCACAGCATTGTAAATATCCGTCATATCATTTTACCTAAATAATTCATGGTAAAAACTGTGTTTATAATATACCTAAAGATAAGCAGAGGTAAAAGATATTTTCAATGCTGGATTAATATAAGTATCGAATAATGAATACTTTACTCCATTATACTCGTAATAAGCTTTATATTCTATACTTTTACTAGGGAATCGGCCCGGCTTTCGGGCACGGGTAGATAGAAAAATAAATGTAGTATTTTCAGTTAGTACTTAATTTGTACAAATAGTAGATAACCGTAATTCCTTATAAGTACTAATATTTTATGTAGTGATCACTTCACCGGCGTCTCTAAAAAATTTTAACAAAACATGTTTTTTATTTTTTTTGTGGGTATTGATGGGTCCTATAGACATGTAGTACCTACATCATTTTATGTATCATTAATACTTTTCGCAGCGCACGCTAAATAATGACTTTTATAGGCGAAGTTTTGATACCTTAGGTTACACCATAGTAACTTGCGTAAGAATCCCTAATTAAAGAAAAAAATTGCCCATATTACTCGCTGATAATGTCGCTTCCTATCGTTTTAAATCGGATCAGTAATATCAGAGTTTGATGATTCAATGAAGAAAATAATTCCTTTCTATTGGCAATGGCATTTTAAGGCTAAAATCATCTTTCATTTCTGGGGTAAACTTATAAGAATCATACGAGAACCTTGGTATTGGATCGGCGTGTATGCAATCTATACGCAACAAAAGCTTTCGAGTTTTGTTAGAAAATATAACAAAAATAGCTACAATACTTACAAATGTTAAAACAGGTTAAGAAAAATGAACTGAAATTCGAAAATCCTACATATTAAGTGTTTCATGCAAATGTAAAACTCTTCATTAACAAACATGGCTTTTATTTTCTTAACAAAACCTTACAAATGTATTTAAAATTATACGCAATGAGACCCAGAGTGCACACGACGACCATATCTGTTACGTATGTTTTAATTATTTCGTGTTTCGGCTTTATTCTGACTAGATCAGCTGGCTTTGGGTTGTTTTTACTTATCTGAAACAAAGAAATAAGCATATTGTCTTACTTAAATATGATAACTAAACGCATTTTGAATTAAAAAAGGACGATTTAAATTATTTAAACCAAGAACCAAATGAAATTGCCTCGATTAGTTAGTAGTTGATTCTAAAAGCTTTTAGCCGATTTCTTACAACTACACTCAGGTGAAGCATTCTATCTTAAATATTATTTATTTATTTAGTACCAAGTATATTTGATAACACATTAAAGACATCCACAATTGATAACAAACTTAAACCTTCGAATATTTGGAAATTAATGTACTAGAGATGGAATATTTCGATAAGCATAATAATAAGCTGAGACATTTTAATTATTATGAAATCATTCAATATTTAAAATGAAAAATATAACTGCTGAGTAAAAAATTTGTTTATGGCCCATGAGGGGATCGAACCCGCGACCTTCGCGTTATTAGCACGACGCTCTAACCAACTGAGCTAATGGGCCAATTGCCTGCCAAAGCGAAATAGTCTGCCGTTAGGTTAAGTTAGGATTCGGCACGCTCCGATCGGGTTTTATACAGGTCGGCACATTCGGCTCGTATTACCAAAACCCGAACGACATTTTTCCCAAACATCTACTATATAGATTATTAAACATTAGGATTTCTTAAAAGCGCATATATATACACTATATTTAAACATATTTTACTGCTACACTTATTACTGCTTATCTCAATAATTATCGCGAACCATGACTGTAAAATTTATAACAACTGTTGCTAATAAAAAGTTTGTCAATGATAATATCAAAAGAATAATAGGTTATTTAATTTATAAAGATTCACATTTTGCATTTACAATTCTGTTGATTTTTCTTTAAATTTTGTTCCCCCTGATACAGCTTCTACTTCAGGCACATAATCATCACGTGACACTGCTTCGTTTTCATACCTACATCGAAGATATTCATACGCATTTGATTCGGACAGATTTGAGCAACATTCCATTTATTTATAGATCATTACAAAAGTTCATTTTGTGTAACCAAAAACTGGTATAAAGCCACCATGACGATGTATATTTTTATGTTTTATAATAAAGTTCAAATGGAGATTATGTACGATATGAACTACGAAGGTACAAGAAAAATAAAACATGAAGCCTAATAATTCGAAAAAACCCTAGGGTAGGTAGTGCATAGTAGAAACTGTTAAAAATTAAGTCAGATATAGCAAATATTTACTGTCCAAATGATTAAGTACTTTAAAATAAACTGTTTTATAACCCTACTTTAAACCTGGTTCTTAGTATAAAACTTGCTTTGGGGATGTAAAAGGAGAGATTTATGCATGGGCAGCATTGAGGTAGAAACAAATGGACGTATACGAAGTTGACGTAAAAAGTCTTCCGAGTTATTCGGTACTGGTACACTGGTACAAAACTATAAATATATTTCAGTCACTTGAAATTAAAACCGCGCATTACAGCCGGTTATTGCTTGCCATGAATTATCACCATAATCAGTTTTGACTACTTCTAGCGTTCAAATCTTGAGTTTTCCGAAAGCAATATGTCATTTTGGACGTGTTGTCGGGGGGCCGACCAAATCAAGACTGGTATGATATTCACACCATTTTTGCATTTTAATTCCATTTTTGCCCGGATGACCGACTAACAAACAAATTGAACAGACCCGAAGTCCATTTGTTTGTCAATAAAATTAGCAACCAATCTGGCATCATCACAAAATAAGCCCATTGAGTATGGCGGTATTCTGTCTCAGCACCCTACATTGATGGCGATGATCAGTTTGATTAGATATAGTAATCTATTAACAAAAAGAATTTTAAAAAATAAGATTTTATGAAAAATATCCACTCAAACAGACACTTTTGCAATGATCAGCTATCAAAGAAAAAAAAACCTTTGTAAAATCGGTTAATTCCATAGACTTTTAAACTCTTTAGCGACTCACGTTTTACTCTTTAGCGATGGGAGTTAATAACGATTACACAAAACTTCAGTTCAAGACTTAAGAAACATATCTTATTGTTTTCTTTGCTATGCTTTTTAAACCCCGTCAAAAAATATAAGGTGGTGTGTATGTATGTTTCTGTCTGGCAGCTACCAAAAGGTCCTCTAGCCTGCTAACAATAGGCCGCTTTTGATGCATTTTTTGTTTGAAACCAGGACTAATCTGGAGCGATGAAAATCGGAACGGTCTTCAAAAGTCCCTGGATTTTTCTTGTTTTTTCGGAGTTTTAATTTGTTTTAAAAAATTTTTGATGTCAATATTTGCTTATAACTTTTACGTTACGTTAAAAGGAACAAGCAAATACCGTTACGTTATAATTGACTACTTTTTGTAGGCGTATAAAATAGTGACTTCGTGGTGCGCCGCAAGCGGAACAAGTATTGGAACCCATAAGCGATATGACATCTACCCAAGCACAATAGTAATAGCAATCTTTACCTTAGTGAGTATTTTCCGGATAGTTTTTCCTTCATTACGAATACTATTTATACAAACAATCATTTTCTTTACAGCTTCCTTCATTCTCAGAATGACTGGAGAATCCCGGGGTTCATATTTTAATTGATTTTGTATCTTCAGATATTCACGTAAGGCGTATTGTAGAGTGGCTTCTAATATGTAGATTTGGTATAAGTGGGTGCCTAATGTTGTGAGGCATTCTAGTACACTGGAAATATTAATACAAAAAATATTATTAATTATTTATTGTGTATGTTTCCCATTCAATATTAGGCATTTTACTCAATACTAGCATACTACTAATATCCTGTGGGAATTTCGGGTAGGGTCTCGATAGGGTCGCTTCCTAATGTCGAAAATATTAGTATGGTCAGTGGTTTCCGATCTTTCGGTTATTAGTTACAAATAACCAAATATAAATTTTCATATTGTTGGTATAAAATGCATTTCACTCATGCACTTCATTACGAGTAAGAGCGTCGGTGGTGCAGTGGTTAAGGCAGTGATGTCTCGATATTAAGGTGCCGGGTTCGATACTGGTGGCTGCCAAATGTACAAAAGAGTTTTTACAACTTAAGTACATTACGCCGACTGTGCCAACGGGGAGGGAAAACATCGTGAGGAAATCCAAATACTTAAGAAATTATTGCGAATGTAAGTGTTAAGTCTGCCAACCCACGGTAGGCATACGTGGCGAATTATAAATTGCATGACACCACCCCGTAGTTGGGTGAGGCTGATATCCCTGCAGTGGGATTAATAAAGCTGTTGTGAAATCCAACCAAAACCCTAGTTTCTAAGTTTGATGACATAATATTAGGTTTTTTTAGACACAATAAAAGAATCACGGATGCCGATAACCAATACTATGTCAACCCACAAAAATTGCAAACCTGAGTTATTGGTACGAATGGCTTCATATTTGATAATAGTTTGTTTTGCGAAATAGTAATCAAGCAGTTACCAAATTGAAATTTATATGAAAAAACTTTGAGAAAAGATTGACACAAAATCATAATTTTTCCCCCAAAAATGGTGTGTTCACCAACTGTATGGCCACAAAGTAAGCGACCATACAGCGAACTGGGGGGAACCCAGAATAAACATACATGTATTAAGTGTAAACAACCATTAATTTTTCACTTCATGGAACGTTTCAAAAATTTAATTTTAATTAATTAAAAAGCAGCAAATGAAACACCATCTACAAATACCAATAAGAACCTAAGATATTTATTGCAAAAAATCATAGAACATGTCATGAGCCTGAGCGCTGTAAAGGTTTTAAAAAGTAGTGCATATTTTTGTTACTAACATAGGTAAGTTCTCTTTTACTAAAATGTTTGTTACTTATATTTCTGCTAATTCAATACATCATTATAACATATGTAATTATCATTAAACTGCTTAATGTATTAATGATACTTACAACTGTTGTGGACTATTGTATGATTTTCTTAAATTTTTATGTAACATGTTATTGAAAGAAACATTTTTTTTATCAGACGTTATATCCCTATACGCTTTATTGGATTTTTTTTATTGCAGGAAATGAATGATAAGGTTACATTTTCAACCGTTACTTCATATTAATTTCGCGGGAGCTTCATACCACGAACTATTTACGTTACTAGTTTTGTTCTTTATATATGATTAATAATGAAATATACTTTTGATAAGTTTTGTGTGTTTTTCTGTATGTCTTTTAAAGTTGAAACTATTTAACCGATTTTAGAAAAAAATTTTAAGCATCGTTTACGAGAGGAACCAAAGAGAAGAAGTAGGGTAACATTTATTCAGTTTTGGAGCTTTTAATATTAGTAATTAGAATGACTATAGAGTTAAAGAGAAGGAACATGCAGAATTCCTTAAACCTTAAGCCTTAGAGCCCTAAAACAACTTTTTTGCGCAAAACTTTATTGGAAAGTTACATATACTAAAATTAATCATTAATTTTTTTAAAACCAATTACTAATTACCTTTGTGCAAAAATAAATAATTAATAAAAAAGACATTTTGTGACTAATTCTTATAACGACATTTAGAATTGAATAGCTTACAAGTAAAGAAAAGTTTTTACTGTGTCAATTTTCGTCACCTCAGCGCCATCTATAGTATTATTCTTAATCTATTCTAAATCTATTCTAATTCTAAATCTACGAAATTCTACCCTTAAATATTCACTAACAATAAACCTCAGACAACAGCAGCACAAATTAAGTCAGGTTTAAAACTTTCAATCGCATTTTAATCAAAATGGCACCAATGTGGGTTGAAATTGTATTGCTTATGGGCATCCAAACATTGTTCACGACACTTGCAAAAGGACTCAAGGTGCAATGATTGAACTGTGCAGTACCTCATCATTATAATACTACCTACTTAAATATTACTTTTAGGAAGAAATCATCTCCAAATCATGAATCTTCCACTAAAAAACATAATAAAATTTCCAGGGGGTCTGGAGTTACACTGGTAAAACGGCGGAGGTTTCACTAGTTTCTTCTATTAAAAAAAGTTATACTCACGAAAAGTTATTAGTTTTTCTTGCGTACAATCCAGCAACAGAACTAAGTTTCCAATTTTTCGTGTGAAAGTTTCTTAGGCCGTCTTTCAGTCTTTGTCTTTCATAAGGCATAGTGATTCCTAATTTATTCATGAGGTCATCATCCATAAGTAGAAAAGTCCTTAAATTTATACCATGGGATTCAAATAATGGGGCCAGCCTTTCGCATTTCATTCCGTACAGTAAGTGTGGTATTTCACTGAAGTATGTTGGTCTGTAATGCAGAAGTATTTAAATTTAGATTAGTAAATGAAGTATTTAAAATATTATATATATATAAATATATATATTGGAAATATATATATACATATATATATATATATATATATATATATATATATATATATATATATATATTTCCACATAAAATTTATTACATATTTGTTTATACATTGTACATTGATCCCCAAAACTAGATCAGTCTAAATTCTGGGGATTTATAGAGAAGAACACGAAATATTCCTGCAACTTCAACATGTGATGTAAGGCAAATAACTGGCCTTTATTGATAGCTTTTATTACAATCCTAACCATAGTCGAATATATGCAGTAGTTCGTTCGGGAAAAATGCCACACGGCTTACCTACGCCGTTCAGGATATGGCGATACGACCCGAATCAGCCGAACTGCATAAATGAACTGCAATTGCGCTTGCTGAATATATGTAGTAGTCATTCCACGCCGGCCTTGTGTTACAAATAATACTACCAACCCGAACACGTGGGTACGGCCCCTAAAATTTTTGTCTTACCTCTTTTGGGTAGATGTAAAAACAAACATATACGCAATACTAATATTTAAAAAAAATATCCATAAGCTAAACTTACACTTCTCCGCGCCTAATACCAGGATAAAACTCATGCCAGGTCACAAATTGATTTGTCAAAAAGTAATTTATATCTTCTTCCGTGTCATCTGCACCCAGATGTTCCTTTATCAGATCTACCATATTGTGGAAATCATGAGATTCAGCAATTTCCAGTACTGTTCGGTTTGATTTGTCTACTTCCGTGAGACGAGCCCCATGGTGTACCAGCCTGTCCAGTATTTCTGGTTGGTTGTGATGAGCAGCCCAGAAAAGTGCCTGGAATGGTCAGTTAAAAATTTTAAATACAAGGGAAATTATACATTCATTACCATGAAACATACATAGGACACAAGAAGGTTTTAGTAGTTGCAGTTGAAAGAAATTATTGATATCCATCCGCTGGAAGACATTTCTATGAGTATATGCAACAAGCCAGCCTTTGTTTTGTTACTAGACACATACATTGTTACTAGGTTTTTTATTGTATTTTCTCAAGTGAAAGTACTTAAATTTTAAATTAATAGACAGCAATAAATTATTAACATCTTTAATTTAAATCTGTGACATTCCTAATACATTGGACATGACTAATTTATAAATTCACTAATAAATATCATACTTTTAATTGTCTGCCATTCATAAACTGTGTGAAACCCACACTATCTTATTTGTTTAAACTCTATGTTTCTTAGATTCCACATTTTTAACTTGTTGACAGCCTGTAATTTGTATTTTATAGTGTTTTATTGTCTTTGTACCTCAACTCAAATTTTTCATTTTTGTAACAATTATAAGTTTACAAATTTAGGGGTGGATTTCTGGTATCCTGAAATATCTTGGTCTAGTTTAAGCACCAGCCTGCTTGTCGAATTAATAAGTATTTTTTGTATGTATCAATAAATTTTTACTGAATTATATTTTTCAAGATGTACTTAAAAGGTATTATCTGCGGTAACGTTATTTCACCGTGGCAAGTAACTGGCCCATTAGCTCAGTTGGTTAGAGCGTCGTGCTAATAACGCGAAGGTCGCGGGTTCGATCCCCTCATGGGCCACATGTAACTTTTAATTCATATTTTCTCTTACTCACTAAATAACTTTAGTCCCTCATAAATATTATTATTATTTACGGATGGTATGTGTTATGTATGATTGCCTTATTTTTATCACTATTTTAATGAACCTCTGTCAAAGTAGAAAATTCTATTCTTTGATGTAGTTAAATTATTTATTAATTATCGCCACCAACATTTACAAAAAAGTTCACCAACCTACTTATTTAATGTGACTTTAAACCCATTAAAACAAAAACTAAAGTTCTCAATAATAATTCCATACCTACAGGTCACTAATTGCTTGAAATATATCTTTATTGTTTTGTTAGTGCTAGGTTCAACTTCTACAAATATTTTATTAATAGTTCTTTACTCACACTGTTATTATTTTTTTTTACTATGTCCCTTTAGTATATATCTTAGGAACCATAGCATACATATTTAATGTAACTCAATTCTAACTAAATAAAAATCCAATTTCTAGCACAAGCAAATCTTAAAGCAATCTTGACACTCTTCATGTTTTATTGTTAAAAAATATAGCTATTTGAATAATATATTTTCATACCTGCAGGTCACTACTTATTTAAAGTCAAAGATTTAATTTATTGTTTGTCTAAGCAGCAATGAATAGGCAGCTTCTGGTTTACTTTTGAATTTATTATGTAACATTTAGGCACTCTTTATCTGTTTTTATGTTAGAGCTTGTTGAGTACTTGCCCTATTATAAATGTAATGTTTATGATAACCCTTGATAACTTAAGAGGAAAAGTAAATAAAAATTAAAAATCCTTTTTATGTAAAATTTTACTATGAAGTGTAAAACTATTCTAGGTTTACTAAGATATTTTTTGCTCAGGTATAAAATAATAAATATGTTATTACATGCCTAAGCCGCAAATGAAACTTGCGTTTGCGGGCTTTTCCATGTGAAGATATAAGTGATGAAATACTTTATATTATTGAAGTGGATGTAATTTTACTTAATATTTTAAAAAATACTTATTTTAGTCCAGCAGACAACTGGCCCATTAGCTCAGTTGGTTAGAGCGTCGTGCTAATAACGCGAAGGTCGCGGGTTCGATCCCCTCATGGGCCACTATATTTTTTTTTTAAGTATAGCGAAAAGTAAAGGGAAATGGCTAGTGTACACGAAATGTAAGTGACACAAAAACACTTTGACACATGACTGCTATAAAATAACAGTCAAGTAAATGTATTTTTTTAAATCAACTGCATTAAAGATTTTCATAGCTTAATATTTCTTTGTCAACCATGTTAAACCTCACTGCAATACATATACTTTATTATGCTACATTCAAGTAGGAAATCATAGCAGCAGTAAAAACGTTTTAGTGGGTTCATACCATCGGCAAGTAACATTTTCAACATTAAAAGCAATAACTTTTTTTCCTTTATCTAAAATCTATAATGAACCTCAATGATAAATTATATGGTTAATATTCCTTTCCTGATAATCAATTATATGTTCTATAATATTTAATATTCAAAAACTGTATATTCTATTAAGCAGAGAATCTTATGCAGATAAACCCAGGATATTTGTAAAAGGATTTTTATCAAATTTGTTTACTTATGAAAAGCTCATGATCAACCAGACAATAATATTTATAAAGAAATAAGACACTGAATTGCTATCTAAAAATAAATTTGACATGGTTCTATTTATGTCCAGTCTTGCTAACAAGTATATTGATAGATAGGTCTGAATATCTCATTAATTGTGTATATTCAATAAAAACCACAACTCAATCCAAATAAAAACAAAGTGTCATTTTTTATTTAGCTTAGCTGAGATAAGTCTAATTGAGTAGCTAACGGCTGCTCTCAGATGACGTCAAATGGTTAGTAAGGTGGTTCCATATAAAATGCGCTTTGCAATATCTACACTTAGGGGTGCCAATAGTAATCCTTTAAAGTCTCTGAATAAATCTGAGGAAATCAAAATCAATATAGCCTGAAAACGACACCCAAATCAAGACTATATATTTAATATGAAATCAATTTTATTGCTGCCTATTTTGTGAATCTAAA
Source organism: Marasmarcha lunaedactyla (assembly GCA_923062675.1). Lineage (NCBI taxonomy): Eukaryota > Metazoa > Arthropoda > Insecta > Lepidoptera > Pterophoridae > Marasmarcha > Marasmarcha lunaedactyla. The sequence continues at coordinate 21,678,536 of OV281343.1, forward strand.
AAAACCTTTCTACTACTAAATTCATTTTTTTAAGAGTCAAATATGTAGTGTTTTCTGGCTAAGAATTTATAGTACTTATTTAAAACAAATGGTTGGATGTCTGGTTTGGCTTTCTTACAGAGCATTTTTGCTGTAAACTTTACGGTTACTTTAATATTTATTTATTAATTTATAATCTATTTTCATTTTCTTTAAAAAAAAGAGTGAGACTTATTAGTTTGTATATTTCTAATAAATGTAAAAACTATTGAAACTATCTTAATTTATTTTGGACCAAATTGATAAGTGATTTCACTATTAAAAAACTCCATTATTTTCCTGGATTTGAAAATAGAAACCACAAATATAACTGTGTGGGACAGTTAGTCTATTAAAACTTTTTGCAAAGTTTGGTCTCCCTCAATTTTTTATTTCTTAAAATGTTTCATCTTATGTAGCTTCAACTAGCTGATGGCAATGTCATTGTCTTTACATTTTAAAATTTAGATAGAACTTCCTACCCAAAATGTCGTGATCTTCATGAATTTGTATTTCCCGTGAGTAATTGTGATGTTTGTTTTATAAGTCTAATGAATAAAATGGGAACCTCACCCACACCATTATAAGTATTAGAACTATGACTATGAAACCAGTATATTGCTGATGCAACTTGTCACTGAGGCATATGAAATATTGATTTGATTTGAATTACCCATTTAGATTTTAACTTCATAGTACTTATACATATTCTGAAAACAGTCATATGACACCAAACTTGCTGATTGCGTTTGCTGAGATTTCCAACACTATAAAGTATAAAACAAAGTCAGTTTTTATTTCACCACTTAGCTCAGGTAAGTCTAAGCACGCTTTATAGGTTTCTGTCCAAGAGTTTACTAGTAATTTATTTTTCTGGTTTCAACTATCAGAAAATGAATAATGGAGGTGGCTAAAGGAAATGAGTATGCAAAATATGAGCAACGCATAAACGCTTTTTTGCTGCACACTTTTTGATTATTTGTTTACTTTGTTTCCACTTCTAGCTCTTTTTCACTTATCTATAAATATCTTTAATTGCATGAAAAAATTTTATGTTGCGTGTAAAAGTAACACTATAACATTTATTCAATCAATCACTTGATGATTTCACCAAACCTGTCAATTGCTGAATCCAGAATCATCAAGCTTTTCTGAGCTTAAAACCATTTACAAAATGCGGATCTCATATTATGCTTACTCAACTATTTCTGACGCCTATATTGTAAATTACAATATTGAAAACTTCCTTTAAAATAGCTATTTCGTCTTGGAAGGCAATGATCCATTTAGTTCAGTTGGTTAGAGTGTCGTGCTAATAACGCGGAGGTCTCAGCTTCGATCACCCCCCCCCCCCCCTTAAAACATACTTCGTGGCATTAATCCTTTTAAGTTAATAAACTTGTAAGTAGGGCAAAGAGAAAATTAAATAAAAAATATCTCTCCCATTTGCTTTTGGTAATAGTTCAAAATTATTTTTACAGTTCAGATGAACCTTCTAGTAGTGAAAAAACATGATCAGTACAACAACAAAAAAAGTAATGCACTTGTTTATATTTTGATACTGTCGAAAAGTATAACCCAGCTAAACTAAAGATGGCAGCATTAAGCATACTTTTAGTTAGCCTGTTTATATATTTAGTCAAATTTGAATTGAATGTCTAAAGATAAACAATTGTTTAACTTTTATTGTAGTAAGACCAGACATGTTAATGAGATCATGAAATAAAAAAGATTTTTGCAGTAGAGGATATGACACTTAAATGTCCTGCAACCTGTAAATCGAGGAGGTAGGGAAACATTATGATAGTAATTGCAAATGTACTACAAAGTAACATTACAAAATCTTAATAAAAATAATGATTACCGTCCATCCTTGATTGTCTCTCATTTCAATATTAACTTTCTGTTCCAACAATTTATCAACAATGCCCAGTCTACCACTGCTTATGGCTCGCATCAAAGGTGTTTGTCCATATTTGTCTCCAATATTGAGAATACATCCTTTATCTATCAGCTGGGTGACTACACTGTGTATAGTGTCATTGCTTCCACTGTTATTGGAGCAAGCTACCATAACAGGAGTTACTGAATCTGGAATTTGCCAATTAAAATAAATATTTATGTTTGTTAAGAATGCCATAGGTACTTGCTTATAGAAAATCAACTTGCTGAATAGAAGATTATCAAAAAATAATTCTGTTAGTTATCCTACACAATGACGAAGGGTCAGTTGTGGTTGAAGAAAAAATTATTTCACCTAATGTTTGAACAATTAATTCATTATTTTGTAATTTTTTGGTATACCATATGTAAATGTGTATGAAAATAACTGGTTTATATCTTACCGCAATGTAAATTTGGATCAGCTCCTATATCCAGAAGATATTGAACAATTTTATCCTGTGCATGAAAGCAGGCATGCATTAATGGAGACCATCCACTTTCAAGCCTGACATTGATATTGTTATGTAATTCTATAAAAGTATTAAAAACAATTATAATTTAATTGTTAAATTCTAAATCATAGTGTAAAATATACAAAAATTGTTTACATTACAATTTATTGCTATCAGAAGGAATAATTTTCTTCATTTTTGATAAAAATCTGTTTCACTATGTAATCAGAATACAATTACGTCTGACACAGCTTGATCAACTTCGACCCTAGAGGTGGTCACTTATATGATAAGAAGAAAAAATATATATATCCAAACCATTGGTCACTATATTTTTTACAGCTAGAAGATCTCCATTTATGACAGCTTCTTGAATATTGTTTTCTAACTTCTTTTTTTCACATATTTTTGGAACATTAAAGTTTTTAATCTGAAATGGAAAGTCAAAATTTTTTTTATTATTAATGACTAACTAGATTTTTCTAACTAATTATAGGCTTCCCTGGCTAACCATATGCTAGATTAAACTTTTAACTATTACGAAACAGCTTACAAACTCGAAATTATAATTCCAAAACTTGCAGTCACTTATTTAATACCAAAACTTGTAGGCACTTTTTTAAGTGCCAAAGATTGTTTCCAAAACTTTTATTGTAAGCATATGTACATTTTGTTGAAATCATATAACTAGGCATTAATTTATCTAAATTAATAATTCTTATATAATATCTATGTCTTCTATCTATATATCTTATTCTTAAATAAAATACTTCCATTAGAACAATTAGGTATTTGACAAAATCTTTTTTACTACAAATTTAACACTACAGTACACGCTCCCTATTTTATTACAAGATTGTCGCATGCTCTACCATAGTAGAAAAAGTAATTATGATTTTGGATATAATTAAAAGGTTTATGAAAATAAAAACAAATTTAGATATGTTTTATCTTTATTATGAAATGTAATTGAAAGAAAAATTAACAAAATTTACAGTTACTTTACAAATTAGAAATACTATAAGAAACTCTTATGAAATAATCAACTTTTTGGATAGATTGAGATCAACTTCGATAAAATAATAAAAAAATAATGTCCTGACTTCTAATTATCTTCTTCTTCACATTGGAGACATAACACAGCTTGGTTATCAGGGCATATCAACCTGGCACATTGTTTACACCAATTTTTTGAGGAGCGATTTCGGGCTTGAGGGCAAATGAAACATTTGCCAATTCTTACTCTCTCGTTTGAGTGATCATGAGATATCTCATCAGACACCCCCAAAAGGCTTTTTGTTTTTATTTTTAATTCCCAAGATATTCAAGTGCCATACGTCGCATCATGAAGGGTTTAGCCAGTTCAAATGACATGTCAAGTAGGAAATTTCTAGAAAATGGATGATCAAGGCATTTATACCCGCTATATTCAAATAATTTCGGACCAGAAGGTTGAAATCTTATATTTTGCTATCTTACTCTTGTTTCTGGGGGACATTCTTTACTCCACAATATTCCATTCTTAGACTCGTAAACATTTTGACTTGCACGGTTCGATGAGAGTACAGAGTGAGGAACATCTTTGTCTGATGAAACCGCAACATCTTCGCGTTCGAGGTCAAACATCTCTTCCTGTGTAGGTATTGTCTTCTTCGTCATCCAACTAACTCAGGATAGTTTCGTCGTCATTTGTCTCTTCCTCTTACCAGCACAAAACCGGCCATCCATACGAGGCTCCATTTTTCATAAGAGATCGCTTAAACCGTACTTGAAATGAATTATATTTATAACAAGACAAGCTATTAATTATATATTACTTATGTCTAAGTCAAAGTTTTATTAATATCAAAATCGTATGAGAAGAATAAAAAGAATAGAGTACATACATTATTGCTTACCTTAATTCACTTTTGTTACATCAATGCTCGCATGTACTACTATGGTAGAATGTCGATTTCGGCGGGAAATTGTGCAAATATGCGCCCAAAGCAGTCACTTGGCCTAACGCTAATCCGTTGCGTTATATTATTTTTAGGCTTATCTAGAGGCGCGGGGGAAAACACCTGAAAATTAGGGAATGGTGCGAAAAAATTTGAGGGTGCTCTACCATGGTAGAACGCGCATGCACTGCAGTGTTAAATAGTTTATCAAAAGTAAAGAAATAATGCGGAAGTAACTATATGTTTACCAATCAACAGTTTTCTAGGTACAGCTATATGTTTGAGGAGCTGCTACAAATAACTGAAATGCTTCATACAAAATGTTACCAAGTTACAACATCACTACATGTAACTCATACTAAAATTGTATGGATGTTTAGATAAAACATTTAATAGCTACTTAGGCCATGTGTTTACATGCATACTATCAAATTTTTATGGTTTTCTAATACAGTTTCAATATTTATTTTAAAAAAATGTGTTGGGTCAAAATAACTTAGATTTTCTAAATAAATGATAAAAACATGCATCTTCAAATGGTATCATTCTTGCACTATGTTGTCAGTAGTCAGTTGTTTTTCTTACTGCAATAAATTGAAAAGACCCTGACAGATACAAATTCTCAATTATTGATACCTAGTGATATCATCTGCAGAAGATTTATACTTCTGTCTATCATGCTATTGTCTATAAATTAAATCACTACCGACCTACAACAAATAAACTAAGGAACAGCTATTTTGTTATAAATAATGGCTATAAATAATCTTAACAGTTGGCTTACATTATAAGCATGACTACAGATTTAATTTATAAGCATTCTGCTCTTATTAAGATAAGGTTTGGATTAATGTAGAACATTCGCAGAAGATGCGACGCCGAAACAATAAGTCTTACCGGTTTATCGAGAAAATAGTCATCGCTATCGGTATCTTCGTCAGATAAACCTGCTGGTCGAAATTGAGGCATCTTTGCATTACTCTAGACCAATTTAGGACCTTCGAATTTGAACAAACTCAAACCTTCAGAGAAAATTTAAACGTAAAACAATACAACACAACCAAGCAAAGTTAGGGCATAAAATAGTTTTTTAATAATTCTCTTACAAGAAAGGCAAGGGAATTACGGCATACAGCCTTGACTTTCGTAAAAATAATCTTATATGGATTTCAATTTTTGTTAGCCTTTATCTTATAAGAAAGCAACCACGCCATGCAGCCTGGGCTGTCGTGATATCATTTAGTGTGACTTTACTATCAACGCGCGGACTTTTTGGAGCAAAACGAATAATACTGTCTACACTCCTCATTGGGTTTTCTACTTAATGCACATGTCTGTAAGTATTAACTACACAATTAACTATCACCATAATGCACTAAACACTAACTTACGTACAGTCACGTGCATTGATAAGTAAACGTTGACAAATTTCCAAACAAATATAAATATTTGATATTTCAAAAAGAAGTGTCTCAAGTTTACCGCAAAATAATGTAACCAGCAAACTAGGTCAAAATTAGGTATACTATTTCTTAATTGTAAAGTAAACGAAGTAACAACAGTGAACACTACACATTCGTAAAGTTTTATTTATGTATATGCGTCAATTTCTATAACATGTATACAATGCAGTTTCAAAGCAATGTATACCCAAAAGTTTTTTTTCAATAATAAGTTCTGCAGCAGTTTTTACTATTTTGATATGTATCATTTCAAAAATATGTAAACAAGGTAGATTGCAATTAAATGTAAACATTCATTTTTGTTGGTGCTAATAATATTTTGAAGATAGCGGTGGCGTTACAATGAACTGTTTTTGTTCGGTTATATGTTTCATTTATACATATATTATGATAATTTCCAAAGATTTAAATCAATAGATGTGCCCCTTAGGTACAAAGAACGTACGAAATTAGGTTTCTACTCAAAGTTGTGCATGCACAAGTGATGTCTCAGTATCCAACGAGCGCTTGTCGTGAGTGGTACAGTGCAACAACTTAATGTACACAGTGTTTTTCTTTAAAATTTATAGTTTAAGATTGAATTAGGTATACCGTCGTGTTCATTTCGGGGGTGTAAAAATACAAGCCGAAACACAAACAAGGATAAAGGTGTTACTTTTCATGCATAAGTAACTAATTATAAATTATTTTATGATTTATTGGCGATACTCCTCTTTGTCGCACGGCAGCGTGGCCGCGAGACGCGGAGGGGGCGGAGAAGCGTCCGACTGCCAAAGAATAAGTAATTAGATACAAATAGAAAGGCCAACTCATTAGCTACTTTTACCTATAAGTAACAAAATAGAATGATTGTTGAACTGAAGATTTTTTGTGAACCTTGGGCTTTTTAGTTGTTTTTGGCAAAGCAGTTTTGGACGAGGAACTCGGGGCCTGGTTGGTCACGACATGAGAGTGTTGGGTGCAGTTAAATTAAACGGGAGTTCACATTAATACATATAGTTTAATCACTTAGTTGGACAGTACAAAATACATTATCCTCGTCACAATTATTAACCTGTCTTATGTATAAATCTAATTGTATCATTCTAATGACTGATAGTTCGACAGTCTTAAGGCTACGTTCGTAACTATTTACAATGTAATGCGTGTATACGCCACGCAGTTTTGCGTTTTATTTTGATTAATTTGAATTATTCCTGTTTGTAGTAAAAAAATACACTGATAAATTAACTAAATCAATTTTTTAAGACTATCACGGTTGTGTCACAGTTTCAAAATGCATAAGATCCCACATAAAGAAAAATCAACTCACTACTTCAATAGCGAAAACGAACTAAGTACCATGAAATTACGTATATTTTTTGCACAGTAATGTATTCCAAATATTAAATGAACTTTCTAAAAAACAGCCACCACTTTTAACCAGAGTGTTAATTATAAAGGTGATAATAGATAACTACATTAATGTAAGACTACACTATTTACTTAAAAAAAACACAAATAACAAAACGCCAAAAATTTAATAAGTTGGTGCTTTTTGCAGGCAATTGACGTAAAAGTTATAAAGCTATTCTCTGTATGTTGCAAAAAATGATTTTTAAACGTAGACTTGTATTTATTACTGTGTCTATAAACCTTTAAAACTTTTTAGGTGTATTTGCCAGCGTAAGATCTTTGTCACATCTGATTTATATTCTTTGACGATTGATGACGTGAACTTGCTGTGTTTGTGTTTGGAGCATGACAACTCCATGACACGTGCGGGCAAATCTATTGATTTAAATCTATGATAATTTCAATAACATGTATAAAATGCAGTTTAAAAGCAACTTATACGAATATTTTTTATGTTTTATTACGAAACAAAAAGTTTAAGCACCATTTTTGAGGGATTGAGGGCTTAAAATATCGAAAATAATACCTACGTTATTTCATATTTTCTATTGCAAAATGTTTTTTTATTTACATCAATAAATATATTTTTATTTACATCAATAAACAAAAATATTCATGCCATATTATGTCATAAATATCATAAATTTCTTTTGTCGTTTGTTATGTTAAATCAATATTATGATTAATATCAAAGTTCAAAATTTAAAGGTAAAAAAACCGACGATAATATGTTATTTTGTCGTATAATATACTAAGTAGTATGTAATTTTTATTTGCCAATAAATAAAAATATTCATACCATACCAACATTTTATTATAAACAAAATTATGAACAATGATTTTACAACCACTTATTAACATAATAATTAATGCAATATATAACACAATAGGGGATATTTATAAATACCTAACCAGTAGACTCGGCAAACGTTGTTTTCCCTTATAAATTATTTTTGTGATTATTTTGGTAATGGTTGGTGGTCAAATGGTGAAAATTTTGGGTGATATAAATAAATAAATATTTCTAACAATCACACCACATTATCTAGCCCAAATTAAGTATCATTAAGAACTTATGTTTTGGATACTAGATAACGGATAAATAAACTTTAGAAATATATAAGCACACGTAGATATATTTTTTAAATTGTATATTTATTAGAAATAAACTTAAATAAACATACATACCTCATACACGTAAACCTACTGAAAACAATAACTTCACTTCTAGTAGGCACCTAACTTGAAAAAACAATAAAAGATAAAAAAAGATAGATAGTTATGTGCTTCTGCAATTTCATTTATTAGTGATTTTGCCACAAAAGACTGGACCTGTTATTAAGCATTATCATGTATTTGTACTATTTTCCAAGTAGCACGCCTTTCACGAAAAAATTTTGTTTTCCTAAGATTTGGTTTTAAAAAAATGGCTACGGTAATGCTATTTTGAAAAGGTCATTAAACAAGCAATTTTTTAAGATAATGTGCAGTATCATCGCCATACATTTTTTTCACAGCAATCAGTTAAACTTTAGTCAGGTTTTTCGTAATGAAATAAAATAAAATAATTCAACTCTTTTTCTTAGCATAGTGTGCTAGTTTCCGTCAAAATTATTACTAGGTTGTTTCAAATAACTAATAACGATAGTCTTGGTAAAAAAAACCGTGATTTAAAGTACATTTATTGTAGCTGTAGGCAAAAAAGACCAAAAAGTGGAAATTTCATCAAAAATCACCAAAGTGGCAATATTTTGAAAACCAGAAAACTTTACTAGAGGCATGTTTGTGTTATCTAATAGTTCTTTAGTCCATCTACCTCCAGTGTCACCCTTACGTGTCATTTCTGGGACACCCTGTATATGTTATGTATGTTTTATGTATATAACATTACATATATGTTTTATTTGATGCCAAATCATAATAAAAAAGCTTTTGGCCAAATAAAAAAAGTCGACTTCACTGCGGTGACGATTGAACCAAGCTTAGCTCAACCGACAATTATGAACCGTAGAATTATCCTGCACGAAAGGAACAACACCGTAATTAGGAAAATATACCTCCAGACTAGGCAGCAAAACCTCTTCTAAAATACAATTATATTGCTCGTTGTCCATTCTATCAGTTATTTCGGCCCCGGTGGGGCCGCTGCTGGCTCCCATCCATGCCCAAACACTAAAACTTATTTGACTACTTCTTCTCGATGGTAATATATTTTATTCTAAATACCGGGTTTTATCAGATTTCCATAAAGATAAACGTCCATCGGCAGAAGAAACGAACACTTTTTCGTCAGAAAAAACGGTTCTACTAAAATTGCAGTTTATTTATTGCCGAGCAAGCTGCAGTCGCTGCTGTTTATGGGTGATGTAACCCAGCTGAGTGTAGGCGACACTTGTAAAGAAGCTGATAAATCCTGTACTTTAACCTGTAAATATTTTTAAAGTCATCATGAATTTGGACGATTGGCTGGTGTAGCGGTAACAACGTTGCCTTTTATGCCAGAGGTCCTGGGATCGTATCCCAGTTGGGGTGAATATTTGTGTGATGTGTGTAACGGGTCACGGATGTTTATTTCTAATATTTATGTACTGAAGAGTTATTATTTATATATTTTTTAAATTTATTTCTCCGTTATCTAGTATCCATAGCACAAATTCTTAAAGAAATTTGATTTGGGCTGGAAAAAGGAGGGTTTTAAACTCATTTAAGTTAATCCAATATTGCGGTCACTGATTAGCTAGTCATTAAAATGTTGAAAGTTATTTAAACATAATAATATAATAATATAATATAATATAATAACTTTATTTACTCTTTTCAATTTACAATAAGTATACTTAACCTAATAATAATCTAAGATACTTATCTATGATGTTAACAAAATACATATCCAAAATACTTTTATCCTAAATTAATATATTCTTTTCAAACATAAACTTAAGCTTTACATATAAATATTAAAGAAAGTGTTAACAAATCAACATGATAGCATGAATTGTCAATGCGGGTATACTTATTGACAAGAATTTCTTTACCTTCCGTGCTAGTCGAGACTGTGTTACGGCAAGGTAAGAATCTCACACAATGCAAAATCAACTTTATGCTCTTCCCACAAGCAATGTATTACTCATTAGCAAAAAAAAATCGACGATGAATGACGAGTTCTGCGTCACATACGGACAGCGTAGTATATGCAAGTTATTCAGATGCAATTCGTATAGATATTCGTTCAAATAATTTAATTTGTAAAAAAAAATTAAATATAGTTACATCGTATTGAAATGCAGAATTACTATATTTTTTCTCACTAATTTTTAATGTTGCTTTATGTATTAAAGGTACCTATATATTTCTATTTTTATTTTTATTTTTCTTTTCTTTGCCTTATATTAGTTAGCCAGACATTAGAATAAATAACATTCATTTTATTATTTATAAATATTTTATCTTATATAAAGTATACTATAATATAGTTAATTTTACAAAGTACATAATTATGTTGTAGTTATAGATAGTATTAGTTAAAAGGCGTGTATAAAAATATAAAAATAGATATACATATTATGTAACTATGTATTTAAATTAAATAATAATAATAACAATAATGTACCCTATATTTTTGATATATAATCTTTATATTTAATATATAATCTTAATTAGGTCCTCAGTTTGCTCATAACTCAGATTGCTCAGAAACATAGCCAGCTGCCTTCTGCAACTAAAACTGGTCAAAGAATACATTTTTATATCTTTATTGATACGGTTGTACACCAAGGGTGCTAAAAAGAATGAGAAGCTCTGTGCAAAAACGGTTTTGCATAGGGGAACATCAAAAACCTTGTATGGTCTTCTGGCTGACTCGTTATTTCTTTCTTTGTTTTTGTGTTGTCTCAGTAAAATAGTTTGGATAAAAAGTTGACGAATATTTAGAACTCCGAACTCCTTGTATATCTCAGACGTAGGATACCTGAAGTGTTTAAAGTTTATTACTTTGAGAATACACCTCAGTGCCTTTTCAGCAGATAAAATAATAGTTTTTTTAGCTCCGCCCCAGGCAGAGATGCCATAAGTAGCTATTGATTGACATAGAGTTAAGTAAACGATTTTGTTGGTTCTGTGGTCTTTTAAGTTTCTAATTCTTTTGAAAATTGGTATTAGTTTGCGTATTCGACTTTTAAGATTATTAATATGTTGTTTCCAATTCAAATTATTGTCTATTACAACACCAAGATATTTCAGACTAGTAGTTGCAGATAATACAAAACATTTACATTTATTTATTTTGGATTTTATATTAGAACAGTATTCGTCATGCACTTTTAATTCAAATCTCTTATCAGGTTGTTGATTACTTTTTATACTAAATGTAAGGTATTTAGTTTTTAAAAGATTTAAAGTAAGTAAATTGTTGTCAAGCCATTTTATTATAGTGCGCATCCCATCTTCAGCAGTAGATTTTACTTTAGCCCAAGTTTCGTCCTGAAACAATAAAACTGTGTCATCAGCAAATGTTACTATTTTTGAGTTTGGGAGTTGAGTATTACAAAGATGGTTTACGTAAATTAAAAAGAGGGTAGGTCCCAGAACTGATCCTTGTGGAACACCGAAGTTGACGTTAAGTCGAGAACTAAGAACCTCTCCTAGTTTTACTCGCTGAGTTCTGTTATTTAAGTAATCCTTAAACAAATCTAGTGGAACTCCTCTTATTCCAATAGATTCCAACTTACGTATAAGAAGGGGGATTGAGACCGTATCAAAGGCTTTGGCTAGGTCCAAAAAAACCCCGATACATTTTTTCTTGCCATCGAGACCCTGCACTACATGTGCAACCAATGTCTCAATTGCATCTACAGAAGATTTTCTCGCCCTAAAACCGTACTGGTTGTTCGAAATTATATTGTGTTTTTCCAAGTAATTAACTAAACGAATGTTTATTGCTTTTTCCAGAATTTTAGCCAACGTGGGCAATAGAGATATTGGACGATAGTTAGTTATACTGCCTCTATCACCCGATTTGAATACTGGTATAACAATAGAAGCCTTCAGCACATCAGGGAATGTACCAGACGATAAACACAAATTCAAAATGTATGTTAAGGGAAAGAGTAAGAGTCGTATATGCTTTTTCACAAATATAGAGGATATTCCATCCCATCCTGCTGCATTACTATTTTTCAGCGACATGACTATTTTTAATACTTCTGATTCGTCGGTATCTAATAGCACAAACGAGTTCAAAAGAGAATTATTATCTGTGTACTTTAAAAGTAGGGCCTCCTCTGTAGTATTATGCTTTTGTAGAATACTTTTTGACAATATGGAGCCCACGTTATTAAAATAATCATTGATGTAATCAACAGATTCTGCTGTATTTTGTTTAAGTTTAGATAATTCAAATAGCTCCTGAGAATTTACTGAACAACCCAAACCGCAAACCTGCTTTATAACTTTCCAAGTACTCTTAATATCATTTTTGCATTTACCCAACTCCTGCTTATCATGCTCATTTTTAAGTTTATGAAGAATAGCATTGCAATGATTTCTATAACGTTTATAGAAGACTTCAAGATCTTTGTCGTGAGGTGATTTGCGATGTCTTTTATGAAGAGTATCTCTAAATCTCATGCAACGCAATAAGCCAGCTGTTACCCAAGGCTGAACAGTCTGTTGCCTATTGGGTATCTGTATGTAGGATGTTGATTTCTTTATTATATTAGATAAAACCTCAATGAAATACTCTGTAGCACGATTAGGATCCTTTATTCTTAATATAGTATCCCAATCAATTTGTTTAATCAATGCACTAACTCTGTTATGATTCAGTATACTTACACTTTTTTTAATGGTTTTGGTTGTACATTGATTAATTACTGGTATGCACAGATACAAACACCTATGATCTGTAACAGATGATTCACAGACAACAGTTAACATTTTGCTGCTTGATTTTACAAAGCAATGGTCTAAACATGCATTGAGGCGGGTAGGTATCACATGGCTTGGTAACATGCAATGCATAGCTAGAAGGTCCGAGTACTCATCAGATTGCAGATTGGTGTTATTCTCTTTTATATCAATGTTAAGATCCCCAGTTAAGTATATATAAGGTACGTCTTTTAGTTCAAGCAAAAGTTTATCTAAAGATTTGATAAAATTTGTGATAGAAGCAAACGCTGGCGATCTGTAAATACAAACAAAAGCATGTTCTGCACCTATTTTTACTATAAGGCAGTCAGCATCGCTTATATTAGGTTCATAGACTGTAACCTTAGGTATATTTTTTCGAATATATACGACTACACCACTATTCTGATTAATATGCTGGAGGCTGCTGAAGGCTCTGTAATTTTCTAAATTAGGTATCAAATTTGATTGTTTCAACCAGCACTCAAAATATCAAAATAAATAAAGGTAATAAAAAAAAAAATAATAAAGGTTGATTCGGCATTGGTCGCAAACTCGAGTCTCGGAGACTTTAAAAAATCTGAGCTAAAAAGCTGTGGAATTGTAGCCACAAAACTGAGAAAATCAATAAAAGATAATAATAAATATGTACTGATAATATATAGTGTATAAACCATAATAATAAATAAGTAAACATGCAACATATAGAAAAATAATATCATAATAATTAATATCTGGTAGTAAGTGTAAAATAGAATAAAATAGGATGACTTAAAGCTACTAATTAAAAAAACAATAAAGTAAAAGTAGTGTATAAAAAATCTGTGCTCAGTAAGGTAGCGTATACTTTTTTTGTTTACGGAATATAGTCAATCAGATTTAAGAGCTGAGATTTGCTTAAGTGATTTAATTAAAATAGCTGGTTCACCTTCCGATTTGCGAATCAGAATGTTACCTCTCGAAGTCCAACAAAACTTGAAGCTGCCATTCTTGACGAGTTCCCGTGCCGCAGAAAGGATCCTCTTAGACATAAGTGTAAGGGGTTCAGATATATACACTTTAGTTTTAGGTCCGGATATTCCAATAGTTTCTGTGTTTAATGGGTGATCTTTATTTTTAGTATTGTAACTTTTCACGGCTTTTAGAAATATTTCCTTTTCAGCATTGTCCAAATATTCTATCATTATAGGGCCATTATTTTTTCCTTTTCTGTATAAATTTAATTTACTGACCTGAGGAGTTTGTAAAGTGGTGTGTAATTTTTCCACTATATACTGAAGGTTTTCACTTTCAGTTTTGGGAATATTTCTAATTTCGACCATATTTTTCATGTCTTTTTTCAAGACTCCATTCAGCTGAAATTCCAACTCTTCAATGCGCTGCAGCGCCTCTTCATTCTTTACTTCGATCGTTTCCATCCTGTTGCAAACTTCTTTGTAATTTTCCGCATTTATTTGTAATAACTTTAACATCTCGTTATTGGATTCTAGTATTTTTTTGTTCTGCTCCTTTATCTCTGCCATCTCAGTATTCATCATTTCCCGTAATGATTGTAAAAGACAATCTTTGATATCCGAAAATTGTTCATGTTCTGGATTTTTCCTTTTTCTAACATTAATGTTTCGAATCAAATTATTCTCAATTTCTTGTGATTCCATGGAAAGATCCGGAAATGACGAGTATTTAACTTGCTGACTGGAATTCGGTGATCTCTGCATTTTAACTGAAACTTTTGTATATACTGTTCTGCACAAAAATATTAAAGCGTCGTACAGAATATGTTGCAACTATCAAAAAACGACTTAACAGTGAACTAATAAGGTGTAAAATCGACTTTTTACTATTTAGATGACTAGTGAACGCGTTACTCCTCAACGGTGGCTCGAGTGAGAATACATACGCTGATTCATATTTCAATTGCGATATACATAACACAGTGTCCCTGTTCTTTTAAAATTAAAAAAAAGAACGTTACCACTGCTACTTACATCATATAATTTTGAAGGTGGACAGAAAAAACAAATAACCGAACAAAAACAGTTCATTGTAACGCCACCGCACCCGGCTATCTTCAAAATATTATAAGCACCAACAAAAATGAATGTTTACATTTAATTGCAATCTACCTTGTTTACATATTTTTGAAATGATACAAATAGTAAAAACTGCTGCAGAACTTATTATTGAAAAAAAGCTATTGGGTATACATTGCTTTGAAACTGCATTGTATACATCGGGTCGCTCACTTCCCTCTAATATGGTTGAGGAGGGCGATGGCTGGATCCCGCGTTAACTCGTGAACGGGTGCTGTTTGAGGGTGTTTGTCGTTTGGATACTTGGGGGGAGGGAGACTTGCCGAGCTAACAGATGCAGAAAAGAATAATTTTGTATAGACATAAAGAGACTCTGTAAATTTATTTTGAAAAAAAATATATCCGTGATGTTTCTTGCCAGTTCTTCTTCACGAAGGTTTTTTCGAACTGGTGGTAGAATCATGTTTTATTTGACGTCAATAAGAACCAGTAATTGTCAATGTTGAGAAAATAAATATTTCATTTCATTTCATTTCATTTACATGTTATAGAAATTGACGCATATACATAAATAAAACTTTACGAATGTGTAGTATTCACTGGTGTTGCTTCGTTTACTTTACAATTAAGAAATAGTATACCTAATTTTGACCTAGTTTGCTGGTTACATTATTTTGAGGTAAACTTGAGACACTTCTTGTTGAAATATCTAATATTTACATTTGTTTGGAAATTTGTCAACGTTTACTTATCAATGCACGTGACTGTACACAAAAAGAAAAATAAATGAAGAGCACAAAGCTCCGTCGAATTGTCGCCCCAAAGTCCCGGGTCCCGGGCAAAACACAACGACCAAAAGGAACATATTTTTTAAAAATATTTTACGGCTATGGAGGTTCTTAAGCCTGTCTTATTTAATATAACTTCTTCTTTGATTATGGTGATGAAATAATGAATATTAATGTAAATGATGAGGATGAAGGTGAAGGTCAATAGTAAAGTGATAGAGTGACCTTATTAACATCAAACGGACTTCTTGAAATGAAACAAAACGAACTATCTACGCTCCTAAATGGATTTTCTATTTAATGCACATGTATATGAGTATTCATAACACAATACACAATCATCATTATACACAAAACAGTAACATAAGTACATAAAAAGGAAAAATTAAGGAAGTGCACGACTTTGTTCATCCATTTCCCGCCAAAAAGTCAATTATCCCCATCAAAGTCAATCTATTATAGAAAAGAGAAACTGTCGGTGCGTTCCGATTTCCGCTCACAGCGCTATTGGCGCTAAAACTGCTCATACATAACCGTTCCGATACGTTTTAGCACGCTAAAAGCGATAATTTTCCTATTTCAATCGGAACGGTAAATAGCACGCTAAAACTCTAATTGTTCCTCGCGTAAATGAAAAGTTATACCTTCATTAATATCTTCAGCCCCGTTAGTAATAGCAAAATTCTAAAATATTTAATTGCCTAAATAAAAACATCAACAAAGAAACGTCATGAGTCAGTTTTGACAGATCGCTCAGAGTGACCGTGCTGCGTAGCTTGTACACTGTGAGCGGAAAGATGCCTCTCCAATCTCTATTTCTTTCTCAGGAGAACCTATCCCCTCAACAACGGAAGTGAACTTTCTTTTTTGATAGCAAACTATCAGGCACTGTTCATCTAGCTATCTGGCCAAAAGATGTGGACTGTGCATAAACGTGATCCGAGCAATCTCGGGTGGTAGTGGGGCTCTCATCCAACCACCCAAAAACTCCTGTATAACGCCTGATGAAGGAGTGTAATTGACTACGGCTCATTCTTACTTGAGGCATGTAACAAATCAGGTTTACTAACCATACACAAAATTCAAAGCCAATGTCTGCAGATCATTTTAGGTGCAATGAAATTATCACCAATCAAAGCGATGCAAGTCGAGTGCTGTGAACCTCCTCTCCATCAGTCGTGAACTTGTGTTATGGATACTAGATAACGGATAAATAAACTTAGGAAATATTATAACACACATAGATATTTTTTTATGCATAAATATTAGAAATAAACTTAAATAAACGTAAATACACATCCATGACTAGAAAGCAAATATAATAATATATCTGCCCCTACCAGGATTCGAACCTGGGACCTCTGGCATGGAAGGCAAGGCTACTTACCTCCACACCAAACAGGCCGTCTTAAAACACAAGATACATGATTTGCACATGTTGTAGTTTCCACTAATCGTAAGTTATTTGTATTAATAGTTTTAAGTTTACTCCTACTAACAGGTTTTGGTTTTTGTTTTAGTGAGGCTGGTGTGTTCTACTCTGAGGAATCCATCATCATTAAATAACCGTTACTCTTCCAATACCTGACACTGGCATTAATAGTCTGTACGACGTAACGACGGCTAATTGCCATATATCACAAGATTTGACTTGAATTAAATTGAGTGGGAAGATGGTGGCTTTTATAACGTAATCGATATTAGTTGTGAACGCACTCAGAAGCTTTCGGAACGGTATATAAGCGCTCTGAGCATAAACTAACTAGTGATGCTATGCATCAGACGAACGTCTACCTAACTACAACACTAGGAACTAGGAACTTGAGGAACTTTTCAATTTGACAACTATTTTAAAAAATAACTAGATTGTCCTTCGTTTCTTAATTTTAAAATGATGGCATTGGATTTTGGCGTAATGTCATTGTGGCAGCGCGAAAGTCCCTCTCCTTTTCTACAAGATATTTTAACAATCCAAAAGATAAAGAAGGTAAAATAAATAAAAGACTTGTATATTTATGATTTTTTTTTATTTCTAAATTTTGTTTTATATTTTTATATGCTTTGTTTGAATTGCACAGGAGGCAAATTTTTATTTCCTAGAAGCGAGACATCAGTACCTTTTATTCATATTCTGTTAATTGCGTGACACCGATTAAACACCGTTATTCATATTGAGTAAAACAGAAAACATTTCTTGTGTGGCTCACAAACAATATACACAGGTTTACCACACTTAAACCTTGTAAGCACAAAGACACGGTAACCATTGTTAAGTCCTATCTCAGTTCTTGGAAAGTGATGGAAAATAACGTCCTTTCGGCTACTTTCTCATTCACTACACAGCACTTGTTGGTAAATGAGAGGTTATGTTTCGGAAATTGATCAATGCAAACTCTTTACTCGTCAAACATTGAAACCGTTATGGCAGATCGAGCTGATTGATTGAAAATTAAATTATATTTTGCGTTTTATGGCAATCAGCTGTAGTTACTACACAATAACTATTTCTGTCAATTTCAAGTATTAATATAATATGTAGTTTTAACATAATACAAACATTGAAACATAACCTAAAACCGTACATCATTGATTGAACATAGTGTTATCATTCATCATTCACATTGAAGTGACGTATGCCAATTGTTCGCTCGAAAAGTAGCAAGAGATGTCAGCATCAAAAAGTTCTAACCATAGACATTAAGTTTATGTTTGAAAAGAATATATTAATTTAGGATAAAAGTATTTTGGATATGTATTTTGTTTACATCATAGATAAGTATCTTAGATTATTATTAGGTTAAGTATACTTATTGTAAATTGAAAAGAGTAAATAAAGTTATATTATATTATATATAGACATAATTCCTAGTTTTTTTTTGTATGAAGACTACCTGCTATGGCTCTGAGCGATAGTATCGATATAATCGGCTTCCTTCCCTAATCGGGTGTTGCTGCGATGAAGGCTGCATAGCAATCCTCATCAATAGCAAATCATCCTTGACTCAACCGGGTGGTTATTAGTGGGCATTCGGAACGCACCATGTGTAACGTGAATATGTTTGACAACGTTTAATATGTATGTTCGTGTCGTAAGATAGAATTGGTTCAATAGGCTATTTGACTAATTTTAGAGAATTATTTTAAATTATTCCTTAGATATTTCAATAATAAATCAACCTCTCGAAAAACGCTTTGCTGGACACTGGTTACGTTACGCCTGAGATGCCACGCAACAAAACACTGCAATCGCCTAATAGTAACAGAAAGCTTAAATACATTAAATCTACCTATTTTCTTCAAATTTTGTGGATAAAATGGTGTAGAATGCCACAGTGTATAAACTTGTTTATAAGTACTTCTCAAAAACCAAAGACCATGGGTACCATGACAAAGATAATTTACAACAATCTTCTAAGTATTTATCAACATAACTTCAGCTGTTTTGAAGCTCTGGAAGGCAACCCATTTAAATTAGGCTTGAAATTCCCTATACTAAACAAAATTAGACATGTTCTATTCTGTTGCAGTTTCCGGGCTATACCTAAATATTGTATTAGCCTGGATTCCTGGTCACTCTGGTACTACAGGCATCATTACGGCTGATGGTTTTGCGAAAGATTCCACCCAAGTCCTCAGAGCTACATGAGCTTCTTTCAGGATTTGAGTCTCCAAGCGAAATCCCAGCAACAAGACGTGTGGAGTTCCGAATAGGACGGGTCGCGGCAAGTAAAAGATAAGCTCTAAAGTGACATCCAGCCTTTCATTCCCGATAAACCTTGATTTTTTTATAATTTATAAAAGCAAACGTAAGGACAAGTTCAGTGATTTTTAGACTTCGCTTGGGTCACTGTTGTTCCCTAATTTTCTTCAACAGGATCTGAGTTCGCCCTTCCCCGATCTGCGACTTTGATAAAGATGTAGGAACAGTTGACCATATATTTTTTAATTACCCCCGTTCCGTGGTCAGATTTTTTATTTCCTTCCTCCTCAGATACAGCGTCCAACGAATATCAAGACTCTCCTCTCTGCTTGCGGCCCAAAGATTTTAAGAATATTGTGTAAATTCATTCATCAATTAAATATGATTTTATGATTTGCCTATGATTGTATATTGGTTTTCTTTCGTTCTTAGTTTAGTTTAGCAAGTGTTTTATATATGTATTAATTATTTACTTTTAGTTTTTTTGGTTTGTTTATAGCTTGCCATCTATCACTTAGATAATTAGTCATTGTTATTAGTTTAAGTCATTGATTCTTACAATAGTATGCATTTATTTATTTTCGCGTATATATTTCAATGCCCAACGAAATTTTTTGTACTGTGTTCCACCAATACTGGTAGAAATAGCCCGCCGCACCAGATCGACGGTGACTGCTATTTTTAGTTAACTAACTTACTAACTAATTATCAACTGAGAAACTGAACAAACTGAAATAAGATTTTACAAAATTTTAATGATGATCACACATAAAGGTTTGTAAGTAAATAAATAATTCCTATTTGGTACTTTAATTGCTGTTTTCACATTTTTAATTTCACAGAATAGTATTTTCCAGTGTAGTTCTTTTGGAAAAGGTTAAAGTGCAACAATGGTAGGTTGGCGTTATCACCCAAATAACGATAAGCGCGTACGACAATCATTTGACGAAGCCAGTAAGCAAGTAAACACTACTTGCGTGTGACGACAGCCGCGTCAGGGCGTTCTCGCCACAGATAACCAATAATTACTGCATTTACCTGGATTACGTTTTTTTAAATATACCTACTCATTTTAGTTCGAATTATAGTTTGATATAGTTTTTACTCTATTATTTACTTATTTAAAACTTTATTGCACAATATAAAATTAGTGTACAAACGGCGGACTTAATGCCATTTGTCTTCTACCAGTCTACCGCAGCAAAGGAGAGGTTTTCAAATTAAGGGGTGCATACAAAATATATACTTAATTAAAAAAAACACTTTATATATTAATATATAAAGTTAAAATAGTAAAAAAATTATATATATATTAATATATTGTTTTAAGCAAAGAAATAAGTATTTGTTTTTTTTTTATAATAAATTGATTGATTGATTGATATATATAATACATAAACGTCATAAAAGATGTTTAAAAATTAATAAAATAGGTAAGTAAACAGACATTGTATTATAACTTATTACATTAATCATAAATACACATATATTATTTATCATGATTCCCTGAGTGACTTTAAAAAATGAGCTCTAATTCGCTGCTTAAAAGAGAGTTTACTGGAAGCTTTCCTTAACTCCACCGGCAGAGTATCCCACAAAGTGTACCCTGGATAACAAAAGAACAAGAGATAAATCCGGAATGATGCATAGGAATATGAAGACTCAGATTATAGGAAGACCGGAGACAACTATCGTCTTTAAATATTCCGGAGCGTGAGGATCATTGAGGATTGAAAAGAGTGTACAAAGTCCTAACGTGCCTGCGTTGCACGGCAACGTTGTAATAGGCAGCCAACCAAGTTGTTTGCGAAAGTTGGATATGTGATCATATTTGCGCAGCCCATATATGAACCGAATGCAGTTGTTCAGAAGACGGTCCAACTTGTTGAGGTGATCTTCGTTGAGACTTGTGTAGCACATATCCGCGTAATCTATTATTGGCAATACCAACGCGTTCACAAGTACAATATTAGTCTGCCTCGGAAGACAATATTTTAAACGGTACAAAGAACGCAGTGAAACTATTACGTTTCGACTAACTTCCTCTATATGCAAGTTCCAGCTGAGAGTAGCATCAATGTGTAAGCCGAGATCTTTGACGGAGGAATAGTAGGCAATAACGGATGAGTTTAGAGAAAGAGACGGCGCACAGGAAATATCAATTTTATTAATCTGTTGTGAGCTACCTAATATTATGGCCTGACACTTGCTGGGATTAACTCTGATACCGAACTGCTGTGACCACTGGTTGATATGTGCAAGGTCAGCGTTAAGCATGTCAACAGCGATATCAATATCATATACATGTACTGGTTTGCGTGTACAGTTGTAAATCATCGGCATAAAGATGATACGAACATTTGAGATTTAGGGTGATAAGGTTTATAAAAATAGAGAATAACAGTGGAGAAAGTAAGTATGACACCTTGGTGAATGCCAGCATCAATATTCAGCCAGTCAGATGTGCTGCGATTATCAGGACTTATTTTTACAGCTTGTTGACGACCATGGAGATAGTGGTAGGAGGAAAACCACTTCGATACACTGGGGAAATATTGAGCTTCTCAAGAGCAGCAAGAAGAATGTCATGGTCCACGGCGTTAAAAGCGTTTGAGAAGTCAATTAAAACCAGCACTGTAATTTTTGATTTATCCATTCCTGCTCTTAGATCTTCTAGAACTTTCAGAAGAGCTGTACAAGTACTGTGTCCGGGCCGAAATCCGGATTGATACTGGTTCCATAAGTTGGTGTGCTAATGTAAAGTCTGATAGTTGTTTGTGCACTACTGCTTCAACATCTTTAGAAAGATATGGCAGAATAGATATTGGTCTAAAGTGGCTCATCAAAGAGGGACTATTGGTTTTAAGTCAAGGTATTACCAGAGCTTTACTCCACATGGCAAGAAAGGTACCTGATGTAAGTGAGAAATTGACGATGTGAGTAAAGATTGGGAGAATCCATTCAAGCATTAGAAGTATCATTGTACGTCCTATTCCGTCTATACCGACAGCTTTAGACTCCAAGATTTCAGTATTTTTTTCACATCGTCTGTGGTAACTGAAGAAAATGCAAAGGCATCTTGTGTTGATTTCGGTGAAGATGCCAATTGAGATACAGTACTTATAGTTTCAATAAATTTAGATGGCCGCTTTTGACAATAAGTATTAAGAGATACGTAAATAAGGTCATGCCGTGAGGAACCCGGAGCAGCCATTTGACCGTAATTAGGTGATAACTCAGTTGACGTAATGATTACATCAAGCCAAGTATCAGGAGAACCTACATTATGATGAGTAGCATTAAGTGGCAGTATTTGGAGGTTAAACGCACTAATCAAACTGTTTAGTTTGCGAGCTCGAGAGTCATCTGTGAGGAGATCCGTATTCAAGTCACCCATAATCACGTGATGTGTGTATTCGGTGGCAACTGCGTCGAGTACGGATTCCAAAGCGTGGAAATAAGTAATAATAATAATAATAATAACTTTATTTACTCTTTTCAATTTACAATAAGTATACTTAACCTAATAATAATCTGAGATACTTATCTATGATATAAACAAAATACATATCCAAAATACTTTTATCCTAAATTAATAAATTCTTTTCAAACATAAACTTAAGCTTTACATATAAATATTAAAGAAAGTGTTAACAAATCAACATGATAGCATGAATTGTCAATGCGGGTATACTTATTGACAAGAATTTCTTTACCTTCCGTGCTAGTTGAGACTGTGTTACGGCAAGGTAAGAATCTCACACAATGCAAAATCAACTTTATGCTCTTCCCACAAGCAATGTATTACTCATTAGCAAAAAAAAAAATCGACGATGAATGACGAGTTCTGCGAGTTCTGACAGTAATGGACGGTGGACAATAGATCAGATACAGCTCGATAAAAATATATTCTGCTGAACCGGAATAGAGACTTGCTACATGTTTACATCTTTAATATACATATATGTATACAGTGTCAGTACACGTAGTTTCCTACCTTGTATACTTTCTAAAGTAATTTAGCACGTCAGCATTGGTGACCAGTACGCAAACGTCTTATATACTTTCCGAGACTTTACTATTCGATCAGAAACTATTCAGTGCAATTACGATGAAGTTAAAAACCGTGAGGAAAGCCGCACATAAACCTAACCTAACCCACCCACATTTCGATTGCAATGGTAAGTGTAAAGCCTGTTAAACCCATCGTAGGCAAGCTTGATGGGCTATAAATTGCCTGAAAATAGTCCCTGACTCAGGTGAGACTGATGTCAATGTAAAATTATCGAGGCTGTCGTTGAGGTGAATAAATTATATATTATTGTTTGATCTAAAACAGAATTTTTAGTAAAATGAGAATTATAAAAGTGTAAAATTCTTGGTAGGTACAACATTACGAATGTCCTCTGATTGCTAAGTATTTGTTTGATAATCATTGTACAAGCCCAACATCATGTTCAACATGACGGGTGAATAAATCGTTCATTTTCAGCCCAACTGAAAATGTTGAACAGAAATAATTGATATTTTACTTTTATGTTGCTTTGATAATTGAATCTGAGCCCATAGTTGTGAACATTTTCAGTAAATTTATTACTCGAATACAAATCTGAACATTGTCAAATCGTGGTTTGCATTTTAGGATCTGTGTAACAGGGCTAAAAAATACAACAATGGCAAGAAATATTTTTCTCAAATATTTTTGACATTGTAACCTTCAATGTAGTAGGTAGAATACATCTACACTCTCGCGGCGTTTGTAAAAATACCAAAACGTCGAGTCAAAATGAAAAGACATATAATTAAACGCGATAAAATGTGTTTTATTTAATATATATTATGTTAAAAACGAAGTATATGACTTCAGAAGCTAAATTAACTTTCATAGAATCTGGAAACTGGCTTGAAATATATCTTTTGAAATTGATTGATAACAAATACCTAAAACCATGATAATGTTATTGCTCACAAATATCCAAATTTTTTTTTTATATTCCCAATAAACACCGCAAGCATTTATACACTTTGTGTATGTTCTTCTTTGAGGCTTCTTTCTATTGTACAAATAGCGCGTGGTACTTTAGTGGATAATAAACAATATACTTTCTAAAATGCGTGCTAGCCTAATAGGTAGGTTCGGAGGTGTAACCCTAATTTGGAGTTCTTCAAGTAGTAAATACGCAATTTTTTCTCAAACCACGGTCGGGGTGGTGTACATAAATTGAATTCAAGACATAAAATACTCGGAATCATAAGTAGAACTTATCCAGCGCCTGTGTTCGATAACGCCAACAACCTCAGTTGCAGCTTTTCATACATTTTGTACCTGCAAAGTTGTACCTGCCACAAAAATCAAATTTATTTTAAATTTATTATTTATTTCTCAACATTGAGAATAACTTGTTTTTATTGACGTTAATTAAAGCATGACTCTACTATCAGTTTGGAAAAACCTACCAAGAAACTTAACGGGTATAATTTTTTTTAAATAAATTTACAATGTCTCTTTATGTCTTAACAAAAGTAGGTATTCTTGTCCGCATCTGTTAGATCGGCAAGTCTTCCTCCCACCAACTATCCAAACGACGATCGCACCCGTTCACGAGGTTAACGCGGGATCCAGCTATCGCCCTCCTCAACCTTATTAGAGGGGAGTGAGCGACCCGTCATCCGACTCTACCGCAAGAAGGCGTACTTTAGTGTCAATGACGCTTTAGACAAAAATTCAAAAATAATACTAACATAGGTACTTATATACACAAAAACATGTCTAAATAAAGTAATAAATTACTGTTTTACGTATCAAATGGGTAGGTCCTTACATATGAAATTGGCGTTTTGCCGTACTGGCCACTTCGATCTGTATTATCTCCTCTTTGGTTAAGAATTCCAATTTCAAATTTATACATCTATTTACTCACGCATTTGTGTTTCGTTTCAAAAACCGTAATTCATTTGTTTTTTCCTCTTTTGGCTTTTTCTTTGCAGCAATTAGTTTACAAAATGGAAAACAGAGTAGAAGTATTTGTAGAGTGAATAGGTACCTCTTAGAAAGGCGTGTATGATCCTCGTCTTCATCGTCACTTTCCATCAGGTGAGATGGAAGACAAACGCCTGCTAATTATTAATACAAAAAATAAATAAAAAAAAAACAGGAGGTATCGCGTTATTTACGAGTACGAGTTCCACCGTGGCACCAGTGCTGCAGAAACGGCTCGAAGTATTAATGCTGTGTATGGCGGCGGTGTCGCAAAGGATCCGGATCCGTCGCAAACCACGTCCGAGTTAGCTGTAGGCTGCGGTGTTAGTGACAAAACTGTTTTAATCCACTTGAAGCAAATTTGAAAGGTGAAAAAGCTTGAATTGGAATGCAGCATACCGACAAACGCGCGTCGACTGCTGCGTTACTTTACTCAACCGGCACAATAATGAAAGGATTTTTAATCAAATCATTACCTGTGATGAAAAATGGATCCTGTACGACAATCGGAAATGCTCATCGCAATTGTTAACCCTGGCGAACCAGCCAAATCCTGCCCCAAGCGAAGATTTACTCAAAAAAAGTTACTTGTGAGCGTTTGGGGGCCTAGTGCCGGTGTCGTCATCTACAGCTTTCTTGAATCTGGCCAGACGATTACGGCAGATGTCTATTGTCAGCAACTGCAAACCATGATTGAAAAGCTAGCTGCTAAACAACCGAGGCTGGTCAATCGCTCTAGGCCACTGCTGCTTCAGGACAACGCTAGACCACACACTGCACAACAGACGGCTACTAAATTAGAGGAGCTTCAGATACATACTTTGACTAAATAAACATAATAGATTTAAAAAAAATTTACTTTATATTCCTCCCGTAGGTACAAAACGCCCATTTCATATGTAATTTTTTCTAGAACCTATCTTTTTGTCCGTTTGAATGCAAGGGTATTAAGATCATCTGGTTACCTTCTTGTGGTTATGCATTGAATACTATTATAACAAAATCCACGGTTTTTTAATACAATCTGTCACTACTTATTGGTGTTTATACGTAATAAAAGTACCTAGCTATATTCACCGTATGTATACCAGGCGTAACTATTTTCATAAATATTGTTCTGTTTGCATGCTACCAACTCCAAAGTACAGAAGAACATGCACAATGGAAACGTGGCATTAGCCAATTAGCGACGAATATTTGAGCTCGCACCGTAAATTAACAATGGTAACAATAAATACTTTGGTACAGTGTCGCCGCGGGTTCTCCTCCCGATAACAAAGAAGTGAGTCCCACTCAGTTTGAAGAATGTCGAGTAAAAAGTCTCAAGTGCTGGCTCTCAGCTTGGAAGTCATTCTTCGCGGAAGGTAAGGATAATAGGCAACAGTTCCAATTAGGCAGCGAGGGCGTTTGTTAACATTTAATTAACGTCAGGGCACCATTGTGTTGCCGACATAGGCGTGTTTTCCCACCCGACTTGATGAGCTTCGAGTTGATGACTACTTCTTAGGAATCGCCGACAGAGTTCGTATCTATTGTTTTTACGTTCCTTACTTATTCTGAATCGGGTACTTTAACATAAGTAATTACTTACAGATAAGTAATTAAAGTTAGGCGACGAAGAGATGTTATGGTATTCGATTGAGACCTATTACTTATTTTTAACTAGTATGAAGACCATGTCAAACGTTACAAAACGCAGCTAAACACATAAGCTCTTAACTTATTTTCAAACTGGATTTCTACATTATTAATACGAATCATGTACATCAAAGATGGTTCAACTAAATGTGTACGCGTGCTTGTAAATATGCACCTTAATTTTGTGAACCAGCCGTCTTGCAAACCGTGTTCTCGTTGCTTTGCCAAGTCGCTTTGGTATGCGTGTACAATCAGTACATTTTTGTCACGCACACACACTAGCTGTATATACGTATAGCATACATACGGCCGCAGGCACAAATGATCTATACCTAGGTATGTGTTCGTACATACACAAATAAGCGCATGAGTATTCGCATATTAAAATACTTTTAATATGCGAATACTCACATCGTACGATATTTTCATTTTACCCACCATATTAAAAACAAGCTTCCTATACGAATTTAAAGGTAAAAAGGTAATTAGTCATTCAGAAAATAAAATAGGTAGAATGGGGGAAGTCGACGGAGGCTCAGACTTAGGCGAGAATTGCTTTCGTTCTTTTGTAGGTGCCCTGCATAGTAAGGTGCGACAACATTGCTAGGGATTAGGGAGCCTGCTCAATATTCCCCAACTGTACCTAAGTTATGTATTAAATATTGACAAAAAAAAATACAAACTTTTACTTTTATAATACTAGTTAGTAAATAATAAATAAACGAAATCGAAAAAAAAAACTAAGTTTTTTTAGCCATCAAACATAGCCACTCGTTAGTAGCGACCCGTAGTCACTAAACCTGCCTGCATTAGTACGAAATGTCCCGCACAGCTTCCCTAACTCTGACGGCTATAACTTACAACGCAATATCAAATTGCTTTCAATTTATTTCGCAATTGCCGTCTTTGAGTTTCGCTTTGTAGGGCTCTCTGACGTCGGTCCGAAGCAACAATAAAATGTATTCGTCTTCGGAATGTTTAATATGGGGAAAAGTTTAATAACGCGTCCGGGCGGGCGGAAGGCAGGCGGGCCGGGCGGTCAGCCCAATACGATAAATCAAATCTCGTACCTAGACGCCACCCGCTCTAAGAAAATCCTTATACCTTTATTCAAATACAATTTAGGTGGACGACAAATTTGTATTTAATGGACGGTGGGGTTGCGTAAGAATACCTTAATGTGTGGTATCTACACTTTGATGCAGTTTTTATAGGATTTATTTAGGCGGTTCTTTTTAATACTTGCTTAAACTACTTGGCTAAAAATCTTGTTTTGAAGTTCAGTTACCTACCTACATATCACCTATCAGTTACATATAACCACTTTTTAATAGAAAGATTTCGTAATTTTTGTGACTCGCCTGTTTTAATGACTCTTAAATGGGTCATCGACTATAGAGCACGTAGTTCTTATTGGATTTAATATTTATTTTGTTTGCACTTACAGGCTACATCATAAAATATGATTTATCATCACATTAGTAAGCAAATAATTTTATGAAAATTCACTGAGCGTTTTCGTGCGTCCTTCTTGTAGGTACCGTCACCTGTCTAATAAATATGGCTAGGCAGTTTATCCATGTTGGAAATAAAATTAAGAAAAAAAAAATTTTGTTTTTATCATATATTTGTAAGTCTTGAAGTACTCAACCTTACACTTGCTTCACACAATCAACCCACTAAACACATGGTAAACTTTCCCAACCCCACAGGCCTTATTAAAACACACACACAATTACCGTAAAAACAAACAACGTAAAGCGCTTCTTGTTCCTTTTTCAAATTAAATTTTCATGCGAATGCTGTAACTCGTACTTCCAAATTACACGGTTTAGATTTTTACTCGAAAATAACTTGCGTTATTGTTGTTATGCCAAATGTAGTATGAAATTGAATTTAGCTCCAACTTGAAAGGGCATTAGTCCTTTAGACTGTTTATGAAATGAAACGAAAACCTTGTATGAAAACTGTTTTGGTTTTAATGGTTGTAGGGAATTTGGACTTTCAGATTGTAGTAGTACTTACATGGTTTAACGGATACAGGGGTTTTCAATAAAAACTTTGTTTTTTAAATCTGAAGTAAACAAAGAATTAAGATGTCAATAATATATTGCTCAATTGTAAGAAGTCACTTGGATTACGCATCACAAATCTGGAACCAGATACATAACGCATGTTGCCCGGCTTGAATCGTTGCAAAAAAAGTTCATAAGATATCTTGCCTTTCGCACGAAAGATTACAATTAAACCTCCGACGACTATATGGATTATTGCAGAAAGCACTACCTTCTTCCTCTTGCTGAGAGACGGGAAATTGCTGACCTTATATTCATAGCCCTGAACTTCTCAGCCAACTTCATCTTAGTTGTCCTGCCAAACCTCTTAGCATATACGAATTATAGGCAAAACCCCTTTATTTGGCGAGCGAGCAAAAATTGACTTTGAAATTTGATTTTGATTTATTTAATACCAACGTTGCATCAGCGAGACGTGTAATGAGCAATCATTTTTAAAATAATAAACAGGTTTCTGTAGTGAAAGAAATGTTAGGTTATCATAGCAGTTTTTAAGGAATAGATTTAACTGTGGTTTATATAACATAATTGTGTGGTAAATTTGTACTATTTTATATTGGTGAGGACTTATAATTTGCCCACTATTGCTATCATAGATGTGTATTATTGTTATGTTGTCTGTTTATATAAATAAAGTTGAATAAAGATTTTTCAACAATGTTTCTTGGTTTTTTAGAAGCCCAAAAGCAGCAATTTTGCTTGTTGACGTGGGCAGAAAAATGAAAATGGGTTTAGTCTGAAAAAATGAATTTATCAGAAAACCAATTGTTGTTCTTGAATTAATTCAGTGAATCAGAACGGCCGGCATCAATTCTTGCACCAGTAGCACCTTGTAAGGCTTAAAAGTCAAATCCTTACGCAGAATTCGCCATTTGGTTGTTGTGGATAACCTCAATTGTTGAGAACGTCGAGGAATTGACAAATTCGGATCTTCTTAAACACTGTGACTCACCGCTGCGATGTTTTCACTTGATTGACCCGATCGAACCCGCATTGGTGTTGTTATACAATTTATTCACCAAATTCTTAATAGCGGTCTCAGAAGGACGATTATGTTTACTGAAAATATGCCGAATTTTATGAAATGTAACATTTACAGATGCACCATTTTCATAGTGAATTTTTAATATTTTTAATGCGAATTTCGAGTGATATTTCATTCATTGTGACAATTGCCCAAGCTTCTACTATGGATATATCAAAACATAAATGTCAAAACTGTCATGTGGTTCCGGTTTTTCTATGGTTTATTATTATTTTATATTTCTATGGTTATAGTATTGCAATAATAGGTAATGTAATAAAAAAAATATGAGTTTAACCTGCAGTTAGTGAAATAACAATTTTTAATTTAAATTATTAATAAATACTGCATAAGACTATTATAATCAACTCTGGGTATGGCCCAACAGTAAGCAGAGGTCGGGTTTTGGATGACTAAGAATACAGCGTCCTGTGGTGGAGCCGGAGTAGTAGTAGTAGGTGTATGAGTAGGAAATATGCATGACATGTAAAACTTCACTCAGTATAAAATGTCTTTCCAAGGGTTTTGTAAACTTCTTCATAGCCGGCAAACGAGCCGGCGTTCCGGCTGAAGGCTACTGGCTTCCGCACCCAGCGAGTTCATTTATCATAGGTGTTTTGATTGGTTATCTGCTTGTTTATTGATTTATCGACTAATGAAACGTTAGTTGGTTTACAATTCTCACACAGGTAGTTAGCTTTTGTGATTTCAACAAAGTGTTTCCACGTTCAAAATCGAACCTGTCTTCAAAAAAATTACATAATCCTAAATTATTTTCAAGAGCTAAGTAGCGTTCAGAAATCTCAGCGGGATCATATTAATTCCACCCTTAATTGTTTTTCGTGGCGTCCATCTTGGAAGCGTCTTCATCATTGCTCTAATCCAAAATCTCATTTCCTACAAATAATTGTAGGAAATAGAGCGTGCCTCCCTTGCCTTGGCTCCACTGAAAAAATGTTACCATTTTAATGACTTGCATACCGTGAAATGTTGCGGCGGTGTGCGCGGCAAAATTTGTAATTTTTTGGCGACTAAAATGTTTACTTACCTCGTTCAACTAACTTGATTAGGTATCTAGTATATATCAATAAGTTTATAAAATTCTGTTATGATATGATGCAGTTTAATATCTAAATTATTTCATGAAGCAATGTATTTTCCACATATTTTTGGTATATTAAGCTATTTCAAGACACTCAGCAATACAATTAAATATGAAATAACTCATCATAATTTAAATACATCAAGCATTAACAATGTTTTAGCTTAATATTTAATGAATTCCTACCTAAGTTTGTACATCTTAAAAACAGGAAACGAACCAAGCTTAACTATTTCTGCACACTATTAAGGTAAACTTACTTAATTTTCAAGATAAAATTACAGATTCCCGCTTACACACGACATTACATTGCGAACATATTTTTAGGATCTAAAAGCTTTAGGTCTTTAAACCTAAAAGCCCGAGTGGCTAAGCCAATAAATATTAAAATGATTATTCACGTCCGAAACGGGAGGAGTATTTCTAATTTCACATATCCACTTATTGTGAGAATCGAGAGAGTTACGAGGTAGACTTATGGCCTCCATTTTGTAGAAGAGATAATGCTTGCAAGCAATCACATAAGTGGATCAAATAGCTGTAGTCCATTTGTATAATGAACTGGCGACTCCGTAGCCTTCGAGTTTCTTTTATTGCGGTCATATCGATAGACTTTGTAGTTGAATATACTTAGGACTATTTGTGAATGTTAATGTAATGTCTCGGAATCAGTTCGGTTTTGATTTGAGTAGTGCCCCTGGTTTTGTTCACCAATAGCGCTTTTTCCTGAGATGGTTTTGACTGCATCGGTTTATGGTAATTTAATCCTAGCGTGTAAATAGATTTACGAGGTGCATATTTGCCATGCTTATATTGATATCTATTCCGGGTCTGCTCGGTTCGGTGCTTCTCACTAGGGGTGGACCTCCATACAGTTTCGCTAACTTCGCTGCGTTGAATTTCTGATCTATATATAAATTTTTTATTAAATGTATATAAAGATTTTGTTAATTCTTTTGTTTATAAACTTTAAGTTGAAAAGGCATTCAACTTTCATTACTTATGAGTTTTTCGTATATCTTTCGTACATCTTTAACGAAGAATAATTCAGAATTTTTATTGCTGTCAATGGATATGGCTGCGATCAAAACAACTAACATTCATAGCGGCTTACCTAAGTGGTAGAAAAAAAGACATCGATTATTTTGGCAATGTTAAGAAGGCGTTTTATAACATCAAATGCTAGTTGTAAAGCAATTGGATGCACTTCATGGTAAGTGGGGTATAGCCGTATAACAATTACCTGTGAAAAGAAATAAAAACTAATATGAAAAAAAATTAGCTTATTCAAATCCTACTTATTATTTTTCAGACTAAAGACCTTGCATAGTCGTAATTTGATTTTGTTAAACTTTTTTCTTAAGTATACGTTAATTCACTTACCAATAACAGCAATTATAATTTCAACATAATACAATATACTGTAGTAATGAATCTAAAACATCTAACTTGCTCGCCCTTAATAACTCCATTTACAACTTGCATACAGGCAAATGTATCCAAAATCAATTTCCATTACGTCGTTTTCATCGGTGCAGCCCGTTGAGTGCTCAAAGTGATATCTGATCAATCCATTACGAACTAGGCTTGAACCTGTCCTTACTTGGGGACAAACATTTTCTATCCATTAAGGTACTATATAGAAAGTACGGTATAGAAAGTACGGTATAGAAAGAGAAGGATATTGTTTGGGATTCAGCATGTTTTAATTTTTTTTTAATATATCAATATTTCGATCCATAAGTTCATTTGTAAGAATGTTGTTAGAATAAAATGATGTAGGTATTCTTAATAATTTACAATTTTAACTTTTCTTATAGGTAGGTCTGGTTGCTTTTAGTGTCTAAACTTTCTGGGTTTATAAAAATACTACATTTTAGGTAACATTAAAAAATAATGAATAAACGAACCTCTTAGTTTAGCTATACCTATATACAGGGTGTCCCAGAAATGACACGTAAAGGTAACACTGGAGGTAGATGGACTTTAGGCCTATCATATAACACCAACATGCTTCTTGTAAAAGTTTTCTGGTTTTCGAGATATTGCCATTTTTGTGATTTTTTACGAATTTCCATTTTTTGGCCCTTTTTTGCTTACAGCTGCAATAAATATCGTTTAACTCAATGTTTTTTTCTTACCTAGACTATTGTTATTAGTTAATTGAGACAACCTAGTAATAATTTTGACGGAAACTAGCACACTGTGCTAAGAAAAAGAGTTAAATTTTTTTATTTTATTTCATTGCGAAAAACCTGACTAAAGTTTAACTGATTGCTGTAAAAAAAAAATGTACGCCGATGATACTGCACATCATCTTAAAAAATAGCTTGTTTATTACCCTTTTCAAAATAGCATCACAATAGCCATTTTTTTAAACCGAATCTTAGAAAGCTTAATTTTTCATGAAAGGCGTGCTACTTGGAAAATAGTACGACTGCATGATAATGCTTAATAACAGGTCCAGGTGTCTTTTGTGCCAAAATTACTAATAAATGAAATTGCAGAATCCCGTAACTATAAATTTTTTTATTGTTTTTTTAAGGTAGTTACCTATTAGAAGTGAAGTAATTAATTTAAACAAGAATAACAAAACAGAAGGTTGTAACTTAAAATGTTTATTTTTACTATTATTATTTTTAACCCCCGTCGCAAAAACGACGGGGTGTTATAAGTTTGACCTGTCTGTGTGTATGTGTGTTAGTTTGTGTGTGTGTCGAACAGAAGAAACGATTTTGATTTGGTTTTTTCTTGTTTGAAAGGTGAATTAGTGGGGAGTTTTTGACACAAAATGGAGGATTACATAATTTTTCTAGTGAAATACTATGATAAATTTCAAATCCAAGATGGCCGCCACCACAAATGTAGGCGTTTTTCAAATTTGTAATTTAATCTTGCGTTTAGTGTTACACCCGTGTTATATGCTCTTTCGCCGTATTACATCAATTCACATTTATCTGACAACTTCGCAATAATTAAGACTACGTTTTGCTTGAGATTGGATTTTGGACCGTTTCTGTGACTATAACGACGTCCCTGCGCTCTTATTGGACTCTCCACTTTGCCATATTATAATGACAAATCAATAATCTGTGAGTTTCACCCCTAGTGAGTACACAGACATGCTACTACTTTATGGAGAAACAAGGAGCATATCTGCTAGAGGAAGGAAGCTTCAAAAAACAATAAAAGAGAGAAAAAGATAAATAGTTATGTGCTTCTGCAATTTCATTTATTAGTAATTTTGCCACAAAAGACACCTGGACCTGTTATTAAGCATTATCATGCAGTTGTACTATTTTTTAAATAGCACGCATTTCATGAAAAAATTGAACTTTTTAAGATTCGGTTTAAAAAAATGGCTATTTTGATGCTATTTTGAAAAGGGTAATAAACAAGCTATTTTTTAAGGTTGATGTGCAGTATCATCGCCTTACATTTTTTTACAGCAATCACTTTAGTCAGGTTTTTCGCAATGAAATAAAATAAAATAATTTAACTCTTTTTCTTAGCATAGTGTGCTAGTTTCCGCCAAAATTATTACTAGGTTGTATCAACTAACTAATAACAATAGTCTAGGTAAGAAAAGACATTGAGTTAAACGATATTTATTGCAGCTGTAGGCAAAAAAGGGCCAAAAAGTGGAAATTTCATGAAAAAACAACAAAAGTGGCAATATCTCGAAAACCTGAAAACTTTTACTAGAGGCATGTTGGTGCTATCTGATAGGCCTAAAGTCCATCTATGTCCAGTGTCACCCTTATGTGTCATATTTGGGACACCCTGTATATATGTTGTATTCGTGTATAACCTTTAATTTTTTTAAGAGTGGGCTTTAATATAAATAAATAAATCTAATTCTTAATCCATTATTTTCATTATTTATTCTGGCATATCTGAACGGACCCTTACATACCTTGCTGGCGAGGATCTGTCCTCAGTCGGGGACACATATTTTCCATTTTCAGCCATCGTCCTCACAGCGCAGTTTCGTCTCTTCCATAATTCAATCCTTGTGAATCTATTGTCGAGATACACTTAGTCTTCAGGGTTAGTTTAGTGCAGCGTTCTGTAGAACAAAGTTTGTAACTTAGTATTTAGGAAGAAAAATAAAGAATCTTTTATAATAAAACGAAATCAAAAACATTGGTGACTTCAATGTAACTTTTCAGTTTTCGTTTGATATTTCTTTTTAGTATTATTTTTAAATAATCTGTAAAATTCTGTGTAGATCCTTATAGCTTCATTTCATGATTAACTATTAATAAAAAATTTCAAACACTCTATTTTTAAGGATGTGCTGCAGTTTTTTAAATTTCTTATCCCTATATATATTATGAAATTGCTTTCATTGAAATCATGCATTAAATTCCTTGAGAAATTTTTGCAATTCAAATTTTGATGCATATTTTTTGTTAATTCCAAATAAATATTAATTGACCGTGAAAGGATTGCAATTTTCACCATACCTAATTTGATAGCTGTAATGTTACAAGTGACTGTATAACTCCATTGTCTTAGCTTAACAAAATTTCTACACTAAAGCGCCCCAAATACATTACAAACGTAGTTGTATGCACTTATTGCTAACAAATGACTGCGTGCCAGTTCCGGAACCGGATGCAAGTTTGCACTAACGCAATGGCCACCAAGTTCCTTGATCCAGTCTATTTCGGCAAGATCCATTACCTCGAGAGTGGCAAGAAGCAATCTCATTGAATGACCTTCTTCAACCCCTCATGGGGGTGAATAACCACCCCCGGGTGGACTCACTCTGATCCGCGCCAATCGGTAAATATGCGTGTTAAATATGTATGCGATGTAAGAACGTCCTAAGTGTATTAGATTCTGCTTGCTTTTTCATTCTGTCAAGTTGTTAGGTACATGCGAGGATGTGGTAAAAGATTCAGAAAGATTCAGCCGAATTTGCTTACGCACGCCAGACACGCAATGTACGCATCAGTTTATTTCTGATATATTCATGATATACGAATGGCTACTAGTACGATTTATATTTTTTTATCGTTGATCGTCAATAATCTGCTGAGTTAGGTCAGCAAGTCTTAAGTGTATTGGTTTTGTATATTTGTACGTCGTACCTTATGCAAGGTTGAGTAGTAACTTGGTTGTGACAAAGGCGAAACTTGGATGCACTTCGGGGTGACTAGACTTTTCCATTAGGGGCAATTATCAGCACAACGGTTGTGGAGCGTCCTTTCGGAGTCAGTTAGAGCTAACGTCATAAAGTCTCGGGGGCAAGCCGGACTAACGTCTTTGCTGCGACGTCCGCACCTAGGATAATGGACCTCTCCCTGCGCCCCCGATCCTCTTTGACTCCCACGGGATACGGATTTACAAAGTCTATGTTGCATCCGAATAGCGAAGTAGTTTACGAAGTGGATTTAAAGGAGGGACATAAAATACATTCTAGTGCTCACAGTTTCTTTAATGTTCTCTTTGGTAATTTAAATATTTATTTATCTTCACGTGAGTCTTTTCATTTTAAGTGGCTTTTTGCTTTTGTTAATGCTTGAATTTGACTTGAAATTATACGCTGGATCTGTATATTCTTTAAGATTATTCACTGTATAATCATAATCATAAAAAATCTAATATATTGCGCTCAATAACTAAGAATTAATTTGTTAACGACAAGTTTCCGCGTCCGCTGGGCTTCGCTGAGGTCTGCTAATGGCAACATGCTGACGTGGCTGTCATCCCGCATTAGACTAGCTGGCGCTCGCGTCGTCACTTGGCTAAGTGAACTACGGCTTACACTTTAACGTGATAACATGTGCGACGCGAGTGCTGATGCACTTTGCTAAATTGATTGAAATCTGCATGTTCTCAAAACAAGCATTAAAGTATTAAAACGACGTTGTTTTCTGTTGAAATATTTTGTATTTTTAATAATTTAAGTTTATATTAAATATAAACTCGTTTTATTACAAACTTAAATAGCATTTAAAAGATGTAAGATCATTTTAATAATGTACCTGTTTTTTCTGTTCTTTTTTTTTAAACGATTTGTAAAATGGAGGAATGCCAGAGTGATCTAAGTGATGAGGCGCACTTAGATCACTGTGGTTGCAAGTTTACTGATGTTAGTGTTTATGAAATTCCAAAGTGATCTAACTGCAATAAAGAAAAACAATAAATTAATCGTGTTTTTGTCATTTACGTATTTTTATTTAAAATCTAAGTTATTTTTATTTAAATTCAAGTTTAGATTTAGTGTTTTATTTTAACGTATAATTATTTATTTAATTTAATTTTTAATTTTGTCAATATAATAAGTAAATATTATTGTGGTATCTTTAAAAAAAAATCTAAGTTTATTTAATATCAGAAAATATGGTTAAATTTTGATCTGGTCAAAACAGAATCTGGAATGATTTGCATTTTATCATGTTTTGTTTAGTAAATGGCCACATCTAGAAACGATCACCATATACTATCTCGTCAGTAGCCATACATACGTACCTGCCTAGTGACACTGACTTCTCTTTTATATATAGAGAACAAAAAAAGAAGACTGATATCTATACACTAGAAGATTGGATGAAGATTCCTGACTGCAGAAAGCAAAAACCTTTTGAAGTACCAGATCTGAAAATCTTGTTTCTAGATTTAATAAATAATAATATATTAGACATTTATTTCCAGAAATTATACATCCATATCAATATAAAATAATTAGAATCAGAATCGGTCACTTTACAGGAATAAATATAAAATATAAAATTATCAACAAGAATGTCAGCAAACAATTAATTTCAATAAGATAATACTAAGTCATCATCAATAATAATAAATAATTAATTTAATTTACCCCTGTACATCTAGATGACAGCAGTGAGAGATGGGAGAGTCGAACCTGTTAACAATCGCGGCCAGCATGGAGTTGAAAAAAAAAGCTTCACAAGACTATTCAAAGATTATCAGATTATTTTACGAAGAAGCAAAAAGTTTCTAAGATGTGGTAGATAAAGTTTAGTAAAGGTTCAAGTGTAATCAATCAGTTACAATGATGATTACACGGAAACATAGGAAACGGTTGATTTGAAACCAAAAGATATGGATTCCGAATTTTTTTTTTAACCTAAAGAATTACGTACCGGAAAAAGCCCTAAACTAATATCGTAACAAAAAATGCAAGAAAAATTCTAAAATTCGTTCCTCCCAACCATCTTCAGTTTTACTTAACATTAGCACATGTTCCTAGAAGAAGAGGCAACCAGGTAGGACAAAATGATGAAAATTTGTTGCCTGCAGTATTAGGCGATGATTAAGATGTAGTTTTTCTTATAATATCAAAGTGTTAACACTTACATTGTGAACACATTTTTTATATTTGAGGCCTGTCATAGTGATCTAAGTGATTTTTTTTTAGAAAACTAAGAATATTTACTTTATTCAATAACACATATCGATGAAACTTGTTCCTCTTTTATTTAAAACTCATTAGAAGTACATTTCACTAAAAAAGTAATAATAAAAAGCTCATATATTTGTAGCCACAACATAAACGCGTTTCCTTTATTTTCTCAGAAAAATACTTTTGTGCCCTAGATCACTCTGGTTCCAGCGTCGTCTAATTTTATATTGAAACCACCTTTTCTCGTGTTACGATAATACGTTTTAAAGTATAAGATACTTCCGATACCAACAAAACCAAAATTGTGAGAACACAATGCAAACACGCCCTTAAGATGGTACTTGTCCAGAAAAAACAATAACACATACCCTCTCAGTACATCGAAACACTCTTTGACGAACGCTTCCGAAGGGATTCTCGAATAGTAAAATGCGAGATTTTAGGCTGATGTCCGATGTTGAGTGGGTCCACAAATGTCACTAAAAGGCTGGACGTCATTGTTTATCCGGCCACATTAGGCGGGTAACCGGACACGGCCCGCCTGAGTGCTATACAAGTATCCGCTTTCAACTCATTACTGCTCGGACGGACGTGGTGCGTACCCCCCTACCCACCCCTCGTCTTTGTCCTTCAGTCCCTCTTACAATCTTCGATCCAATTTCGAATATCCATACATCCATCTGAATTCCCGTTAGATTAGATGACAACATACAGCGGAGATACTGGTCCCTTTCAGTTTGTTTCGGCGAGTTATTGCCGGTATTATTCACGATACTCTTGCAACGCAAATACTTTTATTAATTTCTAAAAATGGACGTAACTCTAATAAAAACAGAGCAGGAAAATTGTTACCTCATATAGATGTAATTGGAGAATAAAGTGCGACAAGTATCTTAATCAAGTGTCCATTTTGTGGAAGTTAGGAGTTTGGGACCGGTTATGGGCTATTTCGTATAAAACTGGGGATAAAGGCCGGGCCCATTGCAATAACGGACCAAATAATTGACTAAAATGTTCTTCAATCGAAGTTATATCTACATTGATTTAGTTCTTTATTTAATTTAAATTTGTTTTCATATTGAATGTAAACACGCAATGGTTTGTTTCCCATCTAAGTACACGTATAATGAATAAAACCTAATGCTCGCACATAGAATTTTTAATCTAAATTCCGCGCATGTCTAAACTTTCCAATGTTGAAAAATATATTTTAATTTCGAAACAGATAGGGTAAAATAAATTGATGCCGGTTTCTTCCCACATTCGAAATGTAAGACAGCTTTTACTGGAATTAAATTTCAAAGTTGATACCATTAATTTGATTAGCTGCAAAAGCTGTTAGTTAAATAGAGTGGAGTTTTATCTTGAACGTCGAAGGAATTGGTGGTTATTATATGAAAAGTTCATTTTGTTCATACTTGACACTGGGGTCGGTTGTACCGCCGCGGTTAGCTTACCGTCGGTAATAACATAACCATTCGGGCAAATGTGGCGCGGCCGAGTTTGGATTAGCGGCTTTATGAGCCATTTTGGCTCGGAATACCCACGTTTGCTTCCTGATAATTGATATCAATGCTCAACGTCCAGCAGTGAAAGAAATTAAGCGCTCATTTGTCTGCATTTCTTTTTATTACCGACTACGCTGCATGGGGCTTACTTACAAAGCAAAATGTTAGACAGCTCGCACTAATGAAATTAATGGATATGAAATCCTCGCAAGCTTATTTGTTCACATCCTGGAGTCTGTTTTTGAAATTGACTTTTTGCGTCGTCCTATTTGAACAATGTCGCGCAATTAGCCTCATAGTACGAATACGTCGAGCGTAGATTCCGTCGGCTATTCTTAATTAGCTAATTACGTAAACGGCGGATTAGATAGGTGGATAAGTAAACGAGGAGCGTAAATTAGTTTTTTCCTCAACGCAAGCTGTTCTGAATAGTAAACAAAATGAATGGCCTGCCCTAAGCAAAGTTTAATCCGTTTTTATTACAAAGAAAAGAAGTAATTACTCTACCCTTAGCATTATAGAGGGTTGGAGCCCGAGGTAAAAATTTCCATAGATTTATCATAAACAAATTAAATTTATAATTAAAACAGGAGTTTTGTATAGACGCAATTTAAATATGTAAATAATATTTTATTTACTACCAGCTATTCTTGTTTGTCACAATAAACGAGATTTTTTTAAAGAATTATTGTTCTGAGTTATGATTTATATGAATAAATTAAAATATTTGCTATAGCTACTTAAATTTGAAGTAGATTTTATTTAGTTCCATAATTTACGATAAGTTTGTCTGTCAATAACCGTTTTTTAAAGACAATATAATACGTTCTGTTTATCTATCCCAAACACATAACGGAAGTAGAAATTAATTATTGTCACCTCCACAGGCCCGTTAGATAAATTATCTATTTCGGGATTTATTTGACATGTTGGCAGACCCTCCGTGCTGTCCTCCTCGGAGGTAATTATTCCATTAGCTGAGCAAATACTAATAAAGGTATTGATTAACCGCTGCCAGAGCGTGCAAAAGCAATTAAATTATATGGGATGTATGGATACATGTACATATTATGAAGCAACATTGATTACGTTTAACTCGGATGAAGTGAAGTTTCGGCGATGAAGTTAATACAATGTATATTTTGGAAGATGTAAATTAAAATAAATCTTATTGCTCCAGATTGAACTCGAGTTACAACACCAATAATTTGTCAAATAAAATCGAATCTGCCTCAATCAACATCCCATACAGATCGATCTGCCCAAAAAGCTCTGCTTTCAGATTTTTGCATATTCCTATAATTCAGAATATAATTTATTAGATTTATAT
Source organism: Marasmarcha lunaedactyla (assembly GCA_923062675.1). Taxonomy (NCBI): domain Eukaryota; kingdom Metazoa; phylum Arthropoda; class Insecta; order Lepidoptera; family Pterophoridae; genus Marasmarcha; species Marasmarcha lunaedactyla. The sequence goes on from OV281343.1 coordinate 21,720,208, forward strand.
TCCTCGCGTACAATATGAGCGCAGCTGGTGTGTGTAGGGACATTTTTCAGACGCCACCAATATTGACGGGTGTTTCAATTAAATTTCCTGAAGACTTCAGTTGCCGATCACAGGGCTGCCTCGAAACGATATATTAAATATCCAAGCTACAAGCAGCCAATTACGTGCATCTTATCTCAAATAAAAATTCAATAAGGGAGGAACGTGACTTCATAGTTCGATTGTTAACTAATTCGTCGTAATCAGTCAACCTCTCGGGCCGGGCGCCCCAACTTTATCACTTCATCAAGATGCCGACGAAATCAATTTGGAGTCAGTGAGGTTGGCCCACCTAAGGGTCGCAGGCCCCGATACGTCCCTACTGCTCGTCTCGCTCGCTCGTGCCCGTTTATAAACGGTTTTATTGCTTTCGGAGCAACCGAACATTATTAAACTTTTCCAATTTCGATTTATCACGTAGCTGTCGGAATTTAATACCGCCCTACCTTCGGCGGAGGCGATCGCCCGCCGCGTGATTACAATACACGTTGTTAATAATAAAAGTGGTGCGCGCAACCTCCCACTTACGCGAACGGCTGCGACTTCAGCTGCGAACGTACGCCGGGAATATTTCAAGCGCCCTGAACCAATAATTCGGTACAACCTTCTGCGTAGCGCATCGAGTAAACTCTACGTTTTACGATGGTGAATTTCATAACGAAACCAGTTCTAATATCAGCACGGGTTAAAATTATGAAGCTAAAACTGAAGGTTATTGAAAACGTGACTTACATTTACACGGGCCAATAATATGTAAAATTTCATTTTAGACGTACAATATATCTTATAACGTAAAGCTGTATAGCGCTTCAGTGTTGTTTTAATATAGAAAATGTAATAAAAATACAAGATGAAAGTTTGAGCTCATATTATCCAGCGTTTCAATGTTTGTCTGATGTTGCTATATTTTAGATAATACGGATTTAAATATGTTACTTTTACTGCAGGTAGATATTATTTTATACTACTTAAGTAAGTACACCTTTGTTTAAATCTGTACCAACCTACATACCTAAGTAAAGATTAAAAACTTCTAATGAAAAAATCCATGTTAAGTTTGTTACCCTCAAAGCTAAGTCAGCTAAGCAAAATTAGTTTACCTACATAACATTAAATCGTTCCGAAAAGTTACAGCTTAAAATACATTTTAATACATGAATTGTAATTAGGTATTGTAATATAGTATAGTGAGAAGATATAAAGTCGCAACCACACGGTACTATTCATCGCTTACGCTTAGCTGAAGCGATCGTAGTCGCGTGCGATGCAATCTACTCACATTCATAGCGCCAATCAAGCACCGACCCGCTTCGCGCCACCCTACAGCACAGAGCCGCATTCAGACCTTTTAAAAGTAGAGAAAATTGTCTTTAACTAAGGAACTACAAAAAAACAAGTGAGAATATAGTTTGCTATGATTTTTCGACCATCTTAAAGAAGAAATATTTTTATTTTAAATATCCTATTTGTCAACTTAAACTGAAAGTTAAGTAATTTCGTTCGACTATAACAGCTAACAAGCAAAGTTGTGAACTCGTTATATCAGCAGGTGTTAATGAGGCTGACACTTCTAAAAGCTCTTTAATTCTTATTGTTAAATCTTTATAATTTCTCAATTTGGGAAAGGGTCCTATATAGTACTTCTTAATAAAAGTTCTTTAAATATAATTAGAGATAATAAAAAGTAACCGTTTTTTGTTATTGACTTAATTGTTATTTTAATTATGTTTTAAATTAAGGTATCATTAGGTTTAATTTTATTTTATAAAGGATAGTGATATTACTTTCCTACAAAATATCGGATTTCAAAACTAAGTGCGCTTGCATTTTTGATACATGACGGGGAGTATAACGTAGTCAATTTGAAACTAGTTGTTATGAATAAAAGTGACGTATTAAGATTAAATAATAAATATAGCAATAAATCAAAGTTGTTATGGTGAACGCTATATTTTAAAAACAATACTCAATAATGTGCCTAAATACAGAAAAAAATATTTTCTGGAAAACTCGGTTTTCATTAAATATTTACAAAACTAAGTAAATACTCAATATAATAGATAAACAAAAACTCCACACTATCGTTTCAAGTCTGTCCCAGGCGGTAAGCTCACGTACACTGCTCGTAAGTTCAATGGAGGTGTTGATTAAAAATATTTCCCATGTGCGGGCGGATAAGGCCCAATTGCTGGCAATCAGCCCCCTCCCGTATTTGTACAGTGCCACAAACTTATCTCTTCAGTATCAAAAACTGGAACTAAAGCTTTTGCTACACGACTAAATGTCAAACTTCGTTTACGCGTAGAATGAGCGCCAACCTTTACTGAAGAAAAAGTTGGTCGGACTGTACTTCGCCGCTAATCATCTGTGTTGCTTGCTGTACATTCGTGAACGTTTTACCTTCGCTCGTAATTCACCTTTGTTCCTTCTACTAATCATGTTTGTTGGTTGCTGTATCTGGGACTGAAAAACGCATTTTATGATGTTATTGCGTTTGCCTGTGGGGATTTTCACCAATTTGCGCGGGTTTTCAAAGGCGGCGGGGTAATTATGGTATGTGAAATGGGGTTTACGTTATTAATTCTTTATTTAGGGGTAGTAGAGTTTCTTTGTTAAGATATCGTCTGGGGTGGTATTACAGTCCTTCCTATTTTGACCGCCTTCCTATTTTTGAATACCTTGTTGCCTATTTCTAACTAGGAAGCCAGCGTTCCTTGTTGTATTATAAATGTTGTATTATATATCCAAAAGACGCAAAAGATATCCACAGACTATAGGTTGACCTAAACTGAACATAAATGGACTATGTCTTTATTAATGTGTAATTGCCTTGAAATACACATTATTTTATATATATTTTTTATACTCAGCTACAAGTTTTTTTATACTGTAAGCATAAATTTCAAACTCAATCGTTTGATGTAATATAATGATAGAATATTTTTTTTATTGAAAAAGGATTAGACGTTAGTCTTCTGTCTCACCTGATGGAAAGAGATATAAGAGTAATTTAAGAGTAAGCATTAAAATTTCATTTAAGTAAAATTTTGAAATTTTCATAAGAATATTCATCCTTCAATATTGTTTCCCATTTATTTTCTATAGTTAGTTTTACATTCTATACGTTCAATGACAACAAAACTGACAACAAACACGATCCTATTCAAGCCACAGATTCAACAGGGCAAAAATAAGCAAAAAGATGGTCCCAACCAACTGGTATCTTACGTAGCATCAAACGAGATTCTCAACACAAAATGTCACATAAGATTACAGTCTAAACTTTGTTCGGACTGCAGACAATTCGAATAATTGGCATCTTGGTGTGTGACTGAAGATGGACAAGACAAAAAGATGGACACCTTCATTCTAAGAACGCAATAATTGGGAGTTTTAATATCAAGTAGATGTTGTAGGGTTCATTATTTGTTGCAACAGATGTGATCCAGTTTTTATGTTTTTCATTTTAAATTTGTGATTGACATAATAGTGAGGCTGAATACATATCTATATGGTTCGGTGTTTCCAACAATTAGATTCTACTCTGAGATTTCTTTCGAGTATATTTCTTTTTGTATTAGGTTGATATCTAATCTATGTACAATTTTGGAAAGGATTTTAGCGAGTTTTCCATATATGAATTTAGAACAAATGTTTAAAGTATGTTATCAATTCAAAGATAAGAACACCTACTTATGTTAAGAAACTTTTCCTGCCCCTACTAAATTTTACACAGGTATATTGTTTCTCAAAAACGTTCCATATTTATAGAATAAATGACAACATTGTTTCACGTTTATAAAGCAATGCATAAAAACCCTATATGTTTATAGCCATACGTCCAACGACTTCCAGTTACGTTCTTTTAAAGCAAGGCATCGACGCCAGTAATGCAAGAAAAATGTCTGCCATCTCTCTAAGAATGCTTTTTGTCATTGATCTAATTCATTGTAGGTGCGCCGGAGTCTATTCTTGGCAGATGGTAGATATTCCAAATGGTTGAATCATTGGCTAGAGTCTTACAAAAACGGATACACATTTTGTTTGTGTAGTTTTGAAAGAATTATGTTTTAATGGAATTAATAGAATGGGCTGTCAGCTATTTAATTGATGTTTCACAAATGTTTTTAGAATAGTTGTATGGAAAGCCTATAAAAATGCCGCTGTAGTTTGTTTTAAATGAAAAAAAACGCTATTACCACGACTAGGTCACAAACAAAGCCAAGATTAATTATAATTGAATTAACAGATCTGTCGCACTTGTCTATTCAAAATGTCTATTATTTTATTTTGTTTTATTTATAGAACTGACCAAAGACTTCACGGTCAACGTTATGAAATTTAAGAAAGTACATGACTGGAATAAACATTTTTGATGTTAGTTTCTTAGGCTTTTTCTTAATTACTTTATATTTAAAGTAAGGCCCACAGCAAAAGCTTACGATGTCATTAATTTCTCCTTTTCAGACAACATTGCTATCCAACCTCATTAGTTAAAAACCTCATTCAAGATACTTTCCCATCACACTGGCAGCATACGCTTAATTAGTAGTATAAATCGAGTAAGACATGATCGTAAAGGGCTACTTGGAAGAATTTCTGCTGCCTAATACTTTTTCTTGTGTCGTAAATGGGTAGGCAGTAATATGACCCGAAAACCCCGTCGCATACGCACATCGGAATCAAATAACATTGAAAATAATTGACTTTTTGCACGCGTGCCGATCGGTCTAACGAGTTGCATTAAAATAGCTCGTCTCTGTTTGGATTATTTGTTCTTTTCTCAGAACAAAGAGATATGTCGATAAAATTAAATTAACTCTCTCATATACCACAAGGACTAAATATTTATGTTTAATTTATTGTAGCACCCGTAAGGACGGTCTTAATTGAAATTGCAGGGTAAACAACTTTTTTTTTCGATAAATTATGAAAATAATTGTTGTTTGAGTTAATTGTTGGTCTCTATTATACAAAACGATATAAATGGCATATAATTGAAGTAACAAATAAACGGCACGTTGTTCTTCTTAGGTACAGAGCAAAGAAACCAAATACGTCGATACAACCGTCATAAGTAACCTCGTGATCTCGAAGTTCAGGTCAGTTAAAACAGTCTTACTGATTCTGCTGCAGGGACGTTAGCCAAATATAGGTTAGTTAATATTTATATAATACATTTTGATTAACCAACAGTGAAATTATATAGCAAACAGAATGACTTTTCGTTGTTTCTGAGCAATTCAAACAGCGCTTTAAGACACTTTCCAACCACATCCTTCAAGAGTATAGAAGGATTTACTTTCCGAATATAGAAACTACACGTAAGTAACTAATAAGATGCTAAATAGTTGCCTCTACACCGTCAAGCTGCACTTTTCTGGCATAAATAAACCGTTTACAAGAAATGCTTAGCAAGTAAATCCGCGGAGTTGGTTCCATTTTTAGCTGGAATGCCGTCTGGAATGGAACTGTCATCTGGTATGGAACTGTCTGGCTTACACAGTGGCTTCTGGGTAAAGATACCTTTTCTTTTATAGACGCACCTACTTGTTGTACCTAATTTTTTTGTATCTACTGTTGGACATGGATAAGTGTGAGGGGAAAATATGACATTTTAGTTCTAGGAAGTTTATAACATTAATGGGCGTGTATAACGTTATGCTATAAATTTATTGAGTGTTGCCACACTACTTTTTTATTACTAAACCAAAAAAACTGAAAATGTATCATTGTGACGGGATGTACTTTTATGTATATAGTAGATACAAAAATTATGAGAATGAAGGAAGATTTTGTTTGCTTTAAGACGCTGTCCGCAATATTCTTGAGTTCAATGGAGATTCTATTGAGATTGTTATGAGGTATTTTATACCAAGAGCGAACCACAAGGTTATTATTATCAAAAGAGTTTTGTGAATTAAAGTACACATAATAAGTAAGTACACAAGTAGACATTGTCCTGGCAAAAATAATATTATTAAAAACGACATGTTTTGCAAATATCCAGGTTACTCAGCAGCGCTAATTTTGCCAGCCTTTTGATCACTAATCCTAAAGAAGTCATTATGAAGGCCTTGTACAAAAGATTTTGATCATTACTGATAGTTTTCCTGCATTTTTCCTTTATTTAATTGACTTACTGCCATCTTATATAACTTTAAAGTGGAATAATAAGCGCTCACATGAACTTTGTAAATAAATCTTGTGTTATATAGCAACCTGAGGGTAAATAACGACGATTAAAATATTTATATACATATTTAAGACCCATGACTTAAGAAGAATCGTCTTTTTTCTTCACCTGTATCTCCTTACTTGGGTTCAAAATAATATTCCGTTTTCGATGCAGAATACTACTTCTACTAAGATGCCGTCAAACATATTCTCACTAAAACCAAACTCGTCATTCTTATAAATTTACTCCAAGCTTAAGCACACAGCAATAACTGTATAATTCTAAGGCAGAGACGAAAATTTTAATCATCGTATTTACGTAGCAACTTTGCTAATTACGTAGAGCTACAAAATTAATTCTAAGCCAGCTTAATGCTATCTAAAGTTAATTATCAAGTCATCGCTCGTAATTAATGTTACATTTCTGTTTAAAATACGCATATTAAATTTATTTTTATTAATGGAAACTGTTTTAGTTAATATGTTTTATGTGGTTAATATGTTTAATATATTTTAGTTTGTGTTGATTTTTATAGGTACCTTACAAGCAGTGTCGTGTGGTTTGACCCGTGTTGTTCTTGGATACAATTGCCATAAAAATTAATCATAGCCTTACAACTGGTTATTTCTTACCACAATTTTTCAGCTTATGTAGCTGCTACTAGGAAGTTGATCATATAATCACCTTATGTAGCTTCGACTACTTGGAGCGTTCAAATTTTGAGTCCCCAAGCGGAAATAAATCATTTTGGTAGTGTCGGGCGGCCGCGCAAAGCAAGACTGGCATGACATTCATTCCATTTTTGCATTTTCAGTCTATTTTTGCTCGGATGCTTTTCAAATTCAAATATTTATTTCTCAACATTGACAATTACTTGTTCTTATTTTCGTCAAATAAAACATGACTCTGCCACCAGTTCTGAGAAACCATCGTGAAGAAGAACTGGCAAAAAACTTCACGAGTATATATATTTTTTTAATAAATTTACAGTGTCTCTTTATGTCTTTACAAAATTATTCTTATCTGCTTCTGTTAGCTTGGCAAGTCTCCCTTCCCCCATGTATCCAAACGACGAACACCCTCAAACGGCTCCCGTTCACGAGTGACCGCGGGATCCAGCCATCGCCCTCCTCAACCATATTAGAGGGAAGTGAGCGACCCGTCACCCGACGCTACCATAAGCTATTGAACACAGGCCCGAAGTCCATTTGTTTGGAAGTCACCGGTGTAGATGGTTCAAGTCATTTGATGCACGCATTTGAGTTATAAGCATAAATGCAGCAACTGTGTGTGCGTGAAAAAAATGTATTGATTGTGCTCGCACACAAAATCGATGAGAAGACAGTTTGATAAGATGGCGGTTTACGACACACGCACACATAGAGTCGCGCGTATATATGACTTACGAGTAAACCATCTACACTGCGGGAATTTTGTTGATAATTCACGTAATTTTTTTAATTTTGAGTATTGTAACGTTTTGATTATGAAGTAACTACACAATACTACGTATGGTAGTTTCATAGCTTGATAAATATATAAACAGAGAAATTAGTGACGAACAAATAGAACTTCCCTACTTATAATATTACTGTAGATTAATTTGATTAATAATTCAAAGGCTTTCCGTAAGTCAGTTAACCTAAACATTTTTGGAGTTTGAAAGTAGATATTTTTCTATTTTTAGATATAACTTTGTTCTTTTGTTCTTAGGTGTGAATAAGAGTGATTGGATGGACATGATAACAGCTGACAATTATAAATGTAGATAATGTATAGTTAACATAAACATAAAGTTATATTTATAAGCGTGATAAAATTAAACAAACAGGCACAGACAGTAGGTGTTTAATTTCACATTACATATTTATTTACAAAAAGCAGCCAATTAAATTAGAAATCCTGTGGCATCAGCCGGTGGATGCCGGAGATCCCAGATTCGAGCCCTGGTCAAAGCATTCATTTATGTGATGAACGCACATGTTTGTTCTCGGGTCATGGTTGCTTATATTTATATATGTATGTTTATTTTGGGTACCCCCCAGTTCGCTATATGGTCATCCATAACACAAACCGTGCTTACACGGGGCAAAACAGTTGGAGTATGGCATATTTCCTGGTATGCCCCAGGAATTATAAAATAATTATTTCAGTAATTTACTTAAAAAATCGATTAACGTTTGGATTTATAGTGTAGAATTTTATTTTGATTCTGCGTTATATATTTTTTATATATGTTTTACATATTTTTTATAAAAGATTTAAATGTAGCATGTCCCGTCCACTTATCCCTTATCTTAGCAAAAATGCGACTCAAACTATTCGGCTCGTCATTTATGTTAACGAGCAGTACGCTTGCAGCATTAGAGCAGCATCTGTAGAGTCTTAGTGAGCCTTGAAATGCTGATGTTTGAGAGACTTCAATGCTTACGCCCATGCATTTACAATTTTAAAATAACATTAATTTGTGAGCATGAGTTAAACTATAGCTTTATAGATAAGTAACATTATGTGGGAAACGGAAGCATGGGGTTATTTACTATTGATATACAGTACAGGTTAACATTATCACATCTCGCTCACGCAACGGTCGCTGTAGTATTTATTAATTTTAGTATTTAGTAATTTATTATATAAACCGCCATTGTAGTATAAAATGAAATATTTATTTCTCAACATTGACAATTACTTGTTCTTATTGATGTCCAATAAAACATGACTACCCCCAGTTCGAAAAAACCTTCGTGAAGAAGAACTGGCAAGAAACTTTACGGGTATATTTTTTTCAAAATAAATTTACAGAGGTTCTTTATGTTTATACAAAGTTATTCTTATCTGCATCCATTAGTTCGGCAAGTCTCCCTCCCCCAAGTATCCAAACGACGAACACCCTCAAACGGCACCCGTTCACGAGTTAACGCGGGATCTAGCCATCGCCCTCCTCAACAATATTAGAGGGAAGTGAGTGACCCGTCGCGTCACCCGACGCTACCATAAGAAGACGTACTTTAGCGTAGTTTAAGTATTTTAAGTATTGCTATTATGTAGTTGTATTTTGGTTAAAGGAAGCCAAACAGCCAATCGACATCATAGAGATAATTCTAATTAAATGTAATATACAAAATAAATCAATGGAACGTCTTTGTTTAGTCAAAAGGTGTTAATGTCACGAAGCTAAAAATAACCTAAATAAAGACCATTTCCTATTTTTCGACATTCGGCACTCTATCAACTTAAACCTCTGTGACAGTTTACTACAATTAAAATCGCAATGTCGCGTCTCCGTCACATGCAAGACTCCACCGGACATACGACAAATGCATACTAGTGACCACTTACCACGCATTATGACGGCCATACAAGTTTCATTAAAAGATTCCAGTGCATGGAACTTAAATGCGTTTTTGCTGAATACCCGATCGAGTGTTATATATGAGGTGAGAATTGTTCCTCATATATGAGAGATGAGATGTCGCTTCAACGTGAATACGTTGAATACGATAGTCTTGTAAGTATGTTAAAAAGGCTTGTTGATAAAGAAAACGTTTTATTATATTCTATTCGTTTGCAGAGATTCTTGATATGGTATGCCATGCATATTTTTCTATTTCCGTATTTTTGCCGCAGAGTTAAAGTCCAAAAAAAAAGGTGAAGGATTTAGTTATAAGTATAGTTTTATGAAATCTTTATTTAATTATGTGTTGTTATGATGTTTTTGTGATCAGGAACAAATGGGAGTTTTTCTCAGTTACACACCAACTGTATGGCCCAAGGTAAGCAGAGCTTGTGTTATGGGTTGCCATACAGTGAACCAAGGGGAACCCAGAATAAACATACATAGACAACCATGACCCGAGAACAAACATCTATGTTCATCACAAATGAATGCCCCGACTAGGACTCGAACCTGGGACCTCCAGCGTATGAGGCAGGGCTACTATCACTGACACCGATTTATCCGATTAAGCCGTATGGTTTAGTTTGGTTTTAGTATGGTTTAGTTCTTCGTTATACCTACAGTTTTTTAATTTGAATTTAATATGAATATAATAAAAATATCATAACGTAGGCAGACGTACTTAAACTTACACAGTGTTCAAAAGTATATTTAATGCTGGCTGGCTTTGACTCTTTTGCGGAAGTGCTTGCTGGCGGCAGAATAGTGTGGATAAGCCTATGAACAATGCATTATTTAATTGACGTCCTACCGTTGGACCTGTTGTTACTACCAGAGCTTAGGTGGTATATGTATGTAGCCTATTGTAGCCAAACTTTCTAGTTTTTTTTTATTTAATTTTTTTTGGGGCGTTTGAAACCATTCTAGGCGGATATTTTTATCTTAATGTATTGAAATCTATGCATTATAGACTTGAATTCTATAACAAAAGATCCTATTGCCTCTAGCATTTAATGCGTTTGAATGTATTGAAGATGTTGAAATACTGTCTCATTTAATAGCTTCAGTTTGAAGTAATTCGTACTTTTAGTTTAAATAAAAAAAAAATTCTTCATACTTATTACTACAAGATTGCATCCGAAACACCTGAAATTTGTAAAGTTCTTAGGGTGCGTGAAACTGTAACCATAACAAAGCTATCTTATTTTCGGTTAAGTTAAATATGGGTTGCACCGTTTTAGCAATGCTAAAATCACGACATAACTGACGCTAACCATAACCACTCGATTTTGAGCGGCTAGTGCTATAATTTGTAGACGCATAGACTTTTACAATAACGAACAATAAAATAGTGCAACACGCCTATGTGTTATTGTTTTTGACTATAACAATGACTGAGCCTGTAGTGCAACTAACCCTTAGTTCTCACAACGACTTAAACATGTTGACTACAAAATAAACTTTAAATCGTACCTATTCAAACAATCAAACACTGGCAAAAATTACTGGATAGCTATAAGAACGCATCTATTAGAAAGTAGTACATTCATATCATTATATTTCTTAGTTTCAAAGTCTTTTTGATAAAAATAAACTTTCTGCACTTCACCTACGAACATGTAGTTGCACGTATTACAACCAGTTGGCGTATCCACTCTACGACAACAAAGCGAAGTGAAGCAATACTTTTAATGGATCTTGTGAGTTTTTGCCTTTATTTATACGTTACGAAGTGCGCATAATGGATCAGCTCGAACACTTAGTGGATATGCGATATTGGTATTTTAACGTCCCCTTTTCAAGCTAATAGGTACATTATTTGGCAGACAATAATAAAATACAAGCTGTAATGTATATCGAGGTCGATTATTGTACTCTTCTTGTGAAAGGATGTTCTTTACACGAAACTCGATCCGGTTATTTAAGAGTAAATCCATATATTGATATGGATAAGACTTATATGCCAAGATGTGGGTTGGAAAGTGGATTCAGTCACTGATTCTTAGAAATAATTTAGTTGATGTTAAAACATAACATATAAATCAAAATAAAATATAGTTTACTAAATCCTTAAATTAACTGATTAAAAATACCCAACACTTCCTCGAGAGATATATTAATTAAAAAACCTTCCATCCCCACAATACATCACTCTTCAAACTGACATTTCCATAATCAAATCAAAATTATAATTTACCGGCTTTTGTGTGACTTTCATAAACTCAATATCTGTGTATGGTTTAATTTCCTACAGTTATAAAGGGTGTATGAATTCGGCGCTGACGTCTAGATGTCTGTAAAAACAATTAAAGTTGTACAATGAACAGCGCACGTCGTGCTAAGCGCCCGGCCATTGTTGTGAGCAGTATTAATCGAATAAGTCCAACTCGTTAAGGCGAAGAGCGTTGGTTTTGATATTGTATATATTTGTTTATTTTTTGTAGTTTTAGCATAATTAATATGTGATATTTAACAATAGCATTTATGAAACATTCGTTTTCCCCCATAAATAGAGTATAAATTCCAAGTAAAATATTATAACTTTTTCTTTAAATATTTGAATTTAGTTGCGTTATTACAAATATTCGGGCTGATAGCGACATCAGTTTTATTTATAAAAATGAACATTTTGTACAAATCAAGTTCTAGAAAAAGAGGCATTAAACATCCATTAAATCTACTTGTGAGTAACTGTATATCAAGTGTCCTCAACTAAGTACGTCAACAGCTAAATAATGGCTCTCTAATAAATTAATATGATAAATATTACCGACGGCCTGATGAGGAGGCTGCAGCTTAACCAGAATAGGTCGGCCCAAGTGAGTTAATTAACTGGGAGCGTGTAAGGCGACGCTCATGGTCGCTCTAATTGCACGATTATTCCTCCGCGACGCCTAACTGCTGGATGAAATTTAATTAAACTTTGTTGTTCAAATAGATTTCATTAAAGTAATGTTGTACTGGCTTCAGAACGCAGCTCAATCCGCGTGAGTGCTGCGCAACTTTTCTAATTCATTACTTCTGAAAGCGTTCCCGTGATGCGGAGCACTCTTAATAATTTGTATTGTGTCGCTCTCGCTTTACTTAGATCCGAGTGGAAGTGAGGAACCGACTAACGCTAACAACACTACCGGACTTACTCTCATCTCGTCGCGGAAGCACTCCCCCCTGTATAAAGTCAGATGAAAGATACAGCCGACGCGACACACAAGTAAAATACTTTTAGATTTATGCACATAGATATACATAAAACATAAGTATATCAAAACAGACTTTTAAATAGACCCATCAACAGCTTTATCTCTTTCATAAGCGAAATAACAGAACGTCGAAAAACAAAATGCATAATTAAAACGCACATTAAAACAAGAGCCTAATCAATAATTAATGATTGTGTCAATTAAGACGGTGATCGCGGAAAGATCTTGAAATAGGAGATTATTGTTATTAATCTATCCAAAAATAGCGGTGTTGAGTGCGAGCGGGCGGGCCGGCAAATCGAGGAACGATGTTCGTGTCAATTAGGCCTAATGGAAAACTTAAATTATGATAAAAGCTAAGCGCGATGCTGCGTGCTCGCCGAGCACCGCCCGGTGACATACTTGCCAAGTTTTATTCGATTTATATCTTATTCAATTTATTCAAGAGCTTCAATACTGATGGTACTAATTTAATTGTTTTCATATTAGTTTAATGAAAAGTGATGATGGAAAAGATACACTCTACATTATAAAAGTAGGCCCTGTTTACTCTCCTTTTAAAAGTAACGAGACCATTTTTTATTTAAACGCTAAAGAAAATATTATTCATTAGCTCACTGAATTTACCTATATATTATTTTCGAATTTATGCTGTTCAAAGTATTATCACTCCTCTCTACTTTTTCTTTCAAAATATTAACACTCTAACACGATTCTTTCGACTCCATCAAACAAGCATAACTAGACAGCATGTGAAGTCACTTACACAAGTCAGTTACAAAATGAAATTGCCGTTTACTCAGATATTCCAGTCCATATTCCGAGTAGGCAATCGATTTCGACTCGATTCGGAACATGTTTGCTTGAGACAATTCGATCGCTAGCGCTGGGGGATTTTATTTTACGTTAGTAATCGAATGTCGAGAGTACATAGTCCGGTGCATGGACAAAATATTGAATCGACTATTTTGATGTTGTTAGTTTGGGTCGGGATTTTGGATTTAAGTGTTGGACGTATAGTTGAATTAGTGGGTGTCTGATTTTTAAACTAAATGGTAATCGGTATGATAACAGACTGTTGTAAATGTAATAACCATGCATGCTATTAATACCTATACCTAAAGATGCATTTATTTTAGAAACAAAGCTCTTAAAAATTATATTTCCTAAAAAAGTAGGTTACTAGAACCGAACCTTTAACACTATTTGTATTTTACAAGCAGACAACTACACGTCAACCCAAAAATAACAAATCACAACTCACTAACCAAATCAAAACAACTGAATAATCAAAGTCGACTCCACTCCGCCGGTGTCCCTCCGGCGACCCACAAAAGCTTGCTGTTGGGCAGCTTTCAGCCGATTACCCGCGACGCGGTGCCTAATTTGATTGCCGTCCGCCATCAATTACCTTCCGACCACCGCAGCTTTTTATTTACTGCCACGAGCTTTCGCACGACTTTTAGCTTATTTATTAAACGCACCGATTTATCGTCCGCAGTAGAATTGAGCTCCTTTGATTGCTCATTGTTCGTACGCAACCTGAACGCCGTATCGATGTAATTAGAATTGCCAACAGAATATACTATATCGGAAAATGTTACGTAAAAATGCTTTCTGAGTAAATGTTAATTTAAAAAATGACATAGTGAAAATGAAATGGATTACTTTGCTTTCAAGTCAATTTCCTTGATGAAGACACAATTACGGAAATTGATATTACCCTCTCGCTCCCCAGTCCCGTTTCTGTTCCGCTAGACTTTGCGAAATCTCTAATGCTGAAGCTACGTAGTTTGCTCCGAAACATTTAATTAAACACATGCTCGTTTTAAAACAAGTCGTAAAGAAACTCTTGAAACCATTAGGGTATTAGTAAAATATTTTAATTAAGTCTGTAACGCGTGGCCGCTCCACGTCAATTAAATTCACATGACGAGGTTTACATTTCAAGTCTAATGAAACACATGTGAAACACTGGCGTACCAGCGACGGTATGGCTTATTATTTTTTATATCTCTTAAGCAAGAGTAATCTCAATATTGAGACATCTGCGTCAGTAACATGATATTAATTAAAATACGGCGGAGGGTAAGTTGTGTCCTCATGGAAATCTTTTCCGAGCTTATTGTTCCATTCTCAATTTGGGCGTCTTAGCAAGTTTACGCATCTCTTTCGAGAGCAAATTGCTCTGCTCCGTCGGAGGAGTCATAAAGAAAATTGCTATACAGTTGATAAATAATTTATCTGAGAGCCCGCTCCAGTCACAGGCGCAGGAGGTAGGAGCCACTTCGACCTCATATTACTTTCCTTTTGTACAATTTTGTAACATTGCCGTTCGCACGTTCCCTGGCTTTTATGGGCAATAAGTGGAACGCAATTATATTTATGGAACTGTAATGTTAGGGAAACTAATTTTGAGAATAATAACGACTTCATTGTATTAGATTAGAATAGACTAATCAGTTTTATAATGGCAATCAATCTAAGTAAGTTTAGTTTTGTTACTTATACGTAAAGAAAATATCCTTTCATTTATTTTTGGAAGCTGTAATTGAGCGAATAAAACGTATAATTTTTTATTGTGTTCCCGACAAAAGAAGAGAGAGGTCCGTTTATTTATCTGCTAATTGAGTAAAGTAAATTAGAGGATGGGTAATTTTCGGAACTCTTGGAGTTAATTAAGGTGTGCTCATTACAAGTCTGTAATTGCTTGCAGACTCTTTATTAGTCTCTAGGAATTATGCAAAGCTTATAATTAGTTGGACTGTGAACTTTAACTTTGTACGCTTCTTTATCATTATACCGTTTTAATAGCTTTATACTTATAACTAAATTTATAGCATATTTGGGGCGGAAGTATTTCTTTAATGGTGGCCCGAACCAACCACTGCAAATATTCACCAAGTGCCTATCGGGTAGTTCATCCGGACTTTATGCAGGTCAGCTTTATACGTTCATTTTCACATATTCAGCTTTGTCACCCGGCATAATGTTGGTGGCCGACGAATATGTGGGTAGTGCCCTTTAAGAACGCAGATATTTTATGGTCCAAGAATTAATATAGTAATATAATAAATAAATCCCTATATAAATAAATAAAAAAATATATAATAAATAAAAAAGACAAACACACCAATTGTTTGGCCCCAAAGTGTAATGAACTGTTTTTTTATGGCTCTAAGGCGTTTTAAATTTCACCAAACTTTGTGGCTTAGCGCTGACAGCTTTTTCTTTTTTTCGAAATGGTCAGTTTATTTATGGCCCTATGGGCCTTTTAAATTTCACCGGTCCGCTAAGCTACAAAAGCTTAGCGCTGACGGCGCTTAGCTGGAACTTAAACTACTCCTACATACGATATGCCTAAGGGCACCCGAGAGGGTACGGACCTCGGCTTAGGACGTCGTTTATTGAAACTACCACTGGTTCGGAAGGATCATCTACTGCCAAAGAACCAGTAAGAAACTCAGTAGGAATGCGTACGACGCGTTAGCCTGGCCCACCGGTGGGTTAGGCGATTCGAATGCCGTGTTGCCCTATTTTTAATTGGAACACCGGCGTTCCTTGTTGTAATGTCATCGTCGGGATCTGTTAAGACGTTACCCGGACGCCTATAACGAACCGCCGCGTCTGGGTTGGCTGTGTATTCAGATGACTTATTGACCAGCGGGTTGGGATGGTGGGGAGCATTATCGAAGTGGCGTCTAGACGCCAGCTTTATGAATGCGGCAATGGTGGGCAGCTCGAGATCCTTGTGCAGATCTAAGTTGCGGACATAGGGCGGGGCATTTGCGTAAGAACCTATATTGAATAACCTGCAAGTGATTGAGGTTCGACGTGCTGGCGTGAGCGAAAGCCACACTGGCATGTGTCATGATGGGGCGGATGCATGTTCTTATTTTTACTCTTCTTGCAAATTAGAGGGTGCAGCCTACCCATGACGAAGACGGCTCGGTCCCGGACGCGTTTTATGACCCCGCGAATGTTAGTCCACTACTAAAGTGACTCCTAAATATTTGTCTTTTTAGCGCTGACAGCACTTCAATCACAAATCGCAGTTATCCCAACACCCGAGGGATGCGTCACCGGCAAAGCTCGTCACAACTAATTTGAATCCCCATAAACAAAAAGAAAGATTTCCACCTACACGGGTATATCACAATCGTTAAACCCGATTAACTCCAGTGTGTAGATTTAACTGGGTTTATTAAACCTAGAGAATATTGAATGTAGTTCGGCAGCGAAATCAATTAGGTTCGTTTGCGAAGTGGCCAATAAATAGCCCTATCGTTAATTAGAATCAATCGTCGGATAGCGTCGTTGACTATTCCGGAATAGGTTTACGTATTAAAAGGAGGTACTATTCTCTAACTTAAGATCTTAATTAAAAAATGAATTGGCGTAACTTTGTTGAGTAGTTTTTCTAATGAAGTTTTGACTTAAATGGTGAAATGCACGCGCAACAATAATTTTATTATACCTATAGTTTATTCAGTGGCCAAAACCATGTTAAATCTAAAAATTCTAACTAGTATTGAAAAAATAGAATTTGTTTGTTCGTTTTTCCTTTTTTTTTCGCGTTAATTAAAGAAAAGACAGGAAATAAGTTTTATCTTTCTTGCCTAGAAAATCTAGTCTATAATAAACTCTTAAGTTACTAACTTAACTTATTTATGGCATTTATTAGTTGGCATAATATGAATTCTGTAACTCATTGGAATTTCTTCATTTGTTTCCAAAACGAATAGATAGCACTAGGAAAATTAATTTTTTTTTTAATGAATAAATGTCTTAATTAGACTGTCAACTAAACTTCTATCAGTGCAATATTGGTGCGTCTTGTTTGTTAGAATTTATATCAAAATAAAAAGTCGGCTTAACTTTAACTGTAATGATAGAAACTCTAAAATGATTCCAAGTTAATATAAGCGAAATAATAATTACATTTACTTTAAATGTACCTCGTGGATAGACGTGTAACACCTTCGTCTTCATCGTCACTTTCCATCAGGTGAGATAGAAGACTAACGTCTAATCCTTTTTCAATAAAAAAAAACCTAACATATAGAAATCTACATGTATTTGTATTTCAAAAATGTGAAGTATATGAATAAAAAAACAAATCAGAAGCTTTACTGAGTGTTATTAAAAAAGGTAAAATTGATATCTGGGTTTACTTAAGTTTCGTCAATTTTAACCTTTTCATGAGTGTGCTTAAGGAAGTTTGTTTGAGATTGAGGAAATATACTGAACTTACCGAACTAGCTCCTCAATATACTGGACTATATTCTACCAGTACAGTACCATACGCAAGCTACATTCATGAACTCCAAGAAGTCTAGCTAAAATAGTTCCTTTTTTTTTAGTCCATTCAAAAGCAGGTTTACATTGCTTGTAATATCCTTGTTTTTATTTACATTTCCTAAGGTGAAATGGCAGAGCAAGGAGTACCATTTATACATGGTAATCTTTAATCTTAACAATTGTCCTTACAATCCTAGTGCTAACGTTCAATTAAATTACCTTTTTTGCAATCCTTAACCGAATTACCTTAATATTCTGTTTTGAACGAAAAAAGCAATAACCGGGCAATCGACAGTGAATAAGCCGGCCGTGGTCGTGGGTGTGTCTGTTTTGACAGTGATTGCCCCATTTAGAAACTTCACTAGATTTGGTTTCGGGATTTAGTATTACTTAATTATGTTGATCTGTTTATTGCATTTTAGTAAATGTTATATTTATTACTTTAGATATTTGATATTCGAAACAGTTGTTGTTGATGCAAGAGAGCATTTGGTAGAGCTTCGAATAATAAAGACCATAGTTAAATTTATTCTGAAAGACTTAATTATTTAAAAGATAATTCATCACAATTTTTTTTTCATTAGTCTCTGTGAATCGCTGTTGGGTATAGATAGGGCTCTCGTAAAATGCACCAGTGACCCCAGTCTAAAGCAAAAGCCTACTGCTTTTGAAATATGTCATGAAAAACAAGGAAAAAGCGCACGAACTTATGTGTGCGTGCGCTTGTAAATATGCAACTTAATTTTGTGGGCACTGATGAGTTGATCTATAAATAATAATATTTTAGGTAATTGCGTTATATTAGAGCTAACAAAAGCATAATAGATTTCACTTTATGCCCGATTTTCAGTGTTCATCCTGAAATGAACAATAATTAGGTCCGCAGGATACATCAATCAAACGCAACGGCGGCGCTTTGTATAGCTTTCAATGATTAGTTACACGATAGTTTCAATCAAATCTATTTTTGATATTATTACATCAAAAGTTGTTTTTTAGCTTTACCTGTGTACGTAGTAATGGAGGTGTTGTAATCAATAAAAATAATAAAAACACTTTATAGTTCACATACATAAAAAAAACATTACAACTTCAAGCATACAAAAATGATAGGTGGGCAAAGGCGGCCTTATCACTAAAAGCGATCTCTTACAGACTACCTCTCTGCGGCGGAAATCTAGAAAGTAAGCGGAAGTGACCTGATACAGGGTGTCCCAAAACACAACGTCAATCCGAAACCATAGATGGTAACCATCATCAGAAAAACCAGAAATAAAACCCATCCCATGTTTTTTAGAAAGCAGAATTTCTAGAAGTTCTTTGAGGTAAATTTGTGTGCGAGGGTCATAGAGGAGCATATTCACATATTCACTCGTAGCCTAATAGAGAGCCATTTAAGTTTGCACCGAAACTCGACACATGGTTGAACTTGAGCATGCCATAAATAAATCTAACGCAGAGGTTCTGATGGCACTAGAGTTTTCTGAGCAAGTATCCTCATCGAGGTCAATGAGGCAGACATTGGCATAGTCCAGGATGGGCAGGAGAAGGGGTTGCGCAAATTCTACTTTGGGTCGGTGAGGTAGAACATTTCTCAATCTTCTCAAAGAACCAGAAGCAGCATACACCTTCCTGCTAACTTCAGTGATATGTGGAGACCAGGAGATGGTGGAATCAAAAAGTACGCCCAGGTTCCTGACTACATTGCTAATCGTCAAGGTGGTATCATTCAAATAGAGGTTTGGATGACTGCATGTTTTAAGTCTTGAGATATGTTTAGAACCACCAATGCTTGCAACTAGCCACAATGCAAATGGGTTTATTATAAGGCCACGAGATTTACTCCATTTTAAAATGGTCCTAAGGTAATTATTTAGTTTATTAATAAGTTCAACTATATCTCCAACAGTTGCCTGGGAGTAAATTTGCATACAAATGCTGTTGATACGATAGTAGGGGTGTCAAAAAGTTTATAAATATTGAAAAGAGAAAAGGGGAGAGGACACCTCCTTGGGGTACACCAGCGCCGACGTCACAAACCCCAGAAAATCTATCATCAGCACGAACACATTACTGACGTCCAATGAGGTAAGTCCAGAACCATTCAATTTCTTTTTCTGAATGTTTCTTTTTGCTTTTCCTTGTTTTTCCCATTGTTGATTTTCAAATATGTTTGTTTATAAATGAAGACTGAATTTTCTGTATATATTAATAACCAGAAATCAAACTGGGGATCGCACTATTATTATTATTTCTCCTAGGGGTTTAGCCTAGGGGTTTAGGGGTTTGCAATCTATGATCGCTAACGCTATCAAAAACGTAAGTAGTTTAATAACTGTACGGAGCAACACTTGACAATATCCTTTATGGGACTTATAATTAGGTAATTATGTCTTTGGGTGATATTGAAACCAATTGGCAGATAGATCGCATGCTAGTTTACCGGGATCTTATTAAAAAAGGCCTTCTCGCTTAACATAGGACCAGTTTAGTATAGATGGTTAAAGTCATATGATATGTGGCTTATATTGAGCTTGCATATATGCAGCAAATATGTGTGCGTGGCAAAAATGTACAGATGGAATGCACACCAAAGCGGCGAGAATGTGTTTTGACAAGATGACAACTGCCACACATTTGCATATTCACAAGTACACGCACACTTAAGGCCGCATGCACACATAAGTTGAACCATCTAGTTAGTAAGTTAATTAATTGAAAAATGGCAATCAACCGCGATTGGTGTGGCATTATATTTCTGCCAGTGACTCGTATTGGTGAAACATTGTACAAAAATTAAAATAAAAAGTTGCCATAAAATAAATTCCGCTAGGCATTGAGATATATTACAAGCTAAAACAAAATATGACGCTAACAATAACTTAAACTTATGATTAATTATAAATGATATATGAAATGCTCTAAAGAAACTTACCAAAAAGAAAAAAAGTAATGAATATAATACTAACCCAAAATACTTGCTAACAATCAGACTAATATTAAGTTGATGAATGAATTTACACAATATTCTTAAAATCTTCGGGCTGTAAGTAGAGAGGAGAGTCTTGATATTAGTTGGGCGCTGTATCTCAGGAGGAAGGAAATCAAATACGAAAACAGAAACAGTGGGCAATTAAAAAATATATGCTCCACTGTTCCTAAATCCTGACCACAGTCGCAGAACGGGGATCTCGAACTCCAATCCTGTTAAGGAGAATAGGGGGAAACCATCTATGATAACATTACGGCAAAAGTCAGTTTGACATCAGTGAGCTTAAAAATCCCCAATAGAAAATATTACGTGAAATTAGCACCTACTCACATCCCACGAAAAAATCTTTTACATATTCCATGTAATTTATCTATTTGATTGATTTGTTTACCAGCACTTTGCTATTCATCTCCCGTCGACTCCATATAGATTGTTTTGCAAATTCTCGGGTTTAGCGCCGTAATTGGACTCAAGTTATGCCAAATACGGGACAACAAACATCATTAAGGATACGTTGGAATGGAAACAAGTAAACTTGTAATGATTTTGGTTTTGTAAGTTGTACAGTTTGAAAATAAAATGTTTTCTTTTTATCGCAAATTAATTGGTGAGCATTTTAATTATTTTAAATCGTTGATGACATTTTTGGAATTAGAAATGGAATGAGATTAGATTTATAACACATCTATAGGTATAATTTTATTTAAAAACTTCAAATATAAGTCGAGAAACTGTTATAAGCTTGTATGTTAAATTATTGACACTTTATAATTTACCTAATTTTGAACCAATTACAGTATCTATAGGGATTTAAATTGCCGTTCTTATTGGTTTTTTCTGACAAAGCTAGTATTTTGTTAAAATCTGGCAGAAAATTCTGCAAACGAAGGCAGTCGCGGGCAAAGTAGTAATATATAAAATCACTTTATTTAATGGACATAGACTATGGAGAAAGTCCTACATGATTGAAAAGTTGAATATGAGATACTAAACACTTTACAGCTTGTCGTAAAATTAAGAGAGATAGATAGTTTGAGTTGCGCAAACGCACCAGTATCTGAGCGGTAATCTTTGAATTGAAAACTTCTGAATATTGATTGAAAATTACTGTTACTTACTAATATCGATAAAAATCAACTAGACTTTGAATTAGATAATTTTGATATAAAAAAATATTTATGTCTAAAATAATGTTTGATCTTTTTTAACAATGTTAATATAAAATTAAAGATAAAAAAAATCTAACGTTATTTTCGTATTGTAAATTAATTTATATAAAATGTTTTAAGCACGCAACGGTATGTTGCTCTATCGTGTTAGGCATCAATTATAAACGGCCTATTAGCAATCGATACTTCCCGAACCTATCGGGTTGTTGTAACTTCCTACCTAAGGATATGGTAAATTCGCCATTACGATAGCTAATTACGAGATTTTATTAAATACCATCATCCATTAAAAATATTTCAAGATGGATGACGTGACAGTAATGCTAAAGTTTATCGTAGATCAGGTAGAACAAACAAGAAATATGACCCTCACAATTTCGTCTTTACTCAGCTAAGTAAATAATCTAAATGTATTAAAATTGGAGTCGGAGAAGCAAACGAGTGGAGGCGGTTGGGTGATGTCTAATCTGTAATTAGGATCGAGGCTGAAGCGAGGGGAGAGGCGGGCTAGTTGCAGCGTGTGTTGTGGCAAGGGCGCTGTCAGTGATGAGCAGGGTTTTAATCGGATGATTGTAATGTGTTTTAAATTTGCATTGATGCGGTATTAATAGTTTAAAAATATTAATTACAATAGAAAGCCAGCAAGTTTTACAGTAAAAAAGGAGATTTTAAAATATTGTTATACTTTACCTGTTTTAATGAGCGGTATCCCTAATATACTATATAATTCCTTGCTTTTCCCTCAGATGAAAGCTGTAGTTCTGGATATAGGATTTATCCCTCTCTTCTTTTACTGCCTTTTTGGACGATCTCTAATTAAATAAAATTCCCTAATATTAAACACATAATCCATTATTATCCAAAATTAAACTCATTAAAACAAAAAAGTAGCGACAACTCCAAGAGTCTTAATTAAAAACCTCAGAGGGACCATTCCGCCCCGGCTTCCCAAACAGAGCAAGTACCTTTTAAACCGTTTTATAATCATAGTCAACACATTGTCCGTAATAAGAATAGCACTAATGGATTGTTGTTACTGACTTAGCTTAATTAAACACGACGGGAGTCAGTGCTTGGGCGCATTATACTGCTAATTAAACGCCAGGTTTACTCAGATCCGAAAAAGAGGCTCTTCAACGCGCTTAGCCGGTATTATTACAGTGTGTTCAGGGGCTCCGCAAACACGCCTTGGAGGGTCCTACTCTCAAGTTTCGCGTTTAATTAGACAGATAGACGCGGGCCGGCCTTATTAGTATTGTCTACGGGGGCCCAATTAACACCAGGGAGGTTCTCCGTTCGTTTTAATAATCAACGGATACCCTTCCTTCGTTAGCCGAATTGGGTGGTTTCACTTCGGTTACCGGTTATTTAAATAGTCCGTAATTGAAGTATCTCCAATGTTTCGTTATATTTTTTAATTAACGTAATGGCTCGTGTTTTCTACTCTATTTAGTTAAAGCTTTCCCGTAAATAAAAAGCAAAAACTCTTTCCTTTTCAATTAATTCACTCCCACAATAGAGCCGTTTGGAGAAAACAACTGTTTATTACTTTCATAATAATTTAATGGCTGTGTATGGCGTTTATGGAGGGAGTTCTTGTCCTAGTTTGCCGTGGTATTATCATGTCCATAGATAATTGATTTGTGTGAACAATGTGCTACTTTAATTAGAAGCAAGCACAGCAAGCAGCAAATTGCACTTACATAGTGCATGAAACGCAGTAGATTGGAACGTGGTTGATAATTGAATATTTATAGGTACCTATAACGATTTAGGCTATTGGTTTCGTTTCTAACATTGGAAATGGAAATTGATAATCAGCGGGGGACATCATGGAAATACAAATGTCATCATTTCCATCCTATTATATTATTCTATTAAATTTCAAATTCATTTAAATTTCAGTAGAAGAGTTTCTTACGTTTAGATCTCGCCTGGGATGGTCTACTACAGTCCTTTCTATTTTTACCGCCATAATAATCACAGTGGATGTGTTTCGGCTGAAGGAAAGGATCAGCTAGTGTAACTACTGACAAGACAATTCCAAGTGAAGCTTACGGTCGGCAACGCATAATTAATCGATTATAAATGAAAAACAATGGGTGCTAATTAACCAGACTTCTTTTTAATAGCATTATTCGCCTCTAAAAATCTTCATCATTGCCTTCTGAATTACTAAGTCAGCCACAATTTGCGAGCGTATGAACGATACTATCTTAGCCACTAAAAATATGTTGTTGCATGATGTTTTTGCTATAAAATTTTGAATAGCCGGGTCCACACTGGACGATCCATAATGGACGATCTCGCGATCCGTGATCCCGAATCGTGGAGCGTGGATCATAGATCATACTAGGCCGATCTAGTTTTGAAAACTTGCGAACCTAAACCTACGTTCCAAGCGATCCACGAGTGACATTCAGTACAGTCGAACTCTTGCACGATATGGAGGCACACGTACAACTGCGGCGTCGAATTGCCGTGGTGGCAGTAACCTTTATATTGCTTTAAAAAATTGCGCAAAAGATCACAAAAACCAAAAAGATGGTTCTGGATAAAAACTATATACAAAAATCGCTCGGAATATGGAACTCAGCTTTACGCAGAGTTAGTTACCGATAAAGTTGAACACAATTTTGCAAGAATGAATAGTAATCAGTTTGAGATATTATGTGCATTATTGGATAATAAGCTGTGAAATTCTCTCTTCTAAAGCCAAAGACCGCATTTTTTTAATTAACTCTTCAACTGGTGTGTTTGCCATATCACGTGAAATTTGTCGCCAAGCATCCTCTTTTACACCCCTACTGGTATATTTTCGTCGCTCGGGACCCATAAACATTTGTACTGCTTATGAAGGGATATTAACTGGCGACCTTTAGATTGATCCATTTTTGCTGAGCGCGCGATCTACACGACCGACCACAGCGCGCGCGCCACGCTACTGAGGCGCCTTTGAACATGGCCAAAAACCGACAACAAACGGATCGGGCGCATCGTCATTTGGATTGTTTTGGCGCATTTGGGTTAGGTTATATTAGGCTGTAATTATCGCATGCGCGAACCGAGTGCGCGAACCGAGCGCGCGAAGCGAGCGAGGTGCAGCAGCACCCGGCGAAGCACCATAATCGAAATTGGATGATAATCCAAAATTTTATAGCAAAAAATCATGCTACAACATATTTTTAGTGTCTAAGATAGTATTGTTCAGTCGCTCGCAAATTGTGGCTGACTTAGTAATTTAGAAGGCAATGTAGATTTTTAGAGGCGAATAGTGCTATTAAAAAGGAGTCTGTTTAATTAGTACCCAAATTTAACTACTACGATTTCTATAGAATATTTAGTAGGTGTTGCAAAAAAGACGAATTAGTTTATTAGAGGCTATCTCATTTTCCCGTGGCTTAGTTATAAAAGTAGAAGTTTGATCACGTGGCCAATAAAGAAATTTGTGGCTTGACTTATAATTTCCCAATTATATTATATTTCAATAACATTTACGAATAACGATGACTATGGGCATGGATGCCGCTCACGATCAGGTGGATAGCGTGCTCTTCGGCCGACTAAGTCACAGTCAAAAAAATAATTACATTGTAATACTTACGTTTTGCATCATCATTTGCTTTATTTTGCATTTATTTTTTTTTATTTCTTTGCTATATATTTACCATATATTGTTTACTTTCATTGACAAATCATGTCAACTCAATTTTTTTATGACAGCAATGGAGGCTGCCAAACAAACTAATGTTACACACGAATTCATACAAAAACATTGTATGAAAATATACTTGATTCCTGGCTAACAAGATTACTTTCAAAATTTCAAATTGCAGTTCTAATGGAAGGCAAGCCCGGCCATATAAGCCGATTGCTGCCATTAGAACGGCAGTCTATTTCAAGCCATCCTACCGATAACATCTCCAGTCTATTACTAGTAACTCTGCAAGTCCTCGAACTCATGCTCATGCTGAAGCTACCGGACTCCGAAGTTGCCTCATGCTGAAGCTACCTGACAGACGCTGAAGCTGCCTCATGCAGAAGCTACCTGAAGCTGCCTCATGTTGAAAACCCCGACATTGACGCCTGATCCTGCTCCTGCAGCTGACCCTGATGATCCTGCCTACCACCTCCTCCTGCCTGCTGATCCAAAATGCTCCTCCTGTTCCTGCTCTCACTGAACCCACACGCGCCAGAACGCCAGTCGGCGCCTGAGCGTCTGCCGCTGACCCTGCACGCGCCTGAGCGCCTTCACCATGGCAGCAATCTATCAGCTCGCTCCAAGGTGTCACTTAGAAGTAATTTTAAGGCAATAAATATTCTTACTTTCCATTCACAATATATTTTAGAAAATTTAATGTATGTAAAAAAGAACATAACCTTGTTCAAAAGAAAAAAAGATTTGCACAATGTTAACACAAGAGGAAGAAATATGCAGCTCATAATGGTAGGCTTCATAAAGTCACTAGCTCATTTATAGGTCAATGTATACGCTTTTATAATAAGGTTCCTGAGGATATCCAAGGTCTTCCTATTGACAAATTCAAAGAAACTATAAAGCAGAAGTTGTGTGCTAAAACATATTTATAAACTATCCAATTATTTGGATGATAAAAGCCCTTGGGTATAATCCCCTCAATAACAGGATTTTACCAGTATTTGTAACAAAACATGTGTGATGTGTCTGTTTGCTCGTTGAGTTCTTCGTCCCGATAAATATCTAAAGCGTCATTGTCACTAAAGTACGTCTTCTTATGGTAGCGTCGGGTGACGGGTCGCTCACTTCCTTCTAATATGGTTGAGGAGGGCGATGGCTAAATCTCACGATAACTCGTGAATGGGTGCCGTTTGAGGGTGTTCGTCGTTTGGATACTTGGGGGGAGGGAGACTTGCCAAGCTAACGGATGCAGATAAGAATAACTTTGTATAGACATAAAGAGACTCTGTAGATTTATTTTGAAAAAAATATACCCGTGAAGTTTCTTGCCAGTTCTTCTTCACGATGGTTTTTTCGGACTGGTGGTAGAGTCATGTTTTATTTGACATCAATAAGAACAAGTAATTGTCAATGTTGAGAAATAAATATTTCATTTCGTTTCAGCCTTAGCGGCGACCCCTCCGACTAATTCATGTCCGTTACAGTTCTTTTTATAAATAAAAACTATTATTACGTGACAATATTACTGCATTTTCTTCATCTGCCAGATGAGTAGCGCAAACCATACTGACTACGTCCTAGGACGGTCATAAAACTGCTATTACAGGTCTAGCGAATTCTCTAATTAATGCATATTGTACTGCGTTGATACCCTTTTAAATAGACGTAAATTGTGCTTAAGGAAATTACTATTTATAAACGCTGAACTATTGCGAACTTAACTTCGTTAAATATACTTAGAAAGTTAATTTGATGTTTGTTTTGATGAATACATAACACAATAATAAAATTTACTCCATATAAAAGTCTTGCTTTACGTTTTACAGTAAAATTGTATTTCAATAACTCTGACAAAAACGGACCAATTAACAATAACATCCTTTGAACACGCAAAGCCTCTACGTATAACTTTGATACCACTTGTATATTCCCCAGTGCTTTTGACCCAGAACAGAAATTGTCTTGGCAATATGCAAACGCATGCATGCAGGGTGCGCCGGAGTTGTCGGCACTAATAACTTTTTCTCAAAACACTAATGAATAACTTGTACCTTATTACGGAGCACGTTTCGCCACTCGGGCACGCCAGCTCACGGACTTATTCTGGAGTTCAACAATAATTTACAATTCAATGACGTTTTTTGAAATGTTATATTAGTTGTCTGTAAAATATAACGCTGGAAATATGTTTACTAAGTTTCTGTGATTGTAATGATAATTAATTATAATGCACACACTTCTTCTTACAAACGTTACTACTCGTACAAACGTGAATAATAAACATAATAATGAAAATCAACTGCGAAATTTACATTTCATATGGCGTTTGTGTGCAAATAATAATAAAAAGTATAATGAACTCTGACAAAAGCAAATTGTCAAATAAATATGAAACATGTAATTATGATGCAAAAGTAACTCTCATTTAATAGCTGCATAAAAAGTAATAATCACTACGTGCTCCTTTAATTTCCATGTAACTAACATCTAAAAGAAACAAAAAGTACTAAAACCGAATAGTACGTTTTTGCACGCTCCATAATTAATCAATTTATTCTTAATTAAAATTGCTTGCAGAATAAGGACGTGGCCAAAGCTATTCTAGCCGTTTGCCGGCGTCAAGCTTTGAAAGTAATTTTCATTAAGATTTATGTTTTACTTAACGAACCTACACATAATGGAATAGATTTTTTCAGCCGTTTCTGTTGTATGAAAGCTCTGAACCCTATTGCAAAAAGCTCGTTTAAATAGGAGAAAAGTAAATTTTCTATTTTAGCTTCAAAGTGTCATGCAGGTAATTAACACTGTCAACTGTCACAATAATTTTCGCAGAATTGACCAGCGATCGCGAAGCGCTTTTGGTCTTCCTTGGTTGTACTTTACTATAGTAAGTAAGTATAATAATAATAATAATAAATAATAAATCCCCAGACAAACACACCAACTGTATATAAGTAAAGTATAATTGACGAAACCAAATGCTTGCAAAATGTTTAACCACTCCGTTAGATTAAAAACGCCTTCATAAACATAAATGTATGAAGATTTCTGATTCTGAAGTCCACTTTCATAATCGGTATTTTTGCTTTAATTAAAATCTTTAACAATTATTACGCCGATAAAGAGTTAGCCATACTGGGATACAAGGAGATACTGACACGCGTGAGACCTGGACAGTCGAGTGCTATCCTCGTCTTCATCATAACTTTTCACCAGGTGACATGAACTACCACTTCAAAATACAAAACGGGCTTTGCAAATGAGTCATACCTACTAACAACGTGAATCATAAATTTCAGGGTTTTGTTTCTTGAACTCTTGTACAAGTTTAGTATGACACAGGAGAACGATAAGAGAGCAGTTTTCAAAAATGTACCGTTTCGCATTGTATCTTAGTTTATTATTATTCTTATTTATTATTAGTTCCACCCATCACCGAAATGAGTTTTATTTGTAAAAGGCTCATCGTACAATAGTACATTCGGACCGCAGTTTGGTTTACTAACCACTAAAGATGATATTAATTTTAAAAAAACATCTAATATTCTAAAATAGCAATAGTTCCCTTTATGGCATTAACGTTCCCAGCAATGTATCATCACAGCCTTTTCGCAGCAGCACAAAATAATCCAATTAACGTATTTTTCTTTGAATTTATCTATTAACTATAAGTAGGGTCTCATTAAGGACATTCTACAACAATGTTTATACGGAAATGTTATGCACACGACAGTCAATTAGAGAGCCTTTGATCATTATGTGTACACACTGGCTGTTTCTTATTATGGTATTAATGTAATTGACACCAGTTTTAATGGTTCAGCTGGCGATTACTGCCCGCATAAGAAGTGGGTTTCCGTTGCGTAGAGGCAATTTTATTTTACAAAGATGTCGAAGCGGATTTAGCGCTAGTTCTCGTAATGATGACTGCGCCTGGGCATATGTCAAATGGTTTGTGAATGTTTCCATGGTAAGCTTTGTGCTTTTAAATATGTCCAATATTGAGAAGCAAAAACTAATTATTTCACTTTAATTTGCTTCACTACGAATGAAAATCACTCTTACTAGATCGCAAAAATGTTTTGTTTCCGTTTATTTTTGTCACTTCATGTCATTTTAAAGCAAATAATAAATAAAAATAGTATAGTAATGGTTAAGTAGCAATCTCAACCTTACGTTGGGTTTAATACTAAAGAATTGAATGGCTAGGGAAAGTGTGAAGATTTGGACGCACGAATTCCTATACCAGAAAGTAACAGATTTTTTATTATAAACATAATATGTTTGCTCAAAAATCTTGAAGGTTCCACTTTATAACTGTAGTTTTATACTGTGACAACTCCCGATCTGCTATATGGACATTTAAAATTCTTTATCTTACTTATCTACTTTTAAATCACGGAGATAGTATAAGGTTAAATAAATTTCAGAATTTGAAAAGTCTTGTATAAAAATTATTCTAGTGATAAAAATTTATCTGAGCATTGAAAAATGAGGCCTTAAACTTCTAAATAAAATTACAACAAACAATATTTAAAAAATTTACAATAGTAAAAAGAGTAACAAGAAAAGGAACATAAAAATAGAATACAACACCTAAACTACTTTGTTAAAAGTGCAAACTAACCAAAAGGCTGGCCGTGTTACCGCCAAATGTTTCTCTTTACCTAATTACATACAGTTCTTTACAAAAGCTGGCAACAAGATATGAAGGAGAAGAAATTTATTAATATAATAACCAGATTGGGTATTATTTTTCACTTATAATACCATAAAATACCTTCTATAGAATTTTTTTGCTAATTAGACCGACAATGGATCTATTCCTTATTGTCTTCATTAATTAATAGATTATATTATACAGCCCTAAATTATAAGAGTAATTATATCCTTTAGTGAACGTACTGTAATAAAATATCCAAATTGTCATGGTTACGTCTATTTAACATCTAAAGACATACAATACATATTGTTTTATTTCAACTAAGATCTAGAAAATTATTTAAGTATCTTAGTATATAATTATTTAAAAATATCGCCCTTCATTCGTTGTAGATAATTTTTGTAATGGATAATGCGGCCTTTAAACATTAAAAATGCCCAAACGGAACATATTTCTACCTAAAAATGGTAAAGATAACCGAAAAGTCTAAATAAGTGTCATCATGGCACGATTGTAACTGCTGGCATCTGTTTGAATAAACGCCTGGAATTTAAGCGCATAGTAAACTTTTTTTTATTTTTTTTTATTGATAATTAGCAGGCGTTTGTGTTCCATCTCACCTGATGGAAAGTGACGATGAAGACGAGGATCGTACACGCCTGTCCAAGAGGTACCTATTCACTCTACACTTGAAAGCTCCAGGGTTATATTTGTCTGGAAAAACAGACGCAGGCAAATCGTTCCACTCTTTGGCAACACGAACCAAAAATGAGCTATCGAACCGTTTAGTTCGGCTCATTGGCACGCTAACCACAAACGGGTGAAACTTCTGTCTGCGTCTGGTTGACTGGTGGAGAAAGGGGGAAGGTTCGATCAACTGAAAAAGAGCATTCGCACACTCTCCAAAGTGCAATCTGTAAAAAACCGATAGACTAGCAACTTTTCGACGATGCTCGAGACTTTGCAGTCTCGAAGAAGTAAGTTTGTCGTCACTTATGAGTCTACGGGCCCTTCGGTCGATAGAATCCAACGCTTCAAGATGGTATTTTGCGGAACCATGCCAAAGATGGCTGTAGTACTCCATACAAGATTGAACCTGGGCTGTGTACAGGTTGAGCAGCTGTTCGGAGTTGAAGTACCGCCGGACCTTTGCGATGACTCCCAATTTTTTGGAAGCCGACTGTGCCATGGTTTCAATCTGTTGACCGAAATTAAGTTTCGACGTGATGGTCATGCCTAGAAGCCCTAGTTGGTTTGTGATCGGTACAGATACACTTTGGAAAGTGGGCGTCAAGTTGAATGTGGTCTCTTTACCCGAAAAGAGACACGCCTGGGTTTTAGAAGGGTTGAACTTGACAAGGTTGGCTTCAGCCTAATCGGAAACCCTACATAGTGTCAAATCAACCCGTTCGATCATCGACTCTCTCTGAAATTGGATCTGGTTTGGACTCGCTCGCGCACTGGACACATATCTCTCTCCAACAGTGCTGTCATCGGCGTAACCAATAATGCCTTGCGATAAAAGAAGGTCATTAATGTGCAGCAGGAATAATGTTGCAGAGAGAACAGATCCCTGAGGTAGGGAGATATCCTTGGAGATTTCCAAGAATACGGTTATTGCCTCTCCGTGCCCTTCCAAGGCCATGCTCCATAGATGCGTGACGTACACTAGAAGGTCTCCTGTTGAGCGTCCTCCGCCGAAACCATATTGGTTGTCACTGAGGAGCTCATTGGTCTCTAGGTACGTCAGGAGACGATGGTTCAATACACGTTCCATAATTTTGCAAATTATGGAAGTGATTGCAATAGGTCTATAGTTGACTGGGTCGGCTCGACTGCCCTTTTTTGGTACGGGCTGTAACTTTGCACACTTCCATGATTTTGGAACTTTTCCAGTCCTGAGAGAGTCGATATAGGCGTGTCAAAACAGGAGACAACTCGGCTGGACAGTGCTTTAAAACCACAAACCAACACTTATTCACGTCTAGATTTTGTAAGCATTTGAGTACCTGTTTCTGGTGAATTTGGACGGCCTCCATCTTGGGGCCGAATGGAGGTAACGTGGGTGGGCTTTTACCTTTGGAATCTAGACGTGAACATTCCACGAAGAAATTTGCGAACAACTCTGCCTTCTCTTTTGCGCTGTGGGCCAAAGACCCGTCAGGCCTTTGCAGTGGTGGCAGTGATGGGCGACAGAAGTTCATCTCAACCGACTTGGCAAGGGACCAGAAAACTTTACTCCCCGTGGGATAGGATGCTAACTTGTCCCCGATACGGCCAATGTGGTCGAAACGAGCGCTTCTGATCACCTTTTTGCAGGACTTGGCAGCAGCATTGTACGCCTGCTTCTTAGCTGGGAGATCCATAGCTTTGCTTCTGCGAGCGCTAGCCCAGGCTTGGTATGCTACATGTTTTCGCTTTTCAGCTAGGAGGCAATCAGCATTAAACCATGGGCGGGCTTTGGACTCCAGAGATATAATAAAACAGAAAACCCCGGAACTTCCAGGTATCGGAGACGCCGACAACAGATCTTGTCTCTGACATACGATCTGCGTCTCTGTCAGAAATAATAAGTGCGGCGTCGCTGTCTCAAGGTGGTGGTGGACATCGTGGAGATTTGAGTGCACTCCTCGGATGTTAGAGAAGTGTACTTTTAGGGAAAGGGAGTGCATCCGCTGTCGGTTCTTATTTTTCTTTTTTGACTTTTCCATTACGTGAATAGGGTGAATAGGGGAGAGGAATAGAAGTTGAGTGCACAACGTTTGGAACCAAGCAACTCGAGTGGTCAGACCCACTGGTGAGGGACTCACATGGAGACCGCGGGGACGCCCAAAACCCCCCGGGATCGCCATCGGGCCATATCCATCCGGTTGCCAACCGGCACGATGGAGCAATCCCGGGATTTTACACAGGCGGTGGGGCAGCCTTTCGCGAATGGCTAGAAGGCTAGTTGGGCCCCCTACAACCTGCGGTCGGCCAGCGGTGCACCGTTTCTTTGGATCCCGCTGCCCTCCAGAATGAGCCACCCGGTGCATCATAACCCATCGAGTTCAAACGGCTCTCATACGCTGCGCAATTACTAGGACCTATTCTCCTCCAACGGCTACTCAAGACATCATGCCGAAACGTGACTAGGTCACTTGGCGGCATGGCTTTGTCTCGAGGGTGGTGGCAAGCCGCGGTCGAAACTTACCACCTGCAAAATGGTTATCCCGCCATTCATCGGTCGCCAAAGCCTCGTCCGCTGTCCGGCAGGGTGCACCACGGGCAGATGAGTTTGGCATTTGGAGAGTCTTGATGGTAGGCGACTCCCCGTCACACCCAACTTGGACTTTTTGAAAATTGAGGAAAAAAACCTACTACTTAAATACTAACGAGTTTAATGGAAACACGATAAATTCAGAAATCAATATGATGATGCATCTTGTCCCAGACTCTTACAGAACTGGTCCCTAATTAACCGAATCACTTACAGTCTTGTCACAGATAAATCCACGACAACGCAGTTACTAAAAACCTGTTTTAAAACACAAAAAATAAAAGCAAAAATATTAAAATATTTAGTGACGACGTAAGTATGTGATATTTACAAGATCAGTTATAAGCGGTCAATTAGTTTAATTAAGTACGTATTAGGGCTATTTTAACGAGTATAATAACAAATTATTGCGGTTTTGGCCTTTACTCACATATAATGTTTCGTCATTACGTTAGCACCAGAAGCACCACGGGTGAAACCGTGCGAAGATGTAATAGTATTGAACGGAGCCGTTTGTTATGCAGATGGTCTCACTATCTTCTTCTTGTACTTCTCTTCTTAATGTCTAGGTTTCTACTAAATTTCTGCTCGAAGAAGTTATCACAGATTGTAATAAAGGGGTCATACTCGTATAAAAATACTCGATACTCGATAATGACAATAGCTTAGACGATGGCTTCACGTTTTTCTCTTATTCAGTGGCGAAGCGATCGAAGGTTGAGCGCATGTCTAAAAGATTTACTCTTTTTTTTATACGCCCCCACCAGATTTTATTTCCGATATGGCTTCAAAGGTAGTTGAACTTACCAAACAAGTTCACACTCTTTCAGCCAGAGTTCGCAGTCATTCACGTAATCGTACCAGCTCTGGTAGGCAATCCTCGCGCATCCTCATCAGCCGCTGGCAAGCACTGCTGGTATCATAAACACTGCAGGACCCGCGCTTCTAAGTGCGTTCTCAGTTTACCTTGCAACTTTGTTGTTCTGATGTGTGTTTTTATCCAATCAGCTGGCTCTCTCGACTCAGCTCTGCTAACGGTAGCATAAAAAACGCGTTAATCTAAGGCTGCGTTGCAATTTTTTCTGGCAGTTCTTCGTTGCGGACATCCAGAGAGAATTTTCTGGCACATTACCACCTCTTGCCCGACTGCCATAGCAAAAAGATAATAGATATTAAAACTGGTGTATGCTTTGTAGCTACCTCGGCTATAGTTGAACAGCCGAGTGTCAAGGCTGTGGTCGCTGAAAGCTCAACCTTTGCGTCCGTTTTAGCTGAGTTTCCCCTATATCACCCTACCAACCGGCCTACCCAGGGTTATCAAGCACAGCGCTGTACACTATATACAAACTACCGATGGTCCCCCAGTGTCATGCCGTCCGTGCCGTTTTGCCCCACAGAAGTTGTCTTCTTCTTTTTTTTTTTTTTTTTTTTTTTGCTGCCGAGGCACCCTCGCGGGAGGGAGGTGGAAGATGCGTCATGCATACCCGCCCGCAGGTAAATTCCTCTGCGGGGGGGTTATGTGGGACTCACCAGAATGGCACCTACCCACTAAAAACCACCTGTTGGCTGTAGTTATTACCGTTAGCCTTGATCGGAAGCGACACCCGTCGGGAAGTTGGCCGCTCGGGTGTAATGAATCTTGTGCTCATTGCACAATGTCGAAACCTCGGTCCATTTACCCTTTTCCCGAAGGAAAACGGGTGGTGGCACCTTGGCCTTGACAGAAGTTGGGGCCGGAGCGGGTGTTGAAGACACCGGGGCAGCTGGCGTTGAAGACGCCGCAGGGGGTGTGGGGAGGGGCGTCGAGGGCGCCGGGTCTTGTTTCGACCGCTTCTTAGAGCACTTCTTAACAAGCGTAAAAGAGGGAGACGCAGGGCCAGTTGGGGTGGCGTCCGAGGATGACTCGGTCGCGGGTGCGCGCTTGCGTCGCGGATGGGCGTCTACTTCGCACTCCATGTCACTGGAGGAAGGGGACGCGGGAGGGCCTAAGACCTGAGGGGTCTGGGGAACTGGGGTGGCCTGAGGACATTAACGTCATGAGATGAGGGATAAGAGAATCTAAGAAACGGTACTTATCAGCATTTATAGACATGCCTTCAGTACTTTCAAGTAACTTCTTCCTAAACTCGTCAAAGCTTAGGGAAGCCATTGCGGAGGGGTTGGGGAGGGACAATATATGATCCTAACAACGATAACTAACTTCCTAAAACCACCCTACACGCAGTAGGGCGGTTGAGAACGACGCGGATAACTTACTCGAACACGGCACTTGAAGTCCTGGAACGACGAATCCCCGTCGACGAAGCTCACGTTCCACGAAGTACGGTTAACAACCCTCTATCCGCCGTGAAAACGGCGTTAGAAACTTATTAGAAGTACGGTTAACGACCCACTGTCCGCCGTGAAAACGGCGTTAGAAACTTATTACGGTATACAACTATGAAATTATATATTACGACAACAACCAGTGAAATTTGGGTGCTCAATTAGCGCGGGGGCTAAAAGAGCGGGAAGGCGTCTGCGATCGACGTGCGCTCGAGAACGCACGCAGACCGAGACTGGGGAAGTTGTCTTCTGCTAAGAAGGAGTTTGAGTACATGGTACGCTGTGGCACGGCAAGGCCTTCTAAAAGTGCATGATCTTCTCCGCTTCACATGACCCCTAAAAAAGATGGCACCTGGCGTCCCTGCGGCGACTATCGCGCGTTGAATGGTAGAATTGTGCCGGATAAAAACCCAGTTCGTCATATTGACTCTGCGAACAACGCGTTTTATTCCTATACAAAGGTGTTCTTTACCATTGACCTTATGAAACTTATCATCAGATACCTTGAAGACGATATTCAGAAGACAGCTATCGTCACCCCATTTGCCCTCTTCGAATTTCCTTTCATGACGGCGCAATGTCTACGGTCTACCCTTTACCGATTACCGTTTCTTCGGATCCCGCTGCCCTCTAAAATGAGCCTACCGGTGCATCAAAATCAGTAAGTTCAAGCGGTTCTCTAACGCGATTACTCAGACCTATTCTCCTCCAACGGCTACTCTTAACATCATGCCGAAACGCGACAATGTTACTTTGCGGCATAGCTTTTCCTGAAGATGATAACACGGTTTGAACCTACCACATATTAATGCTGCTCGTTTAGCGCCACCCAGAGATCACGTGTAAGAATTCAAAGTGCCTACGAAACTTACAGACGGGAACAGTAACCAGTCGCCAATTAGTTTGTTTAAAATGTGGATAATATGTTTCTTATAACAATACCTTAAAAGTCTGCTTTTCATCATGGTCTATTATTTGATTATTATAAATACAATCAGATTTTAATAAAAAAATAGCACATATATAATTATTACCCGACTGAGAAGGAGGGAGGAAAAAGTATGTATATTTCTTTGGCACGCTCTACAGCCTAAACCTTTTGACGGATTTTAAAATAAGAGGTGTCATTACATTCGCCTCAGTTGTGGATGTGACGCGTTTTTGTACGGAAATAAAGTAATTTGTCAAATTCTGCAGCTTGTTTTAATAAAATTAATTGCTAATTGTATTTGCGAGTGTATTAAAACGAAGGTACCAATTTTGAAGTCACTATAAACCATTTTGTTTGGTAACATTGGTAGATCTTAAATATTTATTTACGTTTCCGAGCAAAGTAATTTACCAACGAGTTTTACGAAATGGTTCGTAAATTGCATTACTTTCCCGGTAACTTACATAAAAATACCTCATAAAAAGTAGGAGTTCTATACGATTGGGGGGTATTAATGCAGGATACTTTTGTGTACATAAAATAGATGTGTGTCTGGATATTTGGATGAGAGCCAAATAGCTGGTTAGTTTTTTTTTTTGATGATTCTCATAAAGTGTCAACTATGTGTGATTCAACGTTCCTGAATGTGTACTTCGATTTGAGTGTTATGAAGGGTGTATCAAAAAGTCGAACAAGAACCTTACATTTGTTCATGAATATTTAACTGCAGCTTCAAATTAGGTAAGTTCAAAAGAAAACTGTTTTATAGTATTATTTTATAAATAATATTTGTGAAGATATGACCTGTAATGCAATGAGATCGATAAGCTCCAATTTTTGTGAACCTTTATTGCTTGACCTTTGGTTACTACAACCCATACATTACGCGCACCGGGCAGATATATAAACAGGTGAAATCAGCTTTAAAATAAATAATTTGTATGTAAACAAGTTGAGATTTAGTTCTTACTTAAGATTCCTTAACATCGTAAGGGCGTCAGATACGAAACAAAATCTAATCGCACCGCGCCCGCGCCGCCGTCGCTGTTACTTGTAATTACTTTGAAGAATTTGCTCTAGTGAATATTTCAGTAAACGTATAGTGAAAGTAGGCGGCAAACTATAATTTGGTGTACACAAGTTTGTCTTGGGAGCTGTCTCGCTAGAATTCCTCACCAGCCACGTCACCTGTTTTAATGTAATTACTCCGAATGCCTATGTTATGCGACTTCACAAAACTGGAGCCCGGAAACTAAAGCGCTTAGAAAAGTTTTTTAATTAAATGTCAAGAAACGTTACAAATACAGGCTTAATTGTATCTGTTTTGCATGAATACTTTAAACATCGAATATGCTTTAAAAAGATATTTTTAAAGTTCAAGTCTGATTCATATTTATTTCACGTTTACATTTCGAATTGCAAAAGTATAAATAAAAATCCGCCTCTGAAACCTATTTTATAGCACGTTAGTGGTAATTTTATTTTATTTCACCGGTAACATTTTCACTTTAACGTCCTCTGTTTATGGCCTACATTTTAGCGAGAAACCTTCTTAGCGGAGTGTAGTATAGCTCATGAAATCTGCTAATGGATTAGGCGTGGCGATGCTTTAAAAATATCCATCTAATCTTCAGTCGATTTGGATAAAACACTCTTGATCCAAACACGGGCGGAAGTGGGGGCGCCCACTCCACTCGACCGCGATGTCACAAAACACTTTAATGTGTTTTTGCATGAATAGTCCATTAGGAATTAATTACATTAAAAAACTTTTGATAGATATTTAGATTTCCTTAAGATAATGGTGGATACTGGAGTTTGAGGTATTTAATGCTTGTTTTTCTAATTAATTTTATTAACAAATTTTTATTAAACATAATTCAATTCCATATAAAAACTAAAGTCACAAAATATTAAATTGAATTGTGACAAAAATTTGTATATAAACTTTTAAATTGAATTTTTTTTTTTGCCGCCGAAGCAACAACATCACGGGAGGGAGGTGGAAGATGCGTCATGCATACCACCGCAGGCATACCGGCTACTGCGGGGTGATGTGGGCCTCACCAGAGTGGCACCTACCCACTAAAAACCACCTTGCTGGCTGTGGCATGGGAATGTTGAGCAGCCTTCATCGGAGCGACACCTGGTGCGCAAACGGGGACCCGCTAGTGGGTCACCCGCTGAGAACAAAAATCACATAAGGTGCAAGGGACAGTTTGGGTGATGATTAATTGGCCTGGGCAGCCATAAGCTGGTCCAGATTCGACGAGCGCTGATCGGGGGGATCCGAGAGTGCATTTTTCGGTCTACGGACTTTGTACCTCGACGGCAGGACGGAGCAGTGTAATTTACTGTTTCGCGAATGACGGGGATAGAATGCTCTTCGGATCGCTTGAATAAAGCGATGGAGAGCGTGCTAAGGTGTTGTTGTATAGTCGGTAAGTCGAGATCCCAGTGCAGGTCTGCGTTACGCACGTGCAACGGAGCATCCATGGCCCTGCAGCAGAAGAGATTCTTGAGTACCTGCAGATTATACGGAATGGAGGGTTTGGCATGGGCATGGATTGGGGCGGCATACGTCATGACTGGTCTGACGCAAATCTTAAAAAGTTTTCGCTTGTTCCTAAGAGACATTTTGCTGTGCCTGCCTAACATACTGTTTAGACGGCCCATGTATATACGGGCGAGTTTGGTAACTCTAAGTATGTGAGGTCGGAATGAAAGCGTACGATCGAGCGTTATGCCCTAGGCATAACTTGGCAACTTGGCAACTAGACATACTTGGTGGTCGTGCCCACGGGATGGGCGTACCTACCATTGTTTTAAACGACCATATGGTCCTGTCTGGGGCCCCCTTCCCCAGGACACCGGATCAGGACTCAGATATACATAGTACGTAATCATTTGTAATAATTTTAATATTATCACACGGACTTCGTGTGATAGTAAAGATTAAGATAACAACAAAGTCTAAATTAATCTCACAATATTATTTCAAACAAATTTAAAAACTCTAATCAAAAACGCAACAATGCAAATTCAATAATAACATAATTCACAATAACGCTATCATAACATGGATAAGACATAGCACTTGGTACAAAATTAGTCTCCGCTGCCCTGACTATTTCGGGGGTAAGTGGACGCGAGGGGCGGTATTTATTCAGCATTAGAAAGCAGGCACTTACTGTTGATACTCGACTGACATATCCGTTAATGCTTTTCCATTCCCCCACCCGAAAACCCCCTCCCTCTCTAATACTGGTAGATTGGCCGTTCTTTTTTTAAGTAAAAATTATATGTAGGTCTTATATCCACCTTTTTTTACTTTCTTGAGGAAGTTAAAATGTAATAATTAGTATTTTTACAAATTCCTAAGTATATTAAGAAATAGTTTGAGATTTAGAATATTTTAATAGTTAATTGTATTTTATTTTTAGCTTCAATAGTTTAACTTGGTTAAGTTATACATTTGCTTATACAAAGAGAAGTTTTTTGCTATATTAAAATTTGAAAACTAAGATTGATACTTAAAATATACGTTTTGAAGTTGAAAAATGTATGGAAATTAAATTTCCCGCATATTAACAAAACGAACCTGCATACGAAATAATTATATGCTCGAAAACAAAAACGAAAAAATACAAATCCAGCTAATTATTTTGCACATCCGTGTTACGTAACAAGCAGCAAAGCAATCAAAAGCGTAATTTTCCAAAAAAAGTTTAAAACCGTCCGCTCGGCGGCAGTAGGGTTGGGTGCAAGACTCGTGGCGCCCCCTGCTTTGCCCGCTCTTACCGCTGGCTTTGATTGCACTTTATTTGCGCGTGTACAGTTAAATCCTCATTTTGATTGTTGATGTGGTTATGTAGGTTTGGTTTTTGAAGGGCATTTTAATAAATACGCTTTATTACAAGTAAAATTGCAATTAATTAAGTATGTGTACCAATGGTTAACTACCTTTGGAGATGATTTTGTTTGGTGGTAATTGTATTTTATTTCTAATGGAAAACATGGTATACAAATAACGATTTCATGTTACCAGTGTTGTCTAGAAATAATTTTGAAGAGATCACAATAAACTGGTTAAGTCATAAAACGTTGTTGGTAGTTGAATTTGATTACGTTAAAAGAAAAATAACTGTGTAATAAAATTCTGCTTTTACTCATCGACAGAGTGGTTCTGGTTACCATTGAAGTAACCTTCTTTCAATATCTTTCAGGTTTATCCTGCTATTCATTTTCAAATGATATTGAAAAAGTTGTTACGTACAAAATTAATATTTTCACTAAACTTAAAAAGTAATTTGGTCTAATCTTGCTTATCCAATTTAAAATTCAAACAATCGAGATTAGGCTATCTCAGTCGAGGCAGGTCCATTTATCCCACCGCATTACTCACGGCCCAAATAACCGATTATGTAACACGCAAAATTTCAATTACAACTTGTAATTAGTTTTTCGAGAGTTTTTCTTTCGCAGAGGAGGGGATAGGGTGGTGAGAGCGGGATGTAAGACGGTCTCTTTCGCTCTCGCATGCAGGCTTGCAGTCGTGCTTTGATTTGAGTAATGTCCATGCCACTTATTTGATTATTTTTATGCAATCTGCACAGGGGAAATGAAAGATTTATTTACTGCATTGCTACCCGCTGTTAATTAATTTTACGAAGTGGATGGGTAGTACGCAGCTGCTTGAGTAAAGTTTGTTTTACTGTGAGGTTGCCAGCGAAGTTATTAAATTTTGTAGTTTTGTACACTTGTTTAATAGTAGAAAACAATTAATACGGACATAAGAACGTGACAAGTACTATTTGCTTAATAAGGTTCTATAAAAAACAATGGATTTTTATATAACTTATAGATTATATAGATTTAATAATAACTTAGATATTTCACAAACATATATAATTTGACAACGATATGCTAAAGTTGACCCTTCATAGATTGTGAGAGTGCTGCCCGCTAATGCACGGAAGCCGAGCCACACGAATTAATGGCAAGAATAATGGCGATCCCATTATGGATTGCCGCCAACATACTTTACTCATGAAAAGAACCGAAAGTTACATTTGCGATACTCTGAATACTGAGCACTTTTAGTTGCTCACCCTCCTCCCCCACCGGGTGGCACAAAACACCAGTGGAGTCGACCTAATGGACCTTATTGTTGTATTAATAAATATTCAAATTAATTAAAGTTAATTAAGCGTCGTAGTATAATAAACTTTTGTTAATTAATGTGACTATGACAAACAAGACTTTGTAATTCATTCACGTAGCTAGACTACGCTAACGTCAATGCAGCGGTCTACATTCACCGCCGTAGTTTTCGTTGAAATAGTTTAGTTTAAATAACATCTCCATGAATCACTGTTCCTTGTTTGAAGTCTTTCATGTGAAAGTTTTAGAAAAGTCTTTTAAAACTGCTTTCAAGAAAATTAAAGCATTAATGTCCGTTGTGTAAGAGCTATCTTGGTCTGTGTCGAAATGGTGTTAATGGGTAAATGTAAAATAAAATGTCATAAACAAAGGACCCCTAAACTCCACAAGACGGCTGAGTAGCGTAGTGGTTAGTAGTAGCCCTGCCTCATACGCCGGAGGTCCCAGGTTCGAGTCCTGGCCGTGGCATTAATTTGTGCGATAAACACAGATGTTTGTTCTTGGGTCATGGTTGTTGATGTTTATATATATTTTTCTATTCTGGGTTTCCCCCTAGTTCACTGTATGGTCATGCATAACGCAAGCTCTAATTACTTTGGGGCTATACAGTTAGTATGTTTGTCTGACGATTTATTATTATTATTATATGTAGATGACATTTCTATTATAATTCCAGGCAACTTAAATAAAAATACAATTACATTATCGAAAATACCATTTATGACATTATCAACTGGTTTATTTGTTTATTTTTTATTTTATTCGTCGGTATTCCAACATCTAATTAAACGACAAAAATATAAAAATAAAAAAAACGACACATTACTTGCGAACAAAAACAAGAAGCCAAATTATAGAAATTACACTAAATTAAAAGTAAAATATCTAAATACAATCCATATTAATTAAGAAAAGAAAATTGAATTCTAGTATGAAAGACGATGCAGATTAC
Organism: Marasmarcha lunaedactyla; assembly: GCA_923062675.1. Classification (NCBI taxonomy): domain Eukaryota; kingdom Metazoa; phylum Arthropoda; class Insecta; order Lepidoptera; family Pterophoridae; genus Marasmarcha; species Marasmarcha lunaedactyla. The sequence continues at coordinate 21,763,435 of OV281343.1, forward strand.
AAACATTAAATCATATCGAAAAACTGAAAAATAATTTTTTTTTTTAATTTAAGATAGTAATGTATGAGTAACGAAATAATGAATTTAAAGAAATCAATGTACCTAATAATAAAAATAGTAAACTCGAATGAAATTGAAACGCGATTGGTTAGTATTTGATATTGTGAGTGTGTGTGTCAGTGTGTGTGAGTGTTTGTTTGTGGGTGTGTGTGTAAGTGTGTGTGTGCATTTAAATGCTTAAATCTAATAATCCTACTGTTAACATGACAAACACTAAAAATGTACAATTTTTAATTAAAGGAAGGAATAACTAAATTTAAATGACGAATCAATAGAAGTTGACAGTTACCCCCTTTTAGGTATTACGTTTGATCAACACGGCACGTGAAACTTGCGTGTAGAAAGTGTATATTCAAAGATAAATAGGTTCGCCTGTGTTCTATGGAAATTAAGTAAAATCAATAATAAAGAAATTGCACTAAAAACCTATCATGGCTGTGTTGCATCAATATTACGGTATGGCATCCTTCTTTCGGGCAATTCTGTTAAAATAAACAATGCATTCATTTCTCAGAAGCAATGCATTAGAGCTATAGCTGATGTAGATTCATGAACATCCTGCAAGCCTTTATTTAGGAACATGAAATTATTAACTGTTCCATGCTTACACATACTTGAAACTTGAAACTGGCGTTTTTGTAAAAAAGGAACACAGAATGTCTTCAAAGAAAAAATATATCTTAAACTACAGTACTAGATATTCTGATAAGATACGTTTACATAATATTAAAACTGAAATATGTCCTAGATATAGCATATCTGGTGTTTTACAATTTTTAATAAATTACCTAACAATTTAAAATCGTTGTCATTAAATAAATATAAAATAACACTGCGCTAATGGCTGGTTGAAAAATATTTCAATTCAATAATTAATTTTTTTAAATATTAAAGCAAAGTAATTGCATAGTAACAGTTATATAATTTCAAATATACCTACTTAAGTAATAAACTGTACAAATTAATTTATCTGTATAGAATCAAGTTTAACATGGTTGACTTTAACTTTATGCTTGACTTTGTTATTTGAAATGTAAATATAGTATTTAAAAATAATTAAGTAACTATTGCATGCTGTCATACAGATTAATATGTGTTCTGATTAGTTTTTGTACTAAGGCCTACAAATGTTAATATATTAAAAAGCAATAAATAGATTAGATTGTTTGATCTTTGATTGTCAAAGATTTAGGAGTAATAAAATGTCAAATTAATGGTATCTGTCAAGTCACAAGGGTTAGAGTCGTCTGACGCTGAACGTGCGGCGCAGCGCATTACTAATTGCCAATTTGTTCGATTCTACACTACACGGTGCAGCTTCGTTTATTTAAATGATTTGACGGAAACTTCAGCACAATATGATCATTATAATGCAAGTTGACCATTAGAGAACCTTTCTATAAGAGACGATAAGGGTTACTTTCTTTATGATATTAACTAACTAAGCTTCTTACTTTATTTTTGACGATCAATTTAAATGTTCTGCTCTATTTGCATTAATTTAACACCCATCTTTCTTTGTTCGTTCTTCGTTAAATGTCGTATAATTCATCAAATTAGGTGTAGAGTCATGTTTATTTCTTATCTGTGCTAGACTATTAAGTTTTTTGTACAATCATGTTTTTCTTGTGTTGCTGTCGTTCGTAAATAATTGAGCTCGGTTCACTGAAGCGCGTCATCCATTAATTAAGATAATAGGTATTGATAAGAGGCATGAAGATAAAATCAAGTGTATTTTGTAATCAATAAATAGTTACGACTAATCCATAAAACCTCTGTTATGCGTTTAACATCCTGTCTTGCCAATTAAGTAAATTATGCCAGTGATCGATGTAATTACTATAATCACTTCAATACTTACAGTGGAACATATTATTTGTTTAACTATGCCGTACTGGACATTGTACCGATTAAAATGTTTGTAAGGATTCTTAAAAATATTCCCACTATTAAAATATCGTACCTCAAAAAAAGGATAAAGAAACATATTAACTGTATGTCACCTAATGAGTAATTGTGTTTGTAAACATTCTAATTATGGCCATTATACAAAATTTTGTAAATTTTCCATCACTCGCTTTCATTTTATAATTATAATCCAAAGTCTTCTAAATTATTCGGCTTCCATCGTCACCTTTCGAACTTGACGGCAATGGTCATTAGTCTTACTAATTAATACAGCGTTTTGAATAAATTCCTCCAGTCCTCCTCCACCCGGCGGAGGTCTCCACGAAGAAAAATCACAAATTTAATTAAAAAAGTTAAAGTGAGTTTTCACGGGTGACCGTACGTCTTGTGGCTTTCAATAACTCACTGAAATACTCACGCTCATTTTTAAGTATTACTTTGAAGTTACTAGTAATTACGGTAGCTTTAAATTTACAAACAAACTTGCCATTTAATATGGAAATGATTTCGGTGGAATTACGTAACCTTAAGCAGTTCTTTAAAATAACTGATCGTTATTTATAATTGAGTGTTTCAGAGAAAAAACTTGGTAATTTTGAAAAATTATGACGCATTAATTTTTGCATGATTATCAGGAGACGATATTTAATAACTTTAGTATTTACGCTCGTTGAGAAAGATAACCTTGAGAACTTTATGAGTATGAATTAAGGGGTTCAGTTCAGTATCACTTCTTCTGCATTATGTTAATGTTATTAATTATGTAATATGCGAAAACTTTATTACAAATATAATATATTGAGCATAAATTTGTCGTATTTTAAAACAATTTAACGTCTGTAAGTATATAAACTCGTAACAACTTTTAACAACTTTAGTATTTATGGTCATTGAGAAAGATTACTTTACGATTTATTTACAGGTACTATAGGGTATGGGGAGACAAATAGGAACAGCGAATCTATTCCGAACAAAAGTATTTTTATTTATTCTAAAGATATTATTAAATCGATACAGGGCCACGCCCCAAGGGCGATCGATATGTAGCAAAACAATCTGTCATCATCTAACTTTTTAAATATAAAATATTCCAATTTGACAGAATTGTTTTTAGTGCCTTAAAAGAGGTCGGGCGCTACAGTACAATCATGAATTAAAAGTATGTAGGGTTATTTCATTTACCTACCTCTACTGTATTAGATAATGTTATTAATTTTATAAAACGCGGTAAGTTAATCTCCAATATTTAGCAAAAATGTATTCTATTTGTATACAATAAAAAGTCTGTAAGTATATATTATCATATATAACCCTTGGCACAGTTCTGAAAGTAATCAACTATACCACAGCCAACTTTTCAACTGCCAAATTATAGTGCTCAAGATTCATTTTCCTTGAGTTAATGGGACAAATAAGTGAGTTTATGTCACAAAAGTGAGAGTATCTGTCATTGCTGCGCCGGCGTCGGTCCTCGGAAACGCGTTTTGTGAGCTCATTAAAATTACATTACAGCTTTTATTTACACAGCAAACAACTAAATGAAGCTCGTTAATGTGTTTGGTTGACGAGAATTTCATGGACATTCCCTCTGCCACTGTTCTGTCGAAATAAACCGCTAATGAAAACTTTTAACTTTATTTACAATTAAATGGCATTATCATACTTGCGTCATTATATTAGCTGATGGCAGAATTGTTTTGGAAATTGCTTTTTAAAGTTCACAATTTATCTTTAGCTTAATTGCATTTAATAATTCCATTATTCACTAAATTTATATTGTAATTTACTTCTCAGTTTTAATGTTTTAATTAGCGCTGTTTTGTGATCAGCAATTTACGTGGATCGATTCATCAATTTCTCAACTGTCAATTATAAAACTTGTGATGTTTAAAAGATATAAGAAATCTAATTTTATATTGATGTTAAACTGTAAGTTTTAATTTTAGCTGAATAACTTTAAAATCGTTTTTGGAAAAATAAAACTGCTTATATTGCATTCTTCGAATGCCAAACTAAATAAAAAGAAATATCCACATTATGTCAACGTTAATTTTATTTGACAACGTAATGTATTTTTGAATGATTCTAAAAACACTTGTGTAATATTTGGAATCCTTGCTTGCCAATTAGCACGGGGTGTGGAGCCTTATAACAAAACCAAGAAACAAGCACATTAGCTATAACATGAGAACTATCTTAAGTGTCTCTTGGCAGACAGTGGTGGCCGACCGTGAAATCTGTCAACTAACGACTAAATAATGTCCAAACATTGTTACTATTAGACTATGTAGGAATCATTTTATAAAAGTAACCTCAAATCAAATAATAACCTGGGTTATTTCTTGAACAATTGGAGACTGGGACATTCTTATAAGAAATTAACTTTTATTTAGAGCTATACGTGCTGGCGTGTCAGAAGTCAAAGTACTAGGAGGCTCTGAAACTAGGTATGCCGAACGAATTACAATACCTACACTACTTTTCGTAAGATCAATCTTTTACCCTTCAAGAAAATGACCTTTTATATTTCATTAAATATTTCGCTTAATATTCATTTTTGTGGTCGGTGTTAAGCTTTGTAATGACAGCGACGGTACTCAGATCAGCCTTAACGATTCCCACTTCTAGCTCTTGTCTTCAGCATCAGAAGCTGGCTGATATGTGAAGTGATGAGATAGAATGAGAGAATAGCAGCCATTCAAGAGTTCGATGTCCAGCTCAGAGTTTTTAATATAAGTAGCCAGATCTATCTTCATCACTACAAAAGTGTTGGATTCATCAAAATGGCCACTTGAGCCCAAATCGATCGAAATAATTCTCATAAATGGCGGAGCCATATATAAATATATATACATATGTATGTATGTATATAAATGTGCTGTTCGACATTCAAAGTTCCGTCTTTGTACTATCTTCTTGTTTCTTCTATCGTGACCCACCTGATAGTAAGAGGCATCATGAGGTGTTTTAATAATTAATATGGACGTGACTATTATATCGACCAATGATGCGTTGCCGATCGTAAGTTCAGTTGGAAGTTCCTTTGTTCCAGATACCGCACTGGCTTTTTAGTCCCGAGTAATATGGTCCTATTATGGCGGTCAAAACAGGAATGACTGTAGTACCCCCCCAGACGAGATTTGAACTAAAGAAACTCTACTACCACTATAAGTTTCCTGCGTCCAGTCCAGTCCAGGATATCTGTCACTCAAAATAGTTAATGCAACTTCCCAATGTACACTAGACCATATCTGGTATATTTCTCATAAGAGTACCGTTTGATGTTAAGGCTTTCCGTTGTATGCGTCTATCTAGGTGCTGTCCAAGATATCTTTAACAATAGTAGACACTCAACATACTTGGTGTGACTTCCCAATGTATAGTAGACCAAATGGAATGCAACTTTTCTCATTAGAGTACCGTTTAATGAATGTTAAGCAGTTCCATTTTATGCGTCCGGGTCCAGTCCAAGATATCTTTAATAACAGTACAGTTACACAAAATACTAGTGTGATTCTTGCTGCACATTAGAACAAAATTACTAAAACATTTCTTATTAGTGAACTGTTTCATGACAAGGAGTACCGTTACACGCTTCCAGGTCCAGTCCAGGATATCTTTGACCACGTAACAGATACATAAAACACTATTTGCTTCCTTATGTACGTTAGGAAGTCTCGTCCTGCGACTACCAGCTGCGTTGATAAAGCCGAAACGATGCATCTAAATCAAAATTACACACATCAAAAAAGTCTAAGCAACACACATTAATTCAAATTTATTAATTAATTATTATATCTTTTTTACCAAGTAGGTAGTACTAAAGTAAACTTTTTTGTTCTAGATGACATACTGGCTAGTTGTAAAAAAAATTCGACTATCATTTGTTTTTCACAAAATTTAAAGCGAATGCATATTTTCGAATTTAAATGCATTTTATTTGTGTGGCGTGAGTGCTGGAAATCATTTATTATTATTAATTTTTATTGATTAATTGAGAAAATTTTTATTTGTAAGATATTGTTTACGACATGGAGCGACGTCATTTGACCTCACACGAAATGCTAAGAGCCGTAGGGATGTTGGAAGCGGGAAGCAATCAATCTGAGGTATCACGATATTTCGGTGTCAACAGAAGCGTTATTTGCCGACTTCATCAGCGTTACACTAACACGAAAGATCCTGCCGAGGCCGGCAAGACCAATACATTCAACTGACCGCAAGACATCAGCCGATGTTAACCGCCCGAGAGATAGGTTTAAGGCTACAAAACACAAGTGGTATTGTTGTTAGCACCCAAACCGTGCGAAATCGACTGCATGAGTACGGGCTACATGCACGACGACCAATTAGGTGCCCACCTATACGTCACGGGAATCACGCTCGTCGAAATGAATGGTGTAGAGAACACATAACATGGACCCAGGAGCAATGGGATAAAATTTTATTTTGCGATTAGTCTCATTTCGGTTTAGGCCTAATACTAGAAGGGTTAGAGTGTACCGTCGTCCTGGAAATAATGAGAGGCTGAGGTGCGTTCAAGAAGTTCATCCATACAACGGTTCAACAGTTATGGTATAGGCGGGTATTATGAAGGACAGACGAACTGAGCTCGTTTTTTAAATGGAAACATGAACGCTGCAAATTACGTTGACAATGTTCTAAGGCCTTATGTCCGTCCATTTGCACAAACCCTTGGCTTCGATTGTACGTTGATGCATGATAATGCGCGTTCGCATACAGCTTTGCACACCAGGGAGTACTTGGCAAGGGAAGACATCCGGGTATTGCCTTGGCCTGCACAATCGCCAGACCTCAACCCTATCGAGCACGCATGGGACATGCTCCAGAGACGTGTTTTAGAGGACTTGGACGGAGTGAGGACTTACTAAAATTTCATTAGGAGCAATTGTGGCAGGATAACGTAACCAGTCTCATCGATTCTATGAATAATCGGTGTCAGCAAGTTCTCAACAACAGAGGCGGCCACTCTTTGCATTAAGTTATCCAATTTCTTTTACAATAAATTAATTTTGTTTATTCATTATGTTTATAAAAAGTTTAGAAGCATCTTAGTTTGTACTATGTATGATACAGTACTCGCAAAATTGTTAATTTATGTTATTAAAATAAAAATGATAAAGAAACAATTGATTTTTTACTTTGAAAAGGCACTAAAGAATAATATAAATAATAAAATACTAAAGATTTAATGTAAAAATACATGGTAAAATTCAAATTTGTATATGTTGCTTAGACTTTTTTGATGTGTGTATTTAGTTGAATATTATAGGTTTTAGGGAACTAAACCACACGTTCCCACCGATAGAAAAGGGTGAACAGGCCGCGGCCCACGGCCCGACAATGATTGTCGGAAAGTCATATATAATATATTATAATCGCTTAAGTAAAGTTGATATTGCGATGTAGAACACGCGTTGTGATTGGTCGGTTGAGTAGCGCGTCACCGCTACAAGGTTTTGATTTTTAATTGGTAGTGATTTTCTTATGTTGAGATTTCGTCTGGGCGGTACTACAGGCCTTCCTATTTTGACCGACAAAATAACCATTCTAACGGGTCCAGGTCAAAGGGAAGAAACAACCAGTGCAATTACTGGAACAAACGCAATTAAGTTGGCAACGCATCATCAGTCGATATAATAATCCCAATATTACATTAATAGAACTCATACCACTTACGATGTCCATGGTCGCGGTAGCCACTTCCCATCAGGTGGGTTGCCAGTTAAGGAAATGGTAAAAAAAGAATATTCAATTCTTTAAATTCTACTTCAATTTAGTTTATTATTGAAGTTCTTAAATACTTTTTTTCAAGTGATTTCGTTGAGAATTCTTACTTTTCATGCAGCTTAATCCCTTTCTTTCTACGCACCAGTCTTTATCAGTGATCCTTCATAGTAAATGTCAGCTGTTTTCCTTAGTGTGTAGTATTTATTGTATTGTACTTGCTGTTCCTAATTGCTTAGCTTTCTTTTCGTCGTAACAGGCAGACATTATACTGAGCAAATCTCAAGTAAAAGTGTAGTAATTTATTGTGATTTTATGAAAGTCTATCGTATATCGTCAATCTATATTTACAAGTACAGTCGGGGAAGTCAGCAGAGGCTCATACTAAGGTGGCTATCGATTGTGCGCTGATCGGTCTTTCATAGGCAATCCGCATAGTAAGGGCTACAACATTGCAGATCTGCGAATTCAGACTGCGAATCCGCACCTGTACCAAGTTTCACCGACTGTTAGGTACAGTCGTTTTGTTTTTGTTGTTGCCATTTGTGATTGATGCGATAGGTAGAAGTTATTTGTGTTATGATTATTTTAAGACCAACTTATGCAAGTATAGTGTGTATTACAAAGGAATTGAATGAAACGTCTTCCATTTCTTCATAATATTGTGCCTCAAAATCCTGATTCTATTTTAAGAAAGGACAGGGACCCAGTCCGCTGTATCCATTGAGGTTTTCATGACTTCTTTGAAAGTATTGAAACAAAGTTGAGTCCTACATATAGTCTTCTTGTCTGTATTGTATGGTAGTACAAGACATAAGCCAAATGTGTGTGCAATGTTTTGTAATCTTGATATCTTTGGTAAAGTTTGCCAATAACTTTAACAGAACTCGGGCATCTCATTTATGAAATATCTCTTCGTAAGGATGCCCATGAGGAAGCTTGTTTAAAGAGGCATTTCTTAGAATGTTAATTAAAACAAGGTTCGTAATCATTAAATAAATATATTTATTTACAAGTATAACAGCGAAATCAAATTATTCTGTCGATGTTACCGAAAGTTGAATAATATGTTTCCTGAATGACAAACTGTACATTTCCGAAATGTTAGACAAAACATTTACACTAATGAAATACATCTATCTAACTATAACTTTCATTTTTACATAAATACATCTGTTTACTGTAGCAATCTTCTTATATTTAAGAAATTTATTATTATAAAATATTAATATTTATTTTGTGAAGTTCTTAAGTTTCTCACATTCAGAATTTTAATGAAAGGTAGCAAGTCGCACAACAATCGAAACGTTGCTTTATACAACCGAGCGACCAATCGAGAAGCCATGGCGAAACCTTATTACAAAATTACTTAAACGGATACTAAATATTTTACAGAGGTACTTAACTATCCATTGCACCACTTTAGAGTACCAAGTTCATCACTAGCATTATATCTACAGTTGCAGCTCATTTGTGTAGACTCGCTTATTCTACTAAAACATTTTTAACAGAAAACGTATCTTTGGTAAAAAAAAATAACATGAAATTTATCAATGAACATATACCTAAGCAACCAATTAAAACGTTTACAAAAAATACATGAAATAAATCAAAATAATTTAAAAATACTTCATACCATGTATGATAACAATGTTCACTATTAATTTCTACGCAAATTCCATAACAATGAGATCGCTTTTATTACAAACAACCACATTCACGTTTAATGAATATTAATATCATATTCCATTATGGAAAAACAAATTAATGAGTCATTAAATAGCTCTACATGCTTCGAAGTATTATCAGAATGATGTTTAATTAACACACAGGATTTATTATAAACGCCATTAACAAAACAGCATTTAAAAAGATAGTGAAATATTTGTTGATTTATTAAATCGGAAAGATGTGTCGAGTAAAGCGAGGACCAGTCGCGCTATCTTAAAATACAAACAAGTGCTCAAATCGTATATATAATGGAAATATCGTGTTCTGACAACGTTATCACGTTGCGTCCGGACATTTTGTAAGTGGGCATATATCTAGCCTAATGTACGGGCCGTCCTGCGTTTTGTGCCTCGATTCAATTTTGCACTTAAGAAAGTCTTATTTGAGATTAAACTAAAGGCGTCGTCTATCTAAATGTAACAAATGAACGTTGGATGTGACGTTGGTGAATGTTGGAGACTTGTTCGCCAATATTGGCCAAGCGCTCAGAACCGAATTTTTGGCCAATTTGCTGGGAAATTCGGGACTCGGTGCGAGCGCCTCGACAACACTCATTGTGGTTTTACCTATTGACAAAAATACTTATATTAGTAAAGCTAATTCAAGATACATTGAACTATTATATAAATACAATAATACAATAATAGATATTTTTTACAATACTTATTTGTCTATATACAGTTTGTCTGAAATACGGACACAAAATAAATGATGTTTCGACAGTTTTATAATGAGGAACAGAGCCAAAAAAACTGTCAGTATGTAATATTTTGCTTTGCTTAAAAAAACACATATTATGTATTTATTATTAGATATTAAACTTTTTTAAAGCATTAACTTTCATCTAAATTGCTATACTAAGCATAATTGGGTGTCAAATACGAGTATATTGAGCAACTCAAGGTTCGTTCGAGGTGACTTTTGTACTGCAATTAACCTGAAAGAATAATATGCAGAATCATTAGAGAAAGGTGTTAAAGAAAGAAGACATCTTACCGAGGCTCTGTGTCTCGGCAGCAGCGGTCATCGCGCCGCATCGCACACGTCGGCGTCGGGCGGGCTGCCGTAACCGCTGGAGGCGTCGTCTGCGCCGGAGCAGCCTCCCAGCTCCTTGTCGCCGCAGTTCGCGTTGGCTATGTAGGCGTTGCTTGGCGACTGTGAAACAAATCAAAGTTTAACATTGTTATAGTGCGTCACAAGGAATGTTAAACGATTCGAGTTTCTAAGGTTTTGTTGGAAAGGTTATGGTTATACTTTGGAATGGATAATTCGCAAGGTGGCGTATTTTAAAAACAACTTAGGCCGTTGGCTGTGACTTTATTAACGACGACCTAGCAACGTGGTCCTGCCTCATACGCCGGAGGAACCAGGTATGATATTTATATAGGTATGTATATTTATTCTGGGTTCCCCCAGTCCGCTGTATGGTCCTCCATAACACAAGCTCTGTTTACTTTTACATTTATTATCATTAATATTAATATATAATAAATGGAATTTATTATTAATATTATATATTTTTTTGTTTTAAGATATAGCAATTTGATTGCTAACTTGACTGCTTAAAACATCTCATCAAGACTTTCTTATATTTAACAATATTTCACAGACGCTTTATAACTCAAAAGAATTTCATTACTTATTAAGATGCGTTGTTGTGAAAAACGTTCGTATTTATGCATCGGAATCAATTAAAATACATTTTGTTGTGTATAATTTCAAAATAATACGCAATAAAATGATTGATCAAATACATTTAAGCTTTTATCATTGTAAATATATGTCATTAACACACTCATTTTAATTTTAATCTCGTTAGGAGGTAAAGACCGAGTTTAAAGAGTGTGCTGGGCAAGTCCAAAATGTATTGCAAACACAAGTCATTACCCTTGATTGCTTATTTTGTACGTTACTGTCCATTATGCAGCTAATAAAAGCATAAGTACTCTTTCTCTTAAGATATCGAAATTAAAAAGAGAAAAAATATGTCCGCCGTAAAACAACAAAAATCAAGTTACAATCATTTCTCGTACGAGCTAAGACAAAGTAACTGATGCAACATTATTTCAATAAAAAGATCAAAGAATGACAGAACGAAACAGACAATGCGAAAGATGATAATTTTAATAACGCACGTTTCAGAATACCATCTCCCCGACGGAATATAAGATTGTTATTATTCCGCAAACATAACTCACGTGCCAATCCCTGTATTGGTAATATTTAATTTATATTCAATTTCCTATGTTAGCAATTTACTCGTCAAGCTAACAGTAGACGCTAGCGCAATCAAAAAGTCGATTAGAAATGTCGTGCGGCTGAATGGGCTCTCTACTCCCGCGGCTCATAAAACGAAATAGATTCCCCCACATTCGCATTCCGACAAGCGTTCGTACGAGAAAGATTAATGATCACAAAAGAAACATAATAAACTGGAGATAGAATCTCCCACTAACAGTGTCCTTGCGGGAGTTATTTACTCTGCGACTTTTTCACATGCCCTTTATTCGGAATAAGGGCATTTGTAAAAACTCGCCCCGAGTCGCTTACGACGTTTGAGCTTTGTACTCCTCTCCGCGCAGAAAACGAAACGGGATATCCATTAAGATATTATTGATTCAATAGATCTGCATTTCCTCGAACAAAGATAATCCTTGAAGTGAAATATTTCGGAATGGATTTTTAGATGCAGCTGTGTTCGTTTTCGTTACTTTATTCCCCGTATGTCAGACACGTAATACAACTTTATGGCTCTTCGAAAAATACTGTTATTTGATAAAAACAATAAAGTGAAATGATTGCATCCGTTACAAATCGATAAATATTTAATGGTGTAAGTCCTGTTTGAGTCTCTGCGGAGGTAATAACCCGGGTCGTTGGCTATTAAGTTAACAATAATTTATTATAAGACTTCAGTGTTCCCGGCTGGCTCGGTCCTACAGTCCACACTAGATCAGCTCGCGGAATTTCAGATAATAACAAGGCAAGGCGAGTAGGAGTCTGTAATAACAAACTTACAGTTCAGTCGAACTGTTATAAGAATAGAAAAGCGATGAAATTTTGTTATACAAAAGAGGTCAATCAATAAACTGGAGATGTGACTCGGGGCTATGAATACTTAGAGTCTAGACGAGATTGTTTTATCTCACCTGTAGGCCGCTGACTTGTCTGCGGATATGCGCCAAGCCACTTGGATTGGCCGCCATACTCGCGAACACCAGCCGCTCCTCGTAATCGTACTCGCACAGGATCTTATTGTCGCACAGATAGAATCTGTCACCCACGCAGAACCTGAACGAAAATAACACTCCATAAACTCCACTTAATAATTACTCAGGATCGCTATCTTGTCAACCAATTACCGGGATTTAAACCCGCTCGGCGACGTTTTCTTGACATTCAATTATAACCTGCATAATTATACTAGTTGGAAATCAGATATTGGAACCGCTAATTAAGAACACATCTGCTTGGTTTAGTCTCCTACCTCGTCAAGCTCGATTCGCTTGTAAGCATGTGTTATGGAATCTTCCTAAAGTAGGCAATGCGTTATAGGAAAAGGTAGAAATAAAAACTCGTGTGCTCAATTTAGTTACGTGAGAAATCGCAATAAGCGCTCATAAATACCTTGATAATGAGCGATACAATGTTGTTTTATATTGTTTTACATTTTTATGGAATGCTATACAATTTGAATTGAATGAGGATGGGAATGGTAGAAAGCGATGTCTCACCTGTGATTGCACTGTTGACAGGCGAAGCATTCCAAGTGGTACACGAAGCTCTTCGCCCGCATAACCATCTCGAACGCCGGAATGACTTTGTTACACGCCACGCAGTTTCCCGTGGCACCGAATAACCTGTTAAACAATTTGACTGGTTTCAAACACGCGGTTCTCTTAAACGATCAAACCTAAACTGTGTAATTACGGACGCATTCGAAAAACATCTGGGAAACATGTTCGCGTGACTCCGAGGTAATTTATAATCGAAAATTAATTATGATTGTGAAATATGTTTGGTAAAAACTTTTAAAAGCCGTGTAATTGACAATTATTATATTTTTTAGTACGATAACAGATTCAAATTGATAATTTTGTGTGTGTTCGGCATTCAACCTCATGTAAGAATATTTTAAGAGATACTTAGGTTCAGAATATATTAGAGCCAAGATTCTACGTCTAAACTGCGTAAAATCATTTTACTCAACCTCTTGAGTACTTCTTTATTGTTATCTACTATAGAGAGAAAGTCGCACAAAACTAGTAAATACAAAACCACCAAAAATGCTCACCTAAGGTAATCCCTCTTGCAGAGCATAAGATCAGCTTTATAATACAGCTTGGAGCCAACTTCTCCAAGTCTGCAATCACAGCAGCCGCACTTGAGGCAGTCTTCGTGCCAGAACCTCTCCATGGCCTTGAGCAGAAACCTCTCGGTGATGACCTTGCCACATTGCGCGCAAAGTCTGGCTCCTGTGTTGCCGGGTACGGTGCTGCTGAGAGTGTACTTGCTCTCGTCTTGTTGAGCTGTTGGGATGTGTGCGTAGGTTAGATTCTTTATTGTCTTAAAGTAGGGAAAAATTATATCAAGTCTAACCAAATAATGGACCAAGGAAGATTCTGCCGATATCGTTATTAGTCTTAATTAGTCCACGATACAAAATGGCAAGAAAATTAGTGGAGTATGCAATAGTAGAGCCGTGTTTCGTACAATTTGACACGATTTTGATTACGGGTAGAGACATCTACTTATGTTACCTTAAAAAAGGGTTAGTTTCTATTCTTAAGTACATATGTTTTTAAAGATACTGCTCTTGAGATCCGAAGTCATTTGACAGTTAATTTAATTTTGTCCTAAAATATTGTGTTAATTAAATTCAGTGTTACAAAGTAATATTTTTATGACGCAGGATAGTTTTGCAACTATTGCAGGATAAACGAATAAATTTATTGGCTGTATTGAATCACAGCCAATTAAATGACCATAAAACACCGGCGAATGTATAAAATATCAAACTGTTCATTTATTTAACGACTAATAACTTCACGTATACCAAAACCTAATCATAAATAAATGTGAATTATAAATGCAAATCAACTTAATCAAATTCTTATGACATACCAAATTAATCTGCAAAATATTTTGGCCTTATCGGTGCTATAAATCACAGCAATTTTATTTTAAAATCTTACATTAACTGCATAATTCTCACACATTAAAAATCAGATTTTTTGTATGTTTTTATTAATTTGATAAAATTTCTAGATATCGCTTGCAGTGTTTTAATTTGCCATTTAGCATTTAAATGTGTTTAAAACTTCCTAGACGCTAATAGAAATTACAATAATGAGCGGCAGCGGGCACTAGTGTACATAAACTATCTTTGATTGCCTACTTTTTAAGTTATTGTTACATATTCAATATTTTATCATTAGCATGACCTAGCGTACGATGCAAAAAATGTGCATGTAAATGAAAACAAACTGCCTTCCATCATGTTAATTACGCTGTAATGCACAAATGGCGCAGACGGTTGGCCTATTATCGTAAAATATCTGTCAGTAGCTAAGTGAATTAATATTCTCAAGCTCGTTACTCGTTGTCGTTTAATAAAGTGAATGTAAATTACAGTTTCCTGGAACGATTAAATTAAACGGTCAAAATGGTGAAACGATAAAGCCATATTTTTGTATCGTAGAAATTACGCTTCTTGCTTTCGTTTGAGTCGGCGCAGTTTGTTCTAATCCGCCACGTTTTCACGCTCACGCACGTAACCGCGTAATTTCGTCTAATTAAAGGCTTCTTATCTAAAATTAAGCCTTAAACGCTCTATGTTATGTTACGCAAAATTTTAATTATGATATTTAATTAACGAATAATCAAAACTCGTTCTGGTCGTTGAATAGGTAATAATGTAAAGTGTAGTAATTATTAAAACCACAGAGAGTATTGTGGTTAATTTAAATGAAGCCCTGGACAGAGATAATGGATTCTGTTTCACTATACACAAGTGGGTAATTGTTCGTAATATGCAACTTATTGCGGCATTATGCTAGTCTCGATTGTTTTCTACTGTGTAATTGCTTCAATTAAATCGGGCAGACGCGCGCCGCGTGACGCCACTTCCCCGACGTCACTACATGTGCACACGCATCTTTATAAAAAGACATGAAAAAACTGCCCCTCTTAACACGCAACGATCTCATTAAATCATCTTATTGAACATTCAACGAAAAGCTGCAATGCGTAAATACAATGTTAACTCAAAGAAACTGTTCTATAGTTTGTTCTTACATCGGTCTCGGTGATTGTCATTTGAGATTCTGCCCTCGTTCACCTCTGAACGAGTAGCCTTTAGCAAACAATCAGTTCCAATTTATCGGAACAGCATCGTTCACATAATAATAGTGCGTACGTCAAACCAATCAACAACTGATTGTACGAGAAACCAGCCGGCAAGTGGGACTAGGCAGGAGCGATCGATCGTGGCTAACTTCCAGTGATAACTCTCGTTTACTGAAGTAGACGTCGCGACAATAAACTTAATTGGACTATATTAATGACGGATCGTTAATAATAAAATAATAAAGACGACTAGCAATCCCGGCCTAGGGCGTCACTATCCGCAATTAGAGACCTGCCGCGCCAAGCGGGCGCCCTGGGTTTTGAATAAATTTGTCTATATAAACCATCATCGAATTAGTTGCATTAATGACTATAACAAAACCTTTGTAGAATCTTTCATTTCAAATACAATCAAGCTTAAAACTTTTTATTTTAAAACAGTTCCCAACTCTGCAATTGCCGCAATAAGCGGGCAGGAAAAACTGAAACGTTTAAAGTAAATGCAATGCGTCCACGCGAAACATTGAAAGTTAATAGATTCGCGGTTCCCCTTAATGTTCTCGGAACGTATGCAGAGGCTTGGTAACTACTGGGTAATAAAAAGGCATCGGTGGTTTTGCCCGCAGCAATTCAAGAATCCGAGTCTTTCTCGGCGGGTAAAGCGTGCGTTCGCATGGTTTGACCATTCCTGGCAGGCAGTGCATGTAGTTAATGGTATAATTATGCCGCGAAACGCGTCGCTCTAACGGACAGATCGATAATATCGATCGATACGACACGGTGCGCTACCTAACGCTTTGTGTGCCTTATGTTAACATCGAGGCTACGGGAAAATGAATCATAATGCAAATCCATTCCAAATGGATGTTTAAATAAATTGCAAGGTTGTCAAAGACAAGAATCTTACATAGGGATGTTAAGTATACTTGAATGTTTAGGAATTTTTGGTAATTTTATTCATTGAAAGTTCGATTCGATTTTGTAGAAATATTTGCATACCTGCTTATGAAATAGATTGTGTACAAACAACTTAAGATTGCCTTCGTATAATAGAAAATTAAAAAAAATTTAAACTACTAACATTTTAAAAATGCAAACTAAACAAACATTAAATTTACCGTAATTTTAAAAATCAATCAAACGTCGATATTTTCGGTTTGATAAAAAGTATTTAACCTAATTCGAAACTAAATTCAAACACAATAATGTATTGAACGGTAGAATTCCTTACAGTAAATTAAATGGCGGGTTATAGTAATAAGCCCGCACCACGACCGCCCAGCAATCATTCCGAGCAATTTACAGTCATTTGCGTTTTGCAATTAACATCCCCTCCACACAGGTACCAGTAAATACATGCGTACGTGGCAATAATTAATTCGCATTCACTAATAATCTAGGGAGCCTTTCCCTCGATTCGAAATCACTTATTCCTAGACCCCACTAAGGCTGAATATCCAAAGCTGTGATGAAAAATAAAAATAAAATAACTCCAATTCTTTATTTTCAAAATCAAAGGAAACTAAAAAAATAAATTCTTCCTATTGGTTGACTTGATCTTTTCAAATTTTTAATCTTCTTCGCATAGCTTTGGTGCGTAAGATTAAGGCAGCTTTTACCAGTAGACATAATTCAATTAAGCAATCAGAGCACTTAATTTTTCTTGCCTGGTTCATCACTGTTATCTAATTGGTCGTTTTTTATCAGCTCGCTTCCTTAAAAATGATAAAGAGCACACATTACAATTGTCCCCTTTGCTCACAGGATTAACTTTGAACAACGCTGTTATACTTTTAATCAAACAGACTATTCTGTTTAAATAATAAAGTAATCACTAATGCGTTTGTATAACAATAATAATAATTATAGGCACAGCTGGCGGAATGCTCACACCGTTTGTTCCGTTTCTCCTCGACCACTCATTAAACAATGAGACCGTTTCGTTTGGAAATATAATTAAAACGTATAATTACATTTAGTCAAATGCGGGTTTTGCATAACTAATTATAATTATACGAAAAACACTAACAAGCGGAATAAGATAAAGCTTAACTATCATCTGTGTAGTTTATGTAAAATTTTATGTTTTGATTAATTATTTAATTGGGAAATGTATAAATGATAAGCGGGTTGCATAAATACATTTTAAATGTATGCTGGTACTGTTTTTCAAATCACGCAATGTTATAAAGCGGAGATTTATTTCATATTCATATGTGTTTGTGATTTATTGCTTGTGTGACTGGTTTAGTGGCAATATAGATAGTTGAATGATTGCTGCACGTGTGTGTGTTCAATAAAATACTATGCTACTTTGCTTTAGAAGTGGTTAATATATTCAGAAATATAATCGTGTTTATTTTGAATCAAATAAAATATCTTTTGTTACAGAATAGAAAGAATACTTCATAAGTTTGATATGGTTATGTTAAATTAAAGAGAAGAAAGAGTGAGTAAGACTTTGGTCGGATGATGGTAAAAAATCCACGTGTATCAAATGTCTAAAATTTTGCGATAACTTATGTACTTCGAACTTTTGGCTTAGTCCAGAGATACGGACGAATTTAAAAACAATAAAAGTAGGTACCGAGATATGATAACATTTAAGTTTAGAATTACGTTTGTTTTTTTAATAAGGGCGTCTTTGGATGGAAACCACGTCCCAGGCAGCATTCGCGAGCGTTTCCGTTATTAAAAAAGTAACCGACTTTGTCATCAGAGAAGTTACTTTTTTAATTAAAATTATGAAATTGATATTGCTTTTACGCCGGAGCTGCTTCCTGGCTCAACCTTGTGAAAGTTTAAATTAATTTTTGAATTAAGCCTAAATGGTAGTGGTAAACGATCCAAGAAAGAGTTTGTGTTGGTGCAATTAAAATTTCAATTATTCCATGGCGGGTTCCGAATCTTAATTACTTTTGATGGCTGATATAAAAGAGATCGTTAACTTTATTGAGATTATCAGTTCTCTCAGTAACTGTGCTTTAAGGAAAATAATCTCGTTTGGAGTAAACAAAAATGCGGGTTTTTAAATAAACGCAGTAATCAACTTTGTTATCGATCGGTTACATTCATTTTGTTCAATATTTATTATTTTAATTAACAAATGAAGGTCAAAGACAGTAACTAAATAATTAAAAGCGTCATAAAACAATGGAAGAGTGAATTGGCAATCAAAAACATTATTATAATTAGGTTCATTAAACTAAAGGTCAAAAGTTTAATTAGCGATAACTTTAAATAAATTTTTCGGGATTGTTTTTGTTATTGCCAACGACAATCAAAGTGGAACAAAGTAGAGACAATCGGTGTCATAAATAATTTTGTGGGAGAAAGGCTCGGAGCGGGACTTAAGCCTGACATAAGTGGGCAATAAACTACAGCCAATTTGGAGATTCGCATCTGGAGGTTCTTATTAAAGCCGAAAGTTAGTCCTTTTCATCCATCACTGGTAATACGTGTGTGAGTTATTGTATGAAAAATTGAAGAATAAATTGAGTCGCTGCAGCGGCAGCGAGACATAAATCCCAACTGAGCCCTCAATATTGTTTTAAAGGGGAAGTGGTCATAAATTTTATCAGGGCCGCCCAGAGGCCGCGCCGCGCCGCCGCTCCACGCCACGCTCCCGCGCAATTTTCCGCCGCTGCTCACACAATCGCCGCTTATGTGAATTTGTTGGCTATTCCCGGCGAAATTGAAATCTGTCTCATGGATAAATGCGAATAATAGAACGCCGGAATGTTACCTCCGCTAACTCAGTCCTCAACTGGCGCGACACGTAAATCGTATTTATGAAACGCTTTGATAAAATAAAAAGCAATCTGCCGTCTGCAGAACAATAGAGCGTTCCTCAGGGCATTGTGGTACAATAAAAAATAGCTTATTTTTATCAATACGATCTGGGTGTCGGACATTTCGCATAAATGTGATATTGCAATATCGCTCGTCCCCTTTTTAATATCGCGGCGGCCGCGCGGGGTTTATGGCGCAACCCTTCCCGAGTTTTATTCTCGTCCTGTTTGTCCTAATATTATGAAAATTTGAACTCAGCAAAAAAGGAAATTGTAAGAATACATTACATGCTTTATAGTTAAAAAAGCATTTGAGTAATTTTATTGTAAACTTTGCATTTTTCGAAACAAATAGCGTTCGGTATTCATGAATGCTTGCCGAATGCTCTGTTCCGAAAATGAAGTGTCATAAAAAATATTGTACTGCTTATTGAGCATGAACGAAGTGTTATGACATTTCCTTAATTTAAAATTTAAGTGGCTTTAATTTTAGGAAATTATATGTAAGTAACTAAACAGCTTTAAATAAAACTCGGTAGCTCGACGTTTACGTAAGTAAAATTACTTCATTTCACCAAATTTATATGTAATACAATGTAAGCATTTTGTATTTAGAGTATTCAAATGTAAGTTTTATTATACATGTTCTTTGTAAAGGTATCGGCATAAAAATAACTTTTTAAAGGCTTTACGGCGCCAAATAATTTAAGTTTTGGCAACTGAAAAAAGGAACTATTAAAGCATTTGGTTCATTTCTTTTACAGAGTCCAACGACACCCATTCTTATGCCAAGTGAATATTACTTACTACAAAAGATGAAATTCTTATTTGTCTCCGATAAAGGCATTGTTTTATAATTGCATATTTAATGCAAATAGTAATTGTGTCAGGCTTTTAGCAACTGCACCTCAACAAGTTTTTTTTCTCTTTTTCCTATTCGGGCTACATATATTACCAATAACACCTCCAGAGAAAGAAACCGGCTATTTGGCCGCAAAGTCCAATGTTTGGGACTGGTAAGAATTATTGCGCTGGTTCAATGGAACCTTAAGTTTTTGAAAAGTATCATAGTAACGTATCAATTAAGGATTCAAAGTCTTGATTTAAATGAGGAGAATCACGGACCCCTGCCTCAAATAAGGAAGAAAGACTGCACAAACGTCGAGTTTCCACCGCCAGCCTCCGTCAGTAGTCTCAACGGTCATGCACGTATGGGCTTCTTCCAGGCAGCTAGCTCAGCTCTCAGAAATGTTCTGATAGTCCAGCACTCACAAACAGCACAGTGTAGACAAAACAAAGCTCACAACACAGGAAGAACAGACGCGCGAAATAAAATCGAAAATCGTGGTAAGAATCCCGTAAATTCATTAAATTATAGTGAAAATAACCGCGATAGTTTAAAACAGTTTGTTACAGATTCTGATATGCAAGCCATATAGCTGAGCCGAATCTTAAACCAATACCTACAATAATATCTAATAAAAATGTGTGTTCTTATTAAGATTGGAGTAAGAAAACACAACTATTATTCACTCGTAATATGTCACGACTTCCCTTCATTCATTAATATAAATGTTATCATATTAGATGAAGAACGTACCGGTAGCAGTGTCAGGTTTGTGCATGGCAGGCGGGTCTCGAATCATCTTGACGACGTCACTCACGCATCCCACACTGCTCCTGAACCCTGGAACAAGGAAAAATACGCTTTAAACATTACCTGGATATGCTTGTATCGTATATCAGTCTCATAACGAATAGCCCTTCCTTAAAAACCAGAAGTATCAGGCAGAAAATCTGTTTTAACTAAGGGTGAACTAAACCTACAAATCCTAGGGGAATCATATGTACGAATAGTTTAAGTTCGATATTGATTAGGTACTGCCTAAAAAACGCAATTTTAAACAAACTCCTTTAGAGTAAAATAAGACTCCATAGAAGTTTAATAAAAACATCTCGTATAGAAATGGGTCAATCTGCAAACATTCCAAACGACCTTTCAAAGATTGATATTCGTTTTAAAGAATTGTATCTGCAAAGAGATTGGAGGCACGCGTCCTGCTGTGAAACCTCATTAGAATAAACGATATCCTTCTCGTGACGTCCACTCCGTACGAGACCTTATTACTCCGACAAACTACCGTCAAACGGCACTACAAGACACCCTAACCAGCGGAAAATCAAACCAATTTGCTCAATAATAAGTCGCATTTTCCCTTGCCTACTCTAACCCTTAAACTACTCTAGATATTTTCAATCGTACAGTAAAGGGATAGAGTTGCCTTTTGATTGTTTCTTAAACAACAAACGCACAATCTAGTGATATTCCTTGAAGGTTGAGATGTCCATGCAAAGCTGTAAATTGAAACTCGAGGGGGATACTAATAACTCTTGTTTCTTGATTTCTTCGTATTCAGTATTAGATTTTATAAATAAACTAGCTGCGCAGGATTGAGATATCGATTAATTTTATTATGCAAACTATAATATAAATCTGTTTAATAATAGGCTTTATATAAAAACCTTTTTAGCAGTGGTGAGGTATTAGAATAATAAGTGGATTTAAATATATATAAAAAATAAGACTTTTATGATAAATCTTGATTAGTTTCGCCATCGTTAAAAAACACCTTGATTTTTAGAAAAGAGAAATCTTTAACATAAAATGTAGGTAACTATCGAAATCGGATAAAAGACATTAAATTTGAATCTACAATATTACTAATATCTTAACAGAATCTCATTAATATTTTCCGGTCATTTAAATCATAAAACCAGGTATTTTATTATCCTCATTAGTCAGATAAAACACCTTAGATAACAGAACTTCGGATTAGTTGAATACCGCTAATAAAAATTCACTAATCGCTCAATTTCATTATGTCGATATACATATAGTTATAAGTAATAAAATTTAATGATTCTACGTAGAACGTATTAACATTTAAAAATACTAACTAAACGAAGCATTATGTTAAGTAAGTTATTTATATTAATGATGTAGGTAAATAAAGCACGCTATTCCGTAATGGCAATTATGATCCAAGGAATCGGTGCATGAAGTAATTAGCGGACTTTGTGAATATAACGTTGATAAAAATTATACTGTCTTATGTTTTATTGTTGCTTGTTTTCTGTGGGTATATGTATGCCTTCTTTATTCTCAAAATTATAGGAAAAACTAGTTTTAGTATAAAATACGTATGTTGACATTACATAATTCTTTTTAATAATTTAAGTTTTTTACTACTTAGTCTGGTAAGAAACTATTAGGACAATGATGAATACTCAGGACGATAAATCACTTCGATATGTTGTTTAAAGAAAAGCAGACGCTTGCCAATTTCACTTTCGCGATAGAATGAGTCAAAATGTCAATAAATACAATCAACTCTCTGTAAGCTGTATAAAATAATATCTCTACATGTAAACAAACTAGAGACTGAACCAAAAAAGAGTAAATTCTAGACAAATGAGTAAATTCGCAATATAAACTTAATAACAAACAAACACAACTGTACCCACAGAGCATGCTCTCAAGTTGGTTAAAAAGTGATGATACGCTAAAACGGGGCGATTCCCGACTTTCAGCTGCAGTTCATTCTAGCACCTGTTACAGCCGGGACTATCAAATTATCTCCCTAACCACCGTCGAGTCAGTTTCGTTGGACTTATTCTGTGTTGGAGGGACGGGATTTTGAGCTTATTTTGGTTTAAATAATTTGTTTGCTATAGAAACCGGAGAATAATTCTTATTTTGGACATATTCTCTAATGCTTCTTCAATAATGCTATCCCACGCGCCCCGCTACTTTTTAGTTGTATGGTCGCACCATACATTTTAAAAATAAATGTGAGGAATTTTAATTACGTCATCAAATCAACAAGCACACAGAAACAAAAGATATTTCAAAACACTGTGAATACATTTCAAATTAATCTCATCAAAAACATGCGTATGATGAAAATCTTTCATCAATATTTATATATTAGGTGTTTGACACACATGCCACCGCCTACTAGTTTCAACTTTCTCCAAATCGATTATGTCCAAATCGAAATGCGGTATACTGAATAAGTCAGTTGCTCTGCCAAACTCCATCTCACTCCATAAATACCATATTCCTTATACATCTCCCATATTCATGGAACCATTTTATTGGGCCCTATAAAATATGAAAATCTGCGATGCTATAGCCAGAAGGATGTACAAGATTAGAAGAATTTACTTTGAAAATATTGCTACATGATCTTTGAAGATTTTCCAGCGACCTATCAAATAATGTGTTTGATGCATCCTACGAGTATTTTACATACTTGAATGGAGAGCCTCATTGCGTATTGAATTATTTTTGTTTTATGGACCAAAAACTATATACACCTTGAATTGGTATAATATAATGTAATGTTTATGTATGTATGTAATCGATTGTATTTTATGTAGGTATATTCAGTACCTACACACTAACTTTGCCCTATTCAACTTTTCAAGTCACAGTTCTGCTGGAAGAAATTTATATAAGAAATAAGCTGTGCCTTTGTATATTAGTTTACAAGTATTTAAATTTCCTGTATTTTTTGTGTTTTTTGTATTTACATAAATTATTAAATACATATAGTTTTGACTCTTATAGTACTTAGTAGGACTACACATGATCAAGGAGTCTTTCCACCCTAAATTTGAAAGCTTTTTAAACATATTTGATACAATAATAAGAATAGGGTCATAGTTTATAGATATTTTATTCTAATATTTACATAACTATTAGTTTAAGTATAATGGCAGACTTATTTGCTTTATGTGAAACTCTCCAGTCGCATGTCGGCTGGAAGATATTAAGTTCCAGGTAGTATCTTTGTACATTCTTTTTATTGATATTATATTTCGAAAAAATTTTTAAATAAATAAACAAAAATGAAAACATTTTTTTAAAGTTTATGTAAACAAAAAATATCAGTTGAAACGTGTTCAATCCGTAGTATAATCTATACCGGTTGTTTTCAATTTAACACTTGACAAAATTCACGCTGGTTCATAATATAACTTGAATGAACATTTTAAGTTCAGGATCATGTCACTGTCAAATTGAAATACTGGAACCAATTCTTTTGCTTGCGACTAAATTCATGTGAAACTTTTACTATATTATTTTGTAAGTATATATAAGAAAAAGATGGCTGGAATCTAGCACAAATATAAATTTTGTGTAATTTTTATATCTTTAATAACAGTTGCTTTAAATAGTTCGTAACAAAACATTTTATTGGTAGACGTAACGATTTCTCAAATTATTTTCTAAAAATTTCTTGTAGTTGAGACAGCGAGTGAATGTTTTTATTTCACCACTAAATATGTAAAAGATGTCGTGTACAAATTGCATAAAATAAAATAAAATTAGACTTAGACGAAATTACCAATACAATTTTCTACTCTTTTGTCAACAAACTAGGGATTAAAATGTTATTCCAGCATATTTGTGAGGCAAACTTTTTCGCGCCGACGCTAAGCTTAGACGGAACACTTTGGTTTTTAATCTTGTTCTGCTGTGTAACTTTAATATTCGCAATCCAAGCCACTGTGATGGTGGAATATAAATGAGCATTAGACGTCGACGAAGTACGTTTAAATCTGTCCACGTGGATAAATATAGCGTACTTGTAAATTTTGCTTCACAAGATTTATGATATAAGTTCAGGCATTATTTTAATAAGGGAGGATTAAAAAGATGACACAAAGACGCTATATCAATGAATTCTGTGACGTTACTTAACAAGTTTTAATATTTTGCTATAAGAATGTTAAATCAAGTATACCACCACGTAAAAAAAACACTTTATCACTTAATCCGACTTCAATCCTAACTTAAGTATCCTCAACACAAAAAAGAACGAGAAAAACGTCCGGAAAACCTAACCGATTGCCGATCTGCGCTTATCCTCATAAAAATGCGAATTTAAGGGGCAATGTCACGCTAAACCACCCGCCGAAAAGGGCAGCACCTCCGTAGACGTGTCAAAAATTCAACAGAGTGCCCGGATAAGTGGAATAGATGGCGTCGCAGTGCCCGGATAAAATATTCTACGTCAAATCGTACGTCACAGGTCCTCGACTTGCTCCTGCGAGTGCTTCGCGGAAGTCTCTTATTTATTCGCTTTTACGTCAGATACAGTACCGCTCTTTTGTGCCCTTTCCGATTTACAAGCTCCCATTAGAGTGTTTTATTGCGCTCGCTGTAAGTTTGAGTAACGTGTGCGTTAAGATGATTCTACTGTTCACGAAAAAACGGAAAAAAACTCTTTTCTAGGATCTCTTTGTTTGATGACGTAGTTTTTGAAAAGCTTAATAAACAAAAACAGTTTAAATCTTCTTCAGTCCATTACAATTTTCAAACAATCTTAACACTTAAGGTTAAATGAACATTTTGTAAAATTCAATTCCCTCTACTACTATTCCATTATTATTGTTTTATCAAAACGATCAATTAGAAAGCATTACATTAAAATTTACCCCTTGCCATCAATTACCCCGCGCGCGAGCCGAACACAGCTCTATGACAGAATGGAGTGGACATGCCCTTTTACTTTTAAATTGATTTCAAAAGATCGTCCTCGACAAAAGTTTTGAAACTTCTTTCGTGATTAAAATAGATCTGATCACAATTCACACTAAATAATTAGATCAATTAGTGGCAAGAACTGCTGGTACTTTTGATTTAGCGCTGATCGAATTCATTATTCACCGGGTTGGAGCAATTACAGCTCCACTAATCAATCTCAAACTTCAGCCCGACCTGAACTCTAATCAAGAAAACTCCTATTCCGTGAAAGCTTTCCGAACAAAATTTAACTTAATTAAAAATGTAAATTAAATTCCTAGGCGCTTCCACAAGCGTCACGCGGCCGCTCAGCGCCCCGGGCTTTTGATTGCAGCTAAAAGGTTCGGGATTAGTGCGCGAAAGAGCTTTCAGTGCATTTGTACAGCTTTTAAGTGGGAAGCTCTCGCTTAAGATACTTACATACAATGTAAATTTTATATACCATTTTGAAAATGTAAGTATCGTATTATGGGAAGGAAAAGTCGAGCAGTAAGATATCTCAGCATAAATTGAATGTCAATCTACGTTATTGTAGACGACGTTCTATGGAAAAGTCCAGTCTGCGCACGGGGTGCGAGGGAGGGTCGACAGGAAGTTCAGTGTCCGGAAATAAACGGTCCGTAAAATTGTCAATTCCTCGACTCGGCGCCAGATCCGGACAATTCCGAAATGCATACCATTTAGAATTTAAATTTAACCTTGTAAAATAACAATTGGAGCCCTTAATATCAAAATTAAAGTAGAGACAGAGATACTCTCCGTGCTACTGAGCACTATTTACTTTTAATGCGATATGAGTAGATTTTTCTTACGACTCAGCTTTCGCAATGCCATCTGGGAGCGCGCCAAAACAATCACTGTTATTCACAACTTAACTCTATACATGATGTAAAACAAACTCGTTCATACGCGCGTGTATTACATTCGGTCGGACCGTATTGTTCTGTTTATTTTTGCACCATTCCCCTGGCAAAGTTAATACGATCATTTGTTTCATTTGCCGTTATTTTCTTGTGAGTAAGTAAGATCCACGAGAAAATTGGGTCTGATATCGGTATGAATGTACGCAGATAACACACGCATGGGCCATTCAATCACAAGAGGCAACGAGCAGAAAACTTATTATCGAGACGTGTTCTTCTATCAACCGCGTAATGAGGTAGAGGATGAGTCCGGCGCGCAGGATGCGTCCCGCGCCAGATCCGTCCTTCGAGCCGGACAAAGTCCGCGCACTCCGCTACAACACTTATACCCTCGCTTTCCGAACTGAGATCATCGCGACACTCATCCGTGAAATTGATTCTCGTGAAAAGAAAAGACGAAAAGATAAATAAAAAGGAAATAGGAAAACACAAGTTAAGATTTGGCGTGAAATTGTTTTTCAGCGCCCGTTCGTGGGCTAAGATGATAGAAACTCCGTTCCGGAATTTCGCAATTAAGTATAAAATTTGGAGTGTTATTAGAATTTGATGGAACTGGATCTTATTGCTTTTTTGTATTTTGTTATTATTTTCATTGAAAACAAGGTCACATTATAATTACAAATCAACTTTTCAACCGTAAAGTAATTATGTTGATACAAATTTTTTTTCACTTTTACCTTTATTTTATCGTATATAATGAAAGAAACATAACATAGCCACTTATCTAAAAACCAATTTGCAATATAATATTAAGATAGTAACATGTAAAGGGTCGAATAAGGATCTTAAAACACTGTGACGTTTCATCCGCTACGTGATCCATTTGCCGAAGTAAGAAGCAATCTCATTCAATTCCCGCGCGCGCAGGGCTGCCACCACGCTAACAATGCGATACTTTGTGCGCCCATTTCCACGGAAACCAATAAAACTTTACATTCCTCTTTAACTACTTTTCTGCAGTTATCAGTGTGATACGAAATAGCATCATAAATAGTGGAATTGCTCGCTGTTTAAATTTAAAAACTCGCCAGCTTAAAATGTTTATTTATAGTGACAATAAAATATTTTATAATGTCATTTTCATAATAAGTTACATTGTTAATGTTTCGGAAAGAGGTTAATGCGAGGCAGAAAGCTTTTTGATTGTTTTTGTGAGTGTTGTGGATGTTGGCATCCCTGGCGTTAGTGAGTATCGCTTTGGCGATTGTATTAGATTCAGCTGCCCTTTTCATCTACTTTCGTTTCGTCCAGCCGGTCGGAATTGGAAAGTGCGAATATATTTTGCACTATTTATTTGGGTTTCTGAAGAGATTGTTCCAACTTTCGTTAAGATGATCAAATTCTAACAATGTCTTTTAAGAGCGATGGATTTGCGAAGTTATATTTACTTCTTGAACGTACACCAAATATAGAAATAGGCATATAATTTACCGGAAAGAAATTATTCATGAAAAAGAAAAGGTAAAAAGAAAATTGTATTCGCAATTCGCTCCTTACAAAATAATATAAGGTTGGGTACCAAAATCTGAAATTTCTATGTCACAATGCTATGAATATGATTATCCACGCCATTCCAAAGGCTTATCCAATAAAACAGTACCTACCGAAGGTATCAAATCTTTTTCGTCCGTAGTGAAATTGAATATTTATCCGGGTAGTATCTCTATTCCGGAACAATTTTTATGTAGGGGAATACAATC
This sequence comes from Marasmarcha lunaedactyla, assembly GCA_923062675.1. Lineage (NCBI taxonomy): Eukaryota > Metazoa > Arthropoda > Insecta > Lepidoptera > Pterophoridae > Marasmarcha > Marasmarcha lunaedactyla. Next base: position 21,792,239 of record OV281343.1, read on the forward strand.
TCGAGATATTCGGGAGGGCCACTCGACGGAGATATTGGCAAATGCCGCGCTTACATTACCTTTATTGCTTTACGTAGCAGGCCGATTCAATCTGCGATAATACCCAGATTGTTCAGCCAACTTCATCTAGGAAGTTCGGTTTCAATGAATTGACAATATTAATCGAATCAGTACAGAACTAGGAATCTTACAAGGACAGTATCGCCTATGCTCCTTTTAGTTCTGATATAATTTAGTTTAACAACAACAAAGAGAGCATAAGATATAAGATGATATGCAGCAGAGCAACTTAAATAACTAAGGTATTAAAACCTAAAATATATTAAGTGCAAGCATTTTCAACCTTATAAATCCTGCGTGACTTAAAATCGTAAGTTAATAGTTTAAGCTCATAATAAGCTGTCTGCCGAGATAAGATAAGGCATAATAAACATTATTGCAAAAGCTTATTGTAAGGTCGAAGGGTCGCAGAATCTCGCCAACATTACAGAGCTTTTGCATTTCAACTAATAACTACATTTGTTACGCGTCTCGCCCCATAAGTGCGAGAGAGACGTACCTACAGAAAATTGTACTTGTCCTTCTCCATTCTATAAGGCAGCTTTTAAATTGGTTACCATTTACTTACCGGTTTCCAATTTGCAACTTACCATAAACTGTCATTCGGACAATTAGGCTCGATAAGACTTTACGTATAAATCTGACATTTATTTAAGCATTAATATTTAATATCGATCTGTAGAATACTTGAAATAACTCTTGAAATAAATTACAAAGTTAATTTAGCAAATACGATTTATAGTAATTGTGCAAAAGCATAGGAACTTAAATGGGTTATGCAGGGCGGTGTAATCTAAATTAATTCAAGTCAGGCTTTCAATCAACTCGATAACTGATGCTGCTAGTTTACCAATGAATTATAATTCACACCTATGTTCAGTAAGTGCAGTGCACGTTGTTTTCATTGTCAAGGAAAAAATGTGCCGTGTTATTGGAAAAACAACATGTCTGTTACGTTTGCTTTTTAGATAAGACACGATTTACTTGGACCACGTACGAGATAGTAATAACAGATTTATTCACAGCTATCAAATGTAATACACAAGTGGTCCGCAATCAGCCTTACAATGGAGTAAATGTGGACATCTCGTGCCGTATGATGTAGGTAGAGCTGAAGTAATAGAGTGCCCATTTGTGACAGCAAGCGTGACTGGAATTTGTCTAGCAATAGCGCGCCGCCGCGCCGCCGCGCCGAGCGAACTCTACACGCAATCAAAAACTGTTTCAAATCTATCTCGCACCTAGAACTTCAGTTCTGTATTTTAAACGAACATGTTATTCGGACACTTTAATTCATTTCAATTAAATACTCTTTATTCTTTAACATTACAATATTTTACATAATTCAATTAAAATAATTAATCAAAACGTTAGGCAATATCTCAAAATTAACTTCCTGCAAAATGTTATTAAGATGGCCCTCAAAACATTGTTTTTAATTAGACTTAATTAGAATGCCTGCTTCAGTTTCTAAGATGATTATTTACGGAAGAAGTAAATGATTAAAATTAACGCAATCACGTTTTGAATCAATTAGAGTAATCAATTACGTCAAGTAATTTCTTTGATGGTAGATAATTATAAATAATATCTCTTTGCAAAAGCTCAATCTGAGTAATGGAATCAATGCTCAACTGATCCAATCACTGGCTAATGATCGACACGTAATGAATCATGAAATATAACTGGTCAGACATATTGCCAATTAAAATTAACGTTTAAATTTCACGTGGCCATGTCTCGTAAAAGATTCCGCGCAATTTACCCTGACAAATATGGATATTTCGTGAAATATACCGATATTGTAAATGATAAAATTAATGTAGTGCCGTAATTATACGCCGCGATTTTAGAAAGGTTTCTTGTTGCCATTTTGGGAAGCGGCTTGTTTATTTGCCATTATTGTTCGTGTCTGCAGATCTGCACCTTGATAACGATAGTGAGCCAATTAATTATGCGATATATGCAATGACGTTGACTTTAGCAGCAATGAGTTAGATCATGCGCACTCGTGATTCGTCGACTAGCTTTTAATAAGGCTTAATGGCGAAGGCTGTCGTCCGGAGACAGCCGGCCCGGGTACCCTCACACTGTCAGCTCAAACCTTAATTGGTTTCCTACATGTTTAATCCGCTCAATGGCTGTTTTTGTTGGGACCGCATATTAAAATAAAAAAATATATTTGCCATGACTTGTCAAACAGACATTTCTTATGTCTTGCTTGGGAATTGTGCTATTCATTAATATTCAGCAGTGTCACGTTGCCGTTGACATGCTGCTTAACAACAGTATGGGGGTCGTTCATGAAGAATGTAATGACTTCATTAGGTATGGTGAGATAATAGTTATATATGAATGATAGATAAATAGTGGTATTGATGGTGATTCTGTCACGCGTTGCATAAATCCTTGTTGCTGTCGGCAGTGACACCTGTGATTGTATCTTCAATGCTAATGTCGCCAATGTGTCCATTTACAGAACAATATTGCACAAATCTTCATTTTTTAATTGAAAAACTCACAAATAGTTCAAATAAATCTGTATATTTAAATTTCATATTTAAAACCTATTATGTTCTGCATGCTGAATTTCAATGTAAAGACAAGTCAAGATTTAAGCATGCATAAAAACAGCAGTGAACGGAAAGTTCCTTATTAACCTCAAAATAACAATAATCTGAAATATGTAAATAAAATACAATTTCGTATATATTCATAAAAAAAACAAAGCAATTAAGATAAACCTCCACATTATCTACTCACAGATGTATTTACCGGTACATAATTAAAAATGATATATGAGATGAAGTCGGTGCGTCAAGATAATCCTGCAGATAAGCGGCCGCAATCAATTTCCGAATAGGTAGTTAATTGATAATTACTTTCTGCCATTATGCCGATCGAAAAGCGCTGTGATTAACAGTGAATCGATTAATCGAACACAATGGCACAGCTTTCAATTAAAAAACTCTTGTAGAGAAACCGATACGGCTTCGTGGAGAGGCGTAGCTGCTAACTCAATCTCCTATACATGGAATAAGGTATTACTCGCGTGCACAAAGTTTTTAATTAAATATTCACCATTTCGTAATTAAGACACGATTCAATAGCCCACAATGGAGGTTCGTGAGGCGCTTTCAAAAGAATAAGATAGCGGTTTCAATAAGTAATTGAAGAGTATAAGGAATCACTATGCTGTGATCGATGATGCTATTGAAATGGTCTAGAACATGTTTTAAGGCAGGAAGTGGATTGTTAACACGATACGCTAGCCTTGTACTTGAAACGCGGAATAGGTTGTTCATTTCTGTTTTTAATTTTAACGGTGGTATCTTTTTGAAAAAATTCAAATTGTACAGGTGTTTATAGCTAGTAATAATTCAGTTTAATTTACTGTGACAGTAATTACCCAGCATCATAAAGTTTGAGTACTTATTTTTAAAATCTCAACGTGAATAATAAATATGCTCATTGAACAGGCACATATACTGATGCTAATGTACACGGCGGCCGAGTGGCGTAGTGGTTTGTAGCCCTGCCTCATGTGCCGCAGGTCCCAGGTTCGAGCCTGTTCGGGGCGTTCATTTGTGTGATGAACACAGACGTTAGTTCTCGGGTCATGGTTGTTTATATTTATATATGTATGTTTATTCTGGGTCCCCCCCAGTTCGCTGTATGGTCATCCAACACAAGCTCTGCTTACTTTTGGGCCATACAGTTGGTGTGTTTGTCGGTTGATTTATTAGGATAAACTAGTAAAACAAATAAAAACGAATTCAGTGTTTTGGAAACAATTAAGCTAACAAGTTACATTTTGGAGGCTTCGTTGACCTACCTTAATTTGTTATAAACCATTTATCTTTGTACAGACCAGGTTGCTAATCTAATCAACTTGCTATTTATAATATGTTCTGCTTCGCTACTTATAATATCATAATTATTCTAATTTAATGGCCCATGCTCCGGCGCAATGGACTTATTTCACCTAATTACTTCATTTTCCTTCCGTCTTAATTTTGAAATAAAACGTTAGCTGCAGCAAATTGGCTACGATTTTCTACGGTATACCAGTATTTTTTGTTATCTGAAAACGTATCAGACGTTTAATTTCATTTCTATAAATGAACCAAGATCTCATATATCGGAGCTGGAATCTTTTTATGATTGCTTCTGTCCGTTGTTCATAAATTCTTATTGGGAATCATCTGTTCAGGATTCCAATATGGCGGCGCTGGTGTCCGAATCCGTGATATATGGCGTCGGTAGTTCGAGCTCGGAGTCTGTTTATGAGATATTTCATATCATGCATAATTCGCGACCATTCGTCTTGCTTCGCCGCCCTTGTCAATTGCTTTCGGCGCATCGGAGAAAGCGTATAATTTCGATAACATTTGTATTTAATTTCAACAGCCATATTTCACATACTAATTATGATAAAATGTATCTATAAAACAAGGAAATGAGTTGCTACAACATTTATGGCGACCAATAACAGCGTCATAATAGTAAAATATGTTAATTTGGACGCATTGACACGTTGGTTCCCAAATATTGAATAGGTGACCATTTACGTAATCCCAATTTGGATCCATTCACACACATTCGACGTGCTAATGGACGTAAAAGTCGTCGCTGTGCTAATGAATAAATTTGTGCGAAAAACTTCTAAAAAGCCGATGGCTTTTAACAATGACATGGCAATTGTTAAAAGTATAACTGTTGAGGGGCTCGATACATTTAGACGCAATTAAAAAGTTTGAAAATATTCCGTTGTTACCGAGTTAGTATTTCTAATTGAATTATTTATAAGAAAGTATTTTCTATGAAATTTGCTTTTAAAATATTGCTTGGGTAACGTTTTTTTAATAAATAGAGACTTATTGCCGAAGTATTTAAGTAGTTTGCTGAAAATCAGTATTTTTCCAATTGTATTAAGAGATGTAAAGCTGGAATACCTGTACCGAAGATTCAATACAATAAAATAATCATATTATACGCTGCAGTCGAAGCAAGTGACACCGTCTTTGTAAAATATTGCACCAAAAGAACGGTTTATTAAATAATAACGATGACAATATATAACAAATGATTTCCTGTGCCACCAATATAATCTTTAAATTGGCTTGAGAGCACACCGCAACTAACACGAGGTAACAAGAGCACCCGGCACGGCAACGATTGAAGACGATGGCTCACTTCCTGTAATAACCCTGTTGTTGTTGTATATAACTGTGCCGAGTGCATACTATTATCCACTATCAATATAAGCATTATAGTGAAATAATACACCTTGATGATTGATCGTTAAGGGACAATTATAGTCTATCCGCGTTAAGAAAACAGTGAATTATCGATGTAACTACAGATACTAGCCAATGAGATTACCGTATTAGAAAAAGTTTTCTTACTGTCGGTGATGTTATTGGCTATAACCTAATGTTGAGACGATACGTCAGTGCATTCTTAACGCGAACGAACTATACACAAATTTGATAATATTGTCATGTTTTGGCAAAAAGCTGAGAATTTTCCTTGTAACTAGTAAAAACGGTTATACCAAATTAATTATTTTCATCAAATAAAAATAATGTCCTTCATCAGCTTGGTATAGAAATCCTTATGTTAATTGCACCCGAGCACTGTTGAATATTATGTAACGGGAATAAGCATTCCCGTTGATAAGTTGCGTTATTCCATACTCATACATATAGTCATACATTTTGAAATAGAACCATTAAATCCAATTATTAAGGTATTATATCAATCATCATCAGGTTTGATTCCTGAAATGACTAACTCTGTATAGTTAATTGGTAGTTTAGTAAAGCATGAACGTTTAATTATGCAGTTACAAGTCATTTCTAATCAAAATAAACCGTGGTTTCGTTAATTAAAATAAATACGACATTTCCATCTTAACTGCCTAGTTAGGAAATTATTTACTGAAACCAAAGTTTCTAATAAATATTTAAATTAAAAGATATTAGCATGAACGCACCTTTTATTAAGGTAAAGTTTGTAACCAATTTGCATAGTGTTGTGATAGGAAACAATTTCATACGGTTTGAAAATTATTAATTGGTTATTTCGTATGCAAATTAAATTTTCCTAATGTAAATATCATGTACATAACCAGTCATAAAATTTGATTGGATATCTATAAGTATGAAGGATAATTGGACACATTTAATAATGCCCGTAAAAGTTCATTATTCCTGTAGGTGGATTTTGAAAAATCTGAACAGGGAACTTGAAAACTGTGATCGTGAGTTTATGATACGGAGGGCTATCATATGCATAGAAATAACTCGATGACGAAGCGGGCGGCTCGACAGCGGCACCAGTAGTAGCGCTGCTGCGGCGCTCACTTGCTCCATAAACAGGCTTTCGTATTTTTCAATCAGAGAGCTGTCAAAGCGTTCTGACACCCTCATCCCACCGGCTCGCACTCGCCGAACACCGAAATTGGTTTTCTACATTCAATCCATACAAAGTTTAATGTTATTCGTTCGCGATATCACCGGGATGCTGCCGATGTTTACCGACGCGCCAAATCATATTGGATTTGCAAACTTTTGTTTGCGGACTTTATTTCATTCCAGTGTTAGTTCAGGGCGGGAATCTAATTTTAGATATTGTCTTTTACTATTCAAAACAACTCGTGACGCCGTTAAAATAAACGTTGTATTTTTAAGAGTGTAAGTTTCAAATTAACCGTGCCGGAATCCTAAGGCAGGTAACATTGAAGGCTATAGCGCGACCACAAGCGTTTATAAATTGAAGGGCTGTACCTGCGGCTTAATACACCACCGTTTCCGGTTCATTTCCGGGCGGCGCGCGCGGCGCCGGATATTGCTTTTAAGGTTGTGCCACACGCCATGCTCTTCGCTCGCCTACGCTCGCCACTCGCGCCCGCTCCGCTCCGCTCGCCGTTCGCACTAGCGCCGCTACGCGCATTCGATTTCGATTTGATCATTGAACGTGTGAACCTCGACAGAATTGTATTGTCTTTTGTCGTTCTTGCAATTTTGCTGGATGGAATTTGATTGTACTTCTCGATGTGAAATAACCGAACTGATTAGAAGACTATCAATACAAAAAACTCAATTACCTATTTTTGAAAATTAAGTCGCAACCTTTTACAAGAAAGGTTGGTTGCGAATAAAAATAAGAGAAACACAATCCATCGAGCAGCCGGAAATTAAATTTTCCCTTTAGCTTAAAGTTTAATTAACTAGACTCACGCAAATAACGTACGTGTATGAAGCACTTCTGCACTCGGAGGTACTCGGTAACGAAGTTTCTTAATGTTCTTGGAAATAAGCTTAGCGAATAAATTAAGACATGGGCAACATTGTAACGTTCACTCGCAATAATTCTTATTAAGTAAAGTATGACACATTGTAAACCTGTAAAACAGCAATGAAAATATATATAAGTAGGTAAAAATATTCTAAATACTATAAAAATATTCTGTTTTTTTAAATCTTTAAGCTTTAAAATCACTTCTAGATACACAAACTTATGACCTCATATATTTCCAAAAAGAAAGCATTTCCTTTAACGGACAATATTTTCCCTCCAACTTAATTCACAACAAACATAAAATGTAACACTTGAAGTTAGTTTCATACAGCACAGGAAGATATGATGGACAGTCAATTTGAATGCGAACGAATAGCTCATAACACCGAACCGGAGCGTAGAGGGGGCGGATATTAATGAAATTACTATATTGCGGAGTAGGTTTTCAAATGCGAATGGTAAATATGCATACTGAGCTCATTAATGCTGAGTATTTGATTTTTATTTTGATAGTTATAATTTAGGTTTGAATGATTTGGTTTCACATTATAGATAAGTTGTCTAGAAAAATTATACAAAAGAATAAAGATTCGTTTATTTTCTGAAGTTAAACGTATACAGTTAGGATCACCGTTCCTATCATTATTTTTATTTTATTTATTCATATTTATTACCAATCAACACTACAATATAATAAATTATTATAATATTCAATCTCCATGTGCTGCAGGATACGGATCCCTCATAACAATGTTACATTTCAGAAGCTTATTTTTAAAGAACTTATATTTCATTATAATATATATTTCATATATTTTATATAAACATTGTTCATTTGAAAAGAGAAAATCAACCATCAAGTAATTACTTTGAATAAAGTGAGCCTAAATCTAAACTAAAATGTTCTATAATTAAATATTAATTTTACCTAAATCATGTTATCTATGAGATATTTTAACTAATTATTACAAAACAGATTTAGGTGGAACGCAGCTAAAACGTGGTCTACCCAACCATCAGCCTAATATGTACTTATTTATAATGGACCAGGTTTTTCCGAAATGGTGGTAGAGTCATGTTTTATGTGACATCAATAAGAACAAGTAATTGGCAATTTTGTGAAACTAATATTTTTTATTTTATTTCATGGACAATACATACTATATATTTACATACATATCATCTTTTATAATTATTTTTATTATTACCTATCGAATTCAGTGAATGTAGAAGATAAATTGGCTACAGGCGGAGTCTCTGACGAGCCTTCTGTAACATATTTTATTTTTGAGTTTGACTTTATGATGATAATTTTGAAAAGTCTACATCAGTCGAAAATATACTTATCATGCAGAATGGATCGCCTAAACAATTACATAATGCATTACCAACCCTTATACAACAAAAATTGCCTTCCCCATCGATACAAAATTACTTATGTGTGTTTTAAATACAACTTTTGTTTCTGGAGACATCTAGTAAATCATGTAATGTCTGAATACATTACATGAATTAATAGATGTTATGGCGTTTTTAAAAATACATATGACGGTTTATCTACATATGCTTTTTTTATTCATTTATTTCATTTAGCTAAAAAACCAAAACCAAACTAAAAGTTATCACTATCCAAACTAATTTCTAAATTTGAATACATTTTATAACTATCGCGACACGTAAGTACATTGCCTAATTTAACCATATCGCCCGTAGATACCCGTAGTACCATCAATTTAAAAACATTATAATAACGCCGATCTACTCTCCTTATCGGCAGCCACATACAGCTGCATTAAATCGCGTCCATTACTTTAAGTAGATTTCAATGTTTATGTCCAAAGCGAACAGCGATAATATCACAATTTATTTTATTAATACGTTTAAACTAATGGAACACACAGTGATACGTCAACTGGAAATTCCTACTTTAAGTGAAAAACTGACGTTGAAGTTGAATCACAGGGTTTTATTTAATTATAGGTTTGAATGTGAAACGGATTTTGGGATGATATTTTTGAGAAGTCACGTCAACGATATTCAAATTGTCAACTGCCAGATCTTTAACTCGGCAGAGCTTGTGAAACAAATGACAACCCAGCAAGCTGGCAAATTCTGGCGCATTCATGGACATCAAGAGTCTTTTATCATATCATAAGTGTTTTATTTATCGAGTAATGATGCGTTGCCGACTGCAGGCTTCAGCTGGGATTGCCTTTGTTCCAGTAACTGCACTGGCTGTTCCGTATCCCTAACCAGAACCCAACCACTATAATTATTATGGAGGTAAAAATAGAAAGGATAGTAGATCCGCTCCAGACGAGATCTTAAGATAAGAAACTCTACTTCCAATGCGTCTAAAGATAGGTACATCGTACTGTCTACTTCTGACACTACGTATGTATGATTTACTGCACGTAAATAAAAGAGCCACATCATCCATCATAGGACCAACAAGCGGATGGCATCTACAATAGACGGTGTCTATGTCTTTTGTAAGCACGTCCCACTATCCAACTTACGATGAAGCCAGCAACGTACATTGACTTGCGTATATTATGAGAGCAATAAAACAGAACTTGATGCGCATGATTCGATCGTATTTTACAAATTGTAACCAGCTATTCACTCAGTTTAAAGAATGAATAAATAGATACGTACGTTTAACGTTGTTTGCTCCAAATAAACAAATTTATATACAGGGAGTTACGTATTTTACAAAATATATTCTGCCTGTGAATTATTAACATAAATATTTGTCAGTCACACGAAAGCGTCAAATAAATATGCAAGCCATTCTTATTCAGGTCAAAATATTTCATTCTTAATGTGGACAGTTATAGATCCACAAATCGTTTCTTTTCCATAATGTTATATTCCTTACAGTTTTTTAGTTGAATACATTTACGATATTGGTTTAGTGGGAATATCCTACAGATTTTTATCGATTCTGGTAGTAACGAAGTACAGTAACTTGTTTGAATGGCGTTGAATAATGAGGGTCTTTATAACGGGGGATTGCGAAGGTCGGAAAGGATTAAAAAGTAGGCGCTCTCCTTAACAATCGAATAAACCCTTACGATTATACTGCTCTATCTTTCGTCTGCAGTCACATACGACCCTCGTGTGCTAATTGAATTTAAGGAATAAAATCCAATCGCCTCGATTCTTTATTATTCAAGATCCAATTTGGATAAGGTCTGATCGGTCCGCGGGAGGGGCGGAGGGAAGGGGCAGTCGTGGATAAAATTGGATTTGTCACTCAAAACATAAGGCTGCTTTAACTTTTATAAGAAAGTATCGACTTAGGAACTACGTAAAATACATATAGAATTATGTAGATATCAATCTTCGGGCGAAATTATTTTTTAGAATTGGATCCGATCAAGCATTAAGTCCGCGATCCTTTCAAATTAGAAAATTTGTGTTCGAATATTTGTAATTAAATAATGTTGATACGAACCTGTCAAGAAATGCGGTTATTTTTTTTATCTGAATTAAGTTTGAAAATTATATTTAACATCTAAATTTGTCTTACATCCCATATAATAGAAAGTTATCACTTTTTAATACAAATTGCAATTATTTTAAACCCAAATCTCTAGTTATTGTTAACATCGTGTCATAAAAATACAAAGCAATCTTCATATCAAATATTCTTAACGAAAACCAAACAGATAATAAATATAAATTCCCTAACAATAACCCTAAACAAAACCCCTTACTAAGTACACACAATCTAATTATAGTAAAAAAACTTTACGCACCAAACGCATAGGGTTAGTGCGGTATATTTGCACTAGCTGCGATGCTATAATATACGTAACTCCGCTTATCACGAATATGCACTCAAGGGGAGACGTCACTTCCCCACAAACTTGTTTGCTATTTGATTATTATCTCTGATGGGAATGCATGGCAATGTGAACTCGATTTGGGGAAAAAATAAGCTTAATAACATCTTTAGTGCTTATCTTTTTAATATTTTTCAATAATAAAAGGATTAGTTTGTTATTAAAGTATTAAGTGCTACTTTCCTTATCGTTTTAGAATCGATGGTCGTATTTTTAATGCGGGGCAACGTTATCTCTAATATCGGGTAATATTCTTATCATATTTACGGTAGCGTTAAGTAAGTTGGGTAAATAATAATTAGGCAGGTACCTGCATCAAAGTCTGCAACCGCGGTAATTACCGACATATTACGTGCTGACCTTACCTAATTACTTTCACTTTCGATACATATTTTCCTGTATGCTTTTGGTAGTTCTATCTCATACGTTGCTGGTCCTGAGTTAAATTGGTAAACACGTTTACTTAATATTGCTTGTTTTAAGGACAGATTCAGTTTGTTTGGCTGGGGACTTAATTTATATAAATTCATACCGAACTAACGAACAAACGCTTTCGAAAAAATCTAGAATGAGTACCACATAAGTAACCAAACATTATACTACCACACACACACACACACAATCAAAAATTAATGAGCAATTTCATTTTCAATTTTATTGTCATTGCCATTCCAAATTGTACATACATAAACGTAAATAAGTATAAAATATTTTATGATAATTGATTCGCCTCGCTCAATTGGCCGCAGTGTTTAAAATCAATAAAACATTATTACAACCGTCGTGAATGGAGCTGCGTTCTGGTTGTTCGGTAAATGATAAGTAGGTATTACAATTTAATGCGGGCGATCATTGGAGGCGCGGAAATTAAATAGCTGCCTGTATCCGGAGCGTAGCTGTCGCTTGTCGCTTGCGCTGGTAACACGCCTTTGCTCACATTATTATACCAATGTGAAACGCCTTGCTTTCAAACACTTATAAAACGAATACCTATTAATAAACGTGTCATAGGGCTGGTTTAGATGTTCCGTATTTTGTCTTAGTTTGACATTCTGTTAGTTCTCTTTTTATGGAGTGACAGAACTGACAGAGTTGATCAAGCCGCCTTGAGTACCTCATAGGCACAATTTGATATTTAAGAGGACCTCTAAAACCGACGCTTGTTTAACTTACAATCTTTCTGCCAAAAATAATTAAAAGTCAACCATTTGTTGTTCTCAAACCACGTTATAAGTCTCAAAGATTATGTTTTCTTAAGAATTATAAGTATTCGCAATAATTCAAATTCCTGCATTAAAACATAGCTTATTAATCCTGGAGAGATAGTATAACTGTCTGCTTTTTATGCTGTTTTCATTGACCTATGTAATGATCATAAAATGATAATTAATAGGAACCCAGATATAAGCATATACCAGCCAAGTATAAGGAACAGTTTTTGACATAAAGTAGGTATTTAAAATAGGTTTATTGTATTGTTACCTCACGCATTCAGTAATAGCACCGCCTTCAAAGTCGTGATACCAGCAAAGTAAAAATTACTCTATTATTACTAATATAATAAATCCTTCGAAAAAAACACTAACTATGTCCACAAATTTGGCTACCACCACTGGCGCTGTTCGGCCAACATATCATTAGTTAGATATTTGCAATCCACAACAACTGAATTTGAACTTTCACCCAGTCACTCCTGATTCCTGTTAGTGAATGATCCATCAAACCATTGGCCTTTAATAGAGACCTTTTGACATTAAATAATTAAAATAGAGTAAGCAGTCAAGACTGTCTCACAATGATATAGCACACTGGGACCACTGTTCTGGATATCAAACTGTGCAAACAGGTTCTGGTTGCTCGAAGGCGGGAATCATAAAAAGGGGCTTGCTTGTCCCCCGTTTCAGTGAGCGTGCAAAGGACATAAAATTGTAATATGTGTGGTCCTTTACTAATTATATCTTCAAATCGAATAAACTTGGAACTTTTTTATGAGTTTGTTTACGCTCTCGACTAAACGACATTTTAGTATCACTAAACTATTTATAAAAAGCATGCAATTATCATGGACATCATATAAAAACAGTATGATAATTCATATAAGCACGAATAACTTATTTAAGTACGAAGTAAGTTATCATGACATACTTTACGTAAATTTTGAGTAACTGTCAATAATAATTTCAGATAAAAGTATCACCAAAAAAAAAAGTCAATAATTAATAAAGTTTATCTATTTTTAACGTGTCATGTTGTTCTCAATATGATCTTTTGACAAACGCCGAAATAAGTAGGTAAAATAAAACATGTCATCGTTTCTTTTTTAGTGGTTTGTGTTATTAGATATTTAAATATATTTTTGACTGGGACGTTTAACGATCGATATGATGAAAATTGTTTATATAATTGCATGTAAAAATAAACCGATAAAGTAAAATCCATATACGGCTTCTTTTTGTAGGTATCAGCAATCTATGTAACTATGTGCTGATATTGTTTGTGTAAAACCCTATTTTGTTGACTTTGCGGAATTTACTTTGTATACTAGTTTTACATTAGTAAAAGATATATATTTACAAAATTTGATGTCTTATGATATTTCGGCACAAAACCAAAGTCTATACCTAACACTAATAGGCAATCTCTTAGAATACCTACCTAAGACACTATTGTCTAAACAGAAATGGGGTTAAAGTAAAGATACAAAGTAGAATAAAACTTAACAGTGCAATTTAAACTTACCTACATTAAAAATAAAATGCACTTTCCTAACCTAGAGTTACTCTACAGCCGGGCACAAAACTTAAAATTAGAAAGAACTTCCATATAAAGAATAGACCATCTGCGGTATCAGCGAAATTGGAATATCAGGTGTTTCCGAGTGAAAGACTGTAATAAATATTGACTGCGAATGTACATTTTAAGAGCAAAGCTTCGCGTATCGTCGCTGAGCCAATTAGAAGTGTCAGGGTGCGACCTAAAGCTGACTGTTGATTGGTCGAAATAAAACCAATACTATTTTAGGATTAGTTTGAAATTGGTAATTTGAATGGTGATTTAGCCTAAGCTTCTTTTATGCAAGATTATTTGAAAGATTTTATGATAAAATGATGGATGCCAGTCAAGCAATTAGTTAGGAATTTTAGATTTACACATTGTAACAATGTAATAAACAACGCTTTCATTAAAACGTATCAATTGTATATATTTTCACATAGTGTTTTTCTAAGTGTTTGTATAAATATAAACAACTTATTGTTAACAAATCAGAAAGGATCGTATAACATTGTTAGTAACAGACAATAAACAATTGCAATAGTTATTTGCTGATTAGTACCTACATGTTAAATATTTTATGTTACAGTACATATTAAAAATATTTCTATTATTTCTGTTAGCAATCTCAACGTATCTTTACAAGGTGTTGCATCCGCGGCGCGACGCGATACGACTCGGCACGCCTAATTAAAGCGGCATCCTACAGCGCGTCGAGTCCTAACTGCGTAAGCCACTTCTAAATAAAATCCCGCTTTTCGCGAACAATGGAATCATGTCAGACACCACAAGAACCGCCATTGTCCTATCTAACTAACTATTGAGCTGTTAATTACAACTCCACAGAAATATAACTTCTATAGCCAAGTAATAAAGGCCACATTTCTGCCAATGTTACTTCTTGTTTAATTACAACAATAGTGTGCCCTAATGAGAGTTTGCGCTAATAAGCGCAGCAGAATGTAATCAACATGCCTCCGCGATCTAATGAGCCCGGTTCCCGGTAAAAACGTGAATACGTCGACATTTTAGTACCGGCTTAATTAGACGATGCCCCGGTACTGTTCTGACCAAAGATAAAATGATTAGTTGGACTAATATGGGTTTATTGCCCTGATAAAAGTATCGGTACCATTGTAAGAGATTCCTATCTGGATCTGTCATTCTTTGATAGCTGGCCGTCGTATTAGTTAATGTGTTAAGAAAAAAAACCTTTCCTTTAGATAGCTAGTAGAACATACATAAAGACATTGGTAACAAGTTAGGTTTTTTAGTCAGAACTGCAGCAGAGTCCAATAACCTAGCTAATGCAATTAAAAACAGGTTGAAGCAGCAAACGAAACAATATAAGAGAAAACCTAAGTACAATTTTCAGAAATTATGCAGTCACGCTATAAATACACACCATTGAGAATGGCCCCGAGAAAACTGGTAAACGTCGTTAACTTAAAGTAAGTACGTTTGATTACGTACCAGCTACCCCATTAAAACTTAACGAGGGGCAACCCTGGGGAAAATAACTAACCCAATTTCCTTTTGCCTGGAAATCATTAAAAGTCTTAAAAGGGTCTTTTCATATATTTTTTAGGCGTACGTACGTGCAAATAAACACATTTTTACATACTCGAACAAACAATTCTGTTAACGAGGCGGGAAGGTAACGAGACTGGGCGGTGTCCGGTTCCAGGGGTTTTTTCTGATACAGACCTATGTTTGGAACTGTAATTTTTTAAATATATGTTTATGCTGGCTATCGTCCTGAATATACTTTGACTAAAACATTTTTATTTTTAAATACTTAAAAATTTAAAAGGAGTAACAAAGAAAACATATGGAAATTAAAGTAAGACCGAAAATTCTAGTGGGGTAGTTTGTGACATCTCCATACTTTGAACGCTTTCACTTGAATGGCTCAACAAATTTAGATGACATACCTAATAAACTCAACCGGCGAGAATTTTGGCGAGAATAGGATTTCTAACAAATGAATTGCGGGCATAGTTAGCTGCAAATAAAAACTAATGTGGGTATAAAATCGCGTATAATTCATAAGAGAAAAGATATGTAGATTTTCAAACTGTTGCATTGCTCAGCTTCATAATGATAAGATGTCAATTTCCAAAGTTGGTTAAACTTTATGGCCAGTGGTATCTAAAACGGTTTAAATTATTGATACGAACGGACCAAATTGGAGATGATAAGGCCGATCACAGAGGACATTATTATCTTTACTATAATTATTATGACAGTAGATAGTTGTTTTTATAACTAAGTATTTGATAGACAACGTCCTCAGTGTATCTGTTGTCAAAATAACTACACAAATGTATTTTCTTCGTACGCTAATGATTTAAACTAAAACGTAATATTTTAACCATTAGGAACAAAGCAGAAAACTTACATATCTTAACAAGTTCTTCAAAGTTACCAAACTAAAATAACGTGGCGCAAGAGACAGAGATTAGTCCAAAAACATCCAGTCCATTAAAAGGCACTTACTGCTTTTTAAAAGGACATAACAAAGGTAACTACAATCGGAATACTCCTAAAACGACGCTAATTGGAAGGATACGCTAGAAGGTATATCTTGTTAGACGACCAACTGTTCCACTACACACTCTTCCAACATAGTTACGACATTTTTAACTAATTACTTACAACTTAAAACTTACTAAGTCACCGTAGACACATACATAAATTATCATAACTGAACATGAAAAATACTAAATTAGTAATATCAATAAATCGACGGATTATCGATTAAAAATATAATTAAACCGATAATGGCATAGTTATGCAAAATAAAAGTAATTTATAAGCAATCTAACATCGTTATCATCAAATTTTTTAGTTAATTATAGACGATTATTTTGTTACAATCTATAATTAACGCGCAAAGCTTTTTGTTTGATTTAATAACGAAACTACAGTCACAATTACAATTCAACAAACAAGCTCATTAATATTTAATAGCTCGCAATGGCTTTGAATCGAGTTATGCCTTACATTCCACGGTGCAATGCCAATAGAAGCTTACCTAAATATTTAATTGATCCACAATTAAAAAAATAAAACTGAAAATTTATATTGCGCAAAGACTATTCATTAAACATGTTAAGCAACTATTCGTACTAAATTAACATTGGAACAATGCATAATACTATCAAACGTACATAGAAGACTAAATATATTTTGATCAGTACCGTCAACAAAATAGAGCGAAACCTACATAATTGCTGGGAATATTACGTAGCTGTACTTAATTGTTCTCGACTTAATTAATTAAGCTTTTGTTTGAAACTAACAGCAAAGTGTAGAGTTGGCAATTCCAAATTGGATCTTGTAATTACCTTACCCCCCGTTTTACAGAAACGTCTACTTTCAATTATGGCCGAGGCATTGTTAATGGTTCTATTATAATTTAAGATACAATGTTGCAGCCTTATAAGATATTATGTGTTTACTGAAACTATGTGTGATGCTCAGTATTAATTAATTTTAGATTAATTAAAATTGTTCTGATGTATCAGCGGTTTAGTTATTGTGAATTGTTTTTTGTAGAATGAATAGATCGGTGTTCAACGGTTGAAGGTGCTTTACGTATTTTTTTTATTTATAGAACGGGAAGCAATTCATGTATAGTATGTGCCATCTACGAAGATGCGCCCCTCTTCTTTTTGGTCAAGGTCAACGTAACATACAACGATAAATAGTGGATGGTGCCATCCAAGAAGGCACGCCTCACTATACCTAATACTTTATTTTATACAAGAGTAAATAAAAAATGAAACATAGTCGGGGTACTAAATAATATACATATACATTTAAAGAGATAAAAATAATCACCGTCATAAAAATAACAACCGTTTCTTTTGAGCATTATTATTATGTTTTTAATTAGAATGACAGACATTAAAAACAATATAATATCTGCAATTCTGTAAGTGTAATATAAAAGATACGTGAAGTAATTGTATATTATCCGAGAAAGGGCCATTAGTGGTGGTCTAATGATCAATTGCCATCTTGTAGCGAGTGATAAAGTTGTTTATTGCCGTTTAGTCGAGTTAGCCACACAGATTGTTCCGTTGTCATACAGTGTTTTGTATCTAATTATTAAGAAATGAAATAGTCTTAAATTCAGTGAAATGCGAAGGTAAATATTTGTTTGTGACAGATTTACGACGATAAACAGATCGTCATGAAATATGACACACACGTTTTAAAAAAAGAAAAGATAAAGCCTTCCATATGGGATAAAACTACTTTTCCCGAGATAAACCTAGAAAATTCTTGGAAAATTTTGAAAGGAATCAAAGTGGATTACTGAAAAAACAATTTTAATACCAGATTGGATATCAAATCGTACTCTATAAGACAGCAACTGTACAATGTAGATTTATAATTGTGTTTTGTTCAACAAACTATTACATAAAACAAAGAAATAATTATCTTTTCTTGTTCTTTTATCATATTACATGACTGTGTATCTAACTAATAACAACCAAGAACTCAGTGACATAAGTTAACAGTTTTTATCGCTTCAGCCTGTGAGAATGGATTTTAATGAGAACCTCGTAAGTTGTTTCTATAGAATGAAAACATGTGTGAATAGGAACAATTAACACCATGTGCGAAACAGAGACAATAAAAAAATTGTTTTGTCATGTGAAATGCGTCAATAAATTAAGCAGTTCCCAAAAAAAGGTTCATTGTGAGCTAAATGTTTAAAAATAAATTACGCAACACGTCCCTGAATTCTGGAATTAAATCTCGACAAATTAAGGTTCCTCTTTATAATTTGAACCAATTGGCTTGGCAATCTTACTAAAATAAATTTTAGTTTATTTCAGTCTACCCAATAAACAAATTTAAACTTATTCTCCAAAGACTATATAAAATTGATTACCTATTACTAACGAACTATTCATCTCAAATTATATTAGAAAGAAAATTTAGTCTTTAATCATTATTGTCGGTCATTTTTCATACAACATTAAAAAAATATTTAACCCTTACGTTGCGTCATAATGTAACAGAACGAAGCAAAATCGCGTGCCGGTTGTGGTAAACAATTCTAGAAAACAATGTTATTTCATTTGTGACAGTTTATTTAAAACCGTTTTTTGGAATTAACACAACAAACCACTGTAGCAAAACATACACAGTTTTAATTGCTCTTATTATCAGATCTCTTGTGAGCTATTTTTTTGTTTAATTAAAATCATCTTACAATAAACAACGTAACTATAAACACGGTAAATATGTATTGTTTGCGCTGCAACTAGATGCAATGTTTGAAAATATTTAATTTTTATAAGTTACAACACAACATTAACAAAATGTAGTTCATTTGGTAAAAGTTATACAGATTAAATTTAAAAACTCTATAAATTCATTATTTCTTTCTCTGCAATGTTTGTTGAAAATAATTTAAAGTTTATTGGTGTTTGAACAAAAATTTAAGCGACGATCCATTTTTATAATATACATCCATTTCGTAATTTGAAAGGTATATGAAAAATAATATAACTTTTACATTAAAACAAACTCACCCTTCGAAATCTTCTCAATTTTCGAATCAAAACAAACAGATATCCTCGTAAATTTCGTCTGTCACAGAACACACAGTCACAACACAATAAATTATTGTCACTTTTAAGGTAGTCAGAAAAATCCTTTAGGCGATTTTCCGGAGTTAACTCAGATAGATCGAGTAAAGTTTCGTAGCGTTGGGTAGAGCGTAACACGCGTATGAACTCTACAACAGCCGACTGCGGAGTGAGGCGGACGTCGCCGAGTGCCGGTGCCGAGTGCGGAGTGCCGAGAGCGGGCCCGACAGACACGGGGTGGTGGGCACAACAACACTCCTAATATAATGACGGCAAAGGGGTTGAACACTTAACGCTTATCTACTATTAAACGTAACAAACATCAAAGCGTTTTTGAAGTGGATGACTTTTTTGGTGCTTGTGGTTATTAAGTTTGGAGCGCATTTTTAATTGATGGTAATGCAGAGTTGTTTTTTGGTTAGTTTTATTGTGAGTTGAAACGGAATTGGTTTGCTTTTTAATGTTTTAAAATTTTGTGGCCATAATTTTTTTGTTTTTATCAGTAAAAAAATTCTCAAGCCAAATGAAATAACGAGAGAAAAGTTTGCAAAAATATCCCCACCCAAAACTAAATTTGAAAATAAATAACACTACAAAAACCCTTACTTAACAAAACGTTCAATACAAGAAAATGAGCTTAACAAATACCTGAAATTCTATCAAGAATCCATCTCACCCTCTTATAGAAATACGCACGAAATCCAATAGAAATTGGTTGAAATCGAAAATAAAATCAATCGGCAAAAGCTTCTTGGGACGTGACATACATAGAGGTGTGTGAAAAATATCGTAACACTAGCGCCGGTGTGCTCGGGCCTAAATTCAATTCCGCCCCGCGTGCCGAAGGAAACCAATCTTCCTTACATTCCCTCGTCGACGAATTTATGCCCTCCATGCGTCCTTAATACCAGCTAGCGTCAACTGTACTGAAATATTAAGCAGCCGGTCAGCGAAGAAACCGGGGACACCGAGAATTTAATTTCCCCGCGCCCGCCATTGTCCGCCAGTATTTCATTACGGCTCCAGCTTTTCTATTAATAAATCAGTCTTCGCCAGCGTTTAATTACGCGCCGGATCCGACGTTTGATTACACTTTCATCGAACATCTAATTAGGAGTGCAGTCCCGCCGACGACACCCGGACGCGTGTTTCTTTGTCCCGGAATTACCCCCTCAGACACATATTACATCCCCAACTTCGCACCAACTTTGATTAAAATCACTCTCCTTCTATACCTTAATTATTCCATTGCATCACACCAAAATCCGCTTCTTATAATTAGAACAGTGATTAATTAAAATCCGCCACTGTTTAATTATTCACAAAATTTTAATTAACGTTGTGTTCTAATAAATAAATTTAATAACCCAATTATTTTAATTACTAAAATCAAAGCGAGTTCATCGTAAATGCTGATAGTTATTTACCTAACTATGGCAATAAACGTTCCGAGTGTACCTCTCATATTTATACTGCGAGCCAATTAAGACCTATGCGAGGCGATATGAGGCTCGTATTTCATTATTGCGATAGGCAATAACTGTGGTATCCATATCATTATGATCGATTTTTTAGAAGACCGCTTAATCCTTTGACCTATGTCAGTTTAGTTAAGTATACATATTTGATGGTACAGAATTTCGACAGCCTTATGAAATCGGCGGTAAACCTATCCTCGACCACGTTCTACTCTGGTAGGGATAGACTTTTGTGTGATGAACATAGAAATGTTTCATGAATCATGGGTGTTATCTATTTATACATATCTTATTATATTTGCCTATGTTTATTTTCAGTTCTTCCCAGTTTGTAGTATGGTTAACCATAACCCAAGCTTCCTTAGTTCGGGGACATACAGTGCAATCGAAGCACTTTCCAGTTCATCACATTTATTTATAACATTTAAGGTATTAACGTCTCAAACTCTCGTCGGTCACCGAAATGTTATTTTTGGTACAGTCTCTACAAAATTGTATTAAGTGCTACCTACCCACTACACCAAATCCGATGAAGTGTAAAACCAAAAAGACCCACAAATATTCTGCCAAAAAAGAGTAGAAATTCAGTTTTAGATAAGTGAACCGAGCGGGCAGCAGAGTCGTTTAACTTATTGCCTAAGTTAACGAGAACCGCCGTCTCTATGCCGACGAAATTGAAGGATTTACTCGCGTCCCTCCTTTATTAAACGTATTGCACACTGGGCTGCGCTGGTGTGCGTACTTCCAGGGCGCTATCTCGAAATACGATGAACGAATCTACGGATCGACGAAGAAAGTTTTTTGAAAAAGTTAAAATTATCTCCAAATATGGCTCGTTTTTAAATAGTCAGATAACTTTTATTGGTAGAATAATTTTAACAATGTGACTGTCCAATGTTAAAGTTATGCTATAGATTAGGTATCTGTCAAAAGAAAATGAATTCTTAAGCTATTAGACAACTAAAGAAATCTTTAACTAATCCTGTTTTACTTACTGCCAAAATAAAAATATAATAAGTTCTTAGGAATAACTTTAATAAGAGATTTAGGGTTGGTTGTTCAATTCTCAGATAACTTTTAATTTCAGAAAAACCGTGACACTTGACAAGAATTACGTCAAATTATCAAAATTATTTTACTGTTGAAGTTTATCTTAGCATTGAACAATCGACCCTTATTCAAATTATTTGGTTATTTAAAATAAAAATTAGAAACTTTCAATATTTTTATTGTATTTTGATTTTTGTAATAAAAAAATCAAATTTGTTTTCGAGTTTGTTTTCTATTCACACAGTCAATTTAATATTGATCCTGCAATTCGGTGTCCTGGAAGTCATCCAGTACAAATATTTTTTACCAGGTTATGCTACTCACACACATTGTAATTTTTCTACGTCTTTGTATTTATTCTCTTATATGTTTTCAATATATTCAAATCAAACTTCGTATAGATTCGAAACACATCCAAAACTTCGATCGAAACATCGTTAAGAATCCGCAGTAGGGCCCCAGGACCGAAATTACATTTCACATGAGTCGTAATAACAAGGGCGAGCGTAAATCACCGGCATTATTAGTTTCTCTTGTTACTGACACCATTTGTCACTTTCACTGAAAATAATATTGAAAAACCCTTAGTGACAGTTATTAAATATAGATATTAACGTGCCGGCCGAGATACCTTTCTGTGTTGTCAAAGAAGCTGGTGGTTGTTAGGACGAGTTTAGATGTACAGCGAGGTTAGACATGTGACTTTGTTTGTGTTTATATTCGATATAAAAATACATTCTACAATACTATACATACATGATACAAACTGTTTTTGTAGTAGCTGACATGGATTTATAATATATACCCATGTCTGTCTATGTAATACTGGTCGATTGTCTCCATCAATAAGCAATGGATGAACTGATGATGAAATAAACAATTATATAAAATGTCACTAGGTATAAAAAATAACATTGTAATAAAAAAGGTATTTTCTACGTGGTTATTAACGTTTCTTGTCTCGAAAGACGAAACTAGTAACGAAATAATAGAATTTCATCTCTATATTTAATGTAGGTACACTATTACCATATAAACAATGGAAAAATGCTACTAATTCTGAAGCCTGGGAATTCTGGTAAACTTCCGTAAACGACCACGGTAATTAGCTATAACATTTTATGAGGAACTTATAATATAACTTTTTATAAAATACTTATTTTTTTTTATGCATATATAAGTAATTGTATTAGATAATCATCAATCAATTATATTAAATAATCATTTTCATTTAACCAATCACAATTTTAATCGACAAAAAAAATTGAGACAAACTTGCTTGAAGCGGAAGCCAGTCTTTGATAAATTGTATGTAACAATAACACGGTCCAATAAATAATAGGAGATAAAATCGTTCACAGAGATAATTCTTTTTTTTTTATTTGTTTTCTGAACATAACTACTTTTTGTATCTGTATTCAATAGTAGCTTGAGCTGTTACTTCGTTTGCATTCATTTTCGATTCCAAGAACGCAACGTATGCGCTATGCGGCGTACGCACAAGTTCGGGTTGGCTGTATTTCTTGAAGGACAGTGCCGGCCCGAACCAACACCTACTCATATTCGGTAATTGCCGATCGAGTAGAGAATTCGGCCTTCAAGCAGGCCGGCTTGATCGGCTCGTCTCGGAAACACCTGAAAGACGGCATTAGTCCCGAACATTGACCGACACATACTCGGCGTTGCCGCCCGGCAAAACCGATTGAAATATGGGTAGCAGTCCAAAGAGATTTTTAAAACATTTGTGACAGACATCTTTCAGTTGTCTCGACCGACCTGACCAAATCTGAAGGGAACAAAATAAAGCTTGATCTTACCAAGGAGTGTAAAGGGGACGATAACCTTGACCTACGTGACGTATGAAATATCTAAAAGGAGCACAAGGAACTAAGTTAGTGGAATAGGTATTTTGTTTCCCAAACTCGTCAGGTAATTTTTTAATTACAAATAATAATTTAAGTTAATCTTAATCGTTCGTTAATAAATTAAGTTAATATGGTAGTTTTTTGCGCAATTTGGTTCATTAAGCGTTTTATACTTGTCTGTTATTGAAATATATGTGTTCTTAAGTACACAATTTTTTTTAAACAAAATTGTACAAAAGCTACTCTTGAGTAAAATTATGAAAAATTGCAATTTTCTCCGCCACCTACTCAATACTAATTAAGAATACAGCGAACGAACCCGCATGGCAGAGCCAATATCGCCGGACTTCCTGTAAGCTAAGCGTATCGCTCAAAGTTTCGCAATATACGCGCCAAGCCCGTCCTTTATTAAAAACTATTCCCACATTTTTAATTAAAAGTTGTATTCCCCCACTAAAACTTTATTTAAGCAATAAAGGCGGCGCAATTAGCGGGACTGTCCCCGCCGGCGACTTCACCTACTTCGCCTGCTTTAATGAGTGTTTTTTAATAAAGCCAGGGTCTGCTGCAAGTTTATTAATTTAGCTTAACTTGTGTCACGGCTCCCGATACCCCTTCGACCGCCCCCGCGCCGCCCCCGCCCTCGCCAGCGCTATAACCGTCGTTTTTAATCTGAACCCGAGACCTTATCGCCAATAGTAAATTTAACATGTGAAAACCGTAAAATTAAACTTACGTCCGCGCCGTATCGAGGCAAATCGACTCTCACACAACGATATTTGACCTGAGAAACATGTAGCGTATTGGAAATACAACTCTGTACCTACTGAACCAGTTATTGTATGAATCTAAATTAAAGTAACGATCGTTATAGAGGAGCAGACTAAAAGCCTGAATGACGCGGTTCTCCCCGCGTCCCACCCTCTGGCAAGTGTTCCGGCCATAATTACATTCCCGTGTCTAACAAATGGAGAATCGGTGTTGATTTGTGTTTAGTGGGTCCACGGGCGGACGCGGCACGGTACCGCACACGATAGCCCCGCCACTATACTGAAAGCAACTTTTTTTGCAATTAAACTAGCACGTTTCGTGTCCGGACAGTAATTGCACAAATTTTAAGTGAAGGCCTAAAAGCCTCGCTCCGTGGCAGATTGAATCAGCACGGATTTTCCATTAAGCGTTGATTCTTCCCTGGTTTTTATCGCGGGCCTAGTACAGCACTATCCAAGATTTTACTGTCGATTAAATACTATGATAAATGGAGTCATTGTTCGCGAAGTTTGTTAGGATTTGATTATCTATGTGAAACTTATTCTGCTGTCTGGTTAAATACATCAATTATTTCAAACCTTAGAACCAATTTAAAATTATAAAACGACAACTCTCAAGCTTACAAGAAAACGTTTCAAAAAGCTTTTAATGCCTTGTTTATAATAACAAATCGCCTTTTATAATCAGAAAAATATTAAAAAGCTCAGATAATGATAGCAAATACACCTACACAATTTTACCTAGTTGCAATTTAAGTGGGTACAATAAAGCTCTCGGAACATTAAGCTTCTAGCAGGGCCGTTACCAAGATAACGAGACCTAGTGGCGTCCGCACACATAATTTATACCGTCCGAGCTCGTTAAAAACTTATAAAGACGCACATTGTTAGTTCAGCCAATATTCGTGGCTTTCCGACAATATACGGGCGTCGTAACGACCGCGGAGTAAGGCGCACTAACAATCTATTAGTGGAAGTACTGCTGTAGATCGGAGATGCTGGTGTTGAGATGGGTATATGTGTTTTTGAGGATAATAATGCGATTCTGAGGTTATTTTTTGACGTATTTGTTTTTTTAACAATATTATATGTAAATATTATGGTAGAATGCCAGTGAGTTCGAAAAAACACTGATGATAGCAAAAATAGACACTTAAGGAAAAGAGATTAAGGTGTGCTAAATTTAAATTAAATAATTGATAACTACCTGTATGTTATTATTAAACACTTGATTTAAAACAAATGAAAGAAATGAAACCTAACATGCTAGCATTAATGTACCTATATATTTTTTGTAAATAAGCGTGCAGGACGATCCTTTACATTAGATCAAAAAACCGAGTAAATAATTCGTAGACCTGGTTATTAATGTAAATTAAACTTAAATCGTATCAAGGATGCCGAAAAAATAACAATTTCTTACTTTTTTATACCTATACCTTTATATTTAAACGCCTTTTCTCATTTGGCATATCATTTAAAGGCATTTTCTCGTTAAACATTCACATCACAACCTTTTTCACATTAAAAAAAAATACTCACAACTTCAATTTAAATTAACTTGTATGAACAAAACATATGGTTTACGATGAAAGTCAAAACAAGAATGAGAATAAACAAAAGTATGAAAAACATTTTGAACAATAAGCCGTGGTTCTAGAAATAAAAGTTTTTAAAAGTATGACGCAATCTGCCAGGGCAGCGAATTTAGAAGGAACTAACAATAAGGCCGACACTCCGCATTACGAGCTCACATAATATAGTTTATAAGTATACTTAAAGAACATTATCAAAATATGAGAGAAAATTAGGAACGTTAATTCGAAAACCATGTCGTGTACGTACAGTAAAAACATTTTTATTCTGTAGTTTTGCACAGGTGAATTGTGCTAATTTAAAACAAACTCCGTATTTATTTATTTTTATATGCAGACATTGTATAGTATTTCAATTGTATTAATACAAATGTTTTTTTCTATCATATTTATGTACCTATATTGTAAAAATGATCATTCAAAGATAGAACAGGTTCCAAATGATGACAGGAATCAAATGACTGTTTTTAACTTTTTTTAGCGGACAAAGCTTTTCTTCATCCAAAATTAATTATTAACGTTTTCTTTTTGCGATGAAACTCATACTCGCAGTCGTTGTAACCTCAATTTTATAGATTTTGTACAAACAACACGTCGTAAAGAAGACGTCCGAGCCAATTTGTAGCGTTTTATGAGTTCCTCATCCCATCACACACATGTTAGGGACCGTTACTTTAATAAATAAATATAAAAAAATACGTTAACTTGCAATGTTCTAAGGGTTTCGGTTACATGGAACTTTGTAGTTAGAAAAACGACAACTATTGGCCTAATTGATACTTAATATAAATAAATAAAAGCCTTAGCTGGTGCTCGGAATCTCCTGTTAAGTATGGGTAATACTTGTGCCTAGAGACACCGCTCTTACTTATTTTATATTATAACTATTACAAAATAAATAAGATACAAACATAAATTCAAAGATACAAATTTTAAAGCCTAACAAAAAATGAAACGCGCTTAGTGTATGTGTGGGTCTGTGAGAGTGTATGCGTGTGTGTTTGTGGGAGTGTATGTGTGTGTGTTGGTTTGGACTAAGAACAATATTTAAAAACATTTTCTATATCATCATAGGACTTCATCATTCTCGCTCCGATCGCCACCCGGTACGACGTGCAAGACCCCGTTCTCCGTTGATCGGTCCCTTCCCGATATTCCGTGGCGCTCAGTCTACTGACGTCACAGTTTAGCGTGTTGGTTCCGTGCTACGGTTTTCAAGGTTTTTCTACTCCGTCTGAGTGCTTTCGAAGTGCGATTTTTCTTTGTGACTAAGCCCCTTAGTCTTCGAAGTGCTGTGCTAAGTTGTGTTGTGCTTGCGCTGAGTGCTATGTAGTGCCCAGCGTAAGTAGTCTGGTTTCAGTACAAAGGATACTTGACGGTGACAACGAATTTGTACTCAACCAGTCCTTTTATTTTTAGTTTATTTCTCCTCTCTATTTTATTTATTTTTCTCCTATTTTCATATTTATTTTTATCATATCTGTGTGTTTTCGTGTGTATTTGTCCTTTCTGTCGGTAAAGAGTTGACCGCGTACCCTTTTTTAGGTTTCTAGGTTATTTGATAGGTATTTATTCTCCCCAGCCCCCTTACCGCTGGTAGGGAAGTTAACCGCTAGGGTTCGCTAGGTTTTTAGGAACTAGGCATCTTTTTATATACTTATATATACAAATAATTGTCCCAACCCTCCCTAATGGATTCGCTAAGCGTTATTAACTTCGCGAAAGCGTTCACCCAGGCGCTTGCTGCGGCAGGCGTTTCCATTCCGAAAGACATCAAGACTGCAAGGCCTGCGTTAGGATGTCTTTCGGAATGGAGACGCCTGCCGCAGCCGAGAGCCAAGAAATATCCCACGCCCGCCTATGGATTAGCTGCGAATCAGCTACAACGTAAAGTTAGGTCTTGCCTCGCAGAACTCCGAGACGCTCAGATGAACGATCTCATGGCGAATATCTCTCCGTCCCACCAAGCGTACTATAGTATGGCCCGAGCCTTACGCGTAGACACCGCCTCTCACGTTCCTCCTCTCACTCGTCCCGATGGCACTATTGCCTTCGAAGTCTCTTGAATGCTTCGCTGACAGCATTGCCGCACAATGCTCGCCCAGCACGCAACCTGCTGATCCCTCACACATCCAGGCGGTGGAGGACGAAGTCCTTCGCAGAGACTCTCTCCCCATCACCGCCGACCCCGTCACAGTCTCTAATGACGAAATCTCGCTTCTCATTAGAAATCAAAAGTCCAAAAAGGCTCCGGGTGCGGATGGAATTTCCAACCACGCACTTAACCATGTGCCTCAACAGGTGCTTACCTTGTTAGCTGTTATTTTCAATGCCTGCTTCGACCATAGCTACTTTCCAAAAGCTTGGAAAGAAGCGACAGTCATAGGCATTCCCAAGCCGGGTAAACCTCTGAATATCCCGGCTAATCACAGACCCATCAGCCTCCTCAAGGCCATGTCTAAACTTCTCGAGAGAGTCATACTCGCTCAAATGCGGAACCATCTGTTTCCGACGGATGGCGATCCTCTCATTATTCCCCATCAGTTCGGCTTTCGCGCTAAGCACTCCTGCCCTCAGCAAGTCCATCGAATCGTCGAGTAAATACTTGACGGTTTCTATCCGTTTCGTTATAAAACAGTCGCGGTTTTCTTTGACGTAGCCAAGGCTTTCGATAAAGTCTGGCACAGCGGTCTCGTTTATAAACTCTACAAAATAGGCTTACCGGATCGCCTAGTCAGGTTAATCGCGTCGTTTCTCAAAGACCGTACGTTTTAATTTAAACATGAAGGCACGCTTTCCGCGCCTCGTCCCATAAAGGCTAGAGTCCCTCAAGGCTCAGTCCTCGCCCCTCTGTTGTACACCGTGTACACCCACGACATTTCCATCCCACCGAAAGGCGTCAAAATCGCCCTCTTTGCCGACGACACCGCACTCTTTACCAAAGGCCACAGTGTTCCGCACTGTATAACCAGACTCCAAAAAGCCGTAAACGCCCTTGGTGTATGGTTTCAAAAATGGCGCATCGATGTGAACACGTTCGATCCCCACGTTCGAATGTTAGGCATTCCCATCCCCTGGAAGCGCAGTGTTAAATACTTAGGCGACACGTTAGATCCGACGCTTTCTTTCAAGCCACACGTCGAAAGAGTTTCGAAACTCGCCCGTCACTACTTAGGCCGCCTAAATAGCATGTTAGGTAGAAAAAGTAAAATGTCTTTCAGTACACTTTACAAGGTCTGCGTTAGACCCGTCATGACATATGCCTCGCTTATCTTTGCCCACGCCAAACCCTCCCTCCTGCACAAACTACAGGTAGTTCAAAACCTCTTTTGCCGCAGGGCCACAAACGCACCGTGGTACGTGCGTAACGCGGACTTGCACAGAGATCTTGAACTGCCTACAGTACAACAACACCTCAAAACACTCTCTGAAGCGTTCTTTAAACGCTCCGAAACCCATCCCAATCCTCAAGTTCGTGATTCAGTCTCATATACTACTCCTGTCTTATATTCGAAGTTCAAAGTCGCTAGGCCTAGGAATGCGCAAGCGTACTCTTCCACCAGACTGTCAGCTGATCTCGAAGCCCTTCGAAGGCCGCAAATTCTAATTCTAACGTAAATTCAAATTCTAACGTAAATCCTAATTCTAACGTAAATCCGAATTAATTCAATTTTATTTTTCAATTTTTTATTTATTATTTATTTACTTTTCATTTTGAGCACCTTCAGTGCTATGTAAATCCCAGCGTGTGACCCCTTCTGGGCCCCGCTAGCGCGGCCTCTTTCTCCAATTGGCCGTCGCTCAGATGAAGGCTGAGCGGCAAAAAATTGCACGAGCCGACAGGGGGTTTTTTAGTGGGTAGTGGTTCTGGTAGGCGTCGGAACGAGCCCCACATAACCTGGATCGCGCGCGCCAGTGTATGCTTCAGAGCATTTTTTATTATCCCGCCCTTCCCGTGGAGGGGAACAAAAAAAAAGGACTTCATCTTCAGCCACTCAATTAAGATTGTTTTGCTCTCTTTTAGTGTTTTAGGGTAAATATTAATTTGCTTGTTAATACAGTTGTAAATATGCGATGACTTATTAGCAAGTTGTCTTCTAGCATAAACTGATTTTACAGCCACTCTCGGTGCAACTTCATATTTCCTTCTTTTATTTAAAATTATTTTAGAATCATATGGAAGTTTATTATGTACCCTGAGAACAATATTTAAAACGTACAATTTACGAGCTGATAGAATACCGCTTTCTGAGTACAGTTGACTAGTTGGGTATCTGTAGGGTTTAAAAAGCATAGTTTTCAATAATGACCTTTGTGATCTCTCCAAATCTATAAATTTTGACTTGATTGCACCCTCCTATATACAGATGCAGTATGTTAATACAGATATTAAAGTAGTTAAAGAAAAACTTTATGATATACACGATAAATACAGTAAACTTCCAAGAAAACCAGATTTAAACAATGATCAAAATATATCAATATCTTGTAGTTGTAAATTGTACTGAACTCAGTGTGGTTAAATAACACGCAGTGGACTGTACGTTAAATATGTATTGAAGAATTCGATTACAGCACTGTACCAAGGTAACGTCTTCGGAGCGTTAAACAATATTATAAGCAAAAAATGTTTCTGAAAATGCGTGAGCGCACGACTGCCTTGTGTAAGCGATGACAGCCGAACCCCCGTTGACAGCTGGCGGCGCTCGGTGACAGGTGACAGTTGCATCCCGACTCGGCACCTCGCAGTACTGTAGTGTTGCCATGTTGAGTATCGTCTCAACATAAATAAATAAATAAATAAAGGAAAGACAGAACGTCAAACTAAGACTAAAACGCGGGAACCTGGTGTAATTGGCTTTAACTGATCACGTGGTTGTGTGACGCACCTATAGTGACTTAATATAGTTTCTGCAGCGACTGACCATCGCTCGTGATAGCGGTATTACTATGGGATTGTACAATCGCTAATTCAAAGTGAGTTTCTACTTATAGTGTGTGTATATGTCGTGGTAAAATCATAGAATTGCTTATTTTATAAAATGGTCGGGCATTACCGGATCAGCAACTATATTTGTTGAACTGCAAACGTTTCATGATTTCGTTATCAACGAGTGGTCATATCGCAAACTTTTTTTGCGACCTTGTTATCCTGCTATTAGGTCTTTACCTATGAAATTGCCGTTTTTCACGAAATAAATGAAGCGTAATTTTTTTATATATTTTTTATTTCTATTAATCAAAATAATCATACATGCAATCAATGCATCTATGCCAACGCATTGGTAGCTTATTGATGCCTTAAATCTTTTCTTAAGTTTTCACGATACATACTTTAAATAAAACACTTTTTACCGGATATTATCGCGTATATTTTAGTTAATTTTAAACAATAATTTTAGTTAATTCAACATGGGATCCAATACTTAAAAACATCAAAATGAAAAACCAGCAAACTGTTAGACTGCAAACTCAGGACACAGTCAGTGCCTTTTGTGTCAATCCGGGACGTTATGCGAGAAGACTGAGAAACAGATGGCGTTAATATGTATTGACAATCATGTAGTTTTTATTACTGGCAATAGATGAACAACACCTTAGTCTATCGTGACCACGGCAACTGCAAAGATGCCGAAACGTCGAAATAATTTTAAAATTAACTAAAATATACGCGATAATATCCGGTAAAAAGTGTTTTATTTATTGATGCCTTTCTTGAAGAAATCAGCTGGACGGGAGACAACAAATTCTTCAAAGGCATTTTGTACTGCCTCTCGGGTATTGAATTTTTTTCCCGCCAAGAAGTTATCCAAATTCTGGAAAAAGTAGAAGTCTGTAGGCGCAAGGTCTGGTGAGTACGGCGGATGACGGAGAACTTCCAACCCCAACTCTTGTAGCTTGGAGACCGTCTGCTGTGCAGTATGAGGTCGCGCGTTGTCATGCAGGAGCAGTGGAGCCGAACGATTGACCAAAGCTGGTTGGAGACGTGCGAGCTTCTCCATCATTGTGTTCAGTTCTTCACAGTACACATCTGCAGTAATGCTTGTCCCGTTTGTCAAGAAGCTGTGATGAATTACACCCGCGTTAGACCACCAAACAGTGACCATCACTTTTCTAGGGGTAAGTTTTCATTTAGGGCATTGTTTGGGTGCTGAACCAGGGTCTAACCAACTTGCTGAGCGCTTACGATTGTCAAACAGGATCCATTTCTCGTCACAAGTAACAATGCGGTTCAGAATTCCTTCATTTGTATGCCTGCTGAGCAGTGCAAGGCACGTCT
Organism: Marasmarcha lunaedactyla; assembly: GCA_923062675.1. Lineage (NCBI taxonomy): Eukaryota > Metazoa > Arthropoda > Insecta > Lepidoptera > Pterophoridae > Marasmarcha > Marasmarcha lunaedactyla. The sequence goes on from OV281343.1 coordinate 21,824,877, forward strand.
CCACGCGTACTTTGCGCTGGCGGTCATTGAGTTCGTGGGGTACCCATTTGTCAAGCTTTTTTACCTTGCCAATTTGACGCAAAGAGACCAATATTGTTTTGATGCTAACTTCGAAAGCTGCTGCTAATTCAGCCGTGGATTGAGTTTCATCAGCTTCCACAATTGCCTTTAATTCGTCATTGTCGACCAAAGTTTTCGGACGACCACGGGGTTCATTTTTCAGGTCAAAATTTTCAGAACGGAAGCGGGTAAACCAATAACGGGTGGTGCGTTCGTTTGTAGTGTTCGCTCCGTAAACGTCGTTGATGTTGCGTGCCGCTTGTGCCGCTTTGCTGCCGCGACGGTACTCATACTCCATAATTACTCGAATTTTTAACTTATCCATGATGACGAAAAATGTTCGAATGCGCTGAAAACAAAATACTAACTATTAAACAATTGACGATTTTAGAAAAAGAATTCCATGTTCGTCAAATAATATTAATTTGAAATTAGAATTATCAGTCAAAAAAAAAAATATTTTCATTTGAAATGGCCAGTACGGCAAAACGGCAGTTTCATAGGTAAAGACCTATTATTTGCGCGAGCCGAACGAACGAAGTGAGCGTGATGTGACAGCACCTGGCAAAGCGCCATTGTATTAATTAAACTATTAAAGAAAACAGGCAAAAATGGTTCAGCAAAAAGACGCGTTGTGTCCTTCATTTTCTCGATGACAGCTCCTGTGAGCGTCAGCGAGCGTTTTTTTTTTACATTATGTATGCATTATTTTATAAAAGTATGAAGTTTACACACGTACAAGGTTATATAATACCAGAGTCGGAGAAACTGATAGGGATGGAGCTATATCGATAAATGTAACACGATAACAGACCCGATATTTTTTTACGAAGTAAGAAACTAAACTACTGCCGGATACTTTTGTACAAATTTATTAACTAATATTATATCATTACAAGATGTAACACGTATTAATCCTTGATTGATAATGCCCACTTCTTTAAAATTTTCAAAGCTGTTGTAAGTAAGTATAGGTAGGTTGACTCGACAATGAAACGAAATAATTATAACGACAGGTAACCTTTATTTATTTATTTTAATCAAAATCTGATGAATCGTCACTGTCACTCGACGAGCACTCCCCAACATTTATTATAAGTTCCTGTACTTGTATATTATCGAATGCCACATGAATTTCCCAATCCGACGCTATAATGTTTTGGGTTCTTCTCACAATTATTTCCTAGTTTTCGGCAGTTTCTTCCGCACATGCATTTTTTTATAAATCTAACATCTTGTTTGCCGTAAAAGGGTATTGTTTCGAGCGGCGTGTCCTTTGATTTGTGCCCATATTAGTTCTATAGTATTGTACTGGCAATGATACGGTGGAAGTCGAAGAACCCAATGACCACATTCGGCAGCTATTTCTTCGATAACATATCTTTTAGGGAGGCTTTTTTTCGATTTTAAAATATTCACTAATTGTACTTTTAATAAAGTACTATCCACATTTTCGCCATGACGTTGGAGCCAGTCAAATATCTCTTGTTTTTTATTGGCCTGCGTCGGCATTTTATCAATTAGTCTGGAGTGATGTCAGTCCAGTTCTTAGATACTGTGTGGTTTGCATTTAACCAAGTCTCGTCAGTGAAAATAATATTTGACCAATCTGTTATCTTTTTGGCTTCGCTCAAAAATTCACCATAGCAACGTCGTGACGCTCCATCAATATTTTACGTTTGTCCGATTTTTTAAAAGAAAATCCAATTTCTTTCAATAAGCTGAATGATGATAAGCTAAGCTAAGCTTAATGACGATTTTTGGCCATGCAACAAACCACATTCACGTAAAGAAATAACAAGTTTTTTAAGTGTTGGAATTTCTTTGCGCAAGTAATAGTCACATATATGACGGCGAATAGCATCAGCGTTGAAGTTGTCAGAAGGAACACAAAATACACAACGTAACGTATGGATAATGTGAAAAAACTCAGCGAACAGAAATGTAGTGACTAGCACGACCGTCTTGTTGCGAGTGACCATAGCAGATAGTCTTCATACAAAAAAAACTAGGAATTATGTCTATGGTTAGAAACTTTTGATGCTGACATCTCTTGCTACTTTTCGAGCGAACAATTGTCATACGTCACTTCAATGTGAATGATGAATGATAACACTATGTTCAATCAATGATGTACGGTTTCAGGTTATGATTCAATGTTATAATTATGTTAAAACTACTTTTATTATATTAATACTTGAAATTGGCAGAAATAGTTATTGTGTAGTAACTACAGCTGATTGCCAGAAAACGCAAAATTTAATTTAATTTTCAATCAATCAGCTCGATCTGCCATTACGGTTTCAATGATTGACGAGTGAAGTGTTTGCATTGATCAATTTCTGAAACATAACCTCTCATTTACCAAATATAGTAATTAATATGAGTTTATTCGGTGCTTCACAATGTACAACAAGTGCTGTGTAGTGAATGAGAAAGTAGCCGAAAGGACATTATTTTTCATCACTTTACAAGAACTGAGATAGGACTTAACAATGGTTACCGTGTCTTTGTGCTAATAGTGCTTTGTGCTTATAAGGTTTAAGTGTGGTAAACCTTTGTATATTGTTTGTGAGCCACACAAGAAATGTTTTCTAGGTTACTCAATATGAATAACGGTGTTTAATTGGTGTAACATAATTAACAGAATTTGAATAAAAGGTACTGATGTCTCGCTTCTAGAAAATAAAAATTTGCCTCCCGTGCGATACAAACAAAGCATATAAAAATATAAAACAAAATTTAGAAATTAAAAAAAATCATAAATATACAAGTCTTTTATTTATTTTACCTTCTTTATCTTTTAGAATGTTAAAATATCTTGTAGAAAAGGAGAGGGGCTTTCGCCTGCCACAATGGCATTACGCCAAAATCCAATGCCGTCATTTTAAAATTAAGAAACGAAGGACAATCTAATTAAAAAAAAAATAGTTGTCAAATTGAAAAGTTCCTCAAGTTCCTAGTTCCTAGTGTTGTAGTTAGGAAGACGTTCGTCTGATGCGTAGCATCACTAGTTAGTTTGTGCGAGTGACAGATTAAAACAAACACAAAATGGCGGTGGGCCATTGAGAAAATATATTACCTTGAAAAAATATATTTGAATGTTTTTGTAGTATTTGTCTTTGTTCAAAATATAATAAATATATGCGATCGATATCATCACTTATTTGGTCACAACACTACATATAATGTACACTACACTACAACATCAGAACTGTCATCGAGAAAATAAAGAAATGGAAATAGCATAGTTATACCATTCCATACCATTCTGACACATAAATAAAGTGTTTCCAGCGCCTCTACCGGGAGTTTAAGAAATTATTTTACGATATGATAAAATAAGCCTGGCCCTTTTATGAAGTAGCCAAGCGTTAGTTGGCCGTATCCACAAACGACATCTTATCATTGATCTGCCTAGCAATATCATGATGCGGTCAGTGGACAGTCGGTCGAAAATTTCATGGTGTGGTCAATTCTACGATATGGCCAAGACGTATACTCTACGTATAAGGCCGCGTAACAGAACAAGAATCGGACACTCTTAGCGACAGTACGACCTTCCCTTATCACAGTGGAGCGATCGGGAGCAATAGGTTAAATAATGCTTTCATACTTTCATAGTAAGCACACGAGCACGTAGTATCTAACTGGTGTTCAATGCAATCCGTGCCCATGGGCATCATAAATCATAAGTAATATTGCATTCAGTATTATTGTTTTATAAAAGTTGTATGCATTAACGAATGACGCGTTGCCGGAATTGCTTTTATTTCTTACCCTTTTACCAGCAAACTAATTTAACATGGGTATTGTATGTGAAAATAGAAGGGATTGTATTATAACATAAGAAATCGCTTTTTATTATAGAATATTATTGAGTATAACATCGTGTCAATGTTAATGGTTCTCGTCCTCCGGACCGTAGCAGGCATCCTGCTATAAATCAAACTGTCTAGGACCGTTGCCGCTCTTATCCCGAATCTGTGTTTAGGAGAAAAGGTGTCATTGGTTAGGTTTTTTTTTATTTGTCATAGCCGGTAAACGAGCTTGCAATCAACCTGATGGTAAGTGGGATTCCGTTCCCATCGACATCATTAATCGTTGATGTTATTGACTAATTTATAACTATATTATTATTTATTCATTGCCGATTAATGATGCGTTGTCGACCGTAGGCTTAAGCTGGAATTGCCTTTGTTCCAGCAATTTCACTGGCCCTTCCTTCCCTTTATACGGAACACAACCACATCAACGTGGTAAGTATGGTGGTCAAAACAGGAAGGACTGTAGAACCGCCACAGACGAGGTCTTAACAAAGAAACTCTAGTTCCGCCACCCCTGTCGGTTTTACAGCAAGGGCCTTGAAACCAGCTCAAATATTTCACTAAACTTACATATATTCTAATTATATACCTACCTAATATGTGTGTTTATAATAATTATGTTTATTTCAAGAATGTTTATTCACGCGTTAATTGCAGTAGCCGTTTGACTTTATAAAATTTAATTGGCCATTATTTCTTTAATTTACTTTTATGGTATGTTCTGTTGACATTGCGTGATTGCGTGTTAAATAATTAAGTGAATTTAATCGTTTACTGTTACCTACAGTAACGGCTCAATAGAGAAATATAAGGGTTCAAATGTATGCTAAGTACAACAGTTTTAAATATAATGAATGAGTGAATGTCTACCAACCCTTGTAAAACAGACCCTTAGTTGGACATACCTACATATTTTAACCCGGTTAAATATGAATTGAAATGTTAAATTGTGTATATTGTAAATTGCAAAAATTTGTTAAGCCGTACTTACCAGCTAGGTTTGTATGCTACTAGAAAAGGTTAAAGGTTAAAAAAGGCTATGAGTATTATATCGATTTATGATGGACACTTTCATTGGGTTCAATGACATTAAATTTACACTTCTCACAGACCTGATACTTGCAATAAAGGAGAGTTTAATGTGAAAAAACAACAACAAAACAATATCTTAGCAAAGGTTGAGGGAATTTGATCTCCAAGTGGTGTTTTTCACGACTTTTTGTACAAGCTTATAAGCAGTTTTCTGACTGTATATGGAAAAGGCCATGAATCACAGCTTTGTTGAAACAAACATAAGAACGCAGAAAGGCCATTTAGCCAATAAATATAAACTTTTATTTTAACTATTGGCAGGCTTTTCTCTTCTATCACCTCGGTAAATAAGGCCAGTAAATAAGTAGATATAATGTCATTCTAAAGCTGACCAAATATAATACCACTTAACTTACTTACTTTAAATTCCTTACTTACTATGCTCATCGGAAACGGTAACATGCGTTTTTCACACGTGAATAACCAAGCTAGAAACAAATCAGTCGTGCTTAGGACGCCGAGTTCACCGTTGCCAATGATAGACAATTTGCTAAAGCATTATCTACGCCAGAACTAACGATACCTTAATATATAATTATCAATTTTGCCCACACGTGGCGTAAATTGTCTTGATCATTTTATGTTGAGACTAAATAGCAAAAAATATAATGCCAATATTGCTATCCTACAATCTACCATCACGGATCATTGGACAACACTTCTCTCCTTGACTAAAATAAAAACCCAAAAATGCGTTAAAAAAACCTATACGAATATAGACTTTGACAAAGCTCACTTGCAACTTAAAGATACTAAAATTGAAGAACTGTTACTCCTTACTGATCCAAATATTTTATGTGACAAACTTATATATCTTTTAACTGAATCCTTAAAAAATAATAGTACCACATTAGCTATACCTAAAATCAAACGTACTATAAAACCTTGGATCACTCCTGGAATACTGCGCTGTATAAATAACAGAAACAAAATGCAAAAACAACTCAGGGGTGACCCATATAACGAAATCCTGAAACTAACTTATAGTAGGTATAGAAATTTCTGTAATAACCTCATTAAAAAATTGAAAAGAAAATATGAAAACGAAATACTATCTAAATCTGTCTGCAACAACAAATTACTGTGGAGTAACATAAAGAAAATAACGAACTACCATAAAACCAAAATCAATAATAAAGACCTATTAAATACGAAATCGTGCCCAATAGACTCGGCCAATCATGTCAATAATTTTTTTGTAAATGTCGGCAAAAACCTGGCTCAGCAAATTCAACCCAAAGGAAATGCTGTAGAATGCCTTCCACCTCATCTTTCTACTTTTGTGTTATTAAATACCGACAACAACGAAGTATACAGCATTCTAATGAATTTGAAAACTCGCAGTGCCCCCGGTTGGGATAGTATCCCTATCGGATACCTTAAAATGGTACGAAACGAAGTTGTTCCTATAATTACCCACCTTATCAACCTTTGTTTTGCAGAGGGAGTTTTTCCAGAACCACTCAAAATATCTGTTATTACACCCGTGCACAAGAGTGGGGATAGAGGTGACGTGAATAACTATAGGCCCATATCAGTACTTCCGGCTTTATCTAAAATCTTAGAGAAAATACTTAATTCACGACTGATGAAATACCTTAATGATCTCAGACTACTTTCACCATCACAATATGGTTTTAGGCAAGGCTCATCCACGGAAGATGCAGTTGAGGCTCTTACATCAACAATCGTTAAGAACATCGATCAGGGTCAGAAAGTTTCAACTGTGTTCTTAGATCTAAAAAAGGCCTTCGACACTGTCTCTGTCCCAATCTTGCTCCAAAAATTGGAGAGATTTGGAGTAAGAGATATCCCACTGCGGCTCTTTACGTCTTATCTCTCTAACAGACAACAGAGTGTTAAATTGGAAGAATTCGTTAGCGACATTGCAAAAGTTTCACTCGGTGTCCCACAGGGAAGTGTGCTAGGCCCCACACTATTCCTAATCTACATCAACGACCTATGCGACTTGCAAAAACAACACGCCAACATTTTTTCGTACGCTGACGATACAGCGATTGTGTTCGCAGGTCCCTCATGGCAGGCAGTCAAATCTCGTGTAGAGTTGGGCATGACGAGGGTAGCAAATTTGCTTCAATATAACTATCTTACCCTAAATACTTCAAAAACCAGCTACATTTGCATCAGTATTAGCAATAGAACCCAGCCAGATGAAAATTTTCAAATAAAAATCCATGACTGCAACAATAATTCTACCACTAATTGTATCTGTCCTACTTTAAATAGAACATCGACTATTAAATATTTGGGTGTTATGTTGGACTATAATCTGTCATGGTATTCGCACCTCGAGCACGTCGCTAGCAGACTTAGGAAGCTAACATGGCTCTTTAGTACGCTGCGGTACATTGTACCGAGTGGCATAACCTCGAGGAAAAACCATTCAAGAAATCTCCTAAATGAAATTTACGTCGCTTTGGTGCAGTCGATATTGACATACTGTGTAACTATATGGGGTGGAGCAGCTAAATCGAGGTTTATTGAAGTGGAACGAGCGCAGCGCGCAATTATAAAGGTCATGAACTTTAAAAACAAAAGATATCCTACAGAAACTCTGTACGTCGAAAACAAACTGCTCTCTGTGAGGAAACTCTATGTTCTACAGGTCATAATTAAAAAACACAAATTACTGCCGTATTGAAATGAAAAGAAGAAAAACAAAGGTAGCATATGTTCTTCCAACTAAGACTCAGTTTGCTAGCATACAGTTTACCAGGCGATCAGCTGAGCTATACAATAAAGTAAATAGAATTAATAATATTTATAACAAGAATATCCACGATTGCAAACAAACTGTTAGTAATTGGTTGAAGTCCCTTAATTATGAGGAGACTGAAAATCTATTGCTAAGACTACAATGATAAATATACAAAAGCACGCACAATTTCTCTCTCTCACACGAACACATACACGCGGTCACAGGCGCACACGCACGCACACACACACGCATACACACTATCACACACACAAACACACTTTTATTCTTACACAAAAAACCATTATTTCCTAATTATATACTTAAGAAAATGTTGATGCTCAAGTTATAATCGATTAGACTTACTTAATAATGTATATATATTTGTATTTTTTTTGTTTGATTTTGTTTTTATTTTGTATAAATCTAACCTATTGTTATGGAAGAAGGGAGTCTTCTGGCACAGGCATTGCATGCTTAAAAGAAGACTCCAAACTCTGATTTTTGTTATTGATATTTTTGTGAAATATACATCTTATCTTATCTTATCTTAATATTAAAAGGTTAGGTTTAATTTCTTATGAATAAAATCAAAAAGCTTCAAATAAAAGAATAAGAATAAGAAAAAAAAGATAAAATCAAAATGGTTTCGAGCTTAACCTGCTCTTAACAAAGGATTAACCTCAAATAGCTTTTGATTTGACACTTCACGACTTGTTCCATATTAAAATGTCACCAATCGATAACATTATGCTTTTAATTGTATTTATTTATTTACCTACAACAATAAAGCCGAGCGCCGTCTTTATTCAAAGAGGATTAAAGACTCCCAATTTGGACCGACTCAATCAAAATATAAAATGTTATTTAATCCTTAATAGGATGTAGATAATAACGCATTAATGTTATTTAGCATATTGAAAATGTATTTCGAAATATGGGTTAATATGATATTTAAATATTCATGAATTTAAATCAACAAGTTTGAAGTTGTAGTTTTATACTTTCGCATGATCCACCCTACCTAGTATTTAATTAAAATACCAATTAAGATTATGAGTTTTTATTGGACTCCTAATCGAGTATTTAATTAGGTTTGAACGTAATCCGTGGCCTGTCGACTTATTTATGCACGCTGGATCGATTAACTGGACATTTTGATAAACTTGCATAAGTAATGTTTTATTAATTTATAATCTGACATGGTTGGATAAGGAGCCGGCTATCGAGTGTTGATAAGTAAGTAGTTTTTGTCGTTAGTATCCCCTAGGGGTATCTATGTTTCCCGGTTTAAGAGCGAGCGGTAACAAATCAATATTTGGTGTGAGTGCTTTTTCGTGCAATGTAGAAGCTTTTATCTGGACAACAACGGTCGGATGCCAGCAAACACTCGCAGGACAGAGACATTCACTTTAACACTACCCGAGTCTTGTAGCCAGTCCCGAGTGTTTTCCAGCTAAGAGTATAAGCAAACATAGATATTTTGTAGGTAAGCCTTGGTGTATGAAGTATCTATTCGATTCTTGTATGAGATTTAGAATCTAAGAAGGTTTTATTTGGTGACTTGATAGGACAAAATAATTTAAACTTCAACCAATTTGCAAGACATAAATTATTTTAGTCACACTATAATTTTTGCATTAACAAATAGGTACACAGATAATAATATGTTATCACACAGTAGGTATTCAATTAGGTACTGTGGCTAGATTATATTTTATTATCATTGACAATATATATTTATCATCGTAAATTGCGGATATCATCGTAAAACTATGAAAATAACCAAACAAAATAAACTTTCCTGTAAGTAAATAAAATAATAGTTTTACACAATCGATCATGTACCAAAATTCAAAGTATTTTTATTCAAGTTATGTAAAAATTTCACAATTAATGAAAGTCATCTTTTTCTTCACCTTCGTCGAGATTGCGTAAATACACCTAACCTATCCGTGTCAAACCAGGTATCCATATAAAGTCTAGTCCAATTTCCAAAGCCTATTAGAACCACTGTGCACTTTATATTACTGAGTCCTAGGTGTAAAGCAAAATTTCACGTTGTATGCATTAAATGTCCAGAAATTAGCAAATATGACCTACATATTGCCTGTTAACCTCATTCAAGAAGGATTCATGTTTATCAATTATACGAACAACCTCCTTCTTAAAACAGCCTCCACAACATCTATTAATGAACACTTACACTCGAAACCACTTTAAAGGAAATATGAAGATGAGTCAAGTTAATCAATACAGCGGGTCCGAGAGAATGGGTACTGGAAGTTTACCACAAGCGTTAATTATTATCTGTGAGAAGTGCTCTTTGTTGAGTTGCCAACTCTAAATTAGTTTTCGAAATGGATCATTCACACCCCTTGCCCGCACCCCTGCTGGTAATTGGGACGTTCCTTGGAAGGATGACACTGCCCTGTAATCAGTTAATAGGGAAGAAAGATGTCTTCGGCGGGATTTCCGGTTGGGTTGTAGACGGATGGGTAAACTGAATATGTGGGCGGCCCCGTAACTGACAGATGTCCTGTAAATATGTCGTGGCCATATCATAGAATTGCTCTATTCATGAATTGCTCGATCATTTCACAAAATATTCGCATAATATTTTTTAAAGTCGATATTTTTACATTATATGCAGTCAACTATATTTGGCCACATTGACCCGCAAACGTTCACGATTTAGTCCTCAACAATTAGCCATTTTTTTTTTCATACAACCTAGTTGATATCCTGCGATTTGCGCGAGCTGAGCTAAAGAAGTAAGCGTGTTACAGCAGCACCCGGCGACGTGCCATTATGAACATTAAATAAAATGCGACCATTCCAAAGATATCATTATGTGGCCAATTCTAAGATATGACAACGACAGATTCACCAGAGTTCCGATTTGATTTCTGGAACAGACTGACATTGGTGTGATAATTATAGTTATGTTTTTCACAAGTCATGAGGCTTTAAAAATTATTGTCTATATTTTAACTCATATTTGCTACTAAGTTTTGCCAGTGGCTTCGCTCACTGATCTTTATTTATTTATTACAAAGGAGACACAACAGAAACAAAAGATACAAGTAAGAATTTGACAGATACATAGCTTTACAATTACAATTGTTCCCTTGGATGGTCTCACTGAGAACATGTCATGATTTTATATTGAGCTGTTACATTTTTGTGAGATTACATGAGAAAATGAAATTGGAATAAAAAAAATTTTTATTAAGTTTAGTTAAATGCAAATTATAGTGATGGTTTTACAACTAAGAATTCTAATTATAAAGCATTTCTTACATAAACTTTATAGGTGGAAAGGGAGCACGAGAAAATGTCTATGTTATTTAACCTTTTATTATATTGATCACACATTCTACTTTGTGGTGCACGGAGACCGATGTTAGTCCTTCAGATATAGTGCTTTTTTTTCTAGCATTATTAAATTTTCACGATAAAAGTTAGCTTATCCGTAATTGGAGGTCTTATTATCTACTATTTAGAACAGTTCGTGCAATCAATGGAACAGAGGCAATCCCAATTGAAGCCTGCAATCGGCAGCGCATCATTAGTCGATTTATATCACATTCAATATTGGAAATAAAACACGTATTACCTAGTAAATTTATAAGGGTGTTACCACACCAATCGATCGTCGTCGATCGATGGTAGAATGGAACAGGCAACGGTCGATCGATTGGTGAGGTAACACCCCAAAACAAACGTTGTCCATGGCTGCGAATGCAACTTAGGTACCACTACGTTGGTCTCGTAATCTTTTGCCGGCTATGAAACTAATTTTCCGATATAGTATAGTAAAGTATACTTAGTCAAATTTCAATTTCTGCAGCCGACCCTTACTATCAAATAGTAATTAATATATCATTTGCTACAACAAAACGATTTCCTGTTACATCCTTTTTTACCATCACCTTTTAGAACTGATAACCTTGAGCAATAAAATAATCATAAAAAACACAGTTACCTGTTCGACTCATAGGTTAGTTAGGGTAATTGGTACTTCCATTATACAATTCATAATTATAACTAATATCAACACCAAAAAAAACAGTTAGCAATGAGTACATTGAAAAGCATTAAAAAGGCTGAAAAACAAAATTAAAAAATATAAAGTTTGTAATTAAAATGCAATCTTCCAAACGAATGAACTATATCGTTCTTAAATTCAATTAAAGTAATAATGAATTCCTAGTAGAACACTCTGGAAGTATTTGAGATAATCACGTTTGTTAAGGGCGATCTGGTTTTATAAAGGCAACAGCCAACTCGAAACTTTCAACGAAATATTTTAATTAATTTTCTTCTCAGAATGTTAACAGAATTTTAATTAGTGCACTAACTGGTTAATATGGGAAGTGCGATGCTTTTCTGCAGGTAGGTTATGTATTATACTGCGATTTTTGCTCAACGTTTATGGTAAAATATTTAGCGCAGAATGTAGTTCTTTGTAATTGTAAAAGTATTTATAGAAATATTTATACAGGGTTTTTGTGCAACGACTGTATATGCTTCAACTGCTAGTAGTACACCTATATTTATCGATATAAATAGGTATATGACATGTGGTGTAAAAACCCAAACCGCTATCGATAACAGTGGGTGGGTTATTTCACTTTATTGAAGAGCTAAGTTCAACCATTAATAACTTCAAAAGTATTGTCTTCTTTTGTAAGGTTGCCTTATCTATTATTTATTAGATAAGTAAAAAAACATGTTCATAAGGATGTTTATGTAGAAATTAATTTAAACTGAAAAAGGTTGGAAAATTTGATCCCAAAACATAGTTTTGGCATTTATTTATTTGAAAATGGGAGAATTGTTGCAAATAATTTAGGCACAATTAGGTGAACTTTGCATTGTGAGAATGCTACTATTTTAAAAAGCATTGCATCTTAAGTACTAGCACTTCCTTTAAAAAAACAAAAACTTGAAATAGCTGTCATTTGGAGGGATATGAGTTTTGACCTCACCAATCATATGTATTTTTATCGATAAAAATACGTACTACCAGGCCCTAAAGTATGTACCGTGGTCGCCCAAACATATTGTATACCTATATACAACATGCTGAAAGCTAATATAATGTTTGAATGTCAATTATTTTCAGTGTTTTCAAATAAATTAGACCCAATTCGTAAACGCTACGCATGTCCTTCTTTAGAATTTAACTGTACGTGTTAATTTTGTCCAAACGGAATCCTACGTAAGGAAATGTCAATTAAATGCCTTAATCTACGTACAAGGTTAATTGTTTCAGAAACGTGCTTATGTATGACCATTGATATGATTTTAATCAGAATATATTTATTCACTCCGGCTTTAACTTTAACATATGTTTCTTCTGGCTACTTAAGCTATCAAATACCAACAATTATTTTTAACGGTTCCATTGTTTTAGTTTATCGATTGCATATGAACAAACAAACAAAGCCTTCCGGTGTAGCCTTAACGAACGTGTAGTGGTATAAGAGTTTCTTTGTTAAGGCCTCGTCTGGGCGGTTCTGCAGTCCTTCCTGTTTTGACCACCATAATAATCACGTTTACGTGGTTGTGTTCCAGTCAAAGGGAAGGAGCCATTGCAATTACTGGAACAAAGGCAATTTCAACTGAAGCCAACGGTCAACTAGTCGAGATCAAAAAGATTTATAAACCTAGTATAACTATTAATAAATAAAACACCTACAAATAAATATGAATATAGTAAAATAACGAAGTAGTGTGCACAAAATCTTAACTGAACGAACAGAACGTAACTCACATTACAAATTCATTAGTGCACAGGGTAAGATTTCGGCACATGTTCGTAACATGTCAAATTCAAAAGGGCTGCAACGAAAGACGTTCCGCAATTGTTTTGGCACTCGGCATGAAGTTCTCTTTACTACATTAAGTCGTCAACAATTAAGGCTCATTAAATTTCATTAGGACAGCCATAGTCCGCGGGCGGCGCGCTTAGACGGATAATCTACAGCTGTCCGCCGCTAATGCATTTTAGAGTACGTAATTTGAACCGTTGAGATCAACGGTAATTAACGCTCGCAATTAAGCTAAGTGATTATAAGTAGAGCTCACCCATAGATCGAGCTTAAAACTCTTAAAAGCTCTTTTTGTGGCCGATCGACCAACAGATTACCTCGAATTGCGTCTTACTTACTTTACTTTCCATGCGTCAAAAATCTTAATGAAAGCTCTCCATCTGATTACATTTTAATTGGATATTGCGTTGTTAAATTAAGTCAAGTTAATTTAACTTCTTTTCCTTTTACGTAGATATCTTCGAAAGCGTCAACTTGAAATGCTTACTTACTATAAATATCGTATAAAAAACTTAAGTAACATCGTGTATAAAGTGAAATTAAATATTGACATATATCATGCGCTTACAGCGTCTCAAGTTTCCAATAAAACGTAATTTGGGTGAATATACTCGAGGGGGTTGAGGGGTAGAGCGAAAGGTTTACGTCACCTCAATTTTGCGTTAAAAGTAAGTGCACATCAAGTAACTGGGAGGTAGGGTAATGTATTCCCGCGTATACAAGTGAAAACATTTTAAGAAGCTCCGGACCCACTGCATCACCCGTGGGGTTAGGGCCTAAAAGCACTATCTCGGAGGCAAAGCCTTACAACTCTTCTCAAATTCAACTCACTTTGCTCTGTGTGAAGGTGCCCGCATGAATTTTCTATAGTGCGACCAAATGTTCTTTATAGTTGCCCGATTTTCTTTACCGAGTTATGAGTTTTTTTTTAATGTAGCTGAATATTTTGTTTACTTTTTTAAATAATTACAGTAAATTTATATTTATTCCGGCTGTTATTATTTTTCTTTTTTATTATGTTGATTTTTATAAATCAAGGTCTTTTGGTTTTTCTTTATGATACAAGGAATACGTACGGATATTGCGAACCTAAATGGGCACAGGAGTTTTGCGGACAAATTAAGTCTAAAATTGTTAATTATATTTTACGTGATGGAATGTGATGTTCCTTTAGTTTTAGGTATAAAAACCAATGTTTCAAATGAAATTTCGATAGGTAGTTAATGTAGAAAGCCTGAAAGAAGTAACTTATCCAGTATTAATCAAAACAGCAGGCTTCAGAAAAGCAGCTCAACGATCTACACATATCTTAACATCTAACATATCTAACATATCTTAATTGTATTAGGTATAATAAATGGGGAATAGTTTGGATTGACCACTGTCGTGCTAAGAAAGTGTATCAATTGGCGGAAAAATGTCCTTTATAATTTCAACTGTGATAAAATAATAGACTGTCTTGATTGGTTCAGAGGCATTGTGAAGCGTCACACAGATTTATCCAACCGCAAAACAGAAGCTCACAGATCACATCCGCAGCTCAAGCTTGGATAGTACACTGCCTCTTTTTTTCGAAGCATGCTGAAAAAGGTACATTCACCTACCCGATACTCAAGGGGTAGTGCGGGGTCATGTGGGACTTGGCCCACTAAAAAACACCACGGTATACCTCCGTAGCCCTTGCTGGGGCTCACGGTATCGCCATTAGGATTACCCGCGAGCCCCGGTGACTAGGCCCGGCCGCAGTAGCCCAGCCCCTCAATCAGGGGATGGTCCAGTATACGAGACCATCCCCGTTATGCCCTCTACTTTAATTTAAGAACCATCTATAAATTAATCTTGCAAAAGTCTAAAATTAACACAAGTAATTTATTGCATATTCTATGTAATATTATACATGCTAAAGTCAGCTTATTTTTTTTGTGACGCTTTTCAGGTCTTAACTTCCTAACTATTGTTGGAGGTGCGGAAAAAGCCTTTCATCCAGAAAAATAATACGGAGCCCTAGGATACGGCAAGCGTAGCTTCGTCAAAAAATTGGTAATTCACTATATGCGTTGGTAAAAGTTGGTATAAACTAAGTGCGTGTGGTGTGAGTGTTCTTTTTAAAAAGTTAATCCAAACATTACGATATCCTACAATATTTTGGGAAATAATTGTGAAAAGTCAATGGCAAAGATAAAAAATTGTGAAAAGTATGGAGAGAAAGTTACGGTCAATTAACTAGAATATCCAATCCGCTGACCTGAGAAAAATACTGTATCTCGTTAGTACTAGATCTATATATATATACAATTTTTTGTAAAATAATTGTACAGAATTTGTTAAAGATATTCACAATTATTCAATTGTTCTTAACCGTTTATTTTGATTTTATAAAGGTACCTGTAGAACACTCAATCCACCTTTGGTGCAGATGGAGTGTTTCTGAAATCTCAAACTATGGCTACATAAATTCATAACATTGTTAATGTTTTACACGAGTACAATCCCGAATCAATTTGTGAAACAAAAATCTTAATGTAAAATAAAATAGTTCAAGAGTATATTTAAAAAATACTGTCTTTGAAACGTCCGTGTGAGTGTTCCATACTATAAACTATGCAGTCACGTACCAATATTTTCCTTGGATATTTTTGAATAGCAATGCCCTTTAAAAAATATCGATAAAATTTGTTTAACTACTAAAATATGTCTATTACACTAAATTAACGCTTTGATAGATCTATAACGATCGTTATTTTTCTATTAACTATGAAGACCACTCGGCAGCACTAGTTGATCTCAAGTAACGAATTCAAGTTTAGCGTCGCGCGTAGTAAAGAAGCCAAAGCTGCTCCTAACATCGGATTTCTTTTTTATTTAAAGTAGCGTTAGTGCTTTTTTACTATATAGAATAACTCGCATATAAAATAGTTTTCAGTAAAAATACCTTGTTGAACTGATGCTTAGAGTTATCTAGAAATAGATGTTAGAAATAGATGTGTATTTTATTTCAAGACATGTGTTTTTTTTTTTAATTGTTAACAGAAAGGAGCCTACGCTCCAATAGAGAATGCGACCTACGCTCGATTTCATATCGTAGAGTAAATTGAAAAGTTTCGAGTTTAATTCCGTCCGCGGATCCGCCCAGGCCCGGCGACAGCTCGCTCGCGGCGGCGGAAGCGAATCTCGATGTTTTGTAATGGAGCTTTTTAAAACGGCAGTCGAACTTTTGTCAGACACTTTTAGCCGCGCCGGAGATACATTTAAGCTTTTTAACTTTTCCACTCCCGTAATGTATCCCACTCTTTCTGCGACTGAATTCGAGGTGCGGCTAAAGTATTTTTTTATCCGAATGGATGAAGAGTTCTTGTTGTGTTTCTTTTTATTCAGTGAGTAAGCACGTCGTCGGGGTAGTTGGCAATAATCCTGGCAGAAAGCTTTCCCGTTCAGCTTATGTCTTTTTTTTCAGTTTACTCACTTTGCCTAGGATCCATTTAGAAAATGCACTCAGCCCACTACTCGCTAGTGCATTAATATTGCATTTCTAACTTCCCCTCGCCCCGCCCCGATGTTATACGAGTTCAGCCTTTCAATATAATGTGACTAGATTAAATATAGATTTAAACCAAATAGGTAAGTAGGTGTGCGTTAATGGAGAATATTATTTGTGTGTGTTACCGGAAAATCAGGATCTAATGCGTTATAAGGAGTTTTCTTGGAAGCTCTTAAGTATTTACTTAGTGAGTATAAAAGATGCTGAATAAATTTGAAAAAACTCGTTGTTTAGGGATGCCATGTAGAAAAATATAACTTCCTATTGTTAAATCTTAAGTAGGCGGATGCTGAAGGTTATCGAGAAGTTGGTACCTAACATATGTTACCAGTTACCACATAACTATTACTTTATGGGCGTTTATAAAAATTGACAATAATTATTACTTTTGTCGTAAATATCAATCAAACATATTATTAATTGAGTATAAAATACAAATGTAATTTTGTTGATGTTTAGCCTTTTCTAATGAAGAAGATTTTTAAATTTACTGTCAATTTGCTAGCAATAATGAAAACGATATCACCTAGGCGTTGCTAACTCAGGCTTTTTAAAAACAGACAGTAAAAATTTCAATGCTTTTTCGATAACATAAAAAGTATATAGTATATCTTTGCGTCCATCCAAACTACACCTATGTCCCATCGTAAACATTCAGATAGTCCACATATTCAAATTAGGAACAATCTCTCGATATCTGTAAGTGTAGGGTAGAAGGTAAATGTAAGTGCCTAACGAGCCGCGTTCGAGAGTATGCATTGGATCAGCCAAATGGAGGGTTTCATGCATAATGTAACGTACTGAGAGTTGTTTTCAAAAGCGTTCTGATTTCGTTATTTTTGTCACACCAGGTTTTTGTGAAGCCTTAGTGCCTTATAAATGATTAAACGATGTCAAGTTTGCTTTTTGTTATGTAGGTGAGTAGTTGGAGTGAGAAAAATATATGTTATTTGACGTCGACCAATTAGCCAAGACTCAAACAGTTATAACCTATAGACTGCCCTACGCTTCAGAGATTTAACCTCGACTTATTGTTTATTTTAAATACCACTGATTCGTAATACTAAGTCCAATTAGGTATCGATCTAAAGATGATTCAAACACTGAATTTTCTAAACAAGTAATAAATTTGTAATGAAGCCGAGTGTGTACATTAAATATTTTTTGAAAATTTAGTGGGGATATTTATATGTATATTAAGCCTTATAGACAACAAAACGATAATTTTTTTTATTGTTGTTGTCAATAATAACAATGTACTCTTCAGAAAGCCACCATACCCAAAAAATTTTATCGTCATCCATTACATTATCTCCAGAAAACAGTCCCTTCACAGTTGGATAAAGCCCGTGTTGAGTGGTATTTACCTCTTCAGATAAAAGAGGGAAACTAACTTAAAATTTAGTGCAATAATAAAACTTTACCAAATTAACCATTACATATTTCGTAGATATTTATTATTTGAAATAAAAGTAATACATATCAACTTCCAATGCACATAAAAGGCTGAAAGCTAATAATAACTAAGTTAAAAGATTTAGAAATACTCGACACGCCTGTTGAAATTACTTTTCAAAGGACAAAGAACGCAGTTCATTTTGCTCTTAAAAGACAAGAAAGAAACTCATTGCGAAATAGAACGCTCACTCTAAAGTAAATCTACAAACAAATCCACAATGTCCTTTACGCCTTTATTAAATGATAACAAGAGATAACTGGCACCTCAGAATTAATTAATCTACTCAGAGATTGCATCTAGGAGCCCCCCCCCCCACTGGATGGGGCCGATCCGTTTCCAGCCACTTAAACTTCACGCGAAGCGCTCTCCTTCCGTTTTAATTACAAAATTAATTCAAAATGTAATTAAAGTTAACAATAAGGCAGCAAACAATTGAAGTTATTTATGTTAGTTTATGCTTTATAGTATCCCGGCCGCTGGAAAGGAACGGGATTAACTTACGTAAGGCAATTGAATAAGGTCGTTTAAGCATTGGCAAGTTGGCGAGTTCAATGTGATGCTGAAGTTAAAAGTCCTGCGCGTGTATAGCATACATGCTTGGATAGTACTCAATGCTGTTTTAGATAGTTTTTCTTATACAACTGCGCGTATTGCGGTCAATAACCATCTTGAGCCCATGACTGGAGGCGGAATCCCCCGAAACCACCACCGAAGGCTCATGGGACTGTAGGGGAGGGAAGCTTTAAGCGATGAAAGCCGCCCTCCGGCGTCCCGTGCGGCGGCGACGAAGCTCAAAGGAGGATGCAGCATCTTCCCTCGGACTCTCCGCCACCTCCTTTACAAGCATTCGCAGAAAGATCGCATCACCTGCCACAACCCCTCACTCTCGACCATAGCGTGAACCACGGTCGGGATCGAGATATCGGCACCCAATATAGAGGCTACCCAGGACGAGTTCCAGATAACGCATCGACAGCCTCACGTCAATGCGGACTCCAGACAGGTCGATGTGGGCGTCCCGGGGCAGCCATGTAGGTAGTACCGATCGAGTAAAAAATATCAGTGATTTAAGTTTTTTTATTAGTTTTGTTATCTTATTATGTGCCTTCGATGAAAAATCACATAAACCGGATAACATTTAAACAAAAGCTTTAGTTAGAGTATCAAAGACAAAAAATTGTTATTCGTTGAATTCCCATAATACGGCAATCTCCTACTGCATATCCTGTTTTGTAGCTATAATGACTACAAACTTTCGTACAGACAGAAGTTCTTAGTAAGCGATATTTGTTTCATCAATAATCTTTATTAAGCTTACCACTTAATAAACTTACTCGGAAAAAAAATTATCGTCGTAAGGAAGTCTCCACTTTCTGTCTCTGTTCTCCGAAGTTTAGGTAAATATACTCAGCCTATTCCGATCTCTGCTGACTACCTACACAACATGGAGTAAGTTATTTTACGAATATCTTTATTTCAAAAATATTCCTAACTTGCAAATTAGGTATATTATATTTGCACTTACAGCTTGGGTACATTCTTATTTATATTTAAGGACGAGAAAGGCAAAAATACCTGGTTATATTTAGAGCACCGTAATAGTAAGTAAAGGGTTAGTCATTATTCTATTAGCCCAGATTATGTTTAAGACAGGAAGTGCTTTTTACAAAGTTCTTAAAATATCCAAGGAAGCCATTCTTGTTAGCCGACACGACTAAATTGATCGTTTTCACGGTTTTAAAAGCTTTTAGAGTATGTGGCACTCGCGCTGTTTCGTCATCAAAAGAATACTATGAGTGAACATTGTAGGGTGCTGGGAACCTTTGATTGGATCAAGCGTTTTCAATCAAGAGGGAAATTAATAAAATAAATTTGAAATTCGAATGGTTTTGGAAATAAGCATACAGGTATGTACAGTTGACCTTAACTGTTTTAATATCATGGCATTTGCGCCTACTTTTATTCATGGGGCATTACCTCACTGACACTTTTTAGTAGATTAAATGAGAGAGAAGTATCGATGTTTAGTGTAAGTGGGGATTTTAGAGATTCATATAGTTTCAGTATTCATAACTGTACTATCGCTACCTGGTTTAAAACCCGTGATCGCTGGCATAAAAGCACCACCTTTAACCACCTACAACCACTTTCACCATATGTCCGATAATATAATGCAATAAATTACCTTTGAACTGCGAGATCACATAAAAATAACTTAACAACAATATAACAAGAATCAAAACGGCAACCACCTACTTAATTATAGCACACGTATGCATCTGGTTGTAGGCACCTAAGTGGCGTATTTGATTCAATACCTATTATCTATCTTTAAAATGAACACTCAATAAATTGAACTAAGATTGGCTTATATCGTTGATAAACACGAGCTTTTCGTAAAATGGATTATCACTTTGATATAAATATAGATGCCACTCATCAGGAAAAGTTAATTTCTCTAAATTACGTAACCTTTTTCACAGTAAGGTCATACTTTAATATACGAAATATATCAAAGTACAGAAGCTAACAAAATTTTACATTTGAATACTTACAGATCTGTACGACTTCTACAAATCAAAGTAAGTAGACTCGAAGGCGGTGCCCATTATTTTATCCATTTGAAATCACAACAGACAATAAAACCCAGTTGAAAAGCACTTACACAAATTGATTCCAGCCATTTGCGATTCTATAAACATTCGTAAAACATTCCATCATGCTAAATTGGCTTTTAGTATTTGAATTGTTTTAAAGTTTATATTCGTTTGTAAGGTGTCACAAAATTAGATATAAGCTAGTCATACGTAATAATAAAAATAGTTATAGGTAGTTACTGTTAATTTTTTTAAACGTTTTCTCTTATGACGCTATCAAAATGAACTTAGATTAATGGTAATTTTCTAATCAAGATTTTAAATAACTAGAACAAGATTAAATAACCACTATTGAGTCGAAACTTTCAGTCGTACTTTTCATACATCTGGCCTTCTATTCTATTGACGAGAGCCACTTTCTAGGCCCTCAGTTTGTAACCGGCATGGCTGAAATTTTATTTAGCTAATGAAATAGGTACTAAACCCTACATGTACCTACTTCTCGTTAAGATCTCATTTGTAATTACTAGAGACTTGCGTGCAATGCTTATTTGCAATGTTTATTTGAACATTCAGAAGTTTTCTTTCACAAGATTGCGCTCCAGCTTTTGAGATGGCACCAACGATCATGAATCGATGATTACATACATATTACATTTCATATATTAAGTTTTTGTTCAAATGCGCAAGCGAAGCACAGTACCTGAGGAATTCAGTTTTAGGAAAGGACGTCTGTTTTTTTCTTATAATAAAACCTGGGTTAGTTAGAGTTATGATATCAGATCGTTTTAGGATAAAGAAACTAGTACTGACAATCGTGAGCAAGTACTTACAATACCAGGCACTTGGCTGCATTCTATTTCGGAGTCGAAGGAGTATCAAATTTGACTGCTTACGATAGAATTTTTCTGTTATTAATTAATACTGTAAGTTTATTGTTTTTTTAATACCTTATTATGCAAAATTCCAAATTTCGAAAGTCGTTTCACCTGTAAAAACCTTTAATCGCTATTTGGAATTGACCGCTATTTGGCTATCCTTGAATTCAATTATGCAAAAAGATTCCAAACAGATGTATGTTCTCGGTCATGGTTGTTTAAGTAAATAAATAAATCCCCAGATAAACACACCAACCCAAAGTAAGCAGAGCTTGTGTTACGGATGACCCATACAGCGACCTGGGAGGGAACCCAGAATATAAATATCAAAAACCATGACCCGAGAACAAACATCTGTGTTCATCACACAAATTAATGCCCCGGCCGAACTCGAACCTGGGACATCCGGCATATGAGACAGGGCTACTGACCACTACGCCACTCGGGTGTCAATTAGGGATTGCAATCCGGCATCATTTTCAATCCGGCCGGATCCGGCTGGATTGATATACCCAGGATAACTTGCTTTTATTCCAACATGGACCGTTAATAAGGTGTAAAATAATCTGTTAAATTCTCATCGTCAAAACAAAAACTTAAGGTTATAAAAATCTCAAAAAATAAAAATGTATGTAACGTAGGTGGTAGTTCTGCCTTCTCAATTAAGTTTGAAAGATTAATCAAAAATCATGTTAATAATCTACATCATTAAACTAAATATAAATAAATATTAATCTTAATTGAGATCATTAATTCACCACTATGTCGAATGTCGATGTCCTATGTCTATGGCCGAATCAAAGAATAAAAAAACATCCCGAGTTTTATACAAAACGCGAAGAAGTAGCTGGTAAATAGGTCCTTAGACCCTCCCGGGAAAATATCCTAATACAATCTTCGTCCCACCTAAAGTTTCACTCATCTGGTCCTCTAGCTATGACAATCAAATTATATGTATAATCATTTACCAAAATATATCAAACATGAAAAAAATTTCAAAAGATTCACGTTATTGCTAAAAACAACTCCTATTAAAAAATGTTATTACACGGCTAGCGAATACTTAATTGATAACTTTAAATGAATAAGACATAAATAGGTATAACGAATATTATCCAAATAATTTATTTAATTTAAAATGACCACAAAATGTCCTCTCCTGCATTGCAATACCTAAACTAGGTGCATAATTTTTGTATAAATTCTCTATTATTTTTAAAACTACCATCTGTAAAATTATGATAGCAATAAAATATTGAGTATTGAGGATTGAGTATAGAAAATTACTTGAAAAAATAAGTTATTTTGCCAAAATATAAAAACACCGGATCCAGTGTACTGGTACCGGATCCGATGGACATATATTTATTCCGGATCCGCCGGATTACCGGATCCGGTTTTCCGGATTGCAATCCCTAGTGTCAATATATTTACATATGTATTCTTGGTCCCAGTTCGCTGCATGGTCATCCGTAACACAAGCGCTGACGACCTTGGGGGCCGTACAGTTGGTGTGTTTCTCAGGGGATTTATTTATTTATTATTACTATTATTTTCTGTGAAATCAGTGACGTAAATATTTGTACACTTGCAATGTAAATAAACTCTATTCCTCGAGAACTAATTTAGAAACACCTGTAATAGATTATAATTCCGAAACAATCACACTGTATGCAGGATTACGATACATTCCTTACGAAAGGTTAAAGTTAGAGTTATAGATTTTGTCTAAGATATTTTAATTTTTAATTTTTATTAGTAATCCTTTTTTATATAGCTTTTTGCAAAAAAATCTTATGTAACTAGCCATTTTCGACTAGGGTTTTCTAAAATAGCTTATAAGCTATTTATCGCTTATAAGAAGAGATATTTTGAATTACCAGTTACCCTGTATACTAGACTTTTTCCTGTTTGTGCCAGTTTTGTTTTATATCAATAAGTATAACCGGGGCACTCGGCGCCGAACCAGGGTACGGGCGAGATTCGCTTGCGCGTTATTCGATCTTTTAAAGGCTCCCCGTATACTAGGGTACGATGATATTACAGGGGATTCGAATGCGACTCTGACTGTACATGATGACTAGAAACTAGCAAAATTATTCTTCAAATCAAATCATTTATTGCACGAATATAGGTAAAAAAGATGTCATACAAGTAATAGCACAGCCATATTCTGCCATTGCGGCGTGTACAAGGTTTACGTTTAAAATTACAATTTACTCAATTTATACATTTGTCATTTAAGTATTCATAGGTCCTATAATAGCATTTATTACAACTAGCAAACGCGATCTTTTTCTTGAAAATAACATTAAAGCTATAAAAAACATTTTTTTGTAACCTTGCGGTCATCTAGTTTGATCATTATCATCCAGCGTTTTTCAAAGTGCACCCAATGCGCTTTGATTAGGTGTTACTTTGTTGCATTAGGTTGTTTCTAAAAATAATGTTTATTATTTCAGGTCACTTGTTTTGCAAATACTGTTTAACTAGAATTAAGATAATAATAATAATAATAATTTAATTTAATAAAACAATGTATATAAAGTAACCACCAACATGATTCGAAAACAGCGACATCAGTGAAGACTGTAATTAAGTTTAAAGTAATAAAAGAACTAAAAATATGCAAGTCATAATGAAAAATTAATCTTCTCAACCCACAGTTTTTTTTTTTAATTATATGAAGTAGCTGTAGGTACTTATTTCTATTGTTTGATTGAACTACATAACTAAGAGCTGTTTATATTTCAATGCAATATGTTGTTTAAAAACACTTTTCCTTAGCATTGTTCTATTTTCACTGTAAATTAAACATAATAATATGTTTTTAATAATAAGTGATACCATATCGGGTTTTCACAGTTGTAAAAAATAAGGTTCGATATAATATTAAAAATACTTTGTATTGCATTTGATGTCTCTGAGCAATGGCAGCACTCACTATTAGTTACTTAAGACATGCTTAGGAAAAATTTTTGCTAAGTGAATTTATACTTTATTTTTATTTGATCAAAGTTTAGGTTTAGCATGCGTCTACACTAAGGAGGGCTTTAAATTGATTAAAGACAAGATTACAAATATTTTTATTTGTTTTATACCATCCTGATTTTACAAAAGAAAAAATTGAAAATTACAACTACAGAGAAGTATGCCTGTGAAACTTCTATAATTTGTCTGGCTGTTGTTATGTTATGGCGGGCAGCAGCTAAGAAAACTGAATTTGTACTGAGTTTAATAAGTTTGCCATTGTCATCCCTAATTATAACAATAAACATAGCAACATTAAGCCTAGGTTCATAAATAAAAGTACCTAGCAGTAATATAAAATAATTTATTTCTCTTACATACTACATATTGACCAAGTGTATATATATGATTTAATATAAATATAATTTTGTGTGATTTACCAGTAGTATTTTTAACCTGTTTTAATTTCCGAATATTGCATGGAATGTAGTACATTTGAATCCCACATTGCCAGTTGGGTTGTCCTCAAATGTTAGGTACATTCTGAAAAGTTTTATTTTATTATTAGGGATTTGTTGTAAAAAATAGTTATTTTCTTATTTTACATTGGGTGAATTTCAAGTAAATAAATATAATAATAAGATATTTTATGACAAGACAATTATTGTGTCATTGGATGTAAAAAAAAAGCAATGATGTTCAATTAAAAATAAAGATAAATAAATATCATCAAAAGTTTTGTCATTATTTTCTTTAATTCATTTTTGGTTTTCCCTCAACTGTTCTTTGCATTCTATAAATAGTTGAGTTCATTCCAGGCCCTCAATAAGCTTTTGATTTCAGTACTTTTCCCAAAAAATGACTATACCTTAATTTTTATAAGATTTTATAATAATTACTAAAAAAAAAGTCAGAACCAAATTATGTATATAAATATATAAAAGACATAAAAGCAAATCAAAGAATATGTAACTGCGTGCATCTTTACCAATACAGACAGGGTTCTCGAACTATAGGTTAATCATTTTGCAAAAAGAAATAGTTGAGGTAATCTTTATGCTTTAAAATAGATTATATATAGATATTCAGTTGAATTAATTACTTTAAAAAATTTCGAAATCATAACATATTAAATAATATCACTAAAACAAAATTAATGTCAGCTTTATAGTCAAATATTTTATTTTTGTGCTTTTTATTTGCTTGGGTGCGATATTATTATCTTTGCTCGGCAACCCTCAACAAAAAAAAACATTCGCTCTGTTTAAAGCAAAGATAAAGATAGCAAACTAACACAATAAATAATTAAGTAGTAGTTAATGGATTATTTTTCCTTTTTTCCCTATTAAATGAAGTAACAAATATTTTTAGATTAAAGAATTTGTAGTGCAATTCAATATAGTTATTATAAGTTTACTCTAATTATGGCTATTTTAACACTAAAAATAAAAAATAAAACTAATAGTATTTAGCTCATGAGATTATAAAATATGGTATAAACCTTATTGATTATTGTAATAAAAATAATTATAATTGTATATTTTACCGAAACATACGTGGCCGACGGCACGAACATTTTGAACTGAACCCTTTACAAATTTTTGCCAAAATTTTATAGAGGCACTCTTGATCTCTTACTATGTTGCGCTTATTGAGTACTTACACTATTATAAATATTATTACTATTACAACTTTTTATAATATAATTAGAAGACAAAATAAAGACTTCTTTCTTTTAAACTTGTTTTATTTATTGAGTATATCACGGTTCTATCAAGGTCATTTTATTATAGAGACAAAAGTTTATCACCATAATAGGCAATTTAATGATCCAGTAAATTTCCTCAGAGGTCAGTTATTCTCACTGAAAATTTTATTTTAAAATATCAGTAATAAAAATTAATGTAATTTGTAAGCTGGCAAATAGTTAGTGCACTGACTGCTGTGCATACAGCCAGGATGGTATATATTACGGCCAGGATGGTATATATTACGACCAGGAAAAGGGTTGTAAATCAAGACTCGAATTTATGTTGAGTGACATTTTATCTGTTAAATGAATGAGCTTGGTACTATAATAAACGTGTGACCTACAGTAATATTTAATCATATCATGATCTTACTTTTATCACACATGTTTACTGAATAGATAAACTTATTCTCTGTAGGTCACATCTGGGGACGCCACAGATACTCCCCCCTTAAAAATAATATAAACACAAAAATGACAATTCAACATTCTTACTCTAAAATTCAATACTACATAACAATTAAGGCCATATTATGCTACGATTGCCTATTGTTCATTTGTATCTTGAAATATTTTTCGTTACTTTCTAGAACTTTATAAGGGCCTTCGTATGGCGGTATGGAACTACGCTTAATGCGGTCGCATCTAACGAACACGTGTGAACACTTAAAAAGTTCGGGATGTATGAAAGTAGAATTTCTACAGGGAATTCTTTTATATTTGTTGTGTATGTTCGTAACTTTGAAAATATTTTCTCGTAGGTTCTCTATGAATGTTTCGTAAGTTGTCAGGCTGGTAATCCTTTCAAAAATCTCTCCCGGCAATCTAAAGGGGGTGCCGCAAATCATTTCAGCAGCACTGAGTCCTGTATCTTGGTGGAGACTCGCACGTAAACCGAACAATACGGTGGGCAGAGCCGGACACAGCCATACGGACACAGCCGCGAGCCATGATTGCGGTTTTCAGGGAACGGTGCCATCTTTCAACCATCCCGTTTGATTGAGGGTGGTATGGAGTCGTTCGGACTTTTTCAATGCCCATGAGTTGAGTTAACTGTTTGAAAGTTTCTGATTCGAACTATCGGCCTTGGTCCGTCGTAATTTTCTCTGGATATCCAAATATTGTGACCCAACCATTGTATATTATTTTGGCGGCTGTCTCCGCTGTGATATTCGAAACCGGGAACGCTTCAGGCCAAGAGGTACAAAGATATATTATTGCAATTATGTATAGTTTTTCTCGCGAAGTAGGCAGTGGTCCGACTATGTCAGTATGAATGTGCGCAAATCGCTGAGCAGGCAAAAAGTTTCCGAGCTGCTATACAGTGTGTCTGGTTACTTTAGCTTTCTGACACTGTAAGCATGAGTCACACCATTTGTTTATGTCTGAGTTCATTTGTACCATATGTATTTTTGTGTAATTAATTTTCTTGTAGTTCGTTTTCTAGGATGACTTAGGCCGTGAATGTTGTTGAATATAGTTTTCCGCATTGCTTCAGGAACGTAGGGACGAGCTTTGCCGGTTGAAATGTCACAATAAACGTTTTCTTAAGAGTTGGAAGGTTGTACACATGTAATCTTTAAGCTTTTACTTTAAGCTTTTCCTTTAAGCTTTTACCTTTCAAATGCAAGATCATTCTCTTGCTTCATAAAAAGTGTTTTGTAATCCCCTTGCGAAGGGAATGATATGTCTTCAACTACTCGAGATAATGCGTCGGCTACAATATTGTCGTACCCGCTGATGTGTTGTATATCGGTGCTATATTGTGATATGTAATCCAGTTTCCTTATTTTTCGAGAGGTGTCGTTTAGGGTTGGTTTCTTTGAAAATGCGTAAGTTAGTGGTTTATGATCTGTATATATGGTGAATTCTCTGCCTTCGATTAATCGTTGAATATGTTTTAACATGTAATTTCAACACTTTTGAAAAATATCCCGGCTGCCACTTGTTACGTATTTTCTGTTGAAGAACTGCGCCTACGCATTTTTCGCTAGCGTCTGTAAATAATGCTATGTGAGCATTTGTTGCTGGATAGGACAGCGTCACAGCATTTCGCACATTTTTTTTACGTGACTTGAAAGTTTGTTCGGCCTTTTGACACCATCGGAGTTTTATCATTATTCTTGGAATTTTGTAAATATTTATTTAGCACTGATTGTTTGAGAGCTGCGTGTGGTAGTCTGCTCCGGTAAAATTTTACCATTCCGAGAAATCGTCCCAATTCTTTAACAGTCGCTGGTTTTGGAAAATCTAAAATAGCTTTTGCTTTCTCATCAGTTGGAGTGATTCCTTGGTTGGATATGATAACATAAGAAATCGAATTCGGTCTTAAGAAATTCGCATTTTTCTAAGTTAATTGTTATTCCATGCTCATGCAGGCGTTTTTAAATTATTAGGTCTTTACCTATGAAATTGCCGTTTTTCACGAAATAAATGAAGCGTAATTTTTTTATATATTTTTTATTTCTATTAATCAAAATAATCACCCATGCAATCAATGCAATGTGCCAACGTATTGGTAGCTTATTGATGCCTTTCTTGAAGAAATCAGCTGGACGGGAGGCAACAAATTCTTCAAAGGCATTTTGTACTGCCTCTCGGGTATTGAATTTTTTTCCCGCCAAGAAGTTATCCAAATTCTGGAAAAAGTAGAAGTCTGTAGGCGCAAGGTCTGGTGAGTACGGCGGATGACGGAGAACTTCCAACCCCAACTCTTGTAGCTTGGAGACCGTCTGCTGTGCAGTATGAGGTCGCGCGTTGTCGTGCAGGAGCAGTGGAGCCGAACGATTGACCAAAGCTGGTTGGAGACGTGCGAGCTTCTCCATCATTGTGTTCAGTTCTTCACAGTACACATCTGCAGTAATGCTTGTCCCGTTTGGCAAGAAGCTGTGATGAATTACACCCGCGTTAGACCACCAAACAGTGACCATCACTTTTCTAGGGGTAAGTTTTCGTTTAGGGCATTGTTTGGGTGCTGAACCAGGGTCCAACCAACTTGCTGAGCGCTTACGATTGTCAAACAGGATCCATTTCTCGTCACAAGTAACAATGCGGTCCAGAATTCCTTCATTTGTATACCTGCTGAGCAGTGCAAGGCACGTCTCCACGCGTACTTCGCGCTGGCAGTCATGAGTTCGTGGGGTACCCATTTATCAAGCTTTTTTACCTTGCCAATTTGACGCAAATGGACCAATATTGTTTTGATGCTAACGTCGAAAGCTGTTCCTAATTCAGCCGTGGATTGAGTTTCATCAGCTTCCACAATTGCCTTTAATTCGTCATTGTCGACCTAAGTTTTCGGACGACCACGGGGTTCATTTTTCAGGTCAAAATTTCCAGAACGGAAGCGGGTAAACCTATAACGGGTGGTGCGTTCGTTTGTAGTGTTCGCTCCGTAAACGTCGTTGATGTTGCGTGCCGCTTGTGCCGCTTTGCTGCCACGACGGTACTCATACTCCATAATTACTCGAATTTTTAACTTATCCACGATGACGAAAAATGTTCGAATGCGTTGAAAACAAAACACTAACTAATAAACAAATGACGATTTTAGAAAAAGAATTCCATGTTTGTCAAATAAAATTAATTTGAAATTAGAATTAGCAGTCAAAAAAAAAAATATTTTCATTTGAAATGGCCAGTACGGCAAAACGGCAGTTTCATAGGTAAAGACCTATTATTTCCGGGTGTTGTAGGTGTTCTTATTTTGAGCTTGATGCGCAGATTAAATCGTCTACGAATATATAAACGAAGTTAAGGTCTCTGAATATCGAGTCCGTGAATCTTTGAAATGTTTGACCAGCGTTGTGTAGCCCAAACGTAATTTTTGTAAATTCGAATAGTCCGAAGGGTGTTATTATAACGTTCTTAGGTATATCGTTGTTTGAAATGGATATGCAATTGAAGGCGTTTCGGATATCAAGTTTACTGAAAATTTGTTTTCCCTCGAGGATGTAAGTAAAATCTAGCAACTTTATTTAGCCATCTATAGTCACCCTAGGGTCTCCCCTCCCTCCCCATCCTCTTTTTTATTTATCAGCTGAAGTGGACTGACCCAAGGCCTATCTGATGGACGACAAATGCCTCTTTTTATCAATACATTAAATTCTTCCTTTGCAATCTTATATTTGTCTGGCGGTAACGGCCTGGCGCGGGCTGATACGGGCGCTCCTTTTGTTTCGATACGATGTTGCACTCGACACTTGGAGTTGGATATATTGGTAGCTGGCTTAGTTATATCTTCGTATTTTGCCAGTAATTTTCTTATGCTAATTTCTTGTGAAATAGTTTCAACGCTAGGTTGATTTCCTCTGATAATTGTTGCAGACGTTGTCAGCTCAGTAGCTTTCTCAATAAGGTTTTTTTCGTCTAAATCGACGAGTAATTTGTGGTACTGTAAAAAAAACCAGTAAAGTGTGGACGTGTTTACAATAGTGTCAGCAATAACAAAATTCCATCTAAATTGGCGACTTAGTCCTATATTACAGTTTAATTTTATTTCGCCGTATATTCTAATGAGGCTACCGTTCGCGCCGTGTACTATATGACTTGTAACATGCTTGTGCTTGAAATGGGTTTCTTCTCTAAACTGACATATTTGCCCCGGTGTCGACTAAAAACCTCTCGCCACTTGGTCGGTCGGCTAGGATAAGGCGGTCGTAGGGGTAAATAGCACAAAGTTCTGCTCTGGTTCGTGCTAATTGTAGTTTCCCTGATACCGTTGCTTGATCTGGGTGTTCCAGACACATGGTGGTTGACATTTATATGCCTTTTCCTTGAATCGCCTATGATATTGACACAGATTTTGATTACGATACCTTCATGCACTTGTTGACCTTGATCTTGAACGCAATTTAATGCATCGATACTTTTCGTTTTCGTCGCGTAGTGCAGCGATTTAAATTTTCATCTGAGTCAGATAATTTGCTAGTGACCTCGTTAACTTAATTTCTTGCAGAATTCGTCTTTGAGTTTTCAAATATCACGTCTGCCATCTCACTCATATTTTTTAGTGTTGCGTTTTCTGAAACTGTAAGAATAGATGTTATGGTATTCGGGAGATGGTTTAGCCATAAAGACCGGATTATGTCGTCGTTAGTAATGCCTTCTCCTAGTTCTTAAACTTCTTTTGCTTTGATTCTTCGTAACAAAAACTGAGGCGGTCTTTAATGGTTCTATATTTGTTCCCTTCCGGAAGGTTTACGATGGTGTCACTGGCTTCGCGTATTTCATCCTTCGATAAATTTGCGATTTGTAGTCATCTCCTTGTTTTTGGGCGGCGACTATAGCTTCAAACTGGGTAAAAGATAATTTTGGTGGGTCTTGCCACAAGCGTGCCGATATGCTTCTGGCGGCAACTTCAGGTTCCGATGTAACAGCTTTGACTGGAGCACATAGAGCCATTTTCCTTTGTATTTCGGCCGGGTCCTCAAAACTTCTTGCGCTGGATGTGTGACTAGCCTCGGGGTAATCAGTTATTACGACCAGGAAAAGGGTTGTAAATCCAGACTCGATTACATGTTGAGTTATTTATTTGTTAAAAGGATGAGCTTATATACTATAAAAATCGTGTGACCTACAGTAATATTTAATCATATTATGATCTTACTTTTATCACGCATGTTTACTGAATAGATAAACTTATTCACTGTAGGTCACATCTGGGGATGCCACAGTTTATTTTAGTTATGTTCATAGTTTAATGTCTTATGGTACCCTAGTGTAGTGAAATGCCCAGTATTGAAACAATCTCACACTGCAGAAAAGGGCTATTTGTGGAATGTATAAATTACGAAATAGAGAATCTTTAAGAGACAAGTTTAAACAAATTGGAATATTATGGAATATTTATGAAAATATTTGTACATTCACAAAAATATTAATAAATTTATAACTATGAAAGATAACTAAGTATGATAATGATTACTTTGTAAGAACTAGGAACAACTGTAAGTAAGCTTTTTAGGATTTATTTGAATCTCAATAAGTTCATGAAAACTATCAAGGAAACACTTTGCCAAAAAGCTTACTTATGACAACAGGGTGTGGCATTGAAATCCCCGAAGGCTATTTGTGTTATATGTATACACATATAATGTAAACAGCTTGGCTGCAGCATTTCATTAGCATGAACAATTAGCTGTCATGTGTGTGTTTCTTTCATATTGTCAAACTGTACACCTACCTACCCAGGTAATTTATGCCC
The DNA here is from genome assembly GCA_923062675.1 of Marasmarcha lunaedactyla. NCBI lineage: Eukaryota > Metazoa > Arthropoda > Insecta > Lepidoptera > Pterophoridae > Marasmarcha > Marasmarcha lunaedactyla. The sequence goes on from OV281343.1 coordinate 21,857,809, forward strand.
AGAGGTTTTTTCTTACATTGACTATTTTTATTCTTAGTCTACCAATAATACCTTTTAAAAGTCAAAGTTAAGTTGTATTTAGGCAATCTCGATGAAGATGTAGAAAAAGAAAACTTTCACCAAGTGTAAAATGTATTTACCTACAATGAAATAAAATATTTTTAATTTGAATTTTTTGAATTTAGCTGCAAATGTACCACAGGTATTATTGGTAAATTTATAATAATAATAGATATTTTAAAAAAAATATTTGATTTTAATTATATTCCTGTAATTGTAATTTATTATAAAAATTGGATATTATTAAATGACATTTATTTTTATTTTTATTTTTTTTATTTTTTTTTTAAAGGTTTACCAACAGAAGTACACCATAAAACAGTTTAAATCTTAAATCTAATTTAAAAGTATAGTGCAATTCCAATAACAGGTAAACACAACTTATGCCTAAAGTTGTTGTAAGATTGACACTTAAAACTATAACAATTTTATTTAAACATACACAAAAATTATATTTGACTAATATTGGCAACATAATCATACAGACCTCTCTTATATCTAGATAAAGGTACAGTATAATGTAAATCAATTTTGGTATCTTTATATATTTTGTTATGTTCGCTGCATATTCTAGACACGGTGCTGTAACAGCCAATGTTAGTTCTGAAAGTTTTGGTTGCGAAAGGACGAACGTTTGTAATTCTAGCATTGGAATGTGGCACCGAAAAGTTTATTTGAGATAATAATTGCGGGCAATCAATATGATTGTGTAAGATCTTGAAGAGAACAATTTGGTCCATGATCCAGCGCCTCTCAGATAGCTCAATGTATTTAAAGTAAGTTAGTCTTGATTTGTAGGAGTTTAATATTCTAAGTTTTTTTTGATGAATGGATATGAAAAACATAAATCGTTTTTGAATTTTCTCTAATCTATACACGTCGCATTTATAGTGAGGATTCCAGACGCTTGAACAGTAATCAAGATTGCTACGTACTAAACACGCATACAGCATACATAGAGCTTGAATATTCTTGAACTGTTTACAATTCCTCCAAATAAAACCAAGCATCTGGTAAGATTTTTTTATTATATGCTCAAGATGAGGTTTGAAGGTAAGACGGCTATCTAGAATAACCCCTAGATCACTGACTTTGGAGACTTCCTCAAGGTCCACGCCCTCTATATTGTATTAGGTAGTGAATGGAACACGTTTTCTTGTAAACTTGATAATGAACAAAAACAAAAAATTTGATTCTATGATTTACCTGTCTGGGGCGACTCCTAATTCTTTTTCAACCAACTCAAATAATACTTTAGCATGTTTTTTATTCTGTTCAACACCAAGAGCACCAATGGACATCAGGTTTCCAATTGCACATGGTTCCGTAGAACCACCGAAGCTCATCAAGACATCTGGTATGACAGATACTACACAGTACTGAAAATTAAATAATGAAAAATCTATTGGCTAACTACAATGGATATATAGACCCTCAAGTTTGACTACAGAAACTCAAATGAAAACAATTTTAGTTATCTATTTACTATAAATATACGACTTGAAAAAACGTACCGGCTCTGGTTTACCAAGGGCCTTAGCCAAAACAGGCACAGCTTTGGTAACAAAATCTGCAGGAACTTTAGACTTAGGGATATTGGTTTCGATTCTCAGATGCGGCATGTTTTGAGCTTTTTATTTCTTGGCTAATTATTTACACTTGTGTTTGCCAGCACTTGCAAATCATTCGTCTTCTAATTCGAAGTAATTCGAACAATGATTTCTTGGAGTCGATCAACTAACCTTGACTTGACTTTGACTTTGACAGTCAATCAGTAGTTCGCAGTGAGGTGATAAATCATTGACCTCAAACAATGGACAAGCGCTAAGTACGAAAAAAACGTGCATACCTAAACTTGAAATGTAACATAAAATGGCGTCCATTTTTAGTGTTGCACAGAGAGTATCGAATCTACTATCGATATTTTAGAACTAAATATTATATAATGAACTTTTGTAAGAGTTGACGTAGATGAAATAATCACAGTAATTCCGGGATTCAGGGAAAATCAGGGAAATTTGAGGGTAGATCGATTTAGAGCGCCAAGCGTAGACTGTTATGAAAATAATCTGTTAAAAATAATAAAAACGTTTAATAAGATTTATATTATGTGTTGAAAAGTTCATTTATGTTTAATTGTTCTACAGTAGTGAAATAAACAGTAATCAATGAGTGTGAAGTGAAAAAATTATAAAAATATACTTTGACGTTTACAAGTGATAAAAATTTAAATTTTGCCCAAAATTATCTAAAAGTGAGTAAAAAAAGGAAATTGATTGACTGCTAATTAGTGAAACGTGACTTTTAATAATAAAAGCACACAAAAATTTGAGGTAACAATAGAAAAAACTGCAAGATAACCTAAAAATTAGAACAATTGAATAATCCAGTCACCTATGTACCAAAAATATGAAAATAGCGCCATCTATGGACGAATAGAAAAACAACGTAACATTGCCATCTAGCGAAAAACATCTACAACATATCGATTTCAAGCCTATCAATAAAAGTACGCTCCATTGTAGTACTACTACTCACTGCTAGAGGCCGTCAACAAAATGAATATAGAAATTATAGACCAACAAAAAGTTCCAACTCATAATGTATGCGCAGGATGCCATCAAAAACTACCCATTAAAGAATATTTAACTTGTGCTTACTGCCAACATTCCTACGACCTGAACTGTGTAGGCGTCTCATCAACACGTTTTTCTAATATTACGCAGAGAGAAAACAAAGAAAAATGGATGTGCCCCAGCTGCTGCTGTAAACTTCCCAAGACAAACAACACAAACGCACCTATACATAGTCCAAACCCACGATCAGAAAATAATAATATTACAATTCGAAAACCGTCCGGCCACAAATATAATGATTCAGCCAGCTCAGAAAACTCAGAAAACTCCAGCTTCCTAGGAGACACTGTTTGTATAGATCCTACAGAGAACACAATACAAAATGAGAATCAAACAGAGTTAACTCTACAAAACCTAAAATCTTTGATTAGCTTACAACTAAAGGAAAATAATAAATCTATTATAGCCGAACTGCAGAGTACCACCATCCAATCTGAAATAAATAAAGTTATAACAAAAGTAAAAGAAGAATTTAAGAATGAAACCAACTACCTGTCAAAGGAAAATAACTTAAGAAAATCGGAAATACACCAAAACAATCAAACTATACAAAAACTTATTAAAGAAAATGAAACCCTGAAACAAGAAATAAAACAATTACAAACCAAACTGTGCTTGCCTGGACCCAGCATCACACCTGAAATAAATAATGACAAAAAAATAGTCCTATATGGCCTACAAGAATTCCACAAAGAAAGCGAAAATGACTTACACTGCCGAATCATCGAACTATTACGAGATACCCTAAATATAGACTTAATGGGCTATATCAAAGATACATACAGGTTAGGAAAATATTCGAATAACTACAACCGACCATTGGTCATAGAACTGTTAAGCAAAAGACAAGTTAAACACATTTTAGAAAATTCCTACTGCTTAAAAGGAACACGTTTATCTGTAACGAAATACCTTGACAAAAAAGCTCGTCAAGAACGACAAGCTATGCGAGGACGAATGCTCAACGCAAGAAGGACGGGGTTACATGCCGTTATACACAATAACCATCTCTACATTGAAGGAAAACCGGTTAAAATCACGAATAATAATTATAATACAAAAGAAGTTGAAAGCACAACTCAAAATAGCCTAGACAACACTCAACAAAACCTAATAAACCATTCGTTTCGAGACTAATAGTGTTAATTATAATATTTTATTTCAGAATTTCCAAAGCCTTAATAACAAACAACATATACTGGAATCTTTTATTGGAAAACATACATCATACCAAGCAATCTGTATCTCAGAAACATGGCTTACAAAAGCGAAATTAGAATTAATAAAATTCAGTGGATATAAAACCGCAGCGTCCTTCTGCAGAGAAAACCGGGTAGGAGGAGAAGTCTGCATCCTTCTTCAAGAAAACATCGAAAGTGATGAAATACACGATATTAGTGCCATGTCCATGGAATATGTGGTAGAAATGTGTGCTACCTATTTAAATAAAGAAAATATCTTGATATTATTATGTATTGGAATACACGAGAAGATACTTTATTTTATGAACGTTTAGAAACACTATTAAAATACATAAATAAGAAATACTCAAAATCCAAAGTCATAATTGGAGGCGACTTAAATACCAATGTTCTTAAAAATAATCTGAAAACTATGCAACTTTTAGAACTCACTTCAGAGTACAAACTAACACAGCACATACAAGAACCTACTGACATCACGCCTACGTCTTCAACATGCTTGGATCTTATATTTACAAATTTTGATGATAATCTGTGCACAACTGTAGAAGACTTTGGCTTCACTAACCATCTATCAACAATAATACAAATTAAAATAAACAAATATTTTAAACAAATAACACAATTCAGCAAAAAAAGGAGACAGTATAATAGTAAAAATATAGAACAATTTCGATCACAGCTCAACGACATCAATTGGTATAATATTATTACACAAGACAAAAATATAAATGATAACTATAGGCTATTTCATGATACACTTATAAAAATCTTAAATTTATACATACCTAAACAAATATCTAAAGTAAAAATACCATCAAAGAAATACTGGTTAACAAAAGGTATTAAACTATCTTGTAAGAATAAAAGGCTCCTAAAATCTTTTCTTATAAAAACAAATATCAAAATACCTAACGATTATTATAAAAAATATGTAAATATTTTAAAAAAGACTGTGGATAAATCAAAAAAACTTAATTATATACAAAAAATTAAAAAATCTAATAATATTGTAAAAACAATGTGGAGTATAATTAATGAAAGAACTAATAAAAACCATAGAAAAGAAAAGAACAATATACGACTAGACATTAATAATAACTTAGTCTCAGAACCTAAACAGGTGGCAAATATTTTACAAACTACACTATAGTACAAACCAACTCGCAAATCAACTCAACTGCCCATTTTAGAGAAAACTCACTATTTCTAAGCCCGGTACAGCCTTCTGAAGTATTGGGCATATTAAAAAGTCTTAAAAATAAGAACAACCATGGCATAGATGAAATACCACCTAGTCTATTAAGAAGTTGCGCTGAACAGTTAACTTTGCCTTTTTGCCTTCTAATTAATCAATCCTTTAATGAAGGTGTCTTCCCCGATATGTTGAAAATAGCACTCATCAAACCTATACACAAAAAAAACATCAAAACAGACCCCAATAACTTCCGCCCCATAGCCATATTACCAGGACCATCTAAAATCTTTGAGAAAGCAATGTGTAACCGCGTGTATCATTTTTGTGAAAAGTATGACATTTTCGATGATTCTCAAAATGGATTTCGGAAAAAACGGTCAACAACACTAGCAGTCTATAAATATATACAAGAAATACTTCAAATTATAAACGATAAAAAATACGCGATCGGTATCTTACTTGACATGTCCAAGGCATACGATAAAGTCCTGTTTAATGTATTACTAAATAAACTGTACAGCATAGGAATCCGCGGCACCCCGCATAAATGGTTTACATCGTACCTAACAAATAGACAACAATTAGTAGAAATTGAATATTTTAACTCAGCAACTAACGAAATAGAAACAGTTAGATCGGAGTATAGAGCAGTGAATGCATCTGCCACAAGGCAGTGTAATCGGTTGTCTCCTTTTTTTGATATACATCAATGAGTTGCCAAAAATCATGAGCGAACCATGTGTCTTATTCGCTGACGATATCTCACTTCTTACCTCTTGCGATAGTAACTCCGGCATAAATGAAAAAATCAACAACATCCTTCAGAAAACGGTAGATTGGCTTCACAAACACAATTTAGATATTAATTTTAATAAAACAAAAATAATAACATTCCACCCTCATCAAAAACACCCTATAGGAATTAAATTCAAATTTAAAAACACAGAAATTGAAACCGTTAAGAATTTTACACTTCTAGGCATAGATATAGACACACATATAAACTGGAAGGACCATGTCAAAAAAGTTCGTTTGAAACTGGCAAGATTTGTATACGCGCTCCGCGAAGTAAAAAAGACAACTGATCTGAAAACTGCTTTGATCACATACTACGCGTATGCGCATGCATGGCTCAGCTACGGTGTCATCCTCTGGGGTGGCAGCGTGGATGCGCCATCTGTGTTCACGGCCCAGAAAAAACTACTGCGTATCATTGTCGGTATCGAACAAACGGACACTTGTAAACCCCACTTCATACACCATAGAATCCTTACACTTCCATGTATATATATATTGGAAATCTGTAAATTTGTTAGAAAATATCCAGAATACTACACTAAACGCGAAGACATAACAATAAAATACTCCCTGAGACCGAGTCGAAGAAAGCAACTAGTAGCACCACCGTCTCGACTCAAACTACTATCGTCCGGCCCGCTGGAAATGTCAATAAAAATATATAATCATTTACCTGAAAATATAAAAAACCAAGCCAAAGATAAAGAATTTATTAATAAACTAAAACAACTTCTTCTCACAAAATGCTACTATTCAGTTAAAGAATACCTAAAAGAAAATTTTAAATAACTAGCTTAATGTACAGCTGACCCTACAACATTTATATAATTTACCAACCGATTTAAAAACACACACACTAACCCACCAAAATAATACAAATTTAAATAAATACCTACCAGAGAAATGTCACATGATGTCACTATACCATATAATCAACACATAATGATAGTAATAGTAAGTTGATTAAAATAAAAAGGAAGCTACAGATAAATAATTTATTAAAAAAGAAACATACCTAACTTAATTTAACATATAGTCGCTACTCACTACTAAATTTAATTCATCAAACTCAATATGTACTTAATTGCCTTTTTTAACATACCTACCAATTTAACAACAATACATACTTAAATAATATAAAAACTCGTTTAAATAACCAGTAGGATAAACCAATAATAGGTCACTATTTGTTTTTTTGTAACATAGTAGTATTATTAAACACGAAACGTTACTTACTAATATTATATAATGCTTAGCTTACAAAAATATATATATGTTAAAATATTTAATATAAAATAATGATATATTAATGTAAAAATGGGAAAATAAGGTAAAAATAGAAATTATTATTGGGCAAGCTTTAAAAGAAATATGTATAGTATTTGTATTTTGGTAACTAGTAATAAGCTTAATGTAATGTCCCTCACTCATTGCAGTGCCCCTACGGGGTATCACAGGAACTACAACTATACCTAATTAAGATCTTCAATGTTATGTGATAAGCAATAAAGAAATTTGAATTTGAATTTGAATCTACTTTTATTATAATTCTTTGAATATAAAAAATAAAGAACTACGCAGTTTATTTTAGTAAGCCCTATTCTATTCTATTCTTGTAATATATGGCAATCAGCCGTCGTTACGACTCGACACTATTACTGCCAGTGTCAGGTATTGGAAGACCCACCGTTATTGAATGACTATTAGTTCACTTAAAACCTATTAATAAAAAGGACTTATGGTTAGTGGAAACTACAACATGTACGAATTAACTATGTTTACAAGTATATTTTTATATAAGATATATTGCAATAAAACACGCCTGAAAAAACTCAGAACAAAATAATGTAGGAGTAATTATAAGTTAGTAAGTTAAAACAACCTACGAAGAGTCAATTCAGGGTTTTCATCGTCCTTCTTCGCACCACAGCACACAATCGAGCATTTGGGCATATCGCACCCTAGTTTTAATATACTAATACGTATTTAAAATCACAAATTCACAGCACTTGTATAAAATCGCATGAAACTTTCTTACACGTCCAACAACAAACTTACTTGAGAACTCAAGTACCTCAAGTATTGTAATAAAATACAAAATGGTGGCACCCTTGGCTGCATTCTGAATCAATATTGTTGACGCTATAAGCGCTGAACTGAAAATCATTATCATGTTCATGAGAAGTTTGTCACTACCTCTTGATATCAATTATAGTCTGGCTTGTCTTCAATTATTTGGAATAAAAAATATACAAAACAACTACCTGCCTATTCAATAACAAAATTAACAATTATAAGCAAACCTAATTCCCTCTTTCTTCACATCTTTTTGTTTCAAAAATACACGCACAACGGCAAGCAAAGCAAATACCCTTTCGATATGATTTACTGCGTAAGCACCTGTTATCATTTGCATCGAAAGTGTGAAAAATAAAAACATATTAATAATGATTATCGATATCTGGTTAAATAATCAAAGCTCCGGAACATCACTTTTGACAGCTTTTTTTCAGAAATGTAACAATAAATGGCGATTTGTGGCACGCTAGCCACCTTCTATGACGTCACTACACGATTGATATTTTAGTGACAACATTCAAAAAAGGTAGAATCATTTATTAGCATTTTTGTATAAATAGAAGGAGACAACCAAGTTCTTCCTCTTCTATGATTCGATATACATAACTACTTATTTATATAGGACATTACGGCTACTCCATGTATTTATCACCTCGCTGTGATAAATAGTCGATAATAGTTAGTCGAGTGATCACTTTCCTGTTGTAATATCCTTACCATCCTCTACTTTTGTTCCTACCTCCCTTCCTCCTCTTCTGAAATATAAGATCTCCAAGGCAGATTGCGCCAAGTATGCGGCGGATACCAACATTTTATATTCTTCCATACCTTCTGCTAATCAGGATAACATCATGGAGTGTTATGACAACCTTATGTCTTGTGTTCTCACAGCATCTAATAACTATATTCCGCAGAAGCGTTCGGACCCGAAAGGCAGAGCTTCCCCTCCTGGGTGGGATTCTGAATGTACAGATACGATCCGAGTAAGACGTTCGGCTGAAAAATCCTACATCGCGAGCATGTCCCTTCATTAATTTTTAGAATATAAGAGGGTGGCAGCACAAGCGAGAAAGTTATTTAAAAAGAAAAAAAAGGTAGCTTGGTGTAGTTTTTGCGAGAGTTTATCTCCTCGTTCATCTTCGTCCAAGGTATGGGGGGCTCTGAACCGTTTCCGTGGTTCTGTGTCTTATTCTCCATCTCCAAACTCTAATATGCCGTCTCTTTGGCTTGATTAGTTTTTTGATCAAATTGCCCCCCCTTTTGTGCCTTACTCCGATCTTCTTCCTGTCCCCTTTTCATCGTTAGTGCCTTCAAACTGCCCCTTTGACAGTTCCTTTTTTATGCAAGAACTGAAACTTGTCCTTAGTGGTCTTCATGATTCGTCCCCCGGCCTGGATGGTATCCCGTACTCCCTTATAGCTAGAGCAGGGACAGTCTTTAAAGAGTCGTTCCTTAGTACTATTAATATAATTTTTCTCACCGGTCAGATCCCAGATCCTTGGAAATTATACTTTGTTATCCCATTATTAAAAAGCGGTAAAAACCCTTTAGATGCAGACTCGTAGCGTCCCGTTGCCCTGGCCTCTTGTCTGTTGAAAATTACAGAACACCTTGTCAAAAATAGGCTGGAATTGTACGTAGAATACCTTAATATTCTTAGCAACATGCAATTCGGCTTTCATAAGGGTTTAAGCACGATGGACAGTTTGAGCATTTTTACGCACAATTTAAGGTTAGCCCTATCTAGCAATGAATCGGTCGTGGGGGTGTTCTTGGATGTTTCTTCTGCTTACGACCATGTCCAGCTTCCAATGCTTAGGCTTAAGATGCTTTCTTTAGGTATTCCTACAAGGCTTACAACTTTTATTTTCAATCTATTAGTAGAACGCTCTATTCAAATCAGACACTCCCACGCCATCTTCCAGCCCCGAAAAGTTTGGCGAGGACTCCGTCTTAAGTCGTTTGAATAATGCCCTAAATTATTTAGGCATCTGGCTAGGTAATCACGGTTTGTCCCTATCTACATCTAAAAGTAAGGCTGTAATTTTTACTAGGAAAAGGGTTTATCCTACCATTTCAATTATTTTCCAAAGCCAACCAAGTCCGTTTTCCAATGAGGTAAGGTTTCTTGGTGTAGTTTTTGATTCAAAACTTTCCGGGACACCTTAGCTATGTTTCCAAAAAATGCGAAGCCAACATCAACCCCATTCGGGCTCTGTCTGGCGTATGGTGGGGTTCTCACCCCTATACCCAGAAGCTAATATACAACGCATTGATACGGAGTCTAATAGACTACGGCTCTTCCTTATTGGAACCCTGCCATAAACCAGGTTTAGACGCTATTACTAAAATTCAAAGTAAATCACTTCGCATAGTTTTAGGTGCAATAAAGTCTTCCCCATTAATGCCATGCAGGTCGAATGTGCAGATTCTCCCCTGCATCTTCGACGTCAACACCTCTCGGATCGCTTTCTAGCTGTCGTTACAACTTTCATCTCATCCCCTTCATCTTAAACTCATTTTACTAAAACGCTCCATGGAAAACTCTAGGTATTGGTTAAATAAAATTCCGCCCTGTCTCATAAAAAGTTGTGCTAATCTGGACATCTGGACATATAGCTTTTGGTTAATATGGGATCATAAACTATTAGTAGTAAAAGAAATGGAAGATAGCTTAGATGTGTAGATAGGTAATCTATATTAAAACATTGGAATTATTGCCACATACAATGTAATGTAAAATAAAATAAAAAACAAAAAATTGGGATTACATTAATAACTAACTATTTATATGGATCAAGTGTTTGACATAAATTATTATTATTATTATATTACTATAAACACCGTCGTTTTGGGTAGCTAAAAAAATCTGCTTTACAGTAATGCTTCTCTGTACACGATATTAGACGTATGGCCATCGGGGATGAAAGCATACAGGCTGCTAGGATTGCTAACACGTGACAGAGCCACATATAACTGACCGTGCGAAAAACAGGTAATGCTTAGCTCCACACCCACAAGTTTTAGCGTCTGACCTTGGGCTTTATTAGTTGTCAGTGCAAAACATAGGCTTACTGGAAAATGGACTCGTTTAAAACTAAATGGAAAATTGTTTGGAATGAGAGGAATCCGAGGAATAAAAACACATTCACCTATTGCGCACCCTGTTAAAATCTTTGCTTCTATCAGATTTCGTTGTAAATTGGTCACTTTTAATCTGGTACCGTTGCAAGTTCATTGTAATTTGAAACAAAATAAATTTGAAGAAATTTTGGTTCATTTTGTGTTCAAAGATCCAATAAGGTGATTAACTTGGCCCTGAACCTTAAATATTTATTTAATGACTGTTTCCGTGCTTTTAATGTATTTTTGCTCACTGTATTGTCCTCCATGTATTTTATTTTTCTGTAAAATGTACGTCCTGCACATAATTGACAAATTACATATTTGTGTATTTAACTTTTTTAATATCACAAATTATATGGAATGTATTCATTCATTTATAGCTACTTATTCATATTTTTTAAATCTTATCTTAACTATATTTATACAATTAATGTTAACAGCCCGTTATTATTTCTTATTATTGGTATGATATTTGTTATAATGTTGTTAAAAAGTGTATATTAATCCTGCACTTGCCTTTGCTGATATTTTACTACTATCATATGTATGTATTGTATAGACTGTGTGGATGTAATTTTGTGTCACTTGCACAAACAAACACAAAAACACAAAAATACCATGCATCTATCTGTATAAAAAATGACTTCCGCTTTAAACCCTTAATAGACTGTATTTTACCGCTACACCGCAGTGCCACTTTTATACTCTGCCTTATGTACAAATAATAGGTCTTTACCTATGAAACTGCCGTTTTGCCGTACTGGCCATTTCGAATGAAAATATTTTTTTTTTGACTGATAATTCTAATTTCAAATTAATTTTATTTGACAAACATGGAATTCTTTTTCTAAAATCGTCATTTGTTTAATAGTTAGTGTTTTGTTTTGTTGTTTTGTTTTCATCATGGATAAGTAAAAAATTCGAGTAATTATGGAGTATGAGTACCGTCGTGGCAGCAAAGCGGCACGCAACATCAACGACGTTCACGGAGCGAACACTACAAACGAACGCACCACCCGTCATTGATTTACCCGCTTCTGTTCTGGAAATTTTGACCTGAAAAATGAACCCCGTGGTCGTCCGAAAACTTTGGTCGACAATGACGAATGAAAGGCAATTGTGGAAGCTGATGAAACTCAATCCACGGCTGAATTAGCAGAAGCTTTCGACGTTAGCATCAAAACAATATTGGTCCATTTGCGTCAAATTGGCAAGGTAAAAAAGCTTGACAAATGGGTACCCCACGAACTCAATGAACGCTAGCGCGAAGTACGCGTGGAGACGTGCCTTGCACTGCTCAGCAGGCATACAAATGAAGGAATTCTGAACCGCATTGTTACTTGTGACGAGAAATGGATCCTGTTTGACAATCGTAAGCGCTCAGCAAGTTGGTTGGACCCTGGTTCAGCACCCAAACAATGCCCTAAACGAAAACTTACCCCTAGAAAAGTGATGGTCACTGTTTGGTGGTCTAACGCGGGTGTAATTCATCACAGCTTCTTGCCAAACGGGACAAGCATTACTGCAGATGTGTACTGTGAAGAACTGAACACAATGATGGAGAAGCTCGCACGTCTCCAACCAGCTTTGGTCAATCGTTCGGCTCCACTGCTCCTGCACGACAACGCGCGACCTCATACTGCACAGCAGACGGTCTCCAAGCTACAAGAGTCGGGCTTGGAAGTTCTCCGTCATCCGCCGTACTCACCAGACCTTGCGCCTACAGACTTCTACTTTTCCAGAATTTGGATAACTTCTTGGCGGGAAAAAAATTCAATACCCGAGAGGCAGTACAAAATGCCTTTGAAGAATTTGTTGCCTCCCGTCCAGCTGATTGCTTCAAGAAAGGCATCAATAAGCTACCAATGCGTTGGCAAAGATGCATTGATTGCATGGGTGATTATTTTGATTAATAGAAATAAAAAATATATAAAAAAATTACGTAAAAGTAATTTCGTGAAAAACGGCAATTTCATAGGTAAAGACCTAATATTGTGATATTATCACTTTGCCAGCATCATTAATATTTAACTCCGTACAGTTTATTAACCTGCATTGCTTTGTAAGATATGCAATTTGTCTAGGTAACTGTTAAGTTTCACGTAACTGCAGATTTTGATTTTGTTACTGTTTTATGAAAGTAAGTTTTAGGTCATTTATACTTCTAAGACTAAAAGTTTACATTTTACTAGTTCACATTAATGAATCGTGCAGATGTTAGTATCACAATAATTATCACTTTTATTATCGGTAGGTTATATTCAGCCCGACGTTCTTTCCATAAATGAGGCTTGGTTACAAGATGGCGAGGAGGGTCGCGCTCCCACCCTGGCTGGCTACCGACTGAGACACGTGCCGCGCCCCGCCGGTGGCGTGCGATCTCGCGGCGGAGGTGTGAGATTCTACATTAGGCAAGGTATTTCGGCGCGAACCCGAAAAAATCCTGAGTCTGTATGATAAATTTGCTCCCGAGAAAACTGCTAGGGTTACAGAACAACAAACTCCATGGCTAACTCACAATCTTTGATCTCTAATGAAGCTTCGTGATAAGGCGTATAAAAAGTACAAACAGCCTCTAAGTGAACACAACAAGGCGGAGTACAAAGATTTAAAAAAGTTGACTCACTTGCATTTGATGGCGGAAAAAAGGCTTACTTCGAAAGTCACGTAAACTCCAACATTAACCAACCAAAGGCCCTTTGGAAAAACTTAAAGAACTCGGTCCTACACAACTCTAAAAAGTTCCATGATCTTCCCCCTCATTTATGCAATCCAGATCTTATAAATTCTAATTTCTTAAATGTGCCTTGAAGCGATTCTATTGATATCTCATATTTGAAGAAATTTAAAATGCATGCTCCTGATACTAAACCTTTCAAACTTGAGAGTGTTTCACCCCTTCTTGTTGGTAAAATAATCTTGGACATGAAATCAAACGCTCAAGGGGTTGACAGCATCTCCAGGGATATGATTCTCCTCATTCTCCCTCATAGTCTTGACGTGATAACAGCTATCATCAATAAATCAATATCGAGCTGTACCCTTCTCAATGGAAAACCGCTATCGTACGTCCTATCCCTAAAGTAAACAACCCGAACGATTTCACTGAACTTAGACCTATCAGTATCTTACCGTATCTTTCTAAACTCCTTGAAAGAGTTATCTATTACCAAGTCGTTAAGTACTGCGAAAAAAATAAAATTCTACCCGATTTACAATCTGGCTTCAGAAAGGGTCGCAGTACAACTACTGCTCTTCAAGACGTGGTGGATAATATCTTATCAGCTCAGGATTGTGGTGAAATTACCATTTTAACTCTGTTGGACTATTCAAGGGCATTTGACTGTATTAACATCCCTTTGCTACTTTTTAAGCTCTCGTACTTTGGATTCGATACATCTGCCGTCGAATGGTTCCGGAGCTATCTCTCCGATAGATCCCAGATGGTTGTCGTCCAAAATCTAGATGGCATACCATCCTTGTCAACTGTTGCTCCGGTCCGTAGAGGTGTGCCACAAGGATCAATACTCGGCCCCCTTCTCTTTATAATATACACAGCAGTCCTGCCTAGTGTAATACAGTTTTGTAGGTTCCACCTCTACGCGGATGATCTACAATTATATATCACAGCAAAACCAGGAGATATTCCTCACACAATTGCGCGGCTCAATTCTGATTTGCAACAGGTCGCTGCATGGTCTGATCTTAACAGTTTTATCCTAAATCCTTACAAAACCAAATATATCGTTTTTGGATTGAAGAAGCAGAGAGAAATGTTTCTGAGAATTTCTTCAAGTTGCTTTCACTCTTGGGTACGGATTTGGAAAGAGTTGAAAGTGCTCGTAATTTAGGCCTAACCATGGACAGGAGACTTTCAAGTACCGCGCCACAAAGTGTTGGAGCATCATACCTCCCCCACTGAGAGATATTCATACCATCACACAGTTTAGAAAAACTTTAAAAGCGAAGCTCGTATTAGATCAAATGCTAAATTGTGAAGCATCATCCTCTTTATTTTAGATTAAATTAAATTATAATTAAATTAGATTGGATTATTTGACTTGACACGGTATTAACGTAGTTTCATTTTAAACTGATTGAAATTCTAACCATGTACAACCGACCGATGACATAGTCATTATATTTCGATGATTGTGAATTTGTGAGGATTTTTACTTTTTGTGATATTTACAGTAGGACACTTTTCTGGAATGTTGTTGTTTATATTTTATTTTTAACTCTTAAAAAAAAGTAAAGTCTTTGCGTATTGTGAAATAAGTTTAAACGGCAGCGGAGCGTGTACGCCCTCAAGTAACCACAGGCATTGGCAGAATCATCAGCGTTGTTGGACATCCGTGCAACAACATTAAGCTGAGCCATATAGCCTATTTACTCACTGCAATAGTTATTTAGATTTCCATGTATACAACTCATTGTTATTTGTCTCTGTTTGCACATGTGTATGTTTTGTGAGTAAATAAATATTTTTTCTTTCTTTATTTCTATACGTGTTCAGTAGACTGCGTTTATTAGCGACTACCTCAAGAAGCGGGCGCGGCGGGCGCAGCCGCACCCCTGCTCACTTTACCTAGGTATCTAAGCACACATACAATATACATGGTGTCCCTACAAAACCTAAATATCATTTTTGAAGACCTATCCATAGATGCCCTCCACGTATGGGTTTGATGAAAAAATATTTTTTTTTCTATTTTTGTGTACAATCTTAATGCGGTTCACAGAATACATCTACTTACCAAGTTTCAACAGTATAGTTCTTAAAATTTCGGAAAAAAGTGGCTGTGACCTACGGACGGACAGACAGACATGACGAACCTATAGGGTTCCGTTTTTTACCATTTGGCTACGGAACCCTAAAAATTTGCCACAATCAGGCATATGTGAATATGTAAACACAAACACACCATTTTGTTATTCCACTAATGTACTTTATGTAGCAAATTTTTCCTGTTGTGTTTTTAAAAATATTTGTGTCCTAAAATAAGCTAAAATATTTTCACTAAATAAATTATTTTAATTGATAAGGAAGATTCCAAAATGATTTTAAATGCAAAAATAATTGGTTTTTGTATGTATATGTTTCAACGACGATCGCCAGACCTTAAAACTCACTGTGGTTTCAAAGTTCTATAGAGAATTTTATATGTAAGAGAAGAAACAATTGTATATCCATGTCGCAAAGAAGGAAACTTTAATTAGTGCTTATTAGAAAGCTTCATTAAGTGATATATAACTAGAACACTACATAAGTTGAAATTACATTAATTAAAACTAATAACAACCTAAAAGAAATTAAATCACACCATATACGTTGTTCATTGATGGAAGTCATAGCAGGTAGTCTTCATACAAAAAAAACTAGGAATTATGTCTATGGTTAGAACTTTTTGATGCTGACAACTCTTGCTACTTTTCGTGCGAACAATTGTCATAAAGATGCCGAAACGTCGAAATAATTTTAAAATTAACTAAAATATACGCGATAATATCCGGTAAAAAGTGTTTTATTTAAAGTATGTATCGTGAAAACTTAAGAAAAAAAGAAGAAAAATATTAATTGTCATATGTCACTTCAATGTGAATGATAAATGATAACACTATGTTCAATCAAATATGTACGGTTTTAGGTTATGTTTCAATGTTTTAATAATGTTAAAACTACTTTTATTATATTAATACTTGAAATTGGCAGAAATAGTTATTGTGTAGTAACTGATTGCCATAAAACGCAGTTTTTAATTTATTTTCAATCAATCAGCTCGATCTGCCTGCGATCTGCGATCAATTTCCGAAACATAACCTCTCATTTACCAAACATAGTAATTAATTTGCGTTTATTCGGTGCTTCACATGTACAACAAATGCTGTGTAGTGAATGAGAAAGTAGCCGAAAGGACATTATTTTCCATCACTTTCCAAGTACTGAGATAAGACTTAACAATGTTTACCGTGTCTTTGTGCTAATATTGCTTCGTCTGATGCGTAGCATCACTAATTAGTTTGTGATGGGAGTGGACCACAAACTAACATGTGAAGCTACGCATCAGACGAACGACTTCCTAACTACAACACTAGGAACCCACTTTTTCGTTTTGACAACTTTTTTTAAAAATTAGATTGTCCTTTGTTTCTTTATTTTAAAATGACTGTGTATACATGATGCACTGCAGATGTGTACTGTGAAGAACTGAACACAATGATGGAGAAGCTCGCACGTCTCCAACCAGCTTTGGTCAATCGTTCGGCTCCACTGCTCCTGCACGACAACGCGCGACCTCATACTGCACAGCAGACGGTCTCCAAGCTACAAGAGTCGGGCTTGGAAGTTCTCCGTCATCCGCCGTACTCACCAGACCTTGCGCCTACAGACTTCTACTTTTCCAGAATTTGGATAACTTCTTGGCGGGAAAAAAATTCAATACCCGAGAGGCAGTACAAAATGCCTTTGAAGAATTTGTTGCCTCCCGTCCAGCTGATTGCTTCAAGAAAGGCATCAATAAGCTACCAATGCGTTGGCAAAGATGCATTGATTGCATGGGTGATTATTTTGATTAATAGAAATAAAAAATATATAAAAAAATTACGTAAAAGTAATTTCGTGAAAAACGGCAATTTCATAGGTAAAGACCTAATATTGTGATATTATCACTTTGCCAGTATCATTAATATTTAACTCCGTACAGTTTATTAACCTGCATTGCTTTGTAAGATATGCAATTTGTCTAGGTAACTGTTAAGTTTCACGTAACTGCAGATTTTGATTTTGTTACTGTTTTATGAAAGTAAGTTTTAGGTCATTTATACTTCTAAGACTAAAAGTTTACATTTTACTAGTTCACATTAATGAATCGTGCAGATGTTAGTATCACAATAATTATCACTTTTATTATCGGTAGGTTATATTCAGCCCGACGTTCTTTCCATAAATGAGGCTTGGTTACAAGATGGCGAGGAGGGTCGCGCTCCCACCCTGGCTGGCTACCGACTGAGACACGTGCCGCGCCCCGCCGGTGGCGTGCGATCTCGCGGCGGAGGTGTGAGATTCTACATTAGGCAAGGTATTTCGGCGCGAACCCGAAAAAATCCTGAGTCTGTATGATAAATTTGCTCCCGAGAAAACTGCTAGGGTTACAGAACAACAAACTCCATGGCTAACTCACAATCTTTGATCTCTAATGAAGCTTCGTGATAAGGCGTATAAAAAGTACAAACAGCCTCTAAGTGAACACAACAAGGCGGAGTACAAAGATTTAAAAAAGTTGACTCACTTGCATTTGATGGCGGAAAAAAGGCTTACTTCGAAAGTCACGTAAACTCCAACATTAACCAACCAAAGGCCCTTTGGAAAAACTTAAAGAACTCGGTCCTACACAACTCTAAAAAGTTCCATGATCTTCCCCCTCATTTATGCAATCCAGATCTTATAAATTCTAATTTCTTAAATGTGCCTTGAAGCGATTCTATTGATATCTCATATTTGAAGAAATTTAAAATGCATGCTCCTGATACTAAACCTTTCAAACTTGAGAGTGTTTCACCCCTTCTTGTTGGTAAAATAATCTTGGACATGAAATCAAACGCTCAAGGGGTTGACAGCATCTCCAGGGATATGATTCTCCTCATTCTCCCTCATAGTCTTGACGTGATAACAGCTATCATCAATAAATCAATATCGAGCTGTACCCTTCTCAATGGAAAACCGCTATCGTACGTCCTATCCCTAAAGTAAACAACCCGAACGATTTCACTGAACTTAGACCTATCAGTATCTTACCGTATCTTTCTAAACTCCTTGAAAGAGTTATCTATTACCAAGTCGTTAAGTACTGCGAAAAAAATAAAATTCTACCCGATTTACAATCTGGCTTCAGAAAGGGTCGCAGTACAACTACTGCTCTTCAAGACGTGGTGGATAATATCTTATCAGCTCAGGATTGTGGTGAAATTACCATTTTAACTCTGTTGGACTATTCAAGGGCATTTGACTGTATTAACATCCCTTTGCTACTTTTTAAGCTCTCGTACTTTGGATTCGATACATCTGCCGTCGAATGGTTCCGGAGCTATCTCTCCGATAGATCCCAGATGGTTGTCGTCCAAAATCTAGATGGCATACCATCCTTGTCAACTGTTGCTCCGGTCCGTAGAGGTGTGCCACAAGGATCAATACTCGGCCCCCTTCTCTTTATAATATACACAGCAGTCCTGCCTAGTGTAATACAGTTTTGTAGGTTCCACCTCTACGCGGATGATCTACAATTATATATCACAGCAAAACCAGGAGATATTCCTCACACAATTGCGCGGCTCAATTCTGATTTGCAACAGGTCGCTGCATGGTCTGATCTTAACAGTTTTATCCTAAATCCTTACAAAACCAAATATATCGTTTTTGGATTGAAGAAGCAGAGAGAAATGTTTCTGAGAATTTCTTCAAGTTGCAAAGTTTCACTCTTGGGTACGGATTTGGAAAGAGTTGAAAGTGCTCGTAATTTAGGCCTAACCATGGACAGGAGACTTTCAAGTACCGCGCCACAAAGTGTTGGAGCATCATACCTCCCCCACTGAGAGATATTCATACCATCACACAGTTTAAAAAAACTTTAAAAGCGAAGCTCGTATTAGATCAAATGCTAAATTGTGAAGCATCATCCTCTTTATTTTAGATTAAATTAAATTATAATTAAATTAGATTGGATTATTTGACTTGACACGGTATTAACGTAGTTTCATTTTAAACTGATTGAAATTCTAACCATGTACAACCGACCGATGACATAGTCATTATATTTCGATGATTGTGAATTTGTGAGGATTTTTACTTTTTGTGATATTTACAGTAGGACACTTTTCTGGAATGTTGTTGTTTATATTTTATTTTTAACTCTTAAAAAAAAGTAAAGTCTTTGCGTATTGTGAAATAAGTTTAAACGGCAGCAGAGCGTGTACGCCCTCAAGTAACCACAGGCATTGGCAGAATCATCAGCGTTGTTGGACATCCGTGCAACAACATTAAGCTGAGCCATATAGCCTATTTACTCACTGCAATAGTTATTTAGATTTCCATGTATACAACTCATTGTTATTTGTCTCTGTTTGCACATGTGTATGTTTTGTGAGTAAATAAATATTTTTTCTTTCTTTATTTCTATACGTGTTCAGTAGACTGCGTTTATTAGCGACTACCTCAAGAAGCGGGCGCGGAGGGCGCAGCCGCACCCCTGCTCACTTTACCTAGGTATCTAAGCACACATACAATATACATGGTGTCCCTACAAAACCTAAATATCATTTTTGAAGACCTATCCATAGATGCCCTCCACGTATGGGTTTGATGAAAAAATATTTTTTTTTTTATTTTTGTGTACAATCTTAATGCGGTTCACAGAATACATCTACTTACCAAGTTTCAACAGTATAGTTCTTAAAATTTCGGAAAAAAGTGGCTGTGACCTACGGACGGACAGACAGACATGACGAACCTATAGGGTTCCGTTTTTTACCATTTGGCTACGGAACCCTAAAAATTTGCCACAATCAGGCATATGTGAATATGTAAACACAAACACACCATTTTGTTATTCCACTAATGTACTTTATGTAGCAAATTTTTCCTGTTGTGTTTTTAAAAATATTTGTGTCCTAAAATAAGCTAAAATATTTTCACTAAATAAATTATTTTAATTGATAAGGAAGATTCCAAAATGATTTTAAATGCAAAAATAATTGGTTTTTGTATGTATATGTTTCAACGACGATCGCCAGACCTTAAAACTCACTGTGGTTTCAAAGTTCTATAGAGAATTTTATATGTAAGAGAAGAAACAATTGTATATCCATGTCGCAAAGAAGGAAACTTTAATTAGTGCTTATTAGAAAGCTTCATTAAGTGATATATAACTAGAACACTACATAAGTTGAAATTACATTAATTAAAACTAATAACAACCTAAAAGAAATTAAATCACACCATATACGTTGTTCATTGATGGAAGTCATAGCAGGTAGTCTTCATACAAAAAAAACTAGGAATTATGTCTATGGTTAGAACTTTTTGATGCTGACAACTCTTGCTACTTTTCGTGCGAACAATTGTCATATGTCACTTCAATGTGAATGATAAATGATAACACTATGTTCAATCAAATATGTACGGTTTTAGGTTATGTTTCAATGCTTTAATAATGTTAAAACTACTTTTATTATATTAATACTTGAAATTGGCAGAAATAGTTATTGTGTAGTAACTGATTGCCATAAAACGCAGTTTTTAATTTATTTTCAATCAATCAGCTCGATCTGCCTGCGATCTGCGATCAATTTCCGAAACATAACCTCTCA
The DNA here is from genome assembly GCA_923062675.1 of Marasmarcha lunaedactyla. Classification (NCBI taxonomy): domain Eukaryota; kingdom Metazoa; phylum Arthropoda; class Insecta; order Lepidoptera; family Pterophoridae; genus Marasmarcha; species Marasmarcha lunaedactyla. The sequence continues at coordinate 21,879,270 of OV281343.1, forward strand.
TTTACCAAACATAGTAATTAATTTGCGTTTATTCGGTGCTTCACATGTACAACAAATGCTGTGTAGTGAATGAGAAAGTAGCCGAAAGGACATTATTTTCCATCACTTTCCAAGTACTGAGATAAGACTTAACAATGTTTACCGTGTCTTTGTGCTAATATTGCTTCGTCTGATGCGTAGCATCACTAATTAGTTTGTGATGGGAGTGGACCACAAACTAACATGTGAAGCTACGCATCAGACGAACGACTTCCTAACTACAACACTAGGAACCCACTTTTTCGTTTTGACAACTTTTTTTAAAAATTAGATTGTCCTTTGTTTCTTTATTTTAAAATGACTGTGTATACATGATATATCTGCTGATATGCCTGCTTTCATTTATTAGTCTGTGGTCTGAATGAACTTCACAATCTATCAAATGATGACACACTGGTTAATGACAGTAAACGTCAAAACCACGCGCGCGCGATATTTATTATTGATTGTCAAAAATATAAATAAACTCAATTACCTATCAAGATTATTGACTAATTTTAGAATTTAACACAACCCAGTACATCAAAATTATCTATGTAACAAAATAAAAAGGCATAAATTACTGCCTAGAGAACTAAGCTAATGCTGTAAATCTTTCTTTGTGTATTTTTATAAACGCATGTTTTTATGCCTGTACACAAAATTATTGAGGAATAATTATTATTAACCAAACTTACGGTGGCTCCGGGCCGCATCGACAACTGTGTTGAATTTTGTTGTTAATTTACTTCGACCTTAGATCGTACAATGCCTACTACTCGTAAAAAAGTAATTAAAACAGTATATAAAGATGAAGATGAAAGCGACGCCGCCGGTGATTTCAGTGATTCTGGTTCAGAAGCTCAAATATCTGAACAAAGCTCTGATGAAGATGACGGAGAAGACGAGGAATGCGCAGATTCTTCAAGTGATGAATTCCTAGAAAAAAAAAGAAGGGGCAAACAGAAATCTACAAAACAAAAATTACAGAAATCTGTGAGAAAACCACAATTTGCTAAAACATTTATCAATAAAATAAAACAACCAGTACCTGCTAGTAATGATGATGATTTACCAGCTGCCCCAGTTCTTTTCTCTGTCAAAGATTTAACAGAGGCTGATAAACTGTTGCCTTCAGTTTTAAATCTGTCTGAGAGTGGTATGTTTGTATTATCTAAATAGAGATTGTAAATATTCCTGTGATTATTGAAATGATTGATATTGTAATCTACTTTTGTGTTATCTGTACCTAATCTAGTTTTTGCCCGCTAATAACATTATTTACTGAATATGTTATTAATAATATAATAAGTTAGATTGATTATAAAAGACATTCACAACTTTTTGACAATCAATAGAAACAAGGTAACATAGTATGAGTATCATAGTACCTATAGATAATTCAGTAATTACTGAGATAAGAAGAAATAATGACTTATTGGATTTCTCAGGTTTTTCTTTAGCAGTAAATTATTAATATTTTATATATTTCCAGATAGTAGTGATGATGAATCTCCAAAGCCAGCCATAAGACACAACACTTTATCAACAAGTTCTTTTAACCAAACTCATGATTCTGATGGTGACAAAGAAACTGAATATAAAGATGTATGTTTTGTAATCTAATGTTAACTTATTTTAAGAAATGTAATGGTGTAAACCAAATCATTAATATGATATTGTTAACTGTAAAATTATTTGGTTTTCTTTTAACATATTTTGGACAAAGTCTTTAAAATAGCATACATTGATATAAAATGTAAAATTCTAATATACTATTTTAATATTGTAACTAGTATACCTACAACAAAATATAAATAAATTACTGAATTCATATTATTTTATTTTAAATGAAATTAACAATATCTACAATATTTCTTACAGGTCTTTTCAAAAAATTTACAAGACAGTGAAGATATTGCTAAAAAAACTTTTATGGAACTTGAAAAACATAGAAATAAACTAGAAGAAACCAAAAAATCTGTTCAACAGTATACTAATAAGGGAGTTGTTACTACTAATCAAGATACTGATGTTAATGATCTGCTAGCTTTGGGTGAAGAAGTGATTCCAGAGAATCCACTGCCTTTACAAAAGAAAAAGACAAAGAAATCAAGAAAAGATGACAGTGACTCTGATGTTGGTGATTGGGAAGAAGTTAATGGTATGTTTTTAAATAACTGGTTTCACACAGCAAACTTACATATAAATCCAATTTGAAATTGATTTTGCCGGATATTCTCAAGCACCTCTATAATTTTTTTGATGTGATATGGGTACTAAAAAAACATGATGTAGCCTATAATGAAAATATTGGAAATTAGGATAGGGGTGCTGGGTGACATATAAGGTATGATATGCTGTGACAACATTTGAACTAAATAAATGTTTATTTTATTTAAATTATTGTACTTTCCAGAGGCCAAACCTATACCGCAACAAGGTCTACAGTTAATAGTAGAGTTGCCTGGAGTCTGTAGGAAAACCAAGAAAGTAGATGTGGAAATGATGATGAAAAGGAAAATCAACAGAGTCAAAAAAGAATACCAAGTATACATGCACAAGGTTCATGTTCTATCTTGGATTGCTCATGGAAACTATGTTAATAGAGCTATTAATGATCAAGATATTTTAGCAGCAGCTCTATTGTTAGTTCCATCAAAGGATTGCTATCCAGGTGAAAGGGTTGATATGAAATATCTTGAACAAATCACAACATGGTATAAAGACAAACTTACATTAAAACAAGATAAAAATGAAGATAAATTTAAACCCAAAGCTCCGCCTCTTAAAGATATTTTAATAAAACAAATGAAAAACAAGACTGTATCGTCAAAGAAAAATTTAGTTCTAGTATTTATCTCAATTTTACGTGCTCTAGGCTTACAATGCCGTCTTATGCTTAATTTTGTAACTGTCCCTTTGAAACCACCTAGTTCAGAGTTGTGTTCTCTTTCTACAAAAGCAAAAGATGAAAAAAGTGATAAAAAAAGTAAAGATGAATCAGATACAAAAGATAAAAACAAAAAGGATACTAAATCGAATATGAAAAAATCAAAGAAAATAGTACAACTTGATGGTAACTATGACAGTGAAAATGACATTGAAAATATTGTTCAATTAGATGGAAGTGATGACCCAATGCCTAAAGCAAAAAACACAAGGTCTAATAAAAATAAGAATGAAACTGAAAAATTGGAACAGGAATCTCAAAAAGCAAGAAGAAACAAGAGCCCTAACAAAGAAATTGTCGCCCTCGTTAACGGAATCGGTAATAATGTCGCGCCAACCAAGAGAGTTAGGAAACCAGTTAGTAAATCGAACATAGCCAGTAAAAATGATGGTAATGAGATTCACGAAGAAGTTTCTCCAGCAAAAAGAGCCAGAAAATCTCCAAGTCCTAAGCCTAAAATGGAAAAAAACAAAAAGCTTGATGGAACCAAAAATGTTTTACATCCAAAAAGAGTAAGAAAGAGTACAAGCCCTGAGCCTAGAAAGGAAAAGGATAACAAAATGGATCAAATTGAAGATATCTCACCACCAAAAAAAATTAAGATTGAATCTGCAAAAGAAACCAGCACTGAAAAATCATCCACTGATGCAAAGGTTAATAATTATAAAAAGAAAGAAGCTTCAAAATCAAATGAAGCAGCTAACAAACAAATAAAACGTGAGACAAGTCAATGCAATAAAACTAACATTGATGCGCCTGTAAATAAAACTAAAGTAAAACCTCCCAAAATCATTGTAACAAAAGAAACTGCTTCAAACAAAGAAAAAAGCAAATATTTTCAAGATGAAGCTATGTCATCAAGGACTAGATCAAACTCAGCAAATCCTAAAAAATCAGATAAAAACACCAAAACAAGAACTAAAAGCGCTCCTGGTACATCTGTTGAAAAAAGTAAATATTTTAATGATGACAAGGAGAAAGTTCCCTCAAGAATTGGGAGAAAAAAGTTGACAGTCAAGGAAGAAGATAAATTACGAGTTAGTCACAAAGACTTGGCTAAGAAATCTTCTCAAAGTAAAACTAAGCTTGATATCACTGGGGATCTGGTAGATATTATAAAAAGTAGAGTGAGAGAGGCAAAGGAAGATACTAAGAGAAAACTTGTAAAAGGTAGTAAATTTTTATGTTTGATGACCAATATTTCATTTATATTGTTGTTCTGTAACAAGACTAAAAATTTAAGAGCCTTTTTTAATTAACGATGGGTGGTTGCCATCTCCTCAATAATTGAATTGAATTGACATTTGTAGTGTGTTTTTGGCATACCAACATTGTCATTGTTTATTATCTATAATAGCAATACAATACTGTATTAAAAATGTCTTCATTCCACTTTTCTTCTCAATTTCAGGAACAAAATTAAAACAAGAGTTAGATAATGACAGTGACTACTTATCTGAAGAAAATACATCGAAAAGAAAATCTGAGAGTGATGATGATTTCAAACCAACTTCAAAAATTAGTCCCGGACCAAAGCCTAGTACGAGCCGTAAAGTAGATCGTCGCGTTTTATCGTCGGAGGAGGAAGTTGTTCCTAAAAACAAATGTGATGTTTGGTGTGAAGTGTATGTGGAAGAACTCGAGCAATGGATTTCTGTTGATGTTATTAAGGCAAAAGTGCATTGTGTTAATGAGTTATATGTAAGTATTATATTATAAAAAATACTATTATTAAATTGCCTTTAAAATTTGCTTACGCTTTTAAATATTTATAACTCCTTGATTTGTTTAAAGTTTATTATATTTTTTTATTAATCTTGTTATTTTTCATTGACTTTCAATTTATTAACGTCAAATTTGTATTTATCATAATATAATTGTATTTCACTAGAATTTGAATGGGAACGGTGGAAATATTTTTTAATATATTTAATTTTAACATGGGTCAATTAATAATTCATTAGGTTATCCATTGAACTACCAAAGTATTATAACAGATACTTGCAATTCTAAAGTTAGCTTAAGTTAAGCTTATTTGATAAGTTATAGTTAGTTTGCAGAATGAAATGGCTTAAATATATACAGTAAAAAAATATTTACACATAAATAAATTACATTACAAATTATATGAAGAATTGGCAGTATTGTTATATTTTTCTTAAGCTTAATACTTCCTACTCAAATTGTATACTTATTATTTCAAGTAATTTAACATATTTGACCAAAGAGTGACAAGAGGTACTTTTCCCACTGACTTTTTTCATTCTTGGTCTACCTGTAACACCTATTAAAGTTGAAGTATATGGATCACGAACATTCATTATAACATAATATGTCCAATGTACTATGTGCGATAGTACATATTTATTCTATTATAAAAACACAAAGATAAAAAAAAATTCTGACCATACTAATAGTAATAACTGTCAAGGAGCTGGTTGTATCTAGATTCTTGATAAAAAAAAACCACAGAATAAATATGTTCTATGTGAGATAGTGCATTAGTACATATTAAATATAATTTAATGAGAGAACACATAGGTCAATTAACTTTAAAATCTTACAACTTCTTAAACTAAACACACAATGTAACAAGGTCACTGGATCCCACACTGGGATTCCCCATGTTGTAAGAACCAGTGTCTTTCCCTACAGAATACAGAGTATTATTTTACTATTTCAATTTCAGAATGGTGCCACACACCCAGTAGGCTACATAGTAGGTTGGGACAATAACAATCACGCCAAAGACTTAACTCGTCGTTACGTCCCACATTGGAATACAGTCACGAGAAAACTTCGGGCCGAACCCCAATGGTGGGACAAAGCTATCAAGCCATGGTTGGGACCAAAAACGGCAAGGGATAGAGAGGAAGATGAAGGCTTGGATAGAATGCAAATGGAAGCGCCTTTGCCTAAGAGTATTTCAGAGTGAGTTTGCTTGAAAATATTTTTTTTTATATTTAACATTTAATCTGTACGATTAAAACAACGATATTTTTATGTTCTTGCGATAGACATTTTGTCTTACGAAATTTTTGTGATCCGTAACTATAACTATATTATTACTCAAGATAACAGGATTAACTGACTACCAGATAAACATCGTAAATTTTTTTTAACTACTTTTCTTTAATCTATTTCTTAATCTTCACATTGCATATTTCCTCATGAGCTACCTCGATTAGATTGAACATAACTAATCTTATTAATTTCAGATACAAAAACCATCCGCTCTACGCTTTAAAACGCCATCTGCTAAAGTTCGAAGCTATTTACCCCGCCGATGCCCCTACATTAGGGTTTGTTCGCAACGAGCCAGTTTATGCTAGAGATTGCGTGTATACGTGTAAATCTAGGATTATATGGCTGAAAGAAGCAAAGGTTGTGAAATTGGGGGAACTGCCATATAAAGTTGTGAAGGCTCGACCTAAGTGGGATAGGGTGAGCTGTTTATTGTTATTATAGTTCTTAGTGTTAAAGAACGCAGAATAGTATTCCTAAGGGTAACTAATTTGTGGTAATCTATGCTTGTTTTTCTATACACAAAAAAATATATTTAATTGTCAAATATGGGCTCACCCATGCATGTATGGTTCAAGTGAGTTAGTGAGCGTGGTCCAATGTGTGTATAGTTTGTATATATGTCGTAGCCATAACAGCGACATCACGAAATGCAACCATTTCATGAAATCATTACTATCCATTGGCCACATCATGATGTGGCTTGGCCAGATCAATGATATGCCGATATGGTCAACTTACGCGTGGCTATTTCATGAAAATGTCAACTTTATTTGATCATAACCTAAAATGGTTCCTTTAACTTCCGATAGAGGTGCTGAAAACGCTTTCCTAAAGTGTTTTTCTAAGCCTTTTTTGCCTCTTTTGTACTCTTTATTAGTACAAATTACTAATGGCTGCCGAACCTTGCTCAGGTCGCGCTAATACCAGCATATCAACAAGGTTATATGAAAAAAAAAATGAACCAACGCAACGGTACTAGTGACCGTAACAGTAAATGCAATAAGTAAATGCATAAAACTATTTATAAACGCACACCAACGCATCGCTGCCACACAAAATTAATAATAATACCCAATAATAATAATAATAATCCCCAGACAAACACACCAACTGTATGGCCCCAAAGTAAGCAGAGCTTGTGTTATGGATGACCATACAGCGAACTGGGGGGGAACCCAGAATAAACATAAATATATAAATATCAACAATGGTTGTTGATATTTATATATTTAGAGAGTAAACATCTGTGTTCATCACACAAATGAATGCCCCGGCCAAACTCGAACCTGGGACCTCCGGCGTATGAGACAGGGCTACTGACTCGGCCGTCGAGTAGCGCAGTGGTCAGTAGAAATTGCATATTTACAAGCACGCACACACACCACACGCTAAAACCTGAGTTTAACCATTTATAATATAATAATGTGTATTATGATAAATATCAATTAAGTTTCAAATTGGAGCTATCAAGATTCAAAGTTCATGTTATAATCACCTTTGTTATTTCACAATAGTGGAGGCACTGGATAACTTTAGAAAGTCTTTTAATACTACTTGATTATAGTGGATTCTTTACACAACCCAGAAAAAACCCTATCCTGCGTATTAGTTTCTTTTTTAATTCAGCTGCTGCTGAACTGGATATTAAAGTATTTTTGTATTTCTTTGGTTGTATTGTTTGTTTCATAAAATAAATCGATCGCGTGCCTTAGATATTATGAAAAAGGTTAAGTTAGGTTTAAAAAATAACTGTTTTCCGTAATTATTCAATTGTTTTTTTTTTGTATAATAAAATGAGTGTATATAGAACAAATTCGATACGTTCTGAAATTGTATTTTAAAAGGTAAAAATTAAGCACAAGTCGCGAAAAAAATTTTGGACGTTTATGGATGTCACAAAGTTGATTCAAGCATTTTGAATTCGGAATTGTTGATGACAAAGATGCAGCTCGTCCTGAACGCCCTGTTACAGACAAATTTGACGCCATCTTTGAAAAATTAGATCAACATCGTCTTAATTATTGTTACGACATACCTAAATAATCGGAAATTTACCATAAGGCAGTTTAACCCATTCAAAAGGGTCTGGCTAAATAAAAACAATCTAGTAGCCCTACTTCAGACACCGGAGGCCCCAAGTTCGACCCTGGTCGGGCTATTCATTTGTTTAAAATACAGATGTTTGTTCTCGAGTCATGATTGTTTTTATTTATTATATTCTGCGTCTCCCCCCCCCACAATTCTCTGTATGGTACAGTCAAATCCTCCAACATTGCCCGCTTTTTAACATTTTTGTTTGAGTAAAAAAAAAATATATCGCGTCGTATATTTGGGTTAATAAGATATTATAGAATACAATAGAAACCTTAAAATTTAGTATTATTCTAACATGCCCAATTACAGAGGTGGGCAATGTTAAGCGGGAATGTAATAAAATGAAATGAAATATTTATTTCTCAACATTGACAATTAGTTGTTCTTATTGATGTCAAATAAAACATGATTCTACCACCAGTTCGAAAAAACCTTCGTGAAGAAGAACTGGCAAGAAACTTCACGGGTATATTATTTTCAAAATAAATTTACAGAGTCTCTTTATGTCTATACAAAGTTATTCATATCTGCATCTGTTAGCTCGGCAAGTCTCCCTCACCTCAAGTATCCAAATGACGAACACCCTCAAACGGCACCCGTTCACGAGTTAACGCGGGATCCAACCATCGCCCTCCTCAACCATATTAGAGGGAAGTGAGCGACCCGTCACCCGTGTACATCTTTGCCCATTGTGAATATTTAAGCCATTTAAAGACTTACACAAATATTTAGAGTCAGGGTGCACACTGAAGAAAAGAATATTTTTAAAGTAAACATGGGTTTCGGTCAAATCGGGCGGGCAATGTTATGTAAACTTTTTCTGGAATTTTCATACTAAAATGTTTTGTGGCTAGGGGTGTCGTCATCAAAATGAGAAAAATAATACTTACATTTTTAAGAATTTTTATTGAGTAAAAATTTTCACTTTTAGGATTTATAAAAATTCTCACTGTTAAAACAAAAGGATATAGATAGGCAGATGAAAAAAAATCTGTCTAATTAACTGTTACAAAATTAAATCAGATTCGAAAAATACCATTATCAATAATACCACATTAATTCAAAATTATTGAATGTTTATTTTTCTCAAATGTACGTATATAACAAAACTTCGTCTTAAAACTAAAAATACTCGTGTGTCTTATGAACCGAATAAAATCGTTTACAAAGAGATCTTTAAATAGCACAAACCAAATTTTTTTATATTAGTTTAGATACGTGACAACCCTAGTGCTTTTATACCAAAGGGCAATGTTGGGCCGATTCATATGGACTTTTTCTACCAAACATTGCCCAGCGCCATAACTCACAAAATAAACATATTTTAGTATGTGAAATCAAAGAAACATTCCTCATTTTAAGCTTATTTTTATGTATAACAAATAGCATTTACGTATTTTGACTCCTTCTAACCAGTTTCAAAAAAGTTTTTGCAGCAATCATTTGACGGTATTAATTCAAATCTTAAATCGTAAACGTAAATCTAATTACTAATTTTAAATATTAAAATATTCCTATGTTTCAGCTCTCAAATAAGCTAATCTCAGACCAGCCTTTGGAAATCTTCGGGCCTTGGCAAGTGAGCGACTATGAACCACCGACAGCCGAAAATGGAATGGTGCCTAGAAACGAATATGGCAATGTTGAGTTGTTCAAAGAGTGCATGTTGCCGAAAGGAACTGTTCATATTAAATGTGAGTAAAAAGAATCAATTTACGAAACAATTTATGAAACACCAAAATCATATAATATTTTTCTTAATGAAAGGATAGTTAAGGAATCATTTTAATTTGCTGATTTAAAGCTAGTAAAACTTCAAATTCAAATATTTAGTTCTCAATATTGACAATTACTTGTTCTTATTGACTTAAAATAAAGCACGACTCTGCCACCAGTTCGAATAAAACTTTCGAGAGCAAGAACTGGTAAAAACTTAATGGGTATAATTTTTTCAAAATTAAATTACAATGTCTCTTTATGACTATACAAAATTATTCTTATCTGCATCCGTTAGCTCGGCGACGAACGCCCTCAAACGGCACCCGTTCACGAGGTTAACGCGGGATCCAGCCATCGCCCTCCTCAACCATATTAGAGGGAAGTGAGCGACCCGTCACCCGACGGTATATTATATATATCACCATAGTTAAAATAGCAATATAATCAAAACAAATAAGTACATAATTGTGTTTCTGACTACTTGAACTTGCACTACGTAATGAGGTTTGATTTAAAAAAATAATTATCGTAATACTGCCTGGGTTACATATTATATTCTGCGTCAGGGGCTTTTTGAGATGTGGTCAGTTTGAAGGGTCCCAAGTTCGAATCATTGTGTTGTGATGTAGACAGACAGACATTCGTATTTTGACTATTACAATTTAGTTTAAGTCATTAATAACACAAGCTTGGCTTAAATAGGCCTTTCACTCACACATACGGTTTACTGAAAGACCTTAGTTATGTCCAAACTACAGATCTGAATTTTATTTTTATTATTATTTCAGTATGTATATTTTTATGTAATTAATTTTTTCTTTGTTCACTGTAAGTATATGTAGAGTAACTATTATTTTGCGCGACCAACAAAGTATTATATTATAATTTTCATACACTACTTGCGTAAGTCTCGGTTTTCTATTCTTATTACTATTATTTCAGTACCCGGCCTGAACAAAGTAGCCCGTAATCTAAACATTGACTGTGCGCCGGCTATGACCGGCTTTGACTACAGCGGTGGATGGGCGCACCCTGTATATGATGGATTTGTGGTCTGCCAGGAGTTCGAGGAAGTTATCACTGAGGCTTGGCTTGAGGTAAATTATTTGGTAGGCGTAAGGCAGACCTGATGGTAGTGGGCGTCCGTGCGGACATCATTAATGGTTATTAATGGTACAGCGGCGGTTGGGTTGATCCACTAAATTAATGGATTTGGTGTCTTCAGCAGAGCTTAAAGAGCTTGTTTTATATTAAGGGATGTGATATGAAGATTGTAGTTTTTTTTAATATCTGTAATCAGCAAGCGAGCTTACCTGATGAATATCGCAGTAAGAATTCAGGAAGAGGTTAATGATTAATAGCTTGCTTTTCCGCAATAAGCTTAAGTTAGGATATTTATGTAATTTTACCGGCTGTTCCGTCACTGTGATCAGAGCGCAACTTATGTGTGACTCTGTATTTGAACATAAACTAAAATATTGCAGTTAAGTATTGTCAGTATCACCTTTTATTTTTATGAGGTTTTTGTGACAACATATATGTCAGCTCAGCACCGAGTGCCGGAGATAAATAATATGAGCTTTGCAATGCTATTTTGTTCTTTTTGTAATAGCTATTAATAAATGTTTTGACAGCAGTCAGTATCCATTTACTCCACTTTTGCATGCCGGAATAACCGCGCGGCAAAAAAGAATATGTATGATGAATGTTCGGGAAAAGACACCTGGCCAAAGCCGTTCGGGTTTTGGTGTAAAGAGAGGAATGTGCCGTCCCACATAAAAAAAATACGTCGAATCGACAGCCCGGTCACTAGTCGTCACTCACACACGTAGTGTCACTAGCCGAATAGTTGAAGTAATCGCTACGGGTCGGCCTTGTCGTTTAGCAAATACTGCCGAACCATATATTCGGATTCGAATACGTGCGAATCGCCTCTAAGAATAATGTAAATATTTACTGCATTAACATATGTAGCAAAAATGAAACACATTTCAAATTCTGGTACTGATTTACACCGCAAATATACATATCAGAATTATTATTATAAAATGCCTAATAAATTGAATAACATGTAAATAACAAACTTTAATTATAAATAGGTATTCGTATAGAACCATTACAAATATAATTAACTGATGTGATAATTTATGAATGAAAATTGGAAACACTTCTGTATCTAAACTCTAAGTTTCTAATATGTTCAGGAACAAGAACAACAAGAACGAAGGGAGCGTGAAAAAACTGAATCCAGAGTATACGGTAACTGGAAGAGATTAATCAGAGGCCTCCTAATAAGGGAACGCCTTCAAGACAAATATGGCTTCGGAAAACCGGAACCGGAGAAAGAGACAAAGAAGCCAAAAGGCCCTCGGTTTGTTGCTAAGAAAAAGTAACTTTACTATATGTGACACAGAGTACAAAGTAATTTTAATGATATAAGGTAGGTTAAGATTTATATGGTCTAAGACGAATGCAATGATGTATAATGTTGTGATATAGTGGCGATACAAAATATGGTGGCGCAGTGGTTGGAATAAAGAAGTTTTTTTTGAGGGTGAATTGTTGTAGGCGTCTTAAAAATTAAGTGATTTTTTAGTAGTTTTTCACCACTTAGTCTTGTTAGAAAATGACATAGTATTAGTAACATGAGTGAGCTGATATAGATGGCTAATCTGATGACAAAGCCGTAGCTTAGATTGATATTTTTCCATTCGATTTAATTTTCATATCACCATATTTTATTTTAAGTCTTACGATTTAGTTTAAGACAATCTTTTCTTCTTAAAAGTATTAATGTTCGCAATGCGAATGCTACTTGTCAGAAATCATCGCAGTGTTTTATTTTATTACAGTAGAAACATAACTCATTTGTGTGCGCGGTCCTATGTTTGCGTGTGCTTGTAAATACTCAACTTAACTTTGTGTGGCAGCCGCCATCTTGTCAGACCGTGTTCTCGCTTTGGTGTGCGTGTACAATCAGTACCTTTTTGTCACGTACTCACAGTTGCTGTATACAAGCGTACCGCACGAATTACTTGAATCATCTATTACTAATGTTACTTTGTTCCTACTACTCTGAAAAGCGTTACCGTATTGTACAACTACAGACCAATACGCAATACTCAATTCTTTATTGCCATGATCAATCTGATCACAAAGATATCTTGTAGTTTGTCGGGCTATAACTAATTTCAAAACGTGTCTTCTCACTTGTCACTGACAGCAATATCTTTTTAATGACAACACATTACAGGATTAATCATGAAACTGTGGCTATTACAATAGTCTTTCTTGAAGTAGCGCCGACTGGTTGCCATATACTTAAAAAAAATGAAATGAAATGAATTGAATTGAATTGAATTGTGCAATTTCGTTTCCCAGAGTTTTTTTTTATCAATGGTTACTAAGCCTATCATGTTGTCAACAGTGGATGTTGTATTCTTGCATGTTTTAATTTTTGTACCATGCCACTGAAAAGATAGATTGTATGAAAAAGGAATCATGTCATTTTATTATAATTATTTTTTTAAGCTTGTTTCTTATAATATCTCGTATTTTTAAATAAAAAATCTTAAATGATTTTTTAATTCATCCTGTTATTAGTTTTTGCAAGTGTTTTAATTTTTAGACTGCCTGATGATTAATTTTGAATTGTTTAAGTCCTGAATGTACCTGTTTTACTACATCACATTTATCACGAATCTGTTATGTACCGCCTACTTGATTATTTAACAATATAAGATATATTTATAAGATCTAAGGTTTAAAAAAATCCATTAAAGAGATAACAGTTCGAGGGCGAGATAAACTTAACTTTCTGTTACCTGAACTTATCTAATGAAATTTAAATTAATATTTTTTATCTAGATCTTGGCCATCAAGTTATGTAAAAATCTCTCTTTAAATGGATATCATTATACTTTTAAATTTTTAAGAACTAACATTGTTTTATCTTGAAGAGTCAAACTCTTATTATTTTGCCAGTGTAAGAATTAATTGTTATAATTTTAATGTAAAACAATGTGATGAATAATTTTCTACAATTGTTGGTTTAATTTTTAAATGTTTTTGGATATTTAAAAAAAATAAAAATATATTAAATTCTAAACTTGTCTTTATAACTGTGTTCTAGTAAAATATTGCGAGCATGACTGTTAGATTTGTACTAATAGGGAACAATATGCACATGATGAGCAAGTAAAAGGCTGCGTTTAAACCAAATCTGTTCTAAGAAGCTAAGCTTTGTGAGACTAGTTAGCTGTGAAACTGTATGATATTTCCACCACAGATGATCGGTTTTTGACTTATATGCTTGTCAAAATCTAACTCGTTACAGGCCTACCATTTTTTGCATAAAAGCATTGTCTAACACCGACTAATCCCAATGTGAACACCAATTAAATACAGACCGTATTGTATTTCGCCTAGATCTTAAATACAATTAAAAACTGAATCCTGCTATCTCACTTATAATACTTATACAACTGATAGCAAAAAAACCGGACCAAAAATAGACGAGCAATTGACGAGCCATTCGAAATTATTATTTAGTAACTATAGATCGGCGTAACTTATAAACGTGGTTATGCTGTACACGGGCTCAATTACATCTTTCTCACGCTTCCCTCCACCTCAAATAACGTCATCCCCTATATACCCATTTGGATTTACTGGATACACGTCCTAACGGTATCTAAGCAATAAAGCCTATTTTAATTTGTTCCTTTCCCTTGATTTTTCTGAATAAAGTTAAATTAAAGTAAAATTTGCCATCTCCAAACCAAACTCTTGGTTATATTAATATTAGGAAAACAATAACATGACGACCGAGTGGTGTAGTGGTAAGTAGCCTTGCCTCTTACGCGGAAGGTTCCAGGTTCGAGTCCTGGCCGGGGCATTCATTTGTGTGATGAACACAGATACTTGTTCTCGGGTCATGGTTGTTTGTATTTATATATGTATGTTTATTCTGGGTTTCCCCCCCAGTTCGCTGTATGGTCTCCATAACACAAGCTCTGCTTACGTTGGGGCCATACGGTAGGTGTGAATGTCTGGGAATTTTATTATTATTATTATAGAACTTGTCTCTGAATAAATAAAACGAATCATGTAGCGTTTTATTCAAATTTAATAAAAAATGATAATTCATATAACTTGTCGATTATTGTATAGTGCAATAAGCTGTCTTATAATTTACATTATTTAAACTTGATTTTGTTAAACGTAGCGAAAGCCCTAACAAGCAATAAAATACAATAATAAATTGTTACATAAGTTAGAATTTAATGTAGCACAGCTTATTGCTGCCTCGTAAAATAAGATGAAATGATACAAATATATACAATATCTTTGGTGTAAAAAAATAAGTAAAGACACTTCAGATCTTAAAATCTAAGATCTGGTCGGTCGAAACGATTGCATTTTGCAATCTTTTCCGCGTTTATAGGATAGTTTTTTTGTCTACCTTCATTTATTTCAGAGCAATAATCTGAAGGATCTAATCACAATGCCATTTTCCAAATCAATTCTTTTTCTCTTTTTTTGTATTTTATTTAACAATTTATTTAAATCGTATTCTTACATATACATTAACTATTTTAAGTCTATTGTTCATCTTACATGCTAAAACTATATTTTATGAAGAATCTATAAACTAAGGGCCCAGACATATTGATGACAGTTTGTACATCTTTATAATGAAAGGAATGTAACCTTAATTTATATTTTATCATAAAACATTTCATTTACCTATTTTATACAGTTGTATAGTCTCATTTGTTTGTATCAACCATTATTAAATCCAGTTTAACGAATGGTATGATCAGCAGACGCGTAGCAGTGATATAGATTAAATTCCTTTCATGCTACCACTCACACGGATACTTTTCGCTACAAAGTCCAGCTTCGTAGTTTGCGTCATTATGCCATGGTAAGTGTGCCTGCACCCATACCAAACCCTACACCCTTAGGGCCAAAGTTCCTGCCATAGCAGCCGCGACAATAAATCTCGTTGTCGGGTCCGTCGTTCAAGTTGGTGGAATCCTGGAAAGATGGACAAAATATATTATTAGTAGGAATGCAGAAGAAAAGGAAAGTAGAGTATAAGGAATGAGAAAGTCTGAAAAAGATAAATATTTTAATTCATCCAATTCCTTATTAGAGACCTTTTAAAAGTAGGTACATCCCTGTCCAAGTACCTTAAACTCCTAAATTCAAAATAGTTTACAAATAGCACACACGGGGACACGTCAATATCGTTGGATCTGTAAACATTACTTGAATAACCGGACTCGGCGGTCTACTAGTTCATAAATGGCGCGGACTCGCGCTAAGCGGGTTTATCATTCTATACATAGAGCTCGCTCTGCGCAATATAATGCCCGTACCTAGCTCGATGTCGCGACTATTTGGCCGACGATTGCGAACACAAGTTCGACTTTCCGACAAAATTGCTAAACGCACACTAGTGAAACGTTGCAATAAATATTTTTTTCATACATTTAAGTGATCACAGCGCAAGTAGACGGCAACAGCCTGTTGAAGTTAAAGTGATCACAATTAGTGGAGAGGCGTGCACATTTAAAATAAAAGATCTATGTCTGCTGTACCTAAGACATCTTTAGTAACACAGTATCAAAACGTAACTAAACGTTAATTATTTGATATTGAGTTTTATGTGAACATTTTCTAGTACCTTCGTAACGATATTAGCAAAATGTGCAGAGCGTACCATCCCAAATATCTGATTGTATTTAAGTACATTGCTTAAATACATCCAAAGTAGGTTACCTACCTAGATACAACGAAACATCAGATTTTTTAAGAATCGCACTGTTTTGTCCCAAACATTTAATTAATGAAGAAATTTCTATTTTGTATGAACAGCAATCTACATAATGTAGTCAGTGCTTGTCAGAATAGTCAATAGCCTAATCATTTTTTGCCTAGATTATTAAGCAGTAACCACTTAGAGAACGCAGCAGCATTCTTATCCACATATGGTTCAATCTAAATGTTATAGGCCGATTTAAAAATCGTCAGATTAATATTATTTGGATAATAACTTTGACACTTGACAAGAACTTTCATAAAAATTATGCCAAATTCTCAAAATTATTTTACTGATACAAGTTATCTGAGCATTGAAAAATTAGCCATAAATCAATTAAAAAATGCTAATTGAGGTGGATAAAATGAGAGTAACTCTGATAACTGTTACATTTACTCTTACTGATAGAACCTTAATAATTCTAAATAACACCTAGGAACCCTTCTAAATTCGAGAATTTATTTAGTTATTTATTTGGAATAATCTTTATAAGGGGTTAATGCACCTAAATCCAGTGACTATATTATGAATGAATGTATTATGGTTTGAATTTTCCAAATTCTTATTTACTGTAATGTCACGTTTTAATTGGTTGAATCATCGTTCTATGTCAGTCAACCAGCCACAACCAGAACTCAATCAATTGAGTGATAGGTTTGACGATACGTACGTAGTGTCTTCCTTAGTCTGTGGTTTGACGAATTTGCTTTTAGTTTTAAACTTAAGATAAATACATGTAAAAGTAAAAAATGTGGCAACTTGTTATATTGTTATCTGTGGCTACATTAATAGCTAGTTCCTTAGCCGAATTCTCGACTGAAGATTGTACCTCACTAGGTTTTATCAAGTCCAACCTATTGTGCTCCTCTTGTGATCAACTGAAGGATTTTAATTTAGAAGACCTTCTAGCTCATTGTAAGGAATGCTGTCACAAAGATGAATCAGCTCCAAAAGAGAAGAAATATGCTCGAGCTATATTAGAAGTGTGTACGTGCAAGTTCCCGGCGTATCCTCAAATTCAAGCTTTTGTGAAAAGTGATAGACCTGCTAAATTCCCTAACTTACAAATTAAGTATGTAAGAGGTCTTGACCCCATAATCAAACTTCTAGATAAAGATGGCATTGTCAAAGATACAGTGGCAATTGAAAAATGGAATACAGATTCAGTTGAAGAATTCTTGAATACTCATCTTGAAAGGGAAGAAGATGATGATCGTCAATTTTTGAAAACTAATCGAATATAGTTTTTGAGTTAATAAAAAGTGATACTACATTTATTTATTTTATTTCTTCTAACTTACTTTAATCTATTGTCATAATAATAATAAAAATAAAAACAAATATTAAATACTTACAAGAGATCGGTGGCAGTCCGCACATGAGAAGCATCGCTTGTGCCATGAGCCATTCTTGGAGTTCATCTGTTCAGCAGCATATACTGGGAAGCCGCAGCGAGGGCAGCCCTGGCCTTTGGCAGCTTTAGGTCCAGTGAAGGGAGTCTGTTCCATGCTATTTAACAAAAATACAGCGTTTTAATATGTAGAATTTTGTATAATAAACTTATATTGCTTATTGTATTACAAATAAAATTAAAACTTTTTGATTAAGTTCATATTTTTCTGTGGATGTTACAATAATTATATTGAAAAAAAATTTGACAAAAAATAAAAATCTAACTTACTAGGTGACTGCTGGTTCACCATCAGCACAAACTAAAGTAGGAGCATGACCGAATCCAAATCCTTTGGGTCCAAACAGTTTAGCATAACAAGCACGGCAATGGATTTCTTTGTCAGGTCCATCACAAGCCAACATGGAGTCTAATGGACGGTGGCATTCTGCGCAATTGAAGCACTTCTTATGCCACATCTGTTTGAAATTATAAACTGTTTAAGTAACACATTATATTAATGGAATTTTCAGAACATGTTTAATGAGCAATTATACAACTTAATATATTAATTGATTTATTAACTCAGTTATTTAGCCGATTTTATGTCTGGGATGTTTGAATGGCTGTTGTTAGAGGGAAGTAAGTATGAATATAAGACAAAAAATTCAACTGAATTTAGCAAAAATATTTAGAACACCATAACATACTGATAAAGAGCTTCTATATTCACATCTACCAGTAAGTTATTTGCTAAATTATTTATTGCCCTTTTTATACAATGCACTGTAATAAAACACACTAATGCACAAACCATTATTTGTACAGTTCGTATTGCCAATTTATGTCAATGTAATAATTTGTAAATCTAGCCTGTTGGTAATTTAATAAATGTTCTCTGTCGTATGTACCTATATGTTTTCCTAAATATGATGGTTTCGCATGCACTAAATAGAGGTTATTTTTTAGATTATATAAGGTACTTACAGTTCCCTTAGCTAGCTGCTGTTCAGCGGCAAATACCATGCCGCCACAGCGAGGGCATCCCTGGCCCTTGGGTGCCTTGATGGAAGTCGTGTCCGGGTTGTAGAAGGGGCGCTGGGATGAAATTTCATCTTCACTGTAAAATTACGCTTAAGGTTAATCTTACTTGTCCAAAAGAGAGGTATTAAATTGAGGAGGTGTATATGTACCTATTGGTTGGTTGTAGTATGTTTATAAGTGAGGAAGTGTACCTATGCCAAACCGCTTCGCGGTATCGCATGCCTAAGTGATTTGTAAAAACAGCAAGAGCACTTTTATACTTTTATTAGCAGGTACCGGAATATCACATAGGTATATTTAATTGGTTATACTCGGTTTCATTGAGTACTTACAAATAAGTATGAAAACAAATCCTATCTACAACAACTTATAGCGGTGTTTGAGTATTAACAACACAGGCCTCTCAGAACGTTTTGTAAAAAAAAGTTTTTATGTATGGCGAGTGGAAGGCTGGCGAGTTATGATTTGATTTGAAAAATCGACTATTTAAAAGTAACAATATATTTGTTCCAAATTAAAATTTCCCTCTAATTTATTTTAGCAGCATTATGATACTATTGTGTGTCAAAGAAACTTGGATGTGCGTCTGGAACATTTTCGTGTCGCTTAAATTTTAACTATGAAGAAAGAAGTGGTCGTACTTTAACTACTGTTACGGATAAAAACGTGCTGTAAGAAAAATATTTTATTCAACAAAACCGGCGAATCACATACGAAGCGATTCAGCACAATCTGCAGATTGGATCGGGAAATTTACACAACCACGTTTGCGTAAGGAGAATTGTTTCGTACTGGGTACTCCACACCCAACCTCATCGACGCTCAGAAGCAAGCGCGCGTGGAATGGTGCCATGGTAAGATTGATAAATTCAAAGCGCCAGTCAGTAATATGGCTGTTTCAAAACGAAGCAATGCCTAAGAAAGTGAAACGATCAAGAACTCTGGAAAAATTTTGATAAAACTCCTTTCCAATCCCCTAAAGAAACCAAAATAGCTTCAATGCAGAGTGATACACTACCGAATGCTTGTCAGAAGCTTTTACTGCTGGGAGCAGCTAGCGACCGAACAAGGGACTCTGAGGCCTCTTTCTTCACCACGACAAAGCGCCCGCGCGCTCCGCGAGCAAGACGAGAGACTTCCTAAACACCAGACTGGAAAAACTTTTTGGGTCATCCGCCTTACAGCCCTGATTCGGTACCGTGTGACATCTTCTTGTTCCCTAAAATTAAAAACCAGCTCAAGGAACACAGTTTTCTTCGCTAGAAGATACGCTCTCTGCGTTCGAGAAGGCCGTTGAGGCATTACCCATTGCAGACTGAATAATGTGCTTTTAAAATTGGTTCAGACACATGAAACTTTGTGTCGATGCTGGTAGAGAGCTCTTTGAAAAGATGTAATAAAAAATATAACCTATAGAACATCTTTTTTTTTTAAAGTTTCTGAGTGGCCCACGTACTATTTAATATATAACGTGGAAAATAAGGTAAGAATAAAGTAGATACTCACGTCAAACCGTCTGTCTGCAGGAAACCGGAGCCGCACGCAAATCCATAACCGTGTGGGCCCCACTTTTTGCCATAGCAAGTCTTGCAGTAGACTTCTGAGTTTGGGCCGTCGCACGCGATGATAGAGTCCAAGGTCTTGGTGCAGTCGCGGCACTTGAAGCACTTGCGATGCCATTCGCGGCCTTTAGCCAAGACTAACTCCGCAGCAAACACGGCACCACCACATCTAGGGCAACCCTTGCCAGGTGGTGCTTTGATTGAAGTGGTATCGATCAACGTGGTTTTAGGAGCTTGGTCACTGCGCAAATTAATAACTTATCAGAACGACAATCACGTGACTTAAATTGACATTTGAAGCACGTGCATTGTGAGATTAGTGTGATATAATGATTGGTGCTGTGATAATAACCTTTTATAGACAAGTTACAAAATTTTCTCAGGTGTTACGATCTACATACTTTAGAAACTTTTATATTTTGGTACCTTATATTAGTTATTGTCTCATATTTTACTAGGTAAAAGTCATATTTCAAATAATATTTTATCTTAAGTGAATATTTATTTATCACGAAATGTAGCTATTCAAACTGATTCGAAAATATAATATAAAATTATAAAATCCTTCATTGTATATATCTTTCACCTACATAATTATATATATAGGTGAAAGATAGTCTGAAAATATATATATATATAGCGCGATGAATTCATAATATTCTAAATATAAAATTGTTCGGGAACAAGATTACATAATCATGTGAGTGTGACACGGTTTATGAAGAAATATGGGCGGCAGATTACACGCTGTAAGCTGAAATCCCGCGTGGAGCCGGTCTCGGCTATATATTAAAATTAGTTCGTTCGAGAGCGGAGCGCGCTATTTTAGCGCTGGCACACTGCCATCACTTGTTTGTATTATAAGCTGTTTTTATGAAACTGACTATGTGATGGAAATAACCTGAACCTGTCTTGTAACATGAGATGTCGAACGAGGGTAATCTGCGCCCAAATATCATGCAAAAGAAAAATAAGTATGATGGTATTTTAGTTATGATGGTTAAAATTACGAATAAGGGAAAAATAAAACACACTACGTTCTATGTAGCATACAAATAATATAAAGCCTCTTTGCAAAAGCATTCTTAAGCAAATTGAATGCTGTGTTAGATGACTTGGTTAAACGTGGCAATGAATTACAGTCGCAGTGTATGGACTGTGGTCTAGTTCCAAATAGGGAACATTTCGGGGAAAAACTTTCGATATACCTTTGCCACTCAATGTCCTTTATATCACACATAAGCCCCAGGGATGACATCCCCCCATGTCCAATACCTCTTGGACCGAATCTCTGTGCGTAGCATCCTACGGCGGAAGCAAATAAGCATTAGGTATCTACTATTTACATTCGGAAGCAATCTAGATTTTCTTAAAAGTAACTCGGCTGATATATAATATGAAGCGCTACTTCCATCATCCCCACATACTTTCAATACAAAGCTTCGTTCTTTCTTACCCATTGGCGTAACAATCACTTTGCAGGACACCGGCGCCCTTTCCGTAACCATAGCCCTTAGGACCAAACTTCTTTCCATAACATACTAAATAAGGAAAACATTTGAATTAAAACAAACACTAAGGAATAGGGGACACTAAATATGCATAATTTTAATCTTTCGTTTTAACTTTAACATGAAAGTGTTAAAAGGGATGGCTACAAACCTTTGCAGTAAATATCTTTGTCTGGTCCCTCGCAGCAGTTGGTAGAGTCGAGGCGCTTGGCGCATTCTCCGCACTTGAAACACTCCTTGTGCCAGCCCTGGACATACATTGAACCATAAGGGACATATCGGGACATGCAGGTCATTCAAGTAAATACAAATACATTTAAAGGATCACACTGTTATCACAATGACGAGATGAAGTTAAAGCACATAGTTGGAAGGGATTCACTTGCATATATGTCAATTTTAAAATACCTCGACAGTAAATTTTCCTATCTGGGCCATCACAATGCATCATGGAATCAAGAGTCCTGTTGCAATTAACGCATTTGAAGCATCTTCTGTGATAGCCCTATGGTGTAATAAATAACTGTTTAACATCTTCTATCTGGTTTTTATTATAATAATCAATATAGAAATCAATCAATATAGTTATTATATTTTATTATATTATAACTTCTTATTAAATATATTATTTCAGTGTATTGAATGTATAAAGTGAGTTTTTAGAAAATGGGTGTTCTTGACCTAAAGATTTAATAAAGGGAAATAAGCAAAATAAATTAGCTGCCAAAGCGAATGATATGTAAGTTGGTAATGACTGTTTGTGTACATTTGTATATATTGTAGTGATGAATTACCATTCCACGTGCCAACATTTGCTCTGCTGCGTACACGTAACCGCCACATCTCGGGCAGCCCTCACCGGGCGGGGCCTTGGCGATGACGCGCGGCTCCAGGCAGGCGCCGTTGGTTCTCACGCCGTCGTTTCTGTTTTATCAAACACGATCAGAATCACGTCACATCCATCAAAGACATAACAGGCTCAGCAACGGTGACAGAAGAATTGTTAAAAGCCTTCCAAGAACCACAAACGTGGTTTAGACTATTCTAATAACGGCCACTCTTTGTGCGGCGAAGCGAATGATGTCGGCGGCGCACCTCCGCCGTAATGGGAGAAGGTAAGGGCTCCCGGCCGCCCGCTCCGCACCAGCCGTGACAAGGCCTCTACTACATCACTATGACACACGACATTGAGGGCGCTTTCCTTATCCCATCACAGTTCGTTAAAATTACATAGAAGCAAGGAAGCGTTAGGAGTGGTTAGAATGTCAGTTGCTGAGAAAGTTACTTGACAGGGTCTTAAAGTTCAGCATGCAAATAAGGTGCGATTGGAGCGTTGCGAAGCCGTGCTGAGGCTTTTAAAATTGGTTTCTCACCATTGCTCCTTTGTGTCGGGTCGCCCCGGGTGGAAGGGAGAGGGTCGCGGGAGCGCGCTCGAGCCTGCCATACCTTGCATGGACGACGGGGCGTCGACCGCGCTCCCGCATCATTAAGTAAAAAGGGGCTGGTGGTCGACTCTTTTTATTTACTTTTTTATAAATTATAAATAGATTATTAGACCGATAAACAAAATAAATTAAGCGATAGGGAATAATTAACCCTAACTATAGTTTAAAGTACATGGCGATGGGTGCGATGCGCCGTGGTGACTGGTGGAAGGCGACGCGCGCTGCTGGTTGGCGGCTGGCTTAGTTCCTGTTGCGACATAAACGAAGACTGGTCATGCACTTGTCAGGCAGCGGCGCGGAATGTACAGCCGAGCGCGCACTTTCTACTTTATGTTTTATATTTACAAAAAAAGGGTTAATGCTGTTACGCACGGGCCCGAAGGCCGGTCTGTGTGACCTGATAAGGAAAGACCCTCTGAGGCGCGGGCGACGGGAGAGTAGGGAGGGCTAGAACTTACGCGTCTTTCAGGTGATCTCCGCTATCCATGGACAGGCAGCCAGCGCCACCGCCGAAGCCGTAGCCCTTGGGGCCGAACTTGCGCGCGTGGCAGACCTTGCAGAACAGTTCACCTTCGTGCTCTGAGCAGTTGGTGGAGTCCAACAATTTCTGGCACAGACCTGAAGAATTAATTACACTATTTGAGTATTTTATTGTGTTACCGCGACCTGTTAAGTCGTGTAGGTAGGTATGGGTACCTAAAATGTACTTGATTAAACAAACGCAGTGCATAGCTGTCAAGTTATAAAACTACGCAAGTCCGTTCAAATACCATATTAAAGCTAAACTGCGTAGTTATAAACTCGTATTTATAATATTTTTATAGACGCAGGTATCATTCACACGATTATAGCCATACGTGATCTGCATTTTAATGTTTTGAATCCAAATTATAAAAAGTTGAGAAGTAGCAATGAAAAGTAAGCTTAATTCTACGAAATTAAGAAAATCTGAGTAAATAGCTAATGTATGGCAAATGTTGTTATGGCTAAACTCCATCTCAAATATACCTATTTAAAAATATTTTTATTCATTGTAGCTTATCAAGATCTTCTAGTTTAATCTTTACTGAATTTAGTTTATGACTCAATTTATTATTTTTAAACGTAACTTAAAGTTTAAATTTTAATATTATAGAACCAATCCTTGTCGCCTTACCGCATTTGAAGCACATTTTGTGCCATTTGAGTCCTCCAGCGACGCGCTCTTCCGCGGCGTACACGGACTTGCCGCATTTCGGGCACTTCGGGTTGTCTGCGGGTTTGAAAGGCATTGTGCTCGCTTAACTTATCCTGAAACAAAATACACCTGGTCAGACTCTAGCCAAACATCTGCGACGACTTCTTCATGGCTACAAGTGACAGGCGAATTGGCTGCACATTTAAAACACTCAAATCAAAGGCACACTCTTCCCAAAACACCTTAGTATCTTTGTTCACTACTTGTTCCTAAATAGGTACAACACAAGTTACGTAAATTTTATCAAAATCAGCGAAACATTTAGTTAGAATTTGCTCTAGTTAGTGCATTGGAATTGGTCGCAAGCCAAGTCGCCTGCACAACGTCAACGCAATCAAAACTGCCACTTTATTGCTCAACTAGCACATTTTTACCAGACGAGATGTAAGGTGCGCGGGATTCCAGCGAATGCAAGACTGGAGATTAAGCAAGCGAGAAGCGAGTGGAGGGGGTACCGCGCGCCTAATTTGGGCGGTTCAGGTAAAGTTACGCTGGAGAGGAATGCAACGCTAATAATACACAATCACTGGTGAGGTTTTGAACACTTTCACTGACGGACCTGTTCGTAGAGTCGCTAAAGGAGTCGAGCTCCCGAACGCGTGTACAGTTCAGGGCGGTGCTGCCTAGACTGCGGTGCGCGGAGGTCGAATGCTGCGCCGGCGTCGCTCCCACTGTAGTATATGCGAGTTGCACACGGCCCCAGTGGAGGGGGAGGGAGAGGCCGCCCAGCACCCTGCGACCACCCTCTGTGGCTTCCTCACCAAGTTCTACCACCAGCAAGAAGCAGGCATCGATAATTCATAGTCCCATTTAAAAAGCTTTGAGTTACTTAGTTTTTACCGGTTAAAAAATTGGGAAAATATTTTTGGACGTGTTTAAGTAGTAAGTTGTTATACCTACCACAATCTAAAGATTTTCTTAGTACATTCCTATGTGTTTTCAATATCAATGAGTATAAATTGATAAACTGGAACCACGGTAAGAAATAATTTTACTGGGGTGAACATTAGCTAACCTGTATTTCATTGCAACGAATCTATGTTTATTTTACTCTATAAAAATAAGATATAGTCAGGTATTAAAATTATTTTACACCAAATAATATTTACTCGAGTTGAGTTCTAACCTAACTTAACTTATAAAATTGAAAAGTAAACATTTGTATAAAACACGATTATGAATATTGGGATGAAATTTTTTAGTAGTGCTTTATCTAAGTGTGTTACAAAGGGCCACTACGTCTTTGGTCTACGGTGTGGTCGTAGTCTATCAAATAACGTGTTTGGGCACTTACGATATTGCTTTTTAAGGGTTGGTTTACTGTGCTCGTAATTATTTAAAGCATTGAATAAAAAGGTATAGTTGAAGATATTTAGAGAGTTGTTAGTATTTAAGGAAACGTTCTATATTTTTTACCAAATACAGTGTCAGTAAACAATAGAGCTTTGTATTGTTTTCTAAAATATTTTTCTTTTAGAAAAGTTTACATTAAATTAATTACGGCAACGGACCTAACTAAGTTTTTGTGAATACAATCTCATAGAATACAATAGGTTCAGGGCAAGACCAGTTTTCAACACTTTGTAAAAGGATGATTAACAACGTATTAGTTAGATAAAAGTAAAATCAGTACTTCATCAATAAACATATGTTAATAATATTTTTTTCTATGAACGAATCTATTTCGCATTTAATTCATTGCTAGATTCCCAACCTATTTTGTCTATAATTAGTTCTTCGGTCTTAAGCATACCTATTTACATGTGTACTCATAGTTGATTAAACTATACAGAAATAAATAATTACGATATTATTACCAAATTAGACCGTGAGTAACATTCCAAATAAAGTAGCATTGGACGATAATAACATACGGAACAGCTTGAATCATTCATTTGGCAGCTATTGCTGATAGAGATCTGGAGATGACAGTACCTTGTGATGTGCAGGTTGCAGGCCATTATGTGTCTTCGCTTAGAGCAGGTAATCGGAAGAGATGCTAAATGGAAAATATAATAAAATAACGATATTATTTAACTTGAAAGGACTAAAACTTTGGTTTTGAATGTCATTAAATCTATCTAATAAGAACAATGAATATTAAAAGAACACTTCTCGGTCTTGCAGGAGTACGACCTTTTAACCTTGTCCAATAAAGTGTATGAGAAATTATTGGTAGGCACACGACACCTCATTAAAACAAGTTTAACAAAAATTTTTGTCAAACCAACACAGTTCTGGCATACGTTTCTACAAATTTTGGCCATTGTGTCAAGTGGTTAATTAAAATTACCAGCCGTGACTTTGCTATCTGTATACATGGCATAGGAGGGACTATTTGTTATGGAAGTCTGGTCTCTATGTGTTAAATATTCAAGACTTGTCTTCATGAACCTCGATCTTTGGCCAAGAATTTGCTTGATTGTCTGTCGTCATTAAAAAATAGGGTGATAATAACATCGACTATCGAACATTAGATATAAGTTGTTAGATCAGGGGTAATATTTGTCAAACCTTAGAATGTTTGTGATTAATGATTGAATCACCTTCGATTCTTATTATTACCTGTGTTAATAATGATAAATAATAATAATAAATCCCCAGACAAACACACCAACTGTATGGCCCCAAGTAAGAAGAGCTTGTGTTATGGAAAACCATACAGCAAACGGGGGGGAGGGAGGGAACCCAGAACAATCATACATATATAAATATAAACTGCCATGACCCGAGAACAGTCTCGGTCTGCGTGCGTTCTCGAGCGCACGTCGATCGCAGACGCCTTCCCGCTCTTTTAGCCCCCGCGCTAATTGAGCACCCAAATTTCACTGGTTGTTGTCGTAATATATAATTTCATAGTTGTATACCGTATTAAGTTTCTAACGCCGTTTTCACGGCGGACAGTGGCTCGTTAACCGTACTTCTAATAAGTTTCTAACGCCGTTTTCACGGCGGACAGTGGCTTGTTAACCGTACTTCGTGGAACGTGAGCTTCGTCGACGGGGTTTCGTCGTTCCAGGACTTCAAGTTCCGTGTTCGAGTAAGTTATCCGCGTCGTCCTCAACCGCCCTACTGCGTGTAGGGTGGTTTTTTAGGAAGTTAGTCATCGTTGATAGGTTCATAGTATATATATTTATATATTGTCCTCCCTCCCCAACCCCTCCGCAATGGCTTCCCTAAGCCCTGAGAAGCTTCTGAATAAGCTGATCGCTAATTACGACGCCCAAGGCACTTACTGCCCCCCTCATATGATTCGCACACTGCAATCATTTCTCCCTCTAATCATGGCACTGTTCACACCGGCCCCTCAGGCCACCTCCGTCCCTCAGACCACTCTGGTCTTAGGCCCTCCCGCGTCCCCTTCCTCCAGTGACATGGAGTGCGAAGTAGACGCCCCTCCGCACCGCAAGCGCGCACCCGCGACCGAGTCATCCTCGGACGCCACCCCAACTGGCCCTGAGTCTCCCTCTTTTACGCTTGTTAAGAAGCGCTCTAAGAAGCGTTCGAAACAAGACCCGGCGCCCTCGACGCCCGTCCCTACACCCCCTGCGGCGTCTTCAACGCCAGCTGCCCCGGTGTCTTCAACACCCGCTCCGGCCCCAACTTCTGTCAAGGCCAAGGTCCCACCACCCGTTTTCCTTCGGGAAAAGGGTAAATGGACTGAGGTTTCGACATTGTGCAATGAGCACAAGATCCATTACACCCGAGCGGCCAACTCGGGTGAATCTATTAAAATCTTAGTCTCGACGATAGATGATTTCCGAGCTTTAACAAAGCTCCTCACCGATAAGCAATATGCTTATCATACTTATGCTCTGTCAGAAGAGCGTAAGATCAGAGCGGTACTCAGGGGAGTCCCGTTCGAATTATCGAACGAGGCTATCCTGGAGGATCTGCAGTCCCAAGGCTTCCCGGCACTCACGGGGCATAAAATGCACAGCAAGTACGGGAGGCAACACCCTCTCGCTTTGGTGGTTCTCGCCAACGTCCCCAAGTCCAGGGAGATCCTCAAAGGGGTTAGCACTATATGCGGCCTCTCTGGGATCTCGATCGAGGCGCCTCATCGCCGCGGTCATCCCGGCCAGTGCCATCGGTGCCAGTTGTACGGGCACGTGGCGGCCAACTGCCGCGCACCGCCCAGGTGCGTCAAGTGCCTGGTCCCTCATCTCACTAAGGAGTGCAATCGCACTCCTGAAACTCCCTCTCCTCCCGATTGCGTGCTTTGTGGCCAGTCCGGCCACACCGCAAATTACAGGGGCTGCCCTCGTGCACCCCGTTGTATGCGTTCCAATCCCAAGAGGTCGGCACCCAAACAGGCCCCGCGCCTTTCTCAAGAAAACTTTCCGCCGCTGCGTAGCCGGGTTCCTCCGGCTACAAAGCCTACACAGTCTAGGCCTGCCCCAGAAAACTGGAGGCAGCGCCCCGCATCGAATCCCATCCCGGCTCTTCGCCCATTCAAACCCACTCCTCAATCCTCCGTAGCAGACGATATGCGTATCGTCTGCGACACTATAAAAAATGTCGATGTTAGTGAAATCGCAGTCTTAGCCCGTAAACTTAGGGCTTCACGTACTCCGACAGAGCGTTTGCTAGCTCTGGCGGAGCATAGTTCCCTTCTTAATTCATTGTAGGTTCATTTAAATGAATTGATCCCTAAATCATGCTTCGGCCGACCTCTGCCCAGCCCCGGCTTCACCGGAGGCTGCCCAGAACGGCCACCAACTCATGTCCCTTTGAGCACCTTCAGTGCAACTTTCACTACAGGCGGAAGACCCGCTAGCGGGTCTCCGCCAGCGCGCCCAACTTCCCGACGGGTGTCGCTTCCGATGAAGGCTAACGGTAATAACTACAGCCAACAGGTGGTTTTTAGTGGGTAGGTGCCATTCTGGTGAGTCCCACATAACCCCCCCGCAGAGGAATTTACCTGCGGGCGGGTATGCATGACGCATCTTCCACCTCCCTCCCGCGAGGGTGCCTCGGGAGCAAAAAAAAAAAAAAAAGAAAAAAAAGACCCGAGAACAGTCTCGGTCTGCGTGCGTTCTCGAGCGCACGTCGATCGCAGACGCCTTCCCGCTCCATTAGCCCCCTCGCTAATTGAGCACCCAAATTTCACTGGTTGTTGTCGTAATTAATAATTTCATAGTTGTATACCGTAATAAGTTTCTAACGCCGTTTTCACGGCGGATAGTGGGTTGTTAACCGTACTTCTAATAAGTTTCTAACGCCGTTTTCACGGCGGCTAGTGGGTTGTTAACCGTATTTGTGGAACGTGAGCTTCGTCGACTGGAATTCGTCGTTCCAGGTGCCTCGAGTCTTCGTGTTCGAGTAAGTTATCCGCGTCGTCCTCAACCGCCCTACTGCGTGTAGGGTGGTTTTAGGAAGTTAGTCATCGTTGATAGGTTCATATATATATTTATATATTGTTGTCCCTCCCCAACCCCTCCGCAATGGCTTCCCTAAGCTCTGACGAGTTTAGGAACAAGTTACTTGAAAGTACTGAAGGCATGTCTATAAATGCTGATAAGTATCGTTTCTTGGATTCTCTTATCCCGCATATCATGGCGTTAATTCCCTTAATGGCCCCTCAGGCCACCCCAGTCCCCCAGACCCCTCTGGTCTTAGGCTCTCCAGCGTCCCCTTCCTCCAGTGACATGGAGTGCGAAGTAGACGCCCCTCCGCACCGCAAGCGCGCACCCGCGACCGAGTCATCCTCGGACGCCACCCCAACTGGCCCTGAGTCTCCCTCTTTTACGCTTGTTAAGAAGCGCTCTAAGAAGCGTTCGAAACAAGACCCGGCGCCCTCGACGCCCGTCCCTACACCCCCTGCGGCGTCTTCAACGCCAGCTGCCCCGGTGTCTTCAACACCCGCTCCGGCCCCAACTTCTGTCAAGGCCAAGGTCCCACCACCCGTTTTCCTTCGGGAAAAGGGTAAATGGACTGAGGTTTCGACATTGTGCAATGAGCACAAGATCCATTACACCCGAGCGGCCAACTCGGGTGAATCTATTAAAATCTTAGTCTCGACGATAGACGACTTTCGTGCTTTAACAAAGCTCCTCACCGATAAGCAATATGCTTATCATACTTATGCTCTGTCAGAAGAGCGTAAGATCAGAGCGGTACTCAGGGGAGTCCCGTTCGAATTATCGAACGAGGCTATCCTGGAGGATCTGCAGTCCCAAGGCTTCCCGGCACTCGCGGTGCATAAAATGCACAGCAAGTACGGGAGGCAATGCCCTCTCGCTTTGGTGGTTCTCGCCAACGTCCCCAAGTCCAGGGAGATCCTGAAAGGGGTTAGCACTATATGCGGCCTCTCTGGGATCTCGATCGAGGCGCCTCATTGCCGCGGTCATCCCGGCCAGTGCTATCGGTGCCAGTTGTACGGGCACGCGGCGGCCAACTGCCGCGCACCGCCCAGGTGCGTCAAGTGCCTGGTCCCTCACTTCACTAAGGAGTGCAACCGCACTCCTGAAACTCCCGATCCACACCGCAAATTACAGGGGCTGCCCTCGTGCACCCCGTTGTATGCGTTCCAATTCCAAGAGGGCGGCACCCAAACAGGCCCCGCCCCTTTCTCAGGAAAACTTTCCGCCGCTGCGTAGCCAGGTTCCTCCGGCTGCAAAGCCTGCTCCAGAAAACTGGAGGCAGCGCCCCGCATCGAATCTCATCCCGGCTCCTCGCCCATACAAACCCTCTCCTCAATCCTCCGTAGCAGACGATATGCGTATCGTCTGCGACGCTATGAAAAATATCGATGTTAGTGAAATCGCAGTCTTAGCCCGTAAACTTAGGGCTTCACGTACTCTGACAGAGCGCTTGCTAGCTCTGGCGGAGCATAGTTCCCTTCTCAATTCATTATAGGTTCATTTAAATGAATTGATCCCTAAATCATGCTTCGGCCGACCTCTGCGCAGCCCCGGCTTAACCGGAGGCTGCCCCGAACGGCCACCAACTCATGTCCCTTTGAGCACCTTCAGTGCAACTTTTACTACAGGCGGAAGACCCGCTAGCGGGTCTCCGCCAGCGCGCCCAACTTCCCGACGGGTGTCGCCTCCGATGAAGGCTAACGGTAATAATTACTACAGCCAACAGGGGGTTTTTATTGGGTAGGTGCCATTTTGGTGAGTCCCACATAACCCCCCGCAGAGGACTTTACCTGCGGGCGGTATGCATGACGCATCTTCCACCTCCCTCCCGCGAGGGTGCCTCGGCAGCAAAAAAAAAAAATCCCGAGAACAAACATCTGTGTTCATCACACATATGAATACCCTGCCAGGACTAAGGAGGTACTAAAGGAGAAACTTTTGGTATAATTATTCGAACGCTAGTTCCGTACACTTCAGAACCTACGTAAGGAGTATTAACCGGTGGTATATGGTACACATTAGTCCCGATTCCAGAACTTATTAGAGATGGTTTTTGAGTGAAGTTAGTGAAGAGTCGATATGTATACTTATACGAGTATTCGTGTCTGAATTTACACTTTTCGCTTAGGCTTAAAAATACAATTGTATACAAACTCATAGCAACAACGTCGTGTGTAGAACATTCCTTCTAGAACATGCAAAAATTACCGATAGCCAAACAAACAAATTTACCTAATGCAATACATTCAACAAAAGGATTCAAGAAGGATCATCAATATAATCATCACCAGCACATCTACACATTACATAACTTAATATTTAGTGCATAGGCAGTACATTTAATCAATATAATATTATATTATATGATTTTGATTTAGATTAATACTCGCATTAGAAGATTGAATTGTTGTACTTTAAGATATGACGGATTAAGTAAACATTAAATAGAATACATAATGTCTACTTATCAGTTTCAATGCCATCGGCGTTGTAAAGGCACGTTTCGCTCTCGACAAGCAATAAATACTAAAATGTAGTGTTTATTACGAGTACAATTAGTCCAGCGACGCGGTACTTCATACCGTAACCCAATGTTTGCCAACTTGCGCACACCTGTCAATCTATTAATATTTTTTTCTATAATTATACTTGTACCACACTATACATGCAACATGGTTGTATTGATAATACTGTCAAATAGAATATGATTCATCTTCTGAGTCTATACGAAACATTTTTAAAGTTGAGTCATATCGCTATGATTTGTTTTCTGCTTCTTTTCTATATTTTTAAAAGTAGTTGCTACGAAATGGTTTATTTTTGGGCAGTGAAGCGTGGAAAGGCGTAGATGTAGACTTTTAGTTGAATCCTTTTGTTTTTATTGATAGACGTGGGTTACATTGTGTGTGTGATAGTTCCCTACCTAGATAATAGATGTAAAAAACTAAGCTCTAATTTTTCAATGCTCACATATTTTTTATCTGGAGAATAACTTAGACACTTGATATGATTTTCCATAGAAATTTTGTCAAACTCTTTAAATTAGGCTGAAATCTATAAAGCGTACTCATCTCCGACTAAGCTCATCGAAACGGAGTAATTAAAGTAGGTACATAAAATACATATTCTTAAAAAACCAATCTTGTCAAAACTTTCTACTGACACTTTCTATACATAGAGTGGAAAATAAAGGCGCTTATTTGCAAATTTAGCTGAGATAAGTTTTATAGATTTTTGCCTTATTATATCTACTCATAAAATATATTTGAGCATTAAAAAAATCATCCTTAAGTCTTATTTTCAAGTATTACCAAACAGAGGTTAATTTTTGAAACTAATGTACAAGGTAATCAGGTCTAATGCAAATAATAAATAAACTTAGCAGTGCCAATTCAATCTATTTTAAACCAAACAACGTTCTTTAAATTCCGATCGAAATAAAACTTGACGAAAGCAAAACAATTGAATGAAAATAATCGAAACAGTTAAACGATTGAACCATTCTATTAAAATACAATTCACAAGAAACACACAATATTTTTAGCTCGGTATATTGCACTGCAGGAGCTTACTGTGAAAAAAAGCTTTTCTTTAAACGAAAGCTCGAACTTAGGTGGTCCGAGCTTTTGGCTCCCCTGCCAAGCTTCCACGTAGGATGATCAGAAACTATTTATTTTTGCTTCGTCTACGTGACTTTCATAGATTCTTGACACTAATTAATGTCGTTCATGGAAATTTAATAGAATTGTTTACCTTAAATATAGGGAGGCCTTTACGAAATGCATAAGATATATACTTTTAATGTAAAAATAAAATATTAGTTTATTTGTTTGTAATCTTAGAAACTTTTAAACTGTTTAGATTCTCATAAATCTTTCACTGTTGGAAAGCTTTATGACGGAGTAACATAGGCAATGGGAAGCAAACAAAAACATGGATGGAGAAGTCATATATTGTTCAGAAAATCTTGTATTGGTTGCCATGCAGTGATGAAATTCTGGCATCCTTTCGCGCCACAGAATCAGCCTAAGGTAGGCTGATTCTGTGGCTTCAGATGCAGTAGGAAGTAAAAACAAACATGTAGATGTAACGCTATTTTTGGAATTTTATCAATGATAGTATTGCAACTTATATAAGAATATCTACCAATATTATGCTCCATCAGATTGCAACTAACTGTTCGTAGTTCATATATAAAGTTATGTGTTATTTATTTCAATGCCTCGAAGTTATATCACCCTAAAAGGATTAAGATAAGCTTCCTTATACGGATAGAATGACGAAGTTACAACCATATGTTCTGTTATTGTATAGTAACCTTAACCCAGCTAAATGACAAGGTTGCTTTTTTTGATATAATACAGATGATTCTCTTGACTGTTGCATTTGTCCGTGTGTTATTTTTGTGCCGATACTCATACATTTTAATCGCACCCAAAAAAGCTTAGTTATTTAGTACTCAATGATGTATAGAAGTATAATTATTTATAAATTAATAAAGACAACATATCTCATGGTATAAGAAGACTGGCCTCATTCATAAATGGTGGAGGGATCAAATAGGAAATGGTTTGACGAACAACAGATAAATAAATAAACACTAGTGATGAATGTTATTTGCTAATGTGTATATTTCGTAAGTTTTCAAGAAATTATTTTTGGACTGTAGTCCAATGTAAAATGTTGTAAATGTTCAAATGTGTTAAAGTTAGATATAGAGGAAGGTACCATTTTAAAAGAAATACTGGCTGTATATTTACCGATAGGTATGAATGACCCGTCAATTATTATATTCGTCTAAACTTTCTTAGCCAATGCCCTGATGATATTTTTAATATTGTGAGTCTGCATTGCTTTTTAAAAGTACTTTGAGAGTTTTGTGAAGGACGTCCTTAAAATTGACTTGATTATCAACTACACATAACTTCTTTATTATTTGGAATATAGAAGAAACACATCAGAACAAATATGCATATCTTATCTTACACTCTTGCTCATATAATTTCGTTCCACGACAACATCATATCTTTCTCCATTGCACAAGCTATCACATAATAGTGATGTCATATGCGTTCAGTGTATTTTTATCATTTATCGCAAGACACATAAATTATAATGGCCGTGAAATAATCTCTGAAAACCCTCTGAAAAGATAATCCTACGGCTTTGGCAGTTTGTCAAAACTGGCCATATTTCCTCCGTGACTCTTGTGAGTAGGGGTTTTTCTGAACACTAGGTGATGTACCTGCCAAAAGTTAATGACATTTTGTTATGGACTGTATGTATGAGTCGTTTGAAGTACGGTTTGGTAGAATTTTCAGAAATATGTTAAAACTAAACGAAGCGTTTCATTTACAGTAGATGATTTTATATGAAGCTTTGACATGTTTGTGGGAAATGAAAGTTTCTGATAGCTTAGCCTAGATGTAACTTACATCTCGATTTTACGACATATTAAGAAGGAACAATTTGGAAACTCTTTAAAACATAACTTTGCAATTCTACTAATAATAAAGAAAAATATACTTAAATGTCATTAGAAATCAGGATTTGAACCCGGAACCGCAGACAAGCAAAACTAGAATAATGTGGATAACCTAATGTTTCGGATCACTAGTACATATCACATACACCATTAACAGAAGTTAAAATTATTTCAATCCTAATTATAATAATAATAAATCCCCAGACAAACACACCAAATGCATGGCCCCAAAGTAAGCAGAGCTTATGTTATGGATGCCCATACAGCGAACTGTGTGGAAACCCAGAATAAACATATATATATAAACATTAACAACCATGACCCTAGAGCAAACATCTGTGTTCATAACACAAATGAATGTCCCGACCAGGATTCGAACCTGGGATCTCCGGCGTATGAGGCAGGGCTACTACCGACAACGCTACTCGGCCGTCAATAACATTATATTTTATTGTATGGTCACTCGGGAAATATCTGGTCTAAATCTGGTTCTGACATGTGCCACCGTGCCACCGTGCCACCGTGCCACCTGCATGTAACAAAACGAAGAAACGATAGTCACGAAAACATTATTTGTTTTTAAGGCTTGTTTAGTTTATCATTGTGTATAAATACGTTACAAAAAACTGATGATAGCATTCTTCTATCTTTTATTTTCGAAACTGATTCTTCTCTGACCTCATCCAACATCTCACTAATCACATAAATAACTAGTTCAAAATTTACGCTCGCTGTCCATCTTTGGAACTAAAGAGCTCGACTACTTAAATACGATTGTACACACACAAACATTTTGCCGCTAAAATTTTAGTTAACTACTTAAGTACTTGTTACCCAGGTAGAAGACTTTGCACAATAACGGTCAATCGCAAATGCTTAACTTCTACATAATGTGCTGGCCTTAGATTGTTTATTTTATGCGTAGCAAATGTGGGCAATGAATCTTAGTTTACAATAATTAAATTACTCGGCAGTAAAAGTCAAAACATTTAAAGTACCGTTATTTATGTAATACTTAAGGAGTACATTACGTGCATAATGCGTTACTATTAGAGATTGCAATCTACATTATTCGAAATAAGCGAAAAATCCGGACTTTAAAATTAGAATTCGGATTATTTGAATATCATACAAAAATAGAGAATAGTTATAAAACGGCAACAATACTGCTAAAGGAGACATTTCAATATTTAAGGGGCACTTGGCTAGCTTTTATACGGGTGTACCTAGGATTGCATTAAATAAATAGAACGAGTATTATATGCCAACATTTCAAAATTTCATTTACTTTTGTCTTAGGAAAACATTTTCAAATCCGTAAATCAGCCACACTACATAACGAAAACATGGCGCTATCATATTATGTTGTGTTAATTCTGTTGTTACTTTTATTTTCCAATTTATTGCTTATCCAATTTACGAGCTCCTTTGGAGTTTGTCGTTTGATTTAATTATTGTACTATATTGTTATTATTTACCATCGATATAACAACAGCAATTATCTTGATTTATAATCGAGTAATTGGTAGTGAGTAAAGGGATATTTTGGTTATTTCAGGTTGCCAAAACGATTATATTATTGTAATAAATTATTAAACAACTCCAAAGTCATTTAAATGTTAGTTATACCTTATTTTTAAATATTTTTGTAAGTCGCAAATTGCAGTTTATATCGATTATTGAAACCATGCTGTCAGCTCTAACTCAGAACAAACCACAGACTAGAAAGACAACAAGTTGTCACAGACTCAGTGGTACAAGCATGCAGTTTCTTATTTTCGTTCAACATTGCGGAAAATGGAAACGTCACCTCAGTGTAGCCACATGATTTTTCGTTTTTTGTTTCAAAGTAGAACATAACGCAGGGTATAATTTTTTAAATATTTTTAGTATGTATACCACATTTTACCATAGATTGAGAACTGGT
The DNA here is from genome assembly GCA_923062675.1 of Marasmarcha lunaedactyla. Classification (NCBI taxonomy): domain Eukaryota; kingdom Metazoa; phylum Arthropoda; class Insecta; order Lepidoptera; family Pterophoridae; genus Marasmarcha; species Marasmarcha lunaedactyla. The sequence goes on from OV281343.1 coordinate 21,916,877, forward strand.
GTACATCGCGCTTGCCGAAAATAAAACGTCTCCTTTGTATATTTTACATCAAAACAAAGTTGCGACCTATTATCTGAAGTGGCTGGTAATACCGCCGAACAGTGTTGAGTCCGAAAGAGCCCATACTGTGAGAGCAGAAAGAAACATGAGAATGTTTCGAATTAAGTTAGGAACAAGTGATCAATAAAAACCGTCTAGGCAACAACGCGACATACTCGGCATGAACCTTTGCGTATATGGAGCGAACTTTACATACAAACGTACCCGTTCCCGTTAATGGTTTGCTCGCTTCGGTTCTGGAAATATCGACCTGAAAAAATAATTCTGTGGTCATACTTAGGTTGATAGAGGAAGCTGAAAGTGTAAGCTGGTGTTACTCAATCGATGGCTGAATTAGCAGCAGCTTTCGACTTTAGCATCTAAACAATACAAAAGCCGTAGCCAAGTTGCCAATCTATGATCGCTTACTCTATAGAACACTCGTAAGCTGCATGGAGCATATCGTTTTATCAATTTACGGCCCCTGGTCCATTTACGTCTAATTGCGAAAGTAAAAAAGTTTTACAAATAGGTACCTCACGAACCTAACGATCGCCAGCGCACATGTCTGTCCTCCTCAACAGACACAGAAACGAAGCGATATGGAAGCGCATTGTTACCTACGATGCAAACTGAATTCTGTTTGACAATCGCAAGTGCTTAGTTAGGCACCTAATCATAATTCATCGGTTCAGCACGTATCCAATGCACTTAACAAAAAATTACATCTAGACTAGTGATTCTCACTGTAGAGGTAGTCCAGTGTAGAGGTGATTCGCTAGAGCTCATACCAAATGAGATGAGTATTACTGTAGATGTGTGCTGTGAAGAATTCAAGATAATTACAGAGAAGCTTGCATAATTGCTACACTCTTCCTGCACAACAACGCACAAACCCGTACTGCACATTGAGAAGATCTACAAGAGCTTGTAAATTTGGAAGCTATCAAACTTTGGACAGTTTTCTGGTGGAAAAATAATTCAATACCCAAGAGGCAGTAAAAACTGCCTTTGAAGAGGTTGTTCCCTCCGGTCCAGCTGATTTCTTCAAGAAGGGTAACAAAAGCTGCCACTGATTTGGTAAAGATGCGTTGATTCGAGGAATGATTACTTTTACTAATAGAAAGAAAATAGACACAAAACAAATTACTTACATTTATTTCGTACAGTAAGTGAAATTCATTTTATTATATTCATATATTTATCATTATCATTCATTCATAGAAATAGACATTATATTATGTACAATAATCATTAACCTTGTGCAGAAACACAAAGCTTAACATTTATAAGAGTTGGCTTTTGATATATTAAATTCTCGCAAGTTTTTCGGCAAGTAAAATCTGGAGGGAAACTGGCGATGAATTAACATTTTTTACAGCTTAATAAAATTACGAAGAACAAAGTTGCACATTTTAAGCTCTTAAATAAGACTGATTATGTTAATACTATTTGAAATACACCCGAGCCTAGTCTGATACTTAGCTAGGTGTGGCTGGTTGCATTCCCTAAATACTGTGATGTGAGGTATTATAATTATCAATTTTTTTTCAGGAGCTAAAAGGCCACGGATTCTTACTTCAAAATTTATACACAAAATGAAGACAGTTTTTTTTTCATAATATATTTACATTTCATTGTAATATATAAGAACCACTTTGTTCAATAATTTGTTGCCATCTTGTAGTTAGTGACACGATGCACAAAATTGCGATAAGTAGTTTTAACAGTCCTATCTTGATGTCAACGTTACAATAACTAAATAATTTTTAAGAGACCGTAACAATGAGAATATGACAGCGTGCTAAGTAGGGCTGTATGGTGTGTGCAATAACAATTCTAGCCAAACTCTCTTAATTGTTGGTGTGTGGCTAAAGAAGTGTGTGGTATGGCGTTATCGAGATAAAAGACCACACCCTTCCTATTGCTCACATCCAGCCAATTTTTATAAATTTTTTGTATGAACCTCATCAGCTGTTGGCAACGAAGGTCTAAATCGATCGATTGGGTAAGAACCCAACAGAAAACCTCATACGCTCAACGCTGGCCTTCCAATTCCACCAACTTATTCTTAGACAGTCGGGGTTTTGCCACAGTCTGTAATGCTTGATCGCCCTTTGGCCATGACTTTTTTACACGTTCTTGTCGTCGTAGATGAGTCATGTTGTACCACCAGTATTCATTCTCCTAAAAATGTTGCAGTCTTATTAAGTTCATAAAATCACCAATTAGTTGGTCAATCAAATTGCTTTTGTAATGGATTTTGTTAGACATTTTTGAAACGGGTTACCTTTTTTTCGTAACCAGTTTCAACAAAGTTCCAAGAAAATGAGCCTTCCTAAATTCTTCAGTTCTTACTTTGATTTGATTTCATAGATTTACAAAATCAACTTATAGTCAACCCAAGTTCCCTGTGAAATTGTACAACTTTTGATATTAGTAAGCGAACAAACTTTTGTTTGTATTATGGGCAAAATTTAAGAAAAAATTTGCTTATATGAAACTCTATCAGGTATTTTGTCCGTTAATTTATGTTTTTTATGAAGTTAGGTGTTACTTCTTCACGTTCTACAGTTCAAAATGTGACAAATAACCCAAAAGTCATGCTCAAATTAGGTGTACCAGTTTTTCTCGCGTTTTTGTTTGTGATTTAAAACTTTAGTTGGTGACTTATTAATTTATTTATTTAAAACTTTGTTGCACAATATAAAATTATTTTTACTGTACAAACGGCGGACTTAATGCCATTTGGCATTCTCTACCAGTCTACCGCAGCAATGGAGAGGTTTTCAAAATAAGGGGTGCATACAAAATACATATACGTACATACTCATATACTAATATTTATATACTATAAGATTGACTTTTAATATAATAATATATTAACGTCATAAACGATATTTAAAAAATTATAATAAATATATATACATATATATATATATTATATATGTATATATTTAAAGTTAAAATCTGTTAGTGACAAGAAATGTTTGGGGTCGAGGTGAGTAACGGAATCAGTATCACTGAGAGAGCAGAATGACAGGCTATCATCATCAGAGTTTTGAGCAGAATGATATAAATCATCAGACATCACAAGAAGTCAATAATAAGTAAAAATTAAAAAAAGTTTGTATATAATTATAAAAGTATTTAAGTATTTAAATGTATTGAAATATATAATATAAATGTGTATAAATATTGTGTGTTATATACGTATAAGAATAACTATATAGCTCCTTAAGTATAAATATGTAATGTTACAAATAAACCTAAAATCAAATTTAATACCCTCCAGCTGCTTACAATAAAGAAAATAAAGAAAGTAAACTGAACACAATTTTGTGATATATATCACTATGTAGGAATCACGAAATCTAAAGCAGAGAAAAAAAGCATTAGAAAAAACGAATTTCGCAATAGTTAACTTAATGGTCTTTTATTGTAGGCGACGTGTCCACTATAGCTTTGTTAAATACGTAGCCTGAGTGAGAACAGTTCCCAAAAAAATTCAGTTTGATTTCTACTGCCTGAGTTTTCTTTTGTGAGTTTCATTAAATGAGACATTTACAAGAATGTATTTTTATTTTTACTATAGGTATTGTTTGTAAGCCTAACATAGGTTTTATATCAGACAATTTATATAGCCACACATAAAACTAAGATCAATCGCTGTGAGAATAAATATACAAGGTGTTTCTCATACCTTGTAAACCATACCAATATATTGAATCCCCATGTATGTTCGCCAGTTAAGTACTTGTCTTTTTCTTTTAATATAGAAGCGCTTTTATTTTAAGATTCCTGCGCTGTTTTTTAAAGGAGGAAAGAAAGTTCATTTTTTGGATCACAATTTTTTTACACTTAGTTTTGTTTCAACCCAAATTAATCGCTTAACAAAATATAACTGATGCGATTAGTGGGATTTAAAAATATCGAGGTTCAATGCCACTTTTTTCCATACTTAATACTTTAGTTAATCACTTATGCCTATATTGACTTTATTATTCAACTCGGTTTGGTAAATTCAAGTTGGAAATATTGAAAGATTTTGGTGGAAAGTAATCGATGGGAATTAATGTCACATGTCTGCAAGCCAAACTCTTAGTCGTACGTGACAATATTTGTAGCCAAAAAATTACCATGAGGTATAATACTTATATTACACAAGACTTTTGCTGAGTCTCTTCCCGAATGAAACACATTCTTAAAATATTTGAATAGAGTCGACAGCATAAAAAATTATTTTTCCGCTTATCACTCCATTTTGTGAACATTAAAATGTTAAATTTATTCAACAACAGGAGATATTGTAATGTTTTTCACAAATTCATTAAAATTCGTAGAACAGTTGCAACAATACAATCCAAAAATACCCATTTCGTAACCGATTCCAAAAAAAGACTAATTCATGAATGCAGCTAACCTACATAAGCACATGGTTCGAAATTCAAATGGGCGATTGAAGAAGACTGGACTCCATATTTCTTTGCGCGCGTTTTTACAGACACAATAATTTTGTGAATTCGGTATTGAATAACACCTGAAGTGTTTACCGAGGCGTGTGCAGGTGTAGTGGATCTCTCCATGGAGTGTGGGTGGTGGCTAAAATAACTTTAAAATGGCACGCCCGTTTTTCAGTCTCCGTACAAAACTCCTGCGGTTCTGCATTAGTCAGCGCCGTGGGTAGGAACGCGCCCACGCCATATCAGAATTTCAGACTATCTTTAGACGTACCACACGGAAAGCTATAAACAATAAATAGCTGATGATTGCTTTGCTTTTGTAGGTGTTTTGCAATGTTTTCGAACTGTGTTTTTCTGTGGAAAAGATGTATAATGTAATTATTCGAACTTACTTTGATTTCGAAAATAACATTGAGTTTCGAAATACAGCGTGTATTTCGCAAGTGAGTTCGTAATACTCAGAAACTGTTTCTAGCTTTTCAAATTGAGACTCTGGAAATGAGTGAAATGCTAAAGAGAGCATATTAATAAAAAATTTGCTTAGAAATATTTTCCTACTGTCAATAGTGAAATATCGGCCAAAGTTGCGGTGGGAAATTAATATAAGTGTTCCTCAAATATTTAACAGTTAATCGATCCCTTTGTGTAACCTAAAACGGTGATATAATTTTTGTATTCAGACTATAGTCATGGTTTTAAATATATATATATATATATATATTCCCCCCTCCAGTTCGCTGTATGGTCAGCTATAACACAAGCTCTGCATTCTTTTGGGTCATACAGTTGGTGAGTTTGGACTTTATTTTATTCATTATTATTATTATTAGGTCATTACATATGAAATTGGCGTTTTGTAAGGGAGGAACATAAAGTAATTTTTTTTAAATATTATTTAATCTATGCACTTTTGCCATCTCATAGGTAGTTCATTGATCCCTTTACTAAAAAAACCATTCAGACGGCAATCAATAAAATCTTTGAAGGCGCTTTGGACTGCCCCATCGGGCTTGAATTTTTTCCTTGCTAGAAGTTATCCAAACTTCAAAAAAATGGTAATCTGTTGAAGCAAGGTCCGGGGAGTACGGTGGATGTCTTAGACATTCCAATTGAAGCTCCTCTAATTTGGTAGCCGTCTGTTGTGCAGTGTGTGGTCTATAGCGTTGTCCTGAAGCAGCAGTGGCCTAGAGCGATTGACCAACCTCGGTTGTTTAGCAGCTATCTTTTCCATCATGGTTTGCAGTTGCTGACAATAGATATCTGCCCTAATCATCTGGGCAGAGTTAAGAAAGCTGTAGTGAACGACTAGTCCACCAAACGCTCACAAGTAACTTTTTTTGAGTCAATTTTCGCTTGTTTTCGCAATTAAAATCCTTTCATTATTGTGCACGTTAAGTAATGTAACCCAGCAGTCGACGCGCGTTTGTCGGTTTGCTGCACTCAATTCATGAGGTACCCACCTCTCAAACTTTTCACCTTCCTATTTTGCTTCAAGTGGATTAAAACAGTTTTGTCAATAACACCGCATCCTACAGCTAACTCGGACGTGGTTTGCGAGGGATCCGCTTCCACAGTAGCCTTCAATTCTTAATTATCAACTTTGGTTTCCGGCAATCCACGGGGCTTGTTCTGCAGGTCGAAACAGGTGTAAACTAAGTGACGCAAAGAAAAAACCAAAAAAGAAAAGTAACAAATATATTACGGTTTTCGAAACACGAATGAAAGTGGCCAGTACGACAAAACGCCAATTTCAGATGTAAGGGCCTAATATTTGTAATATGGGTTACTGAAGGTATCCACTTTGTTAATAAATAAATATATGATGAAAAAAACTTGGATACAATTTGAAGAATATTGTGTGTTTAAAGGATGGTGAGACTAACTTTTTCAAAAATGGTACATAAAGAGAAAAAGTGCGAAAAGCAAATTGTTTTATAGTATATTAATAACGGTCGCCTTTAATAAGACTACAATATCCAGTACATAAAGATTTCAAGTTGACTGCTAATTCGAGTTATTATTATTTATACTTTATACGTAATGTTCAATGATATTACTTTTAGTATTTAATTACGTCCTGAGTTAATATAATATAATTAATAAAATTCAGATTTAAACGAGCGCGCGCGCAAACCGAATATCGGAAATACTTTAATTGAAAAAATAAAAAAGGTGCAAGGGTTTTTATTTTTTTAGGTTTTAATGACATCCGTATATATTAAACAAGATATAGTGATTTGGATAACCCGCCTTTTTATTAATAACACCAGCACAGATACAAGACTTCCGTGATTAAAGACAGTGCTAAGAAGTTCGGAATTCCAAAAAGCACAACTCAACTAAAGGACGAGCATTAAAATGGTTATTACACAACTGACTTCAAAACCACATCTGGATGGAGTCAGCACGGAAATAGCCCGCGACCTGTGGACGATTTTACTGTAGTGCAGTTCGCATGCACACGAGACTCTGGCATTACAGTGTAGTATTCTGCAAGTCATTTTATAGAGATTTATGGGTTAAGATAAGACAGCTTTCTATCTTATTATATAATAATGAGCAAATTTGTCTTATTTGTGGCAAATAAATGTAAGATAAACGAATTAGAGATCACTGTATCTAGTTAGACCTTTGGTAGATCATGAATGTAAACACAGGATGCAAAGTTAGTTGTAATCGTAATTTTGATGACAGCATCGTCGCCCGAGGTAATTCGGTATTTCTAAAGGAGCTGTTTATTGTCACAGTGAATAATAAAAAATCAAACACTAGGTGCATATATTGCAAACGGGCTGTAGATTGTTAGTTGTTGTTAGAGTACACAAATTATATGCAGGCAGGGCTAACATCAGGTGACATACAGGAGTATGCCACTAAACTATAGGTATCCACAGATACATAACTAAGTAACATTTTCAGAAACAAAACCCTTTTGATGTACGTGAGGAATTAAGTTTCCATAAAGAAAAAAAATATTAAATTGTTATTCGATTATAGACTTATTCGAAAATTAATTATAATCGTTGACCACAATAATACTTTTCATTATATTCAATTCAGTTACACAAAAAGAAAAAACAGGCACGAGCTATGGAGTAGCAATTGTTCGCAGACGAAAACTTCGCCGACGATTCTTAGTTTTCAATACTTATTTTTAATCCTTTTTAAACGTATGAACCACCTTTGATTTACTTTATCGTTACGAACCTGTACGAAAAGTTTCATAATCGGGAATATTTTTAGCACTTACAAAATTTGTTCAGAAGTTTCATCGTTTGGTCTACTATTAGCTAATTGTGGTCATTTTAGGATAAATAATGACTTATTTATTTTGACTGCTTAAATTAATCAACAATTTCTCGAGCTATTATAAGTCTTGATATAAGCACAATAGTTATCAAGTTATCGATTGCGAATATTGCGCTTACATCAACACTCATGTTTCTTTGGCTAATTTACATTGTTTAAAAAATTACAACACCGTAGCATAACCAGCGTAACATACAATTATAGTTTTCAATTGCAATTTTTATTTTGTTCTCTGTTGCTATGTAAATATTTTAGTTAGTCAAAGAATTGTTCACATGATGTTATGTTTCAAGTTCTTGACCAATATGAAAAGTGATGTGAACAACCGATTGAAAGTTGCAGATGCGTGTGGGCAGGATTTATTATGACTAAAAGTGGATTTATAGCTCTTATAAAACAGTTCTGACAGGGCCAGTTCATTGAATTTAGTTAATCTTCATTTCACTAACAGCTTTTCGCGGTTTTACCCGGGTAAGTTCTGATCCCGTGGGAACATATTGGTACAATATAGCCTTACTCAGAGGCGGCAAACGCTTACTAAAGGCCATCTTAATTATAGATTTCTTCTGGATGTAGCATTGCAGTGGTGAAAAACTATTAAAAATAGTTCAGAGATGATTTATTTTTTATTTTATTACTTTAGGTATTAAAAATATTATTATTACAAACGAAGCTTCCTTCATTATTATACTTAGTAATATGTTTGTCCTTTGGTATATTGCACGTGAAGAGAAAGTCAAGATACTGGATATTTAAAATTCGTACTTAACATGAAGAAACGCGATTAACGATGTTTTTAGTACTTTCTTACAAGTTAATAAAAGACTAAAACAGTTTAAGACAGTAAATATAGCATTCCTAGAGATAAAATCCAATTAAAAACTTTATATCTGCCGTAAAGAACAATAGCAGGAGTATCACTGGGTCTTTTATTAAGTGCCTTGGATTATGATACACGCAAAAGTCAATAATAATAATAATAATAATCCCCAGACAAACACACCAATGATTATATTATTTTTAGATAAGTTAACAGGCCTTTGAAATAAAAAATAGTATAGTGTAAAATTCTTCATCTTATTGTTGTTAATCAGGCATGTCTCAATTCTACCTGTTTTAATTGAAATATTAGTAAAATTCAATTTGAAAATAGAAATAATCTGTCACATGATGCGTCACTGTCATTTCCAAACATAGAAAAACCATAATTTCATGCAATTTTATTATTATTTTCAAACAAAATGGCTCGTGGGAAACCCATCTTCGACGAAGTACGAAAAATTTATTTTTCTACTACTATTTTTTTTTTAATTATTTTTAGCCACAATAATGGCAAGTCTGCTTACCAAATAGTCAAGAATATCACAGGAAAAATCGCTTGGTTCGATGTTTCAAGAAACCTGGTCGGCCGCGAATCACGAGTGAAGCTGAAAATCGCGATTTAAGGAAAATGCTTAAAAAGAATCGCGCAAGAGAACTTACCTTGAAGTGGAGAGAGATGATTCACAAAGATGTATCTGTCGACACCTGCAGGAAGGTCGTAAAACGATTGGGCTATGGATTTTATACTGCTCAAAAGAAACCTTTACTCACGCCTCTCCAAAAAAAGAAAAGGCTGAAATTTGCTAAAGATCATAAAAATTGGACCGCAGACCAGTGGCGTGAAATAGTATGGAGTGATGTATCTAAATTTCAGGTGACGTTCAGTGATGAAAGGAAAAAAGTTACGATGCTGGGTTGAAAAGTTCGCAGCCTAAATAAGAAAACACAGGAATAATGCAATTTTTTATGTTTATTTTTCTACATACTCTCCTCCTAGGTCACAGCACTTAGTCCAGCGATCCTCCAAAGTCTTGATCCCATTTAAATAGGAGGTCTCGTCAAGGTCTTCAAAAAAGGCATCTATGGCAACTTTGACCTCCTCATTGGTAGAGAATTTCATTCCACCTAAGTGTTTTTTTAGTTTTGGAAATAGGTGGAAGTCAGAAGGTGCTAAGTCAGATGAATAAGGGGGATGAGGAAGCAATTCACAATTCACTATTTGAGCCATCGATTCTGCAGATGTGTGAACGCGAGCATTGTCCTGATGAAACAAAACTTTCTTGGTCAACAATCCTGGTCTTTTAGACATTATTTCTTCGCGTAAATGACGTAATAGTGTGCAGTAGTATGCAGAATTTATAGTTTGACCTTTTTCTCAGTAATCAACCAAGCGGACACCCTTAGAATCCCAGAAAACCGATGCCATTACCTTGTTTACTGAAAAAAACACCTTGACTTTCTTGGGGGTCGGAGATCCGGGTCTCTTTTGGATTGTTTGGATTGTTGTTTGGGTTCAGGAGTATAGTGATATGAACCCATGTTTCGTCCATAGTAACAAACCTTGCAAAAACTACGTTTGGATCAGCTTGAAAAGCTCTAAACAGTCTGTACAAATCCTGAGCCGAGTTCGTTTCTGTTCAACTGAAAGGAGCCGCGGAACCCATCTTGCAAGTACCTTGTGGAACCCTTATTCGTTAACGATCATGTTTTGTGTACGTTCATATGAAATCCCTAAAGCTTCATCTATCTCAGATACCTCAGATTTTTGACCCACTGGAATTTAATATTCCAAAACATAGTATTAGGAATAGTTTAAACATAAGTTAGTGACAACAGATCTATCATCTAGCACCAGTATTCTAAGTAGTAAGTTAAGTAATAAAAATGTAAAAGATAATATTATGAACACTATGTTCAAAATATGCAGGGCAATGATGGTAAGGAATTACAGATTGAGCTTTTTATAAACTGTGAAAATATTCATGTACTACGTATTACAGAATACTGGCTCAGACAGTGTCAAATTATGTCTTCATATAAAAATCATGTAAAATAATAAAATTAAATACAGTACTAACATTTCAAAACTGCATGGAATATAATTAATCAGGAAACTGTGAAAGCAAAAGACCCTCACACCAAATATAATTTAAAAATTAATGATAAATTGTTGTCAACTGACAGAGAAGTTGCTGAAGCATTTGAACATTTTTTTACTGCCATCCCTGTGTCAACTACTTTGAGTATTAATTCATGTTCCACTCTTGCAGTCACTGCTAATGGAAAATGTAAATACATGCGATATTGATTTCAACTTTAAACATTTTACTGTTCTACATCTTTTAAATGCATTTTAAGGAATTAAAGTTAAACATACTGCCGATCTAGATGGAATTTCTGTTAAAATGGTTCAGCATGTCATTGATGGTATAGCCCCGCACTTAGCCAGTATATTTATTGACTGTGTTGATAATGGTGTATTTTCTGATTTAATGAAATTGAGTAAGTTCATCCCAATATTCAAAGCAGGTATTATCTCTGACCCTAATAATTTTAGACCTGTATCTATACTACCAACGCTCAGTAAGATTTTTGAAAAATTAATTTTAAATCAATTACTTTATCATTTTTATGGTAATAGTTTAATGAATTTTAACCAATTCGGTTTCACGCGGGGTCACTCAACAACCGATGCCGGTGTTGAGCTCATAAAACACGTATTCAGCACCTGGGAAGAGTCGTGTGATGCTATTGGTGTCTTTTGTGACTTGTCCAAGGCGTTCGACTGTGTGGATCATACTACTCTACTGATGAAACTGCACCATTACGGCATAAAAAACCGAGCTCTTGCCTTGATTAAATCTATCAGCTCGGTCCAAGGGTGTCACTTAGAAGTAAATTTAAGGAAATAAATATTCTTACTTTCCATTCACAATATATTTTAGAAAATTTAATGTATGTAAAAAAGAACATAACCTTGTTCAAAAGAAAAATAGATCTGCACAATGTTAACACAAGAGGAAAAAGTATGCTGGCAGCTCATAATAGTAGGCTTCATAAAGTCACTAACTCATTCATGGGTCAATGTGTACGCTTCTATAATAAGGTTCCTGAGGATATCCAAGGTCTTCCTATTGACAAATTCAAAGACACTATAAAGCAGAAGTTGTGATAAACTATTCGATTATTTGGATGATAAAAGCCTTTGGGTATAATCCCGTCAATAACAGGATTTTACTAGTATTTGTAACAAAACATGTGTAATGTGTCTGTTTGCTCGTTGAGTTCATCGTCCCGATAAATATCTAAAGCGTCATTGTCACTAAAGTACGTCTTCTTATGGTAGCTTCGGGTGACGGGTCGCTCACTTTCCTCTAATATGGTTGAGGAGGGCGATGGCTGGATCCCGCGTTAACTCGTGAACGAGTGCCGTTTGAGGGTGTTCGTCGTTTGGTACTTGGGGGGAGGGAGACTTGCCGAGCGAACGGATGCATATAAGAATAACTTTGTATAGACATAAAGAAACTCTGTAAATTTATTTTGAAAAAAGTATACCCGTGAAGTTTCTTGCCAGTTCTTCTTCACTTTTTTTTTTGTTCGAACTGGTGGTAGAGTCATGTTTTATTTGACATCAGTAAGAACAAGTAATTGTCAATGCTGAGAAATAAATATTTCATTTCATTTCACCTTTAATCTTCTTTCTCCCATGATGAGATCAGATATTTTTTCGATGTTTTCCGAAGTCGTAGCTGTAGAAGGCCGTCAAGAACAGGGGTCATCTTTCATGCTCTCTCGTCCACGTTTAAATTCAGCTGTCCACTTTTTTATCATTGCATACGACGGAGCAGATGTCTCTATAGTAGCCACCATATCTTCATACATCTGCTTTGGAGTTAAGTGTTTCTTGTGGAGGTATTTGATCATGGCACGGTGCTCTAAACAATTCCATTTTCAAAACTAATGAAACTTAATCTCAGAGAAAAATTGCGCAGAGACTGACAAAGAGTCTAGGTTTCATAAGAGGATAGTTTTATAATAATATGACAACGCTATCTACGTTAGGTCGCGAACTGTTCAATCCACCCTCGTATCAGAAATAAAGATGAAGCATTCCATACCGATTGTATCAAAAGAAAAGCGAAGTTTCCTGGATCGCCAATGATAAGGTCTGGGTCTTGTACATTTTGTAGAAGGAACTGTTAATGCAGTAGAGTACCAAAAACATTCTGGAAACAAGTCTCGTGCCCTCGATTCCAATGTTGAAACATCGTAATGCCTACACCTTTCAACAAGATTCCTGTCACACTGTGAGGATATCCAAGGCCCGGAATCAGATCCCTACAATGGAGTGGCGTCAAGTAGTCCAGATTAGTCACGGATTGAGACCCTATGGTGGAAAATGAAGAAAATGCTACTCAAGTATCCAGCAAGGTCTAAGAGCAATCTAGAGGAAAAAATTTTATCTGTTTGGGACTCAATAACTACACAACAATGTGAAGATAGGTAGCATCGACGCCACGAAGAATAAAGGCCGTAATCAATGCTAAAGATGAAGCCACTGAGTGGTAGACGAACTATTTTGCGCCGTTGAATGCTGAACCATTTATTATATTTTTTATTTAAATAGGGAAATATTTTGTTACTTTTTTTAAATTGAAAATAAACTTCATAAGTGTTTCAAAACCACTGTGTATTTATTGAACTAATAAATATTAGACACTTGTAATATTTAGCACTAGACGAACTCTTTTGCATTGGGGCTCGTATATGATACTCTGTATGATAATGTACGGTTCTTTTAAGGATGAATAATAGTGACAAAAGTGAATTCTTCGTTAACGCACAGAACTTGAATTCTCGACCAGGAATGAACTCTTTTACGGAATACCATATCGGCAGCTATTTCATACATTAACAATACTCTTCTTCGGGCTACGCGTGGTCTGTTGAAAACCCTATTCTAAAAATACAGACTTCATTTCAAACTAAGAGAAACAAATACATTTCAATCCTTTTCGATTATTCAGGTATTACTTACAACTATGAATACAAACATAGTGCCTATTCACATAACATTTTTAATTTGATTAGTAGTCCCCTAACGCTGTAACATTTTTTAATTCTAAACATCTTCTGCAAAAATACCGCCATGAAAAGTTTGCTATTTAAGCTCACGCACTACTCATAAATTATTTTGTATGCACTAAAATAATAACCTACTTGGCGAGTGCGCGAACATATCCCACACGGGATCTCGTTATTTTCAAGATCAAAATGCATAGATATGTACCGTATTAAATGAGCCATGATTTTAATTAAAGAAAGAAAATATAATAACCTCGTATAGAATGACAATGTGGCAAACAACATTTTTAATATGTTAAACTAAATAATATATTTAATACACAAATTTGTTAAAAAATACCAAGTAGTTTAGTAACTAAAGTACATTAAGCCAACCACTCGAACGATGACGAAAAACATCGTGGGGAAATACATACATACTTATGAAAATATGTTGAAGGTTTGCGTGAAGTCTACCAATTCATAGCAGGCCAGCATGAACCAACCACGCTTTGTGGTGGACTATAAATTGTCTGAAACCACTCCCTTACTTAAAACAAAACTAAGAAGTACGACTGTGGCCCTTGCGGTGGGATTTATTAAGGCTATCGTAACAGAACATTGAATCGTCAAAAAGCAAGACAAATTGTACCAACTTAAATTACCGTAGTCTTGTTATTTAACAAAATAAATATATTTCGCAAGTATCGCAGCTCATAAACATTTCAATATTAGTGGTATCATTAAAAGATGAAAAAATTTAAAATAAGTGATACCACATTATATTTCCTGCGTTTCTCAGTGTGCGGATGGTGGGTATAATGACGTCGTTCTATTTTCGAAAGCGGTAGATCTCGTTCGCGGTTTCTAGGAATACCCAGTCTTGCGGAATACTGAGATTTGGTAACTTGTATTCACGTTTTCCAAATTGAATAATATTTTGTTGTCTTCAAACTCTAATGTTTATAGATAACCACGATTTCTTCTGCGGCACTTGCTGATAAAGAATATTATGTGAAGGAATAATATATCAAGGCGAATATTATGCCAGTTTATTATACCAATTTTACAAATTTTTCCTGAAAATCGACCACATTGGGAAAAGAAGAAAATCCTCTTCCATGCGATTGCCATGGCTCAATTCCATGAGTTGCGCTATGAGTTAGAGAAACTAGAAAAATTCAAAGAAACTCTAAAGCAAAAATTGTGTCCTAAAGCTTATTGTAAACTATCTGATTATTTGGACGATAAAAGCCCTTGACACTCTTTATACCATCATTTTTAATATTTTTAATGTTTGATGTAAATAAAAAATCAAAATTTAAATGATTAAATGTACTGCCTGACTTAGGGTGAGTTTCTGACCTGGACACATGAACAATGAAAGGACATTTGTCATAAGGATGGTAAGATTTTTCTTCTAAAAGACTTGGATGAGTGTAAATAAGGTTATTGGTTTGAGATGGAAGAGCATTCGAAACAGATTTTTTAGGAGTAGGGGACGAATCCCGATTTATACTTGGACGTTTTCTTGTTTGCACATGTTGAGAG
This sequence comes from Marasmarcha lunaedactyla, assembly GCA_923062675.1. NCBI lineage: Eukaryota > Metazoa > Arthropoda > Insecta > Lepidoptera > Pterophoridae > Marasmarcha > Marasmarcha lunaedactyla. The sequence goes on from OV281343.1 coordinate 21,932,125, forward strand.
AAAGGGTCAGGGAGGCTTAGGAGGGATTGGAACACAATCCATGCTCATTAAGAGCTAGATAATTCGTACAACCACTTACCAGGCGAGGAAGAAAAAAACAGAAACACTTAAAATAACTCAATGATCATAACAAAATCACCAAAAAAAACCGACAAATAACGAAAACCGTGTGTACACCGCAAACGAAAAATTGACAGCCGATATAAATGTTTAGGCTTAAAGTTTCGATAACTCATTTGTCAGGATTGTCAAGCTTCAATGAGTAAGTTGCCATTATTAAGTATTAGAATCTGTAAAACTAAAATACCTAAACTACCAAAATCCTAGGTTCAAAAACCCTAAAATTAGAATACCCAATGATTATTTGAATTAATTCAATGTCGAATGGACACAATACTGCAGTAATACCTATTAGTTGTAAATCAAGATTCACACTCTATTTCCTTGTAAAAAAAATTTATGTCATGCATTTTAAGAATAAGTCTTACGCGATATTTGAGATTCTTATATTTTACATGGGATCTTTGCCGACTGCTGCCGCACCACGTTCACTTCGTTCGCTCAGCTCGCGCAAATCGCAGGATTTTGGCAAGTTATGGTTTAAATGTTTGACCTAAATTCAAAATTTTGTCGGTCTGAAAAACTTTATTAGTCACTGTAGAGTATATATTAACATTTTAGGTATGTTCACCTTAAGATATTTTAAACGTAGGGGTTTCAAACGTAGGTGTTTTATGTGCGGTGTTAAGGCTATAGGCGTTTGAAACCGTTCGGTATTTAAAGTTTAGGTGTTTCATATTTCGATATAATCATTTTAGGTATTGCAATTTTAGGGATTTTTAACCGTAGTATTTTAACTGTAGGTATTCATTTTGGTATTTTAATACTAACGTCAATAAAAACGCTTATCACATGTATTTACGTGGAGTTATTTCATGTCATACTCGAATTCGAAGGGCCTGAGGGTCAAAAACTTTTTAAACTATGCTTCGAACTTGTGTAAATTTTCTGTGCTATGTTGATAAAAACATGGAGACGTCTGGACCCGAACAAAATTCACATGACAGCCGATCTGTTTGTTTGACAGCCGATCTGACAGTTTGTTTCACATATTTATGGTGGGGCATTGCGTTGAAAGAAAGAAATAATGATTATTTCACATGACCACTATGAAATGCCAGGCCACTCAGAAAGTTTAGCTAAACAAACTTTTTATGTTTGGAACGTTGGCAAGTTACAATTTATTATGAAAATTCGATTATTTGAAAGTAAAAATATATTTGTTCCAAATGTAACTTGCTTTCTTAATATTTTTAATGGAAGATACATTAAAAATATTTAGGGAACAGGGATCACGGGAACATTTTTTTACGTCTTCACAAGTTAAAATTGCAACCTTATGAATCGTTTAATCGACTTCAATCAGCTTTTGTGAGCAAGGCGCTTTCTAAAGCAACTGTGTACTGCTGGTATAACGAGTTTAGTGCGGTCACTTACATTTTAAGGTTGATAGAAGAAGAAAACGGTGCTTAAAGTGAAAAATTTCATCAATTTCAAATTCAACAAAACCAGTGAATGAAATACGAGGAGATTCACGCAGTCTGCAGATTGTATCGAAAATGTTTATGATATTCACCACCTTTGCGTAAGGAGGATAATTTTGCGCTGGGTACCCCAGAACAGGCGCGCGTGAAATGTTGCCATGATATGATTGACAAATTCAAACATGTTAACGATGTCATAACAGGTGACGAATCTGGAATTTATCAATATGATCCAGAAACAAAGTGCTATAGACAGTATGGCTGTTTCAAAACGTACCATCACCTACGAAAATAAAACGATCGAGAGGCACTGGAAAATTGATCGCCAGTTTTTTTTCTCTTTAACGGGATATTTAAATTTAGTATCAATTCACTACCAAAAGCCCGCCAGAAATTTTTGCGGCTGCGAGCAACAAGCGACCGAACATGTGACTCCGAAGCATGGCTCCACTATGGAAGCTGGAAAAGGGCTCTGAAAATTGGTTCAGAGGCGTAAATTTTTTTAAAGACACTGGTGGAGAGTTCTTTGAAAAGATGTAACTATAAAGGATACGAGTATAACTATAACCTATAGAAGATTTTTTTTTTTTTTTTCTTAAAACTTTCTGAATGCCCTACCTTTCTGAATGGCATAAAAACATCTTAAAACAAATGAGAAAACAAATCTTAATCAAAACACAAAACTTAGATTAGAACAATTGTAAAAAAATTAAAAATATGTAATTTTGTTACATGTGAAATTAAAACTCTTACCTGGGGGCCATCCATAAATTTTGTCACACGATTTTTAGGACTTTTAACCCCTCCCTCCGTCCGGTTGTTCGGTTGTCACATTTTCCCTGATGTGGCGTCACACTTTTTCAAATATATGTATGTATTCAAAAATAATCAAAAGAAAACAGTTATTGCTTGAGAGATAATCTCATAGCGAGAGTGCTAAATTATGAATAAATTTAGATGAAGATTAAATTATGAATGAATAATAAAAAAGATTTTTATTCATATATACCTAAATTTCGCGTTATGGGTTTTTAAATTTTGTTTAACATGTGATGTCACAAAGTTTTTGACCCCCTCTGCCCCTTGTCTCAATACGTCACACTCCGGTGATACCCTCCTCCCCCCCATTAAAATGTGACGTAATTTATGGATGACCCCCTGTTGCATAATTCAGTTTGTTAACTGTCATTGTTAGAAGCTTTTAAATTATTTCTTGTATTTATTTAGTTAAACATAGATTCCCATATGGCCAGGATTTAAAAAATAAATAATCACTGGCTGGCGTGTAGTTTTATAAAAAGTTTATTTAGTGATAAGTGTACCAAAAATGCTCAAATACAACGTGAATTTATAATCGGAGCTGAATACAGCATTAAATTTGACTGAAAGAATACAAGTTATTAGACTTATAGACTTATTTTGAACTAAGAGGAGAATATCTTAAAAGATGGTGCTACAACCATGAACGTCTTTTCTAACGCCACTGCATTACTTTCACATATCGTAAAAAACTATGATGAAACTCCAATATCGCTTCTACAATACCATAAAATACGTGGAAATAACTCGGCCCTCATCATGGAAATTTATTTTATTTGCCAGTTCGTTGACTGACACCAGCCTGACGCACCAGTCTGCGCAAGCGACGCACGCATGCGTCACGCCCAAAATTCGACACTACACGAACAACTAAATTGTTGCTTTGGAAACTCTGCCAAGTAAAAGAAGTGTTATGAGTTATGGTCCTATACCTGCCTGCCAATGCGACGTGTTCATATCTTGGATTTGTTTTGTAAACATTTATGATGTATTAAAGTAAATAAATATGAGAAACTTGGCAATCGGCTTGGATTCTGTTTAGATTGGTTTTGAATTATCGGTGATAATTAAATCTGCATTTACAGTTTATTTTAAAGATAATTTTGCTAAAACACTTTTAAAAAATGTAAAATAAATGAATAAAGAGGTTAAGATTTTATTAGTTAACTACCCTTTTGTACTCAGACACAATATGTTTATACTTTATGTGTAGTAAATCCTACTAATATTATAAACGCGAAAGTTTGTAAGTATGGATGGATGTTTGTTACTCTTTCACGTAAAAACAACAGAATCAATCAATATGAAATTTGGCACAGTGATAGTTTATAGTCTGGAATAACACATAGGATACTTTTTATCCCGATATTCCCACGAAATTTAGAAAAACGCGGGTGAAACCGCGTGTAACAGCTAGTAATAAATAAATCCTCAGACAAACCCACCAACTGTATGGGCCCAAAGTAAGCAGTGCTTGTGTTGTGGATGACCATACAGCGAACTGGGGGGGGGAACCCAGAATAAACGTATATATACATATTATATAAATATATAAATATCAACAACCATGACCAGAGAACAAACATTTATGTTCACCACACAAACAGCGACCGGAAAATACATAATTCGCAATCTATTGAAGTTCCATATATTTTGATACGAATCCAGAGAACTACATTTTAGGTAGCTTCTTTTACGCTTTAAAGTGTCTGAGTACTAAATAGTGGTCCGGAAAAGCAGGGTCGTACTTTCCTTGAGCATTTATTTCGTTAATTATTACATTCCTGGTATTTATGTTTACCCTTAATTTCACTTGTCCTGTTAGTTCTATTTATTCCTTACGAAATATATAAAGCCACCATATTTCATTTGGTACTTTTCATTTGATGCAGAGTACAAACCTCGAAGAATTGCAAATTTAAAATAAAGCCAGTTTCATTATAGTGCATATTTCATAATGAAGAATGTATAATTTACTACACAGAAAGTAAATTCTTGAAATGTGCGGTAAGAATAATGTGTGTCAATAATAGTACAGGTACTAAAATACAGATGAAGGATATAAAATACAGATAAGAATATTTTACTATAAAATATATTTAAAATTAAAATTGCACTGTTGCTCGTCTTCTTTGGTTGATATTTTTTCTATGATAAGAAATTTAAATGAATCAGACTTTATTAAGATGAAGTGTTCACATATTTTAGTTGACGAGAACTTTTAAAATATCTTTTAATTTATAAATTTTTGATAATATAAAAATATACTCCTAAAATCACTGCAGGCTCGTATATTGGTTTTATTGATTTACAATTACGAGAATTTAATAAATTGATCTACATAAAATATTTGGATTTATATTTTCATTGTATATTTTATTATGTAGCATGAAAAGCGTCACCTTAGTACAAGGTTTCCTCTGTCATACCTAATCTTGTCTGGAAGAAACCAATTCCCAGTCATAAGACCACCTTTTGTGCGTTTTTTACAAGCTTTTATTGTTTTGATTATACTATTATTATAATATATTTTTTCACAGCTTTTACACGATGACCGGTTTTTTTAAACACCCCGTCCCATGACCCTCAGGAAAAAATATATTTTGCCCCTAAGTTAGTCCCCAAAATATTCAATATTATTATTTTTATTATTAATATCATTATTACACAAACTAACGTGAAAAACTGTGTCATCTTTCTAATAGGGTCTAAAATACAAATCATAACAAAAAGGGTGACGAAAAATCCTAAACATGATCAATTGTAACTGAAAGTCAATATTAACAGTTACAGTTACTATTTGTAACTATTTCACTATTTAACAATAAAATTACAATTTTAGTTATCTGCGAGGTTGGATTTGGCTTGAAAAGATCAAGTAACATGGATGAGTTCCTAAATTATTGTTAAGACAAACTAGCCTCATGACATCGTTAGACGTAAATTAAATAATAGTAACATAATGAAATTCCCAGCATATAATTTATATATATAAAATCGTTACAGTAAATTAGATGATCACAGCGGTTAAACTCCCTTACTATATTATTAGGTATGGAACTTATTTTGTGGAATCATTCTGTAGAGCACTGAAGAGGTTTATTGGTAATTTAATTTGCATAGCTATTAGGCCATATATTATCTACGTAAAGTTTTTACATATCCTTAGAGTTATAATATATTTAAATACGCCTTGATAAACTGTTTTTCTTTGAGTGGTATATAAAGTTATGCTGACATCATCTCTACCAGGTTACACACCTTTCGTTTGACAGGAAGTAAACTCTAAATATTTTTGTTGAAAGGATTACCTGGTGTATCTAGTGCCATCTGTCATTTCAAACTGAAAACTCTTCGAGCCTGCCATCTTTCGCCGACTTTCTCGAAGCGTTGTTCGCTAAATATCTCCACCTAGCCAAACGCGACGGAACTATTTTTGATCTCGAGTACTGCGCCATCTGTAACGACGCGAACGAAAGCTTTCGCAACCCACGAACGACTGACTCTCGTTGCTTTGTATAACGGCTAACGGTCGTTATTCTATTTATAAAATATCATGTTCGAGATTTTATTCGCTTACTTATACGGTTGTGAATAAAAGAAAGCTAAATTTAAATTGGATTCGGTATTATTTTACGCACCGATTTTGCGAGTTTATTTGTGTCAAATAATATTTTGTTAAATGCGCTGATGTTATTTAAGACTATCGGTAGATGGCATTTTGGAGCTGCTAACTGGAGTTTATTGTTTTCCTGTAGGTACCTTGTTGTTTTACCTACCTATCTAGGCAGGTGTATTCGTATAGGATCACAGAACTTTTAATAGAAGTTATTCTGTATTAGCAGTTCTGTGTATAGCATCTAGAAATTTTGGATCCTATTAATTTGTAATCCTTGTTGTATGACGAAGCACGAGGCCTCATTTTTATTTTCAGGAGTAAAAATTACTGCAAATACTATCTTGGAAAAATATTTTAATATGGGCAATTTTTTAACTAATTATCTTCTAATATTCATCACTTTATGTGCATGATGAGCTGAGAGAATGATTTAGGTTAGTTAGGTACGCCCGGTGCACTCGTCCGACATCTAAGCTAATGGCGAGAATTGTTTGCATGTTCTTAGGTCTATAGTAGGTGCCCCGCGTACTATCGGACGACGTCACTACGTCCGACTGTACCTACTTACCTATGATTTAACATAGAACATACGAGACTTTCACTAACTTAAGAGTTTTGGTTATTCAAAGTACCAATCTATGATCTATATAATGAACCCTTACATCACTATACTGCAATAGGACAACTCAAATAAATAGCTAAACATAAATAATTTTTAAACAACTGCAGCAAATATAATTCAGATTGAAAATATTTACGATTACCTAATGTAGAAATCTTTGAGTTCATCTAATAAAATATCAGTATTTACAAGGACTCTATTACTTTGGCCACAAGGGCGAACTCTTTATAATTTTTAATTTAACAAACTTCTCTGCGCCTTTGTCTTAGCTACTTAGCTAGCTACCGAGTACAAGTTCTTTCGTTAATCATAACTAATTTATTATATATTTATTGCTTATTTGTGTGAATATAATGAATTATGTATTATTATAATGCAGTGGTGAATAGCTTCGATGGCGTAATGTTAAATAATTAGTCTACACAGTACACCTAGTTACACCTCATAAACCACTAGGCTCGGATAAATTAAGATTATTATGGTAATGGTTAAATACCTAAGTTATTAAAGTAATCGTAATGTGATCGAGATAACTTCAAGAGCAAGTGTAAAAAACCTTAAATTCTTGATAGAAGTTCTTTCTTTAATTGGAAAATAAGAATTTTCAACAGGAATAGCTTCCAATTTCTGGAAAGTTGTGACTTTGCTATGTAACTTCAAAAGGCGCTATGAGTTTTATTTGAAGCTAAACTGTGAGATCCTATAGAAGGAAGGAAGCGGAAGGTTAGAAGATGTTGATTATAATGGAATAATATAAAAATAAGTTCATGAAATTGCAGTTACAGCTTAAAAGCGAAGAAGTTCCAGGGTTGCGGAAGCTTAGGCTCGTGTTGTTTGATACTCATGGCGCTATTTTTAGTAAACGGACTGTTTATTTAAGGCGCTTTTAAAATTTTACTGGAGTTTGTGGCCTAGCGCTGAGGGCACTTAGCCGGCATTTAAACAACTGCTACAACTACTTCTACATACATGACGCGTCTAAGTTATATCAATCTAAGTAAGACGGAACATGGTAAATTGTAATTTTTAAGTCCTAAAATTGGTTTTACTTATAAAGAATACAAAGAATACCCTTTATACTTTCTAATATTTACAACATTGCGTCCCACCCCTAGTTTCGTTTGCTTCAAGATGCATCTAGTATAATTTATAGCTTAGTTTTGCATAATATTCAGCTTTCTAATCTAACAGTTAAATAATAATAGAAACGGGGTCAATAGATAGAGGATTTTTGTATTGTTAAAAAATTAAAAAAGATATTCGTTTTCCACTTCGTTTGCTTGTCCAAATAGATGTATTAATAAATAATATCGCTATTAACTACTATTACTTTTACATATAAATTTAATTGTCGTTGTCGCGGAAAATATGTTTAGTCTTGTTGGCCAATCTAATGAATCACAGGTCTAGTATGTGAATCCAGGTGAGGACGAATATTTATCTAACATATTTGTTCTGATTATGGGCGATCAAAAGATACTATACAATACCTTTATATCATAGGTTGCTAGCCACAAATTAAAGGTAGAAATAGGAATTTAAAGCAAATACTACTCTTGCTAATACCAATAGCTACACTTAGTTATCTCTCTGCGGTCAGCGGTTAAACTTGGCCAAAATGGTTAGTTTTCAACGACAGCACCTTCAAAACTGCCTAGTTCTTATTGACGAGCATTAAAATTATAATAAATAATAAAATCCCCAGACAGACACATCTACATAAGCAGCAGTTTAGAGAGTAAAATTCACTGCAGTCATGATTGGTTGGTGAATAATTCTTTATCAAAAATAGAGGAACTAAGTACATGCCAATGTACATGGCCACCCAGAAAGCTTTGCGAAAAAACTTTTTTATGAATGGAACGCTGGCGAGTTATAATTTATTTTGAAAATTAGATTATTTAAAAGTAAAAATATATATGTTCCAAATTTAAATTCCCCTATAAATTTTTTTTACTAGCATTATGAAACTATTGTGTGTCATAGAAATATGGATCTGCGTCGGGAACATTTTCGTGCAATGATTTTTTACGCCTTGAAACCTGATGAATCGTTTAGTCGACTTCAATTAGCTGTTTTAATTAGGGGGTCTTCTACTGCGTACCGCTGGCATAACGATTTTAAGTGTGGTTGCTCGAATTTACACTATTAAACGTATTAAAGTGGAGTAAAAACTTCTTGAATGATTGTATAATATTCATTGTTACTTTCTGTTAGGTGAGTTAGAAAACTACTGGCACTAATAAAAAATAATTGAAAGAGCCATATAACACTGAATATCTAATTAGTGATTAAAAAAAATGGGAAGCATACCAACATGCCGATTCCTATAGCAATCAGTTCCACTACACACAGTATAATTTCATCTACATACGAACAAAACTATTGTCAAGTTCAATAATTAGTTTACAAAGACCATTGTTTCGTCATATAGTTATTATTACCTATCCAGTCTAGAATAATTATTTTATCTACGCAATTTATGCTTTATTGCAAAGAGTTAAAGTGTAAATTGAAGTTGCATGCATATAAATAATTTTCCAGTACAGTGGAATCCTTTGTAATTGTGTTAAATGTACTCAGTTTCTTTTGGTTTGCGGCTATTAGTATGCAAATATTAAAGCAGTGTCTACTGTATAAGTTATTTTGTTCAATCAATGTAGTTTCAATCAAAATAATTATTAGGTTCGCTTATAAGATGCCATCTTTCTTTGTTATTCAGATGACCAGATCTTATACACCTAGATATTTTTATCTTCTGATATGTCGATGTGCCACAAAATGCTTTGCGTTTTCGCATCGTTTTAATGTATATGTACAGTTGGAACTTTTTGTGTAGGCTCAGATTCCCATTCATCTTCCTCGAGTGTTCCTCGGTTTTTGTAGAATGCGCCTACAAAAACCGAACAACGCGCAAGTTATTCTCGCCTTTAGCCTGAGCAGCGTTTAGCAAACTCTATTCATTAATATTAGTATTGTTAGACAGTCGTTGAAAACTTAAACCCACCTAGGTAGTTAAATGCTAATGACTTTGGAAATCACTAAGTGCCTACTGAAGCTGACTTACAAAGTTCTGTTCGTCCTATTAATTTTATAAATATCGCTTATACGCCAGAGGTCCCAGTTCGAGTCCTGGTAGGGGCATTCATTTATATGATGAACACAAATGTTGGTTCACGGGTCATAGTGGTTTATATGTACATTGAATACCCCCCAGTTTACAGCATGGTCATCCCTAACGCAAGCTCTGCTTACTTTGGAGACATAGAGTTAGTGTGTTTTTTTATCTGGAGACCAGAAACACAGGTATTGTACCTATCTTAGGCACCAGTCTCCCAAAATTGTTGAGTATATCTTTGTATCTGTTATTAAACTATTACGGGCTCTTACTACAGAGACCAAATAAGAAGATTGCGGGAGACCATCAAGGAAAAAAGACGAGGCAAACTGCCTTGTCTGGCAAGTCTTGGTGAAACAACACTCCAGCTCAAGGGATCTGTGGGTTGAGAAAAAAGATAGACTAAATGTATTGACTTATTAGGAGACTATGTAGAGAAATATTTTTTTAAACCCCTTATTTCATATTGATTATCATTACTTTCATATCATATCATTGTTTTATAAAATCTCATATAAGGCCGACCACGGGCTGGTTTTTGTTTAAATTGCTCTGAACGCAACTGACAAGGCAATAAATAGTGTTTGTTGAAACATTATTACAGCAAATTAACTGGTCTTCTTTTATACAAATTGTGTATTTTAACACGGCTCCTGATAAATTTATAAATACAATAAATGAAATACTTAAAAAGTCCTCATATGCAGTAAATTTACCAAACCGGAAAATTCATATCAAGCCCTGGATGACTCCGGCCTTACTTCTTCTGTTTAAAATTTAATGATAGACTACATCAAAAACTCAAAAATTTCCTGACAATGCAAAATTAAAATTAACGTACCAATGCTACAGGAATAATTGCAATAAAATAATCCACAGCCTCAAAAATAGACATGACATTCTAGAGCTAAAACAAGATAAAAAAAACATTAGAACAACTGGGATCGACCACAAAAAAACGATTATGTTGCCTAAATAAAAATAAGAAACTAGTTGATAACTCAAATCTATTAAAATTTAAAGATAACCTTTATAACTCTTTAAATTTTATAAATAACTATTTTGTAGGTGTTGGGAGTAAACTCGCGAAAAACATTTTGCAGAAACTCAATACCTCGCAAACTGAGTTAGCCAAAGAATATAAGGGTAATAACGCCCCCAGCTCATTTTTGCTTCTGGAAACTGATGAGAAAGAAACAATAAAAATAATTAGCTCATTAAAAAATACCTTATCGACAGCTTGGGATGGTATATCTTCGACCTTTTAAAACGGTATGTAGAATATTTAGCTCAACATATTGCAATATATGCAACTTTAGCATCTCGACAGAACTGTTTTTTAAATTTACGAAATTACTAAATAACTTACCGAAATTACTAAAAAAATCGGTAATAAAACCTATTTTGAAACAAGGTGATGTAAATGAAATCTCAAATTATCGTCCCATATCACTGCTACATTGGCCAAAATTTTAGGAAAAGTAATAAAATTTAGACTTGTTTGCTTTTAGAAAAATGAAATTTGCTCCTAATGCAATGGAACATTTGATGTCTCATGTTGTCATAAGTTTAGATAGCAAATGAAAATGTTTAGGTGTGTAATTGAATCTGGCTAAAGATTTCGCCACCGTTTCTATTGCTCTGTTGATTCGCAAGCTGGAAGAAATTAGTGTACGCGGTGTACCTTTGCAGCTCTTAAATGACTATTTAACAAAGAAATCCCAATTCATAAAAACATTTTTTTTTTAGTTTTATACAAATATTAATTATGGCGTTCCACAAGGCTCCGTGCTAGATCCTACACTGTTTTTAGTATATATACACAACATTTATAATACAACTATTAAGAACTGCAAAACTGTCTCGTATGCGGATGACACATTTTACCCGTAACATTGTGAGAAGTGTAAGAGTGGAGGCCGAGATGGGCCTGAGTCTAGTGATGAACCTATTTTATAAAAGTCTTTCTTACGTTGAATTTGTCATAGACGCAATTTATGAACTCTTCTACGAGAGCGAGTAAGACGACTATCAGTTTTATCCTAAGAGCACATACCTGCAACACTAATGCAAACTGCGACTGCTATGCCCTCTCTGAAACGTCATGTACAAAATATTTGGGTGTCCTTATAGACAACAATCTCAGTTGGAAGCCTAATGTTAAGTACCTTAAGAGTTGGATACGTTAATTAGCACCTCTTATTAAAAAACTAAGGCATCTGGCTGACATACTGTTTACTATGGCCTATGTCAGTCACTATTCTGTTATGGCATTGTAGCATGGGGTGGTACACATAAAACTGCTCTCTTAGGGCTCAGGCGAGTTCAAAGGACCACATTGAAAGTCTTATTATTTAAAAAACGTTTTAGACACCTTTTAGCTATTCAAAGAATTTCAAGTATTGTCTGTGAGACAACTATACATAAAACAGCTGTTTTAAAACAACATTCAGTCTCTCCAAATAACTTCTCAACCTGCAGACTCCAAGCAAGATTTCCTACGCCCGTTTCTATACAAGTCAATAAATAAAAAATTTCGCTGGGATCAAAAACAAAGTCCTTATGTGAAAAAGCACTCAGGGAGTTTTTGGGAGATTGATACTACAGTTACACTTAAACTCTTTTGAAGACATTATCATAATATGTATGTATATCTATGTGTTTATACAATATCTATGTATGTCAATAATTTAATTTGGCATTCAAACTTATTTCATTTTTATGTCAGATAATTTTATTTACTCAATTTTTAACTTAAATTTAGGTTTCACTTACCAGTATTATTTTTGATATTTTTATTATATTTCCATTTCTGTTATAAAATAGAAAAAAGATAACACATGGTCAATAAATGGTGGGCTTCATTACTCTGCTGTAACACAGTCCATGACTAGCACAGAGAGTAAAAGATTTATGTTTTTTGTAGCATTAACTTACATCATTGTAAAAAATATTGTTTATGATTAGAAATAAGTATATATAACTTAAACGTTTTTGATAAGATTAATAAAATAATTATAAGATTTAAAAAATAAGAAAAACTAACTCCTTGCGATGATCTTTCAAGTCATGTGTCCACAAACATAAACTTTTCTTCAATTTTTTGTAATGCAACCTTGAATAACCTTTCTGTTCAGTTCAAAAAACATAACTGTTTCAGTTTTAAATAAAATGGTAGCTTTTTACCCAACATTTAATTTAATTTACCGACTTCAAACACCCAACTTTAACCGAGTGTTCTGTAAAAAAATCTACTAAGCTACTTTAGCAAATGATTTAAAAAAATATTTGGCATGAACTCCAATTTAATTAAAACAAAATATTTTCCCCAATCAAGACGTAATCTAGCTTTTGTCATACCATATTGGAAACCAGACTAAACGCGCTATCTTTTAAAGACACCAGCCAAAGTAGCTTAGAACACAGAACAATCGCTAAAGTTGGGTGATGTAAATATTTCAAATTAAATACCTATTGGGCAAAAATCCAAGATTTTATTTAAAACTGAGGCAGTAATGCTTAAATTTGAATTGTAATTTTCAGAAAGTTTATTCATGGTTACATTACAGGAAAAAAATTTTTTGTTGAAGAAAAGTTAATATTTGTGGACACATGATTGAAAGTTGCATGACTAAAATTGATATTTTTTTATTTTTCTGGTAACTGTCACGACTTGCCGCCTATCATCAGGTTCCGGCTTGACATTGGTTTCTAGTAAACCATAAACTTTTTTAAATTTTCTTTGGAGGTATATATATCCGGTAAGTTTGTTAAGCACCACTAAAAATAAAATTCAGGAGATAAATAAAAAACGATAGCAGCACATTATATGTGATATTATTATAAAAATATAATAAAATGGAAGTAAATAAATATAGGGTACTTAACCTAATCAAAACATAATGGCGCTACAAATTGCACAATTTCATAGATCACAATAAAAGCTGAGGACTTGGTTCTTTGGTTACTTAAAGACGGTACATAAAATATCATACCACGCTTAATTAACACAGCAGCCTCACAAACAGCGTCCAAATCACACAGTTTTGTACGAGAGTTGGGTATTATCACGGATAGATGGCGCTCACTTGCCGAGCAAAATTTTGCGGCCAGCGCCCATGTTGGATCCAGCCTGGGTGGCACCCTTGTTAGAGCCAGCTTGGAGACCGATCACGTTCTGACCACCCTTGAGGACTTCATCAGAGAAGTCACGCTTGCACTCATCAGAGGGCTTGGGGCCGAGGTAAGGGCCGCTCCATTCAGCGTGTCTGTAGGTCTGGTGACAAAACAAAGTTTGGTTCAATTTTCGTTGGCCAAGGCCTAGACATTGAGTGAACAAGTCAAACAGTCACGACTTTTTACAGGTATTTTAGTATTAAAGTAACTAACGTGGCCCCCACGAATCGGCCTTGGATATTTACGAGAACTGAGGTAATGTTGCAGGAAGGTCGTAAATATTTACTGGTCTTGGCAAACTTTCAAATCCCCAAATCATAACGAATTGGACGAACAGTCTGTTAACATTATTATTACTTTTGAAACTATGTTCTTATTTTAAGACTCCTTGTTTATGCCGGAGCAATTTATAGAGATTATATACGATCTTAATGTGTATGCTGTAATACACTTGGCGTTCTGTAACATTTTTATGTTGAAAATTATACGTTGAATGATTCGAGTGGATTGCTCAAGATATGAACTTTATTATCATTCGATGGAAGATGTTTCAAGTGTTCTCTTTGAACGCTTATTTAATCATTATCTGTTGGTGATTATTGAATGACTCAAAAGATGAGTTTCTCGATTTTTAACTGTTAAGAATAGCAACATAAGATGCTTGTATGTTTGTACGTATTTGTCAACGGTTTTCTCCAAACTCAAATAAAAAGTTAGCAGGATTCTTTTCTAAAGCTGAATTTTAGGGCAAAGTTTAGGCAGTAGGCCGTTTTTTTTTTATTTCAGACAAAGCTACTGCTGTTTTCTTATATTTCCACTTACCTCACGACCAAGAGCGAAAAGGGTGCTGACAACTTGAGCGATGTCTTTCTTCTCCCAAAGGTCAACAGTTTGGAAAACATCAATGTCGGGAACTCCGTAAGCCCTGATAGCTTGTTGGAAGCTGTTGAAAATAAACCAGTTAATTATGCTGTAAACTATATGAAGCGATTTTATTACTGGATTTGGTATACGATTTGGCAGTAAAATTGGCAAACGTCGTGCTGTAATTGGATTGTTTTGGCGGTCCTTATTTCTTACTTTGCACTGTTTCTATTATTTTCAAGTTTTTAATTAATTGACCATACTAACTGCTGTTTAGTTATGAATTTAGTTGTATAATAAAATCATTAATACATCTGGATGTAATGTGAGTACTACGGCATGAAACCATCTATGTGGTAAAAGCTTTTGGAACCCTTTTTTGAAGTTTTTTTTCTATATATATGTCAACTTTTACTTACTTTGTGTAATAAAAAGTAATGAATACTTCTGAATTCAATGAATTCTATATTATCATAAATGTATAATAAAGATTATTTTGTTTTCCATCTAGCAAAGGACGCTTGCTCTAGACGTCATATCAGTACCTACAAATAATAAAATACAGCTTCTTCAAACTTACTTGGTGATGTTTTCCATCATTTTGAACTGTCCACCAGAGGTGTTGATCTTGGCGACGGAGCCAGGCTTGAGCTTGTTGATGAGTTGGCAGAGGACTGTGCCGTCCTTGAGGACCTCTTCGAAGACCTCACCAGGTGGGAACTTGGCTCCGAGTACGGATTCGATCCATTGTTGGGCCTCCTTCTCGCGTTCTGGATCGCGCTTGGAAGCGAGCTGTTTAAGGTGTAAGGTGACTTTAGTTTGGGATATTACTGGGGTTTGATTTATCATTTTTTAATCATTGTTTTTTTTTTTAATAAATATGTTATGACTGATGATGGTGAAGGAAGAAAATAAATAACTGAGCATTTAAGCTATTTATATTTAAAAAAAATTTACTTTGAATTTTTAGTTTCATTTTGAAAATGCACACAACAACTTTATAGACTAAAAGTTTTCTCAACTGAAAAAGTAGCTTTATGGAAAATGCAAATAATAATTCAAATAATACATTTAATGAAAATATGTGTATTCCTGACCTTGAGACGGACTTGTCTTTCCAGAGACATTTTGTGTGTATGTGTATTTGGCTGTTGTATGTGGTTCACAGTCCAAAGCTAAACTGAAGCTGTGGAAGCTCGTCGGTAGTATTTATAGGAGCGCGCACGCAGGTCGCCCTTCTGGAAGAGTTTTGCGCACCGCGATGACCCACGGAACAAAATAATCTGTGACTCAACGGTCATTCCTTAGCTTTTACTGTGTTGTATTTATATTGATTGGAAATTGGAATATCAGAGGACTGTAAATTGTGAAATTATTTGAAATTAGTTAGTATGTAGTAGACCTATCATAACAGATTATACAATACGGTTAACGTGAGCTTTTTTTTTTAAACTACGACGTTAGTTTCCAGACATTTTTATCTTCGAAAATATCTTTTAGCTCTATCTACCTACAGTAGCGACTATAAGCGCCTGGAAAAGGCTTTAGTCATAATGGACTTCATTGGTCGTAGGTGCTTTTTTATCAGTATTGAATGAGATTACTGGCATTATGTGCTCGATTGCCGGCAATGACAATTAAAAATATGTCTCATACTGTTAAGCTTCTTGGTTGTTCAGGGCACTCGACCGATAATTCACGGAGGTCGGATCAAATCAATTGTAAACTTCTTGTATTTTTATCATCGGTTGAAGGTTTCATGGTTTCATGGTTACCTAATTTTTCATTGTAGGTTCCTAGTACAATAATAATATTTGTTTATTTCATATTTATCTCCATATGTGTAAGTAGATATAAAAGTTTAGGCCCCAATAAGAGTAAACCATTTTACCAAGTATTAATTAAACTATTGTTATTATTAGCTTTTTAGAGTGAAACCTCAGTTCAGGATACATAAGTGTAAAGTAAAAAGAATTCAGAAAAAACATTATTTTTTATTACGCATTAATAATAAAAGTGTTATTGCCGTGAGTATAGGCAGTAGCTCTATGTCTTAACTACTGCGTATCGGGACGTAGGGGTCTAGCCATATTACAAGCTACAATCGCTAACGCTATCAAAAACGCGTAAAATCTACACGTACGAAGCATCACGTGATACAACGATAGTCATTTGATATGCTCCCAGAATGTTTTACTTTGCACATTAATTTAAACGCTTGCTCCACTATAAACCTTATTTCTAGGTGTCTTAGAAATAACACGACAGATGGACAATAGGAGATATGAAATGTGTTACACTTCCATGACATGGAGTCCAAAGGTTCTACTACGAGGTGGTATTAAGGCGTCACTATCTCAAGTCAGCTGCTGTAGACTTACTGACAAACATCACTTTCCATCAGGTGAGATGGAAGACAAACGCCTGCTAATTATTAATAAAAAAAAAAAAAAAAAACCTACTGAAAGTAATTATTAAAATTGTGTTTAAGACCAATCTCAAAAGATTTTTATAAAGTACTCACCTTTAAACAAGAGGAAAAACCTCATGTAATTTTTTTCACGCCTAAACATATCACATCTGGCAACTATTCTAAAAAGTTGGAATTTTTTAATAAACAAATTATATTGGATTTATTTTTAAAGTCTGATGATTTTGTTTTTCATGAAGTTTTATTTTCAGCAACATTAACTTTTTATAGGAAGAGAAATAAGTAGATTTCAATGACAAAGTCTCATGAAAACAAACATTGTTTCAATTATCAAAATAAACTAAATCGTAGGCCGTAGTCGTAGGTGCTACGAGATAACTACAACCAGCTACTAAAGGCACTATCTAGGTAACGTAAAAAAGGTTCAGTAACATATAGGTACATTAATTAATAAAATTAAACATTATAACAATATTTAGCACAAATGAACATTGTTTTAGCAAATAAAATGTTTGCAAATGAAACATCCGTTTAGCACAAAGTACCTAAATTTAATATGTATTTTAATTTGCAACCACAAACTTTTGACTTCTAACAAACAGCAACTTTGTTAAACATTTCATCTAGATAACATTACTTAAATAAACATAGATGAGTTCTACTCGTACATGGCACGGTAATTCAGACAGTATTTTGGCTATTCTATCCTACTAATGTAGAAATAACAGACGAACTATACGTGCATCTAACTGTTGAAAATGTTGTTTTAGTAAACCAGGCCTTGTTTGGTGTTCAGAGGAGAGGGCGTTGCCGCGGTGCGCTTGCGTCACTGATCCCGACAACTTGTCATTGTGGATAATAATATAAAGTGGATGGTGTTGAGCAGTACTGCTGACTTTCATTTTGTGGATTAATCTGCATTTATTTATCTAAAATTTTAACGATGGGAAATTGAAACACATTGTCTCACAATTATCTAGACATAATAAAATAATTGATGAATTAATGATAAAATCGTCTCACCAATATGCAACATAACTAATGTATTAAACACAGCATTGATCCATACTATAAATTACATTACTGAGGGAGGAAGAGGAAGAAATCTTGGGTACGTAATATTCGTGAGGGACCAGGATAGCCCCCGCAGCTGAGCTGTTCCACCTCATTCGAAATAAGGACGAATATCAGAAGCTGATAGCCAACTTGCACTAGTTGGAGAGGTACCACAAGAAGAAGATTATGGTCAATATTGTGGATTTTTTTTCTTGACACTGCTCCCATACAGCATTGACCTGCCCCTGTAGCTAATCATGCGTAAGGCTCCTAGGTCATAAAATTACTTCCAGAGCAAGAATCCTGTCATTGAGAAAACAAACCAAACACAGCGCGAAGTGATCCCACAAACCTATTTTTCTTTTCGAGCTAATAATACCTATTTCATTGTTATAATTCCAATTAAAGAACTTGGTTTTTAATGTTCTCATAAATATATATTTAATTTCGTTTTCTCAAAAAGAGTGTCGTGTCTGTTTTTATAGACAAATCTAGATCAAAGCTTTTGTATCTCTTGGATAAGCTCTAATATAAGCTTTATAAGTCACTTTCTTTAATTAAGATAGAATACAAAAGCCTGGCCAAAGGTTTAGGACTCATGGCAGTCGTGCTTCTCTTGTTAAGATTTCGCGTGAGGCGGTACTACAGTTCTGCCTGTTTTGACCCCCATAATCACATATACGTGGTTGTGTTCCGATCAAAAGGAAGGAACAACCAGTGCAATCACTGGAACAAAGATAACCTCAACTGAAGCCTACAGTCGGCATCGCATTATTGAACGTTTTAATATTCATGTTTAAACAAAACATCTATGACTATTTATGTCCATGGGTTTGGATGCCACTTACCATCAAAGTGTTTGCCGACATTGAAAGTAGTAAAAAGAATCCGAGTGTTCCAAGGGACGGACATGCAACACAACGTAGTATATTAAGAAGAAAAAATATATATATGGTGGACTTCACATTTGTTTTTTTAGAAAGTCGATTTATGCAAAACTACGTTCCCATTTAATAAACTATGAACACTAAATGTATACCATGTACCAGGCTACTCAGAAAGTTTTACGAAATAGCTGTATGTATCGCTGTTTTTTTTTATTGCCAGTTTTTTCTCCTTAATGGAGTATTTAGTATCAATTCCCTTTAAAAACGAAAGTAGCATCAATGTAGAGTACGCTACTAAATGCTTGCCAGAAGTTTTTGCTGCTGCGAGCAACAAGCGACCGAACTTGTGACTATGAGGCCTTTTGCTCCACCACGGCAACGCGCCCACTCACTCCGCAAGCAAGACGAGGGACTTGCTAAACACCACACTGGTAATACTTTTGGGTCATCCGCCTTGCAGTCCTGATTTGGCACCGTGTGACTTTTTGCCTGTGTACCGTGTACCCTAAAATCAAAAATCGCTCAAGGGGATACAGTTTTCTTCGCCAGAAGATACTGGAAAATGTGCTTTGAAAATGGGTTAGACGCATGAAAGTGAGAGTTCTTTGAAAGATTTAATAAAAAAAGATAACTTATAAAACATTTTTTTTCTCGAAACTTTCTCAGTGTCCTACGTAGTCTTTATGCATTGTTGCAAATGTTTTTTTAAATTCTATTTTCATAGCCGGCAAGTGAACACTCCACCAGATGGTAAATGGTGTCCGCGCACTTGATGGTAAGTCTGTGTTTTATTTATTAGTTTTTAGTGTGATAAGATCGACCGCGGGCTTTAGTCGTATTTGCCTTTGTTTCAGTATTGCATTGGCTGTTCTTTTTCTGGAACAAAACTATGTAAACGTGATTATTAAGGCGGTCTGGAAGGACTGTAGTAGCGCCCCAGACAAGATTTTAACAACGAAACTCTACTAGGTACCACTTACATACCATATCTTAGTCTACCACGCCATACAAGCTAGTTTCACTCGTGCACGACACCGTTTGCAAAGCTTACAATTCTTATTTTAGCTTCTAATCATTTTCAAGGCACGTGTTGTCCATCGTGGTGCTTATTTATAGTCGCTTATGACCAGTAAGTATTAAATGAGGGCATCGTTGCGTAGGCTGCGAGGAATTCGAGTGGATGAGAGCTTTAAGGACACTTGTGAGCTTTAGACATTATGGAGCTTTTGGTGTAAAGATATTGGTTGTGAGTGAAGTGAGTGATTAAAAGAAGTTAAGGTGGTTACTTTGTTACGTGGTTACGTTTTGGTTGTTGTATATAGGGAGGTAAATGTGTAAGAAGGTGTTGATAATTATTGGGCTATTAGACTTTTTGGTTTTGATGATTCTCGTGTTTTGTACTCGTAAAATGACGCGTTAATTATTATGTGTATTATATTCATATATTTATTCTAGTCTATTCATTAAATTATATTCATTCATTTGTGTGATGTTTGTTCTCGGGTCATGGTTGTTTGTATTTATATATGTATGTTTATTCTGGGTTCCCCCCCAGTTCGCTGTATGGTCATCCATAATACAAGCTTTGCTTACTTTGGGGCCATACAGTTGGTGTGTTTGTCTGGGGATTTATTATTATTATTATATGTTTATTATAATTTACATAGTCCGGTTGGACCACAACATAGGATTTAATGTATAATTTTATGAGACATATGACAAAATCTAGCTATAATTCTTATTTGTAATTTAGCTTTAGGATGCTATATAATTTCAATTCCATAACATCTCAGCTACCACTACAAATGCATTAAGAGTAGATCAGTTTAGCAGGCCGATGTTTCAGGCACCTTAGAGAAGTTTCCACGAGTATCAAAGTTATGTTTATTTTAAATCCAATAAGAGTTAATAAAGAAAAAAACTAAAAATTTCCATAAAAATTCTACAAAAGTCGTAAATATTTAACTTCTTAATTAGCTAGCTTAGCTATAATTTATTTATTGTTGAATTTATTTATCGTAATTGTATTTTTTGGTTTTAATATAACTAATTTGTTGCCAGAATAAGTTAAGAATATAACTAAATGAAAATATAATGCAGGTAAAGGGAATTCCAAATTTAAATCTGAAATCTTCTCATTAATGTTTTAAAGTTCTGCCAAACGAACGTAAAGTAATGAAAAACATAGTATGTGTTATGTGATGGAGATAAATACTTTGACAGAGTTTGGATTTAATACACCGATACCTAAACTAAAATACATACAAAGTCGCAAGAACTATTGATTTTCTGCAACATATATTAATTAAATTGTGATTTTAATAGTTATTATAACAATAGTACAAACCAATATTGGAGAAACAAATGAATTTCGATGGAATCGGTCATATTGTTCACAAGAAAAATGTTATTTTAATCCAGTTAATGTTTCTACTTAAAACACTGAAAAATTACTATAATATTATAGTTTAGTTTATCGAATGTTCAAGAAAGCTTACCTTTAATCGATATTCTTTAGGTGATGTAGAAAATGAACTCTTGTCCAATAACTAATAAAAAATCTAAATATCATTCATCATATCATTCATGGAGTTCAAGATGATTTTAAAAATAGGCTTGTTTTTTAACTCCGTTTTTGACAGAAACTTAAACAGATCGCTAGGTTCTATATTAAATAATTCAATCTATGAACAAGAAAATGTTTCTATTGTTTTCAGAAATTATGTCCTATTATATTATAGGTTTATTTACCTTTGTAATATAAAGAAAAAAAATAATTGAATGCTAAAATTTAAAAAGAAATCAAAACTAATTTGGGGTATTCTACTGTTGTGTTGCTTTACTTGACCAAAGTTTTACGAAGAAGTGCTTTTTTATTGTTTTCATTTTTTTTTTAAATATGAAAGGTGGATCTTTAGGTATCAACAAATTATGAATGACACTAGGTATTAATTATCGTAAATTATTTTTTAAATAAAACACGATATAAGTTATTCTCTTTTTATTAAAACACCCGCCACAAAGTCTTCGTAATTACATTAGTTACATACACTCAGTATATAATAACACTAAATACTATTTACAGTCCTTTTCTTACATATTTACACTTTCCTCTTAAAAATTAACTAAAACATTAAATACATTGTTAAATAATAAATAATTAAAACTTTTGACTTAGGAAATCAATGACTAGATTTTGACCAAATGTGAAAAAAAAACAACCTTTTAACTTGTTTTCAGTAAAATTTAAGCAGGCTACTTCCATTATAATTATTTTGTTTAAAATTCCACTATATTGACTTCTATGACTTAGTTAATAAGGTATACAATCACAAACGTATACTAAGATTGGAATGTTTATTTACAATTTATTATCACACAAATTGTTTCTTTATTATTTAGACTAACTACGGAATGATCTTAAAAGTAACTTTTCACACTACTTAACTTTACATTTTTTACACGTTAAGCTTTTAATTTATTTTCTACGACTAGTTGAACAGTGTTTTCGAACATTGTTTTTGGGTCATATATTACTTAGTTAAATCAAAAACTAACAAAGTATTTTTTGTAGAAAAAAGTGAGGGGTGTAATCTACAGAGCTCTTTAAATTCAGAACTACTAAGGGGTATACATATAACTTCTATGTACATGTAGAGTAATCTAGATTATCATATGAAAACTAAGAGATAATGAATAAACCATTTCATTATATTGACATCGATTTAAATTTATAAGTATGACCCTTTTGTTCAATCGTTCGATATTAATAAAAGGTTTAATTAAATTTACTTTTTTAAATGGACACTAAAGTAAGTTTGGCACTTGTATCACTGTGGTCAGTGTTCTGAGTTCACTTGAACTGTTCACTGAGCGAGGAAAAGTTCGCGAGGCGTGCGCGTGCGTCGTCCGCCGCAAAGTAAACATTGTGAGTGCTCCATTAGAAAAGATGGTTGTTCGTCTTCGCCAGGCTGCCCAGGTGGTCAGATAGCAGGTAATTAGAAGGCGCTACACCCAGCAGAGGAAACCCCGCTGGCTGACGCAGCAGACCGCAGCTACCAGCCCACTTGCCACCCGTTCCTGCCGACGCACTTGCCCCATTCCCATTCACGCCGTTCAACTCTTCACACAATTTATTCGCTGTAAAAGAAAATCAAATCAAACATCCGAACTAAATTACACATTAGCTTAGAAACATCCAATTAACTCTATCATTATTAAATTTCAGCGTACGAACTCGTGCATACAAATCTGCTAGAATACGAAATCAGACTGCAGCTCTGCGGTTGAATTTGAAATAATCGCGGTAAGCCAATTAAGCGGTAATCGCCTAATCCTTGCCGTGGCTCCGTTGTTTATTCAAGCCTGAGTGACAGTCGCGCGCGCAATTAGCGCAAATGAGGCGGAGTGAAAATCTGGCTGCCGCGTAATGTGATTAAACACCGCAAGGCTGGCATTAGCAGGCCGCAACCTCACGCACCCTATTTATGTGTTAGACAACGAATCGCTTAATCCCTAATAATAAACAAATGAAATTCATACGAAACTACGCTATCCTTTTCATAACTGATTAACTGAGTCATGTTTTGTTTTCGTAACTCGAATCTAACTGAAACTGATCTGAAAAATGTGTAACTGTTTAGCGCAGAGCATTGACATATCGTCGAACTTGACCTGGATTCTTTTAGAAAATTTCCGACCAAGGCTCCGCTACGTCCTCACGTTTAACGCCCATTTATCTTAGTGATGATTTTGTAAACGAACCTTGTTGCAGTCCACCCACACAATATTTGTGAATAAAAATAGTATCCATCGGTAACGCTTGACTCATCAGCTATAATTTGAACAATCAATGTAATATTTACACAAGACTTTATTTTTGGGATTCCGCTTCTAAATCAAAAATATCCTATTTTCGCCTCATGTAACTTTAGACGAAGATAAGAATATTCACTTGCTTAAGTAAAATTAGATTTCGAACCGGTAATGAGTCAGTACATAATTAATTATGAAACTGTCAGTTCCAGACTTGTCCCTTACGGTAATGGCGGTCGAATATTTTCACACTTTTGTATAAAAAAAATGATCATTTAGTTGACAAATTACTCCATTTGCCAAAAATATAGTTTGAAAATAGCCATTGCTTCATACTTGTTTTTCTTAAAGCTTTAAATTTAATGTTTTTCGACGTTGTATAGGTAGGTGATTTAAAATATTTGTGGCTGTTAAAAAGGGTTTTATTTGTCAATCGAGATGACATTGGTTTATTTAAAAGATTTTATCAGTATAAATTAGATTTCGTAATCTGCACATTGGAATTGCCGTGGTGTATTTTATTTAGCTTTTAACACAATTTATCGTTGGCGTTGGCTGATTTTAATGCGGGCACTTATATCTCAGTAAGCACTTCATGATGCTTTTATGTCTTCAAAATGGCTGCCAACGCTACCTTTTGCCGACAAGCTGTGTTACTTCTGAGTGAACCTGATTGAACATTGAATGTTTTCTTTTTAATTATTGAAACGTATTCCAAAAATGAAATGGAGAAGTTCGATGCTTTTTATCTGTTAATTTTTATATCTATTCATACTAAGTATATTTGGAACCTTTCTATTTTTTTTCTTTATTCTAATATTTCTTCTCAACTCTGTCTATTTGCAAAAATTAACGTACCACGTGATTATTAATCATTATTAAGTTTTTTACATTCGTTTTCCAATATATTTAAAAATATCTATGCTTATATATATTCTTTATTGCACGTAATCAAATCTTAAGAACTTGGTACAAAAATAAGTTATTTAGCAAAGGTGGACTTATCTCTAAAGGAGATCTCTTCCAGTCAACCCAGGTAATTGAAGATAATTACACAATGACAAAAGTAGGTGACAAAAGTGCAAGTAATAGTCTAAAAAAAACCAAAAATAAAACAAAAAGTTACAAGACATACATAATTTTTTTTCGTAATATTAAATACACACTTACTTATAATGACAAAGAAAACCTACTGGTACATATATATGATACATACATATTAAACATAATACATATAATGTACAGAGATGACGTGGAGATTGTTAACTTGAGATGAGATGTTCTTTTAATCTTCTTTTAAAGATTTACACTGAGGGGCTATTTTGTATATTCCTCGGCAGCTTGTTCCACAAAAGAATAGCTCGCACTGTGAAAGACTCAAATCTGAACTTAGTCTTACTTTTTGGACAGGCAAGTGTTTTGGTATGACAGGACCGCATTGAGCGCGTGCCAGGAGATAGAGGTTGGAAACGGGAACGGAGGTGGGACACATAGGGTCTTTAAGAATATATTATACAGCGCTGTTAATATGTGTAATTCATGACGATGTCGTATAGGGAGCCAATTTAACAGATTGCGGTAATGCGACACGTGATCATATTTCCTAAGACCAAAATAAATCTAATGGCCAAATTTTGTAGACGTTCTAACTTATTTAGTAACTTCTCAGTCGCAGCCAAGAAGCAGACATCTGCATAATCTAATATTGGTAGTAACAAAGACTGCGCCAGCATTATTTTTGTTTTATAAGGCAGGAAATATTGCAGTCGCTTAAGAGAGTGGAAAGTGTAGTGCATGGGTTTGCTAATGCCGGCTATATGCGGAGCCCACGACATGTTGCAATCCATTACAAGTCCTAGATTTTTTGCCTTATCAGAATATGGAATAATTACTCCATCGTAGATAACACTTGGTACCGTATTAAAGTTCAACGTCCGTCCAACTAGGTATATCAATTATTTAAAAAATAAAAAGATTCTTAAATTATAAAAAGTGTCACATTTAGAATTAATTATTTATTGCATATAGTTTAATTTATATACGAATGTTATTTGTTATTTGATATTGTTATTTGATAGACCTCGATGGCGTGAAATTGGGGAGGCCTATGTCCAGCAGTGGACGAATATGGGCTGATGATGATTTGTAACACACAAAGTTTATTGCCGTTTACACATATCGCTAAAACAAACCTTGATATATTTTTCACAAAACACAAAAAACTAGCAGAATTAGAAAGAATCTCTTATTAGAAGCGACAATAACACATTCCTACGGATTATATGTGTCTGGTATACGTGGTGTGTGCGTCATTCAGAAACCACGTAAACATTCATTCAATCATTACGTGAGTGAACGAATTCAATAATAGTCTTCTTCGTTATACTGAAAAATCGCTAATTTTAGATTTAGAAATTTTATGATTTATGACGGCCGAATGGCGTGTGGTAGTCTGCCTGGTAGTGGCCCTGCCTCATACTTCGGAGGTCCAGAATTCGAGTCCTGTTCGGGGTATTCATTACTGTGTTGAACACAGATGTTTGTTCTCGGGTGATGGTTATCGACATGTGTATGTTTATTCTGGGTTCCCCCCAGTTCGCTGTATGGTCATCCATAACACAACCTCTGCTTGACAAAGCACCATACAGTTAGTAACCTTGGCTGGGGATTTATTATTAATAAATAGAAAATTTTGCGATCCTATTCTGTATTTCAGAACTTCTAATAGAATTCGAATGGAAATCTTGGCTTGACTGAGGCACAGGTTTGGTGTGAGAAATGTATACAGATAAGCGCATAACTTTATTATAAGTTGCGTTAATTTTTATCAATAGATCTAAGTAAATACTAAATTTAAAACAAGCCAGAGACAACCACTGACTAGCTTGTCTAAGGTAAATATCAATTGTCTAATTGCGTTTTTCCGCACATTTAATTTGATATTTAGGCTCATAGCGACATTCGGCCGCGTCTATCTGTCCGGATCTGTCCGAAAGCAATAAACTTGAAGACTATCTGACAGATTTTCATACGGTTTTCGCCAATGAACAGAGTGATTCAAGTGAAAGCTTGATGTGTATAATTCTTTTGCGTGTTGTGTAATTGATCAAAATATGATGATAAATGTGGAAGAAAGCGAAAAAGTTCAGCCGACTGGGAGCTGTCGTCGAAAACGCCCTTTGTAACGTCCCTTTGAGATAGACAGTAAGTAAATAGTTAAATAATAAATAATTACTTTTTGACTTAAGAACTCAATGGCTAGATTTTGACTATAAGTGGAAAAAAAATTTAAAAATCAACCTTTTAACTTATTTTCAGTAAAATTTAATCTACTTCAGTCTAAAAATCTAAAAATTCAGTCTACTTCCATTATACCTATTTAGATTAAATTCCTCTATATTGACCGCCACGACTTAGTTAATAAGGTATACAATCACAAACTTATACTAAGATTGAAATGTTTATTTACAATTTATTATCACACAAACTGTTTCTTTATTATTTAGACTAACTACGGAATGATCTTAGAAGTAACTTTTCACACAACTTAACTTTACATTTTTATACAAGTTAAATACAAAAGGTCAGTCGACTGGGCGCTGTCATCGAAAACGCTGTCTAATAATCCTTTTGATTGAGATATAACAAAACAATGTGCAGTGGAAATGTTTCTCTTTTATAGGTCTATAGAAAAGTCTGGGATGGCATATGTCTTTACTTACAAGCAGCTTACTATACCCACTTTAATATTTAAAAAAAGGGTAACAGAATGTGGTAACTGGAGAGCTATTTAGACGGATGCGATTAATCTTCCTTGTCTATTGAAAGACTATAAAATTAAATTTATATTATTATTCTTCTTTTAGTTTCTTATTTTAGTAACCTCAAATATTTTATGCTCATCTTAATTGCCGTTTACACTTTCTGTGAGTTATACCGGCTCCCGGTATATGCCATTTTTTTCTTCGTTTGTGGCCATATCGATGAGTGTATCTCGTTCCCCGATTATTTAATGGTTATAGACATGGTATAAAATCTTTACGAGCAAACAGGCTAGCTAGTAATTCTAGTGAACCATTTATCCATTTAGTCATTTTAAATAACAATGAAATATGAGGTCCACTTTTGATGACATATACAGTGGCTGCTTTTTGTACCCATTATAAAAAACAAGCGTTGTGTAAAAAAAAGGTATGGTGACATGTGATATTTGTGTTTTATATAAGTTTTAACATGTTCAGGTGTAGGTACAGTATACAAATATAAGATAAATTATTTTTAAATTATAGATAAATTATTATTGTTTTATTTTTAAATTATTGTAGAAAATGTAAAACTTTAGGGTACCCCTTGTTGAATGTCATATTTTAGCTACAATTTAACAGTAATGTAGAAGCAATTATCAGAAATAACCATAGTACTGATTAGAATCAGAGAAATTAACGAAATAGAACGAAATATTTGGACACAAAACTCATGTTTGTGGCTATACCGGGAGCCGGTTTCACAGATAAAGTTGGGGAAATGACAGCTCACTGACGAGAGGATATATTTTAAATTCATATCTTAGGAGTTATTACAAAAATAAAACTATCGCGAGATGAAATAAATTGAATTCGCCCACTGTTGCTATATAAGCCGAGGGTTACCTCCGGTAAGGGCTTTAATGATTGTATATGTTTTATTTTTGAGTGTTCGGTGGTTTATTAGGTACGCACATTTGATCATCTATAAAAATGTGATGTTTGATCGAAGAATGAAGACTTGACGTAGTCAAATATTCAAATTAGTTTGATAATTTTCATTAACGGTTTTAAATGGTTTTTTTTAAATGAATCAATTTGAAGTTTAAGAAGTATGTGTTGTCTTTACTTTGATAGGTCGGTGCATACTTATTTAAAAATTTAAATTATAGCTGTAAACACACATTTGATTGAGTAAACTTCATCAATGGTCAATAGATTCATTATATGTTTTTATAATATTAATTACGTTTTCAATACTTGCATGATAACAAATAAATACTTCGGAAATACTACAAGAACGAGAAATAAACGTTGCATTGAAATGTAATCTACATCCTGAACGCAACAATCTGACGCGAGACTACGACAAAAAATGAATTTAGTCATACGAATAAACCGGGTCGCTAGTTAGTATATACAAATGACAGGAGTTTTTCTTCCATAAGACCATAGTGTGAAGATAAAGCTGAGTTCATACTCATATAAAAAAACTGATACTTTAAAATGCAGCAGAAAATGTTTAAAATTACACACGTTTTAAACATATTTGAGATTCATTCATATGTAGTGAGCGCGCTTCGTTATTGGTAAATTTTTATAAAGCCGGCGTATTTTCAACTTACGATATTACAAACGTATAATTTAATGTCTAAGTAATTGCATAAATAACGGGTATCGAGCAGCGATTTGATATGAAGGGTCGTAGGGGAGTAGTTAAGCGCTTATGGCCGAACGGTTTTCGTTGTGGCTGGCGATCTTCAAAGTTAAGCGACGTTTGGTGCTGCAAGCCCAGGATGGGTGACCGCCAAATGCTTTTAACTTCCTACTTAGCTTTTAACTACTTGATTCCCACTAGAGATCGCCATACCCTCGTATGATAACTAAATAGTAAGTAGCTATTATACGGGTTAGAGTATTCATATTTCATACTATGCTTATTTTAGTACTTGTGTACTTTGTATGAATGTTCATACAAATAATGTATGTAGACAGATCTATTACAAACTACTACGTTTACAATTACTATGGTTACATACAATTGTAAGTTGCAAGAATTTAATCGTCACTCTAAAATTTACAACTTGTCATCTTTAAAAACTAAGTCTCAAGTCTACGAAACCATCATCGATCTGTGAGGAATGTGGGCGGTGCACGAGGATATAATTACTTATTTTATTAATTTACAACTTTGCTCAATAATATAATTTTATATTCTTAACTTCATTCTAGTCATGGTGCAAAAGAGGGGTATTTATTACATCAAAAGGACGCAAGCGCGGGTCCTACCGGGTCCGATCGTTTTTAGCGCAAGGAGTAAGTGCTGCTAAGTTGTACAGCAAATCACACCTCGCAAACATGTAAGAGAAAAAGTCGGCATACCGCTTAGCTTAATCGTAAATCTGTGGTGACCTTGCCTTAATCTCTAATTGAACTTTTACACACCTCAATAATTCAACATAAAAAAGTCACCTACATAAGTACCAACCTGCAGACGTAATAGGTTTCAGATCAGGCGGCGACAGGTGAGGCAGGGCGTGCGCGGGCGGTGCGGGCGCAGCAGGCGGATGCGGGGAAGGGGACGCGGAGGACTGTTTGTCTCTCTTTCCCTCCGCCTTTACTGGGGTTTCGCCGGACTTCTGTTGCGCAAGGCGTTCTTGTTTGCGGAATTTGGCACGTCGGTTTTGGAACCATACCTTGAAAATTAAAAAGATGATATATAAGTGAGAAGACAAGGTTTTTTTATTTGAATGATTTATTAAACACAGCACAGTGGAAGGATATACGATGATTATAAAAGGGCTATTAATAATTTGAAGCTTTCCGTTTTAAAACAGCAAAGTTAGGAATCGGCAATTACCATACTTTGCCATCAAAGGTACCTAACATTACAAATGTTAGTAACAATGTATCAATTCAAAAAACATATTTATTATAAACATAGTTATGGCAAAAACAAACAAAGCACTCTGTAATTTTTTATTTTAATTTTCCTAGATGATTGGCAAAAGCCACAAGGTCATTATTCAAATATTGTTATGATGTATGTACTGGAATGTTCTTTACGTAACGTTTTAATATGACACACCGAAACAACAATCAGGAAAATTGATCCAACATTCATACACCTAATTGCAAAATTATCGTTGAATCCATTTTAATCTATGATGGGGTCGTTCATCATACATTCAAATTTGAGAGTAAAATCAATCCGAAACAAAATGTATTTCAGGTAAATTAAAAGCTGAAAGCCGATGACGCGTACGGCATCGTAAACAAAATGGAAATCAACAAAAAACCTCGAAAATTTCAGTTATGTACACTGGAGCTGAGCAAACAGTAGCCGACCCGTTTAATCGGAACGCATCCCGTGCATCAAGCGTCAAATTTTAATGCAAACCGTTTTATATTCGTTCGAATGCGCGCAAATCCGAATTGATCATAATTCGATTTGGTACTGGAGATAATTGCAACTGCCACTGCCGCTGATTGGGCTGGCGAGGATAAAAAATGCGTAGCCGAGGCCCCGCCGCCATACAATGCCACGCACGCGCTGTTTGCACTTCGTCATGCGCTGATTATGTTTGCTCACCTTTATGCTTCTTCATTTAAATTTTACGCAAATGTCGGCCGGAATATATACTCTCTGATACAGGTCGCAATTTTCGATTCTGGTCACCTATTTTGTACATTCCGCAGCTAATTTTGCATTTTACAAATACCAATTGTCATCTTTTTAATATGTTTTCTACTTTTAGAACGCTTTTGGCTTTGCCTTGGCAGTGAACATGACCAACGTAATGTTGGTCCATTTACAAAAAACATTCAAAGCATACTCAAAGTGATTTGTCGTGGAACCGAAATACTTCTGAGTATGTTAATATTAAATAAACACCGCCTACGTGGAATTGTCAGAATTGCGCCAAAAATTGCAACGTAGGTAACCCTTTGAAGAAGCATTCGGTATTTGAAAAATATTATGATGGCGATATTCCAGGTTTGTAGTGCCTGATGAGTAAGCTTTTAATATTGCCATTGACATTGAAATGGTTGATTAATGTTGATGTGTATATAGTGTGGGAGCCGTCGTAAGTCATAATAAAGCAGGTGCGGTACTGGAGTATCTGCCAGCCAGTACATCATCGCGCTGTTTTGACAGATGACAGCTGACGCGGAAATCCCTTGATCGCGTACACGCTACAATTTGACCGGCTAATGTGGCGTGTCCAATTATCAGAAGTGTGATTTAATGAACTTGTTAAGAGTCTTAGGAAATTAAACTAGAAGGTAAATCATTTCAGTAGGAATTTTAATTAGAAACTTTATAAGATATGATTTATATTGATTATAGTTTCAAACTGTTAATTGTTTTTAAAGGGAGTTTGTTGTTAACGTATTAGAATATAGTTTAACTCGTTAATTTACGCATCAGTAGTCGTGTGATAAAATTTTTTATCTGCGTTTAAGACAGTGAAGTATAGTTTTGAGTCTAAAAAGAAAGGAAAAATCTAAATAGATATTTGATATTACAATTCATACTTCAGGACGACGATATGCTAGGGTTTAAAATTTAAGTATTGTCTACGTCTCGTACGAACCAGAATGACATGATTTTAAATGTTGAACCTTAACTCAATATTGGGTTTTTTAAATACCCTTTGAATTTTATAATCTTCATAGTTTTGGTCATTCCAATTAGGTAGAACTTATCTATATAATTAACTTTATTGTTACTTTGAACAATGCAAATAAAGGATTTACAGGAAATTGTTTATTTGTTTTGTATCCCAAACTCGCCTACACAAAACGAAAACCATGAAAACCTTCATAAACATTAACTTATTAACCCAAGATCGCTAAAGTTGTCGATTGAAATAGATCTAAGAGAAAATCAGTGTTACCAAGCGTAAAACACGTACGTGATCCGCTTAACTAAACCCGGGCAGACCTAACGAACGAGCAGCTTGATTGGCAAGACCGATCGCCCGGAGCCTTCGAATAGCTCGCGAATTGAAAAAAATCAAAGCTACCATGTATGCGGATGGCAAATAAACAAATAATACGCGAACCACCAGCAATATAAATGAGTACCGATACGTTCGCGAGCGGAATCCGAATGCGAATGCTCGTGAACGCTCGCGGCAAACAAGCGAATGTGTTTGCGGGCGGAATTTTTGAGATGTTTATCGAAATTCATGCGTGCTTCGTAAATATTTTGTCATGTTTTCCGCTATGGGTAACCGAAGTTTTGGTTCGCAATGTGTTTTGGTAAATAACGTATGTCTGGTCGGGTGAATAGGGATTTTGGATTCGAAGGGTTTTTGCTATCTACGCTATTTACTTACTTAATAATAAAAAGTCATTTCAAAAATTACGAAGGAACAGTGTCTAATCTGTACCTTTACCTATTATGAAATAAAATAATTTGATTTGATTTTGATTTTAGGGGTACGTTGTCTCGTATAAGCTTGGGATATCGGGCACAAGTAATACTAATGGAGTAGGCATAACTTATAGATTTTGTTAACTTAGATATGAATCATAATAAGTTAAATCAGTTAACAATCCAAAACCATGTCAATCAAGGGCTGCATTTGAAAAAGTCTGCAGGTCCAGATGACATCGATGCAACCTTCATAGCATCCTGTGCCGACAAATTATCGATAGCTTTGACACCTTGATACCTTATGAGTCCCAGACGAATGGAAAAGTGCTTTAGTACTCCGGTTCACAAGAAAAGGCCGAAAGATGACGTTGAAAATCATCGACCTATTTCGCTAAAATATTAGAGAAACTTTTTTGTGGTCCGGTGCATGAAGCACTGAAGAAAATGTTCAGCATTGAGCAACATGGGTTTCTTAGAAGAAGGTCGACCGAAACCAACCTTGTGTCCTGCACTGATTTTCTGTCGGGACGTATGTCCAAATCAGCTCAAGTAGTCTACACTGACTAATGCTTTGACAGAAATACGGGGTAATTTACTTCGGTGGTTCTCTTCTTATGTCAGTCAATAGGCTGGCGGAGAGTTGGACATCGATATGTTTTGTACCAGTTCAAAAAAAAACAAATAAATTGGTTTGTAAAATTTTTTTATAAGCAATTAATTTTTTGTGTGTTTTTTTTTAAATAGGCGCAGTTTGGTTACAACTGGCATTGATAAAAATAATGTGTTATTATATAATTTATTCGTGAAATTTTTTGTTAGTACCTGCTGTTTTAATTTAAAAAACTTATTAAACCAACATAGCTGTAAGTTGTCCTAAAAAAATAAAATAAATCATAATATGGGAACAATTATTATAAATACAAAAATATCACATCACAACTTTTATATATATCACGCACAAAATATCAATAATAGATTAAACGCAATTTAACGCAGTACAATCGAGTGCAGCACTGAGATGCACTTTGCAAATGAACCGGCGAACATTGCCCGCCGGTAGAGGGAGCACAAATGTAATAACGCGCGCTGCAGATGCGACGCCATTATCTGATAATCTCGTAATTGACTTGAATTCTCATAGAACGTCCTTACAAGCGTAATCGGTTAATTGAAATGTGCTTTGGAAGGTCTTTTAGATCTTATTATGATGATTTTTAGGTTTGAAGAGATGTAGTTATATGTGAGTTTATGGAAAAGTAATTTTTATTGGTGAATAAGATTTGAATGGGATGTTTTTGTTTTATTTTTTTTTTCTTTAGTTTTTGTTTTTCTTGTATTATCTTGTATTGGCTTTAAGTTTATGATAACAATTCTTTAATATGCTTATGCTTTATATTTTAATGATTTGATTGTTAGTCCATATTTGGTTGTAAGTTGTAGAAAAACAGTATGTATATACTATATATATATACTACTGTACAATACTTATTTAAGATTTCGGCTATGTGACAATGAAATAAAAAACATAAATATATGTTTGTAACCAATTGTGTCTCGTTGTACAAGCAAGATAGCGTTTAGACCCACGCAAGTCGATTAGCTACCGGTCAAGTGCTCTAGTTACTAAGCTAACGAAACACAAGTGTTCCTGGAACAAAGCGAGTTGAGATTAAAGTGAGAGTGAGAGAAAGAGTTAATGTTTCATATAATATATACTAAATAATATAATATGTATTTATTATATAACATATAATAAAAACAATAAAGAGCAGTATAAAATCAACAAAACAGCTATCAATAATTGAAAGCCGACCGCGATATCACTAAATACTACTTTATATTATGATAAGTATCGGGTATTTTATAAACTTTTACTTAGCAACTGTTTTTGAGGGTTTATAAAATTATTGGTTCTTAATACATAATAATACATAATAGTATAATAAAAAGATATAAGTATAATTTTACGAATTTAATTGTATAAATAAAATACGTAAATAGTTGGGCTTATATAAAACGCATAGAATTATTTTTATTTAAATTGGAGGGCGATTGTCTTTCATCTCATCTGATGTAGAATGAAGACTTAGAGGAAGATTATACACGCTTATCCAAGAGGTGTTTATTAATAATTACTTATTTATTCTTAAGAAACCATTATTTACTGTGTAATCTATTCTTCTTTGATAATTTTATTAAGAATAGGGAACAAAAACTTAAACTCACCCTTTTCTTAAAACACTTATTTACAAAATTAATTAACCTTCTCGAGCAAAACTCGAGCACATGATAAATTCACAATTGTGCCATATTTAGCGCCCTGCACAAGGGTTGCTAAATACTCCCTTTCCAAATACTGACAAGCGACAATGGTTTAGTATTAAAATAAACAAATTCACACTTCGCCATGTGGCGTTGCTGGCAAGCAAACACCAAACATTGGCTTAATGTATTCAGTAGCTGGTACACAACGCAAACAAAGTCATCTGTCCAAAGCGCCCGGTCAAAGTTGAAAAGGTCGACACTTCTGCTCTTCATTGTACATGCAAGTTGTGTGCTAAACAGTTTTGTCTTGTGTAACTTGTCTTTGGCTGAAATTTGATTTAGATTTATTCAAAAATAGACGGGAAAATATAATTTTCAACTCAATTATAGGAGAGTATTTTGCTTAGTGCCTATGTTTAATGACATGACAATGACAAATAATATTTGTGTGACAAAGGGCGTGGGATTGAGGTTTTCGGCTGTTTCTGTTTGTAACTTGAAAATATTATATGAATACTGCGTAAACAACTTGGCTGTGGCATGACATTAGCTGTCTTGTGTCTGTTTCTTTTATATCGTAGATAAGCTGTATGCCTAATTACCTATTTTATGTATTTTACAATGTTGACAAAAGAGTATTTTTTCCGCTGGCTTTTTTCCTCTCGATTTACCTATAAGACCTTTTAAAGCCGAAGTCAAGGAGTATTTACGCAAGGGCGATGAAGATGAAGAAGAAGACATTCATCACGTATATTTTTTTTTACCATTGATGGAATGAAATATTTTGAATTTTTTGACGCCCTGAATTTGTTGAATGTTTCTTGCACTAGCGATCTAGGTTTCTATCTAGGAATGAATAGACCCTTGTTAATGTTTGTCTCCAAGTTATAAATTTTTTCTATTTATACTTTAGACTATCTGCACTTTTAATTATTTTGGATACTCCCCGTATGGTATACATTATAACTGTAAATTTAATATCGCGGTCCGAACAACCCAAGATTTTTTAGTTTTAAATGAATACAAATACATTTTATTCTAGTACACATAATTTTTTATGATTTCCTTTATCACAGTGATTTGGTCATACTATATGTTTTCTACTGGTAGTTCCCTCTGTTATATATCATGACGTCATCGGACGGATTTTTTCAATTCACTTCCATAGTACCCATGACAATTTTATATCTAAAATGTTCTATAGAACAAAGATATGAAGACTCTTTAACAGTTATCAAACGGGCTACTTGAAAATAAAAAATAATTATGAAAATACTTTTCTTATTGACTTTAAGGTATCGCACCATGATGGAACAGTACGGAAAAAATATGTGTATTTTGTACCATAACGCCACCGATGAATGAGCTTAGGTGAAAAGCTAGTTTTTGTAGTCCTATGAATGTAAATTGGAAAAATAATCTCATTTTACCCGATGACGTCATGTTTTATACAACAAACGGGAACTACTGTTTCCTACCAAGCAGGTTTCAAAAGTTGAAACGTACAAGCAAACAAACGCTTCCTTTCTATATTACATTGTAATATAATTTTTAAGACTAAAAAAGGTAATCCTTCTTCAAATTAGCTTCAAAAACAGTGTCATATGTTTATGCTATTTACCACTTGTAAGTATGAATTATTTAGAGCGCACCGTAGCGGAACAGGGGCCAGGCATTGTATGCGGGGTAATCGAGTATGCGATCAGCCTATTGAAAGATATTTTTATTAGGTTAGCCCTACTTTGTGCATTTTTTGTAAGTAATAAATGAGTAATATATGAGCTTGATGATTAGTGTTATGCTGTCAGGTCAAAATGTGTTTACATGAATTATACCAGTCTTTTGACTGTTTAGACTATCTTGTATCTGTAAATCACTGTATAAGAATGTTTTTATCGAATTATATAAAAACTAGATTTTCTTGGTGTTACGGCTGGGCAAAGGTCTCGCATTTCACCTCATTGAAAATGAAGGTAAAGAAGACGTTATTACATATCTATCTGAAAAGCCCTTTATTTCAGTCTACTACACAAGCTCCGACCGTATATTTTCCTAAATACGTAAAGTCTAGAGTTAGAAAAAAAGAATTCAGTGAAATAAACATTTTGAACAATTTGGTTATGTTTGCACGTAAAACTAAATCTTAAAGGACAGCAATATCGTTATTATTATGTTCTAATCTATCAACAAATATTATGCTTTTTAAAGTATATAAAAAACTAGGGAAGTGGACGTAAAGCGTAGTAAATATCAACATTTAGTCGATGGTTATATCTATGTTTGAGGCTTATAGCGTTGAGACTATGGGATCCTGGTGTGCTCATAGATTTTTAGTGAAATTTCAAAACGAGTGATGATTGAAACTCGTCTAGAACTTGTATTGCCAGCCTTTTGGCTACTTTGCCCTATGTACAAAATAATTTAGACGTTGTAGAATATCTTTAATTCTTACTTCTTTTTTTCTATTGTTAATTAATTATCCAAATTGAAAAAAAAAATAACCAGCTAATGCCTACTAATCAATTTAAAACATAACTCATTACAATCATCCTTATTTAAACTTCTAAACTTCATGCATTTCATAACACCATATACGTAAAACTTTCAAACAAAGCCTTGTATTCAAACTGCACGTCGCTGTCGCCGCGCCGTTGTCATGCCGTCGGCTGTGAGGCCGCGCGGATGATCTAATTCCATTCATTAGTCCTCGGGCCCAGTACTGCAAATATTGACGCAGCCAAGCCTCGGAGCTTCATACTTTGATCATACCCAATTTCGGACGACAAATATTGTACTCGTTGGTATATGAAGAATTATTTTATGTACTTTTTGTTCGTTTGAAAGAGGATTTTAGCTTTTGAAATTATGGTTTGTTGAATTTAATGGAAAATGTAATGAAAGTTAAGCTGTGAAAATATGCTTTGAGTTTAGTGTGAAAATAAAGTAGGGAAAAAGTTATTTACATAGTGCTAATTAAGTAGACATTTTATTTCTATAGTAAACCAAGCAGAACTTTTGTTGAGGATGAGATCAAAAATAAATAAGATAAGAAGAAAATATTTATGAAAATTGCATGTCCCTAACGGTTCAAACCCATAGCCCAATATTTGTCGAATATAATCATATGTAATGTTACTGTGGTGGAAGCAAAACACAGCAAAATATAAAGCATAAGAAAACAAATCTGAAATATAAAATAGCCACAACCTCAAAGTCTACAATGTGACCCTTACAATCATAAATTCATTCAAATCACAAATTCTAAACGCATAACTCACAATTCCAAATTCAAATATTTTAATTGATTCTTCAAATTCCGATATCTGTCAATTTTATGAGCTATCCCCGCGGTCCGGTATAAATCATCCGTGCCGCAAGAGGTTCGAATTTCGAACACTCCCTCCTGTTTATACTTAGCGGATGAAAAGGCAACACCGAACGCCCAGGAATAATATTAGCTACCCTATCTATACTCTATGATAACAAACGTCAATGAAAGATCAACTTTATTTTTAACAAGTTAAAGCTGATTTTTATCTGGTGTTTGTTAATAGTTGTGTTTTTTTTTGTTTTTTTTTCGTAACTGGTGACATGTGTTAACATTTGCTGTTAATCCTGGATTAACACATCATAATAAAGAGATGAATGAAGTTTATTTAGTCCGTATGCTCGTGTTTCGTATACGATGGTGTTTAGGTGACAGGTGTGGTGGTGCAAATCATGGTATTTAATTTGGTTAGTTTAGTTTGTAAAGAAGTAAAAAGTATTAGATTCTATAACACAAATTCTGTTTAATGATAATGTTACCATTATAAACAACCACTACTATACTTTATTGATTAGTAAAGGTATATTATGTGTATCTTTAAATTTTACAATCTCTCCTTAGGTATAATTTTTTTTAAGTTGAGCATAAAGTTGAGTTGGTACTAGGTACATTTATAATTTAACACATAATAACATAAGTTGTTAATTAATTTTCGCAAACTCAGATTTGCTCCGTAGGTACATTTGAGTCTGAAATAGTAAAAATTGGAAACAGTTTGACTTAAAATATTAACGCAATTGTGTTTTAGATTTTGTATTTTTAAGTAAAATTTTATCGTGAATTTTCCATGCAATAATACGTAATACGTAATAAATCACGGCAAAGTGTGTTATGGCCTAGCTCACAAGGTCATTCCTTAGTATAAAGTATCGTGTGGTTTATATAATATAGGTTTTCATACTCCACCTCGTAACTTGCTTATTTCAGTATTTAATATTTTTGCACAAATGGGTATAAATACCTGATTGAAAAATTTATATATATTAAACAAAGTTTGGTTGTTTCCTCATCCCAACCAGTTATTGCATCAAACATTGAATAGTTCAAAAATCATTGGTTCCTAACATCTGCCGATTCGTATCTTTTATTTGTAATAGGCGCGTGCCATCAACTTCACTGATTAAAATCCAATTGTCTATTAGGAAGTAACATTTGTCACATTCAAAAATAGCAACTTAATTGACCTCTGCTTCACAGACATTAGATTCATTTTTGATTGCGGTATTCTTTGGAGTTAGTCACGGTGATATGTCAATCGATTTTGAATCTGTAACGTTTTTAATTGTCAACTTTAGGGAAGCGATTGAACTGTCAAGTTGACCGATTTACGATTGATTAATTGATTTTAATTTTGTGGTTTTGTTAAATTTATGATTGCGTTTCAGGAAATATTTTGCGATGATTAATATTAGGCGAGGGTGGAAATAATATTATTTTAAACTATTTCAAATATATGAAAGTGTGTAGCTGTATAATGCAGCACATTTTTGATCTGTGTTTGATAGTTTCATTGTATCGGTTAATGTAACTGTATCTACTATTAGAGAGCTATACCACTATTAGAGCATTGTAACGCTATTTGTATATAACGCATTGTTAGGGTTATTTCGTAACAAACTGTAACATTGATATTATTATATGAAATATATCTAAGAATTGCACATTTATCTAAAAATAATTACAAGTATTTTTTTTCGGGTCCCTCAACTAATATGTCACGACCATGATTTATAACACCAAACTGAACCTGTCAAATAAAATCCAAAAAATAATCTAAAATAACTAGGGGATGTGACTAGCAGGTTTTGGAAGTGTATCAATGAGTCATTTATGATTTTCATCTTTAGTCGAAGGCAATCGCGTTAATTTATGACAGGGCCACACTGGGGTGGCGTGAAATGGCGCGTGCGAGATGCTCCGGCCACATCTGTCGCATGCGCCGGCCGTGGCAGGAAAATGGTATTAAAAATTCATTTCATTGTAAGAAAGTAATGGGTTTTATGATTTTTTGCTTGAACTGTGAATGACGAATTCACTACAACATTTTATAATTCAAGTGTATCGAAGATGTTACGTTTTCCGAGCAAAAACAATGGATTGATAAATCTAACAATTGAAATGTACGATGTACAGTCGGCCGCATAAGTCACTTAACAGAATCAAAAGTGCAAAATAACAGATCACCCAACAAAAGTCTTTGTCGTTACAAGGGCGCAAAATAAAGTTAACTTACAAACGTTCATAATTAGCATAACACAACTGATTCATAAGTTGCTAAAAGCTTTTAAACCAAAAGTCGAACTTTTGATTCTGTTAAGCGACTTATGCGGCCGACTGTACCGTTTGGTTGTCAATTTAAGTTTGTAAATAAAGTTATATACAAACTTTTAAAGCGATTGTGCTGAATTGGAACTATACTTTTATCGAAAAATACCTTTGTACCTAGGAGCAGTAAGTAAGAGACGTTTTAAATTTCCATTTATTTAACTTTGTCATAGCTGGCAAACGAGCACGTGATCCTCAGCTGATGGTAAGTGGCATCCGTGCCCATAGACAACATTAGTCGTTGATGTTATTGATAAATAAATTTTTTATTTATTGATTTATCGATTAATGATGCAGTCTACACCACTGTTCCTTCGATTTATCCGGTTCACAACAAATATGTAAAAAAAAACTAAACGTTCAATTATATTCATTATATTGAATAAAAGTAGAGCACGTGGGGTTTTCAAAACTTAGTTCTACACGTATGACGGTACTACAGGTACTACTTGACAGTGTTTACCAGATGACTGTCAATCATGACGTCGTTTATTTGGAATACAGGAACTCTGTAAGTCTGATTTATCTGAAATTAAAGATGGACCTAGCTTTAACGAAGAATTC
This sequence comes from Marasmarcha lunaedactyla, assembly GCA_923062675.1. Taxonomy (NCBI): domain Eukaryota; kingdom Metazoa; phylum Arthropoda; class Insecta; order Lepidoptera; family Pterophoridae; genus Marasmarcha; species Marasmarcha lunaedactyla. The sequence continues at coordinate 21,973,687 of OV281343.1, forward strand.
ATGATATAAAAAACATATAAATATAAAAAAAACGCCTAAATAATGAAATATTGCATTAAAGGAGGTACTCGCACGCAAGGTTGTGCTGTATTTTAATTACATCAGTGGATGTGATATAATATCATCCTATGAGCGTACCAACTATATAAAACTTATAAAATGGATTGTGTATTCTTCACAAAAATACCAGGATACGTATCTAGAACCGCCGCTACAAATAACAACGCAACTAGGAACCTCACGCAGCCGTGAAATCCCCACATACCGACGGAACGCGTTTAAATCTATTGACAGATACACACGTCATTACCAATATAATGAACGTACGAGTAAATGGAAGTTAATGTTCAAAATATATGTTCTGCATTTGTCCCTTAGCTTCCTGTTCAATGGAACGTAAGTAATTTGCACGAAATATATTAATGGGGAGCGTACGTAGATAAGATATGTAAAAGTTTTAGTATAAAAACTGCAAAAAGTGGCACGAACAAGAAGTTATGAAACACGGATAAGGTGTCGCCGACTTTTCTAAATAAACATTTTAAACATTTTTATTAAGACAACTTAGAATATTCTATTCTAAGATACTAAGGTACTGCTACCGTTTTGCACTGAATTATTACGTTGAATCAAAATAAAACAAAGCATTAAGTCTTTTGTTACCATGCCAAGTCAATTGATAAAAAAAAACAAAACTACATACATTAACAAGCAATAACTAAATAAGTACTATAAAGACATAAGTAAAGTTGAAATTCTAGGAAAATGTTATGTATAACCATTCGAGGCTTATTCTCATTGCCATTAGTTTGGAACTACGGAAATCAGGGCTACTAAAGTAGAGTAATCCAAAATAGGCTTGTATGTAATATTCGAACCTACAAAACTATATTTCCTTGAGCAAAGCCCAAAACGAAATCCCAGGAAAACATCCACATAAGAATGTCATCTTCCTATATAATAATATAATATCATATATTTACGATCACGTACGACCAAATCTGGTTAGGCGTCCCCTAGCGTAGGAGCTGGCGTCTCAGTTATGATAACCATATATCGAGTGTGCGGTGATAGTTTTTGACAGGCCGCCTATGCTCTCAGCCTATGACTTGCTGCTTGGGGACATTGGAACACCGTATGGAATAGTTTTGGGACACTGTATATTATACTATTATTGTTTTGTCTTTGATTTTATGTGTAAAATATGGGTTGGTCCGTGGTTTTTTATAACTTTTGTGTTTTTTTTTTAGATTGTGTAAAATAGATTGAACCAGCAAGCTCTGTATCGTGATTAAAGGGTCGAGTATTTCATTCGGTTCTTATGTATTCTAGAGTAAATAAATAAAAAAGTATATAAATGCAATGCATAATTTAACATTTTATTATAGGCGTTTTACCTCCTTTATTCACCACGTACGCCGATTAAAAGAAAGTGCATAGTTATTTAAAGCAAATTTTTAACAAGAAACAATATATTTTATAATATAAATATTAGATTGAATATATTTTTGTTTAATGAATCACCGTTTTGAACTAAAAAGACCATTTTCACAGTGAGAAGGCATCGACAAAAACTACTTGAGTACTGTAGTATGTCATTCACACACACAGACACACCAAGAATATTGCATTAATTCAAATAGGGATCCTATATAATCAGATAGATAGGGCTAACTAACGTAGTTATTTATCTTAAGGTTTCCGGTATATTGTAATGCTAAAAACTTATGAGTTATACTATCAAACAAAACATAAAAGCCAAACACGATCAATATCAAAATACAACCCCAAATAATCGACATACTTTAAATCATAAACCGTGTGAAAATCCAAATATCTATTCCCAAGGCTATTTCCCTAATACCCAAAGCACCGCGGAACAATTTTCTCACATTCAAATTGTTGTTTAATTCTGTCGAGTTCGCCTACACTTGATCCTAAGATCCCTCGAGACCTACAACAGTACAGCACTAAATGAAAAATAATTGTGCGAGAGCATCCCGCACTAGAGGGTTAAAAGAAAAGGACAGCTTCATGTTGAACTATTAAGAGTAAAAGAGATGGGTGTATAGTAAGAGATTGTAATTGTATTGCAATATTTTTTCTCAAGAGCATGGCAATAATGTGTCGCTTTGGGACTTGTGTAGGATAATGACACTGTACTGGGACCTGTTAATGTGTGAACTTGGAGTGGTCTTTCTTTCTCACGTTTTCTATTAGGTTAGGTTTTACTGAATCAGTTTGGCTTAATACTTGGCCAGTCAACCCTTATGAAAAATTAATTATTAATGATATGAAGTAAAAATTTATTGAGATCAATTAGAGAAGGTACAAAATAAACATATCTTAAGAACTATCAGCTAACAAATATGTTCAACGATTTCTCAGAATTGGATAGGTAATGGTAATAAACAAAGGTACCTGTAATGTTATGAAACTCGATTGAGATTATTTAAAGTGTATTAATAAGTAGCCGTTTCAGACTATCGCGGTTATTTAAACTATAACTTGAGGAATGACCAATCACAAACTTTTTATGTAAATCATAATTTTCGATGTAAATAAAGGTTTAGCTTTTTCTGTCAATACGTTATTATTTTCTAACATCCTGGAAATCTTTACTATTTTAACATATCTGTTTATCGGTTAAGGCATTTTCTGTGTTCACTGATCGAGCTTTGAATTGAGCATTTTTTTATTGTAATTACATACTTTTTATCGCAACCTAGACGTCAATTCGCAATGTTAAATTCATTTTGAAATTAAAGTTCGTTCTATAATCATCAATAGGACAAGCTCTGTTTACTTGTCGACCATATTAGACAGAAATATTTAAACCACCCTACTGCCACCATAAGTGCTATGCTATTTCTTAGCGGGTTATCCGCTAACTGGCTAGCGCGTCCGATGAAGGCTGTGGGGGGGGAGCTTAGATACGATTTTATATACCAAATAACTGGATTTATTTTTATTTTATTCTTGTTTTTATAAGCCTTACAATCATATGATTAAGCCGGCTTAAATAGGTACTAAACAGCAGAATTTACAATTAATTAATTAATTTACAATTAATTTACCAAATAACTGGATTGTTTTGTAAACTTCGTCACATCCGGCAAATGAGCACGTGTTCCTCATGATGGTAAGAGGCATTCGCCCTCATGGGCTTCTTAATTGTAAGAGTAGGTTAATAACGCCATCAACGTATATTGCGTTGATTAAGAATAAGCCTTAGTTCCTATAATTATACTTCCTGTTAGCCGCAAAACAACCACGTAAACCTGGTTATTATGGACGATATTATCAAAAGCGACTCTATCACACTGCAAGTTCAAATTTTTTTTTCCGTCTCCCAGTTAATTTGACTCTACCTGGCATCTAATCGCTCGCGACCCTCAGTCTCGTCGCAATTTAATCATGTAAGTGCCCGCTACGATTTCGCAGTTAACGCGCTACCGTCTAAGCAAGATTGATGCGCTTTATTTTAAAATTATTGTATGAGGTGATCATCTTTTAACTATTACTAATTTTAAGGGTATTGTCAAAATATTTTTGTTACTGAGTTTTTCCATACTAAAACATAACTGTTTCATCAACAATATACTGACGTTACACTTTGCAATATTTGAAATACAGCGCCTTAAATGGCTGACAGTAACGATGTGAGATGGACTAGAGAGCCTTACAAGTATTGTTACCTTGTTGTTACCTGCTTGGTTTCACCAGCATTAACTCCTGAGTCCATAGGAGGTTTTGAAAATAATGTAGATTGTGTCCTTTGAATAGATTGAATCTTTCCTCATATTTAATAATAAAAATAATAAATCCCCAGACAAACACACCAACTGTATGGCCCCAAAGTAAGTAGAGCTTGTGTTATGGATGACCGTACAGCGAACTGGGGGGGGGGGGAATCCAAAATAAACATACATATATAAATACAAACAACCATGGCCCGAGAACAAACATCTGTGTTCATCACACTAATGAATGCCCCGGCCAGGACTCGAACCTAGGACCTTCGGCGTATGAGGCAGGGCTACTTACCACTACACCACTCGGTCATCCACCATTTGGACAGCATACTATTACCATTATTTGCCAAACCTAATTTACCACGTTTGTTAGCGAGATTTGATCCTTATGCTTGACCTTACAGATTGATGCCATAAAATACATGGTGCTACTTTTACGGATTTGAGCCAGTATCGAGTGTGAAAAGTAAAATTCTGATAATCAAAGAGTTGCAGGTTTAGGTATTAAGGAACTTTTCCCATAGAATAAGATGATTCCAGATGGCATTATTAAATTCAGACCTGTATTGTTATAGCAGATTTATAATTATTTTAGTCCACCTATGAACAGTTCGTAATAACATAATCATCTTTTGGACTTCTAATCAATCGCGAATCACGCTAAAGATCATAATCAATTAGACACATCGATTTATCACCCAATCTACAATAGGATCCCGTGGGATAGCTTCCAAACTGGGACTCCTACCACGGTAGCTCGATGTAATCATGCATGTACCTACTGCTTCCCACGATTAACAAGATAGAACTAAATAAAATCTGTACGATTTTCAACCCTATGCCTTTGAGTTAGGTTGTTAGCTAAGGGTGCATCCAGTTGATGTGAGTAGTAGAGAGTAGGAGCGAAGCGTATCAAATGTCGAGCCCTTCAATTTGACACGCCAGTCAAGTGGCTGATTTTATCATTTGTGCTGCTTGTTGACGTCGTAATAAATAAATTTTCGGCTGTACGTAATTGTTTTGTTGATTTTTGTTGAACTGTAAAATAAGTTATCATCACGTTCTTTATATCTTTTATGCAAATTGTATTATCATAATGTCATCAACCGCAAATTTTCGAAATAAAAATTCCAATTACGATTATCTCACTGAATGTTTTGTATAAAGTTAATGAAGATATATTTGTACTCCGTACAGGACTCGATGTAATCAGTCGAACATTCTAATAACTTGTGCCTTGTGCGGCTGCAGTTAACAATCAGAGTTAGCTGGTAAAACTGTTAAAAATATGCCTTCATCACTCAATTTATATTGGACTGATAGAAGCATAAAGTTAAGCATAAATATTTTAACCCGAGTAAGCTAATATTTTAACTCGGTTAAAATATAAATACGGCTAAATGTTGAGCCCCATAAGTCCGATAATCATCATCGCGAAATATGCGCCAGACGTTGCCATGCATCTTCGACAGAAAAGTTCAAGCTATTTAATAATCGACACCGTATCAAACTTTGTTCAGTTCAAGTTTACACTTCAAAATCGCGTGTAACGCCTAATAAATCAAATTTATACCTTATATCATACGCGTAAAGTTTACAATCGCAAAGCACGGCATTGACACTGCATATACTCTAAATGTACACTTCAAATCGGGTCCCTATAATTGTTCTAATTTGTACCTTATTGTGTGCTTATAAAGTTGACAATCGCCTAGCACAATATTAAAAATGCATACACCTCCGAAACAATAGAGATCCCCCCTCTATACTTTGGGACAAAAGTGCGACCCAGCTTTAAGTTACATTAAGTGATTAGGTACTTTATTTGGTCGCTGCGAAATCAAGCTAATCAGCGAATATCACTTAGCGATGCTCGTTAAGTTAAGATAGTTTTTATTTTGTGGTTAAGGGGTGAATTATACATATATAGAACTGTTGTATGTTGTAAGATGATATGATATATGATCTTAGTATGAAGATAGTAGTGACTTAGTACAGACTACTGCCGTAGTCTAGTTAGGGCGCAGTGGTGCTTTCTATAACAAGAATTTTAGCCAATAAATCTATTGTTTAAGATTAATGCACAGTAATAAATATGTATTTTTTTGTACTTACACCTTTATTCTAAGATACTTTTAAGAGCAATGTTGTACTACTTTGGCACGAATAAATAAGTATTATTATTATTATAGATATATCATGTGATCTTATTATAATACTGACTAAGAGATAGATTATATGACCGCAGAAGGTATTTTGAGTTGGACATCAAGACATTAAACGGTTTTGATTGGCTACGTTTAAAAGTCGCATGCCGTGTCTTGAGGCCACAGCGTGACTTCACAGACAAGTCTCGACGCCATATTGCCGGAGCAAGCGTTTTGACAGCTTAAATAATCTGTGTACTTTGTAATTTTTTTTTTAAATGAAATACTTAAAATAAATATTATTTTTTAAATATTACTTAAGGACCCTACACCACAAAATAATGTGAGATGATTTTCGAAAACTAGTCAAATAGCCTGACGTGGCGGTAAAATTGATGGATAATTTATTATTAATTATTTAAATTTTACATTTTTAGTTTTGTATCTCGATTCAAAAAATCCTTTTAAGGATTACTTTTGTATCGAATTATTATACACCATAACCCCAACTTATAAAACCACATAAACAGAACTATTGGCCCATCTACAATTAAATGAGCAATAACATCATTATGGTTACATAAATCGTTTTTGCACAGACTCCTATTTCAAGCGCCATTTATTCGTGAAGTAGTGAAAATTGCGGGTAGAAACGAAATCGGCGAGGGCACGTGTAAGCCGCACTGCCGGCGCCATGCCGGCCGCGTGCCGTCCACCTGCCTCAATACAGACCAACCAACTGCTGTGTGCAGTGGCAAAAAAAATGGAATTGAATGTTTCATATAGTAAATATAGAGTAAAAATATGCAGATATAGATGGATAGCGCCACCCTTAACTGCACAGATAACTTTGTCGTACTATACTGCGATGTGCGTTTCTGATAGTAATACAATTATTGAATTTGTTTTGGTGATGCTCTATGGGATTAAATTATGTGATTGATATCTGAAGAGTGTCGGAACATAAAATTAGGGAAGATTTTCCGATCAGTGTGTGTTTGTTTGTTATCTTAATTTTATTAATCTGATAATTTTAATGAATGTTTAGCTCAGCGCTATTCGAAGAGTAGTCGATGTACTGACTTGGATCTTTAATAAATAATATTACTGTATTTGTGTGTTTTATTATTATATTATGTAATTCAGACTTAAATAATAGGTACTTTAACAATCATGAATTTAACAAAATTTCGAAATCATGCCACACATAATAGATTCTTGGTAAGTTGTGATGTAATATTCCTTCAAAACTTATTAGGGGTTGTTTACTACTTTGGCGTATAAATTCATTGATTTTTATTTCTAAGTACTAAACAACAAAATTCCTTCTAGGTGTACGAAAGGAGGAAGAAAGTTGTGGGCTTAGCGGTTAACAAAACGAAATGTATGCTAAAAAATGCATAAAATTATTCTGTATTTGCATAAAAAAAGCTACAAAAATATTTGATCTGTGAAACGAAATAAATTGAAAAGAATGTACTATGATTACGGCGTCTTCACATTTTTATGATTATTGTTTTGGAAATATCAAGAATTCATCAAAAAAGAAATATGCTTAGTACTCTTTCGATTATTTCACACGAATACTGAAACATTTTTACACATTTTATGAAGTTTTCAATAAAAAAACATTTGAAAAATATGTTGGATTTTTCATTTTTATTTTGGCATCACAGCAGCATGACATATAGAATATTTCAAATCTCCGACGGTCATTCGTTTCGTTACTTTTCGTGCGTCACGAGTGCTCTCTATAAATAAGTGAAATAAGTGTTTCGATTGAGTCCCCAATATGCAATATCAATTAACAGGACGTGTACGAAGCTTATATTTTCTTGAGAATTATTTATTTTCCTGACTACAAATATACTGTGTGTATTAGTTATGATTCGTGTAGCCTTATAGTACAACCTCTACTGTTAATTTTTCTTACCATATTTCAAGTTATTATAATTCTGCTTTCAGATTGCAAAAGTTTAGCTTTAAATTTCATAAAGTTAACTGAACAAAACCCCTGAGCCCAGGCATGTATGGGAAGGTAGGTTTCTCCTGTTCACCATTTACTCATTTGTTAACCTTAAAGAAACAAATCTGCTAAGAAACCCTACTATAATTAAATATTCCTCAAGAAATTCCCTCCAGAACGTCTGTACCGTGTCTAAGATAGATCCTACATTGACATCCAACTGGCTGGACCAATCCCGTGGCACTTTGTGAAGATGTTTACTAGAATCTGTGGAGCTGTCAATGTCAAATAGTACGTAGCTTGGTTGTTTGGTATGTAAATTTTGTTAAGGTTTTAAAAAGGTAATGACGCGTTCTATTTGTGTTGTCCAGTAGCACTACTCTTTGAGGTTTCAAAAATATTAAAATGTTTATAAACTGGGATGTCTAGCGCTAATGGCATAATTATAGAGAATCTCTATAAAATTTGTAGGGTTACCTATGTTACATGGTGGTCATAGAAAGTAAGATGGTTGTTTTTAGTAGGTTTATAGTAATAGGAAATGACAAATCCATCAGTTACGGTTGAAAAATAAAGAGTTTGTGCCATAATTGACCATAGAGCGAGAGCACTGGAGTGCAACTACGATTACACTTATGCAAATACAATACCTGGCCATGCAACAACTGTTGGATCCTCAGATGATTTGAACCCGGTAATATAGAAAGAAGGGCTACTATCAAAGACAATGTTAACTTTGGTTGAGCCTGTTATTTTGTTATTACGTTATTGCTGAACTACCTGGCAAATATTTCGTTTTTGTGATTTTGCTTAAGGGATGTTTAAAATCAGAAACATTCGTGAATTGATAAAGTTTACATTATGAGTTGATTAATCACACAACGATTATAAATTACCAATCATCCTTAAATTTAATCAATCTTTTCAAATAGGTAACTTTTCTTAGCTGTTACAACTAATAAAAATACATGTATTTAAATATCAAAAAGTCGCTGTCTATCAAAAAATACCTTCCATTAGGAGTATTTCACCTTTTATCATACAAGTGCCATCTGACCCTAATAAATAACCCATGAACTATCAAATCTAAATCCAACCAATGCGCGAACTATTCAGAGAATAGAAAACTGCAATATCATAAACAAATAACGACTCTATCGTAACTAATCTCGCCTTTCGGAGAAACAATAAAACCAAAATGGCCGGCGATAATATAGAATTTATCGCTCCGGGTACCTCACATTTGATGGATTAAATTGCCTTGGTCCTATGACAACGTGAGCATGAAAAAATACGTTCCGTATTAAAAAACAGCTGGTCATTTTTCAAGTGATTCCTTTTGCTCGGCACCTGGGGCCCGGGTTTTGTTTAATTCCGGTATTTCTGGACCGGTACCAGGACTTTTTGAGCACCCGTGCGTTTCGGCCGGGTGACGCTGTTTGCCTTGTGTTCAGGACAAATTTGTGTAGGTACGTGTTGAATTAGAATAGGGTGTGTTTAATTTTTTGAGGTTTTTTTGTATTTCTTGTTCATTATATAAGTACCTGTATTGATTTGAAATATCCACCTGAGTTAACATTCATTCAGTCTGGCCTTTTATTTCTAACCCAAAAACAAAAATAATATAAAAAAGGGCCAAAAAAAATTTACAACTCCAATAAAAATAAAACAAATTAATCCGAAAAGAACTTTTAAAACAACAATGCCCGATAAATTGCTTTCACATTCGACCATTCATAATACCGTAGCCTTTCCCGGTTTTTAATTGTAATATGTGAATTGGAGTTTTCTCCCGGTTTTAATTAGGGAACAGTCGCGGGACTGAAATACGCGACCGCGCGCGGGATTTACGGCGACCCACGCGCTGTTTCGATACACTTTTTAACGTAATGAGCAAGGGGAGGGCCATGTTGTGTGTGATCGTGAATTTTATAGTGGAGGTCTATGTAATCATACTAAAAATGGGTGTGAATTTGAATTAGTAACTTGATTGGTTTTAGATTTGAATTATAACGGTGATAAATTGTAGAATAGAATTGTTTTGATTGTATGTTCACCGGGCGCTTCGAGGTTCTCACATCATGGAAATTGACGATGTCGACGGGGATGTTACACGTCTAAATGATGTTACTAAGAAGCATCTTTACTAGCATCTAACTTTAAAACTTCGTGCACATATTTGTCAAAAAAAAACCACAAATGGAAACTTCAAGTAATTTTTGTAATATGTTGTAAAAGCGAAGAATTATCGGTTTGAAAAATTTGTTATTACTTAAAATATATAGTATCCTAAATTAAAAGTTTTTATTTTTAGCTACTGCAAGTTACTTCAATTGTTTTTTGAACGGCGTTTCACACCACTCATTAATTTAGTCGACATTTGCAGGAATAGTCTCGACCAGGGCAGGTCGAGAAGTCCCCGCCGAGAATATAAGATGAAACCAGGAAAGACACCGAGGCACGTGATCAGAGCGCCACTCGATTCCGAATTGCATTAAATATTCAGGCCCGCACACGTCTCGCCCGCTCACATAAAAATGAACGCTTATTACGAAATTAACTACAGCCAACCGCAGAGCGTCTGTTTCGCTTTTTTTTTTCACGAAACCGTCAGCCGGTCCCGAATTACCAGACACTAATTGGACCGTGGAAACGTGAAGGACGGCCGGAAAAACACATTTTTTTTACCAACTGACACTTGCCCAAAATAATAAATTTACCAGATGAAATCGCCGTTATTGCGTTGCACAGGGATTATCTCGAAGGCTTTCAGCGTTTTCTACAGTATGTATTGCGTCGTGATATTGATTAATTAAATTTTCAAGGCGTTTTAGCGTTGAACAATTTATTAATGTTGTAGTAATTTGTTATCGATGCAAATCAATTAACAGGTTGTACGCGTGGAATATTAATTAATACTTGGTAAATATCATGCACTTACTTGTTAAGTGTTCGTCAATAAAACATTGTATCTAGATGTGATGTAAAGACACGGGTTAAATTCCAAATTCATTAGCTTCGCTAAAGTAATAATAGTGCAGGAAAACTCAAATTAAAGGTGTAATATGAGGAAATTATTAAGACTACCTGTGAAATATAAAGTAACAACACTACAATTTTCTATGGATTCTTGATGACAGATAATTATTGAAAACGTTGACATGACCGTTTAACCAAAAAGATGTTAGAAAATGATGCTACTTTATGGCGTCATATAGAGGTTGATTGAAAGTCAAATTATTTTACGCATTTTCATTCAATTAAGCTTAATCGCTTTTACCTGCGACCTTTTACTCACAAAATATAGTAAAAAAATGTAATACCACGAAATGGTTTTCGAAATAGAATTAGATGAATTTTCTGTACATACCGAATTCTGCGTGCCTTTTGGCCACTTTGCCCTATATTCAAATTATTTTTTTATCGGCGGTCTATATTCAAAACTTTTTTGCCTTGTATTTATTTTCCTATTGTTAATTTGTAAATATTCTTGATTTCGTATTTGTTAATTAACTGATAGATAGATATTTACTTAACAAAAATGAGTTTTTATGAGTTACGTTGCCTTGAGTTACTATGGTTAATAAAATTTTATGTTTATTAAATTTTTTTTTCTGTCAGTATTTTTACTCGTATAGATAGAAATGTCACAGTTTATATCGCATTTTATTGTGAGTAATGTTTAAGTTTTGTTTAATATTTTTATACAAGATTAAAATCAACAAATATCATACAAGCAATAAATACGTTTTCAAGTAGCCCGACAACTAACTAGATAAATAAAATTGTCTATTGAAACTCCGCCTAATATATTTAAAAATCTACTTCAACATTACCAACTAAACTAACCTGAACTCTAGCTTCAGTCAGATCAATCTTCATGGCGATCTCCTCTCTCGTGTAGATATCAGGGTAATGCGTCTCCTGGAAGGCTCGCTCCAGCTCCTTCAGCTGGGCGGATGTGAAGGTGGTCCGTATGCGACGCTGCTTCCTCTTCTCCGTGAGAGAACCTTCGTGACCTCCGTATACTTTGTAGGGGAGGCCCGCTGTAAAGGAGTGAGTAGGTTACGCTTGGAGGAAATTAATGAATAATGTTTTACATGGAGTAATGTTGTAAGTGTTGGTGTGTAGTTTTTGTTAAAATAACTATATATAATGTACTAAATGTTATAGGGTTGATAAGTCCCAGGGATATAATAATTTCTTATCGCCAAGAAATGTACATTAAGTATCTTTTACAGTTAAATATAAAATTAAATTATTAATTTGAATGAACGATAATTTAATGTATGACCTACGAACATTATTATATATATACACAAATTACCTAATTAAGATAAAAGTGTAGTTATCATGGCCATGCTCGAATGCAATCATATCTTTATTATTATTTATTATAAAACAATAAAATGTCATAGAGAAAATAAATTTGAAAACAGTTATTATAAATTTACTAAAACTTGATACTTTACATAAATTTACCTAAGATTTTATGTGTTTTCAATGGAGTGCGATAAATTAATCAAGCATTAGTTTAACAAATGTGTTTAATTGCCTCGCTTATAAGAATGATTCCCAAATTACCAAGATCGGTAGGAATACATGTTAACAAATATTGGACTAAGTAGAAATTTCCCTAATACCATAGTGATATAATTATTATTCCTAGTTTTCATTAATGTAAAATGGCTATAAAATAAATAAGACTAAAACCATCTTGTGTTAAACAAAAATCAAGCGTTATTTTCTTGGAAACAAGTCGGACTAATGTTTTAAAACCAATAGTGCGTTATCACTACATAATATAAAACAAAGTCGCTTCCCGCTGTCTGTCTGTCCCTATGTATGCTTAGATCATTAAAAATACGCAACGAATTTTGATGCGGTTTTCTTTAATAGATAGAGTGATTCAAGAGGAAGGTTTATATGTATACATGCATAATATAGTAGATAAACACTGATAATCTTAGAGATTTCTAATGTGATGTCGTAAATAAACACATTTTTTTGAGTTTAGCTGAACCCTACGATATAGATCAAAATAATGTATTGTTTTTAAATTACACCTTTAAAAGGTTTACAAAAAAGTTCGCAATGGCATATGGCTTTCTCTTAGGGATAACCCACAATAACCATTTTTTATCTTTACGAAGCGATTTTAAGCAATAGAGCATTAATCCTTATCTAATTAAGTACCTTAAATAAATTTTTCATGTAATACAGATCAATAAGGCCTTTTACAGCGTGTAATTTAAATGCATATTTTCGAAGATATTACAGATTTAAAATGCAGGGAGAAAAACCCGTGCAAAGCCGGGGCGGATCGCTAGTTCTTTGTAAAATACGTGTAAATAAATACAAATGATTTACACATACATGTTACACATACACGTGCCTACTACCTATTTTTATCGTAAAAAGATAGACGAGCTTTTCCTTAACCAAAACAATAACATTACAAAAATCCAACCAATTACAGCGCTCCGTTAGCGCCGCACCCTGTATTCGGCCATTTTTGTCTCCCCTCCGAATTAGAACACCCTATATACCTACGCTTTACCTACTTTTATGTACGGGAGTTATATTAATTAACAGGGAAGAAGGGTAGGCTTTACTAATTATTTTATTGGGTATTTAAAAGTTTTTAATTCTGTAGAGGCTTTTATTTAATTTTGATCAGGTAGGTGTTATTGAAATTTGATATTATTATGATAATGCAAGATGTGTTACTTACGGTCACTCTCAGAGACGTCAAAAGGAAACTTTAGGTGCTTCTGACTTAAAATGTTGTCAAGCAAATCTATAGTTTATTATCTCCTCGGCAAAGTCTAGATTTTTTAGGCAAAACATACAATTAGAAGCGCCTCAATATTATTTTAAATTTTAAAGATCCTTTTTATATCATATAGTTAAACAGTTACCTAAAAATGTAATTTTCTAAAGCAGAGTTCGGCAGAGGGTAAATTGTCGCGCATTTCGTATCGATCGCAGTCTACGAGCTACGACGTAGCATTTTGCAACGAAAGGCTACGTTACGTTCTATTGTTTATTTTTTGAAATTGAATTTGAGATAAAAATGGAGAGGCGGTTCCGTTTTTCATTATTTTTTTATGGTATCGTAATCTAAAAATTTGTGTGATAGGAGTATTTTGTAAAATAAAATATAAACAATTTTTAAAATTATTACATTATTAAAACTGTGACTCAAAATAAAATTAATTATCATACAAATGTATTTAAATATATTAATACTTTTGGAGTAAGTGTATAGAAATGCTTTAAAATTATGTTTGGTCTAAACCTGGCCTTAACCTCCAAGCCTTAATATGCGGAACTCGTTACAAAGACTATGCACCAAAAAGGGACGAAAATAATTTATATTTATTATATAAAACAAATAAATTGAATAACCCAAAAATGGAAAATAGCATTCAGGCTATCACTCTTATTGTTTATAATATGTAAACAAACATGTCGTTTATTAATTCCTATAGGTACATTATAGCTTAAACTTCGCTTAATCTTAAGAAACCGATCGGTGATCCAAAGTCAGCGCCGCTCACGAGCACGGAGACAAGCCGAAATTAATGCCTAAGGCATTACTTTAAGGCGTACTTTAAGCGCCATAATAAAAAGCTATAAAAACAATCAATAGAGAAAAAATTATTTGAAAAGTGCCATCCAGTGACAATTCTACCAGCTATGTAAAAAAATTTACTTAGTGTTAGGTCGTTTTCATTTGTTTCTGGTTTTGACAAAACTTTAGATATGTAAATAAATATTTACGTGCATTATACGTCTTACTGAAATAAATGAAGATACCCTATGTTATCACTGAATGATTTAGTTTTCTTATGGCGATAGATTATTGTACCAGTCCTGTCAATCAGGTCCATTAACCAATCTATATTCAATTCAATTCAGTCAATATTCCGTTAATACGTATATTTTCGTACCTATCCAAAAGCGATCCTAACCCCAGGATACCAGGCTATCATAAGAGCTGCGGACATCGTCGCACCGCAAGCACAGAGACAATTACCGCAAATGAACCGGAATTAATCGCCACCGCCTCTTGCCCGGCCTGCGGTCTCATTTGCATTATTAATAGGGCCTCCGAGGGACGCGGGGGGAAACGACCCCGCACATTGTCAATTCCTCCCCCGCTTCTCACCCCACCCCCCAAATGCGAAACCTAATGAAGAGCAAGCCAAGATGTTTCCATTCATAAGATGTTTAATTTCATTTACGCGGTCAGCATTAGGCATTATTGTTATAGCTTTTGGCTGCCGTGAACGAATATTTTTGTTAGAAGTAAGAGTCTTGGTATTAAAGTTAGCCACTTTAGAGTTTCAAATCATATTATAACTATATGCTAAGTCTTTTTCATTTAGTCAGCTGTTTTAGTGTAGTTATTTAGTAACAAAGATATAACATAAGTAAAATCTTTACTATTTATCGAAATTATTATACGAAGAAAAGAATTTGTCATCTGAAGCCGCACGGGGACTTCTGGTCTATAATATTACTAGGATTTTTCGTCTCGAGTTAGAGTCGGGTCGATTGTTTTATTTCTATCTCTTTTTATGTTTTGTCTCACTCGTGTAATGGTTCGACTGAGGGTGATCGGTATGGGAAAAGCGTTTTTATTGCTGTGTTTCGATTTATCTCATCTGTTTTGGGTTTTGTTCAAGATAATGTAAGTAAAATGAGTTCTAATGTTTTGGCAACTTTGTTCTTCTTATATTATTTGACTACAACTAAAGAAACATTACTCATGGTTGTAATCGAGAGTTGAAGATTTGAAACACGCCTAAAACATGAGGTTATAGATAGAGAGAAAGAAATATGAGAGAGAGGCGGTGGTTTTATTGAAGCCAATATTTTAGATCTTTTTATGAAAGTTGAAATCCCACTACAGCTATATCGTGTCACAAGTAATTTGAATAAAAGAACTTAAATTAAAATTATTTATTTTTTATCTACGTCCGATATGGCTTTGGGTAATTCAAGGGTTTATTTGTTTACTGCATTGAGCAATACCTAAAGTGTAAAAAAAATACCTGAAAAATTTATGTTAACCATAAGAAAAACCACGAAAATTTTTTCCCAACAAAAATACCAAAATAACCAGATAGTCGAAATAAAATTTAGCTTATTTATTTGTTAACCTGATTGTTGATAGTACACGATTACAAAGTTAAACGTGTTTAGTTAACACGTTCACGCACCGACGTGTGGCGCTAATTGATCGTTACCGGATTAACCGGTGATCGCTTCACTGTATGATCAGCTAAACCTTTAACTTGACATGTAGTTTAATTGTAAGAGAGGCTGGATTAGACTGGATTAGAAGGGCGTGTCGCGAAGTTAAGGAAATTGAAATAATTACTTCACGAAAATGTAAAGCTAAAATACAGATTTTAACTGTTTTATGATTGTGAATTATGAATAATGAATTGGCATAATTACGTATTAATGAATTATTTGCTAAATAGATGTTATGTTATGTTGTATATTATTTTAATTTCTAGTTCATTTAATTGTTCTACAGGGAGACATTGAAATAAAACGACAAACTTTCAGAACAATCATCGACAACGACTCGTCCATATGCACTACTTTTTCTATGGGAACAACTTTCATACTCGAAAAAAGCTGTCAGCTGTTTGGTACAAAAGATCGATACTTAGTTGATCGAAACGTACGGAACAGTTGTTTTTATTTCAGGTATAAAAGTTGGATCAATAAGAAACGTGATGTATGTCACTTGATTTCAACCTATTTTAAACCCTCACAGGCTTTTTTTAATATTTATAGATAAGTATAAATTAACAATAGTTGAATGTCATGTTTAAAATACTTATGGCCGCACTCAGAGTTGTCAAATCGTTACTTACGTAAATAAATACTTAGATCCTCCAAATTATTTAATTTGTTTAACCAATTTATACTTTTATTTACACCACCAGTTCTTAGTGTGGATTGCTAAGCAGAATGTATAATTAGCATATATAATAAACATTTGAAGTGAGTACCACGTAATGTAAAGAACAGCATATCATACTGAAGCATACTAGCAACTATAACAATTACATTTAAGAGTTCTTCGTTGGAGTCGGCCATCGTTGCTAGAAAGCAATAAGTTTTGATGACGACGGAGTAATTTTCCAATTTACCATAAGATTCCCGCAGTTTCATCCTTGTAGCGCCTGATCCCCTTGGATAAAATGTGAAACCCATGTCGCATTTGGAAAATGTAGGTACTACTGGAAAAGTGCAGTTGGATCAAAGTTCGTTGATAACAAATAAACTCAAAATAAAAAAAACTTCTTAATGATTTCAGTAACCAATCAAATCATCTTTGACAACAACCAATAGAAAAAACTAAAAATACACAAAAAATCTCTTTACTATTTTCATAGCCAGTGACCACGTGACCTGTGCAACCTCCTTGGTAGGTAAGTGGCATCCGCTCCCAGGGGAATCATATAGTTTCAACCATACGTTTTATTTATCAATATGTCTTTATTATATCGACTTGTGCTGCGTCGCCGACCGCAGGCTGCAGTTGGAACCCCTTTGTTCTAGTTATCGCATTGACAGGAACACTGTCCTTTAACCATAACACAAACGGACTGTAGTAGCCCCCCCCCCCCCATCTAAGATCTTAAAAAAACTCCACAACAGTATTTAATTTTTGGAGTCGATGTAGTAATTTCCAATCTAAAATCAAGTGATCTTCAACCATCAGCAACATAGGTTCTAAAATCACCCCCCACACCCCTTCCCGCCACCCCTAGGAGCCAGTTAATTGCAAGCTCGAGGAACGTTTTGAAGGGATTTCCGTACATCTCCCTAGGGATACTGAAACGATGAATTGATAAAAGGAACCAAACGTCAAATTATTTTAAATATTGTTTTAGTTTAGGAGTCTCCTTATCATAGAGTTGATTTGAAGTTTGTTTTGCTTTAGTATTTGTTAGTGATATTTTTCATGTAATTACTTTGTATTTAACTAAATGTATAAAATACTTATTAATTTTTCCTTTTAAAATACGGTTACAATTATATGGTCGATTTGCTCGATAACTTGGAGTGTCTAATAAATTAAATCGATATTTAAAATTCATGAAAAACGTATAACAATCAATTAGTAGCTTTTTCTGCCAGTTTTCCACATTAAAGGCGTTGAAAAATACTATTTAAACTGCCTACATTAAAAAAATATTACCTTTATTTTCACAAATCCGTATAAGAAATGTAACTTCATCAAAGAAAGAACTTAAAACCATTGTTTTTAGATTCTTATAGTAAGGATTTCTTAGTAAAGATATTCGAATAACCTTATTAACTAACTTCTACTATCCATAGCTCATACTTTAGGTATAATAACGACAATAATAAATACTTCGATAGTTTCTGGTATCTTTGCCGAGCCGTGGAAAACTGCAATTGTACACCCCCTTCCCAAAAACGCGGACCCTAAAACGTTGCATGATCTCCGTCCCATTTGCTACCTACCTTGTCTATCTAAGGTAATGGAGAAAGTTGTTTATCTGAAGCTAATAGACTATTTAGAAAATAACAACATCCTTCCCAACAAGCAGTCAGGTTTTCGTAAGGGTCGAAGCACAACAACTGCTCTCATAGATGTAACAAGTTACGCTCTGGAGGCTCAGGACGCGGGTTTAGCAACGTTTTTAGTCCTGTTAGACTATTCCCGCGCGTTTGATAGTATAAACGTACCACTGCTGCTGGCCAAGCTGGCATACTATGGTTTAGATGCGTATGCAATCAAATGGATTAATAGTTATCTCAGTAATCGTCATCAGTATGTTCAGCTTCAGAATGGTGTTAGTGTAATATCCAAGTCTTCCGTGGCTGCTGTCACTCGTGGCGTGCCTCAAGGATCAATTTTAGGACCGCTTTTGTTCGTTGTTTATACGGCTGACATGATCAGCTGCATTAAAAATTGCGAATTCCACCTTTATGCTGATGACTTACAGCTGTTTTTGTCATGTCATCCAGCAAAAATCGATGAAACAATTAAAAGAATCAACGAAGACTTACAACTATTATCGAAATGGTCAAGTAAAAACTGTTTGGTACTGAACCCTGCTAAGTCTAAATACATGGTTCTTGGTTCCAAATCACAGGTTTCAAAAATTATCAGGCAGGTTCCCCAAATCACCCTGGAGAATGAGCCAGTATCCTATACGGAATCCATCCGAAACTTGGGAGTACTATTCGATACTAATTTGAGATTTGAGAAGCACATTCAGGAGGTAGTACGCAACTGCTTCTATCGCCTGAAGGTTCTTTATAAAATTCGAAACTTTTTATCAGTACCAATTCGCACTACTCTAGTTGAAGCCCTAGTACTTTCAAAGCTCAATTATGCGGATACACTCTATGGACCCAGATTATTGGAAAGAACTAAGCTATTGGTGCAGCGTGTTCAGAATGCTTGTATGCGGTACTGCCTGGATATTCCTCCTAGAAGCCACATTTCTCCCTATATTAACCAGCTCAATACCTTAAATATGAACTCTAGGAGGAGTGCTCACTTTGCCACCTTGCTTTTCGGTGTCGTAAGGAGACAAAAGCCAAACTATCTCTATGATAAATTAATTTGGGCTCCTAGTACTAGACTTGCTCGTCCGGAGCACAAAACAGCTGCTTACAGGGGCTCTTTTAAATACACCGCAGCAAAAATTTGGAACAATATCCCTCCACCGTTGCGCAGACATACTTCTTTCTCAACTTTTAGACTGAAAATCAAAAAATACTATCTTGATCTCCAGATTAGCGGTGTGAAGGGATAAATGTTTGCAATTATTTATACCTCTTGAGTAAAGTCCTTGTTAACTTTCATGTTTAGAGCAGGACGACACGGTAGTTTAATCTCGTTGTTAGGAATAAGTTCTGTTAAGTTTATTTAATATTAATTAATGTTTCTTACTATGTGATGTATTATGTCTAACTTTAAAAAGTGCAATTCACTGTAAATATTTTTATTATTTTTCATCTTTTGTTTATTTTTTGTCTGTTCGATTTATATAAACCTTCTATTACATTTTTTATTTTTCTGCGCTCCTCGATGGTTTCAGCTGAAAATCAGCGCCTCAGTTTAGGCTGGAGGCATTGTGCTGAGCTGAAACCTTTTCGGTGTGTTGCAATTTTAATTATTTTTTTTTTGTTATTGTATTTTATTTTTTTTTATTTGTGCATGTCGTGCGCCGAATAAATAATTTTTCATTTCACTTTTTCATTTATTCTGTAAAGTTAATTGATCAAAAAGAATTTGTATCATAAATTATAATTATAAAATGTAACATTTTAATGAAAAACAACACGTTATTGTACATTTTTTGATTCTAATACCTATCCATTTGTATCATCCCAACTCCAGTTAGATTCAATTTCTATGATAAATGATAGAGGTCTGTTAGAGCAACATCAAACGTATTGAACAAGTCTAAACAGTGAACGGCACTATTAATAATGTCTTAGATTTCGTGATTTATTATCATTCTTTATTATTTTAATCATGGTGAACTTTATTATATTATAATAACATATTTATGCTAAAATTTATAAGAAAACCACACAAAGTCACACCCAAGTTTCTTAGAACATTCAATTTCAGAATAATAAACTAGAAAACTTTTTGTAAATTCCAAGTCAAGAGTTATGTTGGTTACGATAATTACATACATACAATAGATTATTTGCGTACAGAAGGTCAACGTACCTACGTGATCTCTTAGTGACTTATAGTTAATTAATATGATTGCTACCAAATTATCATCTACTTTTATGAAAGACACAGTATGAAACATCTTTTGGCGGCCGTGTGGCGTAGTGGGTACCCTGCCAGCCCTGGCTTCATTTGTGTGATGAACACAGATACTTATTCTCTAGTATTTATATATGTATGTTTATTC
This sequence comes from Marasmarcha lunaedactyla, assembly GCA_923062675.1. Classification (NCBI taxonomy): domain Eukaryota; kingdom Metazoa; phylum Arthropoda; class Insecta; order Lepidoptera; family Pterophoridae; genus Marasmarcha; species Marasmarcha lunaedactyla. Next base: position 21,994,505 of record OV281343.1, read on the forward strand.
TGGGGTCCACCGGTTCGCTGTATGGTCATCCATAACACAAGCTCTGCTTACTTTGGGGCCATACAGCTGGTGCGTTTGTCAGGGGAATTTGTTTAAACATCGTATAAGCTAATAGAGTATATCTGCAAGTATAAAACAGTACAAAAAGCTAGAAAACACGTGTCGACAGATAAATTATAAATTAAAGTTTCATACCCAACAGTATTCATCAAAAAAGGAAATTTGAAATCCAAAAGGGGCTATTTTATTATTATATGCCCGGAATATTTCAGTTTTCAGGGCCCGCGTCCGTGGCTCATTTTTCTCGTGTCACGGGCAAAGTTTGCGGGCATCCATAATGCAGGATGTCAGCAACTCAGCGCCACATATGTAAGCAAAATTCACGGAACCTTTGAAGGGGTAAAAGAAGATACATGTTTTGTCATGTAGCCGGGAGATACAGGATAATACTGAATATATTTGAATTTTGTAAACGTGTTGAAGAGTGGTATGGTTTGTGTTATTTCTGGTAAAGATGTTGCGGTTAAGTTTAAACCGTTTTTTACTCAAGATGTAAGTAGCTGAAACTGTCCAAATCACTCTCCATGGGGTTTGAAGCACTGTTACAAAAACACGGACAGACAGTCCACCATAGTGATTTTTGTATGATTATTGACAGAATAATTTCTTAACAAAGCACACCTAATAAAATATTCAAAAACTCACAGATCAACAACAATAAAGTTTTTCTAATAATCGTAAGTAAAAAAACCTCATAAAAGCCGTAATACGAAGCAGCTGCGTATTTTATATAGGAAAATAAACATGTGGATAAATTTGCGTGATGGTAGTAAAAGCGCCACAAACGTGGGTACCTCGTAAAACTAAGTTTAACAGCCTGCCGCGGCCTGACCGAGACCGCTCTACGTACGAGTATAGATAAATGATTTATAGATGCATACGAAAGTCTCAATTACAGTCAATGGAAAGTTTCGCTGAGTTGATTGTGCTAACAAGATATAAATATTTAATAAATTGTTCTAAAATTGTAATAAAGAATTGTAACAAATTATAACTGCCCCTGATTACGAATCGTTGTTCTACTTCTTTACTTCCAAAAAATAAGTTCAATTATTTCCGTTCGTTCGTTCCAGAACTCCATGACCTAAAACGAAAGCCTTACAACTACTAAAACAAGCGCCCAAGTTACGCCATGCGAGAAAACATCATTTCTATCCGAAAATAAAAGTCGCAGGACTCCGTGCGACGTAACATTGTAAAGTTACGATCTTGGAGCCGGGCTGCTCAACTGTGAGATATTGCCTTTTTTATGGCCTACTCTAGCATAGCACACCGAATAGAACAGATCACATGATGTGATAAAATATTGCCCGTCTTTGTGCAAATCGAATTAACCCGTCCACTTGCATGCGAGGCGATGAAGGAATAGGAATGGCTTCGATGTTCAATTGAAACGGTTGCGTGTTTTGGGAATAGATTTGTTTTGAATCTCTTGGGTCTAGGATATCGATACTTGACGCGTATAAAAGTTTTTTTACTTTAATTTACCAACCAAGCGGAAAGTAGCGTCCATCTTATGGCTGTTTTTCCACCCGTGATGTGCTATTCGTATTATATATCTAATATAATCATATTCACTTTACAACTATTAAACAAAAAAGCCCTGCAAAATGTGCCGCCCAATACCTGTTTATTATTATACAATGGTTATTATACTATTTCCATTTCTTTATTTTCTCGATGACAATTTGATATAATGTAGTGTTGTGACCAAATAAGTAATGATATCGATCGTATATATTTACTATATTTTGAACAAAGACAAATACAACAAAAACATTCAAATATATTTTTTCAAGGTGGGAACACTCAATGGCCCACCGCCATTTTGTGTTTGTTTTAATCTATCACTCACACATGTAGTGACTAGAACGGTCGTTCTAGTCACTACATTTCTGTTGGCTGAGTTTTTTCACATTATCCATACGTTACGTTGTGTATTTTGTGTTCCTCCGTGTTGATTGCTGCCCAGCTATTAAATATCAAAATGCCGAAAGGATCTGTTCTGAAAAGGCAGGCAAGAGAACTGGTGATCAAGGTTCGTAATTACTTTGAAGCAGAGTATCAAAATGGTGGCCCGCTATTACCACTGTCGCAAGTGCAAGAGCGTGTTGCGGCCACATTAGAGATTAGTGGGCCTACTGTGTCAAAAATTACTACCGAAGCTCACGGTACAAGCGGCATGCAGGAAAATAAGCTTCGTACGCCGAAGAAAAAACGCCAACCACGTCGTGTGACATCGGTTGATGTCTTCAACGCTGATGCTATTGATAGAGCGTCACGACGTTGCTATGGCTTGCTGCGAATTTTTGAGCGAAGCCAAAAAGATATGAGATTGCTCAAATGTTATTTTCACTAACGAGACTTGGTTAAATGCCACACAGTATCTAAGAACTGGACTGACGACACCGCCGCTTCCACTAGTTCAGTGCCAATGGGAAAAGGTGAACGCCTCATCATATGCCATGCAGGGTCTACGAAAGGATTCGTGTCAGATGCTTTACTGGCCTTTAAATCCAAGAAAACAGCGGACTACCACGAAGAAATGAACGCGGAGATCATTGCCGGTACAATGCTATAGAACTGATATGGGCACAAATCAAAGGACACGCCGCTCGAAACAATAGCCATCCCCCTTTTACGGCAAACAAGATGTTAGATTTATTAAAAAATACATGTGCGGAAGTAACAGTCGAAAACTGGGAAAAAATTGTGAGAAGAACCCAAAACATTATAGCGTCAGATTGGGAAATTCATGTGGCATTCGATAATATACAAGTACAGGAATTTATAATAAATGTTGGGGAGAGCTCATCGAATGACAGTGACGATTCATCAGATTTTGATTAAAATAAATAAATAAAGATTACCTGTCGTTATAATTATTTCGTTTCATTGTCGAGTACCTACCTATACCTACTTATTTTACAACAGCTTCGAAAATTTTAAAGAAGTTGGCATTATCAATCAAGAATCAATACGTGCAAAACGTGTAACATCTTGTAATGAAATATAATATTAGTTGATAAATTTGTACAAAAGTATCCGACAGTAGTTTAGTTTCTTACATTTTGTAAAAAAATATCGGGTCTGTTATCGTGTTACATTTATCGATATAGCTCCATCCCTATCAGTTTCTCCGACTCTGGTATTATATAACCTTGAACGTGTGTAAACGTCATATTTTTATATAATTATGCATACATAATGTAAAAAAAAACTTTACATTTAACTTTCGTTATTGTGTTCTTTTCCGGACAGAAAAGGCCCAAAACAAAAATGTAAATATAACTTTTCTTTTCCTTGTTTTGATTTCTTTTAAATGTGATTTTGCCTTTTTCATCAACACTTTTTTTAGTTGTTTTATTTGACTGTATTACAAAACTATCGAACCTCCTTACCCAACTACGACCTCCAATACTGGCCTTCAATAAAATCAAATTAGGGCCGAACCCGTTACCGTCTTTAATCCAGTTCGCTTGTGATTCTTGTAATTGTGCTACAATTAATACGCGAAGTTGTAATTAATTTCCGCGTGATTAACGGGCATAATTCGGTCGTACTCGGGATTACGTGCAAGAGGTGAAATATGCTGTGCTGTGAGCGAAGCTGTGAAGACGATGGTGGAGTTAGGGTTGTCTGTAGGATATATATTCAAGTGGATATTTTATGTATATTTATTTTATTTATAAGTGTGTAACCCAATAACGTAAAAACGGTTGAAAGCTTTTTCCAAAAGAATATGGTGGATTTGTGGTCGTCAAATGTTATGATATGGTCTTGTGTTTTACATGGCACTTTTGGGGACTGATAAAAATATGATTCACCATTTGTAACATACGGTTTAACTTGTTTATAAAGTAATAAAAAATGCTGAATAGAAGGATATAAAAGAGTACCAAAGATTTAGTCTGCGCGAATATTTAATTTTATAAAGTTAATAAACATTTCAAACTGTTTAATATTATCTATATTAAAATTAATCTTTCTATATTAAAATTAATTAAAACCGACCGCATAATGTAAGTAATCAACATTAAATTTGGCTCATTCCTATCCATTTTAAATACACAAACCACGCAACTTAGCTTACAAGCTCAAAACACAAAAATCTGTCCTCCATTTTCATTCTCCGATCTGGCAACCCTGCAAAGGGGGTTGCACCGCCACAAGAAGCAGGCTACGCTGTCCTCCCCTTAAGATTCGCGCGGACGCCGCCGCCAATTACGGTCGCAATCGCTCACTCGAACTTTCCCCCACCCCTACACCGCCCTGCACTAGTCTTTGTTTCACGACCGTCGGCACAGCCCTAGCAATAATACCTACGCTTAAACTGTGTGGCTGGCTGTATAGGTATTTTCGTTTCTGTCCCCGAAATCAAGTGTGTTTTACTTTGACGTTAGATACGAAGGTACAATGCCACCAACTTGTGTGTTAAGTAGCAAAAACTGGAACTAAACCATTTGCTTCGAGACTAAATGTAAAACTTCATTGACGAATAGAACGCAGCGCCACCGTTTACTGAACAGATAATTTGGTAGGACAATTATACCGTCGGTTCAGCCCTAGTGAAAATACCTACGTTTATACGCTGTATTTATACGATATTTTGTTGCGCTGTTCTTGTCCCCGAAATAAGAGTGTTTTACTTTGACATTAGTTGGAAATATATAGTGAATGCCTTCTCGCCAGCACTCGCACACGTACATAGTGTGCACGTACAAGCGAGTACACTATGTTCGAGTACCAGCGAGTAACCAAAAAAAAAGTGGGGCGCGCCTTCGTGGATGGCTCTCACTATGAGCAATTAGGCTTTACTTTTTTGTGATGTTTATGGATCATGTTATTTAGTGTTTGTATTGTTTTGAAGTGATGATTTTCTTTCTGTTTTGAGATTTTCGCTTTATTTACTTAAATAAATTTATAAGTTTACGACCTCACTGCCTTGGCAACTGTAAAACTGGATTTAATGGGGGAGGTTGTAGATTCAATTGGGTATTTGAAGCATTTGAAATTGCAAGCTTTTATAAATTATTTAGAAAATGTAAGTTATTTTGACCCAAATAATGTGTTGAAAAATAAAGTTTGGATTTTAATATCGAAATTATATGGATTGCGAAACATCAAAAAGAAAGAAAAAAAAACTTATTGTAAAATATGTAAATTTTTAAAATATTATTAGCTCACTGAGATCAAATAATAACATGTTTTATGACAGTATGCTTGTAAAGGTATTATCCACGTAGCTATTATAAATTTTATCCAAAAGCCCATACAATTTTTTGTATGATTTACAAGTTGTTACGTCACAACGCGGTACCGTTTTGTATGGAGCGTTTTTCGGCGACTCGCAGCAGCTCCTCAAACACATCGCTGTATCTAGCAAACTATTAATTGTAAATATACTGTTACTTCTGCAATATTTCTTTACCGTCGGTAATCTATTTAAATATGTAATAAAAAAATTGTCAAATACCCAATTCTTACCGCCGGAAAAACTGGTTGATATATATTGGTTATATAAGAAAAGGCATAGTAAATGTACACTAAATGTTATTATTTTTATGTCCACACATCAAAGAAGCAACAAAAATGCATTAAGATTTGAAAGTGTCAAAACGAAATGATATTTAAATATTAAATAAATAAATATTTACAAAAAATACAGAAATTGTTTTTGGTCCAGTTCCGATTAACGTTTGAACTTATCGGGATATTCAGTATATCAGTCAGCGAGTGTCAATAGGTAACCGAGTAATGATCTTTCAAAACAATTATTTTGATTAACCAAGCTTAAATTAATTGACTGTATCAAGAGTTTATTTCATAACACTCATTACTATTTTTTGATTCCGTTCAATAAATTGTATTAAATATTTTTTTATTTTCATGCTTTAGGATGTTTGAATAATAAATCCTTTGTAATTTTAGTAAACATTTTGTATTGTAATAATATGTATAAACATTTGCAGACTCTTGGAACAAGCTTCGAGAAAACTTAAAAGGAAATCTCCTTAGGTGTAAAAAAAACGTTTTGTTACTCGATAAAGATTTATTATTAGTATTTACAAACAAGAATATTAACAATAGGAATCAGAAAAACAAGGGAAAAAGAGAATTAACCATAAAATACAACGCCTAAATTATTATATACATAGGGCAACTCAAAAGGCTAGCAAAATTACCGCGTTAGATTGATATACTTTGAGCAAAATAACTTCCAGCCTTCACGAGGTCACGAGTTTCACTCACCGATCGTTTCGAATCGAACCTCGGTCGAAGCCCCAGGACACCACAGTCTCTACACCAAAAGCTTCTCAAAAATATAACCATTGCTACATGTTGATATTTCCTGTATTTTCGTTTTCACATTATCAAGAATTTTCTTTGCTATCTCGGTTTACTCATGTTTTAACTCAAACTAATATTTAAGTAGATTATTTTCGAGGCTTTGGGCGTTGAAATCATGGGGTCCTGGGGCTCATCGCCTTTATTAGGACCTAGCGAGGCGATTGGTGAGTGAAAATCGTAGCCCTAAGGCTGGCACCTGCTTCGCACAACGAATTTCTATTGCGATCCAGCGTGGTAATTCGGCCACCCTTTTGGCTTCGTTGACTTTAATAGATTCTAGTTAAGGTTTAGTTTTTTTTATTTGTAGCATGTTTTTATCTTATAATTATTAATTTAATACACTTATGTGTACATTCTAGGATTGTAAATATTTTCAATAGTTTGTAAATAATAAATGAAATATAAACAAGAAGTAGATTAATATGCTTAGAATATGTAAGCAAAGAATAATTTATTTATTTATGTTATAAACATAGTTCTACAAGAAGGCAAAGCGAAGTTTTTGAGGAGCCTTTTTACAATAGAGTAAAATACTACAACTAGTTTGTTAACAAAGTAGTACCCATAATGGGTACTACTTTGTTAACTAATGTTAATTATTGTATAACCTCACTTATTTGATAAACTCAGGATGATTCGCAATATTTAAAATGTCAGGCTTAGGAGATAAGTTAAATGTTAAATAAAATAAAAAATACTACAACTTGATGAACAAGATGCAGATGAATCAAACTCTCAAAAGATATCCTACCTAGATATGTGGAGGCTTCAGCACAAAGATATTTATTGTTTGACTAATAATTTATAATATTTATCTTATAGTTCAAATTTGATCTCTTTTAAATAACAAATAAAATAAAATATTTGACATTATTTTAATTGATTTTATAATTCATTATAATGCTTTGTGGTAGTGCTGTGGAACTTATCATGATGATTTGACGTTGCTGCATATATTTAATGAATCTGTCTATTATGGTTTCTTTACGATGCCACTATATGATATGTTTAAAAAAAATAATCACTAATAACCTTTAAATCACTTTTGGGGGCTAAAAAAACCAACATGAATGCGAAATTATTCCTAAAAGGCTTGACGAGAGAAGACCGCACATTTACCTATGTAACTTATAAAATACTAAATATATAAATAATAGCCCCCGGCCGATACAACAAAAAGGCATAAAACAAAAACAAAACTACGTGCCTAAAACTTGCATTATGCTCTTTGAATAAATATTTTTATATGTTTTCTAGTTACGACTAGTAAACAAATATTTACATTTACAAGTTTTGTTATATTAGGCATCCCGAAATCAGTACTCCAAAGATATTTGTTTACATACTTTTTAATTATATACTTCTTCATAGATAAGATTTGCTGGTCTGTTTAAAAGTAATTGATGAACTGCAAAAGCCCTGAAGCTATTTCAAAAACTAGTTCACCATCAATAAGGCTTATCTCTAAATTTCTTCAGGATCAGACGATACTCCATCCTGAAATACAGCTAACATAAGAGTTGCTGGAACACGTAAACTTACTTGTACCTACCTAACTATTAAAAATAACGATATTTTGAACTGTTTCAAATAACATTAATTTTGTGACTTTTTTACAGCATTCGTAGCCGGCAAACGAGCCCTGGCGGTAAGTAGGATCCACACTCATGGACAATTTAATCGTAGAGGTTTTATTTTACAATATTGATCACAGGCTTCAGTTTGGATTTCCATTGTTCCAGTAATTACACTGGCTGTGCCTTCCCTTTGATCGGAACACGACCACGTTAACGTGATTATTATGGCAGACAATATTGGCAGGACTGTAGTACCGCCCCAGACTAGATCTTAACATAAGAGACTCTACTACTACTCAAAATATCACTTCCAATTTTAAATTAATTGTTGATTTTTTAACTTCTTTAGCAAATGATGTCTGTAATCAATTACTTTCAAGAAATCGCTACGTTATTATATTTAAATGAAGTTTATTGGTATCAGACTAGCTAAATAATGTTCTATGTGCATAAAAAAATTAAACTTAATTTAAATAGTAGAAAAAATTTAAAGGATTTGTTTAAAAAAATAACCTACTTGTAGAATAACCGTTCAAACCTCAAAGTATAATTTGACGAAATCCACTTCAATGTTTTTTTTAATAATCGGCAAAGATATTCAATTATTTTTAAGCCCATGTGAAAGAAATTAACACGCAATTGTCCATACAAAAATAAGTTAAGCTTTCCTGGTCCTCCTAATATGCAAGGAACTTTTGTTTGGGACAAACTAAGGGTTTAGGCTGTTTGAGCCAATTAATCCGGCAGTCTATTTAGTCTTCTTTATTCATCAGTTTCAGCTTAAAAAATCTAATCAGAAAAATCACAGAGTTGCAACAACCATTACTAACGTCTCAACTATAATGCGTGTCTTAACAACTCCACACAATACAATACACATATTAAATTAAATTAAAAAAAAAAAAGAATAGAACAGCCTCCACTAATAAATTATTTACGCGTGACGCGGTGAAGCCTTTCCTGAGCCGACGCGACGCCCGTCGCACTTAGATTAGGTAAACTTGCTTTTCCGTTGGATGTTAAATAAAACGTAAATAAATGTTGTTATTTTGAAAAAAAATGTTATTTATTATTTATTTTTATGTTGTTATTTAATATGAAACTCCTGGAAAGTACGTGGCGGGAAATTGGTATTTTTTTATAATTACGGAAAAGTAACTTTTGTTTTATGTGTTTAGTAAACTCCCCGAAACTAACGATTACATTTGAATCACATGTAACTGGAAAAATCAAGATCATGTAATGTAATTGGACACTTACCCGACTAACTTATGTATGTGTTTAAAATAATGAGTTTTTACTACTATTGAGTTTTTACTTACTTGATTCCTTCAGCTATTTAACATGATTTAAAACGGTGTTGGTGGTAAAATACAGTTACATTTGATACACATGTATAAGGGCACATTCAACTTAATACTCACGTTGTAAGTTCATGGCCGGCGGGAAAATATGATGGTTTCTCATATGGTCCTGTGGCCTGGCACACTGCGGTGGTGGCGGCTGGTACCGGACCCCCTGGTACCGGTACGCGGCCTGTGACATCTGCCCACATGATGCCAGCTCGCCCCAGCTCAGCTCCCCACCGCCCGAACCCAGGCAACCGCTGTCGAACCCGCCGCCGGCCGTACCCAAATATCCGTACTCCATTTCTATCAAAACTTCAAACCAAAATCCAAAAAAAAACAAATAACACCCGCCAAAAACCAAAGGATCGCGCCGAACACAGATCAAATTTCGAACGTCTTTTGTCTCTCACGACCGCATAATTGAATTCGAGTATCGAATTATAGAATAGTTTTTGCTCATGGAGAGAACCGCGCGCGGGTACTACTTGAAATCGAATGATAAGCCTAATTCAATAAGGGCGAGCCTCGAGTAGGGGGCGGGGCGCGCACCCCTGGTAAACACCAATGGGATACCAACCCTGACCAACGCGCGCTCCCCATTGGTCAAACGAGTGCCTCATCCCTCTACACTCGCGAAGGGTGCGTGTCACGACACTTGTCTACTTTTCTTTTCGCCGACAGTTCCTTTGTCATTGAAGAAAATAAAAAAGTTGTAATTAACGAGCAGGTAGCGTTTTAATTAATGACCGGCGGTATCTCAATGCGATTACGTCGAACTTCGTGAAATCTGCCTCTTTGTAAATGGAGAACTTGAATGGAAATTTTATTTTGGCTTAATTTAATAAATTATTTCATAAGAGAATAGATCAATTATATTTTTGGACTTGATAAATTACTCTCAGCTATTGAATGTTATGCTGCTACTTAGCAATTTCAAACTTTCTTCTCGAGGAGTATAACACAAAAATACACACCAAATTCGTCTACAATACCGTAACTTAATTCTAAACAAACGTCCACAGCCTTTTTTCAAACCAAAGTTTAAACAACAACATAGAAAATTCTCATTCAAAATCCCTGGAAAAAACTGAGTCTTAAGACAATTGTAAGAAGGCTGTGCGTCGTGCTACAGGACTACGGCGCGCTACTCGCGACTACGAGGTCATAAACCCCGAGCACCACTTATTATTATTGTATGGAAGAATTCTGCCAAAGTAAAAGTATACTTAGGATTTAATCACTTTATTGTTATCAAGTTTGGGAATTAAAAGTATGTGGTACAAAGGTGGGTGGAGGAATTTAGTAAAAAAGTTTTTGGTGAATGTGTTTAGTTACGAGTAACATAAATATAAAGGACATAGGCAGATCGCCATACATGGTTTTAAATGGAGTTAAAGTGGAGCGTTTAGAAGTCAAATATATCTAAAACTGTAGGATATAAAATCCAGATCCACTTTAAAGATCCACTTATCTATTAGTATATATCCACTTATATATGAGTATGTCTAAGAACAATAATAATTGCGTTTTCCTTAAGTTCTAATTTTGAGGTTATGATTTCAAATTAGCTACATTTACATAGGTACTATCACCAACCAACCATAATAATAATGACACATAAATGTTCATCAATATCTTTAACTTAATCAACTAGTCCAAAAATCACAGCAATAAGTCGTCGTAAGCGCAATCTATCGGAATCCTTAGGCACAAAGGCTTATAAAGTCACGTTATATAAAATAATTAACAGAATCGCAAATCGTCAGAACAAAACCAACGCACTCACACACACACACAAGTGACAAGTCCAAAAGTAACGAAACGGTTTCGTATTCAAGTTATGTTTTTTATCTCAAACTCGCCGGCTAGTACTTTAGTGAGTAATAAATCGTTTTCACTATGAGGAATATAAAAAAAAAAAATTCTTTCATAAAAATGAGTCCTTACATTCTGAAGTGACTATAATTTCCTATATTTAAAATCTATATTACAAAATCAAATACTTGTGCTTGGTCACAATCAAGTCAAATCAAGCTTTATAAATCAACAAATTTTGAAGAGTTGTACACATGAAGCTAATATTATGGAAATTCACATAAAAAAACAGAATAATCAAAAGTACTAGTTACTTTTCTAAACGTTCACTGTTTACTCAAATAAGGATTCGCCAATATTCTTTATTTAATCTTTAGTGTATCACAATAAATATGATATGTTGTAGAAGATGCAATTCAATTGACTGCAGGTGTTAGGTACACCTGCAGTCAATTCATTAGTCATTAGTCATTAGAGGTGGTATTGAGGTATGTTGATATAAAATTATATCAAACACCCCCAATTTTTTATTTCAGTTTTATCGTTACCAATTAATTAGATAGAACTGAATTACTAAACTAATAGAAAATATATATACATATCGCTGTATACGGCTTATTTAGAGAAAACAATAAATTTTGACCATTATAAAATTGGGTACTTGACTAAAAAGTGTTATAACTATTTCATATTTGTATAGTATTATAATGCTGCATAAAATTTGCGCAAAGGACAATAGGTCTACCATCACCAGTTTATAGTATACATTGATATGGACGGGAAGCATTTGCAAATGTCCTGAAAACGCTACAAAGAAAAATGGTACTGCGTTGTGACGTCACTACAAATAAATAGTAAACCCCCATACAAACTTACCAAAGTAAGCAGAGCTTGTGTATGCATGACCGTACAGCGAACTGGAAGGAATCTAGAATAAACATACATTACCTATACAAAACTAAACAACCATGAACCAAAAACAAACATGTGTGTTCATCACACAAATTAATGCTCCGATCAGGACTCGAATCTGGGACCTCTGGCGTATGATGTAGGGCTCTAAATATTTTTTTGTTCTATGGCCGCACACTTCGATGTGTAGGCCAAAAAAGTAGTGGGCGCGACTTCAAGAATGCCACTCGATATATCAATATCTTACAAATTCGAATGTTGTCATCTTCCCAATGTATTTATTTATTTTAGAAAACCAACCATGTTACAAAATTTTATTTATAGCAAGTAATGACAGGTTTTCTTTTAGTTCCTTTTCTTTTTATTTATTTTGATATTAATTATATTGCAAGCTTAGAATACACTTTTTATAAACTAAGACAAATTAACAAAAATTAATATTAATTTGTTTACCATTAATTAATATTGCCTTCTTTGTGAAAACAACAAACACCTTTAAACTATATGGAGCCACTTGTCCATAAAGTCGCGCCAATAATCGTGACAATCGAAAACAAAACCCTTTACACAATCAAACACAAAAAAAACTATTTCCCATACACATCAAGAGACACTAAGCCCCAAGAGACCGCTCTGCCGCCGCCCCGCTCCCGCTCCGCTCACACGCTGTCCTCTAGGGACTCGCTGCCGCCTTATTTATTATTCACTTTTTAATCATATTACACTGTGTTTATGGATTGTGACTTTTTGACGGCGTTCTTGACTTGAGTTGGGTGCTCCGGTAGTTTTTATTATTTGTGATTTTCTTATTTTTTTAGCGCCTGATTGATTGATGATAACGCGTCTTTTCAAAGTTATTTCAAAGGTCACTTTTGTTAAAATTTTTGAAAATTTAATTTTAATGCATATTATTATGACGACATCGAGTAGCATAAGCTTCTAACTACTCTTTAGTTAAACTGACATGTCAATATTGTCAATAAAATCTCGTCAGAAAAATCCATAGAATATTGTAGAGTTGTTCATTCCAGGTGTAATAATAAACTTTGTAATGCGATTTTAAAAAGATAACTACTCCTTGGTGTCATCATACGGAATTCTTTAAAAAATTATTTAAAATTAAAAACTGCACAGAAATCAGAAATATTCAAACAGTTATATACAGATAACTTTTATCCGTAGAATGATTGTGAGAGTTTGACATGGTTTCTGGGGAAAGTCTTGTCAAATGTCAAAATTATTCTACTGATAAAATTTGTCTGGGTATTGAAAAAATGGTCCTTACTAGAATAATAAAAACCATGTGTCAACCACTGAATTTAGGTTGCTCTGTGCTGCATACAATGTGCCGAAAAAAGACAGGTTGGAAATGCTGTTTGTATGTATATAGTTTGAATGAGAGTCAATTTAATTTGATCCTGCGAGCTGTAACTGACAAAATATATTTAACAAAAGTGATATGTTTAAATGGTTTTCGAATTAGAATAAGAAATTTTTTCTTTACATACCTAATTAAGAAAAAATAAAGACACATTTTCCCAAAAAACAACAACAAAACAAAACTAACAGGAACCAAGAAAACAAAAATCTCGAGAACAGGCTTCCATTCCCGTAAGAGACGACATTTCGCAAATAACTCGTAATAATCGTACTAACTGAGGAAACCCAAGGTAAAGTCTGTAGGGGACAAATTACAGTCCGACCAAGTAGTCATTAAATTCAAGAGTGGCGCTGCCTTCAATGTTAACATATATTTTTTTCGGCTTTCACCATACTTGTCATAGGAATCTTTTAGTTCCGATTTCGTCTACTGAACATACAAGTTAGTGGCACCGTAAGAACGTGACATTCTGGTGATATACGGGATCACTTAGCCGGCAATCAAACCTGGGTCGAGGCTACTTTTGACAAATTAATGCTCGGTTTTAGGAAAGCTTTGACGTTGGACGGCGCATAGAGATGTTTTGTTGTTTTTAGAGTGAGTAAAAGGTCGATTGGTGATTTTGAATCTGAGAGGAGTAATTTGCATAAATAAACATTAAATTACTTTATTCCGGTGTGACCAGAATGTACCTAACTAACAATAACTGTTTTAATTTTCGATAATGGACATTGTTTATGGGCAATGGACATTTTAGGCTGATTAAATTTTGGTGGTTAGTGCTAAAGGCAAATAAAATTTGCTATAGATAATAAATAAATGCCGCTAGTTTTGGATATTCATAGTTTATTTGCTTATCAGGATCATAAAAGTTGATTGGCTTTCTTCGTATCTTTCTTATTATAGTATTTAACTGTGCAGGTAGCTTTTTGACACTAATCTTTTCAATATATTTATATATGAAGGTATATGAAAACTTTAATACAACGAAACGAAAACTAATGTTGTGTGTCTTACTTAAATTGTCTGAATAAACCACAAAAATTAACAGATTAGTAGTATGATTAATATTAACCAACACTCACTATAATAACATAATGAATTCAAGACCCCCATCAAAATGACCTTGACCAAATCACTAAGAAATATCAAAAACAAACATATACCCACATTAATATATCTCTACTAATCTGATAATGTCTGCATGTTGGTAGCGCGTGCCGTCCTCACTAATCTAATTTAGACCCTTCCATCGCGCCACATGCCGTGAGGTTGGCTGCACTGTCCCTGCACGTTTCATACTGTTTTTAATTAAGGATAAGGAATTATTGTTTTGAAGACGGTCGTTGGAAAATGCAATTTCGTGGTAAGTCAAGTTGTTAAAAAGGGCGTGGAGTTTGGAAAAGAAGTTTTGATAAAGAGATTTGCGTACTTGCGTTGTGGGTACGTTCAAAGACAGGACTAAGCAGATATTTTGATCGAGTAAGCTTTCTTTAAGTGCTATTAGTATAAGCTCAATTTAATTATCATTGCCGGTAGGTATATGGGTTTCCATTTTTTAACATCTTGAAAAATTCATGTTTTGGTCAAAACCTGCACATGATCTTTAATGCTGAGAATGAACGATTACGATTATTACTTTGATTTGTAGTAGATTAAATAAAAATTAAATGTATTTAATTAAGCATTTTAACATATATCATCTAAATCTTAACCACTCTAGGTGGGTTTTTCAATAGATCTGAAGTACATAATGCTTAACCAATATAACTACGTTAAAAGTTATGTCCTTCAGGTTGCTCATTAGCTGACTTCAAGGGTCGATTGTTGGTGCCCTTAGCACAAATAGTCTTGGTTTCAAACCTTAGTTACTACACTGTATTTGCGTGTGATTACAAGTGACTGTGCATAAGTCGTGCTTGTTTCTTATGAGTTCACCCAAAACAACAGTTAGTGGTCATGTAGATGAAGCTGGTATGTTTGCTGGCTTTATCTACCTATGTGTTACTAAAACACAGATTTAAGTGAGTCATTTTCATAAATTTTGAAACTACAGCTTTTACTCACCTCCACCGCACTGTGCGAGGCGAGACAGCCGCGACTGTACTCAGCCCTGATGATGGACTCCATACGAGTCCGAAACTAGGACCTTTCCAACAATAACGCGTAAAATCCGTAGATTTAAAATTTATAAAAATTTTAGTTACTAGTACTAAAAATACCATACCCACCTTTTTAACTACCTATGCAGACGTTATTCGACAAACTAGTTACTAGGTGTATTTAATACAATATATTATTTTTACAGTAACTTTGTTCTAAGAAAAAGCAACTTGAGAAGTTTACAAAAATTTTAAAAAAGGTACTAACCCAGTCATGTTCTATAATCAAGTAACAAAATCCTTCGATTCATTTAAGAAAATTATAGTTTTTTAGAAAATTTATTTGATTTTTAACCTTTTGGAAATGTAGGTAAACTTTTAACCATATATTTAGATTTTGACTCGACATTTCAAAGCCTTCGTGCGCGATTCAATCACGCACCAGAACGTTGATTTTTAGGATATAATTTAAGTTTATAAAAAAAAACAAGCGTTCGTAATTGTATACAAAGCATTGTATGTGGTAGATAAACCAGATTTTTATGGGATTTTAGGAGGATAATAACGATACTTGCCAATCGCGTTTAAAAAATCAAAGTAAACGCTAAATCGAATACTTCCTAATTTAAAACATTCAAAAAACTGTTTTCAGGAAATATTGAACAATAAAATGACCATCTTTCACTGTACAAATTGAAATGCCGTAATATTTCAGAGATTCATTATAAAACATGAATAAAATACGTACTTTTCGCGATTATTTTCTGTCGAAATTTTTGTTTATAACAGGTGTTTTGGACTTCGAGAATCTTGAGATAACTAAACAGACTTCAACATATCCAAAAAGCAGCTTCATAGCTTGCATAGGTCGGCGAACGTATCAAGTTTGTGTAATGTGCCGTCTTAACTCAATGCTTCAATTCTTGCGTATATTTTTCAATTTATTTATTGTTTCTAAACGCCTTAAAAACAGAGCATATGTGTGTTTACCGTAAAACGTGTGATCGACCTTAATATTTCCTTATTAAAATTGTACTGTAAGTCTGTAAGCAAAGTGTAAAAAGTAGACTAAGAAGACAAATAAATGTCTATTTCATATGCACCAAGAAAATATATCATATCTTATGGTATTTGAGAAATGTATACTGATGATAAGAAATTAAACTGGTTGTATTTTCAAATTATTTCATTATTAAATAACGGGCTCTTTAGTTTCTATTTCATTGCTCCCCACGATTGAGATTCTTACAGCACGACACTTGTTTGAATACAAGTATAATAAAAACAGGTTCAAATAATCTCTTCCGATCAATTAATGGGATCAAGAGCATGGGCAATGCAATATCAACGTAGGCAACAACAGACTTTCTTGTTGTCATCTACATTCTAATAAGACCGCACTAATATTGACATACCTAAGTTACTGGATATCTGTATTTATATTTAATTTGTTATTTGTTACTGTGGAATTTTCATGAGAGCAATTGGGTACACTGTCTTATCTATGCCCTGGCTATCACGAGTTGCACATTTTCAGACATAAATAATTACCAAGCTTTTATCTGTGAAAAAAGCCTACAGAACAGAAACAAATAATGCACATACAATCGCGATAGTAACCCACGCGGGTAGAGGAGTGCGGGACGAGGGACGTAGGGATGTCCCGAATTGCACCTGAGCCTTGATTGATGACTTTTCACTCAGCTCACAGCCCTGATTGCCGACTGACGGGCCATTAGTACAGCCCTACTTTGTAGAACAAACCCGTTCGCGAGTCTATTTCGAAAAGTTTTCTTAGATAAATGATTGAGTGCTATTAGTTTAAACGACGATAGGAAATGAGGATGATATTACTGTACTTAATTAATTGTCAAGAAAAAAAATATTTTGCTTAAATACATTCAGTAAAAAATCATTACCAAGTATACTGTCATATTAATCTGATGGTTTGTTATGTTTCTATTAGAACCAAGAAAACCAGTAGATAACGGCCGCACTGAAGAGACGCAGATTCTAGATTTAAGAAGCAAAATCTATAATCAGAAGCTCCTTCATTTACCATTTGACTTCTCTGAGTGACTCTGAGGAAAGACCACCTATTCGTTCATGATTAGAATGTAGATATTTGCCAAGTAAACATTACATTCTTATATGGCTTTCTAAAGTCAAATAATTCGGAAAATATTTGCATAACAGCAGGAAGTGCTACAAAATCCACACTTCATAATTGGTGACCCCAATGTCCTATGAAAAGATATTATTTTTCTTAATTTATTTCTTATTATCTGCATCAACACTCATATTTAATTTTAATTTAGAGCTAATATTAAACTTAGTTTTAATTTTATAAAAGTTCTTATTCACCTACGTGTCAGACTTCGGGATTAGAAATTTAGAACATCCATACTAAATAAAAATAATAAAATTGCAGAAAAATGCTTTCTGTACATTGAAAATAAAAATAAAAAAATAGCAGGGATTGTTATAATAACGATGCCGAACCTAAAAAGGAAATAAATAATTTTTTTGTCTGTTTGTCTGTGCACGCTAATCTCAGAAACGGCTTATTCGATTAAGATGCGGTTTTCATTAATATATTGTGGTAAGTTTCACTTAACATTTCATGTTTGTTTCATATCAATCGCTTCATAAATAAAGAAGTTATGTCAATTTAAAGAATCACGTTGAAAATTTTTTTACTTATCTGTATCTATCTACTTTCTTTTTTTCCTGTTAGTAGCATTGACTGAAACTGTACTAAACTTTATAATAATTGTCTATAAAAAAATATTATGAATATAAGTTAAAAATGATATTATAATTCAGTTATTTGCAGATCGTATTACACCTATAATAAACAACAGGGTATTTTTAACCGCAGGAACCGTGGAACAGGTAGTAGGTAAACCAGGTATTTTTAAAGATGACGTCATAGGTAGGGTTTATACGCTGCATCCGAATAACTCCGAATGCTTTCACCTGCGCCTACTTCTACACGTTGCTCGAGGGCCTACTTCTGTTGCCGAGCTCCAAAAGGTTGATAGTATCGTACACCCTACATACCTAGTGGCTTGCCGGGCACGTCACTTACTGGATGGGGATCAGCACTGGGAGGATGCTTTGTCCAAAGCAATTATTAGCGACAGTCCTCAGCGATCGCACCATTTATTTGCAGTCATGCTGGTGTTCTGTGCACTTTCTGATGCTTCACAGTTATGGCATAAGTATCAGAACAACTTAGCTGAGGACTTTTTCAGGCACGCACAACTAAATGATGACAACCCAATTAGTAAGAGATTACGTGAAAGTCATTTAAATCGTTGTTTGTTGGCTATTCAAGCTATAGTTACATCTATTGGGGGTAATCCTGTTTCTCAATATGGCATGCCCGAGCCATCCTTCGGCGGTGAACGTAATAATAGAGATTACGCGATGGAAATCAATTATGATGCAGTAGATCTGGCCGAAATTTTACAAACTGATGTCTCGAGACTGACTGAAGAACAGCGTTTAATATTTGATCGGGTGTGACGCAGCGTTGAGAATGCTTTTGGAGAAATGCTATTTGTAGATGCTCCCGGTGGAACGGGTAAGACATTTCTTACCAAAGTGATTTTGGCGAAGGTATTAATCCAAGGTAAAATTGCGCTTGCTGTTGCTTCATCAGGCATAGCAGCCACTTTGTTGCCAGGAGGGAAAACTGCTCATACAATGTTTAAAATCCCGAGCAAGCAAGAATATGTTTGTAATATTTCTAGAAACAGCGATAAAGCTAAGGTTCTGCGTATAGTAGCCTTATTATATGGGATGAGTGCACAATGGCAAACCGAAAAGCAATTGAAGCAATAGACAGAATGTTGCGTGATGTCAAGCAAATTGCCAACCTATGGGTGGCATTACTATGCTTTTTTGTGGCGATTTTCGTCAGAATCTCCCTGTAATACCACATGGAACAAGGGCTGATGAAGTTAGAGCCTGTCTAAAGAGTTCTCAACTGTGGCATTACATTATCCCTTTGCATTTGGCATTAAATTTGCTACTGCAGATCGGTAACGGTGTGTATCCACAGGAACAAGGAAAAGTGGTTCTTAATAAAAAACAAATGCTGCAAAGTTTCGTTAATGCGAGACCTCATATCATCTGTGTATGAAAACGCAACGCAAATACCAACTTGCGAAAATTCCTGGTTTTGCGAAAGAGCTATTTTGACTCCACGAAACGACCAAGCAGCAGCAATAAACGCTGAAATTTTGAGCTTTGTTCCAGGGGATAACGTAGAGTATATCTCCATTAATAGAGTTATGGAAGCAGAAGAGTCTACCAGCTACCCAGTAGAATTTTTAGAATCCCTCAGTGCCCCTGGACTACCAGCTCACAAAATAGAATTAAAAGTCGGCGTACCCATAATGCTGCTTAGAAATTTAAGCCCATCAAAACTTTGCAACGGTACCAGATTAAAAATGACCAATTTACAACGAAATCTGATAGAAGCAAAGATTTTAACAGGGTGCGGAACAGGTGAAAGTGTTTTTATTCCTCGGATTCCTCTCATTCCAAACAATTTTCCATTTAGTTTTAAACGAGTCCAGTTTCCAGTGAGCCTATGTTTTGCAATGACAATTAATAAAGCCCAAGGTCAAACGCTAAAAGTTGTGGATGTGGATCTAAGCAATAGCTGTTTTTCGCACGGTCAGTTATATGTGGCTCTGTCACGTGTTAGCAATCCTAGCAGCCTGTATGCTTTCATCCCTGATGGCCATACGTCTAATATCGTGTACAGAGAAGCATTACTGTAAAGCAGATTTTTTTAGCTACCAAAAACGACGGTGTTTATAATAATATAATAATAATAATAATTTATTTCGGACACTTGATCCATATAAATAGTTAGCTATTAATGTAATCCCAATTTGTTGTTTTTTTATTTTATTTTACATAACATTGTATGTGGCAATTATTCCAATGTTTTAATATAGATTACCTATTTACGTATCTAAGCTATCTACCATTTCTTTTATTACTTATTCTTTATGATCCCATATTAACCAAAAGCTCAATCCAAAAAATGCTGCCCAAAGTCACTATTCACGGGAACGAAGTCGCGGGCACAGCTAGTCTTTTAATATATTTTAATCAATTTTTTTAATTTATTGTACATATACATACATTATATTAAAACTGTTTGAATCGAAGTTAATTGATAAAAATTGTCAATTTAAAATTAATAGAATTCTGGCTGGTGCCTTGCCTTGTCAAATCTACCAACATTAATAAGGTACTGAGTAATGTGGTTCGATACAGGTTTTTTTATTTTAGCGTATGAGGTGAGAAAATAAACAGAATACGTATATGTGTTAAAAGGTTCAATAGAAATAAGATACATTTGCAGCAGATGGTTCAAGAAACATTTGTAATAGTATTTTGCTCAGTTTATTATTTTCCTAGTAAATGTATATGTAATATACAAAAATCCAATAAGGTTTTCCCGAACTGGTGGTAGAGTCATGCTTTATCTAACGTCAATAAGAACGAGTAATTGTCAAGTTAAGAAATAAATATTCGAAATTGAAGTTGAGCCGTTTTAATAAGCATCAAGAAAAAAAAAATATGATTTTCTTCTCCAGCACCCAAGTTAAACTCCCAATCTAAACATCGAAAAGTTCCAGCTATACATTTCCAAATTAACCGTTGAACCGTTGCGTGGCATTTCCAAGAAATCCACAACTCTGGTGTTTGCGGACCCGATGGTTCTCTGTAGTTAACCTTAGATCGCTCAAGGGGAAGAACGTCGGGTCGTCGGGCCTGACAGACCCTGTCAAAGTGCCCGCTCTGTTTGCACAACTAATGAGCGCCCCTGGAGACTGTTTGCTTGCAAGCTACCTTTTTGAACCCTGTGGTCTTCTTGTCTATGGTGTGAGCTAAATAGTAGCTGTGTTTGTGTAGTTATATATTTGGGTTGTTTGATTTGTAGGTACTTATAAGCTTATGTAGTTTTCATTTACTTATGAAATGGCACGTATCCTGGGTACCAGATTTACATAATTTTAAAAATTATTCAATGAGATATTTCTTTCTATATGCGGCGAGGGCTAGAAAGGTTTACCTAATACTATATTGCCTGTTGATAACTTAATTAAAATTGAGAATTATTTTTTTTTTGATTCTTATAAGAGTTAATTGTTCTAGTGTTTGTTAGCGAATATTAATCCAACAATATACTTCGAAGTCAATAATATTACCAAGGAAGTACCTACTCAAATGCACAACATTTCGACTTGTAATTTGAAAAAGTAAAAAAGGCCGTATGAAATATATTGTGCTGCCGTCTATCGTACTATATCATAAACAAATCGTAACCTAATTCTCAGGGACCACCAAACTGCAAAAATTGCACAAGCAGGACTAAAGTAATCGCAGGATGTCAATAGAGGGCGCGAGATCTTTTACAATTGTAACAGTCGGGATAGATGTCGCTGATAGTAGGAATTTTTCGTATAGACTATTCTACATGAAAAAAATGTTTAACACGATGATGTATACCTTGTGTATTTCGAATACAATATCATATATGTATATATGCAAAAATCTAAATTAAAAAAAAAGAAGATCTTGGTCATTTCTAACTAAAGATAACCTAGTACTTACCTAAGTGGGCATTTTTTTATAAAGTTCATTTAAAAATCTCTTAATCAATCGAAAGTCATATTTTATGTGACTTCTTATAATTAATATATTGTTTTATTATTATGAATAATACTTAAGCACTTACATTAATTTCGTTAAATACTTAAGTGGTAAGTATGTTATGCAATAACGTTATGTAAAAAGTAAAATTGTGCAGTAAAATGTACCATGACGTACAGAATAGATTAAATTTTTTAAAAAGGTTTAATTTTACGTAAGTAAAATGCTAATTACGAGTTATGTGCTTAGTAGAAAGAGTTTTTAAGTAAATTGATGTTTTAACAATTGTTGTACTACTTGCAAGTGTTCGTCGTGGTTTTGTTGCAAACATATTTTTTTTTATGCCGTATTGTAATCTTGCCGTAGCTCATCGGCCTCTTATTTGTCGGTAAATCACTTTTCGGTTTTATCGGTTGTACTTCAAATAATGCTTATGCACAAATTCTAGGACAAAGAAATAGTAAGTAACAATGCAAATTCATTATGAGCGAGTTATTAAATAAAAGTCTATCTCTAACCTTCAATACACATTATAATTCTCTAAGGGTTGATTTTATGTAAATAATATTGGCACCAATTTATAACAATATTAACTAGCAAAAGTTTCAAAACGAAATTATTAAAAATATATTAATACACATTAAATCAGATCCTACGTCATGCATTTTGGAAAAGTGACATTAAATAAATATTTTTTTCTTAGAATCGTGAAGTAGTTAAAAAGAAACATTTGTGAATTGGACCCAGTGCTGTTTGCTCTGTGAAAATAAAATAAATAAATACAAGAACCACCTACAGAAGATTTCCTTATTATTATAGAGCAATTTGAACTGAGGCGGTTTTAGGCAAATGAAAACTTTTCCATTCATAACCATAAAATCGATAAAGATTTCTTAATCCAAACTTGCACCTTCCTGACCATTCTCAAAACCATAAAACCTATTAACAACTCGTCAAATCTATCTCAGAAGACACGCTTTCTCCGTGGGTGTACGCACCATGAAGTGTAATGTCTCATGCACGGACTCGAACCCCAGACCGCAGATCAACCGAGACGCTAATCAATACACCGTCACGCTCTTACGGCTTTCACCAACACACGTGGCTCAGAGCTTTTTTTCATAAGTTTTGTATTGTGAGCTTTGGAATATGTGTAGAAGTTTTTTTTGATGACTTATGAAAATATTAGGTAGTTTGTTGTACAAAACTTAAGTTTTTACCTTTTCTTACTTTAGTGACTACTAATATGATGATTAGCAGGTAATAAAGTTGGTTCTGCACACAAGTTTATCGTCTGAAAGGATTGCTACAATCTAAGTTAACTTTATTTATTACATATTATTTATTAAAATTCATACTTTTTCCCTACAGCCTTCTATTCTTAGACTTTATTGTTTGTTTTTCGAAGATAGTAATAATAATAATAATCTTTATTATCCAAATAAATACAAAAAAGCAATTATAAATGATCCACGTCTCCTGAGCTAGGAAGACATATTATAGGAGACGGCTCTTCATATGTATACATACAGTTTAATTTTGTAATGCAGACCATATAAAACTAAATAACAACTTTTATGTTAGACAGGAGATATCCAAGACATTTTTAAACTTGACCCGCATAATGTGTATACCCAGACTTTTAATAATTAAAGGTGCACAATTATTGTGCTAGCCACGTGCACGAGCTTTTATTTAATTAATTTAAAGCCTCCATAGCTATACTACACATTACACGAAAACATAACGAGTCGCGCGCGGCTAACCGCGTGGAAATAACCTTTAAGGTACTCCAGATAAACAACCCATCGTGACAAACTGAAGCTCATTCTTCTAATTGCGTCGTAAAACCAATCAAGCAGCAGTCAAGGTCCTTTACTTGCTACAGTCCTTCGAGAAGAGTGGTAACTTACTGATAAGGAACAAGTATTGGAAAGGAAAACTATTAAACAATTTTTCGACCTAAATTTATAAAAATATAAACAAAACGGTTGGTGAAGCTGGAACTTAAAGCGATCTTTAAAGTTCCAGCTTTTGAGTTAACTATTGAGTTATTGAGCTAGCCTTTTCGCCGCTTTGCCCTATATGCAAACTAATTTTAATTGAATATCTTTGTATATTTTAAATTAAATTCCTGGCTGTGTTTTTCTTTCATTGTTATTTTGTAAATACTCTTGTTTGTAAATAAATAAATGACCGTTACCAAAGTATACCTACAAAATTCGAACTCGTGTTTTCTGTCATAACCAATACCTAATATCACAAATAAACGTCTTGTGAAAAGCAGTCTAGAGGTCCCTGATCGCTGAAAATTTCGGTATAAAACGCCTGGCCTAGCCAATGTTATAGTATAAGGTCCTTTCAATTGTTATAAGCTTTTTTTTATCAGTTCCATATTTTCAGAGGTTATCGCAAACAAACAAAATAATCTGGTTTTTACAATAATAATATACCTACATGAGAACCCTGACTGTCTGCTAACTGCTTACTTAGGTGCCATATTGTTGGTGGGTCTAAGGTCTTAATTATTATTATATTCAAATGGCTCTATTAGCGTTGTCAGAATTCTTTATCAATAAAGTTATTCTACAATGGCTACGTAAATCTTGCCCAAACATGTATTGTTCTGTATGAAGAAACTGTCCGAGCTACCTATAGTTAATACGAAATACCTTTAGATTTAGATTAGACCACCACAAAACTTTAAAAAACATCACAATACAGAAAGTTTAATACTTATTAGTTCTCTATGTTATAACTTGATGTACTATTTAAAGCTTTTTCACAAAAAAGTTACAACTACTTAACTGGCTCAAGCTGATTGGCCCCGGTAGTTTTTGCAACATTTTTGATTATTTAAACGTTTTTGAGATTTTGTTCTCCTTTTTTTTCGAAATGGACTGTTTATTTATGGCACTATGTGCCTTTTAAATTTACCCGGACTTTGTAGCTTAGCGCTGACGGCACTTAGCCGGAACTTTTGCTCTGAACTTTACCTACAATCGTCTAAAATTTCTCACTAGTTAAAATATCTCACACAAAAAATAAATAAAAGAACGTTTTTCATCTGAACCAAGCTATTAAAATGTTACTACACATTACACACGACACAACTGCTAGCGGCGTTTATTGGAGGGAAGGAAAATTTTCAAGGCAAGTCAAGTAGAAAATACATTTATTTAGCACAAGAAACATATTATGGGATCGGAATATGTCGCTGGTATTGTTAAATCACTGTTTAATTAATCCTCTCACGTTCATTTCGTTACTCGCTAAATGAGACATGATATTATCAGGTTATAACATGTTAAATATTAGGTCTATACCTATGAAATTGCCGTTTTTCACGAAATAAATGAAGCGTAATTTTTTTATATATTTTCTATTAATCAAAATAATCACCCATGCAATCAATGCATCTTTGCCAACGCATTGGTAGCTTATTGATGCCTTTCTTGAAGAAATCAGCTGGACGGGAGGCAACAAATGCTTCAAAGGCATTTTGTACTGCCTCTCGGGTATTGAATTTTTTTCTCGCCAAGAAGTTATCCAAATTCTGGAAAAAGTAGAAGTCTGTAGGCGCAAGGTCTGGTGAGTACGGCGGATGACGGAGAACTTCCAACCCCAACTCTTGTAGCTTGGAGACCGTCTGCTGTGCAGTATGAGGTCGCGCGTTGTCGTGCAGGAGCAGTGGAGCAGAACGATTGACCAAAGCTGGTTGGAGACGTGCGAGCTTCTCCATCATTGTGTTCAGTTCTTCACAGTACACATCTGCAGTAATGCTTGTCCCGTTTGGCAAGAAGCTGTGATGAATTACACCCGCGTTAGACCACCAAACAGTGACCATCACTTTTCTAGGGGTAAGTTTTCGTTTAGGGCATTGTTTGGGTGCTGAACCAGGGTCCAACCAACTTGCTGAGCGCTTACGATTGTCAAACAGGATCCATTTCTCGTCACAAGTAACAATGCGGTTCAGAATTCCTTCATTTGTATGCCTGCTGAGCAGTGCAAGGCACGTCTCCACGCGTACTTCGCGCTGGCGGTCATTGAGTTCGTGGGGTACCCATTTGTCAAGCTTTTTTACCTTGCCAATTTGACGCAAATGGACCAATATTGTTTTGATGCTAACGTCGAAGGCTGCTGCTAATTCAGCCGTGGATTGAGTTTCATCAGCTTCCACAATTGCCTTTAATTCGTCATTGTCGACCAAAGTTTTCGGACATTTCATTTTTCTGGTCAAAATTTCCAGAACGGAAGCGGGTAAACCAATAACGGGTGGTGCGTTCGTTTGTAGTGTTCGCTCCGTAAACGTCGTTGATGTTGCGTGCCGCTTGTGCCGCTTTGCTGCCACGACGGTACTCATACTCCATAATTACTCGAATTTTTAACTTATCCATGATGACGAAAAATGTTCGAATACGTTGAAAACAAAACACTAACTATTAAACAAATAACGATTTTAGAAAAAGAATTCCCTGTTTGTCAAATAAAATTAATTTGAAATTAGAATTATCAGTCAAAAAAAAAATATTTTCATTTGAAATGGCCAGTACGGCAAAACGGTAGTTTCATAGGTAAAGACCTATTATATACATTATCAGGCTAAGGCAAGAATCGTTTGTGCATTGTTCGGTCTCTTGTAGGCACTAAGGGGCGACAACACTGCAGGGGATTCAAATGCGAATCTGAGCCTGCGCTAATTTCCCCGACTGTATGTGATCTAAATATCCGTAAAAATGTTTGACAAAGTTGGTGTCACATGTTTTTAGAATACGTATCCTATACAGTACAAATTACAGTTGCTTTTCATTTGACTATATAGCTGAAATAAGTCTGAGTTAGGTCTAAGTACATTTTATAGATTTCAGCTTATATCTCCAAGATGAGAAAAGCATATGTTATGTACAGTAGAAACTTTCATAACCAGTTACCAAAAGTCTTAAAAACATTAATCTCTACCGTGATACAAACCTTGGACTCAAACTTCACGGCCATCGAACAAATTGCGTTGTCTGTAATTGAGCAACGTCCTCCATCCGCTGTGCTTCAATGAGTGCAGGTACAAGTTGACCAGAAATTTTCTTATTTCTCATAGTTGCAAATGAAAAGTTTAAGAAATGCCTATTTTTTCACGTGAATGTAATTATATCCAAGTTCTTATACATACGTACGCGTGATTATACATAGTTACTTATCCGTGATCAATCTCCATTTTTTTATTCTTTATATGTATATTTTATTAGAATGTAATATGTTAGCCCATTGTATATGGGCTTATGCTAATTTATTAAATATTGAACTATTTATAACATGTAAGAAAACTAATTTGTTAAACATTTTATGCCAGCATCCACTGCAAATTTTGGTGTGCATCTGTAGGATTACCGAGAATCGAATAACATAAGAAACAAACCAACCTTATTCATAAATGTTGGTACTGGTCAAAGTAATGCATCTTGCTGGCTTTAATATTTCGTACCACTACCAGTAAGTGTGACATCATCGACTTTTCCGCAGTTTTCAAGTGATAATAAACTTAATTCTGTTACAATAATGGCTGATACTCGATAACATTGCACGAAATTTATTTGTCATTACTTTACTCATACAATTCCTGAAAGCTAGGCTATACTTCACAATCTTGTCCTTCTGCCACAGAATGCTTTGCCAATGCGTCTATCGGTGACATCCAATGAAAGCCAACATTGACAATTCGCTATTTCAAGGAAAAAGAGATTTTCTTAGGTTTCCTTACTTTAAGAAGTCTTTTTCTGGGTAGATATTGGTTTATACGTACTCTGTTTCTTAAAGAATTACACATATTTTTTGATTAGATTGATATAGCGCCAGATAGACGTGGTGCTGACGTTACGAAGATGGTAGACATGACCCACACAAGCAACGGATCTGTTACTCACACGAACTCAATATATTACATTGTTGAAACGTACATTAATGAAACAGAAAGAGGCGGAAGGAAGCAATGACGAGGCGCGCGAGCAATAAAGAATAAAGTTTACCACTATTTTACTGTAATCAACATCTAAAGATAAGAAATCAAGGTCCTGACTTTTCTATTATTTCTTTCGTTTATTTAAATAAAATAGTATGAAATGAAAGTGACATTTTTGTACAAAAGACACATCTCCTCCTCCGTCGATCCTTTTAAATGAGCCAGTAAAGGAAAGGTTCAACTGGAGTAAAGTCATAAGAAAAAACTATTGAATAGTTCGCCAGGTGCGTCGGATGCAGGGACGCGAATCCACTACCTGCGCAATGAAACCATCGCCTTCACCTTCTTTTATACTTTTTATTCCTTTTTAGTTTGTACAATATATCTTAAACTGTACAGTATAATATCAAGCTATATCTCGATTTGAGTATCTTATACTAACTTCTAATACAATTATAAATAAAAAAAATAATCATATAAACTTGTGCTGAAATTTCCACGTGATCATGAACACAAAAAGGCGCCTACAATAACGGCAAAATACAAAAAAAAAAGATATTTACTTATAATTAATTGAACATACACAGCAATTTATTCGTTGAAATCTTTTGTACACAATTTCTGAGTTCATTAAAAATATATTATGAATAGGCTTGTAACAGGAAAAGTTTTGATAAGTTGCTCTTATTTATTTGAAAGTTAAGAAGCTTTATAATAGAATTATGAGAGAATTTTGAAAGCTCGGCCGTTTATTATTTTAATTAGTTTAATTAACACAGCGGAACGCCCTCGCCTTACAACCGAGAAGCTTTTCCTTGCTGATACTACACAACTACTATATTAAACACTTCTATTTACATTTGACGCCCGTTCAGAATTATTCTATTGAGTATTATTACTATTCCGTAAACCAAAAGACATCAAATACAAATAAAATGCACTACAACTAAGTACGCCATATAAAAAAAACTTAAATATAAAAGTTTGGTTGAAAACAGGAATGTGTAAAACATGTGACTAGAATTTACAAAACTTAACACCGACCTAAATAAATATGACATAGTTCAACATATTCCACTTACGACATCAGTTATAAACTAAACACGCTTCTAAACATTTTCAAATTTACCTACAATTTGTGATCTTATACAATAAATACAATGTAAATGACACACAAAATGAATTAATCCAAAGAAATATGTCAATAGTACAACATTTACAAATATTATAGAAGGTACAAAACAAACCAAAATTAAAGAAAATTAATCTGTTTTCTGAGTAATTAATTAAAATTCTGATTTAATGTTAAGTAAGTACTCTTTAATTTCAGTCTTTGATATTATTTTTGGAATTGACAGAGATCAAACATTAAAAGTTATCCTATTGAAATTTACTGTCGGAGGTTCAAAATAATTTAAATCCGACATCTAAATACAACGTCAACAAGCTATTAATAAATAACGTAAATCTATTCTACATCATATCTCTAAATAAATAATTTGAGATCAATGAACATTATTTGTTGTGCAAAAAAGTGATCCTTCGTCGCTGTATCAGAATGGATATTTTTTTCCGTTTCGGGTTATTATTCACCCAGGTGCGGGACAATGGATTTATTTTATAAGTTATATTTATAACAATACATTTTCTAAATTTATTTGTTTAGAGCCAACCTGAGAAGTACAGAACTAACTTACAAAAGTCAACTAAAAATGTTTCTTATTTCGAAACAATCCATTGATGAATAGCAAGCTTTACTTACGTAAACAGTTTAGTAAAGTTTGTTTAGGTACTTTAGAATTTTCATTCCACTTACTAAAATAAGGCCTTTATATTCGTTATTAGCAAGACGATCAATATAAAATTAGCTTTATAAATCTCAGGCTAACTTTTACATAAGAACTTTTAACTCCACAACAATTTCATGAAACAAAAACGGACTCTATTACCTATAGACTCTATCAACCAATTCTTACATCAGAAATGCACATCTTGTACATCTGTAGGCGTGTTGGGTAGCTGCGTCTGGTCGGTGGTGGTGTGCTTGTGGCTGGCATGGGTTCTTTGTCTGGGTTCTTGGGGTTGGGTTTCTCTGGCGAGTACTCTTTCAACATGTCGGGCCACGAGCTCGGCGGCGGCGGCGGGCGTGCGGGTCAGTGCGCACAGCTCGTGCACGGACATGCGCACACGCAACCCACGAGCGGCGGCTGTTATACAAGCAGCAGCGATGAGGGATGGTGGTACCAGGAGGAACTCGGTTTCTGTTGTCAAAGAGATAAACCTTTATCAGTATTTTACAATGCTTTCAACGTCTATTACAGTCAAAAATAAATTAATTGCTTATGCTGACACTGCCAATTGTTTTGCATTAAAAATACTTCGATACATGAAAAAAATGCCGTAATTTAAATTTAATACAGTGAAGAAAACCTTGCAAGTAAAAGTAACCAGTTTTAATATCTAGAAAGAAAGAAACAATGTCATAATGGAATTGGGTAACGTAAATGTAATGGTAACTACTATTAAATGTATGTTAAACGCTGAGCTTTCTCTCTCCACTCCATCAACTTAAATCTACTGACAGAGCATAAAAAAGCGTAACAAAAATGAGTAATTACTCCGTCAAAAAGTAAAATAAACCATTTATGTACTAAATATGTAAAGAGAACATGACTATTCAAGGTTCAATGATTTACGCTTTCAATGTGGGCGAAAATGTAAAAACGCATTTTAAAGAGTGCTTTCGAAAACATATTGATAATATTGCTCGAGATTTACATATAGCACGGAGTTGTTTATAAAAAACTTGTTTTTAATCTGACATTTGTTTCTGTAGTTTGATGAAGGCGGCGCAGGTAGTCAGCATCTGTTGCGAGAGACAATTTCGTGGACAGGTGCGCGCGCACCTTGCGGACGCGTCCTTGCGCCGAGCCGAGACAACACATCGCCGTGACTTGATTTCATCTTGTTTTAATAAGTTGTTTATCATCGACTACTATATCTTAAATCAATAATAAACTGCATCGAAGCGAAGATCGAGCCTAAATAAAGGGTCTAGGTAGAAAAAAAAATATATTTTTGCACAATGCTTTAACGTGCATTGTTGTCAAAGAATAAGGAAGGAGAGAACAGCTGCCAGATTTCGTGCATTCCGTCCCCGAAGTCTTTGTAAGTCCCGGGGCACAATGCGCGCAGTATAATGGTAATTTACATCTTAAGTCGTCTAGTTAGGGCGCAGCTGCAATTTCGCCACGGACCAAGATATTATTCGCCTTCAGCTATAAAGCCCAATCAATTTGCACTTAAAACTGTTCCGTTATGATTTTCGCACGATCAATGTACACCCCTGTCTCCTTTTGATTTTATCTGTTGCAAAACGATTATTAGAATCTTATGAACCGTATTTAAGATTAAACGTTCATACTGGCCATAATTTCCAAGTACAATCATAAAGCATAGTTTCCTTTAGCCCTTTAAGACTAAGACAATACTACTAAGAAGCTACTTATAACATTTCTAACGGCGAAGGTATTGAAGCGCGAAAGTTCACGACTTATGTGTAAGTGAAGTCGCATGTGTTAGCGAGCGAGGCGCGGCCAAGGCGGCAGATGTAGCGACACCTGGCGGCCTTTTCCTGCGGCGGTCACTGCCACCTACACCCTTCCTTAGGACTATGCCCTTAGACAAAAACAACACTGAAACACGCGACTGCGCCATACTAAACGCTAGAAAAAAATCTGCACTTTACCAACGCTCGGTCAAGCTTGCTAGCTCCTGCTAATGAAGTTCGATGCCAAGGTGAAGAACGTTATAATGTACCTAACGAGTGAGCTTAAGGAAGCTTTATATAGTTTTTGCAGTTGTAAATAAAAAGGGCGGTTATCGTAACGTGATTTTATTAAGCCTGGTTTGTTACGGAATCAAAAACGTGCGCGGTTATCGCGTTCATCTGTGCGGGGTCAGCAGAGCGCGGCGGGCCGTTTGCGCGACAGGTTGTATGACAGTTGTTCGCCAGCGACATCTGCTGAGGCAGGGTCGCGGCCCCAGTCGCCGGCCAAGACACCCCCGCTGTCTTACGAAGCTAATTGCTACCGAGGTAATGACGCTCCTCGCCTCAACATACCCAACAGACGCCAAGAACCGTTAGTTTCCGTTTGATAAACTAGCCCTCCCCAATAGACAATCCGCATTCAACTTTTTATTAATCTTATAAATAAATACCAACTGCAAGGGTTGCAAATAGTTAATATCTAATCGTGCGAAACTGGTTGATGATCGTAAAATGTACGTTTTAATATTTATGTCTTACTTTACCATGTTTGTTTAAAAGACGGTGGGCTAGTTTACTTAACCGTTTTTATGGGGTGAAGTGCCATTACAATTGGGTAACTTAGTCGAGTGGAAGTTATAGAAAGTTTTATAGCCATATGAAAACACGCTAAGAACATGCACGTGGTAATAAATATGTAGTAGTCACCCCCGTTTCAAGACACTTTTTTAAGATGTATCTTACATCTTAAAAAGACGACAAAAAACTATAAATACAATACAAAAAACGGAACTTAACAATAAAACGTATCAAAAAAGATTGCATCCTTCCTCTCTAGATACATACAAACGGAAGAGTTAAACGGAAACGAGAGATCGCGTAATCAGAGATCCGAGGTTTGGCTTATAAAATTGTCTGCAGCAGAACATCGTTTAAGATGGGGTCGCGAGCCAGGTGCGCCGAGACGCTTTTGTTCGGCCTTCTTTGTCAAGGGGACAAGTCGAGCCTCTTTACAGCGGGACAAAGGCCGCGGGACGTCTCGGGCGCTCACAATGTCGCGAGTCAGCTGTCGCGGTCACCCCAACAACTCGCATAAGTCACCTCGTCAAGACTCAAAAAGATACGACTCGTTACTAACCGTACCGTACCGTAAATGCATCGTAAATAATTAAAAAAACTGTAATAATGTTCCGTCACTATATGCCATTACATTTAAAAAAAACAACAGATTTATGTAATTAACAGTTCCATGTACAAAAATTGTAGGTGCTCAAATTTTGGCAATTATTTAGGTCACAAGAAAGGGTCCTGTTGTTAAGATGAAGGAAGTCACGGGGTCAAATAGTGTTATTACCCTTTCACACCTAGTATAATGGGCGATCAGTTACCGGCAATTATACTACTTCCGGCGTGTAGGTAAAACGACAACTGACTGTGGAATATCCATTCAATAACATAGTCTTGACCTTTGAACACTTTTAAATAGAATTCATGATAAGAATGTAGAGATAGGTTAGGGACAGCATAAACATTATTCCTTAAAAACATTACTTTTTTATTGTAGAAATATTGATTAAGGACAAAAACTTTGACAACTTTTATGCTGTTAATTAAAGACATAAAACTTAATTGCTTATGGGAAAGATTAGGAAGTAACTATAACGACCAAATTAACTTTACTAAACAGCAACAACTATAAATTATGTGTTATCGAAATCCGATGGACCATACGGGCATATGGGGTTAAAACTAGATAGATTCCGCTCGAACTCGTGACCAAATAATATATTTTGTTAACTGGCCCTAGAAATTTATTATAAAAAAATATGCAAAGCGCTGGTTTTTTTCATATGCAAATTACGCATATTACTTTCAAATAAGAAATGTTGAGAATTAAAAATTAAAAATTAAAATCTCTTGGGTAAATATAGTACACTTTAAAAAAATTACTTTAAATATTTAAATGTGGTAATATATTACTTAATCAATAATACTTCTGTAAATTCTAATTAACTCTACAAACGTAATGAAATATTTTAAATTAAATAATGAATTTAAAAAAGCTAATCTTATACATTGAATGCATAGCGAAATGCCAAGGTTCAGGTGCTAACGTCATAGACTAGAAAAAAGGGTATTCTATAAAAATCCTTCACATTTAGCGAGTGAAGAAAACTTTCGCAACCCTTTATAAACCCCTTCACTCTAAGGGTTACTCTTGGTCACTGATATAACGCACAGCAAAAGTAAAAGGGCATTTTGAACGTTAGAACTTTTTATGAATCAAGACATTCCAACCAGTTCAAATTGGACATTGGGTGAACTAAGGATGTTTAATTGCGGTTTGAACATTTTATAGTAACGAAATTCATATTTCAAAGTTTGTCATTAATTCAGGCGCAATATTCGAAATAAAACAATATGTCTTGATATCAGGCTATTTCTGAAGCTTTAAACACTTAGCTACTAGAAATTAGATGCCTGTCTAGAATTTCTAGATTATATTGACTAGATTTTTATTCTTTATATTTTATGGCTCCAATAGGTTTCTAATTTGATTCAATTATCACGTTCCATATGAACATTCCTTCGTTAATTACTACGTAGCTAAACTGAATAAAAACATTTAGATTACGAAAACTTCGAAAATTCGAATACACGCAAGCAGAGCTAAATGAAACGAAACAAAATAATAGATAAATTTCACGCATTTCCGCATAATATGCTAGACCGCAGTGGGACAAAAAGCCGCTATTAGTCAGATCAGGAGATATGTCCCGTACAAAAGCTGGACAACAGTTTTTATGAGCATTTTTTTCGAGGCACACTGACCGCTTTACGAGGAGCACGTGGTGCGTACGCGCATTCAAAGTTATTACCAAATCAAATCCACTTTACAAGCTCACTGACATTTAAAAAGTAATACCATAAATTTGACTAGCAAATGTATTTATATTATATATTTATTATTAAATATGTCCCCTTTTTGAATTTTAATCGTTTGGTTGTATGAATAATCCCATCTCCTTAATGCCAACATACTTATAGTCATGAAGTCTTATGATTATTTAAAGGTGTTGCCGTCAAATAGTCCTTCTATTAAATTAAAAACTAAGTTTATAATTACGGGAGCGGGTGGCGAGTAGGGGTCAGTGGCTAGGGAGCGCGGGCGCAAGGTGTGTGATATCAGTGCGCATGTGCGTGCCGGCACAGCCCCTGTCGATACCGACGAATGCCCATACACGACCGATAGCCTTTCCAAACAAAGGGAGCGATCACGCGCACCCATTAACGCAGTACAGCAATTACGAATTGTATATTTAGCTGGTGTCGGAACAACACTACATTGACACTAATTCACACTTATCAAGTTAACAAAAAAAGTCCGGCCCGCATGTTGTATAAAGTTCGCAGACGATT
Source organism: Marasmarcha lunaedactyla (assembly GCA_923062675.1). NCBI lineage: Eukaryota > Metazoa > Arthropoda > Insecta > Lepidoptera > Pterophoridae > Marasmarcha > Marasmarcha lunaedactyla. Next base: position 22,029,878 of record OV281343.1, read on the forward strand.
TACGACTTGACGAATTCTTCTTCTTATCGGAGTGGCAACCTCTAATGTCATAGTTGATCAGACCGCCTCTGGAAACTTCATAGGCCTCTGATGTGGCTTGACGATTGTTATATTGGGACAGTATGACAGGCCGACAGTTGAATGTGCCCTTCGGAGCACGAAACCACTTGAGTAGCCTTAATATCGTAAAATCTGTTATATCGTAAAGACAGAATGTGAGAAGGTACATACCGGTGTAGCAGACGGAGGTGAGGGTGAGTGCATGCGCGCGGACCAGCGGGTTGCTGCGGCCCCACGGGACGCGTGCTAGGAACGGCTCCACGAAGTCGAAGGCCGTCGCGACCGACAGCTGCCAGTTTAACCGCTGCAGTAACATCACTTCCCATTGCTGCAACAATAAACAAACCGCTATAATCTTATATTACCGGTTCCGCGACTTGCAAGGATTGCAAACTGCCTTCCTCACAACCGCCCTGCACTTTGTCTCAACAAAAGGTCCCGACCCCGTGTGAATCTTAGTTAGTTGAGTCGTCTTCAATCAACTCGCCTGCAATTACCCTTTACTTTTAAGAAGGGACAAATATGTATTGTGAATACTTGAATTGTAACCGTCATACTCGACGGAATTGGCGGAAACCGCAAAAAGTAGCGAATCACGTTTCAAATGGAAATAGAATTTCACAAGCTTGAGGGATTCATAGACGTCACCCTCGGCTAACGCCTTTCTGAGGGTTCTTTTACGAAAATAATAAATTATTCTGCTTTTAATTTTAATCGAAGCTTTACAATAAGAAAGCACAGCCCCCCATCTAGTAAGCGCTAGATAAGCAGGGGTTAATGCCATCGTGAACAATATCTACTAATTGAAAGTGTCTTTCTAATCAGTATCTAAATGTCAGTTCAGTAAACTCATTCGAGGCGATATCCTTACGACCATGGGATTCAAGAGTTTAATGAAAAAAGTATGAGACAATGGCCGCGCTTATTATTGTTTATTATAGTCTTGAATATTGAATGAGGACGTCGAGCAGTCACCCTAAAGTTTTTTAACAAACAGACATATTCCAGTTGCAAGGAGGCATGAGAACTCCACGCCATGTGAGCTCATTAAGAATGCGTAGTGACGTTTATCAAGATCATCACACGAATTAATTGCAAGGAAATAAATGTTTGAAGCCATACGGTACCTGCCCGAAGGAATGACGAACTAGGTTCTCACGCTCGCACCCATATGACATTTTGTGGTAAACATAAACTACCTTCACTACCTGAATATCAAGTAACAATATTACTGAACCAGTTATTGAAAATCCAAAATGTTATTGAACGATGACAAAAAGTTTCGATCTACATTAAGTAAAGTATGACATTGCGTGTGAACCGAGCGACAAAAGTCAAGCTTTGGGTGCGATTGGATAATTGTTGCATTCGCACCTGCTTGCGGACGTACGGTTATGACAAATTTGGATCATTATAACCACAGTGTGGGAATGTTTTCACAGATAGGTAAACATGACGTAGAAATAATCAATTACCGATATGTTCGGGTAGGTCCTTACGAGGTACCTTATCTGAAGCATCGACAGGTATATCCCACTATCCACATTTCCGTCGGAAACAGCTAAACAACACCTTGGTGACCGGATTCGTCACAGCATGTGACTTACTCCAAGGAGGGTGACAATAAGTGGCTGCGGGCCCTCTTGAAAACATCGGAAGGTGTAATGACCGGAAACTAGCCTGCTTCTTGAGGAAGCACACAATAAGGAGTTCGGGGTGAAAGGAGTGACATTTGACTCGACTAATCAAAACTCATCGACGGTGAAATCAGAAATTGTGGTTGACCAGGATGTAAGGTGCGCGGCTACCAAAACACTTGACCTTTGTGTTGAGGGTGACGGTCAGTTAAAGGAAACTAAGGTACTGCTTTAACATTAGTATTGATGAGGGGTCTAAATGATTCAAATGAAGATTTTTTAAACTGACATTCAACAAAACTGCAAGATTTGTTCAGCTAACCAACCGGCTAGCCGTAGTGTGGAATAGTAAATTATAAAACAAGGAATATGTAGGTAATTTGTTAATTATTTTCTTATAAACATGTTGACAACTTGCTATTTGTGCAAGCCGAGCGACCGCAGTGAGCATAGTAAAGCGTAAAACGTTCAACCAACCGCCTACGACATTAATAGATATATTATATGGGCACGTCTACTTTAGCAACAAGGGTAAAGACAACCCGAAATAAACAACAACACCATCTCAACTTACCCTTACTTCCTCCGGTTGAACTGAGTTATCGGTGTAAGCACACAGTAGGTCCACGGACAGAGGATGGCACTGCCTGAACTTAGAGGCTACCAGCATCGCAGTAACCGCGAGGAGTTGTAGCTGCTGCCGCGACACCGTGCGTTGTGCCAGAAACCGGTCCACGTAGCTCACCGCCAAGGGAAACACCTGCTCCTCGCATTGCTGCTCCTCACATACCTGCCGACGATTAAAGCTTCATTATTAATGTATAAGTGCCTACCTACTAAGCATGTCTTGAGACAATTTTAGAAAACTAGTTTGCATAAGTTGTCTATGGAGAGCGCAAAATATTATAATAATATAACTTGAATGTTAATCTTATAACAACATAAACATATCATAATTTTATGATACTTGAAGAAGATTAAATTATAACTAAGAGTATAGTTAAATAGGTATATAATCTACCGAATGATCACAAAAATTTAGAAACAAGATACGTATGGTTCTTGAATATTATAGTTGTCTGTATATACGAGTACATATTATATTGTTAAGCATACATCAAAACTATAACTGGAAAATATTTGTTTAAAGAACAAAATCAATGTAAACAAATATATGTCAAACAATACGAATCATTAGGAAACTCATGTTCTAACACAATTAAAGATCAAAACAAAACAATTAAAGTCCAGTAATAAAACCTAACGGTACATAAATTAGGTACCTAGATATTATTTCCAAACAATGTTTTTGGTTTAAAAATAACATTCTTAAAGCCCAATTAATACGAAATTTTGTATGATTTTTTACTTTGCTAACCCACTAAAACTTCTAATTTACAAAGACATGATTTTCTAATCAACTAGATACCGAAATGTCAGATTTTTCAATAAATCAATCATCTATGTTTAAATGCGGGTAGATAACTCTTAACTATGACTCATCGGGCAGGGATTGCGAGTTTCCGGAACTATGTTTCAAGGCTTGCACTTCATTTCTTGATATTTTCTATTATATCGAATCAAATCTGCTAACAAATTAGGAGCCAAATAGCTCACCTCGAGCATCCAAGTAGTGACAACTTTTCTCATGAAGGGCTGGATGTCAATCTGTACATTCTGGAAGTAGTCCGTGTGAAGGGCATGAGCACGCTCCAGGGTCAGCAAGTTGGCAATCAGCCTCGGATCCCGGTCCAGAGCCCGATCAGGGCCAGCGACACAAATGTCCCTGGAACCAGCACTGCGACTCCCCGAACTCTGCATGTTCTCTCCACACGACAATTCCATTACGAATCACAACACAAAAGTTTCAAAGTCACAACACTGAAAAGTTTCTTTCTTCAAAGTTTTTTTTTCGCGCAATATTTACGACGAAACGCACCAAGGGATCAACAAAGGTGAGTACCGTACAGCCGCCCCGCGTGCGGCCAGAACGCAAGTGTGTCGGAATTTTACAACCACTACGCTCGTGTGCAGCCCCCCGGACCTCAGGCCCTCCGCAAGCCCTTGCACCTTGGGGTTCCATACCATAACAATACACGAGTAACATTACTTGTTAAGAGGGATTTTTAAACGGTGAAAAGTATAACTTTGAACTCTGTGTAATTCATAACAAGATATTTACTGTCGCTCTTAAACTGGTTTTTATTTTATGATTTTAAATTAACAATATAAATTATGTCTTGTATGTTTTGACAATGACTTGAATGAACGACAGTAGGTGTCTACTCCAATTAATTAATGTATAGTTTTAAGTACGTTACTTAAATAGCTTTAGAACCTATTCAAGTTTAGACTTGATATGTTGGTCTAGAATATCAGTTCAGACCAACATATTTAGTCAGTCAAACATACTAGTTCAATTAAAACCATATTATGGTATTATCCGTTTTATCGTATAGACCTAAAAGTCATGTTGATTCACTTCTGCTGTTGACAATATATTTTAATGATCAGCATGACCAAATTTTTAAGTACACCTAATCTTCGTTGATTTTGTTATTTATCAAATCATGTACAAAATTCGGGTATATCTATAAAAATCGAATAAGGAGACTTATAGGTAACTAGAACAATATACAATACAATAAAATAATTCTTTATTGCCATCATAACACAAACATACAAAGAAAAACTTGATTAATAGCTAGCTAGAATATGTTAATCAATTAGTGTCCACTAAATAAACCTACATAGCCATAAAAAACGGTTTAAATTTACATCAATACTGACAGTTGCGGATGCTGTATAAAACTACAGGTTTATAATACTATATACTAACTATAGTATATATACTATATTACTAAATTTTACTAAGTTCGTATATATTCGTATACATACATACTTACTGTATATAGAAAATCTATTATTCGAAAGGCAATCCAGCTTTCAGAATTTGCATCTAATTTAACTATTCACATTTATTTTTCCTTTTTTTTTTGGCGCCTATGCAGCACCCTCACGGGAGGGACAAAATTGAATATATTGAACTTTTGTACAAAGTAGCATGTTTCAGATTTTACTTAAGTAGAATTTAAATCTTACCACAGCATTTAGTTTGAATATATACATGTATCTTTTGTACCGTTTGGAAAACAGGCGAATGAATTTACCACAATCTGAGCAACTTTTCTAAAGACGAATTATAGCGAAAATGCAAAAAAAAAGGTTTGGCTTTACTTACTGCAAAGTCTCGAACATCGTCGAAAAGTTGCTAGTCTATCGGTTTTTTACAGATTGCACTTTGGAGAGCGTGCGAATGCTCTTTTTCAGCTGATCGAACCTTCCCCCTTTCTCCACTGGTCAACCAGAAGCAGACGAAGAGCCGAACTCAACGGTTCGATAGCACATTTTTGGTTCGTGCTGCCAAAGAGTGGAACGATTTGCCTGCGTCTGTTTTTCCAGACAAATATAACCCTGGAGCTTTCAAGTATAGAGTGAATAGGTACCTCTTGGACAGGCGTGTATGATCCTCGTCTTCATCGTCACTTTCCATCAGGTGAGCTAGAAGACAAACGCCTGCTAATTATTAATAAATAAAAATAAAAATAAAATTTGTTAGAAAGATTGGTAGCCAATCCCGCACAAGGTCCCGAGGTGAAGGAAACCTTCCCTCTTACATGTACCTACTTAAAGCAATCATTAGCTACAGGCAGATCTCATTTCTAATCCGCGCTCTGGCCATTTTGAAAACATAGTCTAGTGTATTTTATTTACTATTTTTATAGCCGGCAATGTAAAGTTATAACTTAATTTAAGTATAAAAATTCAATACTGAGTGTGATTATTATATTGACTAATAATGAAGAAACAGTTAGATCTGTTTGCACCGGTGTCTCTAGATCAGTGGCGGATTCACATATTTGTCGCCAGTAGGCCATTCAAATTTTGCCGCTCCTGCTGATTTTTTGTTCCCCTACTGGCTACTTTCAGTATTTTTTATAAACGGACATTGGAGTAATCAATTTACTGTACAGTACTAAAATATTGTAATTTTTGTTAAATGCTCGACTCATTTACTCCGTGTATATAATAATGCTTTTTTTTCATTTCAATAAGACAAAAAAAAATTTCTGGGTTAAATTTGCCGCCCCCTAAAATCTGCCACCCTAGGCTCCAGCCTACTCAGCCTGCTGGTAAATCCGCCAGTGCTCTAGATATGAAAACCCACATCCTTTTTTTCAATATTAAATTCTTCTTTATTACTTCTTTGTTTCATATAAAATAACATTGTCCTATTCGTTAATGTTATGTTTATTCGAAGAGATCAAAGCCTTAACACCCAAAATATTATATTAATTATAAAGAAAATATTTGTAAAAACTTTTTAGTGGCCATTATTTGCTAATGTATTGTTAAGCCGTAAGTTTTCCTAAGAGTATAAAATAAAATAAGTTAAATGTAAACTTATATTTTGGACTATTACTAAGTTGTATTAGCAATAGAAGGCTATCAAGATAATATAAATAATTACTAACACATTTACTATAATTTAAAGTATAAATTACTATTATTTACTAATATTCAAAGAATGTATTTGTTTATATGTTTTATTATTATATTTATATTTTTAGTATATTTTCGGGAGAGTATCAAATATGTAGTGAGAGGGACATCTGAAAGACATTATCACGTATAAAGATACCTTCCTATGCTTAGTTTATGAGCTCGAGAGTTTGATTAGATCGCGCTAAAGAAGAGGCGGTCCCTGTCCAGCAATAGAAAACGTTTTTGTATTCGATATAATTATAAATCCCTAGACAAACACACCAACTGTATGCCCACAAGTGAGCAGAGCCTCTGTTATGGATGATCATGCAGCGAACTGGGGCGAACCCAGAATAAACGTACATTTACTAAAGAAGGTTTTAGCGTCCATCTTATTTAGATATGCATACTGAAAACTCCGCAATGCCACTACTTTTTATGTATAAATCTTTTTATTGTATTTGAATAATCCCAATAGAGTATTATAATATTTCAATATAATTTTTTTCTTAATAAAGTTTAGGACTAAAACAAAAATTTAATTTTAATACTTTAATCTTCTATATATTTAAGTTATACTTTAATAGTTAAAATCGGCACGAGTATTCTGAAATTCTATTATAACCAAATAATAAAGACATAAAATAAAAATAAAAAGCACACTTTATTAAACACCATAAGAATTTTAACAATAACAATTACTCAAATTTTAAAAAACGTGGCATAAAAGTGACTGTAACAATGGAGTACAAAGAGAGGTCCTATTTAGAGGGTGAGAGGGTGCGGAGGGTTGAGGCAGCTGCGCACGCGACGGCTGCGAGTCCCTTGACATCGCATTACAAATCGCGGCACACCTGATCTTCCAGACCAATCATTATTATAATTTCCATTCTTCTCCAACTCCAGATAATACCATTCTTATTTGAGACGCGTGCTCCCCATATTTAAAACCCGTACAATTAGAATAACCAGCTACTTTGATAAAATTTTAAAATTTGAAACTGCGTTTTATTTTTTTGTAAGTTTTATTTACCTAAAGCAAACATCGTCTTCGTCTTTAATCACTGGTTTTGGAGCGCCAGCGTCTTGAAATGGGATATTGTAAAATGGAATATACTTCACCACAGCCTTCCAATCCGTCAAGTAGATGGTGAACAGTACTGCGGCTACGCTGTACATAATAATAGGCTTGCTACAACAAGCTATTTGGTCGAATTGCCTTTTTCCCACAACCACGTTTGTTTTTCCTAAAAGCATCTTTAATTATAAAAAAATATTCAAAATATTCGATCGTCAAGACACTCCATCGAGCGTTTAGTAAAAATATGACATATTTCGTTTACATTGACAGATTTAATTTATTTTTAATGTCACTATCCCCAAGCTGGCCAAATCGTCTTCACAGAATACGGTACTTGTTGTGCGTTACATTAATAAGTTACATGCCTATATTATTATTAACTTAATCCAAAAGCCAAATTGGTGCAGCTTTTCACAAAATAGAGTATGAACGTAAATATGCAATAATAAAAATATGTTTCAACTCATTAGTATTATGTAAACCGAAATTTTTGAAACCTATTTTTATTAGTACATCCATATTAATCCTAAGAAACTGTAGGTATGTATTAACATAGAAAAACTTTTAATTAAATTAACACCAATTTCAGTAAGGAGATTAAATCTATTTAAAATCTCAATCCTCAACTTATCTAAGTACTTTTTATTCGTTACTTGCTTCCAAAATTTTTACATTTTGTAAATATGTCAATGAAAGATTTATTTTGACCGCTCTTTTCACTTTGCGTTTCTAGCGCTGACTTGTAATTGGTTATATATTTTTGTAACATGACAAATAGTAAGCCAGAATTCTAATAATTCACTTATAATTCACATAATAGACCAGACATCTTATGCGGTCTTCATTTTAAAATCTCCCTTGGCTACATGTAATCCAAAATCCACACGTCATGGATTTTGGATTACAGTGCTGATTCAGGGTTATTTAAATAAAAATTTATTGCAGTCGACCACCATTTTAACTGCAAATGCATACAACTTTTACATTACTTACTCTTTGCTAACTAGCAATACACATACTGGGCAAACTTATCGTCATTTATTAAGATGGTTCATAAATATCTTGTAATTGACACATACCTAAGATGCATAAATAAGTAAGAATTTTCAGAAAGTCCGTCGCCTGCACCGAAAAGCAAAAGTAGGTAAGCATAAGATGAACATTTCTGGGATTTTCTATCCAACTTAAAAGAAAAACCTAAACCTATACCTAGAGAGTGTTACTGTAATTAGCAACATGTTAGTAATAGGCGTTAATACATTTAAAAAAAAACATTTTAATAGTCTTGCGCACAACCGGAACTAAATTCAAACATTTGTTGGACCTCTGGGATTCCGTAACTGGACAATTCCCGCGGTACGTTTTAAGTTATCCTTGGACTGTATTGTTACCCTGATAAGGTTCAGAATGCGTGTAACCCTGGCAAGGGGCTATTGAATTGATGTACAGACGTAAACACATGCCATCGTCGAATTAGGCCACCACAACGTAACCACTAATTATAAAGTTATCAATTTGTCAACCCATTCGCTTCTTGCGCCGTTATCTACATTCACGTGGGCGATAGATCTATATTGGTTCAGCTGGTATTTTTTCCCACAATGGAAAGTAAGTACTTGTATAAATTTACGGACAACTATAGTGTTTGGATGGCGGGAAACTAGAAAGACTTTAAATATTTTTTAAGTTAGATAATACTATAAGAGAGTTTATTCCGTTATTGTAAACACTAATAAGCTGTTCAATTAAAGCATAATTTCCAGAAAATATTTGGTATATTGTTCTCGGACTTAGCACTGCTATTTTGTCGCTAAGGGTTTAATAGAAAGGTCTATCACACAATGATTTTCATTGTGACATAAACATTTTTATATTTGTTTTGGCCACTCGCCTAAGCAGAGAGCTCGAAGATTTATTTATTTAAAACTTTATTGCACAGTTCACATCAGTGTACAAACGGCGAACTTAATGTTATTTGGCATTGTCTGCCAGTCTACCGCAGCAAAGGAGAGCTTTTCAAAGGATGTGTGCAGGAGGGCTGCATACAAAAATACATAAAGGTACATACTTTAAAAACTACGGACTAAGGTTGACTTTTAAAACATACTAATATATAAATGCCATAAACGACATTTATACCAATATAAATATATGTATACCTACGTACAAAATAAAGTACATAAGTAAACAAACGTTATGTTATATATTTTTTTAATTATTCATAAATACATATAAGTATATTATTTATGACGAGTCCTTGAGGAACTTTATAAAATGAGCTCTTTTTCGCTTCCTAAAAGAGAGATTACTGGGAGCTTTAATTAACTTCACCACCGATAGAGTATTCTTTCATTAGAAAGAACATGAGGTAAATCCGGAACAATCCGGAAAATGCAAAGGAATATGAAATATATAATATGATATGGAATTCGAATTTACACTTTAAATACATTCCGAAGCATGAAGACCGTTGAGCGTTGAAACAAATGTACAAAGTACCCTAACGTGCCTGCGTTGCCAACGAAGTTGTTTAAGAAAATTGAATATGTGATCATATCGCAGCCCATAGATGAAGCGAATGCAGTTGTTTAAAAGACGGTCCAGCTTGTTGAGGCGATCTTCGTTGAGATCTGTGCAGCGCATATCCGCGTAATCTATAATATGCAATAGGTACCAACGCGTTCGCAAGTAGAATGTTAGTCAGCCTAGGAAGAAAATATTTTAAACAATACAAAGAACACATTGAAGCTGTTACCTTTCGACTGTGTTGCTCGATATTTTTGTTCCAGCTGAGAGTAGCATCAATGTGTAAGCCGAGATCTTTGACGGAGGAATAGTAGGCAATCACGGATGAGTTTAGTGAAAGATACGGCACACAGGAAATATCAATTTTGTTAATCTGTCGCGAGCTACCTAATCGATTGGCCTGACACTTGCTGGGATTAACCCTGATAACGAACTGCTGCGACCACTGAGATTTAGGGTGATAAGGTAGAGTAGAAGTAGTAAAATAGAGATTAACAGTGGCGAAAGTATGCCACCTTGGGGAATGCCAGCGTCAAGATTCAACCAGTCAGACGTGCGGCGAGTATGAGGAATTGTTTTAAATGGCTTGTTTCCTATGGAGGTAGGAAGAACACCACTTTGACACCGCTGAGAAAATATTAAGCTACCCAAGAACAGCAAGAAGAACGTCATTGTCCACCGCGTTGAATTCGTTTGAAAGTTCAAATTAAACCAGCACTGTAACCTTTGATTTCCCGATTCCTGGTCTTACATCTTCTAAAACTGTCAGAAAAGCTGTGCCAGTACTGTATCCAGGCCGAAATCCGGATTAATAAGTTGTGTTATAATGTAAAGTCTGATAGTTGCTGGTGTACTACTCTGATACTGCTTCAACAACTTTAGAGAGTCTTTGGTCTAAAGTGGCCCACCAAAGAGGGACTATGGTCATAAATATCTCTATTCATACGCATATCACGCAGGGTGATAACAAATTTGCTATCCGCGTAAATATTTAAGAGAATATTTCTTATTGAATTGTTGAGCTACTGACCGATGGAAAATCACTCCAGAATGTTTTTCCTCGTTTTTGGAGTTGTTTGTACAGGACAAAAGGGCACAAGTAGGCATTTTTTTGAATTATTATGTCGTTTAGACCGCGTTTGCGTCAATTTAGAGATTTCAGTTTTAGGACATGTTATATTACGAGTTTACATATTACAACAAGTTTACATTTTTTACAGTCGATAATTATGACGAAACAATTTATGACATACTAAATTATGAGTAAAATATTTATGAGACAAATACAGACAACCTATTTGCCTGGCTCAACGGTATCCTTATTATGCCAGCTTACTCTACTAAAAAATCTTACTCTACAAACTGCTGACGAGTTAATTCGTTGGACATAATCGCTCTTATGTAGCTACTGTCGAGTTAACTCGTCATATAAATGTATAGCTAATATTACATATTTGAGAGTAGTTTGCCAAAATCGAAATGGTCAACTGTACATCGTAAATAACATGCTGGTTCCGTCTATGATGGAAGCTAATCTTATTTGGACTTTATTCTAATGGCTCATCAACTCAAATTAAATATTATACCTATACAAATGCACATTTTTGGGAACTTCCTGGTATGCCCGAAATAAACGAATCACAAGATAGAGCTAGGATGAAGCTTGCTGACAGCGAACATGTAACGTACGGAAAATGTTAAAATCTTGGTACTCTCGTGTCAAACGATAGGCATGTAATTAACTAAAAACTAATAAACTAATAAATAATTTAACTACCGAGGTCGTACGAAGAATAAAATAATTTCGCAGGCTGTTGCCTTCATAAACATAGATGCCTACTTTTAAAATATAATTACGGGTTAACTCGTCACCAGCACTGAAACAGATTTTTAGGTGTCGAGTTATATCGTCGATAGTATATGCGATACGTACATGTAAAACGAAATATTATTACTGGCAACACGTGATATATATATAAGTATCGGTAGGTATTCGGAAAAAGTACGGCACCGTTCGGACCACCCCAGTATGACGGAACACATTTTGTTTTATGGCGTCAGTATGTGACAGTAGATTTTGTTCAACGAGATAACTCGTCACAGTTTATGGCAAACGAGATATCTCGACGTCAGCATTGAAAAGGTTAAACTAAGGACTGACATGAAAATTGACAAAAATTGACAAATTGTCCCTTTTTTAATCAGCCCATTTGGGCACACCGTCGGCAATACCATGAGCCTCACCTAGGGGATGCACAAGAACCACCTCAAATAAAAACCACACCAACAAAAAAATTACCCTGAAACACACCAACATTGCCCGTTTTTTTCAAAACCCTACAGATATTTTTAAAAAGTCTGTGTTTTATTTACTATCTACTTCAGCTTTGGAATAACGTGAATGCATATTTTTAGTCATTTTTGTAATAAATTAATATTTAATCCCACTTTTGGTTGATTCTGATGGCGGGCAAAGTTATATGGACTTCTAGCCAACATTGCCCACGATGATTTTTGACGCAAAATCATCTTTATCTACATTATAATAAACACCACTTCAATGATTTGAGTAATGATGGCGTTTGCTGCAGAAATCTAACCATTTTCTTTAAAACTCACGTAGCAAATGGGCTACTTCGGATGGGTAATGTTACCAAAGGATATTTTCACAAATCCATATCCATACAAACCAAAATTCGCGATTTCTGAATGCTAGGGTTGTCACATTTAAATAAAATCTTTGACTACTTAGACTATTTCCATGTCTTTATTTTCTCAATGCCAGTTCTAATTTGATATAATGTAATGTTGTGACCAAATAAGTAATGATATCGATCGCATATATTTATTTTATTTTGAACAAAGACAAATACAACAAATACATTCAAATATATTTTTTCAAGGTGGGAACACTCAATGGCCCACCCCCATTTTGTGTTTGTTTTAATCTGTCACTCGCAACAAGACGGTCGTGCTAGTCACTACATTTCTGTTCGCTGAGTTTTTTCACATCCATATGTTACGTTGTGTACTTTGTGTTTCTCCATGTTGATTGCTGCCCAGCTGTCAAATATCAAAATGCCGAAAGGATCTGTTCTGAAAAGACAGGCGAGAGAACTGGTGATCAAGGTTCGTAATTTCTTTGAAGGAGAGTATCAAAATGGTGGCCCGCTTTTACCACTGTCGCAAGTGCGAGAGCGTGTTGCGGCCGCATTAGGAATTTGTGGACCTACTGTTTCAAAAATTACTCTTTTAAAAAAATAAATAAACCATGTTTTTTAACTGATGGAAAGAAAATTTTTTATTGTAGTTAAGAATCGAGATAAATCTACTTATTTAAATTGAATTAAAAATGCCTAGTATCAAAATTAAACAATAATATACGGACGGTACTTAATGAAAACAAATCAAAGACTTTTATAAAAAAAAACAACAATATTAAAAAGCGTAATTAGTATTATAATTAGCAAATAGAAAAACTAGGTAAGCTTCTCTTTTCTAAAAACAATAAAAACACAATATTCTATCACAATAACACGAAATATAAATCTGTACGTCATGATTACTTAAAAAATAACTTTTTTGTATCTATTAATTGTACCTAGGAACCTACACAATATTCAGGGCTCCTTTATAATAAATGAGATCACAAATATAGTAATTGTAAATACTACTTAAATTGTAATAAAAATCTTTAATTTTTGGTATTCAACAGGCTGCATAATGAAACATTATATAATTTGCTGATTAAACATAATAAAATAACATATTAATATTACGCCACTTAAAATAGTAAAACAATACAAAAAGTAAAATTTTTATTTATAATTATTTGGAAAGCCAGCAGTAAAAATTATGTCCTTAACTAAACTTAATTTAAAATCAGTAACACAACAAAGAGTTGAATTTTTCATTCAATTAAATAGTGAAAAGGAATCTCGCACACTTTTATTTTTGCTTCTTTGAATATAAAGTTATCTATTTTTATTAATATATTATTAACTCGTTTTTGGAGATTAGTCTTAATTGTTATTATTTTTTAATCAAAGAATAATTCTTCTTAAGACAGGTAATCACTTGTTACTAATTAAAGTTTCACTGTATGTTATACGAATTAAAATCAACGTTGAAAATGACTTGACCACGTCGAGTAATCTTTGGTTGCGGTAATACTATATGTTCAATGTGTTCCATGGTGCAGATGTCATCAACTATTGGGTGTGTGAATGTGGTTCCTCTGTCATATTTGGATTCTTTTATTTTTCGTGAAATTTTACAGTAGGACACGCCTTATTGTTCATTTCTAAGACTTTCCCAACAAAATGCTTAATACTATTTTTTGTCGCATACTGAACTAAAATCCAGTCGTTTACTTTAAGTTTTTCATGGCTTTCTGTATGAAATTCAATATCATGCAATCCAAAAGGAATACCTTCCAATTCAATATTTTCTTTTTCTTCATCTTGTTCCCTTAAGCATTCAGCTAGATAATCTTTAACTGTTTCATAGTTGGACTCATCTGAGTCCATCATGCCAAACTCCGACTTTGCAGATATCGATCTAGATTCACTGTCAAGCCGCTTCTTTCCTCTTTTCACTGAAGTGTAAGCCTTCGTTAACAATCGCTTTGACTTTTTTCGTCTTGAATCATTTTCTACTTAAATTTTTTTATTGGAATTTTTCTCTTGCTGTGCCTTCTTCTTCAAGCATTTCGGTAAATAAATTATATTTTTAGTGATAAATGATGTATTTTCAGTCTTATTTGAAACTTCTTTTAAAATAGTTATATCGGCTGTAGTAATAGTATTTCGGGTGGACCTCTTTTCGTAAAACTGCTAATAGCACAAAATTCTGAGAGATGAAGATTTGAAGGAGATTATAACAATCTGGCATTACGTACCAGCAACAGGCCTAAATTGGTATTAATCAAATTAGTACATCTTCTTAAGACTCTCAGGAGAATTTTTTTGTCATACTCTAGCCAGTTGCATATATACACCTCAAATTGTTTTCCAAATAGGACCATTCATCAACTTTTGTCTCATTGTTTCAATTCATGGTTGTAAAAAGACCAGTATGCTCATCTAAAAATAGAGCTCCTCTCTTGCTCAGCACTTTGCATCTTGTTTTCGGTTTGTTCTTCTCGTCAGGAGAAATTTGGCAAGAATCGGCGTCATCGAAATCGGAAACGTCACTGATTTCCCTGGTTTACAGTTAACTTTTTTATTTATCCTCACTTGCATTGGCTTTGGTGCTCTAGTTCTCTTTAAGTATTCTAACGGAGTTTGATCAATTTTATATGGTAATATTTCTTTTTGCTTTTCTGGCAAGTACTTGTTGCGGATTGAATGGATGTATCCCAGATGCTCTAAAATCACTTTTTATGATTTGTGATTCTTTCAGTTGAATTTCTTTAATTATTTCATTCAACAATTTAGGAAAGTGTTATTTATTTAGTGAAGCTTGGTTTGGATTCCTGAGCTTATAGCGGTATAATATTTTACGCCAGGCTTTTTACAATGGTGCAAAAAATGCAATGTCTGGCGGCTGGGTTAAATGCTTTGATCGCGGAGGAATGAAAACGAAGTGAATGTTATTTTGCTGGCATAACTCTATAACTGTGACGCTCAAATGACTAGATAAATTATCGCAAATTACGACTTTAGTCCCTGTAGTATTTTGTGCACTTATCTATCTTTCAAAATAATCCTGAAACATTCAATTTTCAGCTATCATTCTATATAATCGAACCACCCTGATTTTGTGCAGTTATATCTGGTTTCTAGTGGTCCACTAATCCATTACGAATTCAAATGTACTGCTTTATATACTACATATAAAGGCAAACACCTACCGCTTGCAGTTGCTGTAAACATGAGTGATAGTTTTCCTTTTGTAGAATTAAGAACTCTTTCAGGGTACTTTACTCGCCTTCGAAATTGCCTTTTGAAGAACCTGGATCGTCAGACAGGTTTGTCTCATCAAAGTTCATGATGTTTTCAGCAGGTAAGTCTTTCAATGTTATGCCTAAATTTTCAAAATATTCACCCATCTCTTGTGGTCCCTTTTCAGCTCTGGCTTTTGAAATATTTTGTGTAGTTCTATAAGTCAGATAATCTGCATGTCTTGCTAAAAAGCCGTCAACCCATGCATCTCCGGGCATTCCGCTCTTGAATATAATAGGTCTTTACCTATGAAACTGCCGTTTCGCCGTACTGGCCATTTCAAATGAAAATATTTTTTTTTTGACTGATAATTCTAATTTCAAATTAATTTTATTTGACAAACATGGAATTCTTTTTCTAAAATCGTCATTTGTTTAATAGTTAGTGTTTGTTTTCAACGCATTCGAACATTTTTCGTCATCATGGATAAGTTAAAAATTCGAGTAATTATGGAGTATGAGTACCGTCGTGGCAACAAAGCGGCACAAGCGGCACGCAACATCAACGACGTTTACGGAGCGAACACTACAAACGAACGCACCACCCGTTATTGGTTTACCCGCTCCGTTCTGGAAATTTTGACCTGAAAAATGAACCCCGTGGTCGTCCGAAAACATTGGTCGACAATGACGAATTAAAGGCAATTGTGGAAGCTGATGAAACTCAATCCACGGCTGAATTAGCAGCAGCTTTCGACGTTAGCATCAAAACAACATTGGTTCATTTGCGTCAAATTGGCAAGGTAAAAAAGCTTGACAAATGGGTACCCCACGAACTCAATGACCGCCAGCGCGAAGTACGCGTGGAGACGTGCCTTGCACTGCTCAGCAGGCATACAAATTAAGGAATTCTGAACCGCATTGTTACTTGTGACGAGAAATGGATCCTGTTTGACAATCGTAAGCGCTCAGCAAGTTGGTTGGACCCTGGTTCAGCACCCAAACAATGCCCTAAACGAAAACTTACCCCTAGAAAAGTGATGGTCACTGTTTGGTGGTCTAACGCGGGTGTAATTCATCACAGCTTCTTGCCAAACGGGACAAGCATTACTGCAGATGTGTACTGTGAAGAACTGAACACAATGATGGAGAAGCTCACACGTCTCCAACCAGCTTTGGTCAATCGTTCGGCTCCACTGCTCCTGCACGACAACGCGCGACCTCATACTGCACAGCAGACGGTCTCCAAGCTACAAGAGTTGGGGTTGGAAGTTCTCCGTCATCCGCCGTACTCACCAGACCTTGCGCCTACAGACTTCTACTTTTTCCAGAATTTGGATAACTTCTTGGCGGGAAAAAAATTCAATACCCGAGAGGCAGTACAAAATGCCTTTGAAGAATTTGTTGCCTCCCGTCCAGCTGATTTCTTCAAGAAAGGCATCAATAAGCTACCAATGCGTTGGCAAAGATGCATTGATTGCATGGGTGATTATTTTGATTAATAGAAATAAAAAATATATAAAAAAATTACGCTTCATTTATTTCGTGAAAAACGGCAATTTCATAGGTAAAGACCTAATATGACTTCGAGAATTTTTCTTCCAGTATTCATGAACCAAAAGCTTTAGGTCTATTTTAGTAAGCGGGGAGCCAAAATCACCAGATACTTGCAAAACTTTCAAATTTTTTTTCTGCGGGTTTTAAAGCGGTAGGATGTCCATTTTTTATTAGTTATTGTGCGTCTTGGGATACGGAATTGTCGTTCAGCATCTCTTTAAGAAATTTGGTGAGTTTCAACTGCCTCGCATGAAAGTCTCAACATGTCCTCGGAGTAATTTTTATACATTCTAGACCCTAACGTACGTCTTAGTTTCCTTTGGCGAATTCTGGATTTAATTTTATTTTTCTGAAACTTAAATAAAATAGATACAATAAAAATTGGGAGCCCTTTCGGTCGCATATTTTTTTTATCATTTTATGCCACGTAGTATGGCATAACAGTTTCAGCATTAAAGTTTTTTCGCATAAATTGTGATAACCAGAATATTATACACGCAGAATGGTTTCATTGCATTAAGTTTCACTTAGGTACTCTAATTTTCTTTATCATAATTTTATACAGCATAAATGTAAAGGACATAACTGTTATACGTCTAAAGATAAATTATCATAAAATACAAAACGTATAATGGAAGTATCCATAACCTCTAAAGTCATAAATGTAAAGTAATGAAAAAACTTTTGGTGCCTTATTGATCAGGTACAGATCATATTATGTACCTACTTTATGTTAAGTCTTGAAAGTAACAATAAATAATATTAGGTGCGACGTCGAGCGCAGCGAGGAGTAACAGGTTAGAGTCTCATCTCATAATGCCAACCGCTCCCAAAAAGGCTACTTTTCAGAATGCCAACTTCTCAGAAAGCCAATTTCTCACAATGCCAATTTCTCAAAATTACAACTTCTGAAGTGACAGACTACGAAATGAGACGCACCCGTTCAATTGGGTTAGGTTAGGTTTGTATGTAGTTTGGCAAAAAGCGACTTTGGTTCAAATTGGTTCAAACAAACATCACGTCTATCCCTTCAGAAGTTGTCATTGTGAGAAGTTGGCATTATGCGAAGTTGGCATTGTGAGAAATTGGCTTTCTGATTAGTTGGCATTCTGAGAAGTTGTCATTTTGCGAGCGGTTGGATTTTTGCGGAGTTGGCACTATGAGATAAGAGGCACGTAAGTCAGTATGTAGGTCATGCCAAAAAGCGACTTGCACGTGAATAATAAATAATAATATTTGACCAAGATTATTTAAGAAATGATGATGGTAAATTGTAAATAATCATCTTACTATAATCAAAATATATATAGACAATAATGCAGAAACGAATTGTCAGGAGAAAATCAGTTTTTTTATTTATTTATTAAAAATATTTTTGAGTTAAATTAATCAATTATTTATTTCACCTAAATTATTTTAATTCATTTATTTATTAAATGCTAACGGCATTTAATATTGGCTCGACGCCCGCGACTTGGTTAACTTAGAATATGAAGGTCAAGTACATAAGTAGTTCCAGGAAATACTTCCCTTCAACCATACTCGCATTCACTCCTTCCCTTAGTAATCTAATTTACCGAATGTAAGTAGTAAGTTTATTAATTATATATTATAAAGTGTGTAAATTGTGACTTTTGTGACATTTTAGTCCGCGGGCAATGTTGGCTTTCAAAGGTTGGAACATTTCAGGAACGGAATAGTTTAAAAATCGCATTTCGGGCAAAGATACCCTAGGAGGCAAAGTTGGCATACTTCACGGTACTAACTACAGCTACAGGGTGGACCACTCAACCAACTTATCTCCTTGCTCTTGAACTGAGGGCTAACTTGTTTTTAATTTTGTAATGAATGCAGTGCCTATTGCAAGATTTTACATATTTAGATTTATGTTTACTGATATGATTCTTAGAGTTCTGTTTGTTTTATTTATAAAAAAGTCGTACACACAATTCCATTTATTCCCACTAATGGCATACATTGCATACAACTTAAGAATATACAATTTACGAACAAAGATTTGGGACCTGCTGCGTCAAATTGAATGTCAAAAAGAATTGAATGTCACTGTCAGGTTTAGAATTGTTTACGTTTTGTTAGAGTTGTAACGATTGTTTGCCACCGTGTTTCACAAGTCTAGTGTTTATTAAGATTTAGATTTTTTTTCGATATTTTGAAAATTTAAACCAAAAATGACTTCTGCAAAAGATCCACTAGTTAGCGAAAGATCAGGTTCAGTACGAGAAGTCGGAAACCACGCTATTTGGAGTTTGTCGTCATGTAAACCAGGTTAATAATGATTCAATGTCGAAGTTTGCAATAATGCTATTTTATTTTACCTACTTCTAATATATTCTTCGTCTTTCTGATTCAGGCTTTGGTATCGATCAACTACGGGATGATTGCATGGATACATATTGGCAATCAGATGGCCAACTGCCCCATCTAGTCAACATTCAGTTTCAAAAGAAAACAATGGTATCTCATATTTACATCTACACTGACTATAAACTCGATGAAAGTTATACGCCAAGCAGGATTTCTATTAGGGCTGGAACACATTTCAATGATCTACAAGAAATTGAAGTTATTGAATTGATTGAACCAAGTGGTATGTTGGGGCGTCTATGCTGAAATATTTAATACCTACTTAGACTATCTCAGCTAATTGCAGCTGGTCGTGTAGCTAGTTTCTATGATTGATGGCTAAACAGTAAAAAAAATGTGATATTTTTATACAGAAAATTTTAACTGATGTTTCATCAAAACTTTTCTAAATTGTATAAAACAAAGTTGCTTTTTATTTGACCTTTTAGGTCTGACATTCAGCCTCAAAAACTACCAGAAAATAATTGTATTCATAAGACATACACTATATATATATTTTAATTACAGGTTGGGAAATGATACCTATCAAAGATGCACATGACAGACCTATTAGAACATTTATGATTCAAATAGCAGTATTAAGCAACCACCAAAATGGCAGAGACACACACATGAGGCAAATAAAAGTCCATTCACCTTGTGAACCTACTTCATTTGATATAAATAAATTCAGAAACTTTTCTACTGTTCAATTCCAGCAATATGCTACTATTCGATAAATCTTTCAACAAGAAAGATTTGGTGATGCAATTGATATTTCTAAGCTACAAGAAGAATTTTAATGATAAATGGTGGATAGATTTTTTTTACACATTACTATTGCGATTGTCTTAACTATTAGAAAAAAACTGCAAGTGTGAATGAGCTCCTACTAAATGAAGATGTGATTATAATAAAAGATGTAATTGTAAATTAGTGAAATATTATTTTTTAATAAATATGATATGAATCTATGTATAATCGATTAATCATCTTCACTTTCCTCACTGGCTTGTTGTAGCCATTCAAAGAATTTCACTACAGATGTTTGTTTTAAAAGTGGGCTTTCATTCTCTTGCAAGTCTTCATACCACTCAGTGAGGTTATCTTCATCTACCACATCAGCATTATACAGTAAATGTAGGATCTGCCCAGATTTTCCATCTAACCAATCACTTTTGATGCAGCTTTCCTGTAAATAGGATGGAAATCATAATATTTACAGTATTTTTATAGCCTTGTAATTACTAATATATGACAAGTTTATATGCATATTTTATCCTTGTGTTAATTACAACTTTCCACCAGGACAGATAGGAAGCATATTATTAAAACAATAAAATTGTATGAATTTTTTTTTTTCAATTAACTTTCTGTGGGACTTGAGAATTTTCTAGGTACACATAATTTTATGTACACTTCTCAGGCAACATGTGTGTCGGTCAGGGTGTCGCAGAAATCAATATTTAACTGAAAACCACTAAATAACTAGAAACTTACTTCGACAGCTTTTAGACAATCCATAACAGATGATTTAGTCTTGATATAATTTGTAATCACTGGATGGAAGAACTTTATTATATCTTTTACAGTACTAAGTACATTAGGTGCTTGTGTTAGAGCAGGTAAACTCAAAAGTGCTCTTACAACAAAGAAGTTCACTTCATTGAGTTGTATGTTGTATGCATATCTAGATGAGTTGATTTCCAAAATAAGATAATCACATTTTAATTTCTCATCATAACCTCTTGCTAAACTGTCAATTACTTCTTGAAGGAAAACTGAAAATTATTTTAAATTAATTAAATGGTGTTTCTTTTCATAGATATGTGATCACTAATATGATAAAGTATTTACACAATGACTGTCACCATGAATGGCTGTATGTGGGACACTCAGAAAGTTTAGGGGAAAAAAATGTTTTATAAGTTAAGTATTTTTTTTATAACATCCATTCAAAGAACTCTCCACCGGCGTCTATACAAAGGTTCATGCGTCTGAACTAACTTTCAAAGCACATTTTCCAGTCTGCAACAGGTAATTCCTCAACAGCCTTCTCGAACCCAGTGAGCGCTTTTTCTGGCGATGAAAACTTGGTGGTATTTAATTTTAACAAACAAGAAGAAAGTCACACGGTGCCTAACTAGGGATAACCAAAAGTGGTAGAGCATAAGGCCTCGAAGTCGCATGTTCGGTCGCTGGTTGCTCGCGGCAGCAAAAACTTCTGGCAAACATTCGGTTACATACCACTCTGCATTGAAGCTACTTTGGTATCTTACGGGAATTGATACTAAATACCCAGTTAGAAGAGACAACTGGTGATCAATCATTTTCCAGCACTTCTTTATGGTTTCACTTTCGCAGGCTTGGTGTGTTTTGAAACATCCAAGCTGTTGACTGGCGCTTTGTTTCTGGATCATATTGATAAATTCAAGATTCACCTGTTACGATATCGTAAACACGGCGGGAAGAAACTGCTTTGAATTTATTAATTATATAATGGCACCATTCCACGCGCGTTTGCTTTCGTTGAGCGTTTCTCTGAGCACCGGTGAGGTTGTGGGGTACCCAGCGCGAAACAATAGTCCTTACGCAAAGGTAGTTGTGCAAATCCAATCCGCAAATTGGGATGAATTTCCTCATATATGTGATTCGCCACCGCACTTAAACTCGTTATACCAGCGGTACACAGTTTCTTAGAAGGCGCCGTTAATAAAATTTTATTGAAGTCGATAAACTATCAGGTTTCAACTTGGACTTAAGCCAAAGGAGAAGTCAAGAAAAATGTTCCCGAGGCATATACATTTTTCTACAACACACAATTGTTTCATAATACTGGTAAATAAATTTCGAAGGAAATTTAAATTTGTACCAAATATTTTTTTACTTTTAAATAATCATATTTTCAAAACAAATTATAAATCGCCAGCATTCCATACATACAAACTTTTGTTCATAAAACTTTCTGAGTGGCCTGGTAGATGCATAAACATAGCATCTTGTGAGAAAACTTAATAGAAAATACATTACAACATAATTTAATAAACTGCTTTTTTTACATTCCTTACTCAGTAATCATAAGGTACAATTTATGTAACGATGAGAACTCACTGTTTGTATCATCTGGTACAGGTGATTCAGGTAATGTAGAATCATCACTACTATCTGATGAATAATAAGATTCACTATCCGACCAATCTTTCTCATAACCAATAAATTCATCAGCTCCGCTCTTAGAAGACTCATTTTCCCATTCTGTCCCACTTTCAGATGTTGACTTGGTACAGGTTTTCTCTGAAATAATAAGATAAAAAGTCTATGAGTGACAAAGATCATAAATTTACCGCCTAAGCTAAGTTTGAGTTTATTTTTAGTTACCAAATCTAGCAAACAAACAAACTTTTTAATAGTGATAACTATCAAGATATAGCAGCTTGTTAGAAACAGTAGATTCTATTTTTGTTTAATTCATTAGTTAAAAAATTACATAGAATATTTTTACATACAAGGAATGCAAAATGAACTTGAATCTTCACAAAATTCAGAAATAATTTACATAGGTATAGAAGCTACAAATACATAACTATTTACTACCAGAATAACTTTAAATAAGTAAATTAACACTTACCATCACCTTTACCACCAGATTTATCAATAAGGTTACCATTCAAAATGCTTCCTGCTTTTACTTTCACTCCGTTTGCTAATATGGTCCCACTATCTACAATAGAATTCTCTTCAATTGCACAGTTATCATCAACAAAACTATTTACAATTTTACAGTTATCCTTGATTACTACATTATTAAGTATATGGCTGCCAATTATAGTAACATTTTTCCCAATGGTACAACTGTCTCCGATCATAGAATTTGTAACAGATGTGTTGTCATTAATGTAAGTCTTGGCTCCTATTAAAACATCTTCAATTAGGGTAGATGACCTAAAAAAAACAACAAATATTGAATAGTTAGTAAAGTTTAACATTATGTATGAACTTTAATGACTTAACTCTTAAGGAACAGGTCAATGAGAAATCAGAGTTTAATTTGACTCAAATATAATGCTGATACATACTGCTGAAAAGGTATATTTTTATTTATTAATTAAGGATTATTGAGGATTGGTGGCCACATAATTTACATAATAATCAATAATACATTAAATGTAGATTTAAGTAAAGACTACCATAGGTAACATAAGTAAATTAACAAAGTAAAGTAACATTTTATTTACAAGACTTATTGTCACAAGGGTTGTTAAAGTAAAACTTGTAACACCAACATATATCATTCTTACCTACTCAAAGTAGATTCTTTATGTCTGAAATTGTAATTTCCCATGAAAAGGAAATTGTTTTCATGTAATGATCCAGTTTGAAATGAGAGTGGATGAGCCCAGTGGTGCAGTATATCTTGGCTAAAACATAAATATCATTAAAATGTTATTGTTACTCACATCATAATTCTATATTAAAATACACAAATATCAACAAACATAAATCTTACCAAACAGTTTGATAAGTCTTCCAATTTGTAACTGCTGCAGCATACTGGTTTTCTTTCAAAAGTGTACAATATAATGAGCTGGCCAAAATTTCTTCATTTATAAGAATACCATGGATAAGATCATCTCTAGTTTGAAAATCAAAATTATCAGAAAATAGTGGAGGCACAGAAGGAGAACACATAGCAATGTTAGCATCAGCTAAGTTGTGGTGCAACTTTACTTCTGAGTGGCTTAGCATCACATCCTGCAATATAAGAAGAGAAGCTTACTTATGTTTACTAAATAGCTAAAGTTGAACTAATTTGCTGTTAATACCTTAATTTTATGATAAAACTTACTAATGGTAGAGAGATAGATTTTTCCTTAGATTTTGGCTTATATTTCTGATGAACTAAAACTTTATTAGTCCTTCCATCAGCAGCCAATAATACTGGCTTGTCATTACATATCAATGGATGCTCCCAAGCCACTTTTTTATATACTAGTGTCATGGCTGCACCTTTATCCTTCTTACATGTAAGCCTGCAAGTAAGGATTAAGTTTATTCAACACAGACACAAATTAATGGAAATCATATGAAATGTGTTGTAATATTGTGAAATTCTTACTTATGTTCTTCTAAAAGAGCAGTGAAGTTAATATTTGTAACACTGTTTACACCCATTAGCACAAAGTATCCTCTAATTAGACCAGCAGCATCTATTTCTCTTAAAACATCCCCCATTGTTTGGCACGAGTCTGACATAATCACCTGCACATCCATCTGAAGACTCCAAGGACTTTTATTTTGAGTGCATATCCTGCAAAAAAAGAACATATTTTAGAGCAACACTTCACCTACCTAAAAAGTAACTAATTGAAAAATAAAACAGCTATACTAACTTTAAATGCTCTTTTATTTTAGGTCCTTCTTGACAACAAAACAATATTGTTTCCCCAACACCACCAATTGCTAGAGATTCAAGAACATAATCTATAAGTGGAACTCCAGCCACTGTTAAAAATCCCTAGAATGAATGATACAAATAAATGAAACAAAATGCATAAATATTTTCAAACACCACAAATATAAATTTTTATCACCATTGGCTTGTTTTCACTGACTGGAGAAAAGTTACTGTTGAATGTGTCCATAACCACCACAGCCTGTAGTACATTTTCTTTATCCATTTTGTTGTTTTTTTCCGAATCTAACAATTATGTTAAAAATATTGTCCCATACGAATTCATAAGGAATTCTTATATTTAAAAAAGTCAGGTTAGGTTACGTTCACTAACTCGACCAACGTAGCAAAATGTCGTTATTGTCAAAGTCATTCTTGTTTATAAAAGTGCGATACAATTTTAATAGTGCGTTCACTTTAAATATTGATTTGTCATCAATCTACTCGTTATGTAGTATTTATATTATGGTTTGCTATTGGCGCTAGACAGAACTAGAGTTGTACACAATATTAAAAGTCTTCGTTTTAAATTATTCATGTTTAATATTAAAAATACCTAATCGGTACTCACTAAATCTTCTCCATATTACGACATTAACACGAGTTTGTTATAAACATTTATTTAGTGTTCAGACACTGATAGCTCATATTTGAATAAACATTAACACTGTTCGTTTTATTGGGCGTCTAATCGAATGCTTTTTATGTGAGAACGAATATGTTTGTTAAACAGTAACCCTGGCAATATCGATTTGTACATTTTACTACCATTTTTAACATTTCATACCACATAGCAAAATTGATAATGGAATATGACTTAAGGAGAATAGATTATACAATATGTGGAATAACTTATCCAGATACACTGAAAGTTTTACCAGCAACTGGCCCTAAAAAACAACAGAAGGTAAACATAACGAAATATTATTCTTTTGAAATGTTATTAAGTGGGTAGCAAATATTATTTTTAAATCTGAAAATCCTTCTAGTAACTGCCTGGATGTGTATGAGTTATAATACCTAAAAGCCTAATATTGTCGAGTTATGATCTAAATACAAATAGCCTACGATGTTCTTTAATAATACTTCAATGTGTCATGTTGTAACTCTGATGGTTCACTTTCCTACAATAACTAGTCAATCTGTGAGGTCGTTGATTTTTTTTTATTTCAGTTCGTTATTGGTGACAAAAGTGGAGTTTTGCATTGTTTGATGATAAAAGATGAAGAACCGATTGTGCAGTTTAAGACTCTACCAGGGAAACCAATCACTTCTTTACAATTTGCTTCTACAATAGGTGGGTAAACGTCATCATCTGTACCTAATGATACATACATCCCAACTAGGCAGGTACGTAATCATTGATTGGAGTTTATTAGCTACCAAGCCACGAGTTCGATAAACATTTACCCGATTTGCAGACGGCCGCGCGGCGCGGCGGTGGGGTGCATGAACGTCACATTAAATCACGTCAGCGTAAATCATAAGACTTAAATTTTTATTGGGTTCTCAGCAATACGGATGATTAGTTGTCTCTTAACTTTGCAGGTAATCAAATGGATAAAATATTTACAGCTTCGGGAAACGAAGTAAAGGGATACACTAGAAAAGGCAAGGTATTCCTCAGCATAGAAACAGCAGTTTCAGAAAAGATCACCGCCGTGTAAGTTAATTTCGGCGATAAAGTAATATGGAATCGTTAACATAATAATATTGAAAAGTATTTTTTCCAAAAGGTGTATACTGGGCAGTGACTTGATTCTATGCAGCGGGCGCACAGTTACATATTACAGAGACTTAAGAGAACTACATTCATATATTTGCGAAGATAGAGTCCTGGATATTGCTTCATTTTCTGCTCCTAATGTAAGTATTACTTTAAAATGTATAACAGGATACCTGTTGGAGTTTTAACCGTTGTTTTTTAAATCTACATTTTCCAAATGAAACTATACCACTTATTTACAAACTTCTTACATTCGTTTATTTTATCTCAACTACTTTGTTGAAATTAATAGAGCTCCAGAGTTCGCTTACTGGTATTGATTGCTAACAAAGGAGCAGCAATTTTGGACAGCGGTCAGTTGACAGCAAAGATTGCGGTGACTTCGGGACCCTGTCGTCTTGCAGTGCCACCTCTTTTGCATACCTCAGATATCTACTCATTCTACGGTGCTGCCGATGGCTCCATTGGTGTCTTATTTTTCATTGAGTAAGTTATCTTAACGTACTGATTTTTGTGTAGGTAATAACTTATATATGTACTAACTTAGGTTTACTGTTTAGACTTGGTCTCTTCAACGTTCAATTGTAGTTTGAATTATGATGTATTTTTTAAAAATTCCAAGGTTTTTTAAATGGTTTTTCAAATTATAAAACAATTGAAACAACTATATAAAGCTGTCTTACTAGTGTAGATTGTCTTTGGTAAATTGTCTTACTCGGCGTTTCAGACTTTAGACACTTAGTGAGTATATTTTATTTTGTTTATAGATCTACACTAACTAGCAAAATCCTAGTGGAAGGCAAAGAACTTGGGTCCGTCGTATGCACTGGTTGGTATTCCAGCAGCTCCGGCGCCACGCATCTGGCCGTCGGCCGCCATGATGGCTCTATACAACTTTATTTGATAGACATGGAGAACTTACATGAGAAACCTAGATTGAAGTTCACTTATGTAAGTTTTCACTCCAATTGAAATGACTGCACCAAAGGCTGAATTAACAAACGCACCAAGAACTAGTATTGCCTAACAAGCATACTAAGAGTTCTCGTTAAATGAAGTACTTAGTATTGGGAATCGGAAACCAAATCACAATATTGTTTTATTTTTATAATTTTGCATTTCAGTTTTGTGGAGAACCAGTAACATCTGTAACTGGGGGTTGCATTGGAGCTGAGGAAAATGAGTTACTAGTGGCAACCTTCTCAGGCAGAATTTTTGCTTTAAGGCCAAGTCGACTAATGCCAGGAGGTGCGGCTTTAGCTAATATACCAGCAGATGTGTTGAGCTCACGACGAGCTAAGTTGCAGTAAGTTGTTAATTGGAAAACATCAAAGATCCCTCCAAAACACTAATATTTATTTTCGTTTGTTCATAACAATTTTTCTATTTGTTACAGAGCTGAAGTAGCAAGACTGGAAAAGCAAACTGCTAACGAAAGAGAAAAATACCAGAAGAACACAAGGTCCTTACATGCAGGTTTGTCCACACCTCCACTCCTGGATATTCAGTACGAGGTAATTATTTTCGATACCTAAATCCCTACATTCTATGATGCTTATCTAACAAGTAGGCGTAAGTATCTATCTTACCTGGATCCCTACAGATTCGTGCATTATTTCGTTTCTCAGTTAACCGGAGCAGATAAGGAAGGATGGCAAGAAGCTCGAATTATATCTGCTGTCCCATTAGATATGTTATTTGTTCATTGCACGCGTAAGCTGGATATTTTAACCGACAGTGCTACGGTTCTCAGCATTTGTTCAACAGAGGTTAGTGATTAATAGTAAATATTAAGACACAAAATTCCAACATTTGGTATAAACGTACTATGAAATTTAATGGCAATTTTATTGCAGGCAAATGACCCAGCTTGTCTGGCAACCATAAGGTGTCAGGCTGGAACAAGAAGGCTGTGGGTTAAACTGCGATATCCAATCAGTGAGGTTTATAAAGCAGACGCAGCAAAAGTATTGATATACATCTTACCGACTGGAGCTCCCAGAGTAGCTCGTCTTGTCTCGATTAAATTGCCGGCTTTGCCTCAATATTCACAGCACGAAGATTTAGATACCACTTATGAGATAAGGTAAAAATAAATGCAGAAAATGTTTAAGTCAGTCCCCAATTTGACTCCATTTATATGATATGACCTGAAAACCAATCAAATGTAATAACGAATAGATCTAATGGTACTGTAACATGGTTTCCCTTTGTAGATGTTGCTGTGAAGTAAGAGTATCGGGCAGTTTCTCTGTAGCAGAAATGAGTTCTTGGTTGTCAGATATTCTACCAGGAGAACTGCCAAGACCAGCTGCATCTGTCACTTTTGTAAGATGTCATATATTGCTGGGAACAGTTCTTATTTGTCGTTATCAGTAAGTATTAAATATACTACTATCTAACAT
The DNA here is from genome assembly GCA_923062675.1 of Marasmarcha lunaedactyla. NCBI lineage: Eukaryota > Metazoa > Arthropoda > Insecta > Lepidoptera > Pterophoridae > Marasmarcha > Marasmarcha lunaedactyla. The sequence continues at coordinate 22,059,115 of OV281343.1, forward strand.
AGAGATTAAGGGATTGTACGATTTAATACAATATGGAATTTTTCAAATTGCTTTATGTTTACAGGCGAGGACTGGCTGTTTTTAAATCTGATAATATTTCTACAGTAGCTACATTTAGGAATATTATATCTAATTGCTCAGTTCAGAAACCAATTCGACTAGAAATGACTTGTGGTAAGTACAGAAACAATTCAAAGACTAATCTTTCAGTGATTCTTACCCTCATTAGGTGGGTACTTTGATATTTATTTTAAAATCACATACTTGATTTCTTTCTCAGATATACCAGATGACTGTTGTTTAAGATCGTTTGATAGAATTTTAGACCAGTACAAACAGGAGTACCGTAAACATAAAGATGCGATTTTGAAAAAGGCCATTGGGTAAGTCACAAGTTCAGCTTATAAGCATAGTTTTATTTGACACTGACATATTAAGAATTTTTCTTAAATAAACGATTACAATAAAAAAATAATAAAAATATTAATTAACATCAACTACTTAGGTGAGTTTAATAACTCCTATAAAATATTAAAAAATGACTGACAAATATGAAGATTCCTATGAAACTTGTGACACAAAAACGGCCAATGTGTATGGCCGTTAATATAAATGTAATAAACAAAAATTTTTGTTCTGGGATTATGGTTGTTTGTATTTATATATGTATGTTTATTCTGGGTTGGTCCCCAGATCACTCTGCACACAAGCTCTGCTTATTTAACGACCAAGCAGTTGATTTGTTTTTCTGAGGATTTATTATTATAATTATTTTAAAATCTTTCAGATCTTTGGATATTGTAGAAAAAAATAACGGAGATTATCCAATTCTTTGCGCGGACTACATGCGCGTGTGGAATATGTCTGCAGAATCTTTGGAAAATCATTTCAATCAACTAGTTGGTGAGTACGACTGGTTATTTTATGAAGATTAAGATTTGAAACCAAGATACGTAAGAAAGATGATTGGCAAGTAGATGTACATACAACGCAGGTAACGGTACGCTACTTACTTAAGCATATGTAAAGCGTGGAATCCAGTTGCATATACGTTCTCTTACGAGAACAGTTTGGCACACCATTGCTCATGTTGAACCATTTACTTAGTCGTTTGAAGAGCTGAAATGGAGCTTCTCAACCACATGTGGGAATACGTCAGGACATTAATACCTATTTGTCCAATCCACAGCTTGTCTCTAAATAGTTAGTAACTTAGTTGTTGGGGGCATATAAAACGTCTGAGATATAATGTGATGTCACTTATTTATTTCAATTAGTTACCAATCTATGTAAAACCTCATTAAGTTTAAGTTCAAATTGCAAAATAAGCATTTTTAAATAATATTTCAGACATCATAAAACAATGGTATGTGGATTGGAAGGATTTATCATTTCGTGGCAATGATCATAGCAACCAAAATCTGAAACTTGAACAAGCCTTGAAGAATGGGAATATTGAGGATATAAAAATGATACTCTCTGCTAACGTCGTATCTAACTAGGCCCATCGCTTAAGCTTGGTCTGGCTTCAAGAAATCAAATCTGGATTATGGGTCGTGATTTTAGGAGTTGATATGCATATGGTATTAAGAAAAAGGACAATATTTTCAAACTTGACTTCATACTCTAAGGATGGGTCAGCTGCCAATTTCCGAACGGTAAAAAGAGTCACCCAGTATAAGAAAAGTGAAATGAACTTAGGAAAACCTATACATTTCGGAACGGCATTGCGTGTTACTGTAATATAAATACTTGCTTTAAATAAATATACACTTTTATTCCCAATTTCATTGGCAGCGGTTAAGGGCAAATGGGGTATCTAAATTTTGCTTAGATAATCCATACGTAACTACACTTCGTGTAAATCTAGATTTGGTAATCGAAATCTTTAATCAATTATGTAAGCATTTGACGCAACTCTGAGGGCGTCCGTCTGATTCCTGTTAGGTATTTAATTAAACACCGATATCGTAATCTATGATGACAACTTCAATCACAATTAAAAGCTATATACGTACGCAGTTTGAGGCTGACGACCGAGTAGCGTAGTGGTCACTAGCCTACCTACTAATAACTCACCTAATTATAACTAAAAACCATTTTTAAATAGTTAAAACTATAACTAATCCTTTATAGAGAGAACCAACTTGCTACTTAGGTTTATTTAAGTGATTATTTATATCTCTCAAATATTTGAATCATAGGATGATATTTACATAACCGTAGTGGGTTCAAAAACAGTGCTAATTTATTTATTTATTACTTTTAGCTTACATCAGCTGCTATACAGGGTATCAACAAAATGTAGGACTACTACTTAAATTTTTGCTTCGGATTGGCAAAGAAGGAATTTTTCACAAATTATAATTGCACAGGAATCAACTAAACCCATGATTAAAGGTGTCTTAGTCCCTAACGCATATGTTATATTATTGTGTTCGTCTTTACGGGTGAAATAATAATAAATCCCCAGACAAACACACCAACTGTATGGCCCCAAAGTAAGCAGAGCTTGTGTTATGGATGACCATACAGCGGACTGGGGGGAACTTCGACGCATTGACTAAATCTTTTTAAAAGATTAGTAAAAAAATCTAGGGTATTAAGGTCTGGCGATCTTGCTGGCCTTTCAATTGGGCCGTGACGCCCGATCCATCTTCCTGGGTATTTTTGATCTTGGTGGCGGCAAACAGCTGGTGTGAAATGTGCAGCCACATGTTTTGTCTTGTTGCAAGAGGCACATCTTCTAAAAGGACTGGCAACTGGTTTTCTAGAAACTCTAAATAAATCGGTCCCGTCAATGTTTCTGGTAGCTCATATGGTCCTACTACTTGACCATTTAATATACCAGTCCAAATGTAAATTTTAAATTGGGTTTGAGGCCGATCCTGGCGTGTGAGGTGAGGGTTTTCCAGTTGCCAGCTGCGTAAATTGTATTTAATATTTAATATATAATATTTACGAGGACTCGTCGCTTCAAAGTATTTTGTTGAAAAACTCATTATGTTCGTTCATTTTCGGCAACATTATCCTGCAGAACTCCAATCTACGTGGGTAGTCGTTAGGTTCCTCTACCTCTCCATCAACATCAATTCTAGACCTGCCTTCACGTTGACTTAGCCCTGGCAACCGTCCTTCGGCATACGCCAGATGGGTGTTAATAAGCACACGATATCCTGGATGATGTAGATTGGGATACCTGTAGCAATAAAAAAATAATGATTCTAGACAAATAAAAATTTACGTTCAATTATTTTAGTATTATCTACTATAAAAAGTGTTCAGCATAAAATTTAAATAAAGATTTAGTATCTTTTATTTGTTTGTAAACATGAAAATTCTTTCTGGAAAGCCTTTACTTTCACCAGAAGTAAAGAAGATGTTTATGTTATTATTATAGTTATGAAGTTTATGTTATTTAAAGAAATTTCTTTCATCGGAAAATAAATAAATCAACTTACCTTTCTGCATAGCGATCAACGGCTTCGGAAGCGTTGCAATGGCATTCAACATAAACAAGATGAATATCAACGTACTCGATAGGCGTGTACTCGTATTTGGGCATTGTTTAAGCCTAGCTTGAAGACATCCGTTGTGTAGCCAAGTTGTCGAGATCAACGATATCAAAGCCCAAATCACAAAGCAAATCCAAGTCCAATTTCAGAGCACAAATCAGCTGTTGTTACTACACAATAACTATTTCTGCCAAGTTCAAGTATTAGTATACACACGTACTACACGAGGTTAATAATATTGTAGCGAACAGCTGAGTAGAACTTGCAGTATCTCGAACATTGAGTTACCTTGAACAATACAAAAACAGGTGATGATATAAGTTTTTACAGATCTTTAGAAGAGTATAATTACATATTTATAGTTTGATATTAAACAAATGGATAAATCTTCCAAGAACCTTAAAGATAAGAGGATTTTGAGAGGAGAGCAAAGTTTTGATACTTGTAGGTTTAGGGAACTGGAGTGGGAGATGGTCATATAAGGAAGCTGGTGAGAGAGGGCAATTAAAGAGGAGATGGTCAGTGGTTCCATCCCCCAAACCACAATCACAGACTGAAGTCCTTCTTATGCCAAGTTTATGAGGAAATACTGGAGTACAACAATGACCCAATCTGAGCCTGCAGATGACAGATGTTGTTTTCTTATCCATATATTTAAATTTACAGAACCAAGGTTTAGATGGGATGGATGGTTGGATGTCTCCATAGTATTTTCCTGTTGTTAGCCTTGAATTGCACCATATAGAGGCCCATGCCATACTTAGGCGTGTCTGCGCCAGAAGCTTCAAATCTTGGCCAAAACACATAAAGTTTTCTAGCGTACCCATATTGATAGATGCTTTAGCAAAACTATCCACTGTACAATTATCTGCAATACCAGAATGCCCCGGTATCCAAGCTAGTGTAATGTTTAGGGATTCAAGATAGCACGAGAACAGAATATTTCTAATTTGTAAGATAACTGGGAATTTAGAGCCTAATTTGAAAGGTTTAAAGGCCTGTAAGGAGCTAAGGCAATCTGTCAAAATAAGGGAGTTAGACAAATTACTATCCGAAACGTATTTTATGGCTTCAAGGATGGCTATGGCTTCACCAGTAAATACCGTTGTTTGCGTTGGACATTTGTAGGATAGCAAGATGGAGTACTTAGGGATCCATACTGCCACCCCGACACACCCCGAGGGAGAAATTTTTGAGGCATCACTGAAGATTAAGGTCCAGTCCCTCCAATTTTCATTGACAATCCTTAGAAATTCAGTATTAGCATTTGGCATGTTTTTAGCTAAACCTAGGCTCAGTATAACATTGGGGGCATATACAAGGGCTTCATAAGGAATAGTATAGAGAATTGGACGATCCATCCTGAATGTAGGAATAGGGGAAGAGTCTAAATTAGAGAGACTGTTAACCAAACAAGGAATATCCTTATTGGACCAGAATGTAGAGGAAGAAGTTAAAAATTTTAGATAGTTAAGTTTAGTGTGAAGAGGATAAGAATGAACCTGTTGGATGTTGGCAAGGAATCTCTCTGCCAGGAATTGTCTTCGAAGATGTAAAGGGGGTTCTGCACATTCCACCTGCATAGCATTAATGGGCGAGGATTTCATGGCACCTAAGATGATCCGAAGGGCCTTACTTTGTAACTTATCCAGTAAATGTAACACTGATTTGTTACATGGGATAAGGCAAAAAGAGCCATAATCCATAATGCTCTGATTAATGCGTTATATAATAGTCTCTGAGTGTAAGGGTGAGATCCCCACCAAACCCCAGAGAGTGTGCGCAACAAATTGATATTTTTTTCGCACTTTTGAACTATATAATTTATGTGGGATGAGAAAGACAGACTTGAATTTAGTATAATACCTAAAAATTTCACCTCATTGTACATTGGAATGGGAACACCTTGAAAAGAGATAGCTATTGGGGGAAATTGTCTCTTCCTCGTAAAGATAAGAGCTTTACTCTTAGAGGGAGAGAGAGAGAGGCCATGGGATTCCAGCCAGTTGCCTAGGTAGTAAAGAGCAGTGTTGAGGCGACCTGAAGTAATCTCTGCTGTGGCTACCTTCGAGTAGAGAGTGATATCATCTGCATATTGCAGGATATTACAAAAGGAAGACACAGATTTGTCCAAATCAGAAGTATAGATGTTATATAGCAGTGGGCTTAAGACAGAACCTTGAGGAAGACCCTGCCAAACTAAACGTGGAGATAGATTAGAGTGCTGATGTCTGATTTGGACAGATCTAGACACAAGAAGATTGTAGATGAAGTAGGTCAACCTCACCGGTAAACCTAGTCGCAGCATTTTCTGTTTAAGTATGGGAAGTTGAACATTGTCATAAGCAGAACAGACATCCAAGAACACTGCCATCACTGATTCTTTATTAGACAGAGCTAACCTTAAATCAGTGGTGAAGATGCTCAGGCTGTCCATGGTGCTCATGCCTTTCCGAAAACCAAATTGTGTTGAGCTTAGCAGGTTATGACTCTCCACATACCATTCAAGGCGATTCTTAATAAGGTGTTCAGTGACTTTTAATGGAGTTGGAGCTAGCGCAACTGGCCGATAGGAATTATGAACATCGGGGTCTTGCCTGGTTTTACGATGGGAATTACTAAATAGAGTTTCCAGGGAGTTGGTATCTCACCAGATATGAAAATGATGTTGATAATTTTAAGTAAGGATTCCTTAAGGAGGATACCAGCCCTGGATAAGAAAGAATAAGGAATACTATCATGTCCCGGGGTTGAGTCATGAAGGTTATTGAGGACAAGATTTAATTCGTCTATGGTGAAGGGAGCATTGAGGGGACTAGATGAGGTGAGAGTAGAATAAGTGGAACGTTGTAGAACAGAAATCGGGACATAAAGGGGAGCAACTTTATCTACGAATTTATCAAGCCAAAGGGATGGGTTGTAAGAGAGCCCCGGTGGAGTGTATGACATGGAGCCGCGGAAGCGTCGAATAGCGCTCCAGACATGGGAAGGGGGGGAACAAGGAGCCAAATTCTTGCAGAACTTACGCCACGCCTCTTTCTTCTTTTTTTTAAATAGTCTCCTGGTCTGGGCTGACACTTTTTTAACTTGAATGTAATTAAACATTGACATAGTGGCCGCATATTTGCGGATAGCAGACCTACGCATTCTGATCATGTCAGAGCAGTTTGAGTCCCACCATGGGGGAGATGATAGAAGTCTTTTATCTGGGTTCTTCTTTGGAATATGTAAGTCTGCTGCGGATTGAATGCAAGAGATTAGGCTCTCATAGCACTCTTGGATATTATACAAGGACGGGGAGAGAATGTGGGAGGACAAGTCATTAGTAGCCTTAGTGTAGTTGTACCAGTCGGCCTTATCAATTTTATGCTGCAGTAGGGGTGGTAACTTAGGAGGAATATGACAAGAAGAAGGTTATAATTATAGGGTAGTGGTCACTGCCATATAGGGAATTAAGCCTTCTCCAACTAATCGACGCACCATCAGCAGCCGAGCACATGGAAATGTCCACAGCACTAGGGTTGTGATGAGGGCCAGAGAAACGAGTAGGACAACCATCATTCAGGACATATAAATTTTGCTCATCAATTATGTCTGCCAAACGCTGACCAGGACCGTCACAAGCCTGTGAACATTGGCAACCCCATAGGACATGGTGACAGTTGAAGTCACCTAGAATAATAGGGTTACTGGGCAAACGGGAAATGAGTGAGTGGAATTCATCTATAAGTGAAATAGTGGGGTCGGATATATAGACCGAAACAAGAACAAATTGAAGAATTTTGAAAGCAAGTATACTAATTTCAAATGAGTGGGGGGGAATTTGGATAGTTGTGTATGGAAGAGAAACCTTCACGAAGAGAGCTGCACCACCATGACCATCTGATCTGTCATCTCTAAGACAGACAAACCCAGGCAATTTGAATCGACTGCCTGGGGATAGCCAAGTCTCAGAGACAGCAATAGCCAAAGGGTCATGCTGATGAGCCAAATGAGAATTTTCATGCTGTTTATTGCAGATGCTTCTACTATTCCATTGCAGGAGTCTGGCCATTGTTAAGAAGAAGATTAGCAATAGGGGATAACTTTTTAGCAACGGAGGACGGTAGTGGGATGTCTTCAAATTTTGAAAGAACGTTCAAAACTATGGAAATCAGGAGTTCTAAAAAATTGTCATTAGGGGAGCAGGAAGAAGTAGGGAGGAAGGCGTTACCCGATTTAGAAGCTGGAGGATTAGCAATAATAGCATTATGGGCAATTTTGTCATAGCCTGGAGATAAAGACGGACTGGGTTTTGATGGTTTATATATTGTTTTTTTGTAAGAAAGATTTAGTGAAGGAGAACTTTTAGACGCATCTGCATACGATTTTTTAACTGAAGGGAAGAGGAATGACGCTTCCTTGAATGATATGTTCTTTTGGGACATGGTGATTTTAATATTCTTTTGCCGGGAATGTTCCGGGCAAGATTTGTCAGTTGCTAAATGAGGGCCTGAGCATTGCAGGCAGTATACTTCAGAGGATGCAGGGCAAGATTCACCTGAGTGAGACTGTGCACATCTTAAGCAACGAGCACTGGATCGGCATTGGGCTTTCACATGGCCAAATCTACAACAGTTTAATCATTGTATGGAAGGCAAAATGTATGGATCAACGGTTATTGATGAGTTAAATATAAACACTTTATCAGGTAAGCATTGTCCAGAGAAAGTGATCACTACAGAACCCGTGGGGGTCCAAGTGGAACCAGACTCCATGGACACTTTTCTGTTTAAGCGACGCGCCTTCAATATTGTTATATCACCTTGGCTTGTGGAGATTGCTGATACAACTTCCTCCATTGACCAAGAAATTGGGATCCCGCGAATCAGCCCCATTCTTGTTATATTATATGTAGGAATTAGAGCTATATAATTATGAGATTTAAGACTCGGGTTTCTGAGAAACTCGTTTGCTGCACATGCAGATGAGAATTCCACAGAGACCCGATTTCTGCCAACACTCTTTATACCATCATTTTTAATATTTTTAATGTTTGATGTAAATAAAAATTTTCCAAATTTAGATGATTAAATGTACTGCCTGACTTAGGGTGATTTTCTGACCTAGACACATGAACAATGAAAGGACCTTTGTCAGAACGATGGTAAGATTTTTCTTCTAAAAGACTTGGGTGAGTGTAAATAAGGTTATTGGGATGAGATGGAAGAGCATTCGAAACAGATTTTTTAGGAGTAGGGGACGAATCCCGATTTATACTTGGATGTTTTCTTGTTTGCACATGTTGAGAGAAAGGGTCAGGGGAGTTGTTGACATCAGAAAACGGGATTGGGTCTGGGGGCTTAGGAGGAATTGGATCACAATCCATGCTCATTAAGAGCTAGATAATTCATACAACCACTTACCAGGCGAGGAAGAGAAAAGCAGAAACACTTAAAATAACTCAATGTTGATAACAAAATCACAAAAAATACCGACAAATAACGAATACCGTGTGTACACCGCAAACGAAAAATTTACCAAAAGCACTTATCAAAACTCGAGAAAATAGGAGAGCACGTCAGAACCGAACAAAGTCAAGCATGACACTAAAAAGACGGTTCCACGGTTAACTTCATTGTAGCGTGCCAGGTAGAGACCTTTTTTATTGTTTACCAATGGAAAAAGACGTTCACAGTAACTTTATGCCAATTATTGTATTTTTGTACTGTAAATTCCGAAAATCGAAAATCGAATCCGTAAATTAATAAAATCACAAAAAAATAGTTTTAAATGTAATTTTAAATAACTATACCATTTTGAAATACTCAGTAACCAAGCAAATTTGTAAGGTGCTTGGCCCGATCGGCTTATTACAATTTTTAATACCACAGGCTATCAAAGTTATCTGTTAGAAATAGAACGAAAAGTATTTTTTGAAAAACTTGTTTTTACGGGTTTCTTCAAAATTTTAGGAAATAATTTGGCATTGTGTTTAATGACTTAAGTAACCACGAGTACTATAAAAAAATTGAACCTAAAAATGTCGTAATTTGTCAAAATGGCATGCATTAAACAGAAAAAAGATTTTTTTTCAAAAAAATTTAGTTTGTTTTGTTTTTGAGGTAGGAAATGAATAGACCTATCCGCAGGTGAAGGATCAACCTTCACTTTCTGGACACCTTGTATAATATTATTGGTACTTAAATCCTTATAATAAAAGGGCTATTTACAACATTTGAATGTTATAGTTATTATTTTACTTCTTGTGAAAAGCATTGTTGTCCCAAAAAATAAATAAATTTGTTTGACATCAACGTCTCGCCAGTCATGTGTTCTCGATTGTTCTCGGATATCAGTACTTCGAATATAAAATTGGTGGTATTTATTAGAACATCTGACTAATTATTTTATCAAGGCTTCATCGGCAAAATTTTCAAAGGACTACAATTCGTTTAAATCGGCTGAAAAATTTAATTCGGATGTGAATCCTAATAGAAATCGTCGAAGGGCTGTAAGATTGGAGTTCTTTACGTACCTGCGATTCATCCATTTCCAAATCATCATCTGATACAAATACGTCTGTTTCTCCCTCCAAGCCTTCTAAAATTCTAATTTATTATCTTTTTATTAACAAATTCGAAAGTTAACTTAAATAATTAATAATAAGATAATGTTATGGAACAAATAAAAAACTAAATCATCCATTGAAATTTGAATTAACTCTTCGTAACTCCAACACAGTTACGCGGTTAGATATTTTGACCTACATTTATGATTTATAATATTTAACATAACACAACTACCCTCACTATTAGCAAGTTGTTTCCGCTTATGACGTCACAAGCAGTTGCGAATCCGCAACTCCGGCGGCAGACACCGTTAATAACATTGCACCACATGCCCAAGCAAGCGCTGTAGCTACCTGCCACGATAAAAAAAAAGGGAAATTAGATAAAAACTACTCTTTAAATGGATGCGAGTTCAAGATCATTGGAAATTATTAATTAAATAGTTTTCAAATGCGTACTTACTTATTTCCAGAAATCAATAATCATTGCATTAATCTTGTAGTGAATTGGTCAAATTCAGTGTTGCTTATATACAATTGCGGCGCTACAAGATTTGAGTAAACTCGCGTTATGCGTTAAACATTTTGCATACCTTCAAATTTGAATTTTAAACTTGTGGGTAGTAATGGGAAGGATTTAATAAAAGGCTCTTACTTGAAATTAGATCTTTGTATCTGTAGTTAAAAGGTCATCAAATAGTGATTTGTATTTTTAAATTACTTTGGTATGTTTTTGGTTGTTTATTTACAACTGCGGCGATTATGACACTGGAATTTTCAGTTGTAAATACACAACTCGGCGGTTAATGGGTTAATGTTTGATCACAATAATCATAATCGTTTTCGAAACCTGAAATAATCAAAAAAACCCTTTACTCACTACCAATTACTCGGTTATAAATCAAGATGTTTGCTGTTGTAATATCAACGGTAAATAGTAATAACGGTTACAGTAGAATAATTAATCAAACTTAGAAAAGAGCTCGTAAATTGGATAACCGATAAATTGGGAAATCATTGAGTTACTATGTACTACGTACTAGAGAAGCTATTCAAAACAAATTTTGTGTCACATTCCATGTTTTCCTTTTCAATAATTTATTATTAGATGCAGCGCTACAAAAACTTTAAGTTGTCTAGTCAAACGATTCAAACATGCAGCGCTTGGATTGCTACAATAATGTGTAATACCTCTCGACCAATCAACGAATTGCAATGTGTTATACCAATAGATTATACAAGTGGTACAGAATGGACAAACTAATAGGTCTTTACCTATGAAACTGCCGTTTTGCCGTACTGGCCATTTCAAATGAAAATATTTTTCTTTTTTTGACTGATAATTCTAATTTCAAATTAATTTTATTTGACAAACATGGAATTCTTTTTCTAAAATCGTCATTTGTTTAATAGTTAGTGTTTTGTTTTCAACGCATTCGAACATTTTTCGTCATCATGGATAAGTTAAAAATTCGAGTAATTATGGAGTATGAGTACCGTCGTGGCAGCAAAGCGGCACAAGCGGCACGCAACATCAACGACGTTTACGGAACGAACACTACAAACGAACGCACCACCCGTTATTGGTTTACCCGCTTCCGTTCTGGAAATTTTGACCTGAAAAATGAACCCCGTGGTCGTCCGAAAACTTTGGTCGACAATGACGAATTAAAGGCAATTGTGGAAGCTGATGAAACTCAATCCACGGCTGAATTAGCAGCAGCTTTCGACGTTAGCATCAAAACAATATTGGTCCATTTGCGTCAAATTGGCAAGGTAAAAAAGCTTGACAAATGGGTACCCCACGAACTCAATGACTGCCAGCGCGAAGTACGCGTGGAGACGTGCCTTGCACTGCTCAGCAGGCATACAAATGAAGGAATTCTGGACCGCATTGTTACTTGTGACGAGAAATGGATCCTGTTTGACAATCGTAAGTGCTCAGCAAGTTGGTTGGACCCTGGTTCAGCACCCAAACAATGCCCTAAACGAAAACTTACCCCTAGAAAAGTGATGGTCACTGTTTGGTGGTCTAACGCGGGTGTAATTCATCACAGCTTCTTGCCAAACGGGACAAGCATTACTGCAGATGTGTACTGTGAAGAACTGAACACAATGATGGAGAAGCTCGCACGTCTCCAACCAGCTTTGGTCAATCGTTCGGCTCCACTGCTCCTGCACGACAACGCGCGACCTCATACTGCACAGCAGACGGTCTCCAAGCTACAAGAGTTGGGGTTGGAAGTTCTCCGTCATCCGCCGTACTCACCAGACCTTGCGCCTACAGACTTCTACATTTTCCAGAATTTGGATAACTTCTTGGCGGGAAAAAAATTCAATACCCGAGAGGCAGTACAAAATGCCTTTGAAGAATTTGTTGCCTCCCGTCCAGCTGATTTCTTCAAGAAAGGCATCAATAAGCTAACAATGCGTTGGCAAAGATGCATTGATTGCATGGGTGATTATTTTGATTAATAGAAATAAAAAATATATAAAAGAAATTACGCTTCATTTATTTCGTGGAAAACGGCAATTTCATAGGTAAAGACCTAATATATGAATTTTACCTAACTGCATAGAAAATGAATATATATTTTGTTACACAAGTAAATGAACATTTTATGTTTAGATAGGGTTTTCCGCGCCTATCTATTTATGTAATATTCTTTATTATCTCGTATAATCTCTCAATGTATACGCTTTTATAATAAGGATGGGATATCCTGAGGATATCCAAGGCCTTCCTATTGACAAATTCAAAGAAACTATGAAACAGAAGTTGTGTGCATAAGCATATTATGAACTATCCGATTATTTGGATGATAAAAGCCCCTGGGTATAATCCCCTCATTAACAGGATTGTAGACATAGACATATAGACATCAATTTATTTACACTTCACACAATACAATAGGTACAGAAACATTTTTAACATAATACACACTTAAAAGTTCACAACATAAGAAAAAAGAAAAAGACAAAAATATGTATATATATATATAGGAAACAGTAAAAAACAAAAAACTATAACTAACAAAAATGTGCAAAATGTAAAATAGTATTTGTAACAAAACATGTGTAATTTGTCTGTATGTTCGTAGAGTTCTTCGTTCCGATGAATATCTAAAGCGTCATTGTCACTAAATTACGTCTTCTTATGGTAGCGTCGGGTGACGGGTCGCTCACTTCCCTCTAATGTGGTTGAGGAGGGCGATGGCTGGAACTCGCGTTAACTCGTGAACGGGTGCCGTTTGAGGGTGTTCGTCGTTTGGATACTTGGGGGGAGGGAGACTTGCCGAGCTAACAGATGCAGATAAGAATAATTTTGTATAGACATAAAGAGACTCTGTTAATTTATTTTGAAAAAAATATACCCGTGAAGTTTCTTGCCAGTTGTTCTTCACGAAGGTGTTTTCGAACTGGTGGTAGAATCATGTTTTATTTGACGTTAATAAGAACAAGTAATTGTCAATGTTGAGAAATAAATATTTCATTTCATTTCATAAAAGGGTACTTTCGGAGTTGGCATACAGTGTAAAATACAACAAGAATGTTTAACTATTATTTAACCTACCACCGTAACTTTAAATATTATAACCATAATTTTAATATTACACACGGTGCGTCTCTTGGCTGGAACTTGACACGCTCCCGCGTTTCTAGAAATATGATGATCAAATCTAACCTCTGATCAAAATGAGACAAATCTCGCAGTAAAAAAAGAATTATCCAAATCGATTCATAGATGAAGGAGAAGTGGGGTAACAAACTTGAAAAAAACTATCCAATTAAGCATTGTTGAAAATGATATTTATTTTAGTTTAGTTTTTTTTTAAACTGTAAAATTACAAAATTTGATTTATTAAATTTAGATATTATAACAGTGTTTCATTACAAATTACCTATTAAAAATATTAATTTTTTTTGTTGAGTGTGTGTCATGGTAACAATGTTCATTATCTCTTGTTATAAAATGAGCTTGTTATAAAATGAGCTTGTAAACGTACGGGTGGTGTGATGTAGAGAACGATTCTAGTTATTTGCGTGTGTGTACTTTCAAGGAGTAGGGAAGGATAGAAAGAAGGAAAGAAAAATGTTTATTTGATACCATTCACATTTAACCTTAAACTAAAATAATTTCTAAGTTTAACAATAATAATTTCTGTACTTGTTTTGTAAGATACATAAGCCAAATCTGTCTATATGGTCATCAAAAAGGTCTCCTCTCAGCTTTATGTTGCTGCAGGGAGCCACGACGCTGGTTTTCTGCGGACGCCCCAGTACTAGTTTCTAACAATATAACAAAAATCTAGGGATAAAATACGGTAGGTTAGTGCTAGTGAATAGAAACAAAGCCATTTCTATATTATTATTATAAGTTCTGTGACTGTAGCTCATGAACTAGATTTTTTGGTTCACATACATAGACACAAATGCTCGAATTACGTAAGCCTTCTTCTGAAGCAGTCGGGTAATGATCAGTTACATCTAAGTCATCCCTATATTATAGTTTACCACCGTTAGTAATACGTACTTTAGTACTTCTTTTTATTGTACTTATTAGTACTACTAGTACTTCTCCAGTTGTGTATTCTAACGTGTCCATTCTGTGTAATCACACAAATTTTCATAATCTATGACCGTTTTCATACAAAATGTCGGGCTCAATAGAAAAGAATGTACAAAAATAGATTTTATTGATTTTAACTAAATATTTTGTTTACTTTCCGATGATAAGTCACACCACTATCTTTTTTATTCACAGTAGATTGGTTTTTACAAGATTTTAACACGCAAGACGGCATTTTTAAACATTTGTTTTGACATTAAGTCGGCACCCGGTCGCTCAGAGCGGTAGCGTGTGACTGAATGAGTTGTTGCCGGTCGGCAACAAAACACTGGGACAAAAAAATGGTTCGCGTGTCCGTTCTATACGCTAGTAATAGTAGTTCAATGTAGGAAATAAAAGTAACAACAGAAATAATAAATCGTCAACATGACAGATAGCTCCAAGTTTTCATTATGTAGTATGGCTGATTTACGGATATGAAAATGTTCAAAACTAAATGAAATTATGAAATATTGGCATATAATACTCGTTTTATTTATTTAAAGCAATCCTAGGAACACTCGTACAAAAGCTAGCCAAGTGTCCCTTAAATATTGAAATGTCTCCTTTGTTATAAAATTTATCTAATGTTGTTTAACTTTTACACTAGCCTAGTGTTTTTGATTGGATGAAGATCTGGCGAATTTCCTGGTAATGAAAAATGGTTTCAGCCTATCAAATATGATTATGTAGTTTTAATATTTAAACGAAGTCTTTTGTCAATTCATACAAAAATATACAAACAATTCACATTTCATTATTTCATCGTAGGTTGCCGGCTGTTACTAAAATAAGATATTTTTTGTAAATTTGTGCTTACATGTGTTCACATTGGTTCCTACTCATGTGTTTGGTACAGTCAATTTGGGTAACTTTGAAAATATTTTACAGTATTTGAGATATTACAATCTGATTTACCTACATTTATTACTTTTTGAATGAATTTTATTTTATGGAATGAACAATCTCCTATTGAATTGGTTTATTTTTATAACATGATGAATTCACGGAAAAAACAATAGAATTACCCACAATTTTCCCCAAAAGTCTAATTTAAAGTTATCATGAGTTTTGGGTAACTTTGAATATATTTTTATGGGATGTAAAAATTTTAGTATTGAAATGTTAAAAGGTTTAAAAGGTTTGGGTATAATTAAATGATGTCTTTTTATTAAGGAAAACCTAATCTATGAAAATGTCATTCACACTGACGGATAAATGTAATAGATCGCTTTGTCTTCCCATATAAATCAAGGTAGACCAATTTGGTGGAAAAGAAATGTGGTTATGAGAACTGAGCAACATTATTTACGTATTTAAAGTTACGCAAAGTAAATTTTAATGATACGGGTAAAACATTAAATATTATCGAAATAACTTCGATTTTATACGTATGTACTCAAAACTTTATCAGTTTCACATAATATTTAACGTCAAAAACAGATAACGATTTCACAATGATAATAAATAAACTGCATTTTACACAAAAACATTCACATAAACACATGATTAGGGTAGAATCGGGTAATGGCGGTCAGTCGACAATACCGGACGACATACTGTCTCATTAACAACGAATAATAGAAACACGCACACACGCGAAACGCGTTGCACGATGTCAACCCGCGCCGCACCTGCCCCGCGACTCTCGTTTAGTTCCCATCACGCGCTGGGGAGAGATGCACGTCAGTTTGTTTCGCGCCATATTGATACAATTTATCGTATTTCGAAAATAGTAGGTAAGTAATTATTTACTCATTTTCTATACAGTGTTTCTTAGAAATGTTGTTCCAAATGTATCTGTACATCATTCTATATGTTTATTTGTGCGCATTATTAATCGAGATTTTAAAATTATCAATTTACTTAAAAAATCTTGGGTGCGGGTAATGCCAGTCAAGATGACCGGTATTACCAACATTGATCTGCATACTTGCAGATTGTTTAAGTTTAAACAACACTTACCTATTGTTTTTATATTTTTGTTTTAGAATGTCGGGAAGAAGAAGCAAAGACCGGGTAAAAGTAAAATGGAGCCTAAACTCATTAGAAATCGCATTTCAATTGGTACATAATGGTGTTCCAATCCGGAAAGCCGCCAAAGATACGGGCATACCCTTTTCCACACTTCAAGAAAGGCTCAGAACTAAAAATCAGCAAGCCCCAAGACTAGGAAGAAACACAGTATTTGGCAAAGAACAAGAAACAGCTATGGCTGATCAAATTAAATTATTAGCTAAACTATTTTATGGTTGCACTCCTGTTGACATTAGGAAGATGGCATATGCATATGCTGAAAAAAACGGTATACCCCACAACTTTAATAAAGATGCCAAAATGGCTGGAAGAGACTGGTTGAATGGATTCCTGAAAATAAATAAATTATCTTCGCGTAAGGCTGAAGGTACAAGTATAAATAGAGCCATGGCTTTTAATAAACAGGAGGTTACCTTATTATTCAATTTTATTGCTAGAAAGGTTGATGGGCAAATACAAGTTCTTACCTAGAAACATATATAACGTGGATGAGACAGGAGTCTCTTCAGTTCAAGACCCAGGAAGAATTATCGCTGAAAAGGGACAGAAGCGTGTGGGCTCCATTACCACTGGAGAAAGGGGTAAAACCGTTACAGCGGTATGCGCTATGAGTGCCACTGGAGTCTACATACCACCAATGCTAATATACCCTCGCCAAAGACATTCAAAAACTTTAGAAGCAGATGGACCTCGTGGTGCCATTTATAGAAATTCAAAAAACGGTTGGATTAACGAGGATTTATTTGTGGACTGGCTGAAACACTTTACAGTACATACCAAACCGTCGGAAAATGAGCCTATTCTGCTGATATTAGATAATCACTCAAGCCATATTTCTCTAGGAGCTTACGAGTTCTGCAAGGCTAACAATATTGTAATGCTGTCGTTACCACCACATGGCTCACACCGAATTCAGCCCATGGATGTGTCGGTCTATGGACCTTTGAAAACTGCTTACAAGCAAGAGTGTAATCTGTTTATGAAATCTAGATTAGGATGTCAAATCGCTCAAACTGACATCGCTTCACTCTTTAGGAAAGCATTTCAAAAAGTAGCTACTATTCCAAAGGCTGAGTCAGTATTTGTTACTGCTGGAATACAATTACCCTTACAATCCGGATGTTTTCACTGAGGAAGATTTTTTAGCTGCTGAGTTTTTAAATGCTACCGATGAAGATATGCGTCAAAGGGATAATCAAACACCAGACCTCCAAATTGCAACTAGACCCGATTCAAGCCCGTCGTCCTGTTCGACGGTTTCAGAATCACTTCTTGATCTAATTGGAGCATCAATTCCTGAACCTACACGATCAGACCTTAACATCAACTCTCCGATTTTCTTAAACTCAGAAGATTGCGTATCATCAACAGACCAATCTAAAAATAATTCGAATACCATCAACTCAGTTGTGTATAAGGCTTCTCCAACTCCATGGCCAAACAATCGTAACAACAATGAATTTCCTTTGCGTGAACTCTTTGCAGACACTCAACCTGCTCAATCAGATAGTCCTACTAAGAACGCGATTCGCTCAACGTCAGTTATAGTATCCTGTGTCGAAGATTTACCTCCTGCTTTACATTCTGGCTACGTGAACAAATTACAAGTAATTGATTACGCCAATCCGACACCTTCATGTTCTAAAGAAATAGTTACTGCCAAAGAATTAATTCCCATTCCAAAACAATCTATGGAAACTAAGAAAAGACGAAAATCTCGAAAACAACATGCGATTGTTATAACAGGAACCCCTCACAAGGAAGCTTTAATGGAGAAGGAAAATAGAAAACTGGCAAAAATAAATAAAAATGTATCGAATATTAAAACCAAAAAAGGTAAAAGACAGACTGAAACAAAAAAGATTGTAACTAAAACGAATAGTGCAAATAACAGAAAGAAAATACAAACTTAACGAGAGATTCTGAGAAAAGAAGAAGATAATACCACTGAAATACAAAGAGTTATGAAAAAAGTTCTCCAAGAGAATAACAGCGACACTTCTAACTCGGACATCGATATGATTGACTTAAGGGAAGACAATGATACAGATATTGATGAAGATGACCTGAATAAATGCCTTATTTGCGAAGATTACGGGCGAGATTATGAAATGTGGTACAGGTGTGTACTCTGTGGTCGATGGGCTCACCAAGAATGCTCCGGATATGATTCTCCTGAGAACTATATATATGATTTATGTGTCAACCGCCGTTGACCGGTGTTAGAAACACGGTGACTGGTATTATCATCACATGTTTCTAATACCGGTCAAAGCCATTTTTATTTAAATATTAATTTGTGCCAAATAATTATTTGATAAGGATCTCAATTATTGCCATACTGTTGAAAGACGGAGTAAAGTTAAACTAGTTAAAAACTAAATAAAGATATGATTAATAACTTCTGTGTTATTATTTATTTCCCTTAGGTGACCGCCAATACCCATTCTTACCCTAATCATGATTTCAAGTACTAAATACCTTCAACAACTTCACTACACTTTACAAAATTATGACATTGATAATTTCATTTCTTTACTTCGCATTTAGTACAAAACATTTTGGGGATTCGTCTTACGCAGTCCCGATATTGAAACATCAAAACGTTTCCATGTAAAAACATTATAAATCTTTTTCACAACTTTGTTTAAAGTTAAACCTCAATTGAAAGTTACCCAACATAACGTAATTACTAAATGAAAATATAGGAAAACAAGTTATTATCGCTAGTCTTCTTGATTTGAAGCAACGAAAAATATTGCCGAGGTATTTTCTGAAGTCGAAGAAGCTGTAACCAGCACATCTTCAGATACGGAGCAGTGTTGTAAAAAAAGCACCTTTTAGAAAAGATGAATTTTTGGCTCCAGAAACCACTCTAGTAGCCATCTTTTGAAACGACATTTAGAGTAATGTGATAAATAATATATTACATGATCTGAAAATACTTCTTAAATCTGCTATGCAAGCATAAGAATCATTAAAATTACATTAAAATTACGACCAAAGACTTCGAGTCCCAAACAGTAAAATTACACAAATGTTGTACTTTATTTTCATAGAGTCGAATTGTCGTTGAGTTTCGAAGTGTCAAAATGGAGAGCGCTAGTTTAAAAAAATATATAAGTTTCGATCTACAAAAAGACAAAACCAATTTTCGATACTCTCCCTACTCAGTATATCAACGTTTGTTCGTCCAAAAACGCTCGCAAGTTTCCATTCTCTACCACTATAATTTCATTTCGGATAATTTGTGTTTAACTATGTCCATATATGTTTATTCTAGCTATTTTATTTTGTTTCGTATTCCTTCAATCTTTTAAAATTTTATTCGAAAATTAATTAGGGGCCTTCAGACCTCTAAATCCAGCCCTGATCCTGCCTAAGAAGGTACATGTGTGACGCGTTGTTTGCGGAGTGGTAATTGAGGGTCCAGAAAGGAAATACCAAAGCTCTCTTCTATGTTTATTTTGCAGTAAAATTAAAAATATACAAAAATGCCTGTAAATACAAACAAAAAAATATAAACAAAATTGAAATAAAAAATAGTCACACAAAATAAAACAGAAACATTAATACAATTAAATTTGATCTGAAAAGAAAAAGTAACAACAAAATAAAATTTTAATGAATGAGAATCCTTACCAAAAATTTTGGCTACGCACACTCGTGTACGTAAAAATAAATTATTGATTTCATGAAAACTTTGATTGTAGATAATAAAAAATTGATAAACATGTAATTTTGAATAATAAACTCGGAAACAATAATAAATAAATAGATTCTAGTTGTTATGATGGATAATTTTTCGTGACTGGCTTGTCAAATCAAAACATTGCCGTTCTCCGACACTACGTAATTCGTAGTTTAAAATTACGTCGGGAACGACAAAAAAATAAAATTTACTGACAAAAAGAGGTCGAAATAGACAACCGTCACAATACCCCGGGGGCCGGGAAAAAAAAAATCTGAAAGATTTTTTCAGTATAGTTTTTAAAAAAAAATATTCAAACCAAATCAAAATAAACCGCATATACATATCGAATTTTAATATTTAATCTGCCAAATGAAAGAACGATCAAAAAAAAATATATAATTAAAAGCAAAATGAAAATTAATATTAACATCCTATAGAAGAATTTTTCTGAAAAAACATCCTGTATATATGAAAAAAAAAATAATACTGATATATTGCATATCAACAAGTTATTTAATAGAAAAAGAAAACAAAACAGACGAGAGAGAGAAAAAAAAATCCTAAATAATTATCTTAAATTACATGGTTCATGAATGATAAAATTTTAAACATGTTCCTGGAATATACAATGTTAATATACATCGTTCAACTCCATCAACGTACATTATAATTACAACATACATTCTCTTTCATACTAGTCTTATTCCAACTACTGGAAATAAAACATCATGCAGTTAGAGTTGCTTATGAGGAATCGTATCCTAAATAAGTCAACTCAACAGAGTTGGACGCAACGGCAAAAGGCTTTAATAGTTGCCATCCGCTGAAAATATTAATAGCTTATGGCTTCTTTAACGTGTCGCTAACTCCCGCACGGTGATTACTATAAACAAGTTTCAGTTAAAGACTGAAATAAATATGCCGGAAAGAAAAGAAAATCATAGCCAGTCGTGAAACATTGACTTTTAAATAAAATCCAAGGGTCTTTTGTGAAGTAATTAAAATACTTATGTAATAAACATATGAAAATAATTCTCACGGGAAAGTGATTCAAGCGTATAAATAATACACATAGGTATGGTTTAGTTTAACGAGTTACCTTAATAAACGCTCGTGCAGAAGGCTTAATTTTACAAGTTGCAAACCGCTTGAAAAAAAAATTGAGAAAAAAAAAAAATTGATAACATTTAACAAATTATACTATAAAGTATAATACAGATATTGAAAATAAGAGTTTACACTCCTAGAATTGCAAATATTAAATAAATTACACAATAAGTTAACCTAATACTACGATGATGATAATTAATTATAAGTTTTGACCAACGTCAATGTTAATGGTATTGCCAAACGATAATGAGGTGCATAGAAAAAAAAAAAATAAGACAAAAAGAATCGGCTTATGCTCGCCGTGAGATAATTAGCAATAATTATATATGAATTCATATAAAGTAATTGGTAACAACCAATCTAGTCACTCAAAGAAGAAGTTAAACGCGGTAGAGGTTTAATGTCTCTGATATGCCAACGACCTAATGGGTTATTATTCATATCCACTAAATCGTAAATTAATGGTGAAACTTTATTTGAAACTTTACATTTAATAAATTTGGGTGCAAACTTAGCACAAAAATGTTTTTTAGAGGAACTTATTACATGGTTTCGCCTCCAAACAATATCACCGTTATTAAATTCTAAATTCTGATGATGTTTGTTATAATAAGTTGCATTATATTGATGTGCATTAAATAACCGTTTCTGTACTTCGGAAAAGATAGGTATTAATTGTCCTATGTTTTCAGCATATACATCCCTAGGACTGAAAATTAGTTCATCTCTGGAATCTTTATTTTTGTAGATAGATCCACATGTAACAGCTTCTCTACCAAATACTAAAAATGATGGAGTGAATTTTGTGGTTTCATTAACCGCAGTATTAATAGCAAACTGTATTTTGTTTATATAGGTATCCCAAGTTCTGTGATCTTTATCTATAAAAGCTGCAATCGCCGTTACAATAGTTTTATTGTAACGCTCAACGGTGTTAACCTGTGGACAGTAACGTGGGGTGTAATGTATTTTTGGTATGTTGTAAAATTTAAATAATTCAGATAATTCTGTACTTATCATTTGAGGACCATTATCTAATATAATAGTTTCTGGAACTCCATAAACCATAAAAACTAAATTGTCCAATATATGGCGAATAATAGAAGCGGTTGCATGTTTTATTGGAAATAACAAACAATATTTGGAAAAACAACAAGTAACTACAAATAGAAATCTATTCTGCTTACGTGAAGTAGGAAGTGGACCTATCAAATCTATGGATAAACATTGGAAAGGGCGTGAACAATGTTTGGGTTTGCCCATTAAACCAATTAAGTTTTGATTTTGGTGCTTGGTAGCTAAACAAGTCTCGCACTTAGCAATAAACATGGCTACGTCTTTATACATGCCAGGCCAAAAATAGAGATTTTTAATTCTATGGTATGTTTTAAAAGTACCAAAATGTGCCGTTTGGGGAGTAGAATGATTTTGTGTAATAACAGATTCCCTAAATTCTAATGGTATTACTTGTTTCCAATTAAATTCAGAGTTAAATAATGTGTTAGATCTACAAAATCTAAACAATTTATTATTATGAATCATGTAATCCGGAGTACTAGAAGGAAATGATAAACATTTATTATAAATTGCTAAATACCAAGTGTCTTTAGTTTGAGAAGTAGAAAAATTAATTAAATCAATTGGTTTTATACGTGATAAAGTATCTGGTACGACATGATCTGAGCCTTTTTTGTGTTTAATTACGAAATTAAACATAGATAAACGAATACTCCATCGAGCTAATCTGCCAGTAGGATTATTTAAATGCATAAACCACTGAAGGGCTGCGTGATCAGTATAAATTGTAAATTGTAATCTATTATCTAAATAACAACGCCAATGCTCTAGTGCCGTAATAACACTTAAAAGTTCACGTTCAGTGACTGAATAATTCTTTTGAGCGCCTGTAAGTGATTTACTCATATAAGCAATAGGTTTATCAATATTATCGACTTCCTGAGTTAACATTGCGCCAATGCCATAGGAAGAGGCATCACAATGAACAGCAAATGGTTTAGAGAAATCTGGACATGCCAGAACTGGTGTACTAATTAAAGCTTGCTTAATAGCCTTGAAAGCAATTTCAGCTTCATCAGACCACTTAAATGGAGGTGATTTTTTGCTTGTAGAAGTTAATTTAGTTAACGGTGCTGCAAGAGTGCTTAAATTAGGTACAAAACGTCTGTACCAGCTGGCAGTACCCAAAAAACGTTTGACCTCCTTAGCAGATTTTGGAGTTTGTATATCAAGAATAGCTTGAACTTTTTTAGGATCCGTTTTTAAACCATTTTCATTAACTACATAGCCTAAGTACTTTAATTCTTTCCGGAAAAATGAACATTTTGGAAAATTGACTGTGAGATTGGCATCTGAAAGTTTTTTAAGAATTTTAGTAAGTATATCGACATGTTGTTCAAAGGTTTGAGAGATACAGACTATATCGTCGATAAAATAGAAAACATTATTATCATTTGTAAGGTCATTTAGTAGATTTTCAATGAATCTTTGTTGGGTAGCAGGTGCATTAGTTAAACCAAATGGCATAACTTTAAATTGAAACATTCCTCGGCCTGAAACATGGAATGCAGTTTTGAGTTTATCCTCTTTTTTTAAGGGAATATTCCAAAACGCTTTAGCAATGTCAATAGATGATATAAATTTAGCATCTTTAAGGTTATCTAATATATCAGAAATGAAAGGAAGTTTGTAAGCATCTTTTTTTGTGATATCGTTTAATTTACGACTATCAATACAAAATCGCCAAGTACCATCTTTTTTAGGTGTAATAATAATTGGGTTCAGCCATGGGCTGTCACTGGGTTCAATGACATCTAATTGTAACATATCATCAACTTCTTTACAAAGAGCTTTTTGTTTCTCAGGAGAAAGTCTGTAACAGCGTTGACGAATAGGTGGATGGTCTCCAGTGTCGATGAAATGTTCGACTAAATGAGTACGACCTAAAGGTTTACATTCAGTTGAAATCAACCTAAACTTTTCCATAATTGCATCTGCAATAATTTTTTGTGTATCTGTTAAAGAATGGTATTCATGTAAATGAAAGTTAGGATCTGTATTAATGAGAAAAGATGAGTTTAAATTTGAAGGTTGTAATGTGATATTACTAAGAATATCCGGAGCAAGATTAAAAGTTTTCCAAAAATCAATACCCAAAATAAGTGATTCAGTGATTTCTGGGATCACATGAGCTGTAATTAACGCAAATTTATTGTTATAAAAAGTAGGAAGAGTAATAATGCCGATAGAAGAAATAGTTTGTCCGTTTGCAACATTACCTTTTATTAAACAGCTTTTTTGCATAAAAAGACCATGTTGTGATAAAATTTTATGAGAATTATTACCCAATATAGTGATAGCACTACCACTATCTAAAAGACCATTTAAAGTTAAATCGTTTACTTTTATATGTAAATAAGGACGTTCAAAATCTGATGTTTTATTAAAGAGGAGAGCACAAGTGTTATAAGATTTAAAAAAAATTGTTAAAGTTTTTAACCATGTATCCCAATCTTTTTTGTCAAAATTTGATGATTTAACACTATTATTTTTATTTATACACTCCTCGTAATTTAGTTTTTTGGAATCGACTTATTACAATTAGGACATTTACTAGTAATAAAGTCTTTTTTTCCACAACGAAAACACACTATATTAGTGTTAGTACAGTCTTTTAATAGATGTGTATTAGATCTACAACGTGGGCAAGTGAATTTATAAAAATTCTGATTTTTATTAATTGCAGCTACAGTATTAGGCAATGGATTAGCTACAGCTGCTATGGAATTATATGTACAAGCTTTAAAAGGAAATTCAGGAATATATGGTTGATTATGTGAAAATAGAGTATTATTATACGATTTGTTATTAGAATTCGATGCAGAAGGAATAGGAAAAGAATGATAATGATCTGGTGGTGATGATGAAGAGTAGTAAGATGTATTATTAGAAACTTGGAGAATGCTTTCTGTAAATTTGCATGATTCCAAGAGGGAATTTACAGTATGTAAATCAGTAGGTGAAAGACGTAATGTGAATTCAGGTTTAAGATTTCTAACAAGAGTATTAATTTTTTCTTTTTCGGACATTGGTTCCAAGAGTTTTGAAAAAAGAGATTCCATTGTAGCAAAGTAAATGATAATTCTCTCATTATGTTTTTGTTTACGAGCATCGATTACTTTTTTTAGTTTATAATCGTAATCGGTAATTGCAAAATCATTCAACAATGCCGATCGGAAAGATGACCAGTCATTAATAGTCGACTTTCTAGCTCTAAACCAATCAAGAGCAGATCCAGATAAAATATCATAAATATGTGAGAATAAAGATTTTTCAGAAATATTTTTTATTTGTGAAAATTCTTCAAGTTTTTGAATAAAATCCTTTGGACAACCTTCACCTTTATAAATAAATCTTTTTAAATCATTGTTAGTTCGATTTTCTGTAATTTTACTGACTTTATCAGTTAATGCTTCGAAAAAAGAAAGGGGTTGTAAATTAATATTTTGTGTGGATTCTGCGGAATGATATGTGGAATGTGTTGGTGATTTTTCCAAATTTTTAAAACGTGAGTCTAATTGAGTTAAATCATTCCAACATGAATTTATTAAATCTAACTGTTCTGAAGATAAATCTGATGTAATGTCAATGAGGCCTAATCTTGTTCTTATATGAGTTAAATAAGGTGAAATTTTTTGTTTCCTAATAGGATAAGAGTTTATACAAGCTTCAACAAGTTTTAAATTTTTTTTAATGGTATTAATATCCTCTGAAAATTCTTCAGGGCTATTTTGTAAAATTTCTGTTTCAGAATCTACATTAATATTTAATAATAATGATCGTAGTTCGTCTACAGATTGCGTCGAAGAAAAATTTATATTTCTGATTTTTAATTCATAAATTATTTCAGGTTTATTTAGTTGTGAAAAATTCATTGCAAAATCCAAAAAAAAAAAAATGTTAAAGTGAAATAAATTTGTTAATAGTCGTTATGCAGCAAAGAGCCTTAAAAATATACGTATTTTCAAGTGATGAAAATGAATAGAAAATGTTATTTAAATAGTGAAATTACTGGGTTATAGAATAAATGTTGTGCCTTCAGAAAATTTCTTCAAAGATATTATAACGAAAGAAACTAAAGAAACTTAAATGTCTGAATAATTTAGCAGTAATTTGATATATTATAGTAGATATATAACCTAACTAGTGAATGTTAATGGTTGAAAATGGTAACAAATAAAGTTTTATGCCTGACCTCAATAATAATTATAAAAAAATTATTTTTAATGTTGCTATTCCTCTGTTGATATTGTTCCTCCTCTCTTCTCCATAAACTGCGTTTGAATGGTCGGCGCCAGTGTGTGACGCGTTGTTTGCGGAGTGGTAATTGAGGGTCCAGAAAGGAAATACCAAAGCTCTCTTCTATGTTTATTTTGCAGTAAAATTAAAAATATACAAAAATGCCTGTAAATACAAACAAAAAAATATAAACAAAATTGAAATAAAAAATAGTCACACAAAATAAAACAGAAACATTAATACAATTAAATTTGATCTGAAAAGAAAAAGTAACAACAAAATAAAATTTTAATGAATGAGAATCCTTACCAAAAATTTTGGCTACGCACACTCGTGTACGTAAAAATAAATTATTGATTTCATGAAAACTTTGATTGTAGATAATAAAAAATTGATAAACATGTAATTTTGAATAATAAACTCGGAAACAATAATAAATAAATAGATTCTAGTTGTTATGATGGATAATTTTTCGTGACTGGCTTGTCAAATCAAAACATTGCCGTTCTCCGACACTACGTAATTCGTAGTTTAAAATTACGTCGGGAACGACAAAAAAATAAAATTTACTGACAAAAAGAGGTCGAAATAGACAACCGTCACACATGTATACGCAAAAAAAGTTTTTTTGAGGTCAATGCTTGTAGCATAGTTAGGAAAGAAAACAGCATGAAATAGAAAGAAATTGGAACACCCAAAAATTCCGAATTATGTAATTCCGAATTTGAATATTCCGATTTTTGAAATTCCGAATTTCACAATCCCTAAGAGACTAAATTCCGACTATTCAAAAACACGATTCTTATTTTATCGAAATTCATAAATACGAAATTTTAATTTTCCGACTTTCATTAGTACGAAGAATTAAAACCCCGCTGTGTTACTAGTCCGAAAAACGGTATTCCGAATTTTAATTTTTTGAAAACTCAATGCTAACATTAAATTTTTTTCAAACATTCAGGGTATGTATCTAAAAGTAGTGTAGTGCAATGAAGTATTTCAAATTAAATTATAGTTCTGTATGTAAGTAGGTACTTATCCAAGCTTTACGAAAGCTTTTGTTTAATATAATTAGTTTTCAGCTAGCATACGCTGATACGCAAAAATAGCGTGTTAGTAATGAAACTAAACATAGTTCCGTAAATATCAGACAAGTTTACTATCTAGCAAGTAGGTACAAAGTGTATTCCCTTGGTACGTGTAGGTACACGTTCAACGCCGGCAACGCGACAGGCGCGTTTTGAATGTTTTCGTAAAAGTAACAAATGCAATGAGTATTTACTTCAAAATCATAGAGTTGAACAAGTAGGTACACCACAAACACAACATTTTTGCGGTGGCCCGGGTGTAAAGACCATTTTTAAATACAGTGAAAAAAAGACCTTTATGCGATGCCATGAACGCGCTGGGCGCGGTCAGCGACATGAGTTCTCAAACTGAAGGTTAGGTACCAACCGGGTGGGGTCTACAGTTAGGCACATACATAACATTACGTTAATATTTGTATCGATATAAGTCATACAAATTTTTTATAAATTTGTATGATTTTGATATTATATAAACTTTTTTCGACACTTTTTTTATTTGGGTATTTTTGTTAATTTTTATGCATTTTTTATACTTAAAATTCTAAGTTTATGAATCAACTGTTAATACTAAGTACTGCTTTCACGTTATAATATAGGTACTTACAAAATATGAAAGTATTACTTATTTTGTAGGGTTCCGTAACTCAAAAGGAAAACGGAACCCTTGTAGGATCACGCTGTTGTTAGCCTGTCTGCCAAGGACCTTTTTTCAAGGGAACGCGTGAAGGTGTTGTAATTTACAAAGAATGTACTTAGACCTAGCCTGGGCTATGGTTAATGTATGTATTTAATTTTATGTACTTAATTATGTCGCTCGATGATTCTCGGAGGAGTTATCAAGCGTAGTTGTGTTCCGGGTGAAGGGAAGGAACAGCCAGTGTAATTACTGGAACAAAGGCTATTCCAACTGAGGTCCGGGGCCGATAACGCATCATTGACCACTAACACCTTCGATTGATGATGTCCATGGGCTTGGATTGCACTTACCATCAGGTGGATCCGCTGCTCGTTTATCGATTTACAATTCATAAAAAAAGTAATAATTACCAAAATTCAAAAATACGTCACATATTTTGCACCTTACAGTTAGAGTTATAGTCTTATTCTGCTACAAAATCACCATTAGAAAGCGATCATCTTCAAATATAACGTACATAGTGTAGCTTTAATACGGTATATTTAATTAATTTCCCTATATAGTAGTACAAAAGTACAAAATTATTTATTAATTAATATCGTAACTATAATCGGTAGAAAACATGTATTGTGCATTGGAAAAGTTAACATACAAAACTTTATGTATACCTTAATCTATATTAAAAAAGATTGAGAATCTCTGCATAAATTACGAAAATCTTACCTTTTATGTTATTTCTTGCGTTGTTTGACATATTTTAGAGTTTAAAATGTCACTGAATATTAATAAAATCACACCTTGTATGTTACAAGCACTCAAACACTGTTTGTGACTAAAAAATACGAAACAAACTTTTTACCTTCAAGTAATGCCACCGACCGCGCACGGCGCGTTCATTTATTTTCGCTAGCAGTGCCAGCAACGCGCCTAGCACGGTCACCGCATTTTCAGGCGGCATCGCTAAAGTCATGATCAAAATCACAGTGGAACTGAATGTGTTAAGTATATGGATATAGAAATAGGTACTTACCATACAAAGGTAAGTATCTAATTTGAAATAATAATATGACCTACGTAAGAAATAAAAAATATAATTTGTTTACATTGTAACTTTATATAAACATTTATCTCCTTTGTTTATACACAAATGGATGAGTTTTCGTAAGTTCCAAGTCATAATGATAAAAACCGTGTTCGTCACTTAACCTGCACAGTTTGGAAACATGGTGGGACATTTCATTTATGGACTTCATTTGTTCATTTAGGAAAACACTTGTTACAAAGTCAGCACATTCATAATCTTTTGCAAGTTCTGCTTCTTTTACGAGGTCCGTAAGCATCTAAAAAAATTAAATATGTTTGTAAATAGAAACCACAAATAAATAGGCCGGGCGATTCCATTCTCTGCCAGTTGAATTCAATCAGTCATCCATGATTTCAAATAGATATGCTTATTTCAATGATTAGGTAATTGATCATAGAATTTGACATTTTTACATCAGTCTATAGTCAAATGGAACTATCGCCTCATTTTTATTCAAATTCTTGGAGCAACAGTTCTCTTGCGAAGGCGTAGGTACCTACCTAGTAATCACTCAGTAAAAAGAGTAAAACAAACTTAGTAGGTAACAAGCAAAACTCCTTTATTGGGGTTTCTTTCCGCTGATGGACCAATTTCAATTAAATTACTCTCCATCTGGCAAAGTAGGTATGATCATAAATACTTCTTAGGTGTAGCCTTCATGCCTCCTGATAAGAAATTAATCAATAAAATATACTCACATCTGTAACAAACTTCTCCATGTCGAGTGCTCTACAAAATGCATCATAAAGAGTGATACACATGTCAACTTTCGCTTCTCTTATCGCACCTATTCTTGGCGTGCCGCCTCTAACTAGTTGATACTGAATGAAGTCTTGCATGTGACCTATTTCTTCCTCATACATTTTCATAAAAAACCCTCCTGCCCCGGGCCTTGCAACCTGGGGGTGGAGAAATGACACCGCCATGCCTAAGTAATCCTGAGCTGCCTGTTGCTCGGCTTGAATCTGCTTATTAACCAATCGTTCGACTAATTCCGAATAATTATATATAAAGAACGCCTGTTTTGAATAACAAACTTTATGTATTTTAGTACCTGTCGGTAATAAACTATTGTGTTTGCATAAAAATTTTGCTGTGCCACATAGATATAACTTATATAATTTAAACATAGACATGATTAATGATTTCCTTACTTCAGAAATTTTGTAATATATATAACAAACATTATTTTAAAATGTCTGGAAAAATGTATGCTATTAGTATATTTGATTAAATAATTTTGACAGACAAAGTCATTTGTTCGAAGTTTGACGCGTTATTGTCAGCAGAATGTACGCGGCTGGTACGCGGTCAAAAAACGAATGAACGTTGCACAGTCAACAGTTGCAATAGTTGCGATTGCGAACATAAAGTTGCGCTACACCTATTGGTGTAGTTTATCCCCATTATGACAAAATAGCCCACCATTGCCACGTTCATGAAGTTGGCGTCTAGTCTAGACGCCACTTCGACAATGCTCCCCACCATCTCAATCCACTGGTCAATAAGTCAACTGACTACACTGCCAACCCAGACGCAGCGGTTCGTTACATGCGTGCGCGTAACGTCTTAACAGATCCCGACGACGCTATTACAATAAGGAACGGCGCCGTTCCAGTTAGAAATAGGGCAACGCGTCGTACGAATTCCTACTGAGTTTCTGGCTGGCTCTTTGGCAGTAGATGACCCTTCCGAACCAGTGGTAATTTCGATTTACGACGTCCTAAGCCGAGGTCCATGCCCTCTCGGGTGCCCTTATGCGTATCGTTTGTAGGAGTAGTTTAAGTTCAGGCTAAGCGCCCTCAATACTTGGGCACAAAGTCCCGTGAAATTGAAGAGGCCAATAGGCTTATAGAATAAACTAAACTACATTTCGAAAAAAAATAAAAGGCGTGACGTCGCACTGCATGCGTATCTTGAAAAGTCTGACCAACTGTTACGCGCGCGGTCAAGTTTGTGAGCATGAAGAGGAGACAGTTATTGTTTTGCTTTTGCTACTGTTCATTAACACAGGGAGTTTTTAAACAACTTCAAAAAAGGAAGAGTGAGTTAATTTTAAAATAAAAATATTTTTCTCCAAGTTGCTGCTCCTTATTATTTTATGTTGCTGGGCCCTGGACTTCGGAGGTACTTATACCAAATAACGCCTCTAAATTAATTGGGAAAACTGTACTAAACGATGTTTTTTTTATTTTGTGACCATGGCAATCAAGATTTTTTCTTAACTGAAACGAAAAGTGATAAGAAAGACAAGGATTGTTCATGCCTATCCAAGAGGTGTCTGTTCATTATACTCTTAAAGGTTCCAGGACTAAACATTTTAGGAAAAATAGAGCGACACAGCACATTTCACATGTTAGTGGTGCAAACCAAAATGGAGACGTCAAAACGTTTGGTCCGACTTTTAGGTGTATTAACCATTAATGTAGTCAAGAGCCTGACATAGAACTCTTGAATGGCTAGGTACTAGAGTTACATGTTTATTTGTTGTGACATTCTCAACCCACCCAACCTTACTAAAACCAGAGTAGACAAACTAATACTGACATATCGCTTCTTTGCGACAAAACCGTGACATCTCAGAAAATCCGAATTTTCTTTTTTCGGTAATTTAAAACCGCCGTGTCGAGCTTTATTATCTACAAAACGAGGTATTTTTTAAGCAAAGAATGAGAGAGTTATATGAAAAAGAGACAAAAAAATCGTGTCATATCAAAATGTAACGTTTTTTATGTCGCGCAAGTGTTTCGATTCAAAAACGTGATACCTCAGTTGCCCCATGACAATCGAACTTAGAGGTGCTCTCGCTTTACTAGAAAAACGTGACATCACGAGTATACCGCGATTTACATGAAAAGGTTTGTTTTAATTCCATTTATATTTTTTTTTGTAAAAAGTGATATTTTTATTTAACACAGTTTTCTTAAAAATAAAACTTTGCAACATCACCAAATATCACGTTTTTTAGGAAAATGTATGTATTTTAAACTGTGACATATCCAAACGAAACATTGTTGATGATAAGAAAAAATCCAATACTACTAACTATTTTTTGTTGTTACGTTTTAACTGATATTATTTAAAAAATATCGGATAATATTTCATAATGTCACATTATAAGCACTAAGATTAACATTAATTTGTACTTATCTTTTCAGATGGAATCACGTTCTGAAAAACTTATTCGTTTAGCAACACAGGATTCATCTCATATTACGGATATTAGTAATAATATTGTCATACCCAACTATCAAAATGTGTACTCGGGTAATGCGTTTCCTAGTACTTCAGAGAAAACAGGTGTATTTTTCTAGTACTTGTAATAGGTACGAGTAGTAGTTTGATTTGTTTAGAAACGCCTGGGTAGGTTCCTCCTATTCCTCTCTATTTTAACCGCCATAATAACTACGTGTGTGCGTAGTTGTATTCCGGATAAAGAGGAGAACCAGCCAGTGACATGGCGGGAACGCAAGGCTTGAACATCGTAACCCTTGGGTCAGCAACGCATTGTTAATCATTGTTCATTCGATTAACGCAGTCCATGGGCCTGGATGCCACTTACCATCAGGTGCATCCTGTGTTCCTTTGCTGGCTATGAGATATAATATAAAAAAACCATTGTTGTATGTTAATTATACTGAATATTATCATCATAATTAATTATTTGTTATAGACTATAATAATGAATTTTGCTCCAGTCATCGCTATCCTAAAACCTTCAGTATAAGTCCAGCAGTACATCAAAGCAGTACATCAAAGAATTGCCATTCTGTCTATGAAGGTAAATTATAAACTTATTAACAACAGTGATAATAATATATTTAATTAGTAAAGTTATAAGCGAATTGTTAACTTTTATATAACGAATGAGACGAGAACAAAAGATGAAGATCAGAATACAGTGAAGATAGGAGAAATGAAAATTTTACGAGTAGAAAAAGATAATCCAGTTTCCATATGTTTTAAAACATCGTATTCAAACGCAGAGTTTAAGAGAGCAATCGTATTAAAGAGGAGGAGGAATGTTAATATTATGAATATCGCAGTAAAAAAGGCACACCTATACAAAACCTGGTCTGGCTGAAAGAAAAAAGTCGCACTTAATGTGTGTGGACTTAATGGATGTGGTTCATAAAAATCTAATTCTAAGATACCATAAGACGTTTTATGAATCTGTGTAGTGTGTGATTAGTACGACTTTATTTTTAGTTTATAAGAGATGATTATTTCTATGACAAATTACTTTTTATTGATATTTGAAGATACTTGATTAATTTTTTATTTCTTGAGTAATGCTCACGTTAAAGACTGATTAACAAGGTAAAACTAAACGTATTTATCTCTTTTCTCTCAATAATCTTAATTTGTAAATATAAATAATTTTTTATTACTTTATGTAATAAAAATAGGCTGGTACAGTACCATTATTTTACCCCTATTTTAAAAGATTTGTTTTTTGTTTAAAAATGATTATTATGACTAATTTAAGTATCTACAGGTAGATAGAATAGGATTCTGTGTGATTTTATTAAGATTTAAGAGATGGTAAGAATGTTAAAAACTTTAATGAGAATGTATGTAAATTTTCACAAATTTCATATTGTGTTTAACCAAAACTTTAAAGAATATTTTTATTTTGTATTGATTTTACAATGTTTTGTACCTACTTTAACTGATTTGATATTTTTTGTAGCTTTTTTGATGAAAAGCAAAACATTTTAAATAAAAGTTTTTATTTAAAAAATGTTGTATTATTACATAACACAGGATATACAATAAATACAAACAATAGAATATCATCTAAAACGTGACAACTCAATTTATAACAGCTAAGTAAACTTAATTTTTCAAGAAAACCGTGTTATTTGTTCCCTTTCTTTTTCATATCCTAGTTTTACTTTGAAACCAAAAAGATGTAGGATCTTTATGAACTCGAAAACGTAGATTATTAGATAACCTTTAAAATAAACATGGTTCCCACCGTTAAAAATATTATCCTTTGGAAGATATTCACAAATGACAACTTTAAAATGCTCTCCTGTAAAATCGCGATTATTGAGATGTCACGGTTTTGTCGCAAAGAAGCGATATTTTTAATTTATTACCTTTTCAATCAAAATCATTTATTTTCAAATATAGGTAGGTACTGTTGAATGAAATTGCACTAGTGTGAGTACTGTGAACGGGCCAACTTTCGTTTACTGAGGCAGGCACCTATAGTGGCATATTACATGCCCACGGACATCATTGTTCGTAAAAGTTTTTTGAGTTCCTTGCATTTACCCCTATGGAACACAATCACAAACGAAGTTTTACTATGGCCCTTATGCGGGGTTCACTGGTATTAAGTACTTCAGTAGTAACTAAATTTTAAGTTACATTTCAATGTATGTCCAAATGCATAAGTGGATAAGCTCATAAGCTCAATACATAAAGACGTAGGTACGGTCAATAAGTAATGAAGTCGTCAATTATGTACTTAGATTAGATTTGATTATCTGGAGTTTTTGACGAGGTCAGAAAGGAATTTTTTTCCAAAATCTGCACTTAACTAAAAGTCATGTCCAAAAGTGTTACCAGTAAGTACTTACCTGAAGAATAGAAGGAATCCTAATCTACTGAATCGCTTGCTTTTACTTAATCTTGACTATTTAAACGTAATTCTGAACTAAAAGTGTCGTTAATAACTTAACTACTTAATACGTGTAAACCAGCCATTTCTCGTTCAGTGTCTTGCAACGTTTTAAATTCAAATTCCGAGGCCGCCACTGTACAGTAGAATTAGGATAAGGCCGTAATTACCTATTCATTGGTCTTTAAAAGCTCCTGGAGTATATTTGTCTAGAACAATAAACACACGCAATTTCTGCCCAGTCAGGTTATGTCAGAAAATTAATAATTAAAAATTATTTGGATGACAAAAAGGCGTGGCTGAAGTCTCAAATGGCTGTTTCTGTTTCTGCCTATAAAATGTGTGTAAACTGCTTGGCTGTTTGGCAACATGACATGAAGCATGATATCTTGTAAACTTGTTTCTTGCTTTGGTCGCAACCTCTTTATTTAGATCTATATGTACCAATAACAACCATCAAAAAAGTCTAAGCAACATATACAAATTTGAATTTTACAATGTATTTTCGCATTAAATCGTTAGTATTTTATTATTTATATTATTCTTTAGTGTCTTTTCAAAGTAAAAATCAATAGTTTTTTTATTATTTTAATAACATAAATTAACAATAACTGAAAAGTAACGAGTACTGTATCATACGTAGTACAAACTAAGATGCCTAAGCAACTAAACTTTTTGTTATTGTTAAACAAAATTAATTTATTGTAATAGAAATTGGATAACATAATACAAAGAGTGGCCGCCTCTGTTGTTGAGAACTTGCTGACACCGATTATTCATAGAGTCGATGAGACTGTTTATGTTATCCTGCGGCAATTGCTCCCAATGAAATTTTAGTAAGTCCATCAGTTGTCACTCCGTCCAAGTCCTCTAAAACACGTCTCTGGAGCATGTCCCATGGGGTTGAGGTCTGGCAATTGTGCAGGCCAAGGCAATATCCGGATGTTTTCCCTTGCCAAGTACTCCCTGGTGTGCAAAGCTGTATGCGAACGCGCATTATCATGCATCAATGTAAAATCGAAGCCAAGGGTTTGTGCAAATGGACGGACATAAGGCCTTAGAACATCCTCAACGTAATTTGCAGCGTTCATGTTTCCATTTACAAAAACGAGCTCAGTTCGTCTGTTCTTCATAATACCCGCCCATACCATAACTCGAAGAAGTTCATCTATACAACTATGTTGTATGAATGAATGAACTCTCTTACCCTTGTAGTATCAAGCCTGAACCCAAATCGAGACTCGTCGCAAAATAAAATGTTATCCCATTGCTCCTGGGTCCATGTTATGTGTTCCCTACACTATTAATTTCGACGAGCGCGATTCCCGTGGCGTATAAGGTGCCAAGTAGGCACCTAATTGGTCGTCGTTCCTACATGGCCGTACTCATGCAGTCGATTTCGCTCGGTTTGGGTGCTAACTGTGTTTTGTAGCCTTAAACCTATCTCTCGGGCGGTTAACATCGGCTGACCTCTTGCAGTCAGTTGAATATATCGGTCTTGCCGAATGGTTGTACTCCTTTCGCGGCCTGGGTGCTGCTCGGCAGGTTCTCCCGTGTCAGTGTAACGCTGATAAAGACGGCAAATAACGCTTCCGTTAACACCAAAATATCGTGATACCTCAAACTGATTGCTTCCCGCTTCCAACATCCCTACGGCTCTTAGCATTTCGTGTGAGGTCAAATGACGTCGCTCCATGTCGTAAAGTCGTAAACAATATCTTACAATTAAAATTTTTCTCAATTAATCAATAAAAATTCATAATAAATTATTTCCACACTCACGCCACACAAATAAAACGCATTAAAATTCGAAAACTTGCATTCTTTTTAAATTTTATGAAAAAACAAATGTAGGTCGAAATTTTTTTTTACAACCAGCCAGTATGTCATCTAGAACAAAAAAGTTTATTTTAGTACTACCTACTTAGTAAGAAAAGATATAATAATTGATTCATAAATTTGAAATAACGTGTTGCTTAGACTTTTTGATGTGTGTACAATGCAGAAAACAAACTCACCTCATGGTCTGGGATATCAAATCATCACAAAGGAAATATTCATATTAACAATGAACAAATAATATTGGTTTGGTATGCTACAGACAACACTTAATTAAGTGTATCAACATAACATGAAAGATAATTTTTAAGGTGGTTGAGCCACAGTAATTCCACAGGGAGACAATGTTTACTTGAATTATTAACTGTTTTAAACTATCGTGGTTATTTTCACTATAATTTAATGAATTTGCGGGGTTCTTACCAAGATTTTCGATTTTTATTTCGCGCGTCCGATATTTCGATGCTGTTGCAAGCACCATGATCGCGGACTGGCAGATGTAGGCAGGTGGCGATGACAGTTACAGGCAAATAAATCGATCTACCCTCCTTCTCCTTTGTTTTGATCTGCTACTACTGGAACTCACATTTTTGTCGTTTTTTGCAATACACGCTCACCGTTTCACTAAAACAGCTCAATAAAAAGGGCCAGTTCTTCACAGTTTACAATTAATCTCATTGGTATACTCAACTGCAGCATTTTCTGCCAGAGTAATGGAAGTTGAACACTGCCACCACCGCTAATCTAAAATTAGCAGTAAAGATACTCAGGCTGTCCTACCCTATGTTATAAGTATTTCATCTCAGCCCAGAGGGAGAAAACAGATATTTATTCCACCCGACTTAAGACTGTGTCTGTTCCTATACAATACTATTAATATTACCGCTGGTTGGCACAACATACAAAATTGAATTGAATTGAAATTGAAGGATTGGATCGTATTAATAAAAGTCAATTTTAAATTATATACAGTATCTATTTATATTATTCATTAATTTAAGAATTAACTAAGTGGAAAAAAATCCAAATTTACTTTTGGAAAGGATAATAGTCCAAACCTGAATTATATTTGAATTTATATGTAAATCGATTAACTTGTGTTTTTCCAATTCTAATCATATCTTGTACTTCTTTGCGGTACGCTGGTGGCATGAGCTCTTCTTCTAAAGTACATACATGTTCTTTTGATTCTGGAACTTTGAAAATACGTTGTCGTACCAAATCAACATCACGGCTGTATTCTTCTTTCAAATCGCTTATTGTCTGTGTAGGTGTATCAAACTTAAACACGAAATAATTGGCTTGGCGATGAACTAGTCCATGAGAGCTTGTCTTATAAGGCAATGGTCTGAATCCTAAATTATCAATATTACGTATTATACCGCCACGCGAGAAGATTGCTTGTGAAACTCGTTTCAATGTAGTCTTGAGCTCCGGCTTGGGCATAGCCCTTACCATGAAAGCCAATTCATATGCTGGCATTTTTAAGCTTTTGAGTAACAAAATTAAGAGACGTTTTCAGGTTATGTTGTTATTTGTCACTCTAGTTTACAAAAAAGAACGAATGATTTGATTGAGAGCTCATCACCCACTGACGAAAAAGCAGTAAATATTTTCTAATCTGTAAGTAGATACTACAGAAAAAGAAATTGTTTTAATATTAAGATTTAGATCATTTTCAAATTGTTGATGCAATGAATTATTTAAGTCTATATAAAGTGTAAGGTAGAGTTTGATAAGTTTAAAACGATTCGCTGTACTACTGTTAAGTTAGTTAATTGAAAAATGGCAATCAGCCGCGATTGGTGTGGTGGGCTATTTCTGCCAGTGTCACGTATAAAAAGTACAAAAAATAAAATAAAAATTGCCAAAAAATAAATTTCGTTTTGACTCCTGTTGATCTCAATCAAAACTGAAAATCAATCAATTACAACACCCATGTGTCAGATTGGTCTGTCATGGCCGCATCGGTTTCAGTATTTGCCCGCTTGCTGTTATTAGAAAAATGAATTGATTTTTCTTGAGTTGTTTAGTAAAATACCAGAACATGGGTTCCTACGCAAAGTTCGTAGCAGAATATTGTAAGGCTTGGGAAAAGTCGGGAAAAGAACACTTGTAAGTAAATCGTTTGTTTTTATTCAAACTATGTTATCACATGTTGATTATTGCCTTATAGTATAGTATAGTATAAAATAAATACTATATAATTCATTGTAAATTTCTCTCTCATAGCATTAAGACTGTGACCCAGTTTGTTAAAGATGAAGAGAAAAGTCCTTTATTTACAAAGTCTGGTAAACTTTCTGGTTTGTCTCAAAACATTTACGATTTGTTGTTGACTGGCATTAGAGGAGCCTTGAAGAAGGATGCTGTATTATCAGGACTTCGAGATATTTGTGTAAGTTGTTAGTTGCACTACTATTGCTATTTTGCTAGTTGCATTTTGCTATAACATTTTTTTCAATAGTAAAATTTTA